>OY039082.1:22291562-23662222 GCA_955850985.1 Elophila nymphaeata | reverse complement strand
CGGCAGCGGCAGCGCGGCCGGCAGCGGCAGCGCGGCCGGCAGCGGCAGCGCGGCCGGCAGCAGCAGCGCGGCCGGCAGCGACAGCGCGGCCGGCAGCACCAGCGCGGCCGGCAGCGGCAGCGCGGCCGGAAGCACCAGCGCGGCCGGCAGCACCAGCGCGGCCGGAAGCGGCAGCGCGTCCGGCAGCGCCAGCGCGGCCGGCAGCACCAGCGCGGCCGGCTGCACCAGCGCGGCCACCAGCGGCAGCGCGGCCGGCAGCGGCAGCGCGGCCGGCAGCACCAGCGCGGCCGGCAGCACCGGCGCGGCCGGCAGCGGCAGCGCGGCCGGCAGCACCAGCGCGGCCGGCAGCACCAAGACAGCGCGGCCGACAGCGCGACCTGGAATTGACAAGCGGCAAATCCACCAGGATAAGAGCGACTGTATAAAATAAACTTTTTGACAAATTTAATTATTGACACCTTATACAAGGCACTAGCATAAGAAAATTGACCCCTATACAGGACTACTGACCCCCCTATACAGGGCCTAGTATTAGTAAATAATTAATTGAACTATTGTATTGAAATTGACTTTATTATTATACCATTTAAGTTATTTATTTTAAATTATTGTAATCTAATAGTATTAAGTGTAAAAAATTTAGACCCCCCTTTACAGGGCTTAGAAATCCAATTATTATATCGTGTATACACTATATTGACTAGTAGTAAATAGTGGGAGGTGCAATAATTGAGCAGCTGGGTGGGCTCGGTGGTGAGAAGGCTCTCCTTAGGAGAACTACACTCCACCGCCGCGCTACAAAAACACCCCTAACTTAAGTAAGGAAGGGGACGCACTTTGGCTACCAACACACCACCACTGTACAGACACACAGTAAAACACTACACACTGCATTTAACATCTACACTGCGTCTGCTACCATCATGGCAATGACTAGAACCCCCAAAACAAGCAACAGATCGGATAGAAGAAAACCAGCTATCATAAGCCCGCAGAACGAAGACGACCTACAAAGTAAGATAGACAAGATGGGGACAAAGAAGACCAAAGAGGTAATAGAAGCTTTCGTAGGAATCAGAACTAGTATGGGACTACTGACGGAGGCAAAGGTCAAGAAGGAGGTAAAGATCCGGATATTGGACTGTATAGACAAACTCTACAAAGCGACGGAGAGCGCTGGCGCTAAAGAAAGAAAGATCTTGGAGGAGAAAATAGAAGAATTGGAAGAAAAAGCAAAAAATTTCGAAACAAAACGCAAGAAAAAGGAACAAGAACAAAAGCAGGAATACAGGGAGAACATAGAGGAAACCAAGAAGAAGCTAGAAGAAGCTGAAAAGCAAATAGAAGAACTGAAAAACAGAGGAAAAGAAGTAACAAAACTAGAAAAGAAGATAGAGGGTCTAAGCAGGGAAAACTCCTCACTCATAGAGGACAGAGGATGGAGAAAGGACTTTGTGACAGTGAAAGGAATGCAAGAAGAGCTGGAACAACTAAGGAACAGAAATGTGGACCTTCAAAACAGGGAAAAAATGTACAAGATGGAAGTGGAGCAACTAAAAAAGAAATTGGACCTAGAATCGAAGCCAACCGAAGATGAAGTAAGAGATCTCCGAGAAGAGCTGAGCAAAGGAATACTGGAAAGGGAACTAGTGGAAGTAGACCTGGTAAATGCAAAAATTCAAATAAGAAAGTTAACTGAAGAAAATGAAGGATTTAGGAGACAGCTCAAGATAAACAAAGAAATGGAAGTGGCAATGGAAAGATTTGAAAAGGCAAATCAGGAAAGAGAGGACAAAATTAGCGCCACCGAAAGAAGAGTCGCTAAGGTAATGGAGGAAATGGCAGAGAAGATATGCAATAAAGTACGCAAAGCAGAAAATGGAGAAAGCAAAGAAAGGGAGAAGGAATATAGGCCAAATCAAGTAGAACCCAACAACTGCACACTTGACAGGAAGAAAACTCTGCACTCCATTGCCATAAGTGAAGAAAGCAAACAAAACACCGGAGATGAAATCATTGCCAAAGTCAGAAAGATACTGAAAGAGTCAGGGGCTGTCGTCGAGATCGACCGAATACGGAAGACTAGAGACCAAAAGGTCATAGTCAGCTGCGGGACACTGGAGGCGCGAGACGCCGTTACTAAGATCCTCGAGAAGCAGAGGGACTTCGTTGTGGAGACCATGAGAAACAAAAACCCGCTCATCATTCTTCGGGACGTTCTGAACGACCAGAGCAACGACGAAATAGTCGAGGCACTGGTCAGACAGAACGAAGATGTCTTTCATGACCTCCACAATGAAGAAAGGACTATCTTGCCCAAATACCGCAAACGCACCAGAGACCCGCAGATGTGCCACGTGGTCCTCTCGGTCTCCCCAACAGTATGGCAGAGAGTAATAAGGAAGGGAAGAGTGCACGTGGACGTACAGAACGTCAGGGTGGAAGACCAGTCACCCCTGGTGCAGTGCTCGAGGTGCCTGGGTTACGGGCACACGCTCAGGTACTGCACCAGAGAAGACGAGTGTTGTGGACACTGCGGCGGCAACCACAAGCAAGTAAACTGCTGTAGTGCTAAAGAAGGGAAATTGCCAACATGCGTAAACTGCAAACAAAATAAAAACACAAACAACAATGAAACAGCACACAACGCATTCAGCCCGGGATGTCCTGTCCGACGTAAGTGGGACAGCATAGCCCGAGCGAGAATAGCCTACACCTAAGAAGCAACTAAGTTGGAAACATCTCGATGCGACCACCTTAGCAACACCACTACAACAACACAAACAAACAACAACACACAGCGAACAACTTCACATGTATGTAACATTAGCTACAACAGTGAAAAACGCACAAAAACACCCCACATCCAACAGCAACTAATGAACTACTAATGTAAAGCACATTAGAAAGTTACATTATACAGCATATAAAATAGAGCAAATATTATAAATAATTAAGTAATAAATAGTAAAAGAACTAGGAATAACAATAGTAACAATAATAGATTAGAAAATAGCACATAATACAATAGATAAGAATTAATAGATAAAAATAAATGAGAAAAATAAGCACTTGATAAATAATAGCAACAATAATTATACAAAAAGCACAACAGCAGTGGAAAAATTAATTAAATAAAAGCACAACTGTATTAAGATTAGAATGTCAAAATATATACTAAGCAAATACATGTAAGAACATTAAGAATGATGTACATAAGATAAGAATTATAATGTAAGAAATAATGTAATGTGATAAACCCGATGTAATAGATAATAGAATGAACAAGTAACGAAAATGTATTAATAAACTAAATGTAATAAATGACAAATGTAAGCAATATAAAATAAGCAATGTATCAAATATAAAGAAATAAACAAGACGAGAACAAGAAAATAGAAATGTAATGACGAGCTGAAAATGTAAAGCTAGATTAAGACACACAATTGTAATTACAATGGAAAGTAAAAATAAAGTTTGCCGCCGCATAGCATTATTTACCCCAAGCAATAGGAAAAGGATAGTCAGTCTAGATAGGAAGATGGTAAGCACGAATAGTAGGCCGACAGCGCTGCCGGCGGCGCTGCCGCTGCCGGCGGCGCTGCCGACAGCGCTGCCGCTGCCGGCGGCGCTGCCGGCAGCGCTGCCGCTGCCGGCGTTGCTGCCGGCAGCGCTGCCGCTGCCGGCGGCGCTGCCGGCAGCGCTGCCGCTGCCGGCGGCGCTGCCGCTGCCGGCCGGCAAATAAAGATAGAGTTAAAGTTAGAGTAGAAAATGATGGTAGCAACACATAAGTATATGGCATAAAAGATGACGGATGCAAGAAAGAAACAGTATGAAGCACGAAAGTACGAGCTGTAGCAAAAGCGAGAACTGGTTTGAAAGGAAAGCAATAACAAAGGTCCCGCATATACAGTGGGAGATGTAGTGTAGTTAGAAACAAAAAAAAAAAAAAAAAAAAAAAAAAAAAAAAAAAAAAAAAAAAACCTAACCTAACCTAACCTAACCTAACCTAACCTAACCTAACCTAACCTAACCTAACCTAACCTAACCTAACCTAACCTAACCTAACCTAACCTAACCTAACCTAACCTAACCTAACCTAACCTAACCTAACCTAACCTAACCTAACCTAACCTAACCTAACCTAACCTAACCTAACCTAACCTAACCTAACCTAACCTAACCTAACCTAACCTAACCTAACCTAACCTAACCTAACCTAACCTAACCTAACCTAACCTAACCTAACCTAACCTAACCTAACCTAACCTAACCTAACCTAACCTAACCTAACCTAACCTAACCTAACCTAACCTAACCTAACCTAACCTAACCTAACCTAACCTAACCTAACCTAACCTAACCTAACCTAACCTAACCTAACCTAACCTAACCTAACCTAACCTAACCTAACCTAACCTAACCTAACCTAACCTAACCTAACCTAACCTAACCTAACCTAACCTAACCTAACCTAACCTAACCTAACCTAACCTAACCTAACCTAACCTAACCTAACCTAACCTAACCTAACCTAACCTAACCTAACCTAACCTAACCTAACCTAACCTAACCTAACCTAACCTAACCTAACCTAACCTAACCTAACCTAACCTAACCTAACCTAACCTAACCTAACCTAACCTAACCTAACCTAACCTAACCTAACCTAACCTAACCTAACCTAACCTAACCTAACCTAACCTAACCTAACCTAACCTAACCTAACCTAACCTAACCTAACCTAACCTAACCTAACCTAACCTAACCTAACCTAACCTAACCTAACCTAACCTAACCTAACCTAACCTAACCTAACCTAACCTAACCTAACCTAACCTAACCTAACCTAACCTAACCTAACCTAACCTAACCTAACCTAACCTAACCTAACCTAACCTAACCTAACCTAACCTAACCTAACCTAACCTAACCTAACCTAACCTAACCTAACCTAACCTAACCTAACCTAACCTAACCTAACCTAACCTAACCTAACCTAACCTAACCTAACCTAACCTAACCTAACCTAACCTAACCTAACCTAACCTAACCTAACCTAACCTAACCTAACCTAACCTAACCTAACCTAACCTAACCTAACCTAACCTAACCTAACCTAACCTAACCTAACCTAACCTAACCTAACCTAACCTAACCTAACCTAACCTAACCTAACCTTTTTTTTTTTTTTTTTTACATCAGGAAATCCATTTACGGACATTTCCCCCGCTTGCGAGGCGAGGTACTCTTGTGGGAACCGACCGAAAGAACGGTCGATCGCAGCCATCCCCCACCGAAGTGGGAAACAACTGCGGACTCCCCCGACGCTAAGCGCTAGCCGCCTAGCGCCGGGTCCTACCCCCTAAAACCTGATGGCACCCTGCTGGCCCTTATGGAGGCATACCGGGTTCGACGCACGCTAAGGTGCGCCACTTCTCCAGTATGTCTCCGGGCATGCCCGACCTCGCGGGTCGGGCTCCCCCCGGCTCCTCGGAGCCGGGCCGGGGCCCGGCCCCCCTCCCTTGCCCTTTTCAGGGTAGGTTGGGGGGCCGGGTGCGCCTCTGGGGATTGCTCTAGGGTACCTGAGCAATCCCAGACGGGGGGCCCATGCCGACTGGCACCGGTGACACACAGGTCGCCACCCGTGTGCGAGCCCCGCCGGGACGGTTGGAGACAAGGGAAGGACAGGCAGTCTAAGCCGCCAGCCTTCCCCGATCCCGCCGTCCCTGCCGTCTACGCCGGAGGGGAGCGGCTAGAGCATCCTCCTCCCGCTCCCTCTCCGCAGCCTCCTTCTGCAAGATCACCGTCTCGCAGAAGGAGGCGGCAGCCTTCCAGGCCCTCTCACTGCCAAGCATGGCTCGTACCATACTTGGCAATGATAGAGCTCCACCTCCGAGCGCCGCAACCAGGGTGCGACGCTCGTTTTGCCAGGCCGGGCACTCCACTAAGGTGTGCTCGGCCGTGTCGTCGGGACAGTCGTCGCAGTGATGACACCGCGGCGACTCCTCCCGACGGGCAACGCGGTGCAGGTAGTGACCGAAGCAACCATGTCCGGTCAGTACCTGCACCAGGCGGAAGGTCAGGCTGCCCCGCTGGCGCCCTACCCACTCCTCCAACACCGGACGAATAGCATCAATCGTCCGGTGGCCAGCGGCTGGGAGGGCGAGTGCCTCGCCCCACCGGCGCAGAGCCTCCCTCTGCGCCTCGGCCCGGACCCGTTCTACCTCTTCCAGAACGGGTCTCTCTCCCCGCACCCTCGCTGCGACCCTATGCCGATGCACCTGGGCAAGCACCAGGGCATCAGCATCCCACGGGAGCGTGCCTGCTAGAACGCAGGCCGCCCCGTGGCTGACCGTGCGATATGCTCGCACGGCCCGGGTCGCAATGGCCCTCTGCGGTCTTCGCAAGAGGGCCCGAGTGCGGGAGTTGAGGCACTCCGCCCACACCGGGGCTCCGTACAGTGCCATCGACCGTATCACCCCGTGATACAGTCGACGGCACAACGCCTTCGGCCCCCCCACATTCGGGAGGAGCCGACCGAGTCCGGCTGCGGCGGCGCACAGCCGGGGAGCGAGGAGCCTGAAGTGCTCCTCGAACCTCCATCGGGGATCCAGGGTCAGGCCGAGGTACTTGATATGCACCTCGACGGGAACCTGAACCCCCTCCACCCGGACACGGAGCCCCGATGGGGTCCTGCGTCGTGGGGCATGGAACGCCATGGCCCTCGTTTTATCGAGGGCCACCTCCAGCCCCAGGAGGCGGATGCGTCGGACGACCATAGAGGTGCCGACCGACGCAAGGTGGACCGCCTCGTCCCACTCCCTCGCTTTCGCCGCGACAAGGGTGTCGTCCGCAAAGCAGACGACATCCATTCGCGGCAAGAGGGAGCCACGCAGGACCCAGTTGTACCCCAGGTTCCATAGGAGGGGGCCCAACACGGAACCTTGGGGCACTCCTGCCGCCACTGGCCACGATCGGACGCGACCCTCCGCGTCCTCGTACAGGACTGACCTGTCACGCAGGTAGTCCTGCACGAGGGCGCAGAGGTAGAGGGGCACTCTGTGAAAGCTGAGCGCCGCCTCTATGCACTCATGGGGGATGGTGTCATGGGGGATGGTGTTAAACGCGTTCGCGATGAACCTAACCTAACCTAACCTAACCTAACCTAACCTAACCTAACCTAACCTAACCTAACCTAACCTAACCTAACCTAACCTAACCTAACCTAACCTAACCTAACCTAACCTAACCTAACCTAACCTAACCTAACCTAACCTAACCTAACCTAACCTAACCTAACCTAACCTAACCTAACCTAACCTAACCTAACCTAACCTAACCTAACCTAACCTAACCTAACCTAACCTAACCTAACCTAACCTAACCTAACCTAACCTAACCTAACCTAACCTAACCTAACCTAACCTAACCTAACCTAACCTAACCTAACCTAACCTAACCTAACCTAACCTAACCTAACCTAACCTAACCTAACCTAACCTAACCTAACCTAACCTAACCTAACCTAACCTAACCTAACCTAACCTAACCTAACCTAACCTAACCTAACCTAACCTAACCTAACCTAACCTAACCTAACCTAACCTAACCTAACCTAACCTAACCTAACCTAACCTAACCTAACCTAACCTAACCTAACCTAACCTAACCTAACCTAACCTAACCTAACCTAACCTAACCTAACCTAACCTAACCTAACCTAACCTAACCTAACCTAACCTAACCTAACCTAACCTAACCTAACCTAACCTAACCTAACCTAACCTAACCTAACCTAACCTAACCTAACCTAACCTAACCTAACCTAACCTAACCTAACCTAACCTAACCTAACCTAACCTAACCTAACCTAACCTAACCTAACCTAACCTAACCTAACCTAACCTAACCTAACCTAACCTAACCTAACCTAACCTAACCTAACCTAACCTAACCTAACCTAACCTAACCTAACCTAACCTAACCTAACCTAACCTAACCTAACCTAACCTAACCTAACCTAACCTAACCTAACCTAACCTAACCTAACCTAACCTAACCTAACCTAACCTAACCTAACCTAACCTAACCTAACCTAACCTAACCTAACCTAACCTAACCTAACCTAACCTAACCTAACCTAACCTAACCTAACCTAACCTAACCTAACCTAACCTAACCTAACCTAACCTAACCTAACCTAACCTAACCTAACCTAACCTAACCTAACCTAACCTAACCTAACCTAACCTAACCTAACCTAACCTAACCTAACCTAACCTAACCTAACCTAACCTAACCTAACCTAACCTAACCTAACCTAACCTAACCTAACCTAACCTAACCTAACCTAACCTAACCTAACCTAACCTAACCTAACCTAACCTAACCTAACCTAACCTAACCTAACCTAACCTAACCTAACCTAACCTAACCTAACCTAACCTAACCTAACCTAACCTAACCTAACCTAACCTAACCTAACCTAACCTAACCTAACCTAACCTAACCTAACCTAACCTAACCTAACCTAACCTAACCTAACCTAACCTAACCTAACCTAACCTAACCTAACCTAACCTAACCTAACCTAACCTAACCTAACCTAACCTAACCTAACCTAACCTAACCTAACCTAACCTAACCTAACCTAACCTAACCTAACCTAACCTAACCTAACCTAACCTAACCTAACCTAACCTAACCTAACCTAACCTAACCTAACCTAACCTAACCTAACCTAACCTTTTTTTTTTTTTTTTTTTTTTGACCCGGGGTAATGGCCGACCCATACCCGTCCTCCTGGGGGAGGAGGGGTTATGCGGGGCTCGAACCCGCTAAACCCCCCGGGGGCATTCCTCCGCCGCTTATGTCAGGCACCGGGAACTCGTGTAGGCACCGGTGGCCCGACGCGGCCTGGCCTCTCGGCCTCCTCCGACCTGTCCCCGGAGTGGGACCAGCTGCTCCCCCGCCAAGGGAACAACTGCCGACGAGCCGTGCAATGCGGGTGACTGCCTCCGTGACCAAGGACCCCAGTCCCGTCACCCGCGTGGCCCTGGCTCCGGCAACACCCCAGAGGGCATCACCATCATTGCCTGTCGGATTGGTCTAACCTCGACTGCCGGGCAAATACCCCGCCGCAGCCCGCCGCCGGACAAACGCCCCGACGCGGCCCGTCACCGGACAAACGCCCCGACGCGACTCTTCCGCCCGATAGTTCCGGAGGCCAGGGAACACGCAGACTCCGCCAGGAAGAATGGGCCGACGTGATTTCCCGGGGTGGAGAGGCCCGTACTCTCACGCCAGAGCTGTTCGGGGGTGACAAGGCCCCTACTAGGCGACTCCCATATCCCCCAGGCGGAGAAGACGCGCACCCCAGCGACCAGAACACACGAGCACAACCCGACTGCCGGGCAAATACCCCGCCGCAGCCCGCCGCCGGACAAACGCCCCGACGCGGCCCGTCACCGGACAAACGCCCCGACGCGACTCTTCCTCACGTGGACGCCGAACGCGAGAAGCCACGAAACCCCTGCTAGGGGGGATGGGCCGGCGTGAGTTTTCGGGGGTGGCAAGGCCCGTACTCTCTCTCAGGCCAGAGCCGTTCGGGGGTGAGCAGGCCCCTATTAGGCGACTCCCAAAGCCCCCAAGCCGAGGAGACCCGACACTCAACGTCCAGCGAACCACGACGCGAGTCCCCCTGCGCGTATGCCAGGCAACGCAACACCTGACACACACCCGCAGGCGGACCCCCGCGATCCACCGCCCAAACGGGCAACTCCCTCCAAACAACGCCAGTTCTCCTGTGCGTATGTGAGGCGGCACGCAATACCCCACATACACCCACAGGCGAACTCGCGCTCACCTCGTCTCCCGCCTCTCTGCGGGTCGCCGGCCATATCGACCGGCCATCCACCGCCCCAAAGGGCACCCGGCCCTGAAAAGGGCCTTTTCGTCCCCCGCCTCTCTGCGGGTCGCCGGCCATATCGACCGGCCATCCACCGCCCCGCGACGGGCACCCGGCCCTGAAAAGGGCCTTTTCGTCCACCGGCGACGCACGCCGGCCGGGCTCTCGCCCTCCGCCGTCTGTTTTGGTCCGCGCCGGCCGAAGCCGGTACCCCCCATATCTGGGGGGCATTCCCTTATCCGCCACCTAGGGACGCGCCCGATAGGGGACAGAAAACCCCCACGGGAACCTAACCTAACCTAACCTAACCTAACCTAACCTAACCTAACCTAACCTAACCTAACCTAACCTAACCTAACCTAACCTTTTTTTTTTTTTTTTTTTTTTTTTTTTTTTTTTTTTTTTTTTTTTTTTGGCAGGGGTAAAAATGCATTTACGCATACCCCACGTCCTTTGAGGGTGACGCAGGGTTATGCGGGACTCCTCAGGCCTATGCGCCAAGACTACCCGCTAAAACTTCCCCCCGTGCTCCGCCTCTCACTGCGACAGGTTAGGGCGACAGTTTCCCTTTTCCCAATTCCTGTCCAGTGTTTGTCCCTATTCAGGACTCCTCTCCGCACTTTATAGTGTCTATGTCTTCTCACGGCGTCCGCCGAGCACAAGCGAACGCCGTCCTGCTCAGGGGCTATGGTCAACGGGCGGACTCCCTCAAGTCGGCCCATTGACAGCCTGTTAAATCAAGGGGCCAGCGCGTTTGCGAATGCGCGGCGTCGCCGGCCAGTCCTCTTTCTCCTGAGCGAATCGGCCGACGGGTCCTGCTCTCGGGACCTCTCGTCAGCCTCTTTGCTCGCCATCACCGTTTCGCAGAAGGTGTAAAGAGCCTTCTGCGCTCTGTCGCCGTCTATGATGGCCTGGGCCACGGTGGGCAGCGATAGGTCCACTCCCATGACTGCCGTTAAGGCACCTCTTTCTCTCGCCCACATAGGGCACATCGATAGTGTGTGTGCGGCCGTGTCTATTGCGGCACCGCACTGGTGGCACACCGGGGTTCGCTCACGCTTCGCGACTGTGTGCAGATATTTACCGAAACACCCGTGTCCGGTTAACATCTGCACCATGCGGTACGAGAGCGAGCCCCCCTGCCCCTCAAGCCATTGGAACAGGACTGGGCGGAACGCTGCGATCGTAAGCTTTCCCGCCCTCGGTCTCTCGAGCCTGTTCAACCACATTTGGGTTGCCGTCTCCTGGGAACCTAACCTAACCTTTTTTTTTTTTTTTTTTTTTTTTTTTTTGGCAGGGGTAAAAATGCATTTACGCATACCCCACGTCCTTTGAGGGTGACGCAGGGTTATGCGGGACTCCTCAGGCCTATGCGCCAAGACTACCCGCTAAAACTTCCCCCCGTGCTCCGCCTCTCACTGCGACAGGTTAGGGCGACAGTTTCCCTTTTCCCAATTCCTGTCCAGTGTTTGTCCCTATTCCGGACTCCTCTCCGCACTTTATAGTGCCTGTGTCTTCTCACGACGTCCGCCGAGCACAAGCGAACGCCGTCCTGCTCAGGGGCTATGGTCAACGGGAGGACTCCCTCAAGTCGGCCCGTTGACAGCCTGTTAAATTAAGGGGCCAGCGCGTTTGCGAATGCGCGGCGTCGCCGGCCAATTCTCTTTCTCCTGAGCGAATCGGCCGACGGGTCCTGCTCTCGGGACCTCTCGTCGGCCTCTTTGCTCGCCATCACCGTTTCGCAGAAGGTGTAAAGGGCCCTCTGCGCTCTGTCGCTGTCTATGATAGCCTGGGCCACGGTGGGCAGCGATAGGTCCACTCCCATGACTGCCGTTAAGGCGCCTCTTTCTCTCACCCACATAGGGCACATCAAAAGTGTGTGTGCGGCCGTATCTGTTGCGGCACCGCACTGGTGGCACACCGAGGTTCGCTCACGCCTCGCGACTGTGTGCAGATATTTACCGAAACATCCGTGTCCGGTTAACATCTGCACCATGCGGTACGAGAGCGAGCCCCCCTGCCCCTCAAGCCATTGGAACAGGACTGGGCGGAACGCTGCGATCGTAAGCTGTCCCGCCGTCGGTCTCTCCAGCCTGTTCAACCACGTTTGGGTTGCCGTCTCCTGGGCGTCTGTCCGCCATCTCTCAATAACCTCTGGGAGAGGTACTCGCCCCGTCTCAGTTTTCGCTTCCGCGGTTCTCCGGTAGACGGTCGCTAGGACTTTTGCGTCTAAGTCCCACGGTAGGGACCTCGCTAGCAGACATGCTACTTCGCACGATACGGTGCGGTATGCCCGTGCCGCCCTTAGCGCCATAACCCTTTGGGATTGTAGGAGCAGAGTCTTGTTACGGGACGTTAACGCATCCGACCATATTGGCGCCCCGTAAAGAGCCGCGGAGCGCACCGCGTTCGTAAAGAGGCGGCGGCAACCCGCGCTAGGCCCTCCCAGATTAGGCATCAGTCTACATAGTGCTAGGGACACTTTTCTGATTTTCGGAGCTAATGTCTCAAAATGGCTCCTGAAAGTCCATCGCCCGTCTAATGTAAGTCCCAGGTACTTTAAGGTTCTTCCAATAGGAATGGGTACGTCGCCGATTAGAATTTGGGAGTTGGCGGGTGGAGATCTGCGAGGCCCGTGAAAACAAAGGGCCTCTGACTTTTCCAGTGCCACCGTCAGACCCAGTCGTCTGATGCGATTCACCACTTGGGACACCCCGGCCTTAGCGAGGATTAAAGCGGACTGAAAATTGTCCCCTCTAGCTGTGACCAGGGTATCATCGGCATAGCAAAAGACGTTGACGCCCCTCAAGTTTGAGCTCCGTATGGCCCAGTCATAGCCTAAGTTCCACAGGAGTGGTCCCAGTACCGACCCCTGCGGAACGCCGTCTGAAACCTCTCTTTCTCCCCATCCACTTGCCGTGGGATAAACAACTTTCCGGCCAGACAAGTAGGACTTGATTGTTTCCCGGAGATAAATTGGGAACCCAAACCATGACATCGCCTCTTCAATGCAGGAGTGAGGTAGAGAATTGAAGGCATTGGCGATGTCTAAAGACACCGCCAACACCACCCTGCCTTTTGTAATCTCCTCCTCGGACAGAGCCTTCACACTGGCTATGGCGTCAATCGTCGACCTCCCCTGTCTGAAACCGAATTGGTTACTGCTCAAATTCGGTCCAGTCTCGTTTAGGTGTTTGAGTAGGCGGGCAGCTATGACTCTTTCAAACAATTTTCCGGCCTCATTTAGTAGGACGATCGGGCGGTACGCGGAAGGAGAGTCCACCGGTCGACCTTCTTTCTTCAACAACACCAGCTTACCGGTTTTCCAGGTGTTTGGAAAACGCTTCTCCCGCAGACAAGATGTTAATAGTTTGCGAAAGCGGGGTTCTAGACCATTCTTCAACGCTACGACCAGAGCGCGACCAGGAATGCCGTCTGGTCCGGGGGCTTTGTTTTTGGCTTGAAGCCTTAGGATTGCCGCGCCCAACTCTCCTTCAGTAACTTCCGGGATGTCCGTCGGTTCAGAATCATCGCTCGTTCTCTGAATGCCGAGAGGAGGATGGTGATCACCTCTGGATGGAAAGAGTGCCTCTACCACTCTGTGCAGCACTTCCTCGTCCATTTTGGACGTAAGAGGTGGGGCCCAGGGGCGGAGTTTGCTCATAACGAGTTTGTATGGCCTGCCCCATGGGTCTTGTGCAAGGGTCTCAAGGAGTTCCTCCCATGCTCTTTCCTTGGCGTCAGCGATGGCGGCTCTCAGCGCCTTTTTGGCGTCCTGGTATGCCGTGTAGAGGAGATGTTCCTCGGCTTCACTTCGCCGTCTGCCCCTTCTACGGGATCTAGTGTATTGACGTCTGGCAGTAACACACGTCGCTCTGAGATTAGCGAGCTCTGCAGACCACCAATACACTTGTTTTCTAGGGGGTAGGGTCCTGACTCTTGGCATAGCCACGTCGCAAACGTATGTGAGTGCTGTTCCGAACCACTCGGACTCACTTTCGATGCTTGGGTTTTCTGGGCTTGGTGACCATCCCTCCACTAGCGAGGCCTCTATTAGAGCGTCCCTGTCCATTCTCTTTAGCGCCCATCTGGGACCAATCTCCGTATTGACACGGTGGGGTGGACCAAGGCCTCGTGCCTGAGAAGAAACTTCAAACTTTACGTAGCGATGGTCTGATAACGTTTCCTCACCTACCAAGACTCTCCAATTAGTTACGCGTCGCGCCAAGGAAGGACTGGCGAATGTGATGTCGACGATAGAGCCGCCTTGAGGGCGGACGCATGTTTCTGCACTACCGGAGTTTAAGACAACCAAACCGTTTGCGACCAGCCACTCCTCAACAAGAACGCCCCTTCCGTCCGACGATGGTGATCCCCACTCAGTTGATTTAGCGTTGAGATCGCCAGCTAGGATAACTTCCCGAGGCCTACACCAACTTAAGGCTGAATCTAGCTGTGCCAGAAAATCTTCAAATTCGTTAAGCGGTTTGTTTGGGGAGAAGTAAACCCCAATGACCGCTATGTCACCGCACACAACACCTACAAAACCATGGCCCTTTAAGGAGTCTCTGATAAAAGGGGTGCCGAGTCTAGAATTCACTACGACGGCGGCGAGGTTATCAATATCCCCGACCCAGTCGTCTCTGCTGGGGACCACATATGGTTCCGCGATTATCATCACATTTACTGACCACTGTGCTGCGGACTGAATGAGCAGGTCTTGCGCTCCAGCACTGTGGTTAATATTGGCCTGCAAGAATTTAAGCGGACTATGCATTTTGCGCAATCTCCATCGGCTCTTGTTCTACCCTGTCCGGTGGGTTGGGAGGCTGCTGTGCCGGTTTATTACCTGGTGCAGCCTGGCCTCTTCTCATTTTACGTTTGGGGGCCGAACATCTCTTGCTCCCCAGTCTGTGGTCGGCCTTTTTGCCGGCCTCTGCGCATAGAGTGCAGTGAAAATCTTCATAGCATTCTGCCGCACGATGGCCTGGCTGGCCACATCTGTAGCACTGCTGACTACGATCCACACATGCCGAACATTTTTCCTTAACATGCCCTGTTTCAAGGCATTTGAAGCAACGCATATCTCGCGGTGGCAGCAGTTTCACCCTAGCGGAAGACCACCCTACAAGTAGCCGTCCCTCAGTAACCTTTTTTGCCGCTGCGACTGGACAGCTTGCCCATACTGCACCCATTCCATAGCTGGTTTGCTTAATAATGCCGACTTTCACTTGGTCGACAGGGCAGTCTCCCAGCTTGGATATAGCTTTGGCGACCTCTTCTGCTGTGACCGAGTCGTCCAAACTGGCGATCATCAGTTCGGAGCATTTGACAGGTCTGGACACTCTGAGAACCTCGTCACTAAATAACTCCCGTATTTTTGTGGCTAGGAGATCAGCCTTTGCGTCATTGTCGACACCGTGCACTTCTATGATAGACGCCCCAGTGATCGCTCTGCGGAATCTGGTAAAATCGATCCCCAAGCTGGCTAGGTCTATTCTGCTCTTCGCCTCCCCTATAACCGAGCTGTAGGTTATACCCTTCTCTGCTGCGCATGGTTGTAGCGTAAGAACGACAGCTGCGGAGCGGGGAGGTCGGACTCTGCTCTTTGTAGTTTGTGCTTTAGACGGGTTTGTCTTGCCCTGTTTGGGAGTGGGCCTCTGAGCACTCACATTCTCTTTATTTGCCCCCTTTTTGCCCCTTTTGACCACTGTTGTCCAACCTTCCTCAGTGGTCGCAGGTGTCGGCGGTGGTGGATGGCGTCTCCTGGACTCAGAGACGGAACTCTCACGTCCCACCGTCCTACCTTTGTTTTGACTTCGTCTAGTATTGGCTGGAATCGTCTGCTCCTTGCTTTTTGCGCTTTCACTGTGTGCCGTTGCTGTTTTGGGCACCTTCGCTCCCTGTTGCTGAGCAGGGGCGGGCGCAGCTTTCTTGCCCTTATTTTTCGCAGGCGGCACTGGTGGAGGACCCATGACTGTCTTCGCTGGTGGTGCCGTTTTTTGGGCCAGCGAGATTTCTCCTCTTTTGAGATCACTCTTCAGCGCCGGTCTATAATTTGGAGCCGGGTTGAGGCGCGGCTCAAGACCTTCCATCCGGATATTAATGCGGTCGGTTACGCGGCTCATTATACGAGCCTCCAATTCCTCAAACACGGACTGTGAGGAACTCGTGTCCATGAAGATAGGTTCCTCAGCCCGGGATGTAGCTGCGGCAGCCGCCTGCTGGGCCATGCTCGCTTTAACCTGCTTAAGCTCTTGGCGGAGCTCCTCCATTTCCTTCTCCTGTCGGGCGACAATCTGCTCGAGTCTGCCTGCATCGTCAGATGCACTGCGCTGCGATAGCTCAATCGTGCAGTCTTTGATCGCTACCGCTGCGTCTTTTAACATGCGGACAAAGGTGCCCTTTAGAGAGCCAGACTTGGTGGCGACCTTCTCTATGAGTTCGACCTGGGCCATAACTTTGCCAACGATCATTCTGGCCGTCTCAATGTCATCAACCGCTCCATCAGTTGTGTGTGTCACAGTGGGCGTGGAGCGAGTAACTCTCGCGCACACTGCTGCGTCCAACAACTCCCTCTCCGCCCGAATCTTTAATTCCTCTCTTTCGGCCTTAGCCAGCTCAGCCTTGGCCTTCGCTAGGCCGACGTAGTCACCCGTAGTGGGTGGTCGACCGCGACCTCTGCCCTTGCCTGCGGAGGCTTTCACCTTAGCTGACGAGGTGGTTTCGTCACTATCCGCGCCATCATCTTTGTTATTGGTGATTTTGCGCTTACGGTCGTCTTTGTGCCAGAATTTGAGGCTTATCGAGCTGCCTACGCTGCTCCTTGACTTCGACCTTGACCTGCTCCTTGATCTGCTCCTGGATCTACTCCTGGATCTAGTCGATCCGTAACTTCTGACCGTATGTACAGACGAGTCAGATACCCACTCTTCTTCAGCATCACTCTCCTTCCTAACGTCATTTGAATTTTTGTTTTTATTTATTTGAGACATATTTTTGTTCCCACGAGTATGGGGGATCTAAAAAGTCGACCTGGGCGGTGCCCCCTGCACCCAGGCAACCCTATTACTCCAAAGAGGTCGGGCGGTATCTTTGGGGTGAGGCGCTAGTTGGTGGACTTGCCCAGCCCACCACCTTAAGGCGCCCGTTGCCACGCCTCCAGCAACGGTTAACTGGTAAAACCAGACACTTTGGGGTTTTTTAACGTGGTTGTCTCCACTTCAGGGAACACCCTCCTGGTCCTGCATACACAGGGTGCCAGGTTGCCCGGCGGTAGGCCGAAGCCCATCCCCAGATACCACAAACCGTAGTCACGGGGCGACCGCCGCGCCGCAAACCTTGTAGGTCTGCACACCACGCCAAAAATGGCCACTGGGCCGGCCGACTAAGGCAAGCCCCATCGAACCGGACTGGTTAGGCCCGGGTGTGGAATCACCACGAAGAGCGTCAGAGCGCTCCCGCGAACACTGTCCGCCATACTACGCCAGAAAACGGCCACATTGAACAAAAAAGTTCCGCAAGCCTTGAAGGCAAGCCATCCCACGACAAAAAAGTCCGCCGGCCCTAAAAAGGGCCCCCACAAAAAGCGCGAATGCGCCGTGGGCTGTAACGCCCCCACCAAGTCCGCACAGGCGGAGCCGCAGGCCTTGAAGGCCCACCATCCCACGACCCGAGGGTCCACCGGCCCTGAAAAGGGCCCCCACCAGGGTAATTTTTTAGAGAGGTTGTCTTCCTCGCAGCCAGACGCACAGAGCAAGCCCTAGCTCCATACGCCCAGCCCCCGACCCCACTCAGTGTGAGGCTACGGGTTGTACTGTTTTGGTCCGCGCCGGCCGAAGCCGGTACCCCCCATATCTGGGGGGCGTTCCCTTATCCGCCACCTAGGGACGCGCCCGATAGGGGACAGAAAACCCCCACGGGAACCTAACCTAACCTAACCTAACCTAACCTTTTTTTTTTTTTTTTTTTTTTTTTTGACCCGGGGTAATGGCCGACCCATACCCGTCCTCCTGGGGGAGGAGGGGTTATGCGGGGCTCGAACCCGCTAAACCCCCCGGGGGCATTCCTCCGCCGCATATCTCGGGCACCGGGAACTCGTGTAGGCACCGGTGGCCCGACGCGGCATGGCCTCTCGGCCTCCTCCGACCAGTCCCCGGAGTGGGACCAGCTGCTCCCCCGCCAAGGGAACAACTGCCGACGAGCCGTGCAATGCGGGTGACTGCCTCCGTGACCAAGGACCCCAGTCCCGTCACCCGCGTGGCCCTGGCTCCGGCAACACCCCAGAGGGCGTCACCATCATTGCCTGTCGGATTGGTCAAACCTCGACTGCCGGGCAAATACCCCGCCGCAGCCCGCCGCCGGACAAACGCCCCGACGCGGCCCGTCACCGGACAAACGCCCCGACGCGACTCTTCCGCCCGATAGTTCCGGAGGCCAGGGAACACGCAGACTCCGCCAGGAAGAATGGGCCGGCGTGATTTCCCGGGGTGGAGAGGCCCGTACTCTCACGCCAGAGCTGTTCGGGGGTGGCAAGGCCCCTACTAGGCGACTCCCATATCCCCCAAGCGGAGAAGACGCGAACCCCAGCGACCAGAACACACGAACCCGACTGCCGGGCAAATACCCCGCCGCAGCCCGCCGCCGGACAAACGCCCCGACGCGGCCCGTCACCGGACAAACGCCCCGACGCGACTCTTCCGCACGTGGACGCCGAACGCGAGAAGCCACGAAACCCCTGCTAGGGGGGATGGGCCGGCGTGAGTTTTCGGGGGTGGCAAGGCCCGTACTCTCTCTCACACCAGAGCCGTTCGGGGGTGAGCAGGCCCCTATTAGGCGACTCCCAAAGCCCCCAAGCCGGGGAGACCCGACACTCAACGCCCAGCGAACCACGAAGACGCGAGTCCCCCTGCGCGTATGCCAGGCAACGCAACACCTGACACACACCCGCAGGCGGACCCCCGCGATCCACCGCCCAAACGGGCAACCTCCTCCAAACAACGCCAATTCTCCTGTGCGTATGTGAGGCGGCACGCAATACCCCACATACACCCACCGGCGAACTCGCGCTCACCTCGTCCCCCGCCTCTCTGCGGGTCGCCGGCCATATCGACCGGCCATCCACCGCCCCGAAGGGCACCCGGCCCTGAAAAGGGCCTTTTCGTCCCCCGCCTCTCTGCGGGTCGCCGGCCATATCGACCGGCCATCCACCGCCCCGCGACGGGCACCCGGCCCTGAAAAGGGCCTTTTCGTCCACCGGCGACGCACGCCGGCCGGGCTCTCGCCCTCCGCCGTCTGTTTTGGTCCGCGCCGGCCGAAGCCGGTACCCCCCATATCTGAACCTAACCTAACCTAACCTAACCTAACCTAACCTAACCTAACCTAACCTAACCTAACCTAACCTAACCTAACCTAACCTTTTTTTTTTTTTTTTTTTTTTTTTTTTTTTTTTTTTTTTTTTTTTTTTTTTTTTTTTTTTTTTTTTTGACGCTGAGGGGAAGCTCTACCAGCCTATCCCCTGACCACCTAGGGAGGGAGCCAGGGGGGTGTGTGGGGCTCTCACCCACTAAACCCCTCAGCGACGCACCACCTTACCGCTACCTGCCGACATTGCGGGATGGCCCGGGCATTTCGCCGCACTGCCAGTAAAAACGGTCCGACCGCTACCGGTCCCACCTCGGAGTCCGTTGTGGGAGGCAAAAAGGGGAGGCCTGTAAAGAGGACCTCCACCCCCCCACAACTTACCCGCTTAACGTCGGCATACCGTGCGCAGATACACCGACGGGGCTGTGCGAATCGGACAACGGTCCCTCACCGTTGCCCGAAGCCCAAGATGTTACGGCGGCAGGAGGCGTGTAAAAAGCGCCCTCCTCCGCCCCGTCCTTCGGCGGCGGACACCAGAGAGGGCGGCTGCTTCCCGCAACCTCTCGGCGTCCTCCTTCGCCCTCATCACTGCCTCGCAATAGGCGAGGACAGCCTGCCACGACCCGTCACTCTCGACCATCTTAGTGATGATGGTCGGGAGGGAGAGGTCGTCCCCAACAGCAGCTGTCAGCGCTCGCCGCTCTTCCGCCCATGCTGGGCACTCCGCGAGCGCGTGCTGCGCATCCTCGTCGGGACAGCCGTCGCAGTGGTGGCATATGGCAGTCGGCTCCCTTCCGGCGATCCGACACAGGTATCCCCCGAAGCATCCATGCCCCGTGAGGACCTGTGTCATGCGGAATGTCAGGACACCGTGCTGCCTCTCCACCCACTGCTTCAAAACGGGACTGACTGCCCTGACCGTGCGGGCTCCAGCGCTTCCTTGCGCGAGCCTCCGCACCCACACCTCGATCGCTGCATCCTGCAGCCCCGCGCGCCAGTCATCGACCTCCCGCGACGCTGGGTCTTGTCCCCGAGAGCGCGCCTCCTCACGCCAGTAATACACCGACGCGAGGGCTCTCGCCTCCAGGTCCCAGGGGACAGTTCCCGCCAGCACCGCTGCCGCCTCGCCAGACACCGTCCGGTATCCCCGTATGACCCTCGTAGCCATCGCCCTCTGCGGTTTGCGCAGAAGGGCGATTTCCCGGCCATTGAGGGTCTCCGCCCAGACAGGGGCCCCATAAAGGGCCATCGACCGGACGATGCCGGTGTAAAGCCGTCGGCAAGCCACCTCCGGACCGCCCAGATTGGGCAGCAGCCACCCGAGAGCTGCGGACGCCTTCAACAGCTTGGGGACCAGTATATCGAGATGAGCGCGGAAATTCCAACGCCCATCTATCTGGAGCCCCAAGTACCGGAACGAATTCCTCAGGACGATCCGCACTCCTCCAACCACAATTGCCGCGCCTCTTGGCGGGGATCTACGGGGCCCGTGGAAGCAAATCGCCTCCGACTTCTCTAGGGCCACCCGCAATCCCAGCCGCCTGATTCGGGCCACAACCTGCGCTACACCCGCTGTCGCCAATATGGCCGCATCCCGGTAGCACTTACCCCTAGCGAGCACCAGTGTGTCGTCAGCGTAGCACACCACACTGATGCCCGGTAGGTTGGCCCCTCTTAGCACCGAGTCGTAACCGATGTTCCACAGGAGCGGCCCTAAGACCGATCCCTGTGGGACACCGCACGACACCTCAGTCGTCCTCAAGCCTTCCGCGGCTTGGTAGACCACGCCTCTTTGCGCCAGGTAGTCGGCCACCACGTTACGAAGGTAGGGGGGCACTTGGTGAAAAATTAGCGCCCCCTTGATGCACTCCCAGGGAAGGGTGTTAAAGGCATTGGCGATGTCTAAAGACACCGCCAAGACGACCTCTCCCCTGGTCACCGCCTCCTCCGTCTCGGTCTTCACCTGGAGTATCGCCCCCACGGTGGACCGCATGCGTCTGAAGCCGAACTGCCGCTCCGACAAGTCCGGCCCGACTTCCTCAAGGTGTCTCCTGAGGCGGACTGCAATTACCCGCTCCAAGAGCTTGCCCGCCTCGTCCAAGAGGACAATCGGGCGGTACGCCGACGGCGAGTCCGGCGGACGGCCCTCTTTTTTGAGCAGCACCAGGCGGCCAACCTTCCATCGCTCTGGGAACTTGCCCTGCCGCAGGCAGACCGTAAAAAGCCGGCGCATGCGCTCCTGCAGCGGGCCCAGCGCGAGCGCCCACACCCTGCCGTGGACCCCGTCGGGGCCGGGGGCGGTGTTCTTCGCTTTCATGCGAAGCACCGCCGCGCCCAGCTCACCCTCGGTGACCTCCGGCACCTCGTCAGCCCTCGGCAAAGCCGGAACTGCCGACGGGTGCTGTAAGTAGGGCAGCTCTTGCCTCTCCCTGGGAGGAAAAAGAGCAGCCACGACATTCCCCAGAACTTGGGGCTCCAGGCTCTCCGTGAGTGGGGGGGCCCATGCCCTCAATTTACCACGCACTGCACGGTAAGGCCTGCCCCACGGGTCCCTGTCTAGGGTCGCCAGTTGCTCCTCCCTCGCGCGGGTCTTGGCCTCCGCTATCGCCACTTTAAAAGCGGACTGCGCCGCGGAGTAGGCCGCGCGAAGTTCTGCCTCCTGTGCGGGGTCCCTTAATCTCCGCCTTCGGCTACGGGTGTACTGGCGTCGGGCTGCGGTGCACGCCTGACGCAACTGCGTCAGCTCGGCCGACCACCAGTACACCTGGCTTTTGGGTGCGAACGCCTTGGCCCGGGGCATTGACGCGTCGCAGATCTGCGACATTGCCCTCCGGAACCAGGCCGCCTCCCCATCCACCTCTACCTGGGCGGGCATCGGGAGCCACGCCTTGACCTGCGCCGCCTCCTTGAGTACGTCGGGGTCCAACTTCTTGAGCGCCCAACGGGGGCCTATGTCCCTCCGAGCTACCGGGATTGAACTGACCGGCACTGTCAACGAGGGGGAGACACTGAACCGAATGTATTTGTGGTCAGATAGCGTCTCTTCCTCCCCGAGAACCCTCCAGCCCTGCACACGGCGTGCAAGAGTCGGGCACGCAAGGGTTATGTCCACAATGGACGAGCCCTGCGGCCTCACGCACGTGGCCTCGGAGCCCCGATTCACCACCGAGAGGCCTGTGACGACGGCCCAGCTCTCGAGCATCCGGCCTCGCACATCAGTTGCCGGAGAACCCCACGCCCTTGAATGGGCATTGAAGTCCCCAGCGACGAGCGCCGGGAGCGGAAGGCGTCGGCCAACAGTGGCCCCTACCGCATCCAGCAGCCGCTCAAAATCAGGTCGGCTCCAGCTGGGGGGGCAATACACCGCCACCACCACAATGCCACCGATATCCGCCGCCACATAGCCCTGACCGCTTTCCACCCTCCTCATTGGAGGGGCACCAGCCACTCTATTCACGTGGAGGGCAACTGTACCCCCCACATCTCCGGCCCAGTCATCCCTGTCTGGGATATGGTATGGCTCCGCCACCACAACCGTCTGTATCGACCACTGCGCCATGCTCTGGTAAAGTAGGTCCTGAGCCCTGGTGCAGTGGTTGATATTCGCCTGGAGGAAGCTTAATGGCGCCATTACAATTCCATTGCAGTCGGATCCTCCGTATTCCCAGCCTGACTGCCGGGATTTACTGACTGCGTGGATGCTGAGACACCAGCGGCCTGCTTCCCTCGTTTGGGTTTTAGGAGTGGGGCTTTGCAAGCCGAACCACCCACTTTGTGACCCGCCGGCTTCTTGGCTGCCTCGCAAATCGGGCAGTGTGGAGCCGCAGCACATTGGGCTGCTTTGTGGCCCGTCTTACCGCAGCGATAGCAGGCCTCGCTACGATCCACCTCGGACGGGCACATGCCACGTACATGCCCCAGCCTTAGACACCTGAAGCAGCGGACAGGACGCTGCTCCAGCATCTTTGCCCGAGCGGACACCCACCCTATCAAAAGTCGCCGGGACTCGGCAACCTTTTTAGCGGTTGACACAGGGCACCTTACAAATACGGCGCCCATGCCTGACGCATCTGGCTTCACATCCCCCGCTTTAATTAGGCTTGGGGAGCATTCGCCTGCGCGGGCTACCGCCGCAACCACCTCTTCGGATGTCACTGAGTCATCCAGGCCTGATATCCGCAAGTCTGCGGTTTTAATGGGCCTGGAGACCTTCACGTCCTCCTCAGCGAAAATACTTCGCAACTGCGCTGCTAGCGCATCCGCCTTATCTCCGGCAGCTCCGGGTATTTCAAAGATACGGCCACCAGTGGCCGTTTTGCGGCAGTTCATTTGCGTCAGCCCAAGTTGTTCGAGGCTGACGCGACTTTTGGCCTCCCCGATTACCTTGCCGTAAGTGATCCCCCTCTCAATCGCTTTCGGCTGCAGCGTGAGCACTACCGCCACAGAGCGTGGAGGACGGGGCACCGACTTCACTGCGGGTGCGGTCTTAGGCGTAGGCTCTTGCGCACGAGCGGGCGCAGGCGCTGGAGCAGCCGTCGGCGCGGGCGCAGTCGCAGGCTTGGGTGCAGACCCAGACGCAGTAACAGCCGCAGGCTTGGCCTTAGCGCTGCTAGTCGCAGTCTGGGGGGGGTTCTCAGACTTCTTCCCCTTACCCTTGCCCCTACCCTTCTTGACCACCTCGGTCCATGGCTCCTCTACTGGCTCAGGAGCTGGTGGTATGGGGCATGATGCCGCCGACGTGGACGGGCTTGGCTCCGTCGCCTTGGCTGCCACTCCCTTCTTTGACTGGGGGGCGGCCTTTGCCGCAGTCGCTGTCTTGGTGATAGGGCCGGCCTTTGATTGGCTGGCCTCCGGCGCTTTTTTGTCACCCACCAGTGGGGGGCGATAACTCCTCTCTGGTAGGAGACGTCCACCGATCTCCAAGCCTTCAAGCCTGGCGCTCACCATTGTCCCCACATGCTCCATAATTCCCTTCAAGAGTTCGGGGAAATAGGGCGGCAGCTCAACCTGCTCTGCACGGGGCTGCGGGACAATGCCAACATCGACCACTGGTGCCGCCACAGGGCCACGCACCGATGACGACTCACTCGGAGTCACCTCCATCTCCTCTTCTAGTCTGGGGGACGGCTGCCTGTTCCGCTTAACCTCAGCGCGCAACTCAGCCATCTCCTCCAGCCTACTAACCCGCTCCTGGAGCCGGCGGTTTTCTGCTCTTAAAATAGCAGTCTCCTCGCTAACGGACCGTTGCACCAATTCCAACGTGGCCTCTTCAATTGCTTCCCGCGCTTCCTTCAGGGCCCTAACATAGGTACCCTTCAGGTTTGAAGACTTTTCAGCGACCATCGTTATTGCTCCTAGAGCATTGGCAATCTGCTCTTTTAGTCCGATTGCGTCCTTCTCGCTGGCCTCCCCCATATCCTCCACCAGGGTACCTGCAGCCTTTGCTTCAAGCCGGGCGGTCCTCTGCTGACGTGAAAGCGCCATGGACTCCAAGAGATCCCGCTCGGCTTGTTGTTTAATTTCTTCCTCATTGGCCTTAAGAAAGGCTGCTTTGGCAGCTGCTAGACCAACAAAGTCCCCGGTTGTCGCAGGCCGACCTCTCCCTCTTTTGCCTGGCTTGCTCGATCGAATTGCCCGCTCCGGGTTCGAGCAAATGCTCCCCTCGGATTCGGAACCCGAACCACCTTCTGCCTCATTTACGCGCGACCTCTTGCGCCAGAGACGTCCACCTATTGGGTCGCAAGGGATGAGTAGAGACTCCCTCGACCGCGACCTCAATGTCACCAGACTGCCGCACGATGAAGACCGTGACGAGTCCGACAACGACACACCTTTTTCCTCGGCGCCACCCATTTTTGGACAGGGCGCTTTGTCCTTTGTTTTGAGGATATCCTCTAACACGACGACCGCTTTGGCGCCGTCCACCTTAGCACTGTTTGCACCAGAAGGTGCTTTAGCAGCCCCGCTCCTCAACGAGCGCTCTCCACCATCATCCATACTCCCTCCAGAAAGAAACGAATTTTTTGAGATATCCATATGAGTCCCACGAGTATGGGGGAAAGACGGTCCACCCGGGCGGTGCCCCCTGCACCCGGGTAACCCTATTTACACGTGAGTGTCGGGCGGTTCTCACGGTTGGCGCTAGCCGGTGGACATCCCCTGCCCACCACCTAAAGGCCCCCTCGTCGCCACGTTCCCAGCGACGGGGGTTTGGGGTTTTTTATTGTGGTTGTCTCCACTCAGGGCCGGCCAATTAAGGCAAGCCCCCCTGGCCCACGCGGGGTAACAGGTCGCCCGACGGGGAGCCGAAGCCCATCCAGTGACTGCAGATCCACAGCCACTGAACCCGCCGCGCACGCAAACCTTGCAGGTTCGCCAACCACGCTGCTGTGAAGCAGCCGCTGAGCCGGCCGGTTAAGGCAAGCTCCTGTCCGACGCAGACGGGGTGTAAAATCACCCCACGTCAAAAATGAACCCTAGGTTCCGCGGGCCTTCAAGGCCCGCCATGCCACGACCGAAGTCCGCTGGCCCTTAAAAGGGCCGTTTACAACAAAAAGGCGTCAGAACGCCATGGGCGAAAGACGCCCCCACCACGGGCGAAAGAAGCCTCCACATCTGCGTCCCGACCGCACTCTGCTAGATCAGAGCGACGACGGGAGCAGGCACCGCGGGCCTTGCAGGCCCGCCTTCCCACGCCGCCCCTCGGGCGGCCGCTTTGTGCAGCGGCTGTCCGCGCCGGCCGAGCCGGTACCCCCCATATCTGGGGGGCATCCCCCTATCCGCAACCCGGGGACGCGTCCGGTGGCGGTGCTGCACCCCGCCTCCCCCAACCTAACCTAACCTAACCTAACCTAACCTAACCTAACCTAACCTAACCTAACCTAACCTAACCTAACCTAACCTAACCTAACCTAACCTAACCTAACCTAACCTAACCTAACCTAACCTAACCTAACCTAACCTAACCTAACCTAACCTAACCTAACCTTTTTTTTTTTTTTTTTTTTTTTTGACCCGGGGTAATGGCCGACCCATACCCGTCCTCCTGGGGGAGGAGGGGTTATGCGGGGCTCGAACCCGCTAAACCCCCCGGGGGCATTCCTCCGCCGCATATCTCGGGCACCGGGAACTCGAGTAGGCACCGGTGGCCCGACGCGGCCTGGCCTCTCGGCCTCCTCCGACCTGTCCCCGGAGTGGGACCAGCTGCTCCCCCGCCAAGGGAACAACTGCCGACGAGCCGTGCAATGCGGGTGACTGCCTCCGTGACCAAGGACCCCAGTCCCGTCACCCGCGTGGCCCTGGCTCCGGCAACACCCCAGAGGGCATCACCATCATTGCCTGTCGGATTGGTCTAACCTCGACTGCCGGGCAAATACCCCGCCGCAGCCCGCCGCCGGACAAACGCCCCGACGCGGCCCGTCACCGGACAAACGCCCCGACGCGACTCTTCCGCCCGATAGTTCCGGAGGCTAGGGAACACGCAGACTCCGCCAGGAAGAATGGGCCGGCGTGATTTCCCGGGGTGGGAAGGCCCGTACTCTCACGCCAGAGCTTTTCGGGGGTGACAAGGCCCCTACTAGGCGACTCCCATATCCCCCAAGCGGAGAAGACGCGAACCCCAGCGACCAGAACACACGAACCCGACTGCCGGGCAAATACCCCGCCGCAGCCCGCCGCCGGACAAACGCCCCGACGCGGCCCGTCACCGGACAAACGCCCCGACGCGACTCTTCCGCACGTGGACGCCGAACGCGAGAAGCCACGTAACCTCTGCTAGGGGGGATGGGCCGGCGTGAGTTTTCGGGGGTGGCAAGGCCCGTACTCTCTCTCACACCAGAGCCGTTCGGGGGTGAGCAGGCCCCTATTAGGCGACTCCCAAAGCCCCCAAGCCGGGGAGACCCGACACTCAACGTCCAGCGAACCACGAAGACGCGAGTCCCCCTGCGCGTATGCCAGGCAACGCAACACCTGACACACACCCGCAGGCGGACCCCCGCGATCCACCGCCCAAACGGGCAACCCCCTCCAAACAACGCCAGTTCTCCTGTGCGTATGTGAGGCGGCACGCAATACCCCACATACACCCACAGGCGAACTCGCGCTCACCTCGTCCCCCGCCTCTCTGCGGGTCGCCGGCCATATCGACCGGCCATCCACCGCCCCGAAGGGCACCCGGCCCTAAAAAGGGCCTTTTCGTCCCCCGCCTCTCTGCGGGTCGCCGGACATATCGACCGGCCATCCACCGCCCCGCGACGGGCACCCGGCCCTGAAAAGGGCCTTTTCGTCCACCGGCGACGCACGCCGGCCGGGCTCTCGCCCTCCGCCGTCTGTTTTGGTCCGCGCCGGCCGAAGCCGGTACCCCCCATATCTGGGGGGCATTCCCTTATCCGCCACCTAGGGACGCGCCCGATAGGGGACAGAAAACCCCCACGGGAACCTAACCTAACCTAACCTAACCTAACCTAACCTTTTTTTTTTTTTTTTTTTTTTTCGGTGGTAAAATGCTTTATGCATACCTCGGAGGGATTGCAGCCCCTCCAACGGTTATGTGGGAATCCTCCGTTTGGCGAGTCGTCAAAACGACGGTTCGAAAGACGGCCATACCCACTAAACATCCACCGGCGCGCACTCGGTCCGCCAGAGATCGCTACCACCCGCGGAACTAAGTAGACGTGCACATGGTAGTGATATTTGGCGGCTGATCAGACCGATCCACTCTTTCCTTGCGGAGCTTCGCGCGACTTCAGCTCCCTGGGACTATGTAATCGGGTGACGGGGCTGCATCCCTGAACACCCGGGCCCCCGGCTATGGCTGCACAAGCTGGCCATAGAGGCGTGCTCTGCGCCTAAGCCTCCTCCTACGCAGAGGATCTGCGCTGGGACTTGCCTCCCGCGCCCTCTCTGCGCTCTCTTTCTGGGTCATTACCGCCTCACAGAAGGAGAGGACTGCCTCCCAAGACGTCGCACTGCCGACCATGGCTCTGACCAGTGTCGGCAGTGAGAGGTCACCTCCCACACTCGCCACAAGGGTCCGTCTCTCGGACGCCCAGGCCGAACACGACTCTATCACATGCTGTGCTGTGTCCTCGTTGTGACCACACTCATGGCATCGTGGGGTGGGTTCTCTACCGATCCGGTGCAAGTACTTACCGAACGCACCATGTCCCGTAAGTACCTGCACCAGACGAAATGAGAGATACCCATGCCGACGACCCAACCACTCCTCCAGGCTTGGTAAGAGTCCCGTTAGAGTCCATAAACCCTGTCTGGGCACCTCCAACCTCTGTCGCCACGCCCTCAAAATTCTCCGCTGAGCTCTATCCCGCCAGCGCCTCACCATTTCCGGCGCAGGGCGCTCTCCCTCACGTCTGTACGTCGTGCCTCGCCAATATACCTCCGACAGCGCTGAGGCGTCGAGGTCCCAGGGTGGGGTCCCGGCGAGAACGCACGCAGCCTCGTACGACACAGTGCAGTAACCGCGTATGGCCCTGACAGCCATGACCCTCTGCGACTTGCGCAGCAGAGCCACGGATCTAGGTGTCAGGGTCTCCGCCCACACCGGCGCGCCGTACAAGGCCATCGACCGCACCACCCCGGTAAACAGACGGCGGCACGACACACCTGGCCCTCCGACATTGGGAAGCAGCCTTGCGAGAGCTCCAGCGGTACGCACCAACTTCGGGCTGAGGCGACTAAAGTGCTCAGAAAAACTCCAACGAGAATCTAAAATCAAGCCTAGGTATCGCATGTGAGTGCTGATATTCACACGCACGCCATTCACCAGGATATGTGATCCAGCAGGCGGTCTCCTACGAGGGCCATGGAAATACAGCGCCTCGGTTTTGGGAGCAGAAACCTTAAGCCCCAGGCTTTCAATCCTTCGGACGACGCTATCCACACTGATAGTGGCTAAACGAACGGCGTCCGTGAAATCATCCCCTCTAGCCAGGACGAGGGTGTCGTCTGCATAGCAGACCACCCGAACGCCCGGAAGGTTTGCTCCTCGCACGGCGTAGTTGTACCCGATGTTCCACAGGGTCGGCCCCAAGACCGACCCCTGTGGAACACCGCACGCCATGCTTTGGACGATCAAATGCCCGTTCCTGTCAACGCACTCGATTCGTCGACCCCTCAAGTAATTGCTGATGAGGCGCCTTAGATAAAGCGGCACCTCGTGAAACGCCATTCCTGCCTCAATGCAGGTGAAGGGCAAGGTGTTAAAGGCGTTCTCGATATCTAAAGAGACAGCTAGAACCACCTTGCCCCTCTCAACCTCTTGTTCCGAGAAAGCCTTCACGTGCGAAATCGCGTCAACGGTGGATCGGCGTTCTCGGAATCCGAATTGGCTATTAGCCAAGTCAGGTCCCGTGGTGGTCAGGTGGAGGTTTATCCGCCCGGCTATAATCCGCTCCAGGACCTTACCGGCTTCGTCCAAAAGAACAATAGGCCGGTAAGCCGATGGGGAGTCCGGCGGCTTGTCCGGCTTAGGCAGAAGAACGAGCCGGCCAACCTTCCACGCTTCCGGAAACTGTCCGGTACGCAAGCACTCGTCGAAGAGCCTCCGGAGCCAGTCCCAGAGAGCACCGATGGAGATCGCCAACAAACGGCCGTGAATTCCATCGGGTCCCGGGGCCGTGGATTTAGCCCGGAGTTTTAACACCGCTGCGTCAAATTCCTGGTCCGTAACCGGGAAGAACGGCGCGGAATCAGCACTTTCCTGCCGGCGTGGCATCATCCTTGGGGGAACATGTTCCTCCCTCCAAGGGAATAGTTTGGCCACGACTGTACGGAGGAGCGCTGGGTCGAGTAGTTCTGTCGCTGGGGGGGCCCGCGATAACTTGTCACGGACCATCTTATATGGGCGTCCCCAGGGATCACGATCCAGCGACTCTAGTAGCTCATTTCGAGCCGCCACCTTAGCCTGGCAGATCGCAATTTGCAGCTGTTTGCGCGCCGCATTTAGCTCCTCTACCAAATTCGCCTCGACCGTGGCATCACGGCCGGTTCTCCGCCTTCGGTAGTTGGTAAGAGCCCGTCGCTTCGCAACACACCTCGTGCGAAAATCCGCGACCTCTGGACTCCACCAATACACCTCACGTTTGGGCGGGCGACGGACTGTTCGGGGCATAGCGCTGTCGCTAATGCGCGTCAACGCCTCCCGGAACCCTATCGCCTCCGCGTCTATCGAACCCGGAGAACGGCCATCTGCGTTCCAGGCTTCCACAAGCGAGGACTCAACCGCTAAACTCCGGTCCATCTTAGCAATGGACCAGCGCGGGAATCTCGTGCTATGGGTGGAAGCGGGTGTCAAATCCGGTGGTTGTCGTCGTTGGGGAGAGACGCTGAACCGGATATACCGGTGGTCAGACAGCGTCTCCTCCTCAACAAGGACTCTCCAGTCATTCACCAGCGTTGCGATATTAGGGGTCGCAAACGAAACGTCCACGACGGACCCTCCCTGCCGCCGCACGCACGTCTGTTCCGAGCCCTGGTTTAAAACTACCAGTCCAGCCGTGACAAACCACTCTTCTAGCAAGTCGCCTCGCGCGTCAGTGATGGGAGAACCCCACTCCGCCGACTTGGCATTGAGGTCCCCCATCAATATAACAGGACGCGGCGAGGCGCGATCTACTGCAGCCGACAGTTCGCGCAGAAAGGCTTCGAACTCGGCCAAGGTTCTGTTTGGAGAGAAATATACACCCACGACCACCACTCTCTCGAATGTAACAGAAACAAAACCCTGACCACGATCCAACACCTGAAGAGTGATCATTTTGGGGCTCACGACAGCCACAGACCCTAAGGTATCCGCGGCCCAGTGTGAACCGGGAACGACGAAATATGGCTCTGCCATTACGCTCAGGTCAATATCCCACTGCCTCAGTGACTGCAGGAACAGGTCCTGAGCCCCAGCGCAGTGATTAAGATTACCCTGGAGAAAATGGATAGGGCGACTAAGAGCCATTAAAGCTGCATTTCTTCCGGGGCGCCGGCGTCTTGACCAGGACGCTGTTGCTCAGTCTGTGTACCTGCCGCCGGGGTCTCGGCGGCTGGTCTCTTCGGCTTCGTATTCCTCCGGGACTTGGAGGCGGCACACGCTTTTCCGCCAAGGCGGTGCTGAGCCGGCTTGCCTGCAGCTGCGCATAGTGGGCAGTGAACATCTGCCACGCAGTTGGGGGCTTTGTGGCCGGGCTTGCCGCAGCGGTAGCAGAGGTCGCTGCGGTCTACCGCCGACGCGCACCTCTGCTTTGTGTGCCCCGTCTCGAGGCACCTAAAACATTTCAAGGGGCGAGGCTCCAGGAGGCGAACCTGTGCCGCGCACCAGCCCACTTTTAATCGGCGGGCTTCAACCAGGCTGTTCGCCGCTTTGACCGGGCAGCGAACCCACGACACTCCCATGCCCCCGGCGCCCTTGCGGATAGTGCCGACCGTTACTTGCTCAGGGCGACATCCGCCTTGTTGGGCCACCGCTAAGGCTACATCCTCCCTCGCGACCGAGTCGTCAAGGCCTGACAGCCTGATTTCCGCTGTCATTGTTGGCCTGGTGATGAAGACGCTCGGTCCGAGGGTTTCTCTCAGCTTCTGTGCCAAGACGTCAGCCTTCTCGGCGTTGTTCTCTCCGGCGACCTGCAAAATCCTTGCACCAGTGGCGGCTTCTCTAAATGAGATGTCGTTAATGCCCAGTGCTTGCAGATCAATGCCGGAGCGGGCCTTGCGGATCACCTCCGAGTAACTGTCACCCCGCTTTTCGGCCTCCGGCTCCAACGTCAGTACTACAGCCGCCGTTTTGGGAGTCGTGGGCTTCCTCCTTCTACGGCCAGAGGCCTTCCCGCGCTTTGAGGGGGGTCCGGTCGTTTTAGCCACTTTCTCCAGGGGCGGCACTTTCTTCTTTTTACCCGGCGTTTTGCCGACAGTTATCCATTCCCCTTCTGTTGGTTTGGGCTCTTGGTTCCGTGAAGCCGACCCGGTCACAGCAGGAGGGGTTGTCTTAGCCGTAGCACCGCCGGCCGCAGGGGGTCCGGTTTGCTTAGGCCCTGGTCCTTTCTTGCCCTTGGTCGGGGCGGGCTTATGTACGGGCGCATTTGTCGCAGCCTTCACTGACACTGCCGCGTAACTGGCTTTCTTTTCATGGGCCAGAGGCGGTCGGTGTCTCACCGGAGGGAGTAATCGCTCCTCGAGCCCATCCCGGAAGGCGTCTAGACGTGCGTTAACTATAGCGCCTATCTGCACCAAAAACTCCTCTTGCGTCAGCTTGAGCTCAGTGACGCCCTTAGGCTTTACAGGCTTATTAGCAGCACCTGACGCCTGCTTGCGGTTGGTGCCGCCGGTCCCAGCCGGGCGCGACTCATCCGTCGCAGAGAACTCGGCAGGGGCCATCTCGACCTCCATATCGGCGCCTTCTGGCTCCGGGGCGGGTCCAGGCACCGCATTGGTCACGGCGTTTGTGCTCGCGGCTACTGCAGCCGACAGTTTCTCGACCGTCGCCGTCAAATCTTCGACTCTCTTTTCGAGGGTTTCAACCACAGCGTTAAGCCGTCGGGTTTCCTCGTTTGCCGTGCGCAGACAGAGCGTTTCCGCTATCATGCTAGCGCTCCTGGCAGAGATTTTGAGGTCCCGCTGTACAGTGCCCTTAAGGTTTTTGGACTTGCCAGCGACCGTCGCCACCACTTCCATATAGGATTTCAGGGTCTCAGCGAGGCGCTTGGCCGTCATAGAGTCCACTGTACTCTCATTGATCTCGGCAATCTTGTCGACGTTGCACTTGGCATACTCCCGGTCAGCCGTCTGCACTTTCGAGGAGACGTCAGCCTCGTAATCGGCGATTTCCGCCTCGAGCTCAGCTTGTCGTTTGGCCTCCCTTTGGCGGCCGTAACCGACGTACTCGCCCGTCGTCGGCGGGCGGCCTCTTCCCCTTGGTTTCGTCGGGGCGGGTGGTTCCGAGTCTTCGGACCCTTCTGTTCCCGAGCTATCCCTTTTGGGGCGCTTAGCGCCTTTAGTTCTGCGCTCGCCGGTTCCGCCAGACGGCTTCGCGGCAGAGCCCACACTACTCTCAGCGTCCGACACTGGACGCGTTCCAGCAACTCGCGAGCCAGAGCTCGCAAGGCTGACAGCAGAGCCCCAACGGCTCATTGGCTCACCTCTGGAGCTATTGCTGTTACTCCTACTTCTTGCAGCACCAACAGTGCCGCTGAAATTCAACCTGATGTTTCGGGTTTTTGGGGTTTTGGGTTTTTTATTAATTTCAATATCCATAAACGTCCCACGAGTATGGGGGATCTAAAACGTCCATCCGAGCGGTGCCCCCTGCACCCGGATAACCCTAATACACCTGGGGGGTCGGGTGGTACCCCAGGGTCGAGCGCTAGCGGGCGGACATTATCCCAGTCCGCCACCCTTACGGGCCCCCCGTTGCCACGGTTCACTGCAACGGAGAATTGGGGTTTTTTAGTGAGGTTTACTCCTCGCAGGGCCGGCCAGTTAAGGCAAGCCCCACCGGTCCCGCAGGCGGGATAACGGCTTGCACGGTGTTAGTCGTACTGACAAGCCGGGGGACTACAACATTGCAGTCACGTGGCCCACCGTGCGCGGACACTGTCCGCCATACCCACGTCGTAAACGACCACTTGGCCCCGTCAACGAGGCCCAGGACAAAACGAGGCACCAACAGGCGCGAGGCGATGAACGCCCACCCTCGACCGTTCGGAGACGGTCCGCGAGCACTGCCCGCCATCCGACGTCCCGAAGGACACCTGCCCACAACTGGGCACACACTTGGGCCGCTCAACACACCGGGAACGGCTATTCGCCGGAGACTCTTAGTTAAGTAGGGACGAAAAAGGGGGGCAAAGATGAAAAAGGCCCCAAGCGTCGTCCCTACCGTAAGCCCCCCCACCACGGCAAGGTGGTCTCCAATCGGGGGGGAACCTAACCTAACCTAACCTAACCTTTTTTTTTTTTTTTTTTTTTTTAACGTTGGGAAATGCGTTACGCATACCACAGGGGGGCAGTTTGGGATTGACCCTGTGGTTATGTGGGACTCTCCCCTCCAGAGTGCAATCCAGATCGCTAGTCGACCTGGACTGGGGGGCCTACCCACTAAAACCCAACGACGCCCTTCAGATGTGCCTGGGAGCGAGCATATCAACCGCCCCATCCTCCTCGGATGAATCGGCAGCAGATATGTCACCTCCGGACGGGAACGTGGGAACTCTTGCGAACACATCCACGAACCCGTCGGCACTAGCTCGCTGAGCGCGAGCCCCTCTCACCTCCCTAAAAGGGGGAGGCCGCTGACCACCCTGGGTATCAGGGGGTGTAACGACTGACGGTGACCTGTGCAGTGCAGGTCCTGGGCTCCCTACACCCGGGCCCCGCTGGCCACCGTCAGGAGGAAGTAGGCGGGCGAATTGACGCCTCCTTCTCCCTGTCCGCCTTTTGCGGCACGCGTCTGCCTGTGGATCGAGTTCCCTGGCACGCTCCGCTTCTTCTTTGTGGGACATTACCTCTACGCAGAAGTTGTTGACTGCGTCCCATGACCTCTCACTCTCTAGCATCGCTAGAATAACAGTGTGGAGCGAGAGGTCCTCTCCGATCACCGCAGTGAGAGATGTACGCTGTGGTGCGAAGGCCGTACACTCCGCTAGGGTGTGTTGGGCGGTGTCCTCCGCGGCGTCACAGTGGTGACATTTTGGAGTCGCCTCTCGACCGATCTTGTGCAGGTAACGGCCGAAACAGCCATGCCCGCTAAGAATCTGCACAAGATGGTACGAGAGCGACCCGTGACGCCGGTTAGCCCATGTTGTTAGGACTGGGTGAAACGCCTCTACACTCCTCGCGAATGTGCTTGATCCGCCAGGTGCCTCTAGAGAATCGTACCAGATTCTGAAAACTTCGTTTTCCGCCTCCTCGAGGACAGCGGCCGAATCCACATCATCGGCATATTCACCACTGAGCCTGGCGGCTGAACGTAGTTGGTAGGCCACCGCAAAAACATGAGCCACCAACTCCCACGGCGGTGTCCCAGCAATGATGCAGGCTACCGTACCCGAGATAGTTCGATAGCCTCGGATGGCTCTGAGAGCCATGGCCCTCTGTGCTCTGCGAAGGGATGCGATGGCGCGGGGGCTGAGCGCGTCAGCCCAGACTGGGGCTCCGTACAGCGCCATACTTTTCACGATCCCCGCATATAGGCGCCGGCAACTAGCGCTCGGTCCTCCTACATTCGGGAGAAGCCTCCCAAGGGCATCAGCTGCACCAAGAAGACGGGGCTCCATACGGCGGAAGTGCTCGTCGAAGCCCCAGCGACCGTCGATTGTCAGCCCCAGGTATTTGAGGTGCGGTGACAGTGGCACCCTCACACCACCCACGGCTACCTGCGTTCCGGCCGGAGCACCTCGTCGAGGCCTATGAAATAGCAGCGCTTCGGTCTTGTGTACCGCTACTTTGAGGCCCAATGCACCGATTCGGTCGATCACTAAGGTCGAGTACACCGAAGCTAACCGTAGAGCCTCCTCCAAGCTCCTCCCCCTAGATGCTACGAGCGTGTCATCCGCGTAGCAGAATAGCACGACTCGTTGGGGGAGGGAACACCTCAGGGTCCAGTTATATCCCACGTTCCAGAGGAGGGGCCCGAGGACGGACCCCTGTGGGACCCCGCGAGTCATATCGTGCTGACTGACAGTGCCTCCTCAACCTAACCTAACCTAACCTAACCTAACCTAACCTAACCTAACCTAACCTAACCTTTTTTTTTTTTTTTTTTTTTTTTTTTTTTTTTTTTTTTTTTTTTTGACGGTGGGAACCAATTTACTGGCCGTATCGCACGCTGGCAAGGCGTGCGACGTGTGCGGGGATCACTGACGCGGAACAACGCCAGTACTACCCGCTAAACACCACCGGTACCCTCCTAAGCCCTTATGAGGGCGCTTTGGGTTCGGCGCACTGTATGTGCGCCATTTCACCAAAGCGTCCCCGGGCTGGCCCGGTCCAACAGTGAACCGGGCGACGCGCCTGTGGGGGATTACGCTAGGGTACTAGGTAATCCCCAGACGGGGTGGCCTATGCCAACTGGCACCAGGGGCGCGCGGTTTGCCAACCGCGCCCAGACCACCTTAGGGCCGACGAAGACCGGCGGTCACAGCCGCCTGCCTTCTCCGGCCCTGCCGTCTACGCCGGAGGGGAGCGGCTAGAGCATCCTCCTCCCGCTCCCTCTCCGCTGCCTCCTTCTGCCCCATCACATCCTCGCAGAAGGAGGCGGTAGCCTTCCAAGCCCTCTCATTACCAAGCATGGCTCTAACCATGCTTGGCAATGAGAGCGCTCCTCCGCCGAGCGCCGCCACCAACGTGCGACGCTCGTTTCGCCAGGCCGGGCACTCGACAAGCGTGTGCTCGGCCGTGTCGTCAGGGGAGTTGCAGTGGTGACACCGCGGCAACTCCTCCCGACGGGCGATACGGTACAGGTAGTGACCGAAGCACCCATGTCCGGTCAGTACCTGTACCAGGCGGTAGGTGAGGCTACCCCGCTGGCGCCCTACCCACTCCTCCAACACCGGACGAATCGCCTCGATCGTCCGGTGGCCAGCGGCTGGGTTGGCGAGTGCCTCATCCCATCGACGCAGAGCCTCCCTCTGCGCCTGGGTGCGGACCCGTTCGACCTCCTCTCGAACGGGTCGCTCGCCCCGCTCTCTCGCCGCGGCCCTGTGTCGATGCACCTGGGACAGAACCAGGGCATCGACCTCCCACGGGAGCGTACCTGCGAGGACGCAGGCAGCCCCGTGGCTGACCGTGCGGTAAGCCCGCACGGCCCGGGCCGCGATGACCCTCTGCGGTCTCCGCAGGAGGGCCCTCGTGCGGGACGAGAGGCACTCCGCCCACACCGGGGCTCCGTATAGTGCCATCGACCTTATCACCCCGTGATAAAGCCGACGGCACGACGCCTTCGGCCCCCCCACATTGGGGAGGAGCCGCCCGAGTCCGGCTGCGGCGGCGCACAGCCGGGGAGCGAGGAGCCTAAAATGCTCCTCGAAGCTCCACCGGGGATCCAGGGTCAGGCCGAGATACTTCATATGCATCTCGACGTGAACCTGGACCCCCTCTACCCGGACACGGAGCCCCGGTGGGATCCTGCGTCTGGGGGCATGGAACGCCATGGCCCTCGTTTTCTCGAGGGCCACCTCCAGCCCCAGGAGGCGGATGCGTCGGACGACCATGGAGGTGCCGACCGACGCAAGGTGGACCGCCCCCTCCCACTCCCTCGCTCTCGCCGCGACAAGGGTGTCGTCTGCGAAGCAGACGACCTCCATTCGCGGCAAGAGCGAGCCACGCAGGACCCAGTTGTACCCCAGGTTCCATAGTAGAGGGCCTAACACGGAACCCTGGGGCACACCTGCCGCCACTGTCCACGACTGGACGCGGCCCTCCGCATCCTCGTAGAGGACTGACCTGTCTCGCAGGTAGTCCTGTACGAGGGTGCGGAGGTAGAGGGGCACTCGGTGGAAATTGAGCGCCGCCTCTATGCACTCGTGGGGGATGGTGTTGAACGCGTTCGCGATGTCCAAGGACACCGCGACCACCACCTCCCCCCGTGCTGTGGCCACCTCAGTCCACCTTTTGAGGTGGCCTACCGCGTCCACCGTGGACCGGCCGGTGCGGAAGCCGTACTGGCAGTTTGCCAAGTCCGGCCCCGTGCCCTCAATGTGCTCGATGATCCGGGAGGCGAGAATCTTCTCAAACGCCTTCCCGGACTCATCGAGCAACACCACCGGCCGATAGCCCGCTGGAGAGTCCGCCGGGCGGCTCTCTTTACGGAGCAGGCAGAGCCGCCCCACTCTCCAGCGCCTGGGAAAGCGACCCGTCGCGATGCACACATCCAGCACCGCGCGGAATCGGTCTCCCAGGGGGCCCAAGGCGATCGCCATCACCTTGGCTGGGGCCCCATCTGGCCCCGGAGCCTTGTTATGGCTCCGGAGCCGGTCCCTCACCATGTCGAACTCAACGTCCGACACGGAGGGACCTGCGGCCCACACCTCCGGGGCGGAACCGGAGGGCATCCTGGGGGGTGCGAAGGGTCCGGGGTTGGGAAAAAGTGTCCCCAGCACCCTTCGCAACAACCCTGGCTCCATACAGGACGTGGAGGGGGCCGCCGAAGCGAATTTCCCCCTCACCGTCCTGTACGGCCTCCCCCAGGGGTCGCTGTCAAGGATAGCTATATACCTATCCCAGGCAGCGACCTTGGCCCTGCAGATGGCAGTTCGCAGGGCCGTGTGGGCCTCATTGTACGCCCGGCGGAGGCCATCCTCCTCACCGGGCGTTCTCCGGGCGCGCCTACGACACCGTAGGTAGGCGCGCCTGGCCCCCATACTGGCGGTACGCAGGGTCGTGAGCTCCTGCGTCCACCAGTATACCTGCCCCCTGCTCCGTGGGCAGGCCCGCGCCCTCGGCATGGCGGCACTGCAGACGACGTTGATGTCATCTGCAAAAAGGTCCGCCATGCCGTCGGCATCCCCGGCGACAGTGTCGGGCACATCTGACCAAGCCCGCACTGTCGCCGCCTCCTCCGCCACATCAGGCTGGAGGCGTGTGAGCAGCCACCTTTTGAAAGATGAACTACCCACACGGGGGCCCAGATGAAGAGGGGCCCCAGGGGATGCCGTGGAGACCTCGTATCGGACGTACCTATGGTCCGATAGGGTCTCCATATCCACCACCACCCGCCAGTCCCGGACTCGGGCCGCGAGCGGTGGGGTGGCAAAGGACACGTCGACAATCGACGTGCCCTGCCAGCGGGCGCAGGTCGGGGTGGTACCTCGATTGAGGATCTGGAGCCCCAGGGAGAAAACCCAGGACTCCAGGACACCACCCCGAACGTCAGTGCTGGGAGACCCCCACGCCGTGGATTTGGCGTTGAGGTCCCCTGCCACCAGCACCTGACGGGGGGCCGCGCGGTGCACGACCCCTTCAACCGCAGCGAGAAACCGCTCAAAGTCGGCTCTGCTGCGGTTGGGGGAGAAGTAGGTCGACACCACCACTACTTCTCCCCAGCGGGCCACCACATACCCCTCCCCTCGTTCCACGAAAACGAGGGGAGGGCCCGCGCCTGTCGCCATAATGGCCGCAGAGCCGTCCGTCGCCCCCATCCACCTATCGGACTGAGGAACGCGGTACGGCTCCGAGACCACCGCCAAATCAACCCCCCACTCCGCCGCCACCTGACACAGGAGGTCCTGTGCCCCGGCGGAGTGGTTGAGGTTGGCCTGCAGTAGTTTCCCCGATGTCCTACTCTGCATTATTGATGGACATCGGGGTCACTACAGGGGTCGCCACTGGCGAGGCGCGGCGCGGCGAGATGCGGCGCGGCGCGGCACGGGGCGCCGCCTCAGGCGCGGCGCGGGGGGCAGCCCCCGGTTGGGGGAGGCGGCCCTTGACAGGCGGGGGATTACACTTGGCCCCCGCCATTCGGTGCCCAGCTGCCAGGCCTCTGTCCGCACACACCGCACAGTGTGGCGGGGCCGAGCAGCCCTTGGCCTTGTGCCCCTCTTTGCCGCAGCGGTAGCAGAGGTTGCTGCGGTCTTTGTTGGAGGGGCACTTCGCTCCTGGATGCCCCGGTGCCAGGCATCTATGGCACCTCATGGGGCGTCTCTCCAGGAGCCGGACAGTAGCCGCGGCCCAGCCCACAGGCAACCTCCCATCTTTTATGATCTTGGCGATTGCCTCCACCGGGCAGGAGGCAATCGCAGAACCCCCTCCCCTCGCGCCTGAGGATACCGCACCCACCTTGATGCCCTCTGGGGGGCAGCCGGCCTTTAGGGCCAAGGCTACTTGTACCTCCTCGGGTGTCGTGGCGTCATCCAGCCCCGACACCCGAATCTCGGCCATCTTGATAGGCCGAGACACCTTGGCCGCCTCGCCCAAGGCCTCGCCCACCTTGGCCGCTAGGGTGTCTGCCTGGGCCGTCGTTGTTCCGGACGGGAGCTCAATAATGCGAGCTCCCGTGACCGTCGTCCGGAACTTCGCCGGGCCTATGCCCAGCTCGCCCAGGCTGACCGCAGACTTCGCCTTCGCCAGGGCGTCCTTGTAGGTGGCCCCCACAGCCACCGCCTCCGGCTTAAGCGCCACCACCACCGCCAGGGTCTTGGGCGGCTTCGGCACTTTGGGGCCTTGTGGGTCTTTGGCGGCCTTCTTTGCCTTTTTCCCTTTCTTTTTCGGGCCTTGGGTTGCCGTGGTGGGCACCGGAGCCGAAGCCTTTTTTGGCTTCCGCTTCACCACGGTCACCCATTCACCCTCGGTGACCTGAGGCTCGCCGGGCATCGGCGCTGTTTCCTGCGTCGCCGCCCTCACAGGAGGGCGGGGTGGGGCCGACGGAGCTGTGGCCAACGGAGCAGGAGCCGGTGGGCTGCTCTTGCCCTTACCCTTCCCTTTGCCCTTCGCCTTGGCTTTTGCGGGCATGTTGGCCGGCGGAGCGAGTGTAGCCGGGGACTCCCTGCTACCCCCCGCCGGCTGCAAAGTCCTCGGCGACTGTTGGCCTATCGCCCTGGCATCAGCCGCCAATGGCGGGCGTCGGGGGCGCTCCGCAGCCGGCAGCAGTCGACCATCTACCTCCAGGCCCTCCATCCTGGCCTGGAGCATGTTTCCGAGCTGCTGCAGCATGGAGCTATGACTCTCCCTTAATTCGGCCCGCAACTCGTCCCGGATCAGGGACAGGTCCCTTGTGTCCGCATTCATGGGGGTATCCACCACGATGGGCGCCGCCGGGCCCCTGCGGCGCCCCTCCCTGGACTCCTCAAATGCCCGTCTAAATGCAGCGAGCTCGGCCGATACCTTGCTGAGCTCTTCCTGCAGGCGCTTGTTGTCCGCCCGCAGTCGCTGCATCTCCTCCGAGGTCTCCCTCCGCGCCAAAGCCCGGACCATCGAGAGGAGAGACCCGGCGCCCGACTTAATCGCTTTTTGGCACGTCCCCTTTAAGTTCCGCGACTTTTTCGCCACTAAGCTCACCTCCCTGCAGCGCTTCTCGGCCTCTTTTACCAGGGCTTCCGGAGACATGCGGCCCGGCTCAAACCCGCCCTCTCCGTCGCTCAGGGCGTCACTATACTCGGCGTCAGAGCCGGTGTCCCGCTCTCCCTCCTGCAGTTCCTTGCGGGCCTGGGACACCCCCACAGAGTGCGAGGGCCCTCCACCGCCGCTTTTCCCGCCTCTGCCCCTCTTAGACCGAGGCACTTTTGGCTCAGGCGCCGCCATCGGGGTGCCCTTCAAGAATTGGGACGCTGCCGAAACCCTCTTCTTGCCGGCAACCGGCCCAGCCTTTGGCTCAGCCAACGACTCATCCTCCGTCCCGGTCACCAGGCTCGTCCTCGACCCAGCCAACGACCTCGAACGCGCATCACCGAGACGCACGCGCAACCGCAGGCCACCATTCGGCCCTTTCTCCGCCAGTGCTTGACCAGACCTACTCCTGGTCAACACCGCACCTTCCGTCAGACTCGGAGGTATCTCCGAGAAGACCATCTCCGGCCTCTCCAGGCCACTCTCACTCGTAACACATTTAACACTGGTCGTCCGAGACAACGACGAGCGCCCGTGGTCAGCGGGAGCGTATGACCGCGCTTCGACTGAAGCGGAGCAGTCCTGGCCCCCCCCAGATACGTGGGGCCAGCCGCCGGCCGAAGCCGACGGGAGGGGTTCTCCACCAGCGGTGGTACCCTCCTGGGGTAATGTTTTTTCCGGTACTGCTTTTTCCATGTTTGTGTTCGTTTTAACGAGTAACGGCTCTCGCATCTCCACACCCTAGTGTTAGGGACCAGACTCCCTCTGGCCATTCAGCCTATCGCCACACCCACAAAGCTTAGGCTTGGGGCTTTTTTATTGAGGTGTGCTCCTCTCAGGCTGGACCTCAATGGCCCAGCCCCTTGGCCCTCTCAATGAGGGTAACAAGTTGCCCGACGAGGCTCTGTCATACAGAATCCCCGCCGCGCGACAGCTCAAAAGCCGTCCACCCACTCGACACACTCACCCCACGAGGGGGTGAGTTCGCGACCACTGGCCGCCATACATCGACCAACAAAGGTCCACTGGCCCCCCAAAGGGACCCCACGACTTCGGCGTAAAACGCCACGGGCAAAAATCGCCCCCTCCACTGGAGCGCTAGCGACCGGGATTACTCCCCCGGCCATCCAGCCCCTCGGCACGCTCCGAACCTTGGGCTTTGGAGGATTTTTTATTGAGGTTTACTCCTCTTGACCCGGACAAACGCCCCGCCGGTCCCCGGCCCCTCAATTGGGGTAACGGGTTGCCCGACACGCCCCCGGAGTTCGGGAGACGTGCCGCGCACCTACATCCCAACCGCGCTCTGATTAGCAGAGTACGGCGGGAGCAGGAGCAGTAGCTGTCCGCGCCGGCCGAAGCCGGTACCCCCCAAATCTGGAGGGCGTTCCCCTATCCGCAACCCGGGGACGCGTCCGATAGCGATACTGCTGGATCGCTTCCCTCTCCACAGGGAGAAGGCGGAAACCTAACCTAACCTAACCTAACCTTTTTTTTTTTTTTTTTTTGACGGTGGGAACCAATTTACTGGCCGTATCGCACGCTGGCAAGGCGTGCGACGTGTGCGGGGATCACTGACGCGGAACAACGCCAGTACTACCCGCTAAACGCCACCGGTACCCTCCTAAGCCCTTATGAGGGCGCTTTGGGTTCGGCGCACTGTATGTGCGCCATTTCACCAAAGCGTCCCCGGGCTGGCCCGGTCCAACAGTGAACCGGGCGACGCGCCTGTGGGGGATTACGCTAGGGTACTAGGTAATCCCCAGACGGGGTGGCCTATGCCAACTGGCACCAGGGGCGCGCGGTTTGCCAACCGCGCCCAGACCACCTTAGGGCCGACGAAGACCGGCGGTCACAGCCGCCTGCCTTCTCCGGCCCTGCCGTCTACGCCGGAGGGGAGCGGCTAGAGCATCCTCCTCCCGCTCCCTCTCCGCTGCCTCCTTCTGCCCCATCACATCCTCGCAGAAGGAGGCGGTAGCCTTCCAAGCCCTCTCATTACCAAGCATGGCTCTAACCATGCTTGGCAATGAGAGCGCTCCTCCGCCGAGCGCCGCCACCAACGTGCGACGCTCGTTTCGCCAGGCCGGGCACTCGACAAGCGTGTGCTCGGCCGTGTCGTCAGGGGAGTTGCAGTGGTGACACCGCGGCAACTCCTCCCGACGGGCGATACGGTACAGGTAGTGACCGAAGCACCCATGTCCGGTCAGTACCTGTACCAGGCGGTAGGTGAGGCTACCCCGCTGGCGCCCTACCCACTCCTCCAACACCGGACGAATCGCCTCGATCGTCCGGTGGCCAGCGGCTGGGTTGGCGAGTGCCTCATCCCATCGACGCAGAGCCTCCCTCTGCGCCTGGGTGCGGACCCGTTCGACCTCCTCTCGAACGGGTCGCTCGCCCCGCTCTCTCGCCGCGGCCCTGTGTCGATGCACCTGGGACAGAACCAGGGCATCGACCTCCCACGGGAGCGTACCTGCGAGGACGCAGGCAGCCCCGTGGCTGACCGTGCGGTAAGCCCGCACGGCCCGGGCCGCGATGACCCTCTGCGGTCTCCGCAGGAGGGCCCTCGTGCGGGACGAGAGGCACTCCGCCCACACCGGGGCTCCGTATAGTGCCATCGACCTTATCACCCCGTGATAAAGCCGACGGCACGACGCCTTCGGCCCCCCCACATTGGGGAGGAGCCGCCCGAGTCCGGCTGCGGCGGCGCACAGCCGGGGAGCGAGGAGCCTAAAATGCTCCTCGAAGCTCCACCGGGGATCCAGGGTCAGGCCGAGATACTTCATATGCATCTCGACGTGAACCTGGACCCCCTCTACCCGGACACGGAGCCCCGGTGGGATCCTGCGTCTGGGGGCATGGAACGCCATGGCCCTCGTTTTCTCGAGGGCCACCTCCAGCCCCAGGAGGCGGATGCGTCGGACGACCATGGAGGTGCCGACCGACGCAAGGTGGACCGCCCCCTCCCACTCCCTCGCTCTCGCCGCGACAAGGGTGTCGTCTGCGAAGCAGACGACCTCCATTCGCGGCAAGAGCGAGCCACGCAGGACCCAGTTGTACCCCAGGTTCCATAGTAGAGGGCCTAACACGGAACCCTGGGGCACACCTGCCGCCACTGTCCACGACTGGACGCGGCCCTCCGCATCCTCGTAGAGGACTGACCTGTCTCGCAGGTAGTCCTGTACGAGGGTGCGGAGGTAGAGGGGCACTCGGTGGAAATTGAGCGCCGCCTCTATGCACTCGTGGGGGATGGTGTTGAACGCGTTCGCGATGTCCAAGGACACCGCGACCACCACCTCCCCCCGTGCTGTGGCCACCTCAGTCCACCTTTTGAGGTGGCCTACCGCGTCCACCGTGGACCGGCCGGTGCGGAAGCCGTACTGGCAGTTTGCCAAGTCCGGCCCCGTGCCCTCAATGTGCTCGATGATCCGGGAGGCGAGAATCTTCTCAAACGCCTTCCCGGACTCATCGAGCAACACCACCGGCCGATAGCCCGCTGGAGAGTCCGCCGGGCGGCTCTCTTTACGGAGCAGGCAGAGCCGCCCCACTCTCCAGCGCCTGGGAAAGCGACCCGTCGCGATGCACACATCCAGCACCGCGCGGAATCGGTCTCCCAGGGGGCCCAAGGCGATCGCCATCACCTTGGCTGGGGCCCCATCTGGCCCCGGAGCCTTGTTATGGCTCCGGAGCCGGTCCCTCACCATGTCGAACTCAACGTCCGACACGGAGGGACCTGCGGCCCACACCTCCGGGGCGGAACCGGAGGGCATCCTGGGGGGTGCGAAGGGTCCGGGGTTGGGAAAAAGTGTCCCCAGCACCCTTCGCAACAACCCTGGCTCCATACAGGACGTGGAGGGGGCCGCCGAAGCGAATTTCCCCCTCACCGTCCTGTACGGCCTCCCCCAGGGGTCGCTGTCAAGGATAGCTATATACCTATCCCAGGCAGCGACCTTGGCCCTGCAGATGGCAGTTCGCAGGGCCGTGTGGGCCTCATTGTACGCCCGGCGGAGGCCATCCTCCTCACCGGGCGTTCTCCGGGCGCGCCTACGACACCGTAGGTAGGCGCGCCTGGCCCCCATACTGGCGGTACGCAGGGTCGTGAGCTCCTGCGTCCACCAGTATACCTGCCCCCTGCTCCGTGGGCAGGCCCGCGCCCTCGGCATGGCGGCACTGCAGACGACGTTGATGTCATCTGCAAAAAGGTCCGCCATGCCGTCGGCATCCCCGGCGACAGTGTCGGGCACATCTGACCAAGCCCGCACTGTCGCCGCCTCCTCCGCCACATCAGGCTGGAGGCGTGTGAGCAGCCACCTTTTGAAAGATGAACTACCCACACGGGGGCCCAGATGAAGAGGGGCCCCAGGGGATGCCGTGGAGACCTCGTATCGGACGTACCTATGGTCCGATAGGGTCTCCATATCCACCACCACCCGCCAGTCCCGGACTCGGGCCGCGAGCGGTGGGGTGGCAAAGGACACGTCGACAATCGACGTGCCCTGCCAGCGGGCGCAGGTCGGGGTGGTACCTCGATTGAGGATCTGGAGCCCCAGGGAGAAAACCCAGGACTCCAGGACACCACCCCGAACGTCAGTGCTGGGAGACCCCCACGCCGTGGATTTGGCGTTGAGGTCCCCTGCCACCAGCACCTGACGGGGGGCCGCGCGGTGCACGACCCCTTCAACCGCAGCGAGAAACCGCTCAAAGTCGGCTCTGCTGCGGTTGGGGGAGAAGTAGGTCGACACCACCACTACTTCTCCCCAGCGGGCCACCACATACCCCTCCCCTCGTTCCACGAAAACGAGGGGAGGGCCCGCGCCTGTCGCCATAATGGCCGCAGAGCCGTCCGTCGCCCCCATCCACCTATCGGACTGAGGAACGCGGTACGGCTCCGAGACCACCGCCAAATCAACCCCCCACTCCGCCGCCACCTGACACAGGAGGTCCTGTGCCCCGGCGGAGTGGTTGAGGTTGGCCTGCAGTAGTTTCCCCGATGTCCTACTCTGCATTATTGATGGACATCGGGGTCACTACAGGGGTCGCCACTGGCGAGGCGCGGCGCGGCGAGATGCGGCGCGGCGCGGCACGGGGCGCCGCCTCAGGCGCGGCGCGGGGGGCAGCCCCCGGTTGGGGGAGGCGGCCCTTGACAGGCGGGGGATTACACTTGGCCCCCGCCATTCGGTGCCCAGCTGCCAGGCCTCTGTCCGCACACACCGCACAGTGTGGCGGGGCCGAGCAGCCCTTGGCCTTGTGCCCCTCTTTGCCGCAGCGGTAGCAGAGGTTGCTGCGGTCTTTGTTGGAGGGGCACTTCGCTCCTGGATGCCCCGGTGCCAGGCATCTATGGCACCTCATGGGGCGTCTCTCCAGGAGCCGGACAGTAGCCGCGGCCCAGCCCACAGGCAACCTCCCATCTTTTATGATCTTGGCGATTGCCTCCACCGGGCAGGAGGCAATCGCAGAACCCCCTCCCCTCGCGCCTGAGGATACCGCACCCACCTTGATGCCCTCTGGGGGGCAGCCGGCCTTTAGGGCCAAGGCTACTTGTACCTCCTCGGGTGTCGTGGCGTCATCCAGCCCCGACACCCGAATCTCGGCCATCTTGATAGGCCGAGACACCTTGGCCGCCTCGCCCAAGGCCTCGCCCACCTTGGCCGCTAGGGTGTCTGCCTGGGCCGTCGTTGTTCCGGACGGGAGCTCAATAATGCGAGCTCCCGTGACCGTCGTCCGGAACTTCGCCGGGCCTATGCCCAGCTCGCCCAGGCTGACCGCAGACTTCGCCTTCGCCAGGGCGTCCTTGTAGGTGGCCCCCACAGCCACCGCCTCCGGCTTAAGCGCCACCACCACCGCCAGGGTCTTGGGCGGCTTCGGCACTTTGGGGCCTTGTGGGTCTTTGGCGGCCTTCTTTGCCTTTTTCCCTTTCTTTTTCGGGCCTTGGGTTGCCGTGGTGGGCACCGGAGCCGAAGCCTTTTTTGGCTTCCGCTTCACCACGGTCACCCATTCACCCTCGGTGACCTGAGGCTCGCCGGGCATCGGCGCTGTTTCCTGCGTCGCCGCCCTCACAGGAGGGCGGGGTGGGGCCGACGGAGCTGTGGCCAACGGAGCAGGAGCCGGTGGGCTGCTCTTGCCCTTACCCTTCCCTTTGCCCTTCGCCTTGGCTTTTGCGGGCATGTTGGCCGGCGGAGCGAGTGTAGCCGGGGACTCCCTGCTACCCCCCGCCGGCTGCAAAGTCCTCGGCGACTGTTGGCCTATCGCCCTGGCATCAGCCGCCAATGGCGGGCGTCGGGGGCGCTCCGCAGCCGGCAGCAGTCGACCATCTACCTCCAGGCCCTCCATCCTGGCCTGGAGCATGTTTCCGAGCTGCTGCAGCATGGAGCTATGACTCTCCCTTAATTCGGCCCGCAACTCGTCCCGGATCAGGGACAGGTCCCTTGTGTCCGCATTCATGGGGGTATCCACCACGATGGGCGCCGCCGGGCCCCTGCGGCGCCCCTCCCTGGACTCCTCAAATGCCCGTCTAAATGCAGCGAGCTCGGCCGATACCTTGCTGAGCTCTTCCTGCAGGCGCTTGTTGTCCGCCCGCAGTCGCTGCATCTCCTCCGAGGTCTCCCTCCGCGCCAAAGCCCGGACCATCGAGAGGAGAGACCCGGCGCCCGACTTAATCGCTTTTTGGCACGTCCCCTTTAAGTTCCGCGACTTTTTCGCCACTAAGCTCACCTCCCTGCAGCGCTTCTCGGCCTCTTTTACCAGGGCTTCCGGAGACATGCGGCCCGGCTCAAACCCGCCCTCTCCGTCGCTCAGGGCGTCACTATACTCGGCGTCAGAGCCGGTGTCCCGCTCTCCCTCCTGCAGTTCCTTGCGGGCCTGGGACACCCCCACAGAGTGCGAGGGCCCTCCACCGCCGCTTTTCCCGCCTCTGCCCCTCTTAGACCGAGGCACTTTTGGCTCAGGCGCCGCCATCGGGGTGCCCTTCAAGAATTGGGACGCTGCCGAAACCCTCTTCTTGCCGGCAACCGGCCCAGCCTTTGGCTCAGCCAACGACTCATCCTCCGTCCCGGTCACCAGGCTCGTCCTCGACCCAGCCAACGACCTCGAACGCGCATCACCGAGACGCACGCGCAACCGCAGGCCACCATTCGGCCCTTTCTCCGCCAGTGCTTGACCAGACCTACTCCTGGTCAACACCGCACCTTCCGTCAGACTCGGAGGTATCTCCGAGAAGACCATCTCCGGCCTCTCCAGGCCACTCTCACTCGTAACACATTTAACACTGGTCGTCCGAGACAACGACGAGCGCCCGTGGTCAGCGGGAGCGTATGACCGCGCTTCGACTGAAGCGGAGCAGTCCTGGCCCCCCCCAGATACGTGGGGCCAGCCGCCGGCCGAAGCCGACGGGAGGGGTTCTCCACCAGCGGTGGTACCCTCCTGGGGTAATGTTTTTTCCGGTACTGCTTTTTCCATGTTTGTGTTCGTTTTAACGAGTAACGGCTCTCGCATCTCCACACCCTAGTGTTAGGGACCAGACTCCCTCTGGCCATTCAGCCTATCGCCACACCCACAAAGCTTAGGCTTGGGGCTTTTTTATTGAGGTGTGCTCCTCTCAGGCTGGACCTCAATGGCCCAGCCCCTTGGCCCTCTCAATGAGGGTAACAAGTTGCCCGACGAGGCTCTGTCATACAGAATCCCCGCCGCGCGACAGCTCAAAAGCCGTCCACCCACTCGACACACTCACCCCACGAGGGGGTGAGTTCGCGACCACTGGCCGCCATACATCGACCAACAAAGGTCCACTGGCCCCCCAAAGGGACCCCACGACTTCGGCGTAAAACGCCACGGGCAAAAATCGCCCCCTCCACTGGAGCGCTAGCGACCGGGATTACTCCCCCGGCCATCCAGCCCCTCGGCACGCTCCGAACCTTGGGCTTTGGAGGATTTTTTATTGAGGTTTACTCCTCTTGACCCGGACAAACGCCCCGCCGGTCCCCGGCCCCTCAATTGGGGTAACGGGTTGCCCGACACGCCCCCGGAGTTCGGGAGACGTGCCGCGCACCTACATCCCAACCGCGCTCTGATTAGCAGAGTACGGCGGGAGCAGGAGCAGTAGCTGTCCGCGCCGGCCGAAGCCGGTACCCCCCAAATCTGGAGGGCGTTCCCCTATCCGCAACCCGGGGACGCGTCCGATAGCGATACTGCTGGATCGCTTCCCTCTCCACAGGGAGAAGGCGGAAACCTAACCTAACCTAACCTAACCTAACCTAACCTAACCTAACCTAACCTAACCTAACCTAACCTAACCTAACCTAACCTAACCTAACCTAACCTAACCTAACCTAACCTAACCTAACCTAACCTAACCCCCCCCCTTTGTGGAGAGACCTTGTCGCGGTGGGGGGGCTTAAGAAGGGAGGACCACACAGTTTATTGCCGCGAAGATCTGGCTGCCAACAACATCGGCATTTCCTCCCTTCAACTAACTAACAGCTCCACACTAAACGGTTGTTCGAAAGAGCGACCCTTGAGGGACTTTACGCCAGTCCCTCAGTCCGTAGCCTGTCCTACCATTGACAACGACCCCCATCTAAGGCGTCCATGGGGGTATGTCGTTGGTCGTGGATGGAGCGGAGGCTTGCCTTAATTGGTCGGCCACGTCAAGGAAAAGACTATAAAACCCGGGAGAACACCCGTTAAAACCTTCGGATACCAGGCGACCTCCGAAGTATTTAGCCACTCCCCCGGAATGGGCGTCACCCGGGGGGTTAACCCTAATCGACCCCACTCGTGGGACTTTTATGGAGAGTTCAATTAAAAAACAAAACGAAAACCTTTCTACTACAACGACTTATGCGATGAATATGGAAAACGAAAATGCACATGATATGGTAACCCAAGATTATTTCAAGCCGCCTGGAGCACCAGTCAAAACAAGACCTTCTCGACCAAAATCAAAATTACCCAATAATAGGATTACGGTGCCTCCACTTAGTTATTCTGATGATGACCTAGAACTGTTTTATGATCCTGACAATGCGGAGGCTGATGCATACCTACAAGCTCTGCTAAAAGTTCGCGAGCAAATATCAGTTATTCTCCAGCAAGTAGACGAGAACAGATCAGTTACTAGAGATAATAAAACTAACATCAAAGCTGCTCTTGAAGTTATGACTAAGGCGGTGGACCAGTCATTGGACAAAAGGGCAGAAATAGGATCACAAAAATCACAAAATACAATACCTAAAAAATCAGTTGAAATAACTCATCAAGATATAAATTCTATCCAAAAAACTATTAGGGAAACAATTAAGGAAACAATAAAACATACCATTAATAATAATAATTCAATTGACAAAAATGTAAATAATAAGAATAACAGTAAAGCGGCCTCATATGCCCAAGCAACAAGTTTCCCAAAACTACCGAAAACAAAGGACACGAATGATAAAAAGACATCGAACCCTGCAATCATTGTGACGATTGCAGGAGCAAAAACTAAAAAAGACGCTCTTAATACGTGGAAAGAAAACATCTCTTTCCGCAAAGAAAAGTTTTTACCAACCAAAATCGTCAATATCAAGGAAGATAAACTTAAAATAGAATTTCAAAATCAAGACCAAGTTAAAAAAGTCATAAATATAATTAGTCAGAAAAACAACTCTAAAATTGCTGCTGAGCCAATAAAAAAGTTACAGCCTATGTTTATACTTAAAGGGGTTTCAAAGGAAATAAAGCCTGAGGACCTAACTAACATTTTAATAGACCAAAATGATTGCTTTGATGGCGTTGCCTCTTTTGCAACGGAAACGAATCTAAAACTCTGCTTTCTTAAAAACAATAAAAATGAAAACTTATACAACGTTGTCTACAGAGCTTCCCCTGCGTACTGGAACAAGGCAATTGCAGCAGCTCGACTTAACGTGGACCACTCTAGGGTGCATATAGAGGAGTATACTGCACTTATGCAATGTTACAAATGTCTACAATTCGGACACTCCAAAAGTAGATGCCCAAACGAAAACGACAATAACTGCTCCCATTGCAGCTCAAAACAACACTGCTATGCACAGTGTCAACACAAAAAAGATATATCCATGACCAAATGTTATAACTGCGCCAATAACAACAGTAAATTTAGTAAAGACAATCCAACAGACCACTCGGCCACTTCACAGTCCTGTCCGATACTCGTAGCTATGAGAGCTAGAGTTGCAGAGAAAACAGATTATGGCACACACTAAAAAGTTCTTCAAAAATAAAACCCTAAATTGTATCCAATTAAATTTTGCGCGTAGTGGTCATACCTTAAACGAATTTATCAATTTTAATAAAAATGTAGAAGCTGATTTAATATTAATTACAGAACCATACACAGGTAATTCTTCCTTTGCTAAGCCCATAGATGGATATACAATATATCAAAATTTAAGTAAAAATAATCAGGATAACAATAAGACCAAATCTGCTATTGCAGTTAAAAACAATACAGTTAGTGCTATCCTTGTCAACTCAGCTTCCACTGACAATCTAGTTATTATACAGGTTAAAGACAATACTGGAAAATCCTTCTTCATACATTCGGTGTATATTGAACCAAGGAGAGATGATAATAGAACACTTGATAGACTGGAATCTTTTCTTGCAGCAAATCCAAACTCGATACATTTAATTACAGGAGACTTCAATGCCTGGAGCACAGTATGGGGCTCTAGAACAAATAATAGTCGAGGTGATTTTATCTCTAATATGGCAATAAGACATGGGCTAACAATATGTAATCAGGGATCTGAACATACCTTTTTCACAGTTACACATGGAAGAGTCAGAACATCGCACATTGATCTGACGATGATAACAGACAATAGTAATTGCATAAATATAGATAACTGGCAAGTTTTGCCAGAGGCAGTAACACAGTCCGACCATAGAGCAATAAGTTTTAAAATAAGAATAGGCAGGAGTATTGAGTTGACAAGAAATGTCAAAACATCTACATGGAAATACGATACAAGCAAAAATAACTTCTGGAACAATGATAAGAAATTAGAATTTAAACATGATCTACTCAGAAATGTAAATAATAATGATTCAGAAGCAACTAGAATACTTAGCTTTAATAAATTAGATTTAGAAGAATATATAGTTAAATTCAATATAGCAATAAATAAAACATGCTCAAAAAACTTACCCAGATCCAAAGGTCCTCCACGAAGGCCGCCCTGGTGGAGTTCGGAGCTCGACGACCTGAAACAAAAAGTAATTATCAATCACCGTAAATTAAGTAAAGCAGTACATAAAAATCTACCGTTAGATAGTCTACTAAATGAAAAGAGAGAAGCAAAAGATAAATATGCCAAAGCTATACAAGATGCATCTAATAAAAGTTTTAAGCAGTTCTGCGATAAGCAAGCCAAGGAGGATGTATGGTCGGTTACGAACAGAATTATCCGTACGAGACCGATCACACAGCCACCAGCTACACTAAAAAAGCCAGACGGATCGCATACAAAGGACTCAGAAGAGACAGCTCAATATTTTGTCGAAGGTCTCTTTCCATCCGATACCCCTGACAGCGCCGAACAATCTGTTATAAGGGAAAAAATGTATTACTTACCCGATACAAACAATGATAAAGAATTCACAAAAATAGAGATTTTAGAGGCGATCAAAACAATTAACTGTCGAAAGGCTCCAGGTCACGATGGCTTTACGGCGGATATTTGCCTAATTGTTGCTGAAACGTGCCCCCTAATAGTGGAGAGTATATTTAGAAGAGCCTTCCAACTTGAATATTTCCCGAGGATCTGGAAGAGGGCTATAGCCAAAATTATACCTAAACCAGGTAAGGACAATTATTCAAGCCTCACATCTTATAGACCTATAGGCCTTCTTCCAGTCTTCGGGAAGGTATATGAGAGACTTCTGATGAATCGCCTTATGCATTATATATATGTTAAAGATTGTGACGTAGACAAACAATTTGGTTTCAAGCTCCAAAAATCTACAGTTATGGCACTTAAGCAGGCTATCGACATTGTGGAGTGCGCCAAAAGTGACCGGCAACAGGTAGTAGCTGTATCGCTGGACATAAAAGGCGCGTTCGACAATGCATGGTGGCCTTCTATATTCCAGAGACTGAAAGAAATAAAATGTCCTAGAAACATCTACGCCACTTTAATTGATTATATGAAGGACAGGGAAGTGGTCATCAGGCTGGCGGACACAGAGATCACACGAGGGATGACCCGCGGGTGTGTGCAGGGCTCGGTCTGTGGTCCAATTATGTGGAACCTGATCTTGGACGGCCTGCTGGCGACTAATCTGCCCCCAGGAATACATTTACAGGCCTATGCTGATGACCTATTATTAATTGCACACCATAAAAATATTAATACATTAGAAGCAAACATAAACAACGCACTTAATAAAATCACGAAATGGGGAGAAGACAACAAACTTAAGTTCAGTACCGAGAAAACTCAAATAATTTCGTTCACCAATAAATCAAAGAAAATAAATATTAAAATAAATAACGATAATCTTAAATTTAGTAACTTCATCAAATACCTAGGACTTTATATAGACTCGAAATTAACATATACTAAACATGCACAAGAAACAATAGATAAATGTAAAAAGATATACAACAAACTAAAAATATTTGTACGTCCCACATGGGGCGTCCAGCCGGAAAATGTGAGAATTATATATAATCAGGTAATTGTACCAATTATAACATATGGAGCGTGTATCTGGAAAGACGCGCTTAAATATAAATATATAAATAAACTATTCCTATCATTTCAACGGTCTTTCTGCATTCAAATTACTCGTAGTTTCAAAACAATTAACACTCCATTGTCTATAACACTATCTGACCTCCCGCCTCTCCCATCTCAAATCTTAGCCATAGCAGACATTGAAATAACAAAGTTAAACCTTACTACTAAACACCTCCCCTTAGATGTCACCCTGGAGAAATTCGCTCACCCTAAGCTAAGACTCCATCCGGCAGAGCGCAAACCAATAGAATATCAATTGGCGAACGATCAAGATGAGCTTAATAGAATCTTACTATCTCGTCCTGAAATTACATACCAGGTGTATACCGACGGCAGCAAACAAGACAATCAGGTCGGTGCTGCAGTCGTTATACACCTGCCTGATGGCGAGATTGACAAAAAACTAATTAAGCTGCATGGCTCCTGCTCAGTATATCAGGCTGAGCAGATTGCTATCAAAACCGCATGCAGATTGATCTGTGAAAGACGGGTATCAGCATTTGTTATAACCGACTCTCTCTCCACTCTCCAAGATTTAGCCAACCCTCATTCTTTTAACCCACACACTGTTGATACTTTTCGCAATATCTCCATTGTAGAGGCCACAGGAAATAAAATTATTTTTGTCTGGGCAAAAGCCCACAATGGCATAAGCGGTAATGAGATGGCGGACCAGACGGCCAAGGAGGCTGCGGCCTCAGATATTGTTGTCCAATATAGCAGATTTCCCATCTCATATCCAAAGGAAATTAATAAAAAATCAATGAACACGGATAAAGAGAAAATTTACGACGAGCCTAATAATTGCAAGTACACCAAGGTCATGTTCCCTACATATAGATCCCTTACTAATTTTCTTTCAAAAGTCCCTTTATCCTTTTCAATTACACAGTTCCTCTCTGGGCATGGATACAACAAAGAATACCTACATCGGTTTCACATTACCTCCGATCCATACTGTCCTTGTGATAATATCTCCATTCAGTCCTTCTATCACCTAATATATGTCTGTCCTAGATTCTCGACTTCTAAGCATGACCTTGATACATTGTGTAAAATATATGATTTTGAAATTGATAATATTGAGCAAATTATAAGTAAAGATGAAACCATTAAACTTTTCGTTAAACACATAAAATATATTGTTGATAACCTGAAAGCTTTTAATAATACATAACTCAAAGACGAGCCTGTTCTCTGAAATATTTGATTAATTCTAATAATAAAACCTAAAATAAATTATTATTATGTATACATATATATTTGAATAAACAATACCTACATAAATAATATATATATATATTTAAATAAACAATATATGTAGATATATAATATATGTAAACAAATTTAAAAGTATAAATTAATTTATACATTCAATAAAAAACAGATTTTTCAAAGATTGAAATTTATACATACAAATGATTTCTAAATAATTTAACCCAATTTCTCAAAATGATAAAAAGTCCTAAATAAATGCATGCCAAATAATTTTTAAATATTTAATAAAATAATCTCTTGAAAACTCTGTACTTGTCAATGCAGTCCGAAAGCGTTGACAGTACAGTGGTAAACAATAGCCGCTTTAACTCTTTAAAAAAAAAAAAAACCTAACCTAACCTAACCTAACCTAACCTTTTTTTTTTTTTTTTTTTTTTTTTTTGACCCGGGGTAATGGCCGACCCATACCCGTCCTCCTGGGGGAGGAGGGGTTATGCGGGGCTCGAACCCGCTAAACCCCCCGGGGGCTTTCCACCGCCGCTTATGTCAGGCACCGGGAACTCATGTAGGCACCGGTTGCCGACACGGCCTGGCCTCTCGGCCTCCTCCGACCTGTCCCCGGAGTGGGACCAGCTGCTCCCCCGCCAAGGGAACAACTGCCGACGAGCCGTGCAATGCGGGTGACTGCCTCCGTGACCAAGGACCCCAGTCCCGTCACCCGCGTGGCCCTGGCTCCGGCAACACCCCGGAAGGCGTCACCATCATTGCCTGTCGGATTGGTCCGGTCGCCGGGCAAACGCCCCGTCGCGACCTCGACTGCCGGGCAAATACCCCGCCGCAGCCCGCCGCCGGACAAACGCCCCGCCGCGGCCCACCGCCTGTCAAGCGCCCCGTCGCGGCTCGTCGCCGGACAGACGCGCCGCCGTGACCCTTCGGACTCGCGCTTGGAGGCAGGGGGTGTAAAGGGCCCCCTCCTCTTTCCTCTTCCCTCTGGAAGGATTGCTGACACTTCGGCAAAAGACACCGCAACCCCCGTCACAGTGCTCGCTGGTCCAAGCTGAGACTTATGCGCTGAGTGCATTATAAATTCGTCTCCTTCGACCGCCGCGGCGGCGTCGGATCGGGTCAGAGAGGGGATCGTCCTCTCTGGCCCGCTCCAAGGCTTCCTTCTCCGAGATGACAGCCTCAGAGAAGGCTGCCACAGCGTCCCACGACCTGTCACTGCCGAGCATAGATTGAACCACGCTGGGCAGGGAGAGGTCTGGCCCAATAACGCGCACCAGGTCAGCGCGCTGTTGTCCGAAGGCTGGACAATGCTCCAGGGTGTGTTGGGCGCTGTCTTCGTCATGCCCGCACTGGGCACACGCACGGCTCGCTTCCCTTCCAATTCGGTGCAGATAACTTCCGAAGCACCCATGACCTGAGAGAAGTTGCGTCATGTGGAAGGTAAGCGAGCCGTGTTTACGCCGCAACCATTTATGAAGGGTCGGCCGGAGAGCTTCTAAAGTCCTCACCCCATAGGTGGCAGCTGCTAGCCTCTCCGCCCAATCCGCCACAAGCACCTTGTTAGCTTGACGCCGAATCCTCTCTAAATTGACTGGCGTATCTGTACTTAGCGCGTCAATTTTCCTCCGGTATACTTCGGTAAGTACCTCCGCCTCCATTTCCCACGGCGGGGTAGCGGCGAGAGCGCAGGCGGCGTCGTAGCTAACTGTGCAATAGCCCCTGATAATCCTATTGGCCGCAATCCGTTGCGCTTGTCGGAGTTGCGTTCGGTTGCGGTCCGACAGGGCGTCTACCCAAACGGGGCTACCGTAAAGCGCCATGGAGCGCAGGACCCCGGCGTACAGTTTCCGACACGTGCTGCTTGGACCCCCGATGTTAGGCATAAGCCTTGCAAGAGATCTGGCAGTGCCAACCAGCTTCTTTTTTAGGAGGCGGAAATGTTCCTCGAAACTAAGGGTGTCATCTAGCATCAGACCGAGGTATTTTAGGTTGCATCCGACTTCGACACGCGTTCGTTCGACCTCAATCGTTACCCCGGTTATGCGTCTGCAGCGGGGGGGCCGGAAAAGAATTGCCTCAGTTTTATGGGCGGCGACATGCAGTCCTAACCTCCGTATCCTACCCACTATCAATCCGGTGGCAGCTGTCGCAAGCGCTGCAGCCGATTGCGCATCCCTGCCTCTGGCCGTAATGAGAGTGTCATCGGCGTAACATATCACTCCCATACCGGGCAGAGGGGACCCCCTAAGGGCCCAGTCATATCCGATGTTCCACAGGAGAGGCCCAAGGACCGACCCCTGTGGAACACCGCACACCATACGCCTCCTCTGCAGAACACCGCTGCGACCCACAAACAACACCTCCCTTGCCGCGAGATAGTCAGCGACAATCTTTTGTAGATACGCTGGCACTCCGAAGAAGCGGAGCGCCTCCAGAATCGCGGCGAAGGGGAGGGAATTAAAAGCATTCGCTATGTCCAGTGACACCGCTATGAGCGCTTCTCCCCTCTGCCGCGACTCCAAGACCGCATCCTTTAGCCTCTGTAGCGCATCGACAGTTGACCTATGCTCCCTAAACCCAAACTGGGAGTCTGAGAGGCCGATAGAGTTCTCGACCAGATGCTGGTTGAGGCGGCCCGCTAGGATCCTCTCGAAGATTTTAGCCACCTCATCCAGGAGGACAATGGGCCTATACCCGCTAGGGGAGTCCGCTGGCCTGCCGGGTTTGTGCAGTAGAACCAGCCTCCCCTGTTTCCACAACGCCGGAAATCTGCCCTCGACTATTGCCCTATCAAATAGAGAGCGCATGTCACCGCCTAGATGGTCCAAAGCCAGACCGAGAACCCTTCCGTGTATACCATCCGGTCCGGGAGCGGTTTTCCGGGCAACCATCTTCTCAATTGCACACTCAATCTCGCTCTCCGTAACCAGCGGGGGAGGTTCCTCCTCTGCTCCTGTTTGCTGCCCCTCCACAGAAGGAGAGGGTTGTTCCGTGTCGTGTGGGAACAAGGCCGTCACAATGCTGTTCAGAAGCTCCGGCTCCATCGACTCAACCGCTGGAGGACCCTGCGAGCGCAGTTTATTGCAGGCCCGCTTGTACGGACGCCCCCAAGGGTCGGCATCGATCCCGTCAAGAAGCTCCTGCCACGCCCTATCCTTGGCCTGCGCAATGGCTTTCTTGAGCGCTTCCTTTGTGTCGCGGTAGGCAGCCCAGAGAGACGCCTCCCTGTCCAGGTTGCGGTGCCCACGTCTCCTGCTCCTGGTGTATGCTCTCCGGGCATTCATACACGCCGCACGGAGTCTCACCAGTTCCTGGGACCACCAATAGACTGCCTTTTTTGGAGGCGCGCGGCGTGCGCGAGGCATGGACGCGTCCGAAACGGATGTCAGAGCGTCTCGGAGTCGGCTCGCATCGTCGTCCACTCCAGAGGGTCCTTCCGGGGCTGGAACCCAGGATGCTACTATCGCCGCGATTGTGGCGTTTTCTTTGTCGAGGTTCGTTAGAGACCAACGTGGGAACGGATCTGCCATCGCCGAACCAACAAAACCATCACTAGGAGAGGAGGAGACCTCAAACCGGATATAGACGTGGTCCGAGAGGGTCTCTGCCTCTCCCAGCACACGCCAATCTCGGATGCAGTCTGCCAAAGCGGGGGTGGCCAGCGTTACATCAACAACTGATCCTCCCCGCTGCCGCACGCATGTCCACTCGCGTCCTAGATTGCAAACAGCAAGCCCTATTTGCGACAACCAATCCTCTAGTGCTTCCCCCCTCTGATCCGTAACGGGGGAGCCCCACGCGGAGGATTTCGCGTTTAAGTCCCCTGCTATGAGCACTTGCGAGGGATACGCTGAACCGACGACCTGACCAAGTTGGATAAGGAAGTCCTCAAATTCCGACATGGGACGATTTGGAGAAAAGTACGCCCCAACAACTACGATTTCCCGCCAGTTTACTACCACAAAACCTTGCCCGGTGGTTCTGACTGAGAGAGGAGGGGAATCCTGGCCACCAACAATCGCGACTAAGCCATCCCGATCACTAGCCCATCGAGGTTGACTGGGAACCGAGTATGGCTCAGCCACGACCGCCAGCTCAATCTCATTCTCCGCCATGGCTTGCACGAACAAATCCTGCGCATGCCTGGCGTGATTGAGGTTGCCCTGGATCATACGCCTATGCCTGACTCTGGGCATTATCCGTGATTGTCTTCTCGCCCGCCGGCAGATCTACCAGCTCGGCCCTCACCTCAGTCGTCTGTTCTCCAGATGCTTTAGCGAGCTTCGGGACAGAACCCGGTGGCCCACGAGGGGCGCGTCTCCTCTCGCTAGGTTGTGGGGGGCGACACTTCTTGCCTCCCATGGTATGATTAGCCGGCTTACCAAGCGCAGCACAGACCGCGCAATTCGGTTTCGCGCTGCAGTCAGAAGCATAATGGCCCGTAGCGCCACATCGGAAGCATTGATTGCTCCTATCCGTGACTCCCCTGCACGCCTGTCTTGTATGCCCCAGCTCCATGCAGCAGTAGCACCGCATAGGGCGGGGTTCCAGGGCAACAACTCTTGCCGAGCTCCATCCGACTAATAGGCGTTTCGCCTCGATCATCTTCTTCGCGGCTAACACCGGGCACCTAACCAGCGAAGAAAACATGCCATCTCTGTCCATCCTCAAAGACCCGACCAAAAAGTCGTCAGCCGCCAATCCGGTCAGCCCAGCAGCTGCCACTGCAATGTCGGCACATGACACTGAATCATCCATGCCCAGGACCCTGACCTCCGCCTTCTTCACAGGTCGGATGACGCGTACCTCTGCAGGGAGACTCTCTTTTAGTTTTTGCTCCAGTTTTTGAGCTTCCTCTACACCTGCTTCTTTAGGCAGCTCCAGAATCACTGCCCCCACTTGTGACCTTCTGAATCTAATGCCCGAAATGCCGAGTTCTTTCAGGTCGACTTTCTGTTTTGCCTCCTTCATAACTTCGGCGAACGTTAGCCCTCCTTCTTTATTTTTCTCCTCCTGCAATATATCTAGTACCACTGCTGCGGTTTTTCTTTCGCGCAGCCGGGGCTTCTTAGGCTTTTTCGCAGCTTTAGCGCCTTTCCGGGGCGCAGGCGCTCCACTGCGTGTCTTTTCTTGCTCCTTCCTCTCTGCCTTTTTCTGTTTCCCTTCTTTCTTTTTAGTATTTCTACTGACAACCCTATTCCATCCTTCCTCCTCTACCTTGTCTGTAGAGAGCGTGATAGAAGAAGGCTGTGTTTGCGGGGTGGGATTCTCTGTTGTCTTGCTCCCACTATCCCGATTAGGTTGTCCGGTCTCTCTCTCATTTCCTTTTTTCCCTTTCTCTGGAATCTTTCCCTTCTTCTTATCCGTATTAATCTTACTTCTCTTTTCTGTTACAGGTGGCGCCACAGCCGCAATCATCTCGACGCACATCTCCGTGCCTGCAGAGGGGACAACACCAGTTGAAGATGGAGGGAGCCTTTGGAGAATGGCTTCAGTGTTGACCCTCATCATCTCCCGGACAGCCGATAGTATCTCGGACCGAAGCCTCTCCTCTCTTCGACTGCCGTGCGGATCCTCAACGGGCCGAGACGCAGACGCAGGGGGGACGGGTTCGGCCGTTGCCTCTGCTTCTACTCTTCTGCGCATCAGCTCGTATTTACAAGCCTCCAGGTCAGTCTCCAACTTTTCCGTTCTTTCTCTGACCTTTCTAAGTTCATCTTTTAAACTGTCATTCTCACGGTGTAGCGCCTTCATCTCTTCCGGCACCGTGAGCGACCCTATCCTATCCAGTATCTCAGAGAGCATGACACAGGACCTACGCATCTCCGACTTCACGCTTCCTTTTAAGTTCGAGGACTTATTGACACAGGCCTCAAAGACCTGTACGGCATGTTTGCCCATGTTAATAAGACCTGGAGCAGACTTGTCCTCCACATCCGATTCCAGGCGGTCAGGGATCCTCCTACCTTTCTCCCCTCCCGTGAATTGCCTAGCCAACTCCTCTATCTCTTTTGCGGAGATATTTTCAGCTATGTCTAGCCTTCTTTTCTCCCTTTCTTCCCGGGCCTTTCCAAAACCTATATATTCCCCCGTTGTAGGAGGTCTTCCTCTTTTCCTCTTAGGTGTCGCGCCAGTGTCTGCAGTCACCTCTGTACTTGACTGAGCTTTCACAACTGACCTCACCGACGATGCTGAGGAGCTCCGAGACTCTGATAGCGAGGGACTGCCACTAGGGCTAACGTTCCTCCTCGTATTCCTCGATGCAGCAGCTTTACTGCGGGTGTTCCTGGCCGGCTTGTCCGACCCTCCCCCCGGGTAGAAATCCTTCCGGAAATATGCAGCGTCCGAGCGCGTGTTCGCAACTGGGGTCCTGAACTCCGACCCTTCGGACTCACACTCCGACTCCGCCGTCGAGTTTCCTCCTTCACGCCCTTTGGGCCTCTCCTCCTCACAGCTCGTAGCCAATTTTACACCCGTCTTCCGAGTACAAGGCGGGCGCCCGTGGTCAGCGGGTACTTTGGACCGGCCATCTGGTTGTGGCACGACGCAGTTCTGGCCCCCCCCAGATACGTGGGGCCTGCCGCCAGCCGAAGCCGACGGACCGGATTCTCCAGCCTTGCTGGTACCGGTCTGGGGTATGTTGTTCTTAGAAACTGCACCCATGGTTTCCGTTTTTATGAGCAGGTCGGTTCCTGCAAGCGCTTGGGACCGGAGACCCTCCAGCCATTCACCTCATCGCCACGCCCCCGAAGCTTGAGGTTGGGGCTCAGTTTATTGTGGTGAGCTCCACTCGAGCCAGACCTCAGTGGCCTAGTTCCCTAGCCGTCTCAGTGACGGAACAGGTTGCCCGGACGAACCCCTGCTATGCAGAAAGCCCGCCGCGCACGACAAGAGAGACAAAACTCTCCCGAGAGACAGAACTCTCACCTCTGGAGCAGAAACCGCCCCCGCAGGCTTGAAGCCCGCCCTCCCACGACCCGAGGGTCCACCGGCCCTGAAAAGGGCCCTATCCAGGGTAATTTTTTAGAGAGGTTGTCTTCCTCGCAGCCAGACGCACAGAGCAGGCCCTAGCCCCATACGCCCAGCCCCCGACCCCACTCAGTGTGAGGCTACGGGTTGAACTGTTTTGGTCCGCGCCGGCCGAAGCCGGTACCCCCCATATCTGGGGGGCGTTCCCTTATCCGCCACCTAGGGACGCGCCCGATAGGGGACAGAAAACCCCCACGGGAACCTAACCTAACCTAACCTAACCTAACCTAACCTAACCTAACCTAACCTAACCTAACCTAACCTAACCTAACCTAACCTAACCTAACCTTTTTTTTTTTTTTTTTTTTTTTAAAGTGGGGAAATGCTTTTACGCATTCCGGCCCCCTCGGGGGAGGAGGTCCGGATATGTGGGACTCACCCGAAGGAATACCCACTAAAACCACCACTTGCTCCATCCTCGGCACCATTTGGCTCGGGCTGCGGGAACATACGAATTCTTCCGCAAGCCCGAGCAGTGCTCTCCGCCTCCGGGGGTGGCGCCATGAGCTAGGGCGCCCCCCAACCGCAGCCCTCCGTGCAATGCAGGCGATAGCCCCCGCTACCGCCCGCTGGACGGGCCTACGGCTGCGCTACGAGCACTAGTGCCCTTACGCGCGCCGCCGCGCCTCCCGGTACCGGTCTTACGGGGGGGCCCACAGCCCCCCCCGCCGAGTACGTGCTCCGCCGGCCACCCACTCGCCGCACAGAGCGGGCATCGGGGTGCCGCGGAACAGGCCGCCGCTAAATGGCCGCTCTCACCACAGCGATAGCACGCATCGCTGCGGTCGGGGCCAGTGCTAGGGCAGAGTGCCCGCGTGTGACCGGGCTCGAGGCACCGGTGGCACCGCATCGGTCTGCCGGGCAGCAACGTCACCGCCGCCTGCCCTAAACCGAGGCCAATCCTCCCTTTCTGGGCAAGAGCCTTCGCCGCCACAGTAGGACACTGAGCCCAGCATGAGCCCAACATCCGTGGCGAAAAGCGGATGGCGCCCACCTTTACGCCATCCACTGGACACCCTCCCTCCTCCGCGATAGCCGTCGCGACGTCGACGGCCCGCACCGAGTCATCCAGGCCGGTGATACGGATATCGCTCCGTTTCACCGGTCTGGCGACCAGCGCATCGGTGCCGAACATCGCCTGCAGCACCTCAGCCACACGGTCTGCACACCCCGCCGAGGCGCCCGGCATCTCCACCTTCCGGGCCCCCGTCATCGTCCCCCTCAGACGAAACTGAGGGACGTCTTCACCCAGGAGCTGTGGAGTGAAGACGCCCCGAACCTTCCCAAAGAGGGTGGCGTAGCTCACCCCCCTCTCTTGCGCCTCTCGGTCAACGGTGACCACCACAGCGGGCGTGGAGGGAACCCGCGGTGCCCGCTTCCTTTTTCTCCTCTTTTCCTTTCTGACCCCCATCCCACCACTGGCCGGCTGCACCGGGGCAATATTCGCAGCCGCGCGGGGTTCGCGCGGTGCGACCACCTCTTTCTTCCCGCGCGCAGCGGGCTGTGGGGCAGGGGCAGGCGTCTCGGTCGTAGGCCGGGACGCGGCCTTCCTCTTTTTGCCGCGTCTTTTTACCACCTCCGTCCATCCTGCCTCTAACGGCTGGGGCGGCGGCGGCGCGGTAGGCGCGGCGGCCTTCGTCTTAGACGCAGCGGCCATGGGCGGCACAGGGGCGGCCCTCCTGTCCCGCTTCGCGGGAAGCCTAGGCGGCGATTGCGGCGCCCTGCTACCGACCGACACCTCGGGCAGAACCGAGCTCGGCGGCAGCAGCTCCTCCTCTAATAGAGCCACCGGCTCCGCGACCACGGGGGTGTAAAGAGCCCCCTGAAGCGCGCGAAGCCGGTCCTCTATTCGGGCGTCTATCTGATCTATGAGCCGCTGCATCCAATCGGACTGCGGCGGCGGCGGCTCCTCCCTCGCGGGTGGCACCGCAGACGCCCTCTCCCTCCCCTCTCTCAGACCCTCCACCTCTAACTGGAGTCGGGCCAACTCTCTGTCCGCCTCGCGGAGCCTCTCGTCCAGGCGGCGGTTGGACCTTTCAGCCTGGGCCACCTGGTCTTGGAGGACCTTTATCTCGTCGGTAGTGCGAAGGCTCACCAGCTCCCGCACTACCGCCGAGATCTCCTCAGCCGCCTCTTTAAGGCACTTGACAAAAGTGCCCTTCAAGTTCCCGGAGGTGGAGGCAACCTTTTGGATCACCTCAACACTCCTTTGCGCCCTTTTGGCCAGACCCAGGGCGCCGACACCTTCATCCACTATTGCGGTGGCAGGAGGGCCGCTGGCGGCCACGCGGAGTACCCGCGCATCCCTGGCCATCTCCGCCGTTTCCCTCTCAGCCTGGAGCTCCATCTCTTTCCTCTGGGCTTCCACAAGCTCTCGCTTGGCAGCCGCCAGACCGACATACTCCCCTGTTGTAGGGGGTCGGCCGCGGCCACGCTTTTGGGGCACCTTCGCAGGCACCACCGTCTCCTCCTCGTCGTCGTCGTCGGAGTCGAGGTCTTGGCGACGACCTCGTTTGCGCGAGGTTTCGCTCGCCATGGACACGAGCGACGCGACCGACCCGCAACGCGAGTCACCCAACTCTGATTCAAGGTCGGAGGCCAGTGTAAAGGGCTGGCTCCGACCTACGTCCTCATGCTCTGACGCAATAGGGCGCCGGCCAACTGGAGGGGGTGTAAAGTACCGCTCCAGTCGGCTATCACAGAATAAATCACTGACGACCACTCGCGGTGTAAGGGGCCGCGAGGCCGTCGTATCACCAGAAGAAGACGCAGGAATAGCCCGCGCCTCCCCCTCCAACAAGGGGCGACTCCCAGAAGAAGCCACCCTATCACAGTAAGCACGCGTCATAGGACGCGGAGCAGTGTTGCCCCCCACAAATACAGCGGGGCTGCCTGCCGCCGAAGCAACAGGGGAGGATTCCCCGGCAGAACCGGGACCTCCTTGTGGACGTACGTCGTTTTTCACACTACCCATTTTGTTCACCACTTACGGGCGTGGTAGCCCCCCCTTCCTCTGGAGCGCTAGCGACCGGGATTACTCCCCCGGCCATCCAGCCCCTCGGCACGCTCCGAACCTTGGGCTTTGGAGGATTTTTTATTGAGGTTTACTCCTCTCGACCCGGACAAAAGCCCCGCCGGTCCCCGGCCCCTCAATTGGGGTAACGGGTTGCCCGACACGCCCCCGGAATTCGGAAGACGTGCCGCGCACCTACATCCCGACCGCGCTCTGATTAGCAGAGTACGGCGGGAGCAGGAGCAGTTGCTGTCCGCGCCGGCCGAAGCCGGTACCCCCCATATCTGGGGGGCGTTCCCCTATCCGCAACCCGGGGACGCGTCCGATAGCGATACTGCTGGATCGCTTCCCTCTCCACAGGGAGAAGGCGGAAACCTAACCTAACCTTTTTTTTTTTTTTTTTTTTTTTTTTTTTTTTTTGTTTTTTTTTTTTTTTGTTTTTTTTTTTTTTTTTTTGACCCGGGGTAATGGCCGACCCATACCCGTCCTCCTGGGGGAGGAGGGGTTATGCGGGGCTCGAACCCGCTAAACCCCCCGGGGGCATTCCTCCGCCGCATATCTCGGGCACCGGGAACTCGTGTAGGCACCGGTGGCCCGACGCGGCCTGGCCTCTCGGCCTCCTCCGACCTGTCCCCGGAGTGGGACCAGCTGCTCCCCCGCCAAGGGAACAACTGCCGACGAGCCGTGCAATGCGGGTGACTGCCTCCGTGACCAAGGACCCCAGTCCCGTCACCCGCGTGGCCCTGGCTCCGGCAACACCCCAGAGGGCATCACCATCATTGCCTGTCGGATTGGTCAAACCTCGACTGCCGGGCAAATACCCCGCCGCAGCCCGCCGCCGGACAAACGCCCCGACGCGGCCCGTCGCCGGACAAACGCCCCGACGCGACTCTTCCGCCCGATAGTTCCGGAGGCCAGGGAACACGCAGACTCCGCCAGGAAGAATGGGCCGGCGTGATTTCCCGGGGTGGAGAGGCCCGTACTCTCACGCCAGAGCTGTTCGGGGGTGGCAAGGCCCCTACTAGGCGACTCCCATATCCCCCAAGCGGAGAAGACGCGAACCCCAGCGACCAGAACACACGAGCACAACCCGACTGCCGGGCAAATACCCCGCCGCAGCCCGCCGCCGGACAAACGCCCCGACGCGGCCCGTCACCGGACAAACGCCCCGACGCGACTCTTCCGCACGTGGACGCCAAACGTGAGAAGCCACGAAACCCCTACCTGGGGGGATGGGCCGGCGTGAGTTTTTCGGGGGTGGCAAGGCCCGTACTCCCTCTCAGGCCAGAGCCGTTCGGGGGTGAGGAGGCCCCTGTTAAGCGACTCCCAAAGCCCCCAAGCCGAGGAGACCCGGCACTCAACGTCCAGCGAAAACCACGAAAACGCGAGTCCCCCTGCGCGTATGCCAGGCAACGCAACACCTGACACACACCCGCAGGCGGACCCCCGCGATCCACCGCCCAAACGGGCAACCTCCTCCAAACAACGCCAATTCTCCTGTGCGTATGTGAGGCGGCACGCAATACCCCACATACACCCACAGGCGAACTCGCGCTCACCTCGTCCCCCGCCTCTCTGCGGGTCGCCGGCCATATCGACCGGCCATCCACCGCCCCGAAGGGCACCTGGCCCTGAAAAGGGCCTTTTCGTCCCCCGCCTCTCTGCGGGTCGCCGGCCATATCGACCGGCCATCCACCGCCCCGCGACGGGCACCCGGCCCTGAAAAGGGCCTTTTCGTCCACCGGCGACGCACGCCGGCCGGGCTCTCGCCCTCCGCCGTCTGTTTTGGTCCGCGCCGGCCGAAGCCGGTACCCCCCATATCTGGGGGGCATTCCCTTATCCGCCACCTAGGGACGCGCCCGATAGGGGACAGAAAACCCCCACGGGAAACCTAACCTAACCTAACCTAACCTAACCTAACCTAACCTAACCTAACCTTTTTTTTTTTTTTTTTTTTTTTTTTTTTTTTTTTTTTTTTTTTTTTTTTTTTTTTTTTTTTTTTTTTTTTTTTTTTTTTTTTTTTTAACGTTGGGAAATGCGTTACGCATACCACAGGGGGGCAGTTTGGGATTGACCCTGTGGTTATGTGGGACTCTCCCCTCCAGAGTGCAATCCAGATCGCTAGTCGACCTGGACTGGGGGGCCTACCCACTAAAACCCAACGACGCCCTTCAGATGTGCCTGGGAGCGAGCATATCAACCACCCCATCCTCCTCGGATGAATCGGCAGCAGATATGTCACCTCCGGACGGGAACGTGGGAACTCTTGCGAACACATCCACGAACCCGTCGGCACTAGCTCGCTGAACGCGAGCCCCTCTCACCTCCCTAAAAGGGGGAGGCCGCTGACCACCCTGGGTATCAGGGGGTGTAACGACTGACGGTGACCTGTGCAGTGCAGGACCTGGGCTCCCTACACCCGGGCCCCGCTGGCCACCGTCAGGAGGAAGTAGGCGGGCGAATTGACGCCTCCTTCTCCCTGTCCGCCTTTTGCGGCACGCGTCTGCCTGTGGATCGAGTTCCCTGGCACGCTCCGCTTCTTCTTTGTGGGACATCACCTCTATGCAGAAGTTGTTTACTGCGTCCCATGACCTCTCACTCTCTAGCATCGCTAGAATAACAGTGTGGAGCGAGAGGTCCTCTCCGATCACCGCAGTGAGAGATGTACGCTGTGGTGCGAAGGCCATACACTCCGCTAGGGTGTGTTGGGCGGTGTCCTCCGCGGCGTCACAGTGGTGACATTTTGGAGTCGCCTCTCGACCGATCTTGTGCAGGTAACGGCCGAAACAGCCATGCCCGCTAAGAATCTGCACAAGATGGTACGAGAGCGACCCGTGACGCCGGTTAGCCCATGTTGCTAGGACTGGGTGAAACGCCTCTACACTCCTCGCGAATGTGCTTGATCCGCCAGGTGCCTCTAGAGAATCGTACCAGATTCTGAACACTTCGTTTTCCGCCTCCTCGAGGACAGCGGCCGAATCCACATCAGAGGCACATTCCCCACTGAGCCTGGCGGCTGAACGTAGTTGGTAGGCCACCGCAAAAACATGAGCCACCAACTCCCACGGCGGTGTCCCAGCAATGATGCAGGCTACCGAACCCGAGATAGTTCGATAGCCTCGGATGGCTCTGAGAGCCATGGCCCTCTGCGCTCTGCGAAGGGATGCGATGGCGCGGGGGCTGAGCGCGTCAGCCCAGACTGGGGCTCCGTACAGCGCCATGCTTTTTACAATCCCCGCATATAGGCGCCGGCAACTAGCGCTCGGTCCTCCTACATTTGGGAGAAGCCTCCCAAGGGCATCAGCTGCACCAAGAAGACGGGGCTCCATACGGCGGAAGTGCTCGTCGTAGCCCCAGCGACCGTCAATTGTCAGCCCCAGGTATTTGAGGTGCGGTGACAGTCGCACCCTCACACCACCCACGGCTACCTGCAACCTAACCTAACCTAACCTAACCTAACCTAACCTAACCTAACCTAACCTAACCTAACCTTTTTTTTTTTTTTTTTTTTTTTTTCCCTGGGAAATGCCCAACGCACTTGCCCTACGCCTTGAAAAAAAAAAAAAAAAAGGCGTAGGTTGTCCCGGGCTCGAACCGGGTAAAACCCAGGGTGCCACTCGCCAATAGTCGCCACGCGAGAGAGGTTGCTATTCGCACCCGACTCTCCCGCGTGCCTATGGCTGTCCTTTCGGACTAGTCTTTGGAGAGGGTCCGCAGCCTGACACCTCCCGTCGACGGGCGAACGCTACGCCCGGACACTACGGCGGTAAGAGACGCCCATGGAGCAGCCTCCTCCGGCCAGGTCTCCTTCTGCGGTTCGGGGGCGCAAGTGGGTCTTGCTCGCGCGCCCTTTCCGCCGCCTCCTTATGGGACATTATGTCTTCACAAAAGGAGGCCATCGCCTGCCACGACGTCTCGCTGCGGAGCATCCTGCGGATGACCGCTTGAAGCGAGAGGTCGGGTCCAATCGCTGCAACGAGGACAGCGCGTTGTGCAGACCACGCCGGGCAGGTCCCGAGCGCGTGCTGCGCGGTGTCTTCGTCGTTTCCACACTCGTGACAAGACGTGCTAGACTCCCTTCCGGCAACTCGGTGAAGGTAGCTGCCGAAGCAGCCATGCCCCGACAGCACCTGAGTCAACCGGAAGGTGAGCACGCCGTGTTTTCTCTCTATCCAGCCCGTGAAATTAGGGCGAATGCCGTCAATAGTCCATATGCCTGCGGTTGGGTTTTCCAATCTGTCCCTCCAGGCTCTAAGTATGGACTTGTGAGCTCGTTCCCTCCAACGCCGAACCATGTCGGGTGGGGGACGTAGGCCTTGTTCTCTTATAGTTGCGCTGCGCTTGTAGATGTTCGAGAGCGCAGCGGCATCCAAATCCCAGGGAGGGGTACACGCCAATGCACACGCCGCCTCGCCAGAGATGGTTCGGTAGCCACGTGCCGCTTTGATCGCCATTAGTCTTTGCGCTTTGCGCAGTAGGGCCGCGTTTTTGGGCGATAAAGTGTCGGCCCAGACTGGGGACCCGTACAGTGCCATCGAGCGGATGACCCCAGTGTAAAGCCTGCGGCAAGACACATTGGGGCCACCTATATTAGGTAAAATCCGGCTGAGCGCCGTAGCTGCTCCCATAAGCTTAGGGCAGAGGCGCCGAAAGTGTTCATCAAAAGACCACTTGTAATCTAGCTCGATTCCCAGGTATCGCATATGCGATTTTATCTCAATGCGCACACCATTCACGACAATGTGCGCACCGCTGGGTGGTTTCCGGCGTGGGCCGTAGAAAAGGATGGCCTCGGTCTTTGCTAGGGCCACCTTGAGGCCTAACGATTCTATACGGCCGACGGTAAGCGTGGTGCCGACGGTGGTGAGGCGCGCAGCCTCAGAATAATCGTTGCCCCGGGCCAGAACCAGGGTGTCGTCTGCATAACAAACGACACTCATACCTGGTAGGAGCGCGCCTCGCAGCACCCAATTGTAACCGATGTTCCACAGGAGTGGGCCGAGCACCGACCCCTGTGGAACACCGCATGCCATAACTTTGTTAATTATGGAGCCTTCTCTATCCGGGCATAGGATTTTTCGGTCGCGGAGGTAGTGCGCGACGATTTTCCTGAGGTAGAGAGGCACTCGATGATATCGGAGGGCCTCTTCGATGCATGAGAAGGGTAAGGTGTTAAAAGCGTTGGCTATATCCAGAGAAACAGCCATAACAACCTTACCCCTCGATACGGCCTCCTCCGCAAAGGTCTTGACGCGGAGGATGGCATCAATAGTAGATCGGTTCTCCCTGAAACCGAACTGTGCGTCCGAAAGATTCGGGCCCGTGTCATTCAAGTGCTGGACGATGCGGGTAGATATGATGCGCTCGAGGAGCTTACCCGCCTCGTCCAGCAGAACAATCGGTCTGTATGAAGCCGGGTGATGCGCCGGTTTGCCTGGTTTCTGCAACAGAACCAGGCGGCCCGTCCTCCACACCTGGGGAAACACTCCCGAAGAGAGGCACAGGTTAAAGACACCCCTAAGGTGGTCCTCTATAACAGCGAGGGACAGTGCCAGAACTTTTCCTGGGACGCCATCAGGTCCCGGAGCAGTGTTCTTCTTCTTAAGCCGTCGAACGACACACTCCATTTCCCCATTTGTGACCGGGGGTGGGAGATTGCTGTCGTTGTTTTCGGCCTCAGTGGCTGGGACCATTAGAGGTGCCACGTGATTCGTCTGTTCTGGGAAGAGGCAGGATATCGTCGACCGTAGAAGTTGGGGGTCGAGAGTCTCAGCGACCGGAGGGCCCTGATTGCACAGCTTGTTCCGAACTGTGCGGTAGGGGCGACCCCATGGATCAGCGTCCAATTCTTCTAACCACCTCTCCCGGGCTGCCGCTTTCGCGTTTTTGATGGCCACGCGGAGGGTGTGTAAGGCTTCTTTGTAAGCGGAGTATAAATGTGACTCACGCTCTTCGGTCCATCCCGCGCGTCGTCTGCGGAACCTCGTGTAGGTCCGGCGTCGTGTAATGCAAATCCGACGCATATCGGCAAGTTCGGATGACCACCAGTAGACCTCCCGCTTAGGTGGGCGGCGGGAGGTTCTGGGCATCGACGCGTCGCAAATACGGGACATAGTCTCGCCGAAATTACGTGCCGCATCGTCCGCTCCTGTCGTGTGATAGTTCGACTGCATAAACCAGTCCTCGATCAGGGCGGACTCCTCAACGAGATCTTGATTTAGTTTCGACAGCGTCCAGCGCGGAAAACACTGCACTGGAACGCCTGCACCCGGATTATCGCTGTTAACAGTGCCTGTAGAGGGGGCAATGTCAAGAGTTATGTAAAGGTGGTCCGAGAGCGTTTCCGTTTCTGTGCGGACCCGCCAATTGATCACGTGCGTGGCGAGAGCAGGGGTAGCAAACGTAACGTCTACTATAGACCCCCCCTGCTGTCGCACGCAGGTGTTGGCGGACCCGCGGTTAAGAACCACAAGGTTCGATGCCATCATCCATTCTTCCACCGAAGTACCACGAATATTGGTAATGGGGGATCCCCATGCAGAGGACTTTGCATTGAGGTCCCCCAGTACGATGACTTGGTGAGGTGCTGCGCGTAGGACCGCAGCACCAACAAGAGATAAGAAATTGTCAAAATCGGCAAGCGAGCGATTTGGGGAGAAGTACACGCCAATGAGAACTATGTCTCCCCATTTCGCCGCGACAAATCCATGGCCCCGCTCCAAGGTGGTCAGGGGCGGGGACCTTGACGACGTCGATCGGATGATGACGACCATAGTGTCTAAATCGGGGGCATAGTTAATATTGCCAGGCGGAGAGAAATATGGCTCCGCTACGACCGAGACGTCGATGAGCCACTCTGACATGGTTTGCAGTAGCAGGTCCTGCGCACCGCCTGAGTGGTTCAGATTGCCTTGAAGGATGCGTTTTGGGTGTAAAGAGTCCATTACGCATCCGTTTGCATATCCTCTACAGGCGGTACTGCCTGCTCCTTCTGTGCTACTGCAGTTTTAGCGGCGGCCTGGGTCTTAGGGCTCACTTTCTTAGATCTCGAGGGCAAAGGCGCCTTACAACTTTTGCCCCTTATAATATGCCCAGCTGGGCGTTTCAATTCCGCGCATATGGCGCAGTGCGGTTCAGCTGAGCATGTTGCTGCCTTATGTCCCGGTTTCCCGCAGCGGAAGCAAAGCTCGCTACGGTCTACTTCAGCCGGGCACCGTTGTTTAGTGTGACCAATATCCAAACAACGGTAGCACTTTAGTTGGCGTGGCTCTTGGGCGTGAACCCGCGCCGAGCTCCACCCGACCAGGAGGCGCCCGGTCTCCAACATTGTTTTCACGGACCCTACGGGGCATCTAACCCATACTGTGCCGAGTCCGTCACGGCCCTTGCGGATCTCGCTCACCGTGACGTTCGCCGTGGAGCAACCAGTCTTCGTCATCACAGCGATCTGGATTTCCTCCTTCTCTATAGAGTCATCCAGGCCCGAGATGCGCACCTCAGCGCACTTCGTAGGCGTGGTGACTCGGACGTCATCACCGAGGAAGCACGTTTTCAGTTTGTCCGCCACTAAGCCGGCCTTCTCCCTATTCTCAGAGGCCTCCTTGGAGACCGATATCTCCAGGATACGGGCTCCCGTGGCGGCCTCTTTTATTTTAAACCCTTCGGCTGAAAGGCCCAACTCTACCAGGTTGAGTCCGGTTCTCGCCTTTCTTATCACTTCGGCATACGATACACCACGCTTCTCAGCCTCCGGGTCGATAGTAAGTACCACGGCAGCGGAACGCGGTTCTCGTAGCTTGGCCTTCTTTTGTTTGAGCTTCGCGGGGACAACCTTAACGCGGCCCTGCTGCTCTTTTGGGGCAGGCGTTGATGTTGGAGCCGGGCGAACACCCTTACTCTTTTTACTCCTTACGACCGTCACCCAGCCGTCGGCATCGGATTTAGTCGCAGATTGGGAGTTCTTCGGTTGGATCGTCTGACCAGCCTGTGCTGTCTTAGGTGCCTTCTTGGCAGCTTTTGGGCCATTGGCAGCAGATTGAGCTGGACCTTTTTTAGGCTTGTTTGCCTGTGGGGCAGCTCGTGTCGTCGCCTGGGAGGGGGCGGTTGCCGCAGCCGTTGCCTCTGCCGCTCGGGTCGTGTGTGCAAGCGGCGGGCGGAAACTCGGTTGTGGTGGTAGCCTATCCTCAAGAGCTTTGAATCGCTGATCCATCGCTTTACCCACTTGCTGGAGTATTACTCTGACCAGAGCCTCCTGGGTTATTTGGCCTTCATGAGCTATCTCTGGGGCGTCCGTATTGGCATTCCGTTCTTTACGGGTCGGCTTAGCGCGCTGTGGCATAGGTGTCAGGGGTGCTACAATAGTGTCTATTCCCATCTCCAATTCCATAGGATCGTCTATGTGTGGCGTTGCATCGCCCACAGGGGCCTTCCTCATCGTTTTGAGCTCCTGAACAACAGCTTTAAGCTCGTTGAGCTCCTTGCGAAGTAACTCCACTTCCGTGGAGAGACGAGCATTTTCGGCTAGCACCTGAGCATTTTCGGCCGTCACGCGGGTGTTCTCCGCGATTAAGCGGTGATTTTCGTCAGAGGCTGATCGCGACTGAAGTGACTCAACGATCAGTCCAAGGGAGCGGGTGGCTATTTTCATATCGCGCACCATCGTGCCTTTTAAATTCTTAGATTTGCCAGCGGCAGTAGTGACGACATCCATATAAAGACGAGCGCTTTGCGCAAGTTTGTCTGCCGTCACATCGTCTATCCGATTTTCGTCCAGGGGAGTGACCGAACTGGCGTTACGCTTAGGTTTGGCAGAGTCAGCCTTTTTAAGCAGGCTGTGCACCTTCTCCTCAAGGTCAAACTCCTCCTTCATCCTGCAGGCCTTGGCATATTCGGCCTTTGAAGGAGCGATAAACTCTTCAGAGTCCGAAGAATGGGAACCTCGGACTCTGGGGCGTTTAGCCCTTGGCTTATGTCTATCAGTCTCACGCTCGCTACCGAGCGTCAGATCCGTGTCTGTGCCAGATTCAATTTCAACTGCTTCGCTCTCAGCGACCGATGCCGCTGAGGCCCACCTCGATAAACTCTTCTCCGAGCCGGAGCTCCCTAACTTCGGTAATATGATTTTTAAAGTTTTTTTATTTAGTAAATCCATACGATTCCCACGAGCATGGGGGAAAGGGTGGTCCATCTGAGCGGTGCCCCCTGCACCCAGATAACCCTAATACTCCCGGGGGGGCGGGCGGTACCCCGGAGTGGAAGCGCTAGTTGGTGGACTTACCCAGCCCACCACCTTAAGGCGCCCGTCACCACGCTTCAGAGTGACGGCTAATCGGTAGACCGAACGCTTTGGGGTTTTTTAACGAGGTATGCTCCTCTCAGGGCCAGCCAACAAAGGCAAGCCCCGCTGGTCCTGTGGGTGACATACAGGCTGCCAGCTCGCCCGACGGTAGGCCGAAGCCCATCCCCAATGAACACAAAAACATGGCCATGGGGCCGCCGCGCCGCGGACCTTGGAGGTCCGCCATCCCACGCCGCTCGAGGGCGGCCACTGAGCCAGCCAATGAAGGCGAGCTCCGTCGGAGCCGGCCAATTAAGGCAAGCGCCAGGGTGGCGCTTCAGGGTGGAGAAACACCCCGCGCTCCGCAGAACTTGAAGTTCCGCCAACCACGCCGAGAACGGCCGCTGGCCCTAAAAAGGGCCCTCACAAAAAGTGCGAATGCACCACGGGCTGAGATGCCCCCACCAAATCCGCACAGGCGGAGCCGCAAGCCTTGAAGGCCCGCCATCCCACGCCGCCCAGAAGCGGCCACTGGCCCCCATAGGAAAAGGGGGGGCCCACCGCGCCAGTCTGTTGGCCAACTGCGTGTGTGTGAACCGACCAAAGGTGCCATTGCGAGCAATGACCCAAAGGTTCAGGAACACACCCAACACAGCTGCCCAGGGTGCACCGTCCTGGTCGCTTGTTCCACCACCGTCCGCACCGGATGCAAGCATCAAGTACGGCAAGTGGTGAGCACAAACGCCAGGCTCGCGTGGAGGTCGACCGGCATCGCACCCCAACCTAACCTAACCTAACCTAACCTAACCTAACCTAACCTAACCTAACCTAACCTAACCTAACCTAACCTAACCTAACCTAACCTAACCTAACCTAACCTAACCTAACCTAACCTAACCTAACTCCCCCCCTTGGTGGAGAGACCTTGTCGCGGTGGGGGGGCTTAAGAAGGGAGGACCACACAGTTTATTGCCGCGAAGATCTGGCTGCCAACAACATCGGCATTTCCTCCCTTCAACTAACTAACAGCTCCACACTAAACGGTTGTTCGAAAGAGCGACCCTTGAGGGACTTTACGCCAGTCCCTCAGTCCGTAGCCTGTCCTACCATTGACAACGACCCCCATCTAAGGCGTCCATGGGAGTATGTCGTTGGTCGTGGATGGAGCGGAGGCTTGCCTTAATTGGTCGGCCACGTCAAGGAAAAGACTATAAAACCCGGGAGAACACCCGTTAAAACCTTCGGATACCAGGCGACCTCCGAAGTATTTAGCCACTCCCCCGGAATGGGCGTCACCCGGGGGGTTAACCCTAATCGACCCCACTCGTGGGACTTTTATGGAGAGTTCAATTAAAAAACAAAACGAAAACCTTTCTACTACAACGACTTATGCGATGAATATGGAAAACGAAAATGCACATGATATGGTAACCCAAGATTATTTCAAGCCGCCTGGAGCACCAGTCAAAACAAGACCTTCTCGACCAAAATCAAAATTACCCAATAATAGGATTACGGTGCCTCCACTTAGTTATTCTGATGATGACCTAGAACTGTTTTATGATCCTGACAATGCGGAGGCTGATGCATACCTACAAGCTCTGCTAAAAGTTCGCGAGCAAATATCAGTTATTCTCCAGCAAGTAGACGAGAACAGATCAGTTACTAGAGATAATAAAACTAACATCAAAGCTGCTCTTGAAGTTATGACTAAGGCGGTGGACCAGTCATTGGACAAAAGGGCAGAGATAGGATCACAAAAATCACAAAATACAATACCTAAAAAATCAGTTGAAATAACTCATCAAGATATAAATTCTATCCAAAAAACTATTAGGGAAACAATTAAGGAAACAATAAAACATACCATTAATAATAATAATTCAATTGACAAAAATGTAAATAATAAGAATAACAGTAAAGCGGCCTCATATGCCCAAGCAACAAGTTTCCCAAAACTACCGAAAACAAAGGACACGAATGATAAAAAGACATCGAACCCTGCAATCATTGTGACGATTACAGGAGCAAAAACTAAAAAAGACGCTCTTAATACGTGGAAAGAAAACATCTCTTTCCGCAAAGAAAAGTTTTTACCAACCAAAATCGTCAATATCAAGGAAGATAAACTAAAAATAGAATTTCAAAATCAAGACCAAGTTAAAAAAGTCATAAATATAATTAGTCAGAAAAACAACTCTAAAATTGCTGCTGAGCCAATAAAAAAGTTACAGCCTATGTTTATACTTAAAGGGGTTTCAAAGGAAATAAACCCTGAGGACCTAACTAACATTTTAATAGACCAAAATGATTGCTTTGATGGCGTTGCCTCTTTTGCAGCGGAAACAAATCTAAAACTCTGCTTTCTTAAAAACAATAAAAATGAAAACTTATACAACGTTGTCTACAGAGCTTCCCCTGCGTACTGGAACAAGGCAATTGCAGCAGCTCGACTTAACGTGGACCACTCTAGGGTGCATATAGAGGAGTATACTGCACTTATGCAATGTTACAAATGTCTACAATTCGGACACTCCAAAAGTAGATGCCCAAACGAAAACGACAATAACTGCTCCCATTGCAGCTCAAAACAACACTGCTATGCACAGTGTCAACACAAAAAAGATATATCCATGACCAAATGTTATAACTGCGCCAATAACAACAGTAAATTTAGTAAAGATAATCCAACAGACCACTCGGCCACTTCACAGTCCTGTCCGATACTCGTAGCTATGAGAGCTAGAGTTGCAGAGAAAACAGATTATGGCACACACTAAAAAGTTCTTCAAAAATAAAACCCTAAATTGTATCCAATTAAATTTTGCGCGTAGTGGTCATACCTTAAACGAATTTATCAATTTTAATAAAAATGTAGAAGCTGATTTAATATTAATTACAGAACCATACACAGGTAATTCTTCCTTTGCTAAGCCCATAGATGGATATACAATATATCAAAATATAAGTAAAAATAATCAGGATAACAATAAGACCAAATCTGCTATTGCAGTTAAAAACAATACAGTTAGTGCTATCCTTGTCAACTCAGCTTCCACTGACAATCTAGTTATTATACAGGTTAAAGACAATACTGGAAAATCCTTCTTCATACATTCGGTGTATATTGAACCAAGGAGAGATGATAATAGAACACTTGATAGACTGGAATCTTTTCTTGCAGCAAATCCAAACTCGATACATTTAATTACAGGAGACTTCAATGCCTGGAGCACAGTATGGGGCTCTAGAACAAATAATAGTCGAGGTGATTTTATCTCTAATATGGCAATAAGACATGGGCTAACAATATGTAATCAGGGATCTGAACATACCTTTTTCACAGTTACACATGGAAGAGTCAGAACATCGCACATTGATCTGACGATGATAACAGACAATAGTAATTGCATAAATATAGATAACTGGCAAGTTTTGCCAGAGGCAGTAACACAGTCCGACCATAGAGCAATAAGTTTTAAAATAAGAATAGGCAGGAGTATTGAGTTGACAAGAAATGTCAAAACATCTACATGGAAATACGATACAAGCAAAAATAACTTCTGGAACAATGATAAGAAATTAGAATTTAAACATGATCTACTCAGAAATGTAAATAATAATGATTCAGAAGCAACTAGAATACTTAGCTTTAATAAATTAGATTTAGAAGAATATATAGTTAAATTCAATATAGCAATAAATAAAACATGCTCAAAAAACTTACCCAGATCCAAAGGTCCTCCACGAAGGCCGCCCTGGTGGAGTTCGGAGCTCGACGACCTGAAACAAAAAGTAATTATCAATCACCGTAAATTAAGTAAAGCAGTACATAAAAATCTACCGTTAGATAGTCTACTAAATGAAAAGAGAGAAGCAAAAGATAAATATGCCAAAGCTATACAAGATGCATCTAATAAAAGTTTTAAGCAGTTCTGCGATAAGCAAGCCAAGGAGGATGTATGGTCGGTTACGAACAGAATTATCCGTACGAGACCGATCACACAGCCACCAGCTACACTAAAAAAGCCAGACGGATCGCATACAAAGGACTCAGAAGAGACAGCTCAATATTTTGTCGAAGGTCTTTTTCCATCCGATACCCCTGACAGCGCCGAACAATCTGTTATAAGGGAAAAAATGTATTACTTACCCGATACAAACAATGATAAAGAATTCACAAAAATAGAGATTTTAGAGGCGATCAAAACAATTAACTGTCGAAAGGCTCCAGGTCACGATGGCTTTACGGCGGATATTTGCCTAATTGTTGCTGAAACGTGCCCCCTAATAGTGGAGAGTATATTTAGAAGAGCCTTCCAACTTGAATATTTCCCGAGGACCTGGAAGAGGGCTATAGCCAAAATTATACCTAAACCAGGTAAGGACAATTATTCAAGCCTCACATCTTATAGACCTATAGGCCTTCTTCCAGTCTTCGGGAAGGTATATGAGAGACTTCTGATGAATCGCCTTATGCATTATATATATGTTAAAGATTGTGACGTAGACAAACAATTTGGTTTCAAGCTCCAAAAATCTACAGTTATGGCACTTAAGCAGGCTATCGACATTGTGGAGTGCGCCAAAAGTGACCGGCAACAGGTAGTAGCTGTATCGCTGGACATAAAAGGCGCGTTCGACAATGCATGGTGGCCTTCTATATTCCAGAGACTGAAAGAAATAAAATGTCCTAGAAACATCTACGCCACTTTAATTGATTATATGAAGGACAGGGAAGTGGTCATCAGGCTGGCGGACACAGAGATCACACGAGGGATGACCCGCGGGTGTGTGCAGGGCTCGGTCTGTGGTCCAATTATGTGGAACCTGATCTTGGACGGCCTGCTGGCGACTAATCTGCCCCCAGGAATACATTTACAGGCCTATGCTGATGATCTATTATTAATTGCACACCATAAAAATATTAATACATTAGAAGCAAACATAAACAACGCACTTAATAAAATCACGAAATGGGGAGAAGACAACAAACTTAAGTTCAGTACCGAGAAAACTCAAATAATTTCGTTCACCAATAAATCAAAGAAAATAAATATTAAAATAAATAACGATAATCTTAAATTTAGTAACTTCATCAAATACCTAGGACTTTATATAGACTCGAAATTAACATATACTAAACATGCACAAGAAACAATAGATAAATGTAAAAAGATATACAACAAACTAAAAATATTTGTACGTCCCACATGGGGCGTCCAGCCGGAAAATGTGAGAATTATATATAATCAGGTAATTGTACCAATTATAACATATGGAGCGTGTATCTGGAAAGACGCGCTTAAATATAAATATATAAATAAACTATTCCTATCATTTCAACGGTCTTTCTGCATTCAAATTACTCGTAGTTTCAAAACAATTAACACTCCATTGTCTATAACACTATCTGACCTCCCGCCTCTCCCATCTCAAATCTTAGCCATAGCAGACATTGAAATAACAAAGTTAAACCTTACTACTAAACACCTCCCCTTAGATGTCACCCTGGAGAAATTCGCTCACCCTAAGCTAAGACTCCATCCGGCAGAGCGCAAACCAATAGAATATCAATTGGCGAACGATCAAGATGAGCTTAATAGAATCTTACTATCTCGTCCTGAAATTACATACCAGGTGTATACCGACGGCAGCAAACAAGACAATCAGGTCGGTGCTGCAGTCGTTATACACCTGCCTGATGGCGAGATTGACAAAAAACTAATTAAGCTGCATGGCTCCTGCTCAGTATATCAGGCTGAGCAGATTGCTATCAAAACCGCATGCAGATTGATCTGTGAAAGACGGGTATCAGCATTTGTTATAACCGACTCTCTCTCCACTCTCCAAGATTTAGCCAACCCTCATTCTTTTAACCCACACACGGTTGATACTTTTCGCAATATCTCCATTGTAGAGGCCACAGGAAATAAAATTATTTTTGTCTGGGCAAAAGCCCACAATGGCATAAGCGGTAATGAGATGGCGGACCAGACGGCCAAGGAGGCTGCGGCCTCAGATATTGCTGTCCAATATAGCAGATTTCCCATCTCATATCCAAAGGAAATTAATAAAAAATCAATGAAAACGGATAAAGAGAAAATTTACGACGATCCTAATAATTGCAAGTACACCAAGGTCATGTTCCCTACATATAGATCCCTTACTAATTTTCTTTCAAAAGTCCCTTTATCCTTTTCAATTACACAGTTCCTCTCTGGGCATGGATACAACAAAGAATACCTACATCGGTTTCACATTACCTCCGATCCATACTGTCCTTGTGATAATATCTCCATTCAGTCCTTCTATCACCTAATATATGTCTGTCCTAGATTCTCGTCTTCTAAGCATGACCTTGATACATTGTGTAAAATATATGATTTTGAAATTGATAATATTGAGCAAATTATAAGTAAAGATGAAACCATTAAACTTTTCGTTAAACACATAAAATATATTGTTGATAACCTGAAAGCTTTTAATAATACATAACTCAAAGACGAGCCTGTTCTCTGAAATATTTGATTAATTCTAATAATAAAACCTAAAATAAATTATTATTATGTATACATATATATTTGAATAAACAATACCTACATAAATAATATATATATTTAAACAAACAATATATGTAGATAGATAATATATGTAAACAAATTTAAAAGTATAAATTAATTTATACATTCAATAAAAAACAGATTTTTCAAAGATTGAAATTTATACATACAAATGATTTCTAAATAATTTAACCCAATTTCTCAAAATGATAAAAAGTCCTAAATAAATGCATGCCAAATAATTTTTAAATATTTAATAAAATAATCTCTTGAAAACTCTGTACTTGTCAATGCAGTCCGAAAGCGTTGACAGTACAGTGGTAAACAATAGCCACTTTAACTCTTTAAAAAAAAAAAAAACCTAACCTAACCTAACCTAACCAACCATCATTGTCAGGTTTAGTCGCAGGTCGAGCGACCTCGGACTGGGTCGACTGTTCGTTTTGTGAGGACTCTGGAGCCTTTTTTTTTGTCTGCCAACTTTTCCTGCACTAGCGGCAGGAACTGGATCTTTGACATTTTTTGACCGTGGAGCAGCTCGCGGCACCGCTTGAGATCGGGCAACCGCTGCAGCCGTCGCTCGTGTCTCATGTGCGAGAGGCGGGCGCATACTCGTTAGTGGAGGCAATCTGGCCTCTAGGGTTTTAAATCGACTGTCGATCAAGTCACCGACTTGCGAAAGGATAGACCTTACTAAAGCCTCCTGTGATATATCGCCCTGTTGAGATAGATCAGGGGGTCTCTTTTTAGTAGATGGCTCCTTACGAGCCTGCTTAGCACGTTTTGGGACCGGATTTTGAGGCGCCGCAAAAGCGTCTGTCTCCATTTCTGAATCCACTGTAGGTGCCTCACTCACAGGAGCGCGCACTGCTGATTTCATCTCCAGGACCGTAGCCTTGAGCTCGTCTAGCTCCTTGCGGAGAATTTCGACTTCCGTCGTCAGACGGGCGTTGTCAGCAGTAACGCGCGCATAGTCGGCTGTAACGCGAGCGTTCTCCGCGACCAATCGGCGGTTCTCCTCGGATGCGGTGCGTGATCGCAGTGAGTCCACAATAACGCCGAGAGAACGCATGGCCGTTTTCATGTCCCGGACCACTGTGCCCTTTAAATTTTTTGACTTCCCAGCGGCTGTACTGACAACGTCCATGTATAAGCGAGCGCTTTGCGCAAGCTTTTCTGCTGTAATTTCATCAACCTCGTTTTCTTCAAGAGGGTTCACCGTGCGAAGTTTGCATTTACTTCTTGCCACGTCGGCCTTCTTAAGGAGGCCACTAACTTGTTCTTCAAGGTCACATTCCTCTGCTACACTATAGGCCTTGTGAAATCTCTTTGTGTGCTCTGACGTCGGAACACTTTCGACGCTAGAGTCCGATGAATTGGACCCTTTCCTATGTCTTGGGCGTTTTGCCCTGGGTTTGTGACTTGCATCAGGCCCACTACTGTATGCCGAAGCCATCTCCACTTCCGATGACCCACAGGAGTCATCGCCTTTACCCATTTTTTCGCTCTCAGCGACTGATGCCACTGAGGCCCACCTATCCAAACTTCTCTCCGAGCCGGAGCTCCTCAACCTTGGTAAGATAATTTTTAATGATTTTTTAATTTCAGTATCCATACACGTCCCACGAGTATGGGGGAAAGGGTGGTCCATCTGAGCGGTGCCCCCTGCACCCAGATAACCCTAATACTCCCGGGGGGGCGGGCGGTACCCCGGAGTGGAAGCGCTAGTTGGTGGACTTACCCAGCCCACCACCTTAAGGCGCCCGTCACCACGCTTCAGAGTGACGGCTAATCGGTAGACCGAACGCTTTGGGGTTTTTTAACGAGGTATGCTCCTCTCAGGGCCAGCCAACAAAGGCAAGCCCCGCTGGTCCTGTGGGTGACATACAGGCTGCCAGCTCGCCCGACGGTAGGCCGAAGCCCATCCCCAATGACCACAAAATATGGCCACGGGGCCGCCGCGCCGCGAACCTTGAAGGTCCGCCATCCCACGCCGCCAGAAGACGGCCACTGAGCCAGCCAATGAAGGCGAACTCCGTCGGAGCCAGCCAGTTAAGGCAAGCGCCAGGATGGCGCTTCAGGGTGGGGAAACACCCCGCGCTCCGCAGAACTTGAAGTTCCGCCAACCACGCCGAGAACGGCCGCTGGCCCTAAAAAGGGCCCCCACAAAAGCGCGAATGCGCCACGGGCTGAGACGCCCCCACCAAATCCGCACAGGCGGAGCCGCAAGCCTTGAAGGCCCGCCATCCCACGCCGCCCAGAAGCGGCCACTGGCCCCCATAGGAAAAAGGGGGGCCCACCGCGCCAGTCTGTTGGCCAACTGCGTGTGTGTGAACCGACCAAAGGTGCCATTGCGAGCAATGACCCAAAGGTTCATGAACACACCCAACACAGCTGCCCAGGGTGCACCGTCCTGGTCGCTTGTTCCACCACCGTCCGCACCGGATGCAAGCATCAAGTACGGCAAGTGGTGAGCACAAACGCCAGGCTCGCGTGGAGGTCGACAGGCATCGCACCCCAACCTAACCTAACCTTTTTTTTTTTTTTTTTTCGCAGGGGAATGCATTTACGCACTTCCTACCCGATTTGGGAAAACCGGGAAGGGGTATGTGGGACTCCCGGGCAACGGTGCCCGTCCTACCCACTAAAACCCTGCGTTGTTTCGACGCGCTACATTGGCACTACTGCGGGATCACTTGTTGCATTCACCACAGCAGCGTCGCAGCGAGCCCTTTGGCGAGCTCTTCCGCAAGGTGGGATGGAATACTCTCGAAACAAAGGAGAGTATCCCTCGTCGCAGAGACCGTGCAATGCGAGTGCCTATCCCATCGACACCCGCTAGCCTCTACTTGGCGGTGGCAGACGTTAATCCGCCCGCCGAGACAGGCTGCCCCGGGGTATAGACCCCGAGGCAGCCCGCCCCGACGGTCCCCTGCCTTGTCCCGAAGAGGACGCAACATGGGCCATCGCCTCCCGCGACCTGTTAGCAGCGGGGGCCGCGGAGGACGGCCTTAGCCCATCCCCGCCTCCCCCGCCACCAAGAGGTCTACCTCGCGTGCCGCGCCTCAGCTGCTGTAAGCAGCTTCTACTGCCCGCCGTGTGACTGGCCGGTAAACCGGCTTCCTCGCACGGCGCGCAGTGAGGCGCAGCCGAACACTCAGCGGCCTTATGGCCCGATCGACCGCAGCGAAGACAGACATCACTGCGGTCGACTGCCGACGGGCACAGCGGTCTGGTGTGCCCCACACCAAGACAGCGGTGGCACATCATCGGCCGAGGCTCTGCCACGGAAACGCGGACAGTGCTCCAGCCAACGGTAAGCCGGCCGCCCTTGCCGATGTCCCTCGCCGCAGCCGCGGGGCATGTGACCTTAACGGTCCCCATGCCCCACCGGCCGCGGCGAATGACACCGACTCGGACCATGTCACCAGGAATACATCCAGCACGGGCGATCGCCCCCCGGATGTCGTCCCCGGTGATGGTATCGTCCAGGCCGGTCAAACGGAGTTCCCCCGTCTTGACCGGTCTGGATATGAGCGCATCCTCACCTATCACCTCTTGGAGGCGGGCAGCAAAGACGTCGGCCTTCTCTACTCTGTCAGGGCCCGCTATCGTGAGAACGCGGGCACCCGTCTTCGTCGGCTTTATGCGGAGCTCTGGGATGTCAGAGTCTCCGGCCGTGGCTGCTCTCGCCCGAGTGAGAACGGACAGGTAGGTTTCCCCACGCTGCTCCGCCTCGGGCGAGAGCACCACCGCGATGGCCGCTGTGGTTGGCACCCGAATTCGGGCGCCGGCCTTCTTCTTCCTCCTCCTCTTTCTCTTCTTTCTGCCGCCTTCTACCCTAGGCGTAGGCTGCGCTGGGGCTTGCACTGGCCGCGTTTGATTGTGGGCGGCGCGGGCGTATTTCGTCGCTTGCACGGTTTGAGGTCGCGCGGGCGCACGGGTGGGCGCTGTCATCATTGGTGTTGGGGCAGAGGGGGGCTTCTTCTTGGCCCTCTTCCTCCTGACGAGCTTGAAGCCATCGTGCTCCATGTGCTCGTCGCCTGCCGTCGTCTCTGTGGTGGGAGCGGTTGGGGCATGCTCCGTTCTCATCTCTGGTAGGGGCGGGGCAGTAGCAGTGGCGAGTTTCGCCGTTCTGTCCGACTCCGCACGCACCTCCAAGAAGCGCTCTACGACCCGCATGATCCGGGCGTCATCAGCGTCGCGCTCTTCGCGTCTGGTCTTTGCCAGTTCTCCTACGTTCACCGCTGGTAGTTCATCGTCTAATGTGCTGCTGGTGCTAGCAGCGGTCCTACCGCCGCACGCGCACTCTGGCCTAGGCTCCGGCATGGCAGCAACTTTGGCAGACAGGTGGTCCACTTTTTCTTCGAGGACTTTGCATTCCGCCCGTAGCGCATCTATCTGCGCACTCTGCAATGACAGATCGACCTTAAGGCGGGCGTTCTCATTCTCCAACCGTTTTACTTCAGTGGTTGCTGACCGTTCATGCAGTGTCTCGATTGTGTCTTCAAGGCGGTTTGCGCTTTCCTTCAGAGCACGGACGAATGTGCCCTTCAGGTTTTTCGAGCGCATGGCCACCCTGGTGACGACCGCGATGTCATCCATCGCCCTCGTTCTTAGGAGCTGCAGGGCGGGGTCGTTTGGACGCTCGCCCGGCGGGGGCATCCGGCATCGCTCCCAGGTTCGGCGTGCGGATTCTAAGAGTTTTTCAATCTCCCCGTCGCTGTCCAGGTTTTGGGCGAGCCAGCCGCCACTGGCCGCCGCCTCCCTCTCTTCGACCGACCGCCGAGTGTTTTTAACCATCTGCGGTTTCGGTGACGCACTAGGTGACCGGATGTTGGGGCCCCTGTGCTGGCGCCGTCCTCTACGTGCCGTTGCCACTTTCGGGCCGAATGTACCCTCCGATTGGCTGGGTTTTTCAACCGCCGATCTTTTCCGGCTCCCGCTGCGAAGCAGCCGCCCTTCGGTCGCTCCGTCCTCACTGACAGAAGCGCCGGTCATTGCATCTTCAGAGTCGTCGCTGTCGAGTGAATTGCACGAAGCACCGTACCCGAACATCGCTTCCTCGTATTCATCGTCCCGAGAACCACCGGCTTTCGCCCTCGTCCCAGGACCGTCTTCGTCGTCAGTGAAGGTGACGCTATGATCACTGACCTCACGCTTCTCCTTGTTATAGCGGAGACACACAGACTGTGCGCCCCCGGAGCGAGTAGTGCCCCCCCCAGATACGATGGGGCTGTCTGCCGAAGCAGAGAGGGATTCCCCGGACGCGTTGCGACCGGGACCCTCCTGGAGATTTGTCTTTCTGCTCGCTTTTTCCATGATAGTACCTCCCGAATCCTCGTCAAAAACAAAACCAAAACAAAATAAAAGTAGGAAGAAACGAAGAAGAAAATAAATAAAACAAAAACCAAAAGACAGAATAGAAAAACCAAAAGACAGTTAAATAAAAAGGAAAAGAGTCCGGAGCTTGGGACCGGGCACCCCCCGGCCATTCAGCCCATCGCCACTCCGGCAAGCTTAAGCTTAGGTCGGTGGCGGCGTAAGCCGTTGGCTGACCATGGTCTGACCACCGAAATACCACATCCTGAGCTCTCTCTGAAGACAGAGGGATGCCAGGAGCAGCCTCGCTGGAGACTCTTGGTTTGGTAAAGACGAAATAGTGAGCAGAGATGTTAAAGGCCCTAAGCGTCGTCCCTACCGTGAGCCCCCCCACCACGACAAGGTGATCTCCAATCGGGGGGGAACCTAACCTAACCTTTTTTTTTTTTTTTTTTTTTTTTTTTTTTTTTACGTTGGGAAATGCGTTACGCATACCTCGTGCCTGGGAAGACACGAGGTTATGTGGGACTCTCCCCGCAGAAGGCGGGGCCTACCCACTAAAACCCAACGACGCCCCTCACTGGCACCTCGGCGCGGTGGCGACCGCGGCCGTCGCGCCTCCCCCGTCAAATGACGAGGAGGGCGCGCCGGCCGCGGGCGCGTCGCTGCCTGACGAGGCCGTGGGAACCCTTACGGACACTTCCACGACCCCGCCGGTGCTTGCTCGCCTAAGGCGAGCCCCTCTCACCTCCCCAAAAGGCTGGAGAGGCCGGCGATGCCCCGGGGCGTCCGGGGCATCGGCGACTGATGGTGACCGATGCAATGCGAGACTCGAGCTTCCCAGGCCCGGGTCCCGCTGGTCACCGACAGGAGGAAGCTGACGAGCAAACTGTCGCCTTCTCCGCCCAGGTCTTCGACGGCGGCATGGGTCAGCCTGGGGGTCATCTTCCCTGGCCCGCTCCGCCGTCTCCTTCTGCGTCATGACTTCGACGCAGAAGGAGTTTACAGCCTCCCACGACCTGTCACTCTCGAGCATGGACAGAACCACGCTCGAGAGCGAGAGGTCGTCTCCAATAATGGTGGCGAGGGCACCGCGCTGTGTCGAAAAACCAGGACACATCTCCAGCGTGTGCTGGGCGGTGTCCTCATCGGCCCTGCAGTGGTGGCACCTGGAGGTCGCCTCTCTTCCGATGCGGTGCAGATAGCGGCCAAACGAGCCGTGGCCGCTAAGCACTTGCACCAGATGGTATGAGAGGGCCCCATGCCGCCGTTCCGCCCACGTGGTGAGGAGGGGGCTCAAGGCCTCTACAGTCCTACGAAGGGTGTTAGAGACCGACCCACGGAGTAGGCTCCCTAACTCCTCAAACCACGAGCGAAACATTTCGATACGTGCCCCTTCCAGGGCGGCGACCCTTTCCACGGGCACCATTCGGCGGTCCGTGGCTCTCGCCTCCGTGCGTAGCCTATAGGCCGCCGCGAGAACGTGGGCGGCCAGCTCCCAAGGAGGTGTGCCGGCGATTATGCACGCTGCCGTGTGGGACACCGTGCAGTATCCTCTGATGGTCCTCAGCGCCATTGCACGTTGCGCCCTATGGAGGGACGCAACGGCGCGAGGACCGAGAGCATCGGCCCAGATTGGAGCGCCATACAGGGCCATGCTCCGCACAATGCCCGCGTAGAGACGGCGGCAGCTTGGGCTCGGTCCCCCGATGTTGGGTAGGAGGCGCCCAAGGGAGTCGGCCGCGCTTATGAGCCTGGGTTCGAGGCGTCGGAAATGCTCCTCGAACCGCCATCGTCCGTCGATAACAAGCCCCAGATACTTGAACTGGGGCTTAAGTGGCACGGGGACACCGTCCACAACGATCTCCGTTCCGGCCGGAGGACGTCTTCGAGGCCCATGGAAGAGGAGGGCCTCGGTCTTCGTGAGGGCCACTTTTAGGCCGAGCGACCCGATCCGACGTACAACCTGGGTTGCATACACCGAGGCCAGCCGTAGCGTCTCTTCCAGGTCCCTCCCCCTGATGGTAATGAGCGTGTCATCTGCGTAGCAAAACAGCCTGACACGCCGGGGGAGGGCACAACGCAAAACGTAGTCGTAGCCGACGTTCCATAACAAGGGCCCCAAGACAGACCCCTGAGGAACGCCGCGGGACATGCTGTGGCGGCCGACCTGACCACCTTGTCCAACAAAGAGGACGTCCCTGCCCTCGAGGTAGTTCCCAACCAACCGAAGCAGGTAGCGCGGAACCCCGTGATAGCGCAGGGCCTCCGTTATCGCTCCAAAGGGCAGGGAGTTGAATGCATTGGCGATGTCCAGTGACACCGCCAACACCTGCTCGCCTCTGTCTGTCGCCGCGCTGACCATTTCCCGCAAGTCTGACAGGGCGTCTATAGTGGACCGCCCCGTCCGGAATCCGTACTGAGTCGGCGACAAGTCAGGACCCACCTCCGTGAGGTGCTGGATGAGTCGAGAGGCGATCAGCCTCTCAAAGACTTTGCCGACCTCGTCCAGCAACACTATGGGACGGTATGCTGAAGGATCGCTTGCTGGCCTTCCATCCTTACGCAGCAAGCACAGCATACCATCCTTCCATATTTTCGGGAACTGTCCAACGCGGATACATGCATCGAACAGCTCCCGAAGACCATCGCCCAAATGGGTGAGCGAGAGGCCCACGACTCTGGCCGGCACCCCATCAGGGCCTGGGGCAGTTCTTTTGCCCTTGAGGCGAGCGACGGCCTCCCGAAACTCCTCATCGCCCACCGGGGGAGGATCGCTTTCCTCCTCAGCCGCCCTTTCGCCGCTTGGCACTGCCATGCGCGGCGGGACGAAGGCGGCGGCGGGGGGGAACAACCCAGCCACGACTTCCCCGAGAAGTTGGGGGGCCATGGTTTCCGTGAGGGGAGCTCCGCGCGCACGGAGTTGGTTGCGCGCGGTTTTAAACGGTCGCCCCCACGGATCCTGGTCAAGGCCCTGCAGCATTTCTTCCCTGGCGCTTTCCTTCGCCCGGGAGATGGCGGTCTGCAAGGCCTTTTTTGCCTCCCTGTAATCGTCATATAGGCGTGTCTCCTCCTCCTCGCTACGTGATCGCCGTCTGCGGTAGCGGGTGTAGATACGCCTTTTGGTGGCACAGGCCGACCGGAGACTGGCGATATCGCTCGACCACCAATATACTTCGCGACGGTCCTTCGGAGGGTGCGCTCTGGGCATAGAAGCCTCGCACACCTCCGTCAGGGCGTCGCGAAGTCGACCCGCAGCCTCGTCAACGTCCGGGCCATCCATGGGACGGGAGCACCAGGCCTGAACGAGGGCGGCCTCCTCCGCCAGCTCCTTATCGAGGCGGCTCAGAGCCCAACGGGGGCCTCGACCACCGTCGGAAGGTTGTGTAACCCGACCAGGACGGGGGGTGGTAGTCTCGAACCGAATGTACCGGTGGTCCGAGAGACTCTCCACCCCTGTGACAACCCTCCAGTCGACGATTCTGCGTGCGAGGGCAGGGGTCGCAAAGGACACATCGACCACCGAACCGCCCCGTTGTCGCACGCAGGTGTGAGTTGTCCCCCTATTAAGAAGGGACAGACCGCACGCGATCGCCCACGACTCCAGGGCGTGACCGCGAACGTCAGTGGCCGGGTTGCCCCAGAGCACAGACTTGGCGTTCAGGTCGCCTAAAAGAAGGACCTGGGCTGGGTTGGCTCTTCTGACGGCGGCCCCCAGGACCCCGAGAAAGACCTCGAAGTCTGAGAACGGCCTGTTGGGGGAAAAGTATGTCCCGACGATAGAGAGCCCGCCCCACGACACTACGACGTAGCCTGCGCCCCTTTCCCGAAGAACAGGGGGAATGAATCCCGGGGCACGCCGAACCACGACGGCGACGGAGCCATTGCAATCCCCGGCCCAGTTCGGTAGGTCCGGGACCATGTAGGGCTCCGCAAGAACGGCAATGTCTATTGACCACTCCGCCAGTACTTGCAGCAGCAGATCTTGTGCTCTGGCGGCGTGGTTGAGATTCCCTTGGAGGAAGTTGTAATGGAGACTTAAATCCATCAAGTTTCCATTACAACCTCCTGCCGCTCGACGGAAGCCGGCGGGCCTTCAGCGGGAGTTGGCGCCACTTTTTTATTTAATGTGGGGTCCTTACCCTTTGACTGGGGGGGATTGCATTTCCTCCCACCCATAGAATGGCCTGCGGGCCTTTTGGCGGCGGCACAGACGGCGCAGTGGGGCTCTGCGCTGCACTCAAAACCCTTGTGGCCGTCCTTTCCGCACCGGAAGCAGAGGTTGCTCCTGTCTGTTTTGGAGGGACACCTCTGGCGAGTGTGGCCCGTCCCGAGGCACCGGAAGCACCGCATTGGGCGGCTCTTCAGTGCCTTGACCTGTGCCGAGCTCCAGCCTACAAGGAGCCGCCCCTCCACAACCTTTTTCGCGACGGCCACAGGGCATTGGACCACACAAGCACCTTGCCCGCCCGGTCCAGCGCGTATTTCGCCGACCTTGATTTGGTCGGCGCCACAGCCACCTTTTTTGGCGAGGGCTGTCGCCAACTCCGGCTTTGTAATGGAGTCGTCCAACCCGGAGACCCTAAGGTCAACACATTTTGTGGGCCGGACGACTTTGGCCACGCCATTCAAGGCCTCCTGTAGTTTGGAGGCCAGCGCATCCGCCTTTTCAGCAGCTTGGGCACCTGGGATTTCAATAATGCGGGCGCCGGCCGCAGTCTGGCGGCACGTCATTTTGTCGATGCCTAGTTCATCGAGCTTGATTGTTTGACGTGCCTGCCCCAGAACCTGCCCATACGTGGCACCTTTTTCAACAGCCGCGGGGTCCAACGTCACGACCACCGCAGCTGTTTTCGGGGGTGACAACTTTGGGGTGGAAGGCTTAGCCTTGCTGCCCTTCTTGGTTGATGTGGACTGGCCACGGGGCGGTGCAACCTTAGCCACGTCTGCGAAACTGGCTGATTTCCGGCCAGATGGTGGCTGTTCCTCAACAGGAGGAATGTTCTGCTTTCCCTTCCTCCTCTTTTTCCGGGACTCCGCTACGGTCCACTCCTGCTCGGCCTGGGTCGCTGACTCGACTGGCACCGAATTGGGCACCGGTTTGGGCGCCGGAGCTTGTCGGGAGTGGGACGGGACCGCAGCGGGAGCCGCCTGTTTCGTGGCCGGCTTTTTGGTCGTGGCCTCACCAGCAGGCTTAGAATTGGCCAGCTGTTTGGCGGGCTTGCCCACACGTGCTGCTGTCGATTTGGCAGAAGACTTATCGGAGGCAAGAGGGAGCCTATAGTCCTTATTTCCCTTTTCGGGAGGAAGGCGGTCCCTAAGGCCCTCGAAGCGAGCGTCTAGCATGAAGCCGACGGACCTCATTATTTTGGCCTCGAATGCTTCGAGGGCCGGATCACCAGCGGCTTTTACTTTTGGGGCCGCGCGAGTGGGAGCAGCGGCCGGCCTGGTAACGGAGGCACTGGGCGGGGAAGGAGGAACGGCCTCCACATCTGCCACTGCCTCGACAACATCCATGTGGTCGCTGCTTTCAGCGACCGTGCTTCTCCGTGGGGAGGGCTTGTCAATGCTCTTCTTGAGTGCGAGGAGTTCGGCCCTCATCTCCTCCATCGCTCGGCGGAGATCTGCCACCTCTTTCTTGAGGGCCACGTTTTCCGCCTTCAGAGTGCGGTGGTCTACGGTGATAGATTTCTAAGCCACCACACGGAAGGAGTCTTCGATAGAGGCGGCCGCGTCCTTCAACATTTTTTGGAAGGAGCCGCTCAGGTGTGACGACTTCCTCGAAACCTCTAAAATGGTTTTGCAGTCCGCCTTTACCACCTCCTCAATGTCGAGGGCGGTCTTTTCCGGCGGATCTGCAACAGAAACATCTGACAGGGAGGAGGCGCGTGCCTCAAAGAACTTGGCACGTGTCTCGTACGCCTTCTTGCCCATTTCATAGATTTCACGGTCATAGCGGAGCTGAAGAGCCTCCTTTTCGACCGCTGCCGCTTCCCGTTTCGACTGGGCGTATCCCACATATTTCCCGGCGTTGGGTTCGCGACGTTGCCCGCCTTCCGCTCCGGACGAGTCCGATTTAGGCCGGGAGAGAGCGCGTCCATTGTGCTCCCCGACATCGGAGCCAGAATCAGTAACGGAAGAAGATGCTCCCTTCTTTTTCCTGTACTTCTTCCGATGCTTCCCGCTAGCAGTGGCGGCGTCGGAGCGGTCACCACCATGACAGATGCCATCGGACGGAGAGACCACCGACCGATACGATTTGCTCGACGACTCGTCCGAGTCGGAGACCTTTCTTTTGACAGAGGACGATATCGTCGACCCTGCTTCACTAACCTCCTGATCCATGCGGACCAACCTCACCTCGCAAGTATTAATATTATTTACAATACTTAACCTAGAACTATGTACAGAATTATTTACAGACGACGCCGCCGAACCACTGCGCGATCGCGCCGGCGTCGACGCCCCACTCCTAGAGCGGAGCTCCCTCCCAACAAACGCCTCGGTAGTATATTTATCACCAGACGGCCCGGATACCGCCTGGCGCCCGCTCTCAACGGGTTCGCATGATACGTCATCAAGTGACGAGGCGGAACTCGGTTTAGCCGACCCCAAAAACGAACGGCTGCCCGTAGCCACCTTGCGTGGTCCTGCGGGGGGGATTGGTACCCCTTGGGGAATTGTGTTTTTTTGACCGAATTCCATTATGTTTGTCATTTTAAGGCATGACTGCCTGCACTCCCACAAAACATCTTCAAACAATAAACTAAAGAAACAGTAGAGAAGAAACGAAGGAGAAAATATATATGAATAGATAACAAAATTAAGATATATACGGATAAAATAGACAAAGAAAAACAAAAAGACAGAATATATAATAGGAAAATAGGGGCTAGCGACCGGGCTTTACCCCCCGGCCACACAGTCCATCGCCACCCCTGAGCTTAGACTTGGGGTCGGTGGCGGCAAAAGCCGTTGTATGCCAAAAAGCAGACCACCGAAAACCACTTTGCTGTTTCGGGCACAGCAGCCCAAACACCCACTCCGCGCTAGGGACCGAGACTACTCCCCCGGCCATCCAGCCCATCGGCACGCTCCGAACCTTGGGCTTTGGAGGATTTTTTATTGAGGTTTACTCCTCTCGACCCGGACAAAAGCCCCGCCGGTCCCCGGCCCCTCAATTGGGGTAACGGGTTGCCCGACACGCCCCCGGAGTCCGGGAAACGTGCCGCGCACCTACATCCCGACCGCGCTCTGATTAGCAGAGTACGACGGGAGCAGGAGCAGTTGCTGTCCGCGCCGGCCGAAGCCGGTACCCCCCATATCTGGGGGGCGTTCCCCTATCCGCAACCCGGGGACGCGTCCGATAGCGATACTGCTGGATCGCTTCCCTCTCCACAGGGAGAAGGCGGAAACCTAACCTAACCTAACCTAACCTAACCTTTTTTTTTTTTTTTTTTTTTTTTTTTGTTTTCGCTGGGGAAATGCATTGAATTGCATACCACCGGGTGTGTAAGATCCCGGTGGTTATGTGGGGCTCTCCTACCCAGAAGGGGAAGGCCTACCCACTAAAACCCCAGCGATGGCCACCATCAGGCATTACAAGGGGCCCCAGGGTCGAGTGTCGCTACTGGGGACCCCCCAGCCTTCGCTCCCCTGTTGATTTACTAGGGGAGCCCTCCTTAGTGACACCGGAGGGGGCAGCACCGTGTAAAAGGCGGTGCAGCCCGCTGCGGCGTCGGCCATTCCTCGACGACACCCCCCCAGCCATGTTGGGGGGTGTCATCCCTCCCGGGTCGCGTCCATAGGCACAAGCTTTGTCGTGCCCACCGGCGACCCGCGGCGGCGCATTGGGCCTACCTGGCCCGACGCCGCCTTCTTCGAGCGGGATCGGCCATCTCCCGATCCCGCTCGGCAGCCTCCTTCTGGAGCATGACGGCTTCACAGAAGGAGGCCACAGCCCTCCAACCTCCCTCATCCGCCAGCATTGCCGCAATCAATGCTGGCGGGGACAGATCATGCCCGATCTCGTCGACCAGGACTCGGCGTTCGGAGGCCCAAGCGGGGCAGTCCGCCAGCGTATGCTGGGCCGAGTCGAGGTCGAATGCGCAGTGGTGGCAACGTGTCGTTACCTCCCTCCCTATGCGACTCAGATACTCACCGAAACAACCATGTCCGGTGAGTATCTGAGTCAGGCGGTAGGTGACCTCCCCCTTCCCGCGGAGCCAAGCTTCGAAGTGCGGGAGAATCGCTCCGACGGCGCGCTGGCGCGCACAACCCATTAACTCTAGCTGTGCACGCCAGTCCCTCTCAGCCCGTCGGAGCATCTCCCGTCTGTGCATTCCGTGCGCTGGTTCTGGGGGGTTCCCCCCACCGACACGCCGCGGCGCGTTGTACATCGCCGCGTACATGCCGGCAAGGATTTCGAAAGGGGGGGAGCGCCCCAGAACTGTCGCCGCCTCGTACGAGATAGTACGGTAGCCCCGCACGATCCGTATGGCCATTGTCCGCTGCATGCTCCGGAGTAGAGCTCTGCAGCGGGAGGACCTCGTGCAGTCTCGCGACCACACGGGGGCCCCGTACAAGGCCACGGACCGTACGACGCCAGCGTACAGGCGGCGAACACCATCCCCTGGTCCCCCCAAGTTGGGTAGCAGGCGGTGTAGAGAACCCGCCACCCCTCTAATTCGGGGGACCAACCGCACGAAATGCTCTTCGAAGCACCACCTGCTGTCCAAGGTGAGGCCAAGGTATTTGATATGAGGCCCCACCTGGACCTCCACGTCCCCTACCCGAATCCGGCAGCTGGGTGGTTCCCGGCATCTTGATAGGCCGTGGAACCATAGCGCCTCAGTCTTATTAGGCGCTATTTCTAGACCCAGCCGGCGGATTGCCCTCACGACACATGCCACCCCTAGCTCGGCAAGCCTGAGCGTCCGCCCAAAGTCGGCCCCAGTCGTCACGACGAGAGTGTCGTCGGCATAGCAGACGACACTCACGCCGCAAGGAAGGCTGGTGCGAAGGGCCGCATCGTATGCGAGGTTCCACAGAAGGGGTCCCAGAACCGACCCCTGCGGAACCCCGCACTCGACCCCCCTCTCCGATTCCGTCCCGTTCCTGCCCCCGATCCGGATCTTCCTGTCGCGCAAATAGTCCCCGACCACAGCCCGCAGGTAGAGGGGCAACTCGTGGTACTCGAGTGCCCCCCTGATGGCCTGCCAGGGAAGGGTGCCGAAGGCGTTGACGATGTCAAGCGACACCGCCAGAGCCACCCCTCCCGCTCGGACTGCGGACTCCGACAGAGACCGAACACGCTGGACGGCGTCCAGCGTCGACCGCCCCCGCCGGAATCCAAATTGGCAGTCCGACAAGTCGGGACCTACGCGCGACAGGTGCTCGCCGATACGGGTGGAGATGATCCTCTCGAAGAGCTTCCCCACCTCGTTCAGCAAGCAGATCGGACGGAACGACGACGGAACATCTTCGGTCCTTCCCTCCTTCCTCAAGAGCACCAGCCTGGCCGACTTCCAGTCGACGGGGAACACCCCCTCTCTGAGGCAGCTTGTAAAGAGCTGCCTCACTCTGTTCCCCAATGCCTTGAGCGCCAGCGCCAGCACCTTTCCCGGGACCCCGTCCGGGCCCGGTGCGGTGTTGCGCGCTGTGAGCCGCATCACGGCCCCGGCGAGCTCGCTCTCCGTCACCCCTAGGTCGTCCGACCACGGTGCGGGCGACGGGGCTTCCGAGGGACTGTCCTGGACCCTTGGGAAGAGCGTATCCACCACTCTTCCCACGAACTCGGGGTCCAGGGTTTCCGTCAGGGGAGGAACCCACGGTCTGAGCTTGCCCAGTACCATTTTGTACGGGCGCCCCCATGGATCCCTCTCCAGTCCCTCCAGGAGCTCGTTCCAGGACCTGGCCTTGGCGTCAGCGATGGCTATGCTGATCGCCTTGGCTGCGGCCCCGTAAGCGCGCCTGGCGCTCAGGACCTCTTCGACTGAGGCTTGCCGTCTCCTTCGAGCTCTGAGGTACTGGCGGCGCGCGGCTATGACAACTCTCCTGAGCCGCGCTATCTCCTCATTCCACCAGTACGCAGAGCTCCGTCGGGGCGGCCTGACTCGGGGCATTGACGCATCGCAAATCTTCGTCAATGTGTCCCGGAGCCAGGCCGCCTGCGCGTCATGATCGGGCATGACGTGTCCTTCCTCCGACCAGTCCGCGACGTGGGCTGCGGCGATGGCCATATCTCGGTCCAGCCGCTTGATGGACCAGCGTCGCGGACGGCTGTCCTCCTGGAGCGTTCGGGCAGGGTGGCGGAGAGACACATCGAATACGATGTGTCGGTGGTCGGACAACGTGACCACCTCCTCCGCGACCCTCCAACCCGACACCATGCGGTGCGCAGAGGGAGTCGCCCATGAAAGGTCCACGATCGACTCCCCCTGCCACCGCACGCAGGTGCTGACCGAACCCCGGTTTAAGATCCGAAGGTCCAGTCCCGCCGCCCACTCCAGGAGTGTCTCCCCTCTTACGTCGTCCCGGGTGTCGCCCCACTCTCGCGAGTGGGCGTTGAAGTCACCCAGGACAAAGACGGGACGGGGGGCGCAACCACGAACGCAGTTCGCCAGCCCGTCCAGGAATGCCTCGAACGCGGCGAGGCCGCAGTTCGGGGAGACGTAACTGCCAATGACGGCCGTGGAACCCCATTCCACGGCCACAAAGCCCGGCCCCCGGGCGAGGGGACTGCAGTGCGGCCTGTCACTGGCCCAATAGATGGCCACTGAGCCCTGGTCGTCCCCGAACCATCTTGGGTGGTTCGGGACAGAGTAGGGCTCGGCCACGATCGCTATTGCAACCCCAACCTCCGCAAGCGTCTGCACAAGTAAATCCTGCGCAGCGCGGCAGTGGTTGAGGTTGCCCTGCAGAACCTTACCATGGACTGACATTAAGCGGTGTCCATGGTTTCCCCTCGCCCCCGGGCCGGGGCAGGGGGTTCGTTGCTGACCCCCGCCTTCTTCTTTTTAGGAGGGGAGCACTTCTTGCTCCCCATCCTATGATCCGCCGGTCTGCCCAGGTCCGAGCAGACCGGGCAGCGAGGAGCACTCGCGGTGCAGAGACGGGCAACGTGCCCCGACTCTCCGCACCTGTAACATCGAGTGCTCCGGTCGCAGTTAGGGTTAGGGCACCTTGCCCTAACGTGCCCCTTTTCGAGGCACTGGAAGCACTGCAGAGGCCGTGCTGCCAGCGCCTCGACCCTAGCCGAGGTCCACCCGATCAATAGCCGCCCAGACGCCAACTTTCTGATGGCGCTGAGCGGACACCTCACCCATGCCGTTCCCAGGCGGGTGCGGCTGCCTCGTATTTCCCCGACCTTAACGTCGCCGGGGGAACAGGCACCAGCCGTGGCAATGGCCGCAGCCACATCCGCCTGGGTGATGGAATCATCCAGGTCCATCACCCGTAGGTCTCCCATCTTGCACGGGCGCGAGATGATGGCGCCCGTGCCAGCCAGGACCTCCCGCATGCGCTGTGCCAGGGCATCAGCCTTGGTGGCGCTCTCCGGGCCGGGCACCTCCAGCAACAGGGCCCCTGTCGCCGCCATTTTCTGGCGCACGCCTGTGGTGATACCTAGGTCCGCCAGTCTGATTTTGGACTTGGCGGACTCCATCACTTCGGCGTACGTCGCAGCGGCGTCCGGAGGCACGGTTACCACCACTGCAGCGCAGGCGGGCGGTTTAGGCACCTTCCGGGGGCCGGGGTCGACCACCCTTATTTTCGGGGGCGGAGCTGGTGCCGCAGCCTTCTTTGGCGCGGCTCCGGTTTTTCGCCCCGACACTACGGCCCACGAGTCTCCTTTGGAGGCTTCCCGGGGAGGCGGCGCAGGAATTGGGTCCGCCAGCGGAATATTTGCCGCCGGCGGGGCCACCGCGCTCCGACCCTTCTTCCCCTTTCTCCTCCTCTTTTTCTTTCCCCCCTTACTCGCCGTAGCGGTTGACGTGGGGGGGACAGTCTCCGCCCTTGACTCGTGGGCCAGCGGAGGCCTCCTTCCCATCTCCGGGAAGAACTGCCTCATTATGTCGCCCTGAAATTTCGCAAATTCCCGCTCCAGGACGACAGAAACCTGGCCCCACTCCAAGGTCTTCTCAGGCCCCTCCCGAGTCTGCTCAGCTGGTGGTGGTGGTGCGGGCCCCTGAAATTGTTCGCCCACCGGCGCCTTCTTGGACTTTTTGGGCGCCGGTCTAGACGGGGGAGGCATGCTCTCCCGGGCAGGCCTTGACACCTCTGATCCAGCCCGGTGGAAGCCCTTTTTCAGCTCCTCATTTTCCCTTTTGAGGGCCGACACCTCATTGGACAGCACCATGAGGCGCGAGCGGAGCTGCTCCATCTGAGAGGCAAAACCTAACCTAACCTAACCTAACCTAACCTAACCTAACCATACCACCGGGTGTGTAAGATCCCGGTGGTTATGTGGGGCTCTCCTACCCAGAAGGGGAAGGCCTACCCACTAAAACCCCAGCGATGGCCACCATCAGGCATTACAAGGGGCCCCAGGGTCGAGTGTCGCTACTGGGGACCCCCCAGCCTTCGCTCCCCTGTCGCTACTAGGGGAGCCCTCCTTAGTGACACCGGAGGGGGCAGCACCGTGTAAAAGGCGGTGCAGCCCGCTGCGGCGTCGGCCATTCCTCGACGACACCCCCCCAGCCATGTTGGGGGGGTGTCATCCCTCCCGGGTCGCGTCCATAGGCACAAGCTTTGTCGTGCCCTCCAGCGACCCGCGGCGGCGCATTGGGCCTACCTGGCCCGACGCCGCCTTCTTCGAGCGGGATCGGCCATCTCCCGATCCCGCTCGGCAGCCTCCTTCTGGAGCATGACGGCTTCACAGAAGGAGGCCACAGCCCTCCAACCTCCCTCATCCGCCAGCATTGCCGCAATCAATGCTGGCGGGGACAGATCATGCCCGATCTCGTCGACCAGGACTCGGCGTTCTGAGGCCCAAGCGGGGCAGTCCGCCAGCGTATGCTGGGCCGAGTCGAGGTCGAATGCGCAGTGGTGGCAACGTGTCGTTACCTCCCTCCCTATGCGACTCAGATACTCACCGAAACAACCATGTCCGGTGAGTATCTGAGTCAGGCGGTAGGTGACCTCCCCCTTCCCGCGGAGCCAAGCTTCGAAGTGCGGGAGAATCGCTCCGACGGCGCGCTGGCGCGCACAACCCATTAACTCTAGCTGTGCACGCCAGTCCCTCTCAGCCCGTCGGAGCATCTCCCGTCTGTGCATTCCGTGCGCTGGTTCTGGGGGGTTCCCCCCTTCTCCCCCCCCGCCGACACGCCGCGGCGCGTTGTACATCGCCGCGTACATGCCGGCAAGGATTTCGAAAGGGGGGGAGCGCCCCAGAACTGTCGCCGCCTCGTACGAGATAGTACGGTAGCCCCGCACGATCCGTATGGCCATTGTCCGCTGCATGCTCCGGAGTAGAGCTCTGCAGCGGGAGGACCTCGTGCAGTCTCGCGACCACACGGGGGCCCCGTACAAGGCCACGGACCGTACAACGCCAGCGTACAGGCGGCGAACACCATCCCCTGGTCCCCCCAAGTTGGGTAGCAGGCGGTGTAGAGAACCCGCCACCCCTCTAATTCGGGGGACCAACCGCACGAAATGCTCTTCGAAGCACCACCTGCTGTCCAAGGTGAGGTCAAGGTATTTGATATGAGGCCCCACCTGGACCTCCACGTCCCCTACCCGAATCCGGCAGCTGGGTGGTTCCCGGCATCTTGATAGGCCGTGGAACCATAGCGCCTCAGTCTTATTAGGCGCTATTTCTAGACCCAGCCGGCGGATTGCCCTCACGACACATGCCACCCCTAGCTCGGCAAGCCTGAGCGTCCGCCCAAAGTCGGCCCCAGTCGTCACGACGAGAGTGTCGTCGGCATAGCAGACGACACTCACGCCGCAAGGAAGGCTGGTGCGAAGGACCGCATCGTATGCGAGGTTCCACAGAAGGGGTCCCAGAACCGACCCCTGCGGAACCCCGCACTCGACCCCCCTCTCCGATTCCGTCCCGTTCCTGCCCCCGATCCGGATCTTCCTGTCGCGCAAATAGTCCCCGACCACAGCCCGCAGGTAGAGGGGCAACTCGTGGTACTCGAGTGCCCCCCTGATGGCCTGCCAGGGAAGGGTGCCGAAGGCATTGACGATGTCAAGCGACACCGCCAGAGCCACCCCTCCCGCTCGGACTGCGGACTCCGACAGAGACCGAACACGCTGGACGGCGTCCAGCGTCGACCGCCCCCGCCGGAATCCAAATTGGCAGTCCGACAAGTCGGGACCTACGCGCGACAGGTGCTCGCCGATACGGGTGGAGATGATCCTCTCGAAGAGCTTCCCCACCTCGTTCAGCAAGCAGATCGGACGGAACGACGACGGAACATCTTCGGTCCTTCCCTTCTTCCTCAAGAGCACCAGCCTGGCCGACTTCCAGTCGACGGGGAGCACCCCCTCTCTGAGGCAGCTTGTAAAGAGCTGCCTCACTCTGTTCCCCAATGCCTTGAGCGCCAGCGCCAGCACCTTTCCCGGGACCCCGTCCGGGCCCGGTGCGGTGTTGCGCGCTGTGAGCCGCATCACGGCCCCGGCGAGCTCGCTCTCCGTCACCCCTAGGTCGTCCGACCATGGCGCGGGCGACGGGGCTTCCGAGGGACTGTCCTGGACCCTTGGGAAGAGCGTATCCACCACTCTTCCCACGAACTCGGGGTCCAGGGTTTCCGTCAGGGGAGGAACCCACGGTCTGAGCTTGCCCAGTACCATTTTGTACGGGCGCCCCCATGGATCCCTCTCCAGTCCCTCCAGGAGCTCGTTCCAGGACCTGGCCTTGGCGTCAGCGATGGCTATGCTGATCGCCTTGGCTGCGGCCCCGTAAGCGCGCCTGGCGCTCAGGACCTCTTCGACCGAGGCTTGCCGTCTCCTTCGAGCTCTGAGGTACTGGCGGCGCGCGGCTATGACAACTCTCCTGAGCCGCGCTATCTCCTCATTCCACCAGTACGCAGAGCTCCGTCGGGGCGGCCTGACTCGGGGCATTGACGCATCGCAAATCTTCGTCAATGTGTCCCGGAGCCAGGCCGCCTGCGCGTCATGATCGGGCATGACGTGTCCTTCCTCCGACCAGTCCGCGACGTGGGCTGCGGCGATGGCCATATCTCGGTCCAGCCGCTTGATGGACCAGCGTCGCGGACGGCTGTCCTCCTGGAGCGTTCGGGCAGGGTGGCGGAGAGACACATCGAATACGATGTGTCGGTGGTCGGACAACGTGACCACCTCCTCCGCGACCCTCCAACCCGACACCATGCGGTGCGCAGAGGGAGTCGCCCATGAAAGGTCCACGATCGACTCCCCCTGCCACCGCACGCAGGTGCTGACCGAACCCCGGTTTAAGATCCGAAGGTCCAGTCCCGCCGCCCACTCCAGGAGTGTCTCCCCTCTTACGTCGTCCCGGGTGTCGCCCCACTCTCGCGAGTGGGCGTTGAAGTCACCCAGGACAAAGACGGGACGGGGGGCGCAACCACGAACGCAGTTCGCCAGCCCGTCCAGGAATGCCTCGAACGCGGCGAGGCCGCAGTTCGGGGAGACGTAACAGCCAATGACGGCCGTGGAACCCCATTCCACGGCCACAAAGCCCGGCCCCCGAGCGAGGGGACTGCAGTGCGGCCTGTCACTGGCCCAATAGATGGCCACTGAGCCCTGGTCGTCCCCGAACCATCTTGGGTGGTTCGGGACAGAGTAGGGCTCGGCCACGACCGCTATTGCAACCCCAACCTCCGCAAGCGTCTGCGCAAGTAAATCCTGCGCAGCGCGGCAGTGGTTGAGGTTGCCCTGCAGAACCTTACCATGGACTGACATTCAGCGGTGTCCATGGTTTCCCCTCGCCCCCGGGCCGGGGCAGGGGGTTCGTTGCTGACCCCCGCCTTCTTCTTTTTAGGAGGGGAGCACTTCTTGCTCCCCATCCTATGATCCGCCGGTCTGCCCAGGTCCGAGCAGACCGGGCAGCGAGGAGCACTCGCGGTGCAGAGACGGGCAACGTGCCCCGACTCTCCGCACCTGTAACATCGAGTGCTCCGGTCGCAGTTAGGGTTAGGGCACCTTGCCCTAACGTGCCCCTTTTCGAGGCACTGGAAGCACTGCAGAGGCCGTGCTGCCAGCGCCTCGACCCTAGCCGAGGTCCACCCGATCAATAGCCGCCCAGACGCCAACTTTCTGATGGCGCTGAGCGGACACCTCACCCATGCCGTTCCCAGGCGGGTGCGGCTGCCTCGTATTTCCCCGACCTTAACGTCGCCGGGGGAACAGGCACCAACCGTGGCAATGGCCGCAGCCACATCCGCCTGGGTGATGGAATCATCCAGGTCCATCACCCGTAGGTCTCCCATCTTGCACGGGCGCGAGATGATGGCGCCCGTGCCAGCCAGGACCTCCCGCATGCGCTGTGCCAGGGCATCAGCCTTGGTGGCGCTCTCCGGGCCGGGCACCTCCAGCAACAGGGCCCCTGTCGCCGCCATTTTCTGGCGCACGCCTGTGGTGATACCTAGGTCCGCCAGTCTGATTTTGGACTTGGCGGACTCCATCACCGCGGCGTACGTCGCAGCGGCGTCCGGAGGCACGGTTACCACCACTGCAGCGCAGGCGGGCGGTTTGGGCACCTTCCGGGGGCCGGGGTCGACCACCCTTATTTTCGGGGGCGGAGCTGGGGCCGCAGCCTTCTTTGGCGCGGCTCCGGTTTTTCGCCCCGCCACTACGGCCCACGAGTTTCCTTTGGAGGCTTCCCGGGGAGGCGGCGCAGGAATTGGGTCCGCCAGCGGAATATTTGCCGCCGGCGGGGCCACCGCGCTCCGACCCTTCTTCCCCTTTCTCCTCCTCTTTTTCTTTCCCCCCTTACTCGCCGTAGCGGTTGACGTGGGGGGGACAGTCTCCGCCCTTGACTCGTGGGCCAGCGGAGGCCTCCTTCCCATCTCCGGGAAGAACTGCCTCATTATGTCGCCCTGAAATTTCGCAAATTCCCGCTCCAGGACGACAGAAACCTGGCCCCACTCCATGGTCTTCTCAGGCCCCTCCCGAGTCTGCTCAGCTGGTGGTGGTGGTGCGGGCCCCTGAAATTGTTCGCCCACCGGCGCCTTCTTGGACTTTTTGGGCGCCGGTCTAGACGGGGGAGGCATGCTCTCCCGGGCAGGCCTTGGCACCTCTGATCCAGCCCGGTGGAAGCCCTTTTTCAGCTCCTCATTTTCCCTTTTGAGGGCCGACACCTCATTGGACAGCACCATGAGGCGCGAGCGGAGCTGCTCCATCTGAGAGGCAAAGCTACTATTTTCGTTATCTCGCCTCTCCGCCCGCTCGCACAGCTCCCCTATATCCCGCTGGATGGTGGGCAGGGCAGACTCGAGGGACTTGGCCACTTTCTGCGAGCCCTTCGACTTGTCCGCCGCCGACATTACCTCCCCTAGGCAGGACAGGACCTCCGCACCAATGGCAGCGGTGGCCGCTAAACCCACATCGGTATTTAGAGAGGGGGCCATCTGCTCGCCCTCTTCCTCTCCCGCCCTCTTTTTCTTTGCGCTTTCAAGGGGGTCCAGCGCGCCGCGCTTGAGCGGCCTCGGCAGCACCGCCACCGGAAAACCCAGCCGCAGGCCCCCTCTTGTCGGCAGCGATCCTGAGCGGGGTCTGGGTCTCTCCGGCGAGCTCGCGCCCGACCCTCCAGACTCCCCCCGTCCCAGCCGTTCCCGGCTGCGCGTCCAGGGACGGCCACTGCCCACATCAGCATCTGCGGCCGATACCTCCACCACTGCGGGATCTTCGCCTGTGTCGATTGGCACAGGCGGAACGTCCGCGTCACCCTCCCTATACGCCTCGGTAGCTGATTTCACACCAGACGACCCGGAAATCGTCTGGCGCCGCTGGCCAAGCGGATCACATAAGCCGCTCATCGCCAATTTCACACTCGGGGTATGAGCTTCCCCCGAGCGCCCGGTGTCAGCGGGATCATAAGACAAATCTGTATCCTTTTTTTTGCCCTCCATTATTGTCATTTAAGGGATGACTCCCGTGGTGGCCCGCTTGGGACTGGACTCCCTCCAGCCATTCACCCCATCGGCGCGGGCCGCACCTTGGGGTTGGGGTAATTTTTATTGTGGTTTTCTTCCACTCGGGCCGATGCTCAGTGCGCCAGCCCCCCGGCCCCACTCAATGTGGGGTAACGGGTTGCCCGACGTCAGACCCCACAGGGTCCACCGCCGCGCCGACGAGCCGAAGCTCCCTCCGTTCCCGTAGAACCGAGCGGAGGGGTTCATAACCCGTAATCCGTCGCCTCTACCCTACACCTTTTCCTCGAGAGCGGCCGAACGGGGGGGTTCACAACCCCTGGTCCGTCGCCCGCAAACGCAGAAACTCGCTCTCTTTCGACGCCTCTGTAAGCAGAGGGGAAGAGAGGAGACCGCCTTCTGAAAATACTCGGGCACTAAAGCCCCATCCCTGTCAATGGGCATCGAAGCCCGGCAGCGGACCATCAAGGTGTGGTCTCCGCCGCCCCGACCACGTCAGACCATTAGCCCTCCGCTGAGCACTGATTTGGGGGAAGTCCAATCCAGTGGTCAGCGGCGGTTGCCCAGGGTGCGCCACGAGGAGGCTATCTGACCAGGCACCCCAACCTAACCTAACCTAACCTAACCTAACCTAACCTAACCTAACTGCTTCGCAAGTCACAGAGACCAAGAGTCACTGGACAGCAACACTGGGCAGGCGGTGCAAATATACACCGACGGCAGCAAGATTGACGGACGGGTCGGCGCCGCTCTCTCCATATGGAGGGAGGGGACAGAGACCAGGTCTGTCAAGCTATGCCTAGCCGCGTACTGCACAGTGTTCCAAGCGGAGCTCCTGGCCATACACCGGGCCACAAGCGAGATCCTCAAAAGACGTGAAGCGACCTTTGGTATCTACAGCGACTCCAGATCTGCACTGGAAACAATAGTGAACCAGGGATCGCTTCACCGTCTGGCGCTTGAGGCGAGAGCAAACATCGGGCGTGCGTTGGACCAGGGTAAGGAAATAACCTTGCACTGGATCAAGGCACACGCCGGGCTACCGGGAAACGAGCGTGCAGACCAACTATAATAATAATAATAATGGGATGAAAGATACGTGACTGGTGCGACCGCCTCCGGGACGAAATTATTCCTTCCCGACGCAATAACCGCCTATCACATAGTACGTAAAATCCAACCAGTAGGGACCCTCACTCAGGTGCTGACGGGGCACGGCGGGTTCGCCCAATACCTGAACAGGTTCAGGTGTAGGGGGAGCCCATCGTGCATTTGTGACCCTGAAAAAGAGGAGACTGTCCTACATATAATAACCGAGTGCCCAGTAAACGAGCGAGAAAGGTATGAATGTGAACAAAAGATAGAGATAAAGATTGAAAGAGATAGCATAAAAGAAATTATGAAAGATAAAAAAAAAAAAAAAAAAAAAAAAAAGCGCGAGCGGAGTTCATTAACTTCGCGATAAAAATAGCTAACAAGACGATAAAAGGTAACAAACAACCAAGCACACCTGATAGCGCGGACAGCCGTGCGGCTAGCAGAGCGGTGGACAGCGCGGCAGAAAGCGCGGCCGACAGCGCGGATGGTAGCGCGGACGGCAGAGCGGAAAGCAGCACGGCCGAGGGCGCGAATGGTAGTACGGACGGCAGCGCGGAGTTCAGCGCGGAAGTCAGCGCGGATGGCAGCGCGGCCGGCAGCGCGGCCGGCAGCGCGGCCAGCGGCGCGGCCGGAGGGGCGGCCGAGGGCGCTGCTGGCAGCGCGGCTGTTGGTGAGACTGAAGGCGCGGATGACAAGAACAAGCAAGCCACAGAACGGCTCATAAAAGAAGAAAATAATATAGTAAAAGGCAACAAACAAACATGCTAAGCGAGTATAATGAAATATACCCTGCCTTAGCATAACCACACAAAGTACACAATATACTTAGCTAAAAGGGGAGTCAATCTAAACAAAAGTACGTACGTAGTAAGTAAACTTATAGTAATACCCTACATAATAAAGTATAAATACATGACTGGGTCAAGATAACAAAAATATGTAATAAAAATACAATAGGCAATAGAATAAAAAGATAAATGTAATATATTAGAATAAGGAACTATAATGTAATAGGATAAGATGAAAATGTATAATAATAAATAGAATAAGATGAAAAAATGTAATAGACTAAGATAAAAATGTAATAGATTAAGATGAAAATGTAAATAAATAAAAAGTAGTACATTATTTAAATAAAGAAACCTATCCAAGATAATGATAGATAGCGTAGCATAAAATAGTAAAAGAAAGAAAGAGATGAATGCAAGAAAGACAAAGTATGCGGAATGGAAGTGCGAGAGGAATAAAAGCGAGAACTGGCATGAAAGAACTAGAAATAAAAATAGGCTCTGATACAAATCAGAGGTAATGTAGCATATAAAAAAAAAAAAAACCTTACCTAACTCTACATGCAGCTGAGAATATTTCTAAATACACTCCACATGCTCCAAAATTAAGCGAGTGATTATTTTGTGCGAGTTTTCTGAACGATACATTACGGTCATCGCGACACGATCAGAATGGATCTAATTCAAACAAAAAAAATAAAATAAAAAAAAAAACGGAATAATTTAGATTAAGGAAGGGATGTATTGCAACACAAACAATACATTGCGAATAGCGCTGGCTAAACTCACAACTCAGTTCCTTTTCAGAATTTAAATATTCTTGGTTGGAATAATTTTCATTCAAACTTAGGATGTCAGAAGTTTGGTGAACTCAATCTTAATGAATTGCAACCTTACATTTTGGTTTAAAATCACACCACATTCACAATCCATGGCAAAGTGTTGGCAAGCGTTTCTATATTTATAATTTAGGTTTTCTTGATGAGGAACTTCCTGTGGTTTTGGAAGGGAGGAGTGGATTGACATTGGGCTTGTCACTCACCGTATGAAGCGAGGATGGAGCTTCAACTTCCTTGTTTATTTTTTTTATGCAATTATTAAAGAACGTTATTTTAAATTTCGACGTTATAAGTTCTCTTATGCTGTCCATATTTCATTCTCTATATTCTAAAAGAATTTTGGTTACTACTTCACAACATGGGTACTAGACGATACTGGCCTTAGGAAATTGTAATTCCTGAAAACAAATTACTTATATTCTGTCTTGTATAATTTATATGAGTATTCATATATTAGTCCAGTCAACAAGTTCAAAAACGTGAAAAATAGAGATAAAGCTCCTAAAAATAAGAGCAATAGCTCATTGGATTCGGAACAACCTCTAGAAAAATGAGTTTTGAGGATTTTACTGCACGTAAAACATTGCAATTGTTATTAACAAAATAAGATGAAAAAAAAGAGGTATTTACGTTTTTGTTAATAACTCATAAACTATTAATATTTACGATATTTGGAAAAAAGGTCCTTAAAGAGGAGGAAATTTCCGAAAAAAAAGTCTCAGCTCCCGGAACTCTACCTCTATTATTTATAATTTTAATTTAACGCTGAAAATAGGGCTCCGCGCAGCCATTACGGCATGGGCGCACTGCCGTTAAAGACAGTTTCTTACATAAAATTATTTTTTTATAGTAACAAATATGAATTTAAAAATTTAAATAAATTATGGTGTCATCCAGATACTTGAAAGAATATATTCCCGTTGGAAAAAAAAATTTAACTTAATTTTTCAAAAAGTTATGCAATTGTTAATTAACGAATTTTTTTCCTATCTCCGTTTTCATAAATGACGACATAAAAATTTAAATAATAAACCTATAAATTTTTGGCTCTGTGGAGCTCTTCTTATATATATATAACGGCGCGTGGTATTATCTATCGTAAATGTTTTATTAGAGCGGGTATCCCCGAATGGAGTTGTGACTGTCATGACAGTTGGACATTATGGTATATGTCAACGGTGAGCAGACACAAAACCATTGGCTCTAATCGAACATTATTTCAGTAGTATTCAGGTATTTTGCATTGGAGAGGAACTTCAGCATCACACTAGCGTGTACCCAATACGCCAGAGCTATTATTTTATTCCTGTGTGGTTTGGCACAACGTAAGCGTAACGCAGGCAAGACGCCCCTTCCTCGGCGATCCGACATCAGAAGTGGGATGAAAAACGGAATACTAGCACGCAGGTCAGGGTATTGATAATATTTCCATAAGTCTGTATGTGTGCAAGAAAATTTTAGTAGTCATGTTATTTTTGCTATGAGTAAAACCCTCAAAAGTTCAGCGGCATCGTGGCATGGATTCAATTGAGATACGCTTACCTACCTACGATTTTGGTTGGCAACACTGGTGTCAATACGCTTATAAAACAGCTGTTGCTCTAATTTGCGATTTTAATTAAATAAAGTGGAAAATATTGGTCACTGTGTGATTAAAAACGTATAATGTAGAATAAATAACAACTACAAACATTTGTAACTTGGTGCGAATTGTTTATCAAGGAATAACTCGATTGTCATAGTCGCCGGCCGGCGCCCGTTATCACAGAATCATCTATAAATAAGTGATAAAATATCAACAATCTTCAGCATCGGCTACAACTATTACCGGGGGAGTATTTTATTTCATATCCTTTAAACATATAGTTATTACCTACTCGATTTTTTATAGGGAAAGTTCATAACGTATAACCTCCATTAACTGTCACTTTCAATTTTACAAATTCATAATAACAGACCAATTATTAAATTAGTATATTTATCATTAAATAAATAATACAAAGTAAGGAACTATTGGAGGAAGTATTGCTAAAGTATTAGCTGTTTTTTTTTTAGTGTTTCCTTGGTAACAAACCAGCCTAATATTTCTAAAATTTATTATTTGCTTACTGAATGTCAGTACGCATTACCTGTTTAACAAGGTTATTAACTCACAATTATTTTTCCACTCTTATATATTTAGGTTTACTCTTTTATTAGTAATTTCAAATAATATTATATTGCCTGTTTAAAGCAACTTCATGTTTTAGTAAAAATTTGTATTGTTTTATCTAATAAGTACTTTACACAATAAAATTAACATATTGTAGAAATTAAGTGGACTGTGACTATTATAGCTATTACACACTTACTGACATTTCAAAACAAATTATTTTAACCCAGTATAGTTGACAAATAAGTACAGTTGTAGTAGTATTATATGTTCAAACCTTGACTTTTATACTTTTCAGTTCACCGGTTGGTTGCTTTGTTGAGGGATATGCAGGCCATTACTTCATCCAGTGTGATGACCCGTAAAGCAACTGCGAAGGATACTGAGATGAAGCTTAAGCAGACCCTCATGGATTTGCGGGCATCCCGTGAGCTCTGTGATCGTCTCATGCAGGAACGGGATGATAGTGAAATAGAAATCATTAAGATCTTGGAAAAGAATAAGCATTTAAAATCTGAACTTACAGAGCTGCATGTCAAATATGAGGATGTGTTGGAGCAATGTAGGCAAATGGAATATACTATAAGTAATTTTGCGGAATGTAGTAGGACACACGAGCAGGCTTTGAGTAGAATCAATGAATTAGAGGTCAGCTTGTGTATTGCCAATCGAAATATCAATGATTTAGACTCTGCTAATAAAAAGTTATCTATTGATAAAAACTCTGAAAGCTTGTTCGATGAATTGACTGTCTGCGGACCTGACTTCATCGAGGAACATTCGGTATTAGTAAACAGTTCAAAGAATAAATACAACAATAATAGTTTCTCAAGTGTAAGAAAACTGAAAAAGTATATTCGAATTAATAAATTTATAAATAAAACTAAAAAAACAATTAACAGATATAATAAACAGAAAATACAAAATTTTGGTCGAATGGAACGTTCAAAATTAATTGAAAAATTGAATAATATGAATAGTATTGCTGACAGTAACAAAAATGGCTATATTGATTACAGTAAAAACTTAGAATCAAAAATAGAAAATCTTGAACAGACATTGAAAAACATGTTAACAAATATTCAAAATTTGTCGCAAAAGCAATTAAATTACCAGATTGTAGCGTCAAATGACATGGTGGATTTATGTAATTATAATGCAGAGCGTTTTGAGTCATTAAATAAAAAACGTTCATGTAGGTGTTCATTTAGTTTGTGTGACAAAATGACACAACCACCTAGTTCAGTCTTTGATAAACAGCTACACCCAAAAACTTGCAGTATAGCCAAACTATGTATAACTACACCTGTACACAACAACCACGATGAGGTTAGGACCGAGACAACATCTATCAAAGAAAACATAATTATGTATTGTGATGAGATTGGCAAAAATATGGGGCTCATAATGGAACAACATACAGGGCAACTGGTAACTAACTTATGTATGCCTGGTGCCAGCTACTCACAAATATTAGACAAAATAAACTCAAGCAACTACAGTACTAATACAACAATATAGCTATAGCTTCGGGTGTATTTCCTGACTTGATGAAACATAGCAAAGTCGTACCTTTATTTAAGTCTGGAGATGCTTCGGACCCCACGAATTTTCGACCAATCTCTATATTACCAACACTTAGTAAAATCTTTGAAAAGTTAATGCTTAATCAACTCCTCAGTCATTTCGTAAAATACAGTTTGCTACATAAAAACCAATTCGGCTTTACGAGGGGTCGGTCAACTATTGATGCAGGAGTTGAATTATTGAAAAACATATATTCAGCTTGGGAGGATTCACAGGATGCTTTGGGAGTATTCTGTGATTTATCCAAGGCTTTCGACTGTGTAAATCATGATACTCTTGTCAGGAAATTACATCACTATGGCGTTAGAAATAGGGCTCTCGACCTTTTGACATCTTACTTGAGTAATAGAATTCAAAGGGTCGATATAAATGGTCAAAGATCTTCTGGAGCTGCGGTTACAATAGGAGTTCCACAGGGTTCAATCCTTGGTCCTTTTCTGTTCTTGATATATATTAATGATCTACCTTACTGTGTAAATAAAAGTCATGATATAGTGTTGTTTGCAGATGATACATCTCTGATATTTAAAATAAACAGACGAATGACTAATTATGACGAAGTAAACAACGCACTATCTAAAGTAGTAGATTGGTTTAACATTAACAATTTGCTTTTAAACGAAAATAAAACCAAATTAGTTAAGTTTTGTACACCCAATGTGAAACGGGTTGAAACAAATATACAAATAAATGGTATAGGATTAGAGCCTGTTGAATCGACTATTTTCTTGGGCATAATGTTAGATGCTAAATTGCAATGGGGTCCACATATTGAACGAATGTCTGGTAAACTTAGTTCAGCTGCGTATGCAGTTAAAACTATCAGACGACTTACTGATGTAGACACAGCCAGAATTGTATACTTTAGTTATTTCCATAGCATTATGTCATATGGAATTCTTCTCTGGGGGAATGCTGCGGACATTAACACCATATTTGTCTTACAAAAACGAGCAGTAAGAGCTATTTATCAATTAGGACCTCGGGTTTCACTCAGGGAAAAGTTTAAAGAAATAAATATTCTAACAGTGGCATCACAATACATATTTGAAAATCTAATTTACGTAAGGAAAAACATAACAAACTTTTCTGAAAAGTGTGACACTCATAATATTAATACTAGAAAAAAACATAATCTAGTGGTACATGCTACTCGTCTCCACAGAATAAGCAATTCTTTTATGGGGCAATGTATACGCTTTTATAACAAACTCCCAAATAATATTCGAGATCTACCTGTTAATAAGTTCAAAACTGCTATTAAATCTAAACTGTATAATAAAGCTTACTATAAAATAACTGATTACATAAATGATTCTAACGCTTGGGGGTGAATTTGTTCATGATCTATGCATCCAAAATATAATATATTAATTACACAGATTATCAACCTTGTGTCTTATAGTTAACTAAGAAACATAATTTAAATTTGTTCTAGATTATAATCAAGAAGCATGTGTATGTCATTCTCACTAAAAAGGTCTTGTGGCGGTGTCGTCTTGCGTCGGGTCGTTACGTTCCCTAAAATATGGTTGAGCGAAGCGATGGCTGATTCTTGCGTCATGCCTGTGAACAGGTGCCGCCAATGAGACCTGGTCATCTCATGTTTTCTTGAACTTTTTATTTTTATTTGATGTAAATGTTAGACAATGTAGTTGTTTATTCTTAGATGGATAATTGTATGACACATGCCATTAATAGGATAATTTTGTTTGTGTTATGATATTGTTTATATAACTAATGTATTAGGTATTGGTTTTTTTTTTTTATTTTGGTATGCACACATTGTATTCTTATAGATATATTTATTAACCAAAGGATCATAAATGTATGCTTAGCACCTAAATTGAGCAAAATCTATCTAACAATAACAAAAAATGGTGGTGGGTATAAGACTTAAATTAATTAGTTCATTAATGTGATTAGTTGAATTGTATAGAAAAGCTTTTACAACATAAATTATTATTATAAATGAACCAAATGCGTGGGAGTAATAACTGCCCAAAATTTACGCATGTAAAACTGTAATTTTAATTATATTATTATTATCTATTGACCTGTAATGATGTTTTGAAATCATTACCAAATTGTAAGCTGTGGAGTTTCTTTCGCCATTTCTTCTCCATCTCAGCATAATAATATTATCGTCCCGAAATGGTGGTAGGGTTTTGACGATTTAAAAGTACTTAGCAAAGTCCATTTAAATAAAGAGCTTTTCATTTCATTTTCATTTCATTTCATTTCATTTCATTTCATTTCATTTCATTTCATTTCATTTCATTACCTATTTATTTGTTTCCCGGTGCATGCAACTACATTTAAACTCCAGCTGCGATTTTTACTTTACTTACATTGACTAGTGACAGTCTTAAAGAAAGCCAATTATTGTATTCATTCGCCAGCCGTTTCCTAAATAAATCAATGGCCCTCCTTATGAACAGATAGCAGGTATCGTAAGCGGGAACCATATTCGCATAAGTTTTAAATATTTCTTATGACGACGAAGTGAAGGAAATACGATTAAATTGGATTTTGACCCGATTTCTTGTTTATAACACGTGTGTGGAACTCTATTTTTCAAGTCAATCTACCGGACAGTTTATTGTTACTTTAGAAACATTCTCACTTGATATTGGTAAAATAGGTATTCTTAATGTGTCGTGAATCGTGATGTCATGAATTGAGAATATGATTAAATTTATGTTCAAAGCTCTGTTACAATTGTGACAGTATTGATTAAATAAAGACTAGATGTACATCTTCTTATGTAAAGTTTCAGTGTTCGGGAGCAAGTATCAATCTCAAGTATCGACGAAATGTGTCAACGAAGTTAGTTACACCAACTTGCTAGTACTGCGGGGACAAGGTGAAAAAGGAATTTCATGCGAGTAGAGAGTGGAATAGAGTCACTGTCGAATCTGCTACCGATTAACTTATTTCAAAAGAGTTAAGTGAGTACTTTTCCTTTCTTTTAAGATTATGAACGAATACTCCCTAATTGAAGAAAATGTAGGGGGCAGGTTTCTTGCTGGAAATAATTAAACATGGTAAAGGGAAATAACCATTTTGGTATAGGTTTTGTGCATGTGTGAATTTTATGTATCAGACGAGTGTTGAGTATTTTATTACCAATATTATGAAGTAAAATAGAAATCTTAAAGTTGTGGAGACGTAGTGTTGGTGGGCCCCTCACGGGGTGGAACGTGACTAGATCTGGGAGAAGTCGCTTGAGGCCGCTGCGTGCGGGCCGAATTGGAGAGCCTTGTCGGAGGCATCTGTCCAACAGTGGGCGTCTGTGGCTGACATGAAGATGTTGGTGATAAAACTAGTGAACAAATTCTTTAAGTGGTATTCAAAGATTTGTGTTAGATACTGTATAACGAAGTGTGTTCTATCGAAAGATGAATTATTTATTTCAATTAATGGAAACTTAGAGCGTTATTTTAGAACGTGCATGACGATTGTTAGAATTATAAAGCTCTTGAACTTTCATACTTTTTATTAACTCTTCAACGCCCAGACGACACAATGGGATATTTTTCTATTCCCTCTCATAATCCAATAAAAAAAACTGTAAGTAAAAGCTATCGAGGTACCTACGCGAAAACTCTTACCATTCTATTGATTCACTGTGCGGGCGGGTCCATTACGTTGCAGAGAGGAGAGCCAGAAATATTGCCTGTCACTGTGGTGCACCGGCACTCCCCATCCGCTACCACGGCCCTTCTCTCTGCCGGCTTAGCCATATTGGATACGATTCCGAGAGAACCGTTTTAGACACGCGTTCCAATACAGAACTTATGTAAGTGCTAGACAAACCGAAGTCTTTTCTGGTAACCTCTCGCACCTTCCTCTACGGCATACAAACCAACGATATAGCCTTTTTTTTGTTAATTGGTCTGTTAAATCAAGGCATTTATTGGTTTTTATAGCGTATTCTTTGGGGATGTTCGTTTCCCAAGGTACAGTCAGCTTACTGTAACAGTACAGTACACGCTTGAGTATCCGTGAGTAAAGTAGCATATCCGACCTAAATGCAGAAACCGCTACGTTGTGGGGTGTTTAATAATGTTTCTCAGACGTGTCTATCAGAAGAGTCCATTCTGGAGCCGAGCCTAGAATAGAGTACCTAAGGTTTATGATTCGATTTCGGTGTTGAGCCTCCTTCGTTAATGTTTATGAGGCTTTTGTTCGCTGTTAATTGCTTTCGTGCTCTCGTGACCGCAAGATTAACAGCTTCACGTATAACTGCTAAGACCTTATCGTGACGATGCGAGTAGTGGCCCGCCTTCAGAAGCCCCCTGCACACCACCAATGTGTGCCTAGCTGTTCCAGGTGTATCTCCGCATGCGTAGCATGTCTTTTCGGAAGCTTTTCTCCAACACACTAATACTATTTCTGTAGCAAACGCACCCGGTTTTTATTTGTGATAATGGCTTTCTGCTACCTTTGGGACAGACTTTGACGTTAAGTCCACGATAAATAAGAACGATGTCCAGGAATAAGTCAACGACAAATGTAATGCACTCACGTACCTTAATCTGCCACTGCTCGCGATGACTTCCACTTTCGCTTCTTCTCCTTCACCAGCTGGTTAGGACTACACTTGCACAGACAGTTTCTTGAGGAATTATGTGGCAATAATATGAATAATAAAATAGTAAGCGAAACACGTATGCGCCCACTACGAGATGGCGATCGAATTGTGTTCTACCCTCGTCTCACGCGCAGAATATCAGGAGTGAATGCATGACAACCGTTAAAGTTGCGTTTTGTCATTGCTCACGAGGTAGATGAACATAGACATGAATTAATTTGCGTTTTGAAAATATGGAAGTTACGAAAATTTATGGTAACGAAACAATTACTATTACACTGATCAGAGAGAGAGAGAGAGAGAGAGAGAGAGAGAGATTATATTTCTTTTGTGCTCAGCGAAATTCATGTGAATGTATGTACCTATGCCATGGCTCCATAGAGAGCGGTTGATCCCTTTTATTTGGTACTAGTCTAGTGTACAGTACAATACCGAATTTAGGCATATTGAAGTTATTATTTATTAGGTATTCGTTTCCAATACTGTTATGATAGATCGAGCTTATTAATGGCTTTTCGGTTCAAATTGTTGTAAGTCGGTTACAATGGAGGAAGAAACAAGTAATACAAGTGGATCATAAAGTAAGATTAAAAATAACTGATTTCAATGATATTGAGAGTGCTATGTGCTATCCAGTGTAGATCCTTAGTAGTACCTTAGCTTTTCGTAGTTATCAATTCCATTACCTGCTTGAAGAGTACACCGAGACGTTATAGAACGAATAACTATTTGACAGCATCGGTAGAGTAAGTTGAATTTGATAACACGGTGAATGTTTCTTTACATTTGTATAGTTACTTGGGAGGCTATGTTTTATTTGAAAAGTATGACTTTGATAATACCATAATGTAACCTTATTTCAGAGATTCCTAACGACGTATGGAGCAACGTGATGGTGACAGATATTTGCTAATAGTATTGGATCCTAGCCTACTTACTGGTACACCCATGGTCAGTTACAATTTATGATGGAACGTTATGTTGCGTGAGCATTAAATGAGTTAGAAAACTGTTTTAAGCAGCGAGAAGTCAGGAAGATGCCGTAACGGCGAGGGTCAATATGGTCAGCGTATATTAAGAGAGTATTTTGTTGCGAAGCCTGAGTGGCCTGTAGCCTCAGTGGCATGTAGCCTGAGGGGCATGTAGCCTGAGTAGTTTGTAGCCTGTGTGGCAAGATAGCCTGTGTGGCAAGATAGCCTGTGTGGCAAGATAGCCTGTGTGGCAAGATAGCCTGTGTGGCAAGATAGCCTGTGTGGCAAGATAGCCTGTGTGGCAAGATAGCCTGTGTGGCAAGATAGCCTGTGTGGCAAGATATCCTGTATTGAGCTTTGTGTGGCACCATAGCATTTATGGGTCCTGTAGCCTTTGTTTCACAGCAGCCTGTGTGGCGCGGCAGCCTGTGTAGCGCAGTAGCTTGTATGGTGCAGTAAATTGACGCAGAACAACTTAGCTGTGTGGTATTGTTACGAGTCAAGCTATCCTTTATAGAAATAAAATGGCTGAGGAGTTATTTCAGTTGTGTGGTCAGAATGACCGATCTGAGAGACGAACATACACTGGTGTCTTGTTTGCTCGCTTTTGTGTTGTTGCATCACACGAGGACGTGTGAAGAGGCAGGACGGCCGTAACGGCGCGTGGTATTATCTATCGTAAATGTTTTATTAGAGCGGGTATCCCCGAATGGAGTTGTGACTGTCATGACAGTTGGACATTATGGTATATGTCAACGGTGAGCAGACACAAAACCATTGGCTCTAATCGAACATTATTTCAGTAGTATTCAGGTATTTTGCATTGGAGAGGAACTTCAGCATCACACTAGCGTGTACCCAATACGCCGGAGCTATTATTTTATTCCTGTGTGGTTTGGCACAACGTAAGCGCAACGCAGGCAAGACGCCCCTTCCTCGGCGATCCGACATATACTTAACAAGATCTCGCGATAAAAGTTTATTAAAGTTAATTATTTTGTTTATAACAATTTTTTAAAGTTAACAAAAAATGAAAAGTCTAAGAAATGTTATTAAAAATTTTTTTTTAAACAAATGTTATATTATTGCTGGTTTTTTATCCAACAATGGCATTAAGTAACATCGGAAATTTTTTTTTTACATCATTTGTTAAGAAATTGTTTATAAACAAATAGACAAGTTTAATATTTAAAGAATTTTTTTTTTACCATTATGTTGTCTTGGCAAAAAAATAATTTTTTAAAAAAAAATTTTTTTCTTAAATAATTTTTTTTATTGTTTATAATCGTTTTTTTTATATTTCGATTGTTTAAATAATTAGTTAAGGAATGATTTTCTCTTTAAAAATCATAATTGGCATTTCTTCATAGGTAAATAGAAAAAAAATTTTTTTTATCAATAATTTCATTGTTTGTTAACTTAACAATTTGTTATAAACAAATTCTAACTACCGTTATATTTTTTTTCTAGAGCTAAAAAAAATAACAAAAACAGCCATATACAGTGTGTCCCCGGATAAAGTGCACAAACGAAAATGGGTGAAACTAGACCACAATTTGTCGATAAAAAAAATAAGAAAAAAATTATTAAAATTAAATTGTATTTAATATTGATTTTTTATATTTTTATTCTCTTTTTTACGACCTTTTGTGTTTGTAAAATTGTAATTTTTTAACCACTGCGTGGATTTTGTTTAAATAAAAACAATAATGATCCCAAAAGATTAACATTGTATAGTAAGTAAAAAAAAAACAACATAAAAGCAGTCACCACGGAGAAAAAAAATGTTTTTTCACTAATTTTGAACATAAAAGTGTTAAATTTTGGGTAAATGTTTATTTTTACCAAATAATGCCCCCTATAACAATTTATTTTTATTACCTTTTATTAATCCAGATCTTATAACCTTTTCAACAAAAAAAAAATCTACATTCTATCTCTAATACATGCTTAGTTACAAAACTTTTATTGAGAGGCCTGCTAACGCGCCGTCCCCTGGCGCCCACGCCGCTGCCATTTTGTCAAACGCTGAGGTAGCTTTTCTTAAATTGGGATTTATTTAAATACATTTAAATATGTTTTAAACTTAAGGTAAATTTCAGTGTAAATAAAATTAATTAAAACAAGAAAAACAAATCACAAGAAGTATTTATTACTAAAAATCTAAAAAAACACTTTTTATCAAATTATTGCATTAAATGCTCAAAATGGCCACCACGCTGTTGCAAGCACATCATCGCACGTAAAGAAATCTGTTGCGTAGCCCTGCGGACCATGTTGGGGTCATTTTTGATATGTTCCGCACATTGCACAATGCGATCGTGAAGTTCGGCCTCCGTATTAACGGTAGTGCTGTACACCCGTTGTTTCATCACACCCCATAAAAAGTAATCTAGTGGTGTCATGTCAGGTGAGCGTGCTGGCCATCCCACAGGTCCTCCTCGACCTATCCAGCGATTGGGGAAGGTTTCATTCGGAAAATTACGCACAATCGTGGCGTAGTGAGCAGGGCATCCGTCCATTTGGACAAACATGTGTCTTCTTCTTGCCAGCGGCACATCCTCTAACAGAAGGGGAAGATCATCTCTTAAAAGGGACAAACACCGTTCGCCGTTTAATGTCCTTGGCAGAATAATCGGCCCAATCAATGTGTCGTCAATTAACGCCGCCCACACATTTATTGAAAATTGCACTTGAAAAGTAGACGGTCTCTTAAGGTGCGGGTTTACGTGACGCCATTGGTGCAAATTTCTACAGTTTGTTATGCCGGCTCGTGTGAAAGTTGCCTCGTCTGTCCACAAAATCCGCTGAGGAAAATCAGAGATGTCCCTAATTTTTCTTAAAATCCAAGCGGACATGACGCACCTTGGCTGCATATCAAAATCTTCATGGAGGTGTTGCACTCTCTGATAGTGAAAAGGGTGCAGTCCTTCTTTTTTTAAAATGCGCCATACTGCAGTTTTAGAAATACCATGACGTGCAGCAAGACGTCTAGTACTTGTTGTAGGATCAGCGAAGACATCATTCAACACAGCTTCTTCAATCGACGTATCAATGACAACGGCTTGTTCGCGATGTTCTTGACCTCGATGTCCAAGACCAACATTACTAAATACTCTATGTATTTCTTGAAAATTCCGAGCAGAGGGCTGCATACGGTTCGGAAACGCAGCTATGTACGCAGTACGTGCAGCTCTTGCCACTCCTCGGCACATTCCGTAATAAAAATGAATATCTGCGACTTCACGCGGAGAAAACTCAGTTAATAGCGGCATCTCGAAAAAAACACGTGTTAACTGCGAGCGTTTGACCCACTGAGACTTACACTTACATGTTTTAAAGTCCCTAACGCGCTCCCTTCCCGCACCCTTTCTTTGTTCCGCGATAGTGAATAGCTGAACACAATGTAAAAAACTCTACCTGAGCAATGACGTAAGCGGCACGTTCGCAGGCCCTTCAATAAAAGTTTTGTAACTAAGCATGTATTAGAGATAGAATGTAGATTTTTTTTTTATTGAAAAGGTTATAAGATCTGGATTAATAAGAGGTAATAAAAATAAATTGTTATAGGGGGCATTATTTGGTAAAAATAAACATTTACCCAAAATTTAACACTTTTATGTTCAAAATTAGTGAAAAAACATTTTTTTTCTCCGTGGTGACTGCTTTTATGTTGTTTTTTTTTTACTTACTATACAATGTTAATCTTTTGGGATCATTATTGTTTTTATTTAAACAAAATCCACGCAGTGGTTAAAAAATTACAATTTTACAAACACAAAAGGTCGTAAAAAAGAGAATAAAAATATAAAAAATCAATATTAAATACAATTTAATTTTAATAATTTTTTTTTTATTTTTTTTATCGATAAATTGTGGTCTAGTTTCACCCATTTTCGTTTGTGCACTTTATCCGGGGGCACACTGTATATCAAAATACTGTCAAATATATATCAAAATCGTGTAATATTTAAAAGCGTTATAAAAAAAAGAAAAAATTTTTTCTTAGTTTATTGATATATATGGCTGTTTTTGTTATTTTTTTTAGCTCTAGAAAAAAAATATAACGGTAGTTAGAATTTGTTTATAACAAATTGTTAAGTTAACAAACAATGAAATTATTGATAATTTTTTTTCTTTTCTATTTACCTATGAAGAAGAAAAGAAATGCCAATTATGATTTTTAAAGAGAAAATCATTCCTTAACTAATTATTTAAACAATCGAAATATAAAAAAACGATTATAAACAATAAGAAAATTTATTTAAGAATATTTTTTTTTAAAAAATCATTTTTTTGCCAAGACAACATAATGGTAAAAACAAAATTCTTTAAATATTAAACTTGTCTATTTGTTTATAAACAATTTCTTAACAAATGATGTAAAAAAAAATTTTCCGATGTTACTTAATGCCATTGTTGGATAAGAAAGCAGCAATAAAATAACATTTGTTTAAAAAAAATTTTTTAATAACATTTCTTAGACTTTTCATTTTTTGTTAACTTTAAAAAATTGTTATAAACAAAATAATTAACTTTAATAAACTTTTATCGCGGGATCTTGTTAAGTATATATATAAGAAGAGCTCCACAGAACCAAAAATTTATAGGTTTATTATTTAAATTTTTATGTCGTCATTTATGAAAACGGAGATAGGAAAAAAATTCGTTAATTAACAATTGCATAACTTTTTGAAAAATAATTTAATTTTTTTTTCCAACGGGAATATATTCTTTCAAGTATCTGGATGACACCATAATTTATGTAAATTTTTAAATTCATATTTGTTACTATAAAAAAATAATTTTATGTAAGAAACTGTCTTTAACGGCAGTGCGCCCATGCCGTAATGGCTGCACGGAGCCCTATTTTCAGCGTTAAATTAAAATTATAAATAATAGAGGTAGAGTTCCGAGAGCTGGGACTTTTTTTTCGGAAATTTCCTCCTCTTTAAGGACCTTTTTTCCAAATATCGTAAATATTAATAGTTTATGAGTTATTAACAAAAACGTAAATACCTCTTTTTTTTCATCTTATTTTGTTAATAACAATTGCAATTTTTTACGTGCAGTAAAATCCTCAAAACTCATTTTTCTAGAGGTTGTTCCGAATCCAATGAGCTATTGCTCATATTTTTAGGAGCTTTATCTCTATTTTTCACGTTTTTGAACTTGTTGACTGGACTATATTAAAATATAATAAAATATACTATTTTAAGGGGGGTTCAGTTACATCACCATTGTTTTTATTATACGTACTGCGAATGCTTTAGGTTATCCCTTAGAAAGTGCAATTAACCGCTGTTTACAAGAAGGCTTTTTCCCGACAATTTGGAAAACGGCGCGGATAGTACTGGTACATAAAGGTGGCTCTACTAATAATGTAGAAAATTACCGTCCAATTTCTTTACTTCCAGTACTCTCTAAGCTTTTCGAAAGATTGGTGCATAATATTATTTATCCATTCCTATATAGTATAATAAATACACATCAACACGGTTTTATGAAACAACGCTCCACAACCACAAACCTTATGATTTATACTTCATATCTTTTCGAAGGAATGGACGCAAATAAACAAACAGATAGTATCTATACAGATATTCACAAAGTATTCGATCGCGTAGATCATAATTTACTTTTAGAAAAACTTGCATTCAACGGGATACGTGGAAACTTATGACGGTGGTTCAAATCTTACATCATGAATCGCACTCAGAAGGTTGTAGTGAAAGGGCATGAGTCCGATTTCGTGTCTGTTACGTCTGGGGTTCCACAGGGATCGATTCTGTTATTCGTCATATTTATTAATGACATAGATAGCTGTTTCGAGTTTTGTAATTATTTGTTATATGCTGATGACCTCAAAGTTTATCATACTATTAACAATTTAGAAGATCATATCAAATTTCAAAGAGATTTAGACTCGTTCACAGATTATTGTTCGAAAAATAAACTTAAATTAAGTATGGAATAATTTTATTTTTGCGTTTACAAACGTGTAAATATTAATACTAGAAAAATGCACTGAAAAAAATCGACTTGCCTCAGGCGGGACTCATACCCGCATCTTCCACAATCCGGGCGGACGCGTTGACCAATTACGCCACCGAGACACTGCTTTTCGCTGTCGAAATTTGTCAGTGCTTGGTGCTTATGTTTTTATGGTAAACATTGTGTACTTAATTTTTACATTATGTAAAAATTAAGTATTAACAAGTGCAAATCCATAACTTATACAAAAAAGAAAAATAACATTGACAATCGTTATAAGTTATGTAGAGTCCTTATTGAATCCGTTGATCTAATAAGGGACCTCGGGGTAGAATTTGATTTGAAATTGCATTTGGATACCCATGTCTACAATATTATTAATAAAGCGTACAAAATGTATGGATTTACAATGCGTTCCAGTATTAACTTTACTCAACCTACTACTTATCTAAGTTTATATAAGTCACTAATCCGCTCACAACTTGAACACGCTGTGTCTGTATGGAACCCCATTTACAAAAAATATGTTGATGCACTTGAGTCTGTTCAGAATCAATTTTCGAAAGCTATGTACTATAGATGTTGTCATATATCTCTGTCTTATGATATACTTTTGAATAAATATGAACTCTTGACTCTAAAATCAAGACGTCTGCAACTTGAATCTATGTTCTTATAGAACTGGAATAGATATGATTGTGCTGACCTTAATAATAAATTGTACTATCGTGTGCCTTATAGAACACATTTTAAAAATGAAATTTGTTTATTTGCCAGTAATACCTGTAGAACTAATGCTGACAAACGCTCACCTTTGTATAGAATTACCAACTCATACAACAATAACTTTAATTCATTTGATATTTTCTCCAAACCTGTAAGTAAATTAAAAAAAAATAGTAGAATTATTAGTAGAACAAAAGTAAACATTTTGTCAAAAATAATAACTTAAATAGTTTAGTAGTTTTAGCGTGGAAGATCTGATATCTTATCAGTATCTTCTAGCTAGGCTATAATTTGCAACACTAGTTTTTTTTACCAATTTTATTACCATAGATGATTAATTAGCTACCTCTAACCTATGTATGTTGTAATGTGGGTGACACAATGAAATATTTGTTTGTATACATTTTCTTTAAATTTATGTATTATTGTGTACACTGTTTTTTAACCCAAATAAATGAAAAAAAAAAAACTTCCATCGATGTACATTTGGACCGCGGTCCCCGATCGAACACCTAGCTCGGCACAAGATCTGCCCTTTTCGGTGAAGATGTGGCGAACCCAGCCACATCCTACATTGAGTCTCTTTCTATGTTTGTGATTGTAAATATTTTGTTTTTTAAGCAAGTAAAAAATTTTATTCTTTGCGAATGAAATACGAAGTACTTACCTACAGTACCTACCATTTATTTCTCTCGTAAATTATTTTGTAATAATATTTCATCTAATTCAATAATATACGTAGTTAAGTTAAACTAAAATCAACCACTTATGGAATACACAAACAACTGTCATACCTATCGTTATCGGTGCCACAGGAATAGTAGCAAAAAGTTTAAAAAGATACATAGATAAATTAGATTCAGCAATAGACATTGCCATTTTACAAAAACAAACAGCTATACACACCTCCACCATCATTAGTAAAGTTCTAGGAGTTACAGTGTTTGTTAATAGAACAGACCACCATACACAACACACATATACACCACACACCTTGCAGTGTGTGAATAGTGTTACTGTGTGCACTAATGAATTCACCCGCTTAATATTTACATACCGAGGGAATTAATGATATCGTCTTTCGGATATTCCAGATATTTAATTTAAAAAATGTTGTCTCTCGGTGCGTTATTAAAGAGTTCAAGCAACAAAGAACAGCACAATATAGTCCAATAGTGCTCTTTGCCATATTAAATTATGTATTTACTTAATTCAATCGAATATTCACCACCCAAATCGTACGTTTACTGCTAAAAAACAATCTCACCGTTCGTTCGTCGCTGCGGCGCATTCGCGACTGGATGCCGACCGAGTGCAGACGAACTCGAGGCGCGTAAATATGACCGTTTGTATGAACATAGTATACTGTATAGATAACATTTTTCCCGTTCCAGAACACCGACCATGCCGGGAGATTGGTGCATACATTTGCTATGTCCCTCTTCCCAGCTGGTGAATGGTGCTACTCGAATACTAGACATTGACGGATGCTATGTGATCACTGACGTGATACGTCAGGCTATAGAATACTTCATTCCGTATACTGACGTATCTCACCAGTTTAGCTCCCGCCCATGGTTTAAGGCGGAATGTGCCAGAAGCGAGCAATCTGCTTACCGATTCTCTTTCACTCTCGGTCTTTTATCGGTTACATTTCGGAAAGTGTGCGGAAGTTTTGAATAATTTGACCTTTCCACCAACGGATGATCAGGCGCGGTGAGGGCTTTCACACTTTTGTAGTCAACATTCCTTCAATTTGCACGAAGCCATTTGCTTTCGATTTCATTATGCGAACAGCTAAGGAGAGGATTTCTTTGCTGAGGTCTGTTTTCCCGGATCAGTATAATCTGGACATCTTTAAGGCCAGAGTGAACAAGCATCTTCTAGGCGAGCGTGTGACATCTTAGGCCTCATCGTCGCTTTCCATCAGGCGTGATTGTGGTCAAACGCTCAGCCGTTTCAACATAATAAAGCGCTCAGTGCCGCTACTGATGCTCGTAGAGTCAACGTGCATGGACGACTATATCGACATACACAGTCATGACCAAAGATATAGGAAACTGCAGATCAGTAATGTGAAAGAGAAATATAGTAACAGCCATCGAGCACATTGTAGTGTGTGACGCGCCTCTCCTGACATAGCAATAAGTTAGATTAAGCATTATATGTAATTAGTCGTAAGTTGATTAGTAATAAACCATACTCCATAAGCAACACACGTTGTTTCTCTGGACACTCCCGGTCCCCACATTGCATGGCGACCCTGCCAGTGCTGCCTCGTGGCAGCGCTGCGCAGATGGGACAGTGATTTTTTTTTGGGTGCGTAAATATACAGTTAGGATAATAAATATATATAAATAAGTTATATAAATTTAAAAACACTTGCAAGAAAAAGAACATTTTACATATCGAAAAGGACGATGACGTAGTTCATAATAAATAAATAGGCATAGTGTTAAAAAAAAGTGCTCTGAAGAAACAGAAATAAAATAAATATAAAAAAAATGAGGAAGATGTCGTTATGAAAGATATGAAGAAAATACTACAGCTAAGAAGATGAAAATAATGAAGACGTATAAGGAATGATAAATGTTCCTAAATGTGTGAAAAATATAAACAAATAAATATAAGGTGAAGCAATATGGTAACAATGACAATGTAAGTGTGAAGAGGAAAAAATAAATGGTCAGATACTTAAATAGCTACAAAATCTGGATATGAGATGAGATATGAGATGGGGAATAAATAAAGATGATGATTCGGAACTAATGCTGGGAGCCGGGAGATGTTCGTGTCTGATGAGTGTGATATGCTGGGCGCCGGGAGATGATGGAGTCCGAAGTGGATGTGATCCTGGGCGCCGGGAGTTGAACGAGTCAGATGTGGACACCTCTAGACTGGAATGACCCCTTTCGAATTCGTAGATGGAAAATTGGTGCACAAAGGTTTTATTGTTTAGTAGTATAATTTTTATTTTTGTTAAAATTCAGAGCACACCATTATTAATTTTGTATTTTTTATATTATAGATATGGATATCTAGTATTAATTTTAATTTTAAACTGTTGGCAATAATAACAATAAATGAAAAATATTATTTTTACTCTTCGATAATCAAAAAAAAAGAGAAATTGTGGTTAGTAATTTAAATTATATTTTTTCTGTTTTACTGAAGGTTTACAGATTTGATTTTTTTTATATTTGATGCTAATTTTAATTATAAATTTGTAAGAGCGACTCTGGAAATTCGACGACAAATCTAATGACATGATAACTAGTGTAACATACATTTTTTTACGTAACTAATATATTTTTTTTTTGTTTTAAGAAAGTTTGTGTCAAAATGCACTGCAGAAAGGTAAGTTGCATGCTTTCTTTACATCACTTTTAGAAATATGAGTTAAACAAAATATCAGTTAAAAATAAATTATTTTAAAATAATTATAGCTACTTTATTTCTCTATATTTTTGATAAATGGTATAGGGATTTGATAAATGGTGCATAAATTTTGAATTAAATATTTGAATTTTTAAATAATTCCGAGAGTGATGATTTCCTATTTTATTTTGGGCTAATTATGTTTTATGTTTTGATCCATTTGTCTTATCTTTAAAAGATTTTTTATTTCTCTATCAAAGTGTCAGTTTACATTTTAATACTTTTTCTGTTCATTTTTTTAAATATTTACAGTACTTTTATTGACTAACTCAATTCAATTTATTTATTTGCATATTAAGTGTACATTATAGTCTTAAAGCAACTTAGCTCTTACAACTTAATGACCCATGTATTGGGTATGGCAAATGTAAGAGGACATTAATAAAAAATAAATAATAATATTGTTGAGATTATTACAATTTTCGCAATTATCAGTCGTTCGCTCGCAACGAACCTGTTCGGACGCTGCCATATACTTGCGCATACGCCGTTTTTTATCAGATTACCTCCACGCAAAAAAATAATAATGGTGAAATGTGTTAAATGTTCCAAACTTGTGAGTAAAAAATCACCTGGTCTGCAATGTACAAAGTGCAATGGATGGCTACATGCGACATGTGCCGACATAACTGTGGACCAATTGACTACCCTATCGTCGACAGAGTCAGTGGACTGGAGATGCAGGAGCTGCATTGGAACAACCAAACCAAGACGCCCATCCTTCATCATACCTGACGAAGACGAGGAAATTGATGAAAATACAGACACGGAGAATATATCGAGCTCAGGCAGAACAAACACAAATCAAATAAAATTGATTTTGAGCGAAATTCGAAAGGAGGTGAATATGATTATTAGAGAAGAACTACAACGATCCCTGAAGTTTTACTCGGATAAAATTGACGAGTACGAAGCAAAGCTTAAGTCATACGTCGAGAACAACAAAGCCTTAGAAAACCAGTGCGTGGATCTCAGAAATAACCTAAAACATACTAACCTCAGGTGCGACGTTCTTGAAACGAAACTTAATCAAATAGAACAAAATCAAATCCTTAATCAATTGGAAATATGTGGAATAAAGGAAGCGGAAAATGAAAGTACAGAAAATATCGCCAAGGGGGTGGCGGCTGTTATACAACAAAACCCCAATGACGTGGTGAAAGCTTACAGGAAGAAAAAAAACCGCCCTACGAGCTCTAATAAGTCGATTGGCATACCTACTATCACGGTTATCCTGCGAGAAGGCTCACGCGACCAATGGCTAGCCGCTGCTAGACGTACAAAAATCTGCCCATCAGACGTCGGACAAGACAGTGAACAAAACGTCTACCTTCGTGAATCTTTGACGCCTGCAACTGCGTTCCTTTTGTGGAAAACAAAGGAAGAACTGAAAAAAAGCTACGCCTACATTTGGTGCAAAAATGGTGCTGTTTTAGTGAGAAAAAACGAGAAAGCTAAAGCTATAGTGATCCGTTCAGTGAACGACATCGAAAAGGCTAAGTTAACTAACTCCACTTAACCAATGTTTATATTATCGGCTTATGGGTAAGTCAGTAATGGTCATTTCATTTGTGTATACCATACTCTCAATTCATGGATAGTACAAACTCAAACATTACCGAAATTAATTGTAATAACTGGAATGATTTCGTAACCAGATTGCCATTGCAAACTGAATCTTTAGTCTTTTTTCATGTAAACATCTGTTCACTATATAAAAACTTTGCAATACTGGAACAAATTGTATTCACCTCCACATGCAAAATTCACTTAATTATGATAACAGAGGCTAACATTCATAACGACTGTGTAAATATGTTTGAATTACCTAACTACACTCTTTATTCTCAACTTAGAACTCATAGGAAGGGTGGCGGTGTCTTGTTATATGTGCACAATGACATCAATTTCACTAGAACACACTATGTAACTAAAGAATTTGAATGTATTTCTGGGGAAATTAACTCGAATTTCATTAGTAGACTTGGACTATGTGTAGTGTACAGACCGCCCGACACCAATAAACCACGATTTATTAAAGAACTATCGGAGGTAGCTGCAGTACACCCGCGAAAATTTAACCACATAATTATGGGGGATATGAATTTAGACATAAGAAAATCAAATCGAATAATAAACAATTATTTAAACTCTCTTTGTAACTTGGGCTTCGAAACTGCAGTGAATAATTACACGCGAATTGAAAAATATGGAGAAAAGTTAACGAAATCCTGTATAGACCATGTTCTTATTCGGAACGTGAGTGTGCCTAATGTGTTTACGGCTGTTGTAAAAGTCGCGCCGGCCGACCATTGTATTACTGGCTGTGCTATGCTCGGCAACAGTGCAATACAGCGCCAGAGCGGTGACTCATCGCACGCGCACGCGACCCAGAAGCTCATAAGACGAATCAATAACAACAAACTTTACGATGAATTAAATAACATAGACTGGGAGCTACCGCTAAATTTTAGCGATCCAAATGAAATTGTTAATTATTTACATAATAAATTTAGGAATGCTTACGATGTAAGTAAAAATACTTGTGTACTAAAAGTTCATAGCAAACGTAAATCATGCCCGTGGAAAGATCAGCGACTCATAAATATGTGTCAAAAGCGCGACCAACTGTTCGATATTTGGCGAGTAGATGAACATAATTCTGAAAAGCGGCTACTTTATAATAAATATAGAAATAAGACTAACAAATACGCGCAGTTCGTCAGAAATCGCTTTACGTATGATGAAGTAGTGGAAAATTTTAATAACTCAAAAAAAATTTGGCAAATAATTAATCGTTTATCAGGTAAAATTACCAAATGCATTGACAATATTTTAATAAAGTCTTTTAACTTACAGCCTGTAGATATAGCCAACAACTTCGCATGTAATTTCGATAAAAATGTCAAAAGTATTTCCACTTCATGTGATATTAGTCTCCTTGATCCAGTTACATATGAAACAACCCCTGACAGAGCCATGAGATTAAAAAAAGCTCGAGAACAGGATATTTTTCGAATAATCAAAAATCTTAACCCAAAAAAAAGTCCGGGATACGACGGGATACGCGCTTGTGATATTAAATATGCCTCTAAAGAAATGGTACCTTTAATCACTCATTTAATTAATCGTTGCATCGCAACATCAGTCTACCCCGATCTTTTAAAAACAGGCATAATCAGGCCCATACATAAAAAAGGCGAGCTCAGTGACTACAATAATTATCGTCCCATTACTATATTGTCATGTGTGAATAAAATTATAGAGAAATATTTAGGAGATGAGATAAAGAATTACCTGACAAAATACAACATAGTAAATCCCAAACAATATGGCTTCCAACGTAATAAAAGTACCACCCAATTATTATCTAAATTTACAGATGAAATTAATGATTACTTGAATAAAAAATTACATGTTTTAGTTGTCTTTATCGATTTCAGCCGCGCTTTCGATATGTTACGTTATAACACACTTTATGACAAGCTATCGCGATGCGGTGTTCAGGGTCCTATTCTGGAACTACTCAGAAATTATCATTGTAACCGTTATACGTCGGTTAAAGTATTAGACGATTTTAGCGACATGTTTCTGACTCACTCAGGTACGGCCCAAGGATCAATTATTGGCCCGACAGAGTACCTAATTTACGTTAACGATATGTGCAACATAATCAGTACGGGATCGATTTACCAGTTCGCCGACGACACATGCCTTCTGGCCGCCGCCAGAGATGTGTCAGATGCACAGAATATTATGCAGAATAACTTTGATCTTTTATGTAAATGGGCTCACGATGTCGGACTAGTGATCAATGCACAAAAAACTAAATTAGTACACATACATTCCTCACATAATAAATCAACCACTGTACCCACCATCGTGGCCCATAGCCACCACTGTTTACATGGCTCCCAATGTACTTGCGTCCATATTGATAATGTTAAACAACATATGTACATCGGCCTCATAATCGATGACAGATTTTGCTGGGGACCTCATAAGGATTATGTATGTGCTAAATTACGTTCGATCACTAGCAGACTGGCAATACTAAAATACAAATTACCCTATAAGACGCTAAGATTACTTTACATGGCCTTGGCTGATTCAGTCATCGGTTATGGGTTAAGCAGCTACGGCAGAACATATAAAACTTACATAGAGGACATCTATAGGATGCAACTTAGAATATTAAAATTAATAGTTCCTAAATATGTTAAGAATAAGTATAAAGACAATGAACAAGGACTATTTCGCCATTGTAATATCATGAATGTATTTGATAAAATAAAATATTCTATATTAGGGCAATGTGATGACCCGACATATCTTATAGAGCGTGTAAGACCCGCTAACCTAAGAGTGATTAAGTCAATAGATAAGTATGTCCTACCGCAGGTTAACAATTTGTATGGTACTAGACTACTTAATTACATGATTCCAGACTACTTCAACAATTTACCTAACACATTTTGTAAATTAGACTTAGAACCGTCCAGTCGTAAAAAGGTTAAATTTAAAAAATACTTTCTGCTAAATTGTCATGTAGCAAATAGTTAGCTTTATGTTTAAAACGACTCTCCGGCACAGATAAACCGTGTGAGGTTTTCGTGCAAGGAATATGTATGATATTGTATGTTTTCCAAATACTTTGAACAATAAATAAAAAAAAAAAAAAAAAAAAAAAACCTAGTAGACAATATTATTTTAATTATGATTAGTCTTTACAACATGTGTCATATCATTTTAGTTATGAAAATTTAAAGAGAAATAATTAATAACGAATAAATAGATTGGCATTACCACATTTAAAGTAGCCAATTTTAAAAATTCAATACGGACATAAAGATATTGTTTTATTTCAGTTAATATTTTATTTCTTGATAAAAAAAATATATATATAATCTGTTAGGTAAACCTCGGAAAAGAAAAGAAAAATTAGAATTTCACAGTACTTTGATAACATTTTGTAAGTATTATAATTGAGTTTTCACATTAGGTATCCAAATTACCGATTATTATTTTTGCTTTTGTTTTATTCGAAGCAATAAATAAGGTTCCATATTTCTTTGAGAGTAATGTGTGGTTTGATGGTCTTGGTCTTATTAATGGATTCCCGAGTAAAGACAAAGTTTTAAATCGGTATTTTTCCGTTAAATTAAGTGTCTTTTAGTTTAAAATAGTGAGATAACATTGCAAATAGATAATTTGACTTTTGACATGAATATAACTGATTTAATTTTAGATATTATTTGATTAATCATTTTCCTATTTCATTTTTGATATTTTATTTTGCTGTAATCTTTCTTTTGTCATACATAAATTATTTTACATTTTACAGAAATGTGCCAAATATTTGATTGTAAATTCAAGATGTTTTATTTTTCTACACGTGTTATCGATATAACTTGTTATATTGCGAAATTAGAACGCAACAAAAATTCGATGCGAACTTTAGACTTCAATGCACAAATTGCAAGTTCAACATTTTACAGCATATCGGTTGCTAACCATACCAGACATGCTGAGTATGATTTTTATCGTGGGATAGTTTTAAATAGCATTTGATAAGGAAGGCTAGAGTCACTTGAAAGTTAATTTATAACTATAAAATTTGTTTATTTTGATATAGATAGAAGTATTTTCGTATTTTGCACTAATTTAAGTATTTTTTTTTTGTTGTTGGTATTATTTGTAAAAAAAAAACTATAATATATAACTCTGTAGAATTCAGAGCATGGTAACAGAACCATAAGTGGATAGATTGTTTATTTATAAAATTCTTCTCGAAGTTTTCAATAACAATGTGTCAGGTAAATTAGCGAGATAGGTGGTCGTGTTATGAGTAAGTTAAAATTACATGCCGCGTATGGAGTTGTTGTCGTCGAATGTTCTCAGAAGTCATAAGATACATTTGAAACTATAACAATGTTCAATAAGATATTCTATTTCATTTATGTGATAAAAATAGATTCGTCATGATAATGATTAACAACTTTCGTAAAAATAGTTTGTTGATTTAAAATATAGTTTATTTGAAAGTAATTATAAAGATATTTATTATTTTTGAAGGTTCTCGTCAATATTTTTACATTTTTATACTTTTGAAAGTTTTGAATAAAATGGATAGAAGTACATAAAAGAAAGATAGATACATACTTCTGTAGAAAATGAAAATATTATAAATAGTTGAAAAATAAGTGGAAGAAAGTATTACTTACATACAATTATATTTTGAAGCTTCTCGTTGCGAGTTAATTTTCTTATGGAAAGTTTTAAAGGAAATAGATAGGAGCATAGAAAAGTAAAAAGAAAGGATAAAGTAAGTGAAATGATGAAATTAGAGTAGAAATATAGGAAATGAATGTAGAATAGATAGACTGAGTAGATAGTATTAAATATCTTTTTGTAACTTATGAGTACAATTAGTTACTATCCTCTCAGTAAGGCAAAGTTAGTTATGGTATTTGTTTGTTTTTTAATAGTAGGCATTGAATAGAGGTATAGAAAATTTTATAGAAGTAGGTAGATAATTTGGTTATTACGACAGCGATATGCGATTGGACTGATCACCCAAAAGCAACTCTAAGATCATATTAACCAAATTAATCACAATAATGGTATGTAGAATAAATGAAATTGTTTTGGAATGAAAGGTTTTTAAGAGATAAGATAAAGTATACGGTACACAAATAAAGAGGTACTGTAGGGATCAGGTCCTTCAGAATAAATTGCGATGCGACCGAGAGTCCACGCTGAAAGCTGTTGGAGACCAAAATGTTGTCTTAATTCATGACCCATAAAAGGCACTGGGATGCCAAATTATATGATATAATATAATAATTAAATATGAGTCGACTATAAATAAAATGTGTACCAAATGATATAACGGGTGTAAAAGACATGAGCAGTCAAACGAAAACCATGTATTCTACTCACCATCATAACATTTTTTTTCCTTCAGACTATACCTGGGAAATTGATAGTTACGGTTTTATTGAAGGTCAAAGTCATAATTTTTTTTTTCATTTTTTTATGAAAACATATTCTAAACATTATTTCTTAATTTTTGTCCAAAGAAACATTATCATTTTTTTTAGTATTTCATAATAAAAAATGGCTTCAAAGCGTTAGCGTTCAACGTAGATCACTCGATCCGCGCAGACACTAACGAACGGGGCCATTGAACTCCGTGCGCGTGCATCCTGAGTGCAAAAAATTACGACGCGGGCGACTAACATTTATTACCCTTTAACAGTTGATTATGAGGAGAATGAGATCGATAGCGCCGCAGTCGTGCATTATTAGTAATAATCACGAAAGTTAAGCTACCAAGTGCGCGGTCGGCACTCGGATGGGTGACCGAAAATTTATAAATTTGGAGCAGGGTAGGCAAAATAATGATCAGCTGATGAGTTAATGATTAAATTACCTAATCAACGTGTTAAAACTTAATTTATTTAAGTATTGGACCCGCAGTCAGCTGACTAATAAATTATTAGATCTACCTACTACCTGGTTGAACAAAGTAATAAACGATCAACCATCCAATAACCTGCCGTCAAGCTCAGACCGCCCAGTAGTAAGCATCTACATTACCTGGTTATTAAGTCTTTTATCACTGATAAAGAATTACCTACGTACTTTGTTGATTTACCATACAAGTAACAGATAGGTATTGAATAACTACCTACATAAAACGGTGATTTCAATTTCATACACATCAAAAAAGTTACTTCTCATTCTTTTACATTTTTAAAATCACAGTGCCTGTAAAAAAATGAGTTTTCTTTTACGTTCAATTTGGTATAAACTTATGACTTTAAGGATAGCGAGAAAACATATCCAGATAGGATAGGACCCACAATTTCAAATTTATTCCATAATAATGTAAGAATTTACGCTTTGACTTTAGTTCCTACGTAGATGTGTAGGTATGTTAGTAAGGACTGACAATTTCTTCAAGTTCCAGAGACGATAACATTTTGAAGAAAGCTTTAAATGAATTAAGGCATGATTACTTATTTTACACTTGTTATAAAATTTAATAACAATGAAGAAAGGTACAGAAAATAAAATACCTACATTCAATCAAGCATTGCTTCGTAACCTAGCAACGCGCGGGAAACTCGTGTCGCGGCAGGCGCTTTGGCCGGCGGCCGGCGCGGGCGGCGCGAGCTCAAAAGAATTACCTACGTACTGCGCTTGCATACAATGTTGCCAACTTAGTGTTTGCTCTAAACCTAGTAAAATTTTTTTGTTCATTGTGTTGTTTGCGATAATTTAATTCAATGTTTACTGTTTAACGTCATAACCGAGCACCAAAGCAGTAATTACTTTTTACTTCGCGTTGCATGAATAAACGGTAATGTTAAAACAGGAATTAACACGTTTTGTTAATCAATAATTATTAAATCAGTAATTACTGGTGAGATATGGCAAGTGTACTACACACACCATCACTGGTAAATTGGCACTCTGATAGCGATTGATTTATTTGGTTAAATGTTTTTTTTTACATACCTAAGTTGAGTTATTTATTGTATCTGCGCCAAATCTGAAACGATTACGACAATTATTTTTTGTTATAAAGGTCGTAATAGCAAATTGGTTTCTTTTACATTAAAAACTGCCAAAGTACATGAATAAACGTTCATGTCAGTTTATAAAAAATAGTTCGCCGCGACGACCGACCGCCATATTGAATTCGTATCTGTCGCTAAGCGGGCCTCGTAAAAATTATTGGTTGCGGAGTGTTTTCTTGTAAACGACCACCAGAAACATTAAAGTTATCCTAAAACGGAGTTGCTTATCATACGAAAGTAATTTTCTATTCACATCAACTACTGTTTCACATAACAATACAATTTGTCATCTACAAATTTTGCGACAGAAACAACGATATAACAACGTTAGGCGATATGGTGGTACGCCGAGTGTGCGCTCATAATAGCGGTTATAATTTTTGCAACAGTGTGCACTAGTGAGTAAATGTGTGCTATGCGTGTTTGCCTCACCCCCCGCAAAAAACGGCAGAATGTTTTCTGTACTAAATCTGCGGTATGCCACGTCCCGTGTTAAATGGTCTAAGGTCACCGTCATGACGATGGGATTAGTAGATTTTTAACGACAATTAGCTCATACATTGTGGTTAAAGTATTGGAAAGTTTTTCAAGATTGTCTACCACAAGTGTGTTTATTTTAGTTCCTTTTTTTGGTTGGTACTATTTTATTTTCAGATAAATTCAGATAATGAAAATGTATTGTAGTACTAAAAATAAGTATGTTTGGTTGCGGAATTTTTATATCAGTAGCTGGCAACACTCCGTGTGATTTATTTGGAAGTTCTCTACCTACTTCGCTACCGCTAGTCGCTAGCGTAGCGCCACGGTAGCAGCACGCTTAAGATCGAATGCTTTCGAACTCGTGTAAATGAGGTTGCGTAATCAAACCGGTTTTATGGTATAATATCTTGCCGTCCGAGTAATAAGCGGTTCTAAGGCTTCAGCGCAATTTTCAGTGCAGTTTGTGTTGTGATCGCGGTGATTTAGTGAGTGTTAGAAACAAGATCCCGGGCATGTTTATAACGCCCGCGAACATGTGAACATGGTTTACTGTTATACTTGGTCCCGTTTTCTTGCCGCAAAGAATGGATGGGCGATCTTACCTGGATCTGTTAAACGGGTACATTTCAGACGCTCTGGACAACATGCCACTAACTCAGCTGCGAGATAGATGGTACCAGCACGACCGACGGCGACCCCCCCCAAACACACATTGTGATACCCGTTCGGGAGCGGCTGACGGAGCTGTTCGGTGACCAAGGGATTGGGCGGTATGGGCCTATGCACGATCGCCAGATAACCCCTCTAGATTTTTTTTGTAAGGGGTTCGTCAAGGACAGAGTTTTTGACCGCCCTTGCGAAACGGCTGTTGAGATGCGTCAAAAAATCATTGACGTATTCGAGGAACATAAGCAGCAGTCGCTACGAGAGGGAATCCTGGAGCGAGTTCACGAAGAAACGCTGTAGGTATCGTGCGTGCATGTGTCTACACGTCGAAGGTCGCCAGTTTGAACCGCACCTCACCCTTTCGAAAGGCCTATCGTAGATGAAAATTAATGAACAGTAGGTAAGTACCTAGATTAATTGTTAGGCGTATTGAAACAAAAATTTTTACTGACATTTATGTTAACCTACATTGTGAACTTCGTGGCCGTCTGGCAAAATTATCGCGGTCTTGCGATGCGTGCGCGTTGAGCTCTTTACATTGCGCGGTACAATTTGCAATTTTTTTTAACACCAAAAAATTTAAATCATTTCCCAGCAATTATTTTTTGAAATGTTACTTATTTTGATGTATAGAATACATGGTTCTCGTTTGACTGTTCATGTCTTTTACACCCGGTATGTATATCAAAATAAAACGGCTGGCCAGACCGTATGATGATTATGTAATAATAAAAGTACCTAGTGGAGGAAGAATTATGTAGTCAAGTGTACCGATACGTAATAAATGAATTGAATAATGTATGAATAGAATTTTGAAAGTGAGATGATAAGTTCAATAATGATGAGTTTATTAGATAAAATAATATTAATTGAGTATAAATAATAATGAATAAGTTCAAATAAAATGAGATAAGAGATATTTGATAATGATGATTTAATAAATAAAGTTAGAAAAGAAGCTTAAAGTTTTACTTGAAATGAAATGAATTTATTTTGTTAAGGTTTTGTGACGGAATAGAAGGTAATTATAAATATTTTGAATATTATAATGACGAGAACCAGTCGACTTTTTCGGGAACCATATGATATTTTTTTTTTGTCTATTATCTAGTAATTGAAAAAAAAATGTGTGAGAATTACTTAAAAAACATATTATTATAAAAATTAGAAAACAGTAGCAAGTATTGTACAATTTTGCAAATATAAGTGACTATTAATTTATTTGTTCAAAAAATGTTGTCCAGTTATTAGTACAAGAACCAGTACAGAGTCTTTTCTAGTGTTTAATGTTTCAAGTCATTGAAAATTTATAAAATTATCTAATGTAATTTGTTTTATTTGTTTAATAATTAATTGAATATGTAGCTATCAAATTTTATTATTATTATTAAATACTTGTATATATGTTTTTCTATACACAATTATGAACAAACTTTGGTTGCAATAAGGCATTAAGTAGGTATATTATTTATTTATTTGATATTCTAAATTTTGATCATGAAAAATAAAGAAATTGTAGATATGACGAAATAAATGTATAACAAATTATGAGATTGTTAAATGTGGTTCGTAAATTATATATATTATATTATATATGTTTGCAATATTATACAGGTAATATTCTCTATAAATAGCACGTATAAGTAAAAATATTTTATTGAAAGTTTTTTTGTATTGCCAACAGTGCCTTTGTTTTTTTTTTGTTGAATAGTTTTTGCCTTTGTTTTTTTAGTAGAATATTGTATTATTTAGGAAAAAAAAATGCTAATGTAATTCTTTTTTTTCAAAAAAACGGGGGAGGTGTAGTGTGTGACGCGCCTCTCCTGACATAGCAATAAGTTAGATTAAGCATTATATGTAATTAGTCGTAAGTTGATTAGTAATAAACCATACTCCATAAGCAACACACGTTGTTTCTCTGGACACTCCCGGTCCCCACATTGCAACCAATAGAGTGGTAATACGCGCCCGCCGTCTCCGAAACAGGTTAGCGCTTTTGCACTAACGTCAAACTGTCAATCTCACTTACAACAGTGTATTACTAGTGTTGCAGGAGTTTCTCCCGAGTTCTTGTTGTAAAAACACGTGTTGAGAGACTCCAATTTTAACCTCAATCAACCGTACAATTTTTGTTAAATTAATAAAATTTTCCCTTGATATTGGCAGAATGCGTACGCTTAATACGGTGCGACGCCATTAATTAAGAATAGAATAGAATACTAGTGTTGCAACATGCTGCAATAACATAAATCTAAACGTATATTGATATTTGCAGTTCAGTTCGTGAGATGAAAATACTGTACCAGCCTGATGATGCACTATTATCACAAGAATTCTTACATGTTGCTGGAGACGATATCTGGAGAAAAAGAAAGATTCGTGTGTACAGTTGTAAATCTTGTCAAGCAGTTTTAGAATCTCGACATCTTTCTCAACAAATACTGTCGGGCCAGAAACAAATCGCGGTGGTCCGTATCGAGGAACGTTGGCCGCGTACCAATCTTCGATTGGTACGGCGGTGAGGCTGAGCGGCCGGGAGCGGGAGCGGCCGCGGCGCATGCGCGGGGGCGGGAGGGGCGGGGGGCAGGGCTGGCGGCGGCGGCGGGCGCCGCAGTGTGGCGCGGCGTTACGTGACGGGCGCGCGTGAGGGCGCCGGACACGCCGCGACACTATGTGCACTGAGCGGGCGCCGCGCGCTCGGAGCCTCGCCTCGTGCCATGGAGGGATCGTGACCGTATAGCTGCGACCAGGTTAGCGCGCGTTGTGCCCATGAGCGACCCGACGTCACCCGGCGGAGAGCTGAGCTGTGTCCCACGCGATTTAGTTTTGAATTAGACCGCGAGGAAAGAGTGGTGCTGGTTATGTTTTATACGCGCGAAGGAGTAAACCACGTGTCGGTTATTTGGAAGTTATGGAATACGAATAATGTAGTGCATTCAGTTAGAAGCCAATTGGTAAATGTAATTTCAAACGTCAACTATCAACCTATGGTGGTATCTAATGTGAGTAAATGCTTAAGCTATGGCCATAACATTAATATGTTAGCTATAAAGCGGAAATACGATAAATAACCTAAACTTACTTGGATGTGCAATTGTTAAAGTAATTGTATGCAAAACCTTGGTCTGGTGGAGCACGTGTGCTCGTTGCCGCTCCCTCCGCGACTCTGCGTCCTACGACAGATAATAAAATACTACGCAAGTGATAAATTAGTCTTCGTACAACTGCGGCGCGTTATAATCTATGCTCGTAGTGATTACATTACCTACCTCAATATTTTTACATTTTTGAGAAATATCTATGGCATGTGTATAGAAATTGAAGATATTGTTATTATTGGAATGGTTATTGTATATTTAATTTTTATCTCCATCAACGTCATTAGTCTTGTTTAGACTTTGTAAACAATTTCAACATTCCACCAAGATACAATTTTGTCTCATTGGGGATAGTGTATTAGATTAAAAACTAGGTCTAACATTAAGTACCTAACTTATTATTTTATATAACTACTAGCTGCCCGGCCACGCGTTGCTGTGGTAATTTCATACTACTGACCTGTAACATTGTATCTGCAGTAAAAAAAATGACTACTTATCAAGATAAAAACTATCCTATCTCTCAAGTTGGATCAAACTGCACACGGTGTACAAATTTGATTGAAATTGGTTAAGTGGTTTAGGAGTCCATTGAGGACAAACATTGTGACACGAGATTTATATATATTAAGATTGTAACTTCTTAATTAAGTTACAATATTTTTAATACTAGAAAAAATACACTGAAAAAACTCGACCTGCCTCAGGCGGCATCCAGGCGCGAATACGCCGCAGCGACGAACGAACGTTGAGATTGTTTTTTAACAGTAAACGTACGATTTGTGCGGTGAATATTCCAGTAAATTGATGGGCAGGTCGATTTTTTTCACTGTTATTTTTCTAGTATTCAAAATATTTACGCATCTGTTAACGCAAAAAATATTCCATACGTTACAAAAGTTTAGCCTTCGGGTATGATATGTTCATGAACTGGCAATAAGTAATTATGATTGTATGAAGTCCGTGATCATCAGAGATCTCAGGTTCGATGGAAGTTGTCCGTGGGGAAAGTAGTATATCCGGCCTAGATGCAGAAACCGCTACGTTGTTTGGTATTTTATAATGTTTCTTCATACATGTTCATCAGAAGGGTTCAATCTGGAGCCGAGCCTAGAATATAGAGTACGGTTGGCCTAAAAAGTAGGCCAACTATGTCTTAAACCTATAAATTGGGCCAATTATGCCCTCAACCGACTAGCTGGCTGCAAAAAAGTCAACTAATTGGTCGAAGCCGATTAATGCTTTTGCTGGTGTTTGGCGATTTCCGTGAAGTTTCTATCATAGTTAATTGTTTTTTCGAACAAGTCGGTACCTATACAAGATTCCTTGCAATGCAATTTCTTCTTCTGTTATTTACGAACTGGCCGGCGCGTGACACAATTTGAATATTTCAAAGCATGTAAATAATCAATTATGGAATAATTATTGCATTTACAAAAGCGTCAATATTTGTGCCAAATAAACGTCTATTCATTCATTAAATATTTCTAAAACTAGAAAAAATATAAATGCAGCCGCCCGGATTGCGGAGGATGCTGGTTCGATTCTCGCCTGGGGCAGGTCGAATTTTTTCAGTGTATTTTTGAAGAACCAACTAGTCGGTGCTTTTAGACTTAGATTCATATTGTATCAAGGTTCACCGAGGTTCGATTTCTCTTATCACAACGGATTATTTTATGTTTTTCAACCGACTTCAAAAAAAAGGAGGAGGTTCTCTATTCGACTGTGTTTTTTTTTTTTTTTTTTTTTTGTCTGTATGTTCCGCGATTACTCCGTCAATTATTTCGTTAGGAAGGACATACTCCAAAGGTGGTCCCGTATAAATTATACCGAAATTGGTTCAGTACTTTTTTGTTAAAATGATAATTTCATTGGGGATGAAATAATAATATCGTCCACGAACACAAAAATAATGTAATTTTTTTTTTGAACTTGCCATTACATAATATGCAATAGTGAAATTTTGGTTAGTAGGTCCAATAGTCAACACATAAACTATGACAAATTATTTTATGAACTTAAGTTAAATAACTAGGTTCATAGTTCATTAACTTACCATTCATTTTGAATGAATGGCAGGCATTTGTAATGAGATATAGTTCTGAGACGTGATATTATTTGTTAACCGACTTAAAAAAAGAGGAAATTCTCTATCCGACTGTTTTTTTGTGTTTGTTACCTGATTACTTCGTCAATTATGAGTATTACGACTTGATTTTAATGATTCTTTTTTAGGTACGTCAAGATCAGAGATGGCCCGTATAAATTTTATCTATATAAATTCGACCCTTTTTGAACAAATCAGTAATGGCAAAAAAAACGTTTTAGTTAAAGTTTCCATTAAGTTTTAATGAGCGCCTAGTAGGCCTATCCGTTTTCAATAAAATATACTTCATTTCCACTAAAAATAATAAAATAAAATATTTTTAGCAAAAAAATAGGACAACCGACTTCAATGCGTACAAAATTAAACTAAAAAGTAAGAAATAAATAATATTTTTATGAATTAGTTGAAAAGAGCGTCATAGAAAACCAAGGAAAGTATTGATACACATTTATAATTCTTTATTTATAATTCATACTCCGATATATTTGGAGTCGGTGCCAGCCAAAGCAAAATAAACTTACCTAATAGATACGAACTTGATTAATCCATTAACTATACATAAAATGAATGATGAAGATAAGAAATAATCCGCCGCTCCGTGAAGTTCGAAAATTGCAAACACTATCCTCCTTGGCTAGCTGGCACCGACTCCAAATATATCGGAGTATGAATTATAAATAAAGAATTATAAATGTGTATCAATACTTTCCTTGGTTTTCTATGACGCTCTTTTCAACTAATTCATAAAAATATTATTTATTTCTTACTTTTTAGTTTAATTTTGTACGCATTGAAGTCGGTTGTCCTATTTTTTTGCTAAAAATATTTTATTACTTTATCGTACGTAGTATAGAGGAAGTCTTGTAATCGTCAAAAAATTCGACCTCGAGATTTTCACGTATTTACACGTTTTGGACCTCCCTGAGTACAAAAATATTTTTTTTGGAATTATGTCTGTGTGTGTGCTGTGTATGTCTGTGCGTTAGCACGATAATTCGAGCATGCTTCAACTTATGGCAACCAAATTTAACATGCTTGTATGACATCAAAATATAAGGTTTCTATCAACTTTTGAGCCGTCGATCACGAAAGTTAAGCAAGCAAGTGCGCGATGGGTACTCGGATGGGTAACCAAAATTTAACATGCATGTATGACATCAAAATATAAGGTTTCTATCAACCTTTAGGTCGTTTCCGGTATACGAGAAAATCAAGGGGAGACCACTCTCGATTTTTCAACCGACTTCAAAAAAGGAGGAGGTTCTCTATTCGACTGTATGTTTTTTTTTTTTTTTTTTTTTTGTATGTTTGTTCCGCTATTACTCCGTCAATAATGAATCGAATTTGAAGATTCTTTTTACGTTAGGAAGGACATACTCCAAAGGTGGTCCCGTATAAATTATACCGAAATTGGTTCAGAACTTTTTTGTTAAAATGATAATTTCATTGGGGATGAAATAATAATATCGTCCACGAACACAAAAATAATGTAAATTTTTTTTTTGAACTTGCCATTACCTAATATGCAATAGTGAAATTTTGGTTAGTAGGTCCAATAGTCAACACATAAACTATGACAAATTATTTTGTGAACTTAAGTTAAATAACTAGGTTCATAGTTCATTAACTTACCATTCATTTTGAATGAATGGCAGGCATTTGTCAATCAATGGCAGCTATAGGTCTGAGACGTGATATTATTTGTTAACCGACTTAAAAAAAAGAGGAAGTTCTCTATCCGACTGTTTTTTTGTGTTTGTTACCTGAGTACTCCGTCAATTATAAGTATTACGACTCGATTTTAATGATTATTTTTTAGGTACGTCAAGATCAGAGATGGCCCGTATAAATTGTATCGATATAAAATCACCCCTTTTTGAACAAATCAGTAATAACAAAAAAAAACGTTTTAGTTAAAGTTTCCATTAACTTTTAATGAGCGCCTAGTAGGCCTATCCGTTTTCAATAAAATATACTTTATTTCCACTAAAAATAATAAAATAAAATATTTTTAGCAAAAAAATAGGACAACCGACTTCAATGCGTACAAATTTAAACTAAAAAGTAAGAAATAAATAATATTTTTATGAATTAGTTGAAAAGAGCGTCATAGAAAACTAAGGAAAGTATTGATACACATTTATAATTCTTTATTTATAATTCATACTCCGATATATTTGGAGTCGGTGCCAGCCTAAGCAAAATAAACTTACCTAATAGATACGAACTTGATTAATCCATTAACTATACATAAGAATGAATGATGAAGATAAGAAATAATCCGCCGCTCCGAGAAGTTCGAAAATTGCAAACACTATCCTCCTTGGCTAGCTGGCACCGGCTCCAAATATATCGGAGTATGAATTATAAATAAAGAATTATAAATGTGTATCAATACTTTCCTTGGTTTTCTATGACGCTCTTTTCAACTAATTCATAAAAATATTATTTATTTCTTACTTTTTAGTTTAAATTTGTACGCATTGAAGTCGGTTGTCCTATTTTTTTGCTAAAAATATTTTATCTCTTACAAAGTAGGTATTGTTGGGTATTTTACTTATATCAGTTACAGCTGTTAGAGTTGAGGCCAACACTAAGTTTAGCTACGTTGGACACTAAGATTGATTAGCACATTTCACTTCAGAAATGAAAGTCCTTAAGAATTCACAGCCAGCACCCTCAGCAGTTCCCTCCTACCTTGGACTTTCAAAGAGGCATGAAAAAGCATCTTACAGGACGGCAAGATGCTTCGCTTCGTTACTATAATAAATACCATAACAGAAAAATGATGAAAAGTGAATAACTTTTCACCTCACGCCCACGTGACGGTAGCGAAACGGCCAAGATTGACTAAAAGGTGTACAGTTTGTGCAGTTAGAGCTAGCAGAGTTAGGGCGTGTAGAGTTAGAAGTTTGGCTCTAGATGAATTCTAATCTTAAAAATGGCTTCGCAATAAGCATTTAGCCAATGGCTAGTGAAAATAGTTAGGCTTTACACGAGATCTGATAACTTTTAGACAGTGCGAGCCATAATTGGTCTCGTCATGGCAACATTGATGGCAACAATTCTGAATTGATATTTTCACTCAATATTTGAATTAATCATCATCATCATCATCATCAACCTATCGCAGTCCACTGCTGGACATAGGCCTCTCCAAATGTTCGCCACTTCGATCTATTTTCGGCTTCTCGCATCCAGCTCCTGCCAGCCACCCTGCGCAAATCGTCACTCCACCTGGCCTGAGGGCGTCCCACATTACGTTTGCCGAGACGCGGTCTCCACTCAAGAACTCGTTTACCCCAACGGTTGTCGGTTCTGCGGCTAATATGGCCGGCCCATTGCCACTTCAGCGTGCTAATTCGGTGGGCTATGTCGATAACTTTGGTTCTCTGCCGGATTACCTCATTTCTGATTTTATCCCTAAGAGAAACTCCGAGCATAGCCCTTTCCATAGCCCGCTGGGCGACTTTAAACTTGTGGACCAACCGTACCGTCAGTGTCCACGTTTCAGCTCCGTAAGTCATAACGGGTAGGACGCACTGATTGAAGACTTTTGTCTTTAGGCATTGTGGGATCGACGATGAGAAGACTCGACGTAGTTTTCCAAATGCTGCCCAACCCAACTGGATTCTTCTGTTCACCTCATCCTCGAAGTTGTTTTTACCTAACTGCAATGACTGCCCGAGGTATACATATTTTTGAACAACTTCGAGGGCGGCGCCGTGCACCACAATCGGTTCCGGTAGTACATGCTCGTTGAACATGACCTTGGTTTTATCCAAGTTCATCCGTAGGCCGATGTGTGCAGATGAACCAGCCAGGTCATTCAGCATTTGTTGTAGGTCCTGCAGCGTTTCTGCCATGATAACGATGTCGTCTGCAAATCGTAAGTGAGAGATATATGCGCCATTAATATTGATGCCCCGTCCTTTCCAGTGTAGCGTCTTGAACATATCCTCCATTGCATTTGTAAACAATTTCGGGGAAATTACGTCCCCTTGTCTTACTCCTCGATGCAATGGTATGGGTTTTGTTAGTTGATTCTGTACTTGGACGGACATGGTGGCGGCTTCGTAGAGACATCTCATCACTTGGACGTATCGCCAATCTACTTGGCATCGCTGCAGGGACGCCAGAACGGACCAGATTTCAATCGAATCAAAGGCTTTCTCATAGTCCACGAATGCAAGACACAGGGGCTGCTTATACTCCTCCGTCTTCTGTATTATCTGCCGCACTGTGTGGATGTGGTCTATGGTACCGTATCCGCTCCGAAATCCAGCCTGTTCCAGTGGTTGGAATTCGTCGAGTCTTCGTGCAAGACGGTTCGTGATGACTCTTGAAAACAGCTTATAGACGTGGCTTAGAAGGGAGATGGGTCGATAGTTCTTCAGCATGGTCTTATCTCCCTTTTTGAAGAACAGGATGACCACACTTCTGCTCCACGCCTCTGGAGTTCTCCCTTCAAATAGAACAGCATTAAAAAGCTTTTGGAGCTCCCTCAATACGGGTTTGCCACCAGCTTTGAGTAGTTCTGTTGTAATGCCATCCTCTCCAGGGGCTTTTCCATTTTTAAGCTGTCTAAGAGCCATCTCGATTTCGTCAGTGTTGACTTCTGGCAGGTCATCGGTATGGTGGCGTGTTAACGTGGCTCTAGGATCCTCATTTTCGGGATCAGGTCGAGACGCATGTGAAGCGTATAGTCGGCCATAGAAGTCTTCTATTTCGGAAAGGACTGCCGGCTTCGAAGCAATAACTTCTCCGCTTGCTGTGGTCAGTTTCGTCAGGTGGCTTCTTCCAAGAGATTGCACGAACACTTTTGACCCCCGATTTTGCTCGATAGCTCTTTGAATCAAAAGAGTATTAGAGCACCGGAGGTCGTGTCGTACGAGCTTCCTGATCTCTTGGTTTAGAGCACGCTTTCCCTCCGAAGTGACGGGTGGGTTTTCACGTCGTTCCTTCATCAGCCCTAAAGTCCCTTCCGAAAGTTTTGACTTTTTGCCTTTGCGCTGCAATTCGCAGAATCTTGTGCCTTCTTCCCTGAGGATACAAATCACATTTTTTAAAGTTCCGGTTTACGTCTGTTGTGGTTTCCACGGTAGTGAATCGGTTCTCCAGGTTTGACTGGAACGTTTCGGATCCTGTCATGGACTGGAAAAAAGTAGGTCGGAGTCTGGACGTTATCAGACGGACGCGTTCAGCCTTAAAGTCGATATTCAAAGAGCCCCGGACCAGTCTGTGATCGCTACCGGTATTGAACCTGTTGATCGCGGAGACGTCTCTGAATATGTGCTTTTTGTCCGTCATGATGAAGTCGATCTCATTTTTTGTCATAGTGTCCGGGCTTTGCCACGTCCACCTCCTTTGGGGCTGTTTCTTAAAGAAAGAGTTCATCAAGAAGAGCCCCTCTCGTTCGAGGAAGTTGACGAGCATTTGCCCTCTATGATTTCTACGCCCAAGTCCATGGAATCCTACTACCGACTCGCTACAATTCTGTATTCCCACTTTAGCGTTGAAGTCCCCCATGACAACGCTGTAGTGGGTCTTAGTGGTAGAGTGGAGAGCCCTCGATATGTCATCGAACATAACCTCCACTTCGTCGTCTGAGTGCGCCGAGGTCGGCGCGTACACTTGCACCACCTTGAGACTATACCTCTCGGTGAGCTTGACAATGAGGTACGCTACCCTGTTCGACACACTAGATATTTCCACAACGTTGTCAGAAAGGGACTTGTGAATAAGGAACCCCACGCCACCTTGGGATTGTTGGTCTCCCTCTCGGAAGTACATAAGGTGACCCGATTCAAGAGTTATAGTGTCCTCCCCCTCTCTTCGGACTTCACATAACCCCAAGATATGCCACCTAATCTTCCCAAGTTCCACCTCAAGTTCTGCCAGATGCGAGTCTAGCCGAAGCGTGCGTCCGTTGTATGTCGCCAGGGTCAGTCGGTTGTGGTGGCCTCCCGTAACCCGGAGATTCTTAGCACCCCCCGCCCCGCCGTTACCGTGGTCGCCACCATGACTAGGAATAGCGGGGCTGCCGGGAACTAGGGGCCGTGGCTTGTGTCGTCTTATCATGAGGAGGATTTGCCCTTAATCGCCACGCTGGGCAGGCGGGTTGGCGATCGCAGGGCGTAGTTTCTCGCACCGGTGCCGCTGCTGCCCGTCACCGGCCTGCTACATTTAGCTGCGCCTTGGGTTCGAATGGTTATACCGCCATTGGTCGGTCGCCAGAGCCTCGTCCGTCGATCAGCAGAATGCACCGCGTGCAGGTGAGGTTGACTTGGAGCAAAAGATGGTGGTTCGCCCCCTTGCATCCCCTTTTTTTCAATTAATGCCCTTTTCAAACTCTTCTGTGTTACATTTTGTATTCTCGGACATATTTCTCACTAAAAGACCGTGAATATAAAGATAATAGCCATATACTCAAATCATACTCAAGTCTGAGTACAATTCGCACGTACCACACCCAAATCACATCTCAGCGATAAAAACAAAAGGCAAAAGCCGGTGTCGTGTGAATAGCGTCGCTGCAGCATTTTTAACCGACTTCAAACAAAAAAAGGAGGAGGTTCTCTATTCGACTGTATGTTTTTTTTTTTTTTTTTTTTTTTGTATGTATGTTCCGCGATTACTCCGTCAATAATGAATCGATTTTGATGATTCTTTTTTCGTTAGGAAGGTCATACTTCAAAGGTGGTCCCGTATTAATTATACCGAAATTGGTGCAGTACTTTTTTGTTGAAATGATAATTTCATTGGGGATGAAACAATGATATCGTCCACGAACACAAAAATAATGACAATTTTTTTTTTGAACTTGCTATAACCTAATATGCAATATTGAAATTTTGGTTAGTAGGTCCAATAGTCAACACATAAACTATGACAAATTATTTTATGAACTTAAGTTAAATAACTAGTTTCTCTTCAAGTTTCATAGTTCATTAACTTACCATTAAAACTGAAATTAAAAATGAATGGTAGGCATTTGGAATGAGCCATAGGTCTGAGACGTGATATAATTTGTTAACCGACTTAAAAAAAAGAGGAAGTTTTCTATTCGTCTGTTTTTTTGTGTTTGTTACCTGATACTCCGTCAATTATGAGCATTACGACTCGATTTTAGTGATTCTTTCTTTAGGTACGTCAAGATCAGAGATGGCCCGTATAAATTCGATATAAATTCGACTCTTTATGAACAAATCATCAATAACAAAAAAAAAAAATTTTACGTTTCCGTTAAGTTTTAATGAGCGCTTATCCATTTATCCAGTAGGCCTATCAATTTTCCATAAAATATACTTAACTAGCGACCCGCCCCGGCTTCGCACGGGTGCAATGCTTATGTGAATATGCATGTATTATACATATAAACCTTCCTTAAGAATCACTCTATCTATTAAAAAAACCGCATCAAAATCCGTTGCGTAGTTTTAAAGATCTAAGCATACATAGGGACAGACAGACTTTGTTTTATACTATGTAGTGATTTCCACTAAAAATAATAAAATAAAATATTTTTAGCAAAAAAATAGGAAAACCGACTTCAATGCGTACAAATTTAAACTAAAAAGTAAGAAATAAATAATATTTTTATGAAGTAGTTGAAAAGAGCGTCATAGAAAACCAAGGAAAGTATTGATACACATTTATAATTCTTTATTTATAATTCATACTCCGATATATTTGGAGTCGGTGCCAGCCTAAGCAAAATAAACTTACCTAATAGATACGAACTTGATTAATCCATTAACTATACATAATAATGAATGCATAATAAAGATGAGAAATAATCCACCGCTCCGTGAAGTTCGAAAATTGCAAACACTATCCTCCTTGGCTAGCTGGCACCGGCTCCAAATATATCGGAGTATGAATTATAAATAAAGAATTATAAATGTGTATCAATACTTTCCTTGGTTTTCTATGACGCTCTTTTCAACTACTTCATAAAAATATTATTTATTTCTTACTTTTTAGTTTAAATTTGTACGCATTGAAGTCGGTTTTCCTATTTTTTTGCTAAAAATATTTTATGGGATTAAGTTGTGATAGCTAAAATTTACTTAAAAAAGTCCATTTCAATGAAGTAAATTTGATTGATTGATTGTGTGCGAGGGGACGTTGGAGATTGCGATGTGGTCTGTAACATACCGACCACACTGTTGTGTTTGACGGCAAAGTGTGGTTCGTGTGCACTTAGTTCGAAGTTCATTTATACCGCACCGCTCCCGCTTGACAGAAAATAAACATTCAAATATAAGCTTAAGCACGTAGTCTGTAGATACACTTTGCAACAATGACATCAACATCAACAGCTCATATAATATCCCCACCGAGGGGCTCGAGCCTACCCCACATTAGGGGCGATTAGGCCTTAAGTCAACCACGCTGGTCAAGTGCGGGATGGTCGACTTCACACACAACCTAAGAATTTCTTCATAGGTGTGTGCAGGTTTCCTCTCGATGTTTTCCTTCACCGTAAAAGCGTCGATTAAACGTACATATTGGTACGTGGCGGGGATCGAACCAGTGCCTCCCGGGTGGGAGACGACGGTCTTACGCACTACGCCACCGACGCTTCGAACAACAATGACCTCATATAATGCAAACAGCACGCGGTAAGCGAGCTTACGTCTTCTAGCCACTGGAAAGTGTACCTACAGAGGAAGATAGCTTATTTGTATGATCATTTTCTGTCGAGTGGGTCCGAATGGGCATCTTTAAACTACTTATAGTTTTTCAAGGAGACAATTGTGGAGATAAATTCAATTTTGTCATTTAATTAGTGCGTGGTCAGATGAAATATTAAATAACAATAATATTGTGATTGTACTACTGTGAGTGTGACGTGTAGTGACATGTATCTACATCAACAGAAAAGAACACATAGATAATCTCGTTTGAGATTATGATCTTCATTATTCACTTAACTCATTTCTAATTTAAACTCACTTAGGTTTCCTTTGAGTCAACAGTCAAAATGAAATTGATGTTAGCTCATAATATTAACGTTAATTTTCTTATCTTAATATTTACTTTCTCACTATAAAGATTTAGATTATAAATCTGTATGAATACTATCTTAAAGTTACCGTAACTGTTATAAACTAAACACAAGGTGATAGACGTCGACTGGTGTAAATAATAAAATAACTGTAAGGAACTGGTGAAAAGAGTGGAAAGTATAAAAGAATAGAGAACTCAGTAGGTCTGTTGGCCAGTACGTAACAATGAAAATTTTTCATTGACAAATAATCTATAAAATTCAGAAAAAAAACTTTTTTTTTATGTTACCACGTGATGGCAAACAAGCTTGTGGCTCTTCTGATGTTATGTGGTCACCGCCGCCTATAGACATTTGCAATATTAAGTGTAAATCACTTAACACCGCAAGTGCGTTTGCCATCCTGGGGACTAAGATGATATGCCCTCCACGCCCAGTAATTACACTGGCTACCTTTCCTAAAACTAAACAAGAAAGACATATAAACACTTCTACGTTATTGCCGTGTATCGTAAAAGCAAATTAAATGTATCACGCAAACCTATTATATATTTGAAACGATTCATCTTGCTTTTCATCACCTCTCGTTTATGCAGATATTGTTGGCTTAAGGTTCAAGTACCCGTTCGGTACCCAAGGCGAGGCTATCACACATTTGGTGAACAGCTTATTAACTGATATTTGCTTACTTATAACATAATGTGATTAACACTATGATTAATCTACGCTTCGATACGATCCGTAATGACAGCTGGCTTTAGCTATCTGAAGCAGTCAGCCTCGGTCAGAAGGACCATCTTACGTTACATCTATGAACAGTAAGTAACATTATATAAAGAAAGTAATATAATGTAACTGTTAAAAATAACAGCAGTAAGTATATAATCTGGGGTAAAGGATCTGGATAGTGGCCAATCAATCATAATTTGGACTAGAATGCCCAATTAGTACAGGTTCGAGTAGTGGTGAATAAATACCTAAATACGTATCATTGCTATTTCTCAATACAATATTAATTAAATACGATGTTAGCGTTGGGAGATTATTTAGAACTACCACAGCAAGCGGTACGGCGAGTCGCTATCTGGCAACAAACAAAGGTGCCAGTTCTCTTTGATCACGTTAACAAGTTAATTAAAGATTCGAAGTTTGTATTCACACACAACTCTAAACTTACAATGGAAAATTCAAGACTAAAGCTTTTACAACATTTACACTAGTAAATGTATTTTGTATTTATTTATTTTAAAAGATTCACCAGCGCATTCACTTATTGTACTAAACTATACCTAAACTTTCCCATATACATTACTTAATTCTTGGACAGTGACATAACTAATAAAAATACAAATAAAAGTCCAATTGTCCACAGGAATAATTAAATAATAGATCAATTAAGAACACATATAATACACATAACAGGTACTGTTAATTATTTAATTAAAGGTTTATGTATAATAAACACAAAATTAACACATATCAACAAACAACAGTACAAAATCGATATAGGTAATAAAACAAAACTTTATTTTACCCGGTGAGTAACCAATGATGAGAAGACTAATAAAATACAATTAACAAAATATTTAATTAACTCTCTCTAGGAATTTGATAAAACATTCGTCCATCCTCAGTAATTGAATGAACCCCTTCAATATATTATACACTCTTTCGCCTTATTAATCACTATTAATTTTAGACAAGCATACATAATTATACTTGATCATTCACACGCGTTGATTATTATCCGTTCATTTCACTGTTATCACAATAACCGTGGAATCTTCAACAGCATTGAAAGATTTTTGAAGAATCGCCTCAACCGGAAATCGAACCCGCCAAATGGTAAAAACACACCCGTAATTTTACGATACCGATCAAATGTCTCAATCGTAAGTATAATATCTTTCCAAATAACGCATCTTTAATTAAAGCAAGATTATGAAATTTTACATTTATAATTTCAGTAGAATTAATATTATACTTAGCCTTTTCTTTGCCGTGTCTTTATTAACTGATTTTGCCAAAATCTCGTTCTTCAGCAAGATAGGGCTGTGGCTTACAACAGTCAGAGAACAAGGGACTATCTTAATGAAAGAATTCCTTCCTGGATCGGTACTTTTGAACCAATTAGATGGACGCCGCCAAGACCTAACTCTCCTGGATTTTTATAGGTTTATGTAAAAGATTTCGTTTACGATAAGCAGTTTGAAAATGTGCAGAAGTTGAAAACTGAACTAAACATATTATTATTTTAAACATTCACCATAAAAATATAAATAAATGAACAGGGAGCGAAATAAATGTTAACAAAGCGAGAATGTGTATACTACTAATTGGGACACATTCTTGAGCGTGCTCTAGTCGTAAATTAAATTAATTGTAATATGAAATGTAAATTTTCATGGTCTTTTTTTATTTCATTTCATATTTTTCATATTTATTTATTGGTTCATAAACACGGGTAGTTATACAATGGTGTTGATTATTAATAGGTACAGCCATGATTCGCCGTATTGGCATATGAACACTACATTAAGTATAAACTTAAATAATGAAGCTTATTTCCAAACATGAATTTACATTTAGGTATAGGTATTAAATTCCATATTAAATAAATCAATAATTATAAAATTAAGTACATTATGTCAAGAAATAAAAATTCAAAATAATTTCAAAGTCAATGTTAAGTAAATGTCATTAATTGTTAACTAGGTATATTACATATTATGTCAAGAAATATAAAATAAAAATAAAAGAAAGTTCAAGTAATGTTCAATGTCAAAGTAAACTATATAAAAACTAATGATTATTTTCTATCTTGTCATCCAAAAAAAAAAATTAACACTATAGTATGGTTTTTCAGCAAGGAAGCCATTGAGTGCAGTTTTAAATCTCTTATTATCATTTATTGCTCTAATTGCCAATGGGATTTTATTATATATTATTGGTGCCATGCAATTAATGCTTATTCTACGGAGAAGGGCTTTACAACCTTCCGTTACTTTTAAATTACCCTCACGTCGGCTTCCAATGGGGCGTGCCTCAAAGTAATGCGGGCAGTTTTTTACAAAGTTTGCAATTTCGCTTATGTACATTGAAGGCAGTGTTAATATTTTATATTTGCGAAAGTATGGTTTACACGAGTCATCCTGCTTTAGACCAAACATGGATCTTATACATCTCTTTTGAGCTTTAAAAATAATCTCCTTGTCAACGGAATTGCCTCAGAACATTACGCCATATCTCAGAACTGATGCCGTATATCCGTGATAGGCTGTCAAAAGTGTATTAATGTTAGCAACTTTTCTTAATTTATTCAGTGCGTAGGCAAACTGGTTCAATTTATTAATTAAAATGCAAATGTGAGGCTTCCATGTCAATTTGTTATCAATAGTCAAACCTAAGAATTTAGTGGTGTTGACTTCGTCAATGGAATTGCCCATATAGTTAATGTCAATATCTAGAGGAGTGTTATTTCTTTGCTTAAAATTCATCAGATATGTTTTCGTCAAATTAATTGTCAAATTATTTAGAGTCAGCCAGTTAATCAAAGATATTAATGTATTATTCATGTCAAGTTCTATATTTTGCGATTCGTCATATGTGAATAAGATAGTGCTGTCGTATTTAAGATGCTATAAATATTATGTGTAAAAAAATCCTTACGATTGAGCCTTTCCATTGGTATCGTAAAATTACTGGTGGTTTTTAACTATTTGGCGGGATTGATTCCCGGTTCAGATAGGCGATTATTCAAAAATCTTTGAATGCAGTTCAATTGGTTTTTTTTTCAGTAAAATTTTCTATAAACAATATTTAAGATACTTTCCCTCCATGTCGCTCGGCTCGCGCATATAGATCGCAAGTAACCACCTTTGCGACACCCTAAACCTCTTTACAGTTTATTTCAAGGATAAGAACATGGGGTTTTGATTTGGAAGTAAAATTTGTTTCGTTAGTAGTTTACTCAGACTCAAAAGTTTCACTTGCATTTTCCGAATCAGAATCTTATATTTTCTACCGACGAATCCCTCGATGCTCGACACTTAACACGGCAGTCACTCTCTAACGACCACTGTACGCGGGAAGTAATTTATTACACTCTCCTTTATTACGATTATGCTTTTGTACTATAACCAAGTCGTAACCATCTTGTAACAATTAGCAGCGAATTTGTCTTTATCGCTATTTGTTGATTATTAATATTAGTAGACACTTCCTTCGCACATTATCAATATTTCTGTTCGCTGCTAAAATCTATCGGTTTCAAAAGCATGAACTTGGTCAGCTTTTGTTATGTTAAGTGGTTGTCATACGGCCTGCCTGGTGCCAAGCAGCCACAGACAACACTGACGTGATACTCGCGCGCTGCCCACCCGAGTCCCCTTCTCTACCCTATGGAGCTTAGCCGACCTTACGCATCAACAGAAACACAACACCACAAAAATGTAGTGTTATTTGACTGTGGTGTTCTGTAAGCTGGAGGTACTACCATAGTTCAGGCTGCTACAAATTCAAGCAGGTAGTCCGATGTGCCCTACCTCAGTTACCCAACTCTGTAAATCCAATTCACATTGACTTTTTATCTTTGACGATTTAAAAGTACTCAGCAAAGTCCATTTAAATAAATAGCTTTTTTATTTTCATTTTCATTTTGGTACGTATAGTTCATAGGTCGTGCAATGGTGACCAAATTATTTTCGAATTTCCTAAAGAAGTTAGAGAGCCCAATAAATTAACTAACTTGGTAATAGTTTCAAGGTATTGGAAAAGTCGTCACTGCATAAATTTTCCTAGAAACCGGACGAACGCCATTGCCTGAAATTTCAAATCCAAGGTATTTTATTACGGTTTAAAGAAATGGCGCTGTGTAACATTTAATTACAAATTAGCATCACGTGATATTTCTAGAACTGCTACTAATTTTTCGATTCGTGATCATGCGAACTAAAACAATAAATAGATGAAGGATCTATTTATTGTTTTAGTTCCCATGATCACATCGTCCATATAGGCTATAACACCCGGTATTATCGGCCTATTTAAGAGGGAATGAATTATTTTCTGAAAAACTGCCGGTGCATTGGTCAGACCGAATGGCATACGGTTATATTCAAAATGACCACCCGGAGTGACATACTCACTAAGACAAAATCAACATTTATATATTTGTCTGTTTGGGTAGTGATTGAGCTGATAATTGTCTGACATTCATTATATTACTAGGCAAAGTATCCTCGACATTTAACACTGACTGCGGGATTCTCATTCCAATGAGAAAATTATGTCAAACAATATAAGAAACAAAATTCAATGTCGAAAAGCAAAGTCTAAAGCTTAACTGATTGACGGTATTTATAGTTAAAGTCAAAATTTCTTTATTCATTTAGGAACCGTTTGTACACTAATGAAAGTAAATTTTGATGACATCGGTTCAAGAGTAACAATATCTCATCGGGATGTTGAAGATGTAATGTCTTTAAATATTAGACATATGTTAGCTTGTGACGCAATTAAGAAGCGAAAGGCTTTAATACGCCCGGATCGCTAAAGATCGAGGGTTCGACTCTCTACTCAGGGTTATCATGATATGATTTTTTTCTTGTCTCTTGTTTTCTGTTTAATATGTTATAGATTTCAAACATTTAAATACGTTTGATTTAAAAAAATATTACAATAGCTGCCCTGCCACACGTTGTTGTGGTTAATTTGCGAAAATGTTTTAAAAGATCATAATCGCAAACGTGTTTCATTTGTGTTGAAAATTTGTAGGTATGCGTTGCATAGCAGCGGTTGTTTGTATAACTTATATCCACATATTTTCGCTTTGTAACAATTTCAATAAATTTGCTAATTATCCAATTTTCTAAATTTTTCATTCCGTAAGAACCTTCTACACAGTATTAAAAACTTTAAAAAAGAGATGAATTAAATAAACTAACGTGACAAGGAAATATGACAGTTATTGCAATAGTTATAATAAGTCTTTTTATCAATCGTGATGGGTCACGCTCGCTACGTTCGTTTTCGGATCCGACTTTCACGGTCGCCGACCGATTTAATATAGTAGACCGGTCGCGGCAGCTGAGCTGAGAGTGTGGTTTGTGCAGTGAGCGGCGGCGGGGGCGGGCGGCATGCGGCGCGCGCTGTGGGCGGCGGCGGCGCTGTGCGTGGCGGCGGCGGGCGCGGGGGCGGGGGCGGGGGCGGGGGCGGGGGGCGGCTGCGGCGTGGCGCAGTACGCGTGCCGCAGCGGCGAGTGCGTGCGGCTCGACGCGTACTGCGACGGCGCCGCGCACTGCGCCGACGGCAGCGACGAGCCGCCGCACTGCAGCGTGTGCAACCGCACCTACTACGGGCGCGCCGGCGTGGCGTACGCGCTGGGCGTGGGCGCCGCGCCGCGCGCGCCCTTCCTGTGTCACCTGACCTTCACGGCGGGCGGCGGCGCGCACGGCGACCTCGTGCAGCTCGCCTTCGACGAGTTCCGCGTCGGCCGCTACGAGCCCGGCGCGCTGGACGGCTGCCCCGACGGCTACATGCAGCTGTCGGAGCTGGGCCGGCCCTTCACGGGCGGCTCCTGGTGCGGCGACGCCGACGGCACTGCGCTCTACTACAGCGAGACCGCCACCGTCACCGTCTCCGTCAAGCTGTTCCGCGTCCGCCTCGGCGAGACCTTCGGCTTCCGGCTGCGCTACAAGTTCATCTCGCAGATGGACGCGGTGGTCAGGTGAGCTCCGCGCGAGCGCCGAACCGATAGGTCCACCGAGAATGGCGCGCTGATGCCGGTCGTTTGTCGCAGGTTCGGGGCTATCGAGGCGCCCCTGGAGCGCGGTGCCGTGTCTCCGGGCACATACTGCACGAGGACGTACGAGGAGTGCCACCGAAAATCTTGCCGATTACAGAGCCCGAACTACCCAGGGATGTATCCGAGGTGAGCTGACTTGAATTTTGTGCTCGTTTCGCTGTCCCTACTCCTCCTTACTCACATTTACATCGCTCCGTGTGCAGGAACGTGACGTGCTACTGGAGCTTGAGACAGAAGGACATCCCTACTTGTAAGCATGCTATGATATCCGTGCGCCAGGATTACTCCCACAAGATGCAGATTAAGCGATCGATATCCATGGCCAGGCAAGTGTTAAACTAAATTAAGTAGATACAATCGGTAGTTTTGTCTTTGAAAGTGTGCCAGTGACGGCGACGTGACGTGGTGGTGTGTGCAGCCTCAACAAGACGGGGCGCGCGGTGCGGGCGTGGCGCGAGTGCACCGGCGAGCGCGACCGCCTCATCGTGTACGACGGCGCCAGCACCGACGACCCCGTGCTGCTGGAGTACTGCGGCGGCGACTGGCTGCCGCGCGTCACGGCGCGCGGGCCCGAGATGCTCGTGGCCTTCCACTCGTCGCCGTTCAGCGCGCCGCTGCGGCCGGCCGCGCGCGCCGCGCCGCTGCGGGGCTTCGAGCTCGACGTCGACGTCGTCTTCGCCGACTCCGACTCGCTCGACTACGCCAGGTGAGCCTCGCCGCGCGCCCGTGGCCCTTCCGCCCCCGGACCCTCTAATCGGAATCCTCGCTTCAGGGAGGCGCGGCGTTGCGAGTTCCACGTGAAAGCTTCCTCGTCCGAGGAGGAGACGAACGGGACCGTCCCGAACGGCGGCCGCGGGCGGCGGGGCAGGCTGCGCGCGCCCGCGCACACGCTGCCACCGAACACCACCTGCACCTGGACCTTCCACGGGCAACCCGGTGAGTGCGGCCAGCGTCAGCTCGAACTCGTTGGCACGCGGGATCTATATTTTTAACGTCACCTGACACTCGGCAGGTGACCTCGTCTGGATATATTTCTCGAGCTTCACCCAGTATTCGCTCGTGGAGCCGCGGCGCGCAGAGAGTAGCGAGCGTGAGGAGGAGGCCGCCACGGCGGCGCCGGCGCGCACGATGGAGGGCGCGGGGGCGGGGGCGGGGGCTCTGACGGTCGAGACACGCGCCTGCGCCGTGGAGTTGCGGCTGTTCGACGGCGGCGGTGGGGGCGAGGCGGGCGCGCGGCTGCTGGGCCGCTACTGCGACAGTGCGCCGGCGCTGTGTGCGCGCGCCGCGCTCGCCAACGCCACGCGCGCGCCGCGCCCGTGCGCGCCGCCCGACGGCTACGTGTCGGCCGGCGCCGTGCTGGCGCTGACGGCCACGTCGCGACCCGGCACGGCCACGCACCCATTGTCATTCTCGCTCCACTACGAGTTCGTGGACGCGCGACTAGCGGGCGAGCCGCTGGCGGGTGAGCCACTGGCGGGCGAGCCGCTGGCTGGCACGCGTCGCGCGTGGCCGAGTGAGTGCGCGCGAGTGGTGTCGACGCCGGGCGCGCTGTGGTCGCCGCGGAATGCGCTGTGGTTCGGTCGCGGCGGCGCGCGGCGGCTGCGCTGCGTGTACCGACTGCAGGCGGGCGCGCGCGCCGTGCAGCTCGAGCTGGCGGCGGCGGTGTTCGGGCGCGAGCCGGCGTGCACGTCGCGGCCGGACCCGGTGACGGGCCGGCTGACGTGCGTGCCGGACGCACCGGAAGCCCGACCGGACGACACGGACGACGAGGTGCCTGCGGACTTCGACGGCGACGATGACGCCCCTTTGAACGTTCCACATCTTATGATATACGAGTCCCCGTGGCCGGGATTCAGGGTGAGTATGTATGTAGTAATTACATATTACCTAATTAATGAACGTGAATTGGGTGTTAAATAAATTCATATTAAAAAAAGTCACATTTTATCTATCACTATTACCTACTTAAATCAAGCATTAATGTACTTCTGACCTGGTGCCTGGTTTACCTCGAAGATAACGATCTCTTCAGAATCCATTGTGTTTTCACCTTCTCCGTGGGCGGTCTACTGGGAATCTCCTTGTGTATGCTCATTAATGAAGCGAAGCCACAGGGGTACAAGGTGAAGCTCTCGTCGTCTTTCTCGATGTCTCTAAGGCTTTTGAAAGGATTTAGTATGCAAATCGCACTGGCAAGCTTTCTTCATACGGAATCGCTACCGGCCTTTGCACCTGGATTGCAGATTTTCTGGAGGGCAGATTCATGAGAGTACTCATTAAGCTCGTCGGATTTGCTTGGTATCAATACTGGTGTCCCACAGGGTTTCGTCATATCCGCTACTCTATATTTTCGCCAACCTCTATTTCGGTCACTACACTAAGTCCGATGCGAAAAAACTTGGCATACTTTCTAAGGGCAGACGAGCCCAAGTTCGCTCCTGCTTGATACTCCTAGCCAACTGATATCGAACAGATCCATCTCAAAGATGATAACAGTACTCTTTTGTCACCTTTGGGACGTATTTGCCCGATATCAGTTAAGCCTATTTATCATTAAAAAACAATTGGTTGTCTGTAAAGTCGGTTTACTGACGATAGTTGAACGTGACAACGTCTTTTCAAAAGAAAAATTTAATTTCATTTGTTTAATAGATTTTTGCTTGCACTTCAAGCCTTACATGGAACGCCTCAGAGCGAGGTAACGCCGCATGCGTCATGTTTTTTCGTGCGTGCAGCCGGCTCTATCGAATTATAAGACGTTGTCACATATGTCAATAAACTAGATGCAATATTGACACTCGCCGATGGTATTGTTTGCACACTGCGCGGCGACACTCGGCGAGTGCGGCAGTGGTGTAGCGTGTGGGCGCAGGTGCCGGTGGCGTGCGTGTGCGACAACGCGTCGGCGCCGCTGCGGCTGCGGGCGGCGGGCGCGCTGGAGCTGGAGCTGACGGCGCGGCGGTTGCCCGGCGGCGGCGACGCGCGCTCGCTGCACTACGGCGGCGCGTGGTCCGCCGCGCGCGCGCCCGACTGCGCCGCGCGCCGCCGCCTGCCGCCGCCTGGCGCGCGCCTCACGCTCGCCTACCCCTACCAGTAACTACCGGCCCCTGCCTATGTTTGTGTATGCTTTAAAAATTCTACCCTGACGCGCGGGGAGGAGATTCTATTTTTACCTCTCCGACACCAAAAGAACTCTTTTGCTTTGTGAAATCTCGAAACAAAAACGCATAATTACGGTCTTAAAGTATTCATGATTTTTTTTCACCTATAACAATTTTCTCGTTGGAGAGGTGAAAAGTTATATGTTTCACACGAGAGCAATTTTGTCTCGTGCCTTTAAATCACTGACTGCGTTTATTTGTCTATTTATCAATCACTCGTTACGCTTGTAATTATTCAATATTAGACTATTTCTCTGGTTCGTGATTTTAAGGCGGCATTTGCAGTAAAAAATAATTTTGCTTACTTGTTGAACAAATAACTATTTTCAAGAACGCACTTGTAAATAAATTTAAGTTCAATATATTCTGATTTAAAACACAATTTACAATATATGAAATGAAATATAATATTGAAAATAGATTTCTAACTTGTGCCAGTTTCAGGATAGAATATATAAAAGGAAGATTTGTGATCCTAATAGTCAAATTATGAACTCTTCGAAAGTGGACCTATATACGAACCCTGAAGTACCCCAAACAAAATTTTGAATTTCTACCAACTAAAAACATTTTGTAGTACGAGTAGAAACTATTTGACACCTATAATAACACCAATGCGATAATACACCTCTAATATCCTCTATAAATTCACTTATTTTGAAGGAACGTCAATCAGGTCAAATGCTTTTCAAAATACTATTTTTATCGAAATATTTTAGATCTAAGTATGCAGAAAAGTACTAACATGTAAGAGGGATCTTACATGTTAGTACTTTTCTGCATGACTGCAACAATGAAATAAGTTTAATTTGAAGCATCGAAAACTTTGACACGACTACATAAGAGCTGGTCTCGCGCAGAAGTGACTACTTGTCGGAGTGCGGCGAGACTCCGTTCCTGCTGAGCGCGCGCGGCAACCGCTCGGTGTTCGTGCGCGTGCGCGGCCACGACCTGCTGCCGGCCGAGCCGCCGCCGCCGCCCTGTGCCAGCGACAACCGCGTGCTCGTCTACGACGCGCGCTCCGAGCGGTCAGTGTCGCCGCAAACACTCCTCACGACGGTCCTGAGCCACGTCCTTACGCTCTCACCGTTGCAGGTTGCTGCGCGCCGTGTGCCCCGGCGAGGACGAGCGCTGGGTGCACGTGTTCAGTGCCGAGTGGTGGGGCAGCGCGCCGCGCCCGGGCGCGCTGCTGCTAGTGTGGGCGGCCAAGGAGCCCGGCCAAGCGCATTTCTCTTGGATGGAGGTCGGACAACGCTTTGTTTTTTAAATTTGGTATTATCAAATATACTGATTACACATCAAAAAAGATGGGTTTAAGACTATTTTTCAAGACCAGGCGGAGTCCATTGTTTTTGGGAGAGTCCAATGTCTTATGTAACCATCTAAATGGCTGAGTGATAGATAGGTTAGAGTTATTTATTTTGCTGTGCAATCAGTATTTTTGATTAGACTACGGAAGATTTTTTTGATTAGCAGTAAACCCTTTTAAATTTAAACCTTGTATAAGCAGCAATGTATAAGTGGTGTTGATTTGTGGCGCAGGTGTGGCGCTCGGGCGGCGCGGGCGGCGGCGCGGGCGGCGGCGCGGCGGGCAACTCGTCGTGGCGGTGCGCGCACGCGTGCGCGGCGCTGGGCGCGTGCATGGCGCGCGCGCTGTGGTGCGACGGCGCGGCGGACTGCCCGGGCGGCGCGGACGAGGCGGCGGGGTGCGGCGCGGGCGCGCGGCTGCTGGCGGCGCTGGGCGCGGGCGGCGCGGGCGCGGCGGGCGGCGCGGCGGCGGCGGCGGCGGGCGCGGCGCTGCTGTGCGCGGCGCTGCTGCGACGACGCCGGGCGCGCGCCGACAAGCGGCTGCTGGCGGCGCTGGCCGACGGGCGCCGCCTCACCGAGGAGCTGCTCTACGACGCGTCGCGCGCCTCCTCCACGGCGTCCTCCTGACGCCGCGAGCGCTCCGTCGAGTACATCCACGTGGACCGCGAGACCACCGTGTGACGGAGCGCCCGGACCGCCTCACCGTTTCTCTGTCGTTATGGTTTGCTCGCGAGCCGCGCCGCGTGTGCCGTTGTGTGTGACGCTCCCCCGGTGACGTTGTGTGTGACGCGCGCCCGGTGACGTAGTGTGTGACGCCGCGAGTGCGGTCGCTCGGCGCGCGAGCCGGTTTTATATGTTACCGTTGATGAACTGTCCCGTCCCTCGTTTCCACTTGAGTTATGGAACGCTAATTATAAATATGAAATAAATTTACGAAGTAAAATTTGTCTTTTCTTAGTCATTTCTAATCACCTTCACGATCTTTTATAATTACTCCGATATAAATAAATATTTAAAGTCGGTGCCAGCCAGCCAAGGAGGAATGTACGCACAATGTCATTTATAAAATCATTAAACAAAATCGGACCCACATGCGATCCCTGAAGGACACCGGACGTAGAGAAGAAAGGTACGGACAAGTAGCCCTCAGAAAAACTCTGGAATTTCGATTACAAATATAAGAGGAAAACCATGCCAGAAGTTTACCTGTGATACCAAGGTTAGAAAGTTCGTGTAGCAAGATTTTGTGGTACACAGTATCAAAAGCCTTGCTAATATCCGTATAAATTGTATCCTCAGATAAACACGTGAATCAAGGGCGGTAACAAGAATTATGAAGGATATCAAGTTGGAAGTAATAGAACAGATTGCTGGGGTGAAAGTAGATGTTTTAAGTGCCAGTTCATAATGGGACAAAGAAGAGACCCAAAAACTTGGAAAATATAGAAATTATTGAGATTGGTCGATATTTTTTTTAAATTTAGCCAATCAAATAATGAAATCATGATTGATTGATTGAGGCCCATGCATAAGTCTGGCTATACAGGGTGTAAGGGAAACGCTCCCTAAAACGAAAACAGGAGGTAGTCCTAGTGATACTGAATACGATGTCATAGGTAAAATCTCAAAAATAAATTACATTTTTAACACTTTTTTTTCACTTATTTTGTGTATTATCATGCCAGGACAACAAAATAAAACAATAATTTAAAATTTACAAACGCAAATTCATTTTTTTTACAATAAAAGCAATGTACTCAAAAATATCGCGCGCAGTCTACGGGCCGGGCGGCGGGCGAGCGAAACGTCTAGCGCCGCTGCGTGGCCTTGCCCTTGACCGTTGTTGACCCATTGAACCCGCGCACGTTGACCAAGGTCAGCGCACGCGAGCGATACCGGCCGGCCGCGCCATCCCATCTACTACCTAAACTTTTTTGACGCACCCCGACGATAGGGAAGCTAGGTATGTTTTACCACACCTGCTAGATAGGTACCTATCATAATTCACAAGCATAACAGATATCCCGTCTCTTAAATTTTATGACAGACTAAAGTAGGCTTCTAATGTAAAATAGCCCATGTAAAATAACGTAGGTAGGTACTGCATTATACAGTGTCGCCTACGTGCTTAAATATCATCATAATAATCCACTCTTCCACAGACTACTGAGGGGATACCTACATCATTATTACGAAGTTTTAAAATACCGCTATTAGGTATGTTACCTAGTAAAGCAGATAATGTAGGCATCTACGTCATCAGTCAACACGCGCTAGGAGACTCACGCAAACTCAACAAACTAAATTTCATAACTCACGTATTGACGAGAACTTTATGCAACACAATTAAACCGCTGTACAAACAAAAGTAGCTACAAAAATAACCTTTAGTACAATGAATCTTGCACACATAAAATATCATTATAAACTTAATACTGATTAAAGTCATAGGTACTTTTTGGAGAAATTCTATCACTTTTGGCCGATCAGCTGTTATTCTGCGCGGCACCACCAACACGCGGCGGCAGCATTCTTTGGCGGATAGTACAAAGACACCGGCATCACAGGCGGCTTCTTTGTATTTGCCGAAAGGACAAATGAAAATGCCGCCCAGTCGGTGCACGGCGCAGGACGCACGCGCAGTTCGCTGTTAGCTTCGAACGTAAACGCATGTGATTTACGAACGAAATGTTATTACCTACCTAGTTCATTTGTGTGTGTGTGTGAGTTGTGTTTTAAACTGCCTCTAATTAGGCGTACAGTGCTTGCGAATACGAAGCAATATTAAGTGGATGTGCCTCAGAGAAGCTGGATGAAATGCTTCCTTGCATTAAGGATATCGCGGCGTAGGTATCCAAATCTGGGAGCGCTAATTGCACCTCATTAGACGAAATGCCTAACGTAGGTACGTAGTTTTGATCAAATTGTTAGTTTTATTTATTTCCTTGTCATTTTCGTTATTTTTCTAGTATTAGTGCGGAATCGAATCTGGATTTGAAATCTGGCTTATTTCTTCGTTCACGTACACCCATCTAGGTATTTGTTGTTGTTTACTTTTAAACGTAGGTAGCTAAACTATTACTCGTGCCTAGAAATTAAATCAATTAAGACTACAAGGCATAAAAAGGGACACCAACGAATCGGTATACTGATTGTGTGTAAGTGTGTAAAATAATGTCTTCAATAAATTCGTTGTAACTCGTGACCTTACAAGTCCTGTGTAGCTTAGAGGAGTGCATTCGCCCGGATCGCGAAAGGTCCCTGGTTCGAGTCCTGTCTCGGGCTTTTATCATGTTAGATTTTTTTATCATTTTTGTTTTCTATTTTTTTCACTCAGCATGTCATGGTGCTTCTCAAGTTAGTGAAAAGGTAGGTAGGTAACTACCTCGGACCAAATAAAATCTGAGGTAACTTGATTTGATGACGCGCGCTTTCGTTTATTTGCTAAGTAGGTAATTAATAAGACAAAAGTTGTTACTCGTCGCTTTGATTATTTATTTGTGTTTTTTTATTATTTGTATGATACTTAAGTACCTACTAAAATTATCAAACGGTACCCGGACTACTAAGATGATTTCGAGTGTAACATCTGTCCTGGTGGTTGGCTTTTGTTAGTTACTTTACTGAAGTTTCATTACCTACTTTACGAGTTCAATGCCCCTGCATGCACACGTTTAAGGTTGAAAACTAAATGTTGTCCGTACATAAAAAATGAATGTAACTCTGTTAAACTAAAGATTTGTGAAGAGGTTTTCATGATCTGCGGGCTTAGTCTGCGGGCGTTCGAACCTGTTCAGTTTTAGATACGCGTCGCGCGCCGGGGCGCCGCCGCCGCTTGCGTCGGGCCGCTACGGGCCGCCCGCACGTACGTAATACATTGCGCGTTGTAAAATTACCAACTCTTTAAATATTCAATTTAAAAAAAAACTGCTGATGCCATAAATTTACTTTGAGGTAGTAGACTTTATATTTTTCGTTTTAGAGAGCGGGTCCCTTACACCCTGTATGTCCCTCGTTAAAAACTATCGACAGTTTATTTGCATAAAACACAATTATAAAGTTCATAAATTTCAAAGAACGTACATAAGTTCAACCTGCATGCAAACGTGCAAAACTGAACTGAATGAATTAATATAAATTAATAGGTAGTGGAGCGATATTAATAAATTCAAATCTCCTCTCTAAAGCCCCGGGAAAACTTCGGTCTTTAAATAATAACTGTAAGTAAAGGTAAGTGGTAGAGACAGTCATTTGCAAACAAACTTCATATAGAGCGACATCGAGCCTCTCATCTCAAATGCTCGAAGTACCTTTCTAGTGTTCTTTTTCACGACTGATAATGGTACGTGAGATCATGCAAAATGGATTTAAATTCAGAGCCTTAAGCCCGTAAATGCATACAAACTTGGATTATATAATAGAAGAGGAAAAGCTTTGTTAAGTTACGTCACGCGATATCAACGACCATAGCGTTTAACGTTGTTAAAGCGTACTACTGTGGAACTGAGTCCAACTTGTTTCATATCCACACGCAGCGGGTCGTTAGTATTAAATAATAATAGGATGTGAGAGACCCGCACTTCTTTGGAACGAGTTCAGCCATAACAAAGGCATTACAACTTCGTACGCACCAGTGGAAGGGATCATGCGTGCATATTTTATAAAATGAGTAGCACAGGAAAATATTATCCCTAATACTAAAAAAAAGAACGCGTCAGAATGGCGCACCGCACAAACCAATAAGATATTTTGCTACATTCCAAAGTAGGTTAGAAGGTTACCCCATGGGAAATTGGATATTACACACAGACCCTACTGCGCACAATTATTCTCTTACGGAACTAGATTAAGAGACGAATCAAATAGAAATAAATCGCACGTTACACAGATGTTAAATCAGTACAATAAAAAAACCTCTTATTACAACTAGCGATAATCAGTTGAAGGTAAAATAGCATAAACTCATACTCAAATCTCTGATTACTCTTATGGTCGGTCATACATGAAAAATATATCATTTTAATCTCAATTCGTCAGGTGTGGGAAGCACAACACTAGTCGCATTTTATTTTCCTTGGAATGTATCAGATAAAGATGGATGACTTTTATCGCGTACCTGCTGTAGCAAAGTGGGTGCGAATAAATAAAAAGGTAGGTAGGTAGTGCTCGTGAAAAGGAGAAAATACTTATTGGTATTTTACATAAGCATTAAATTGTGTACCTCATTTTTGACGATTTAAAAGTACTTTGCCAATTCCATTTTAATAAAGAACTTTTTGATTTGATGGATTATTAATTAGTTTTCCAACTTAACGCATCCGATAGCATCCAATGTTATTTAATGAACTTATTGAAATGTTGACCTCATTTGTGAAATACTGCGTTAAGAGGAATTAGATTGATCATCTCTGTGTGTCGGTCAGTTATGGGAGGTATGTGGCAGTAGATCGATGATGTTCCCGGAGGATCGAGAGTGTTGAGCGGTGCAGCCCTTGACACGCAGCCGGGGTCACCGCGGGAGGGGCGGCGGGGGCGGGGAGGGACAATCACTCAGTGTCAATATTTGTATTCAAATGCGAGTCGTGCACCACAGACGTCATAAACATTTTATGTGAGACGCTGCGTCTTGTATTATAATTTTGGTTGAGTTTACATTTGAATATTGCTTTAGAAGCAAGTGCATGTTCTATTCATAGGATACTTGAAAGTGGTAAAGATAAAATAAATTAGTAGATAATTATGTTTACTTATTGTGTGCGTTTTACATTACTTTATTTATTTCAAAAAAATTAAAACCACTGGCTTTTTCTTATTTTGACGATGATTTTATTCATTGACTGAGTAATTGACGTCATCGTCAAATTCAAAACCGCCTCTTTTTGTAGTCTTTATAAATAAATTACTTTAAAATGTTTTTACTTATGAGAATGATCAACTAAGTTTAAATTTTAATTTTAAGTGAAATAATTTGGAGTTCTTTAATTTCAGGTTTGACTGGCATGTAGTATACATAAGTTATTATAAGTAGGCCGCAATTCAGTTAAATATAACTTTCCTTAATTAATTGGCGGTTATGCTAGCCGAGCACTCGTTGCTATTCGACGTATTTACGTGACACGAATAATTTTGTACATAGATGAAATATTATTTGTGATATGATTTAAATAAAATAAAACAATGTCAACAAAATTAATTTATCGGTATTGACATATTTAATTAACTTTTTTAAACTTTATTGCACAAATACAGTACAAACGATGGACTTAGTGCTATACAGCATTCTGTACCAGTCAAATTATATCAATAAAAAAATAGGTATTTCCAAAGTAAGTAAAGTCATTTGCGAATAAGTATTGATGGGTACGATACCCATCATATTCGTGTTTATAATATTCAACAGGAATCTATGTAGTGTGATCACAAATTATATTTTTCGCCTTTCTCTCGCCACTAGTTATCATATAGTGCCGGGTCACCGCCAAAGATAGCATTCTCAAAGAGGACTAAGGTCAAGTAGATGACCGCTTTTAAAATATCGTGGGACGCAAAAACGAGTCACTAATAAAAAAGGCATGAAAAAGTAAGGTTGTAAGGCAATTTCTGTTAACGATTTGACATATTTTTAAAGAGATACGTTATTGGTGAGAAAATTATGACTGATCATTTGTATTTGAAAACTTTTCACATATTTAATAACGCAATAATGTACAGGATTATTGGAAGTCACGATTACTGGAAAAGTATGTATATTCAGAAAAATCGTTGATCGAACGTATCGTAATTTGCCCCGAATTTACTAATGGCCGAATATGTACATTTAAAGAATAGCAATGCATTCCAGCTTAAAACGGTCGAACATTTTTTCATCAAAAACGTAGTGGATATACCTACCAGTGCATTTTTAAGGAATATGAAAAGTCAAGGGAAGGGCGCCTTCAGACCTATAAAAAAACCGAGCGTGAATCGACACCAATAAACAATTGCTCGACGATCTGTTCGCTAAGAGCATATTTGACGACAGAACAGATTTTATCCAGTAGCTTTTCGCTTAAAGAATGTAGGGTAAATTAACAGTTCGTTATTACATTATATCGTGCTCATTTATCTCTGTTACAAAAACGTAAAATTTGATTTGGATACACTAGGTACAATGGACCTGACATCCATGGAATGCTAAATTATCGTCGATTCTTTTTAACCGACTTCAAACAAAAAAAGGAGGAGGTTCTCTATTCGACTGTATGTTTTTTTTTTTTTTTTGTATGTATGTTCCGCGATTACTCCGTCAATAATGAATCGATTTTGATGATTCTTTTTTCGTTAGAAAGGTCATACTTCAAAGGTGGTCCTGTATAAATTATACCGAAATTGGTTCAGTACTTTTTTGTTGAAATGATAATTTCATTGGGGATGAGACAATGATATCGTCCAAGAACACAAAAATAATGTCAATTTTTTTTTGAACTTGCTATTACCTAATATGCTATATTGAAAATTTGGTTAGTAGGTCCAATAGTCAACACATAAACTATGACAAATTATTTTATGAACTAAAGTTAAATAACTAGTTTCTCTTCAAGTTTCATAGTTCATTACCGTACCATTAAAACTATACCATTCATTCTGAATGAATGGTAGGCATTTGTAATGAGCTATAGGTCTGAGACGTGATATAATTTGTTAACCGACTTAAAAAAAAGAGGAAGTTCTCTATCCGACTGTTTTTTTGTGTTTGTTACCTGATACTCCGTCAATTATGAGTATTACGACTCGATTTTAGTGATTCTTTTTTTAGGTACGTCAAGATCAGAGATGGCCCGTATAAATTGTACCGATATAAATTCGACCCTTTATGAACAAATCATTAATAACAAAAAAAAAATTCTTTACGTTTCCGTTAAGTTTTAATAAGCGCCTATCCATTTATCCAGTAGGCCTATCCATTTTCAATAAAATATACTTAACTAGCGACCCGCCCCGGCTTCGCACGGGTGCAATGCTTATGTGAATATGCATGTATTATACATATAAACCTTCCTTAAGAATCACTCTATCTATTAAAAAAAACCGCATCAAAATCCGTTGCGTAGTTTTAATGATCTAAGCATACATAGGGACAGACAGACGGCGGATAGCGACTTTGTTTTATACTATGTAGTGATTTCCACTAAAAATAATAAAATAAAATATTTTTAGCAAAAAAATAGGAAAACCGACTTCAATGCGTACAAATTAAAACTAAAAAGTAAGAAATAAACTTAGATTAAGAACATACAGATACCGTATCCGGGCACTCAATTTGGTGCAACCAATATTAGGCCTTATTTGGCACCATACGGAAACTCTATGCGTAGTCCTCGAGGTCAACGCACTCCGTACGCATCTCCAACAAATTATTAAAAAATGACGATTTGTGCTATTAAATGGTGTAATAATCGAACTGAAAAAAATAAAAAGAGTGAGAACATTACTTTTCACACGTAAGTTTTTAATATTTTATTGTATTTTCACTTTTTAAGCAATAAAAACCATATATTTAATTTTGTATTTTTTAAATACTGAGTGCTGCCAGTTACAGAAATTATTTTACCTATTTTAGTTGTTAAGAATTTAGTCGAATGCAATAATTTAATCATATTAATTGTTCTATAAAAAATACTAAGGACATAAAAAAAATATTTTCTGATGATTAGATTGTTTTGACTTAACGTATGGACATTTTTAACCGCCTTAAGAAAAGGAGGAGGTTTTCAAGTCGCCTTAACCTTCTTTTTATGTATGTTTCTACGCCTAGACCGGTTTGGAATAGTAGATTGTATGATAAGGGAGCTATTTTGCTCCCTTATCATACAATCTACTTTTACGGCGAGGGCGCTACTTTGATTCAAGAGCGAAGCAAAGGAATTCAAAGTAAATAATAACACAAGTTCTTAATGATACTTAATTTGGGCTAGATAATTGGTGTGAGCGTAGAAATATTTATCCCTACTAATATTATAAATGCGAAAGTAACTCTGTCTGTCTGTCTGTTAAGCTTTCACGTCTAAAGCACTGAACCGATTTTGATGAAATTTGGTACAAATATAGATCTCGGGGAGGGACATAGGCTACTTTTTATCGCGAATAAAAGGTTGAATGGGTTGAAATAGGGGATGAAAGTTTGTATGGAAGTTCGACATGGCGGACGCGACTTTTTGATATAATATCAATATGGGTATCATTTTCGTGGTTTTCGGGGGTCCTGATTACAAATACAACATCTTTTTTGAAATCCAAGATGGCGGACGTGACTTTTTGACAAAATATCAATATGGGTATCATTTTCGTGGTTTTCGGAGGTCCCGATTCCGAATTCAACATCCATTTTGAGATCCAAGATGGCGGACACAGCTTTTTAATAAAATATCAATATGGGTATCATTTTCGTGGTTTTCAGCAGCCCAGATTCCAAATACAACATCTATTTTGAGATCCAAGATGGCGGACGCAACTTTTTAATATAATATCAATATGGGTATCATTTTCGTGGTTTTCGGGGGTCCCGATTCCGAATGTGACATCTATTTCGAGATCCAAGATGGTGTTTGCGACTTTTTATTATAAAATCGACATAGGTATCATTTTCGACGTGTTTGTCCACGAAAACCACGAAAATGATACCCATATTGATATTTTATCAAAAACTCACGTCCGCCATCGTGGATATCAAAAAAGTTGTTGTTCGTAATCAGAACCCCCGAAAACCACAAAAATGATACCCGTATTGATATTCTATTAAAAAGTTGTGTCCGCCATCTTGGATCTCAAAATGGGTGTTGTATTTGGAATCGGGACCACCGAAAACCACGAAAATGATACCCATATTGATATTATATTAAAAAGTTGTGTCCGCCATCTTGGATCTCAAAATAGATGTTGTATTTGGAATCTGGGCCGCCGAAAACCACGAAAATGATACCCATATTGATATTTTATTAAAAAGTTGTGTCTGCCATCTTGGATCTCAAAATGGATGTTGAATTCAGAATCGGGACCCCCGAAAACCACGAAATTGATACCCATATTGATATTATATCAAAAAGTCGCGTCCGCCATCTTGGATCTCAAAAAAGATGTTGTATTTGTAATCAGGACCCCTGAAAACCACGAAATTGATACCCATATTGATATTATATCAAAAAGTCGCGTCCGCCATCTTGGATCTCAAAAAAGATGTTGTTTTCGTAATCGGGACCCACGAAAACCACAAAAATGATACCCATATTGATATTTTATTAAAAAGTTGTCTCCGCCATCTTGGATCTCAAAATGGATGTTGTATTTGGAATCGGGGCCGCCGAAAACCACGAAAATGATACCCATATTGATATTTTATTAAAAAGTTGTGTCCGCCATCTTGGATCTCAAAATGGATGTTGAATACGGAATCGGGACCCCCGAAAACCACGAAAATGATACCCATATTGATATTATATTAAAAAGTCACGTCCGCCATCTTGGATCTCAATATATATTTTTTTTTAATCGGGACCCCCGAAAACTACCAAAATCGTACCCTGATATTCTATTTAAAACTATCCGTCAAAAACTTTGGTGTGGCTTTTCCGTTTCATCGAATTTTCAAATTACGACGTACCTATCGTATAAAAAGAAGTTTCACTTCAAAATCAGAAGTAGTATTCATGTTTTATTTAAATTACCTGGTTTTGGGGTGACGAGATTTTAGTGACCACACCAATTTTTAGTAGTGTGCGTGTATCTGTGTGTAAGCGTTAGCACACATAACAAATTTTTTGCGTCAGTTTTGAAGCGGCATATTGTATGGAACTATCCTTCTAGTATGTTCTTATTCTAAGGAAATAAATAATATTTTTATGAAGTAGTTGAAAAAAGCGTCATAGAAAACCAAGGAAAGTATTGATACACATTTATAATTCTTTATTTATAATTCATACTCCGATATATTTGGAGTCGGTGCCAGCCTAAGCAAAATAAACTTACCTAATAGATACGAACTTGATTAATCCATTAACTATACATAATAATGAATGCATAATAAAGATGAGAAATAATCCGCCGCTCCGTGAAGTTCGAAAATTGCAAACACTATCCTCCTTGGCTAGCTGGCACCGGCTCCAAATATATCGGAATATGAATTATAAATAAAGAATTATAAATGTGTATCAATACTTTCCTTGGTTTTCTATGACGCTCTTTTCAACTACTTCATAAAAATATTATTTATTTCTTACTTTTTAGTTTTAATTTGTACGCATTGAAGTCGGTTTTCCTATTTTTTTGCTAAAAATATTTTATTTAATATGAAAATGTATGCTTTGTAAGCCATAACAGATCAAATGAGATTTGAATGTGTTATAAATACACCGTAACCTAACTTATGCATAGTGAGAGGCGCGTATCATACACTCCAAATAGACTAATATGTCAATGGTGAGCGCCGCTGTCTTCCGCCGTGGATCTTCTGTTAGAGCATCGCCTACTTTGTTAGCTAATCAACCCACCTCTTGTATTAAGTCAACGTCTCTGCTCTATATTTGAATAATTGCAGCGCGACCCGAATAAATTCAATTAACAGGAGATATTTGTTCTCGTCGTGGCTGTATGCAAATGGCGAGTGTGAGCGCGGCGTCTCGTGTGCCTCACCGTTGTGATGACTCGCTCATTGTTCCACGACAGCCGTTGATATGAACACGCTCACCTTGCGATCGCGAGTATATTGCGGGCTTACCAATTAATATAGACAAGGCAAAACAATCCTATTTCAACGCCCTGGCCTTTCAAAGACCTTTAGTTGGGAGTTAATTGTCGAAAATATTTTTAAGGCTAGAATAGGTCACAGACAATACTTACAGAAAATAGTATACAAATTAGCAGTTTAGTAAACCTCTACACAGTAATTTTATCAGCCATGAGAATAGTTCACCGTTCTATGTACTGATCAGAGACACACATACACAAACGCAATAACTTAAGAAAGTCAATTAATATCAAGTTTATTAATAGCTTAAAAGTTAAATTGTTGCGTCAACTTGTTAATATTCTATTAGATCCTTTGTCGTATCGTAACATAATTATATAGCTGTGGAAAAAAATAAATAGCATCTATGATAGACTACGTCGTAGCACGTAGCAGGTCTACGAAGTCGTAGTACGTAGTAGTTCGTAGCGATACGTGAGATGGCTACGTAGCGATGCGAATCTCTCACACGATTGATCGTTGAAACGTATTATTGTGAGAGGTATACTTAGAAGTATATTAAAGTTTAAGAAACTCAAATACTTTTCTTGCAGGGGATCGACGGCGTGCGAGGCGCAAACTTGTCGCCGTTTTCAAATGTTTTGTGATATTACAGTAAATCAACAATAATTTATTCAACGTAGACTATTACAAGTGCCTACTTGTTGACGTCATACATATGTCATGAAATTAAATAATATTGATACTAAACTACTATTATAGTATTAAATTATCTGTGACTAAACTAAAGCTAATGCTGGTTCGCAAAACTGAGCCTACTGAGAAGAGCCAGCAAGAAACTCGGTAAGCTGTTGTTTCTTAATATTAAGAAAATAATTATCAAATAAAACACTTAATATAAAAAACAAAGACCCTTAAATAACAAACAAAATGAAAACCCAATACATTAGCTAAAAACATGAAAAAAATCGTAAAATTAGTACCTAATAACTAGTACAGAGAAATTTTATTTGCAAGCGTTATCATCGGCAATGAAGTCATTTATCTTGTAATGTGGTTTAAAAATTGAAGTTTGTTTTAAAAAAGTCTTCAAAAGACAGGTCAGAAACATATTATATTACATACATTTGTCGAATCATTATATAAAGACTTATACAAATAAAAGCATGAAGTAGTAAATTGCGTGCCTTACAAATAACATTGTTGTTCTATGGAATAATTTTATTTTTGCGTTTACAAACGCGTAAATATAATACTAGAAAAATGCACTGAAAAAAATCGACTTGCCTCAGGCGGGACTCGAACCCGCACCTTCCACAATCCGGGTGGACGCGTTAACCAATTTCGCCACCGAGGCACTGCTTTTCGCTGTCGAAATTTGTCAGTGCTTGGTGCTTATGTTTTTATGGTAAACATCGTTTCATCAAATCTTTGAAATTTGCACTTCCAAGACCCGAACGAAATATTTTTGCAAATATTTGACGCCCAGCTAAGATGAAACTACCTTACATTATGGAATAATTTTATTTTTGCGTTTACAAACGCGTAAATATAAAACTAGAAAAATGCACTGAAAAAAAAAAGGTTCGAGTCCCGCCTGAGGCAAGTCGATTTTTTTCAGTGCATTTTTCTAGTATTGTTGTTCTAAACAAAACTTGGAACGCAGTCGCTTACTCTGCTTGTAAGAATGTCTAATGTTTGTGATGCATAATATATACATAGTACATTATTGTCAGCGCTTATAATCCCAAGAGCTTGAGAAGAACTCTAGGTAACAGTGTTCAGCTAAAAAGTAGTATATTCAAATTGCCGTTTTAGTATAGCAATGGAGACGGCGTGACGGCGGCGGGCCACGACGGTCGTAGTTGACACATCGTATTAGCAATCAGCACGCGGGAACTGGCGCGATATAAATGCGGTCCCCATCGTTCCAATCTCAAGGCAGCATGGTCGTATATTGCTTGGCAAGCCACAAGAAGTATGGCAGCGTCCAATACAGCACAATCATGTGTCGCGGCGCCGATGGTTATTAAAATGTGTTCCGACTTGCGATAGTTGTAATTTCGTTGTACATTTTCGTCACAAAATTATGCTGTCACCATCAAGTTTATACAAAAATCACAGTATTTATTGATGTAATTATGTAGAGTAGAAAAGTTGCAAGTAGAAAAATATAGAATACTTATTGTAGAACATAAAATGAGAAAGCTATTTCGAATTTTGAGGTTCACGTTATGATTTGAATAGAATTGTATTGAATTCATCTTTATTGCATATCTACACAGAAATAAAAGATTACTGTATAAACGTTTAAAGTATAATGCACAATGCGCGGCCTTATCGCTATGATCGATTACTTCCAGGCAACCTTTGGATGGACAGGATTAAATCAAATAAACAGAGAGAAGATGGCGATGCTGCACTTCTAAAATAGCTTAACATATCTTTGTTATGTGGGTATAATAATGGACAAATTCAAGAGTTTGCAGCATTTTAGAGACAGCATTTTCATATTTAACAGAGAAGGTGTTGGCCTTAATCTCACGCGACGGTAAGTGATGATAACGTCAAAGATGGCCTGGTATGCTACTCTCAAATACTGAGGTACAAATTCTGATCTTGCAAGCCATTGCTAGACATTCCTATCCCATCCTAATTTAGGATGGAATCGGATAATGTGTATGACTGTATTCCTTACTTTTACCAAATTAGGATCCTAAATCGAACGATGTGTAGGATTGTCGGACACCCAATTTTTAGGAAAAACTTGTCGGAAAGTGCGGACAGAACGCGTCCAATTTAGGATGTCTGACAGATCGGGAAAGAAAAGGAACGTTTCATCATCATCATCAGTTCATATAATGTCACCACCTCGGGCTCGAGCCTACTCACATTAGGGGCGATTAGGCCTTAGACAACCACCTAGACCCATATGTAGGGTCGTCTGGGTAGGTACCACCTTTCTTATTTCTGCCGTGAAGCAGTTCGCTGTGTTTCGGATTGAAGGGAAAGGTAGCCAGTGTAATTACTGCGCATGGAGGGCATATCACCTTAGTCCCCAGGATGGCAAACGCACTTGCGGTGTTAACTGATTTACACTTAATATTGCAAGTGTCTATAGGCGGCGGTGACCACTTAACATCAGGTGGGCCGCAAGCTTGTTTGCCATCTCGTAACATTTAAATAATAATAATAATAACCACGCTGGCCAAGTGCGGGTTGGTCGACTTCACACACAACCTAAGAATTTCTTCATAGGTGTGTGCAGGTTTCCTTACGATGATTTTCTTCGCCATAAAGCGTCGATTTAACGTACTTATGAATTCAAAATTTGAAAACACATTGGTACGTGGCGGGGATCGAACCGGTGCCTCCCGGGTGGGACTCGACGCTCTTACGCACTACGCCACCGACGCTTCATAGGCTTAAACTGTCGGAATAAAATAATGCTGTTGATGCATTGTTACGGCGACAAATTTTGATACGTTTAGTGTAAGCTAACCAGAGTAGCCAGGCGGATTTACAAGTCCTACCACCGTCTAAACCGGACACAAAGTACACCCACGCAGATTGAACCCTTGGCGTCTGTATTATACTACGATCAGTGACCCACAAGACGGACGCGATTAGAATTAAAGTAACACAAATATCTGTAAGCATACCCTCGCCTAGCCGTTGCTGAATCGGCGTACCGGAACTGCTGAGCCGATATTCTTACGGTGGACGGCGAGGCGAAAGGTGATACGCTTACTATCCCTTTCCCAGTTGATAAGTATGCTAAGACCTTTAAGATTGATCGACCTAAATTCATAATAATTTGATTTAGTAACTCGTGTTTGTAGAGGTTTGTAGCTAACTATGTTGGGCAATAGTTAACAAGTTTTTGAAATCTGAAAACACTAAAATAATTCAGTTTGTAAGGTCGGGGGCGGGCGGGCGAGGGCGGCTGTTAACTTTTATTGATATCAAAGCGATAACTTTCAACTTAATCGCATTATTCAGAGTGGTTTGTGCGCTTTGAAGCTCCATTGTATATCTAATTGATTTCAAAGTTCTCCGTTAATTTAATTTATTTATTTTATTCACGGAGTACAGCGACCAAAGTTTTACATTTAGTTAAAGGAAGGTTTTAGATTAAATTATTATTTAGTTTTTTATACTACCCAAATAAGTGCGACTTACATAATTATGTTTCCCGATTGTTTTTTTTTTACTTTTGTGATTTATTTATTAACTTTGCTCACACAAATAACGAAGTCATTCTCAAATATCCACAAGTATTATGTGTAACTTAAGAATGACCACCGGTTGAGGAATGTTGTCAGCTTCCTCGAAAAATAATCATCATCATCATCATCAACAGCTCATATAATGTCCTCACCGAGGGGCTCGAGCCTACCCCACATTAGGGGCCATTAGGCCTTAGTCAACCACGCTGGCCAAGTGCGGGTTGGTCGACTTAACACACAACCTAAGAATTTCTTCATAGGTGGGTACAGGTTTCCTCACGATGTTTTCCTTCACCGTAAAAGCATCGATTAAACGTACATATGAATTTAAAAATTGTAAAACACATTGGTACGTGTCGGGGATCGAACCAGTGCCTCCCGGGTGGGAGACGACGACCAAAAAATAATACGAAAAATAATACGTGACACTAATTGATAAAATTCTTTTTCTTCAAACACAATTCCAATCTGTAAATATGTATAAATGTACAAGTTCAAATAATATAGAAAATAAATTAACAGTTACAATTACTCGAGGTAGAGCACAGTGGACTGGCCGATGGAATTTGGAGCACCATGAACTGTGGTAGCAGCTCCACCTTTTACAGAAGACCACAGGCAAATAATACTTCATCTTTGTGGTGATATGTTTCTGATGGTGACTAAGGATTTATATTCGGCCTCAAAAAATTTGATCACGTCTCTGATTTCCGGAAGAAACTCAACTGGCTTCCTATCAGGGATCGCAGGAACACTCGTATCCTTTGTCTCCTCTTCAATATCCTTTACAATCCATCCTATCCTGTCTACCTTCGCGAGCGTTTCTCTTTCTCTAGGTCTGCCGAAGTTCCCTGTCGATCACATCTTCGCACACTTCTTTACATCCCACCTCACAAATCCGATTTCTATTCCTACTCCTTCACTGTCGTGTCCATGCAGTCCGGCTGTGGAACTCGTTACCATCCTCGATTCGCGAATCTCAAACAATATCGCAGTTTAAGGCGCGAGTAAGAGCGCATTATTTTTCTATAAATTCTTCTTAAATATGTTTATTATTTAATTTACTATTGTTGATATGTATTTTATTATCGTATTTGTTTCTTGAAGTCATATTGTTTCTTTATAATGTATTTATGTGTATTTAAATATAGGTATGTATTTTATAATATTTTATGAAACGGGTACACACGTCTACCTATTAAAATCTCTCTTCCATATATGGGGCTGCTGGAAGAGATTTCTTTTAGAAATAAGCAGTACCTTTGTACAATTCTCTGTGTTATATAATGTCTTCTTTTGTAACTGTCTTTGTGTGTACATTAAATGTGAAATAAATAAAAAAATAAAAAATAAGGTCGCCAGAGCTCCACGGGGTAGGGAAGGAGACTATAGTTGTCAGTACGCGAGTGTCACGTCAGTGTTGAAAGCGTCTATAGACTACGGTGACTGATTATCAGAGCAAGTAATGATGTTATTTTGATAAAAAAAATATGTGAAAAAGTTTTACGAGACACTTGGCTAGTTGGCTACATGACCTATGGCTATTGTATGTGAGATGATGTTGTGATATTTTTATTATTTGTCATTGTTGCTAATTATAGCCATTTCAATTCTATTCCTGTGCTTTTTGTAACAACGAAGTATAGAAATCTCGCTTGTAACATAGCACAAGAACAGATTTCGTTATTCCAGTCATTTTCTCAAAATATACAATTTTATGGCGGCCGTTTGAAACGGAGTTCCGTTTAATTGTAATCCTAAAGTAAGGGAGATGTTTTCAATTGTGAAGTAGATTCGCGCGAACATTTAACGAGGCGTCCGCGCCGCGCCGGCGAGACGGCCGCGGCTCTCTGCGCTGCAACTATTATTCTGGCATAGAATAAAGATTTATGCATAAAACCATCATTAAGATAGCAAATACTTAGGTTTATGTTAACATTTGTTAACAATGTCGTAGCTCAATATCACGCATGTGCACATTTTTTAATGCAGGGCATCCCTAACTCATTTTTATTTTGACGCCCTGAGGGTTTTGCAATTTTTTGCGACCCCACCCTGGTCAAAACCTCTAAAAAAGACCTCTATAGACAATAAGTACCTACAAAAGTATTTATTTTACTTTGTTGGCTGGCACAAATGAGAGATATGTGCTTGCTTCATTGGATTACTGGGCATATCTTTTCAAAACGGGGCTCATGTTTGGAAATCTCCACTCTCATTTCTTTTTATTTAAAAAAGAATTAGATATATTCCACTACAGCCTTGCCCAAACTAAAATGATGTAAGATTCTTATTGACAAAAATTTAGAATACCTACCTTTCTAGTCACTGTTAAAAAGTTTAATTAAATTGATGTATATACAAATTCAAATTGTTGTTATTTATAGAATCTATGCATACTTGTTAATTTGTATGTTGTTTGTTACGGTGCCAAATAAATTAAAAATCAAAATAAATTTTCAAGTTTTAGTGACAGTAAATATCCGTATTGTTTCATCTCAAACGTGCTTCGTATATATTCCAGGTAGTAGGTATTTGTGTTATAATTTTATTTCTTTGCTTTTGCCTCAGATGTATACTTATTTCGGTGACTGCTATTACTGTGAAAAGATATACATTGTTATGGTGTGCCGCGTACTATCAGCTCAATGTCACGTTTTGCAGATAAGACTACATACACAGCTACCAAACTATATATAATAGTAGACATTTGCTTACGTTACGATACCGTGGCCGCTACAAATACTATACCACTAAATATTATTGTAATATATTCTCAAGGATCGCTAGCGCGGAAGCTGAGGGGGAGGGCGCGGAGAGAGGGGGAGGTCTCGTCAAAGGCGCGTGTGATCGGTCGCCGGAAGCTCACGCTCTACTCGATTACAATCTACATAACAATTTCCGAATGTCTCCCGATCCATTATGGCGCAGGCAGACAGGAAATACGCCACATAATGCCTGAATTGATGTAAGTCTTTTTTAGCGAAAATAAAAGTCAAAAATGCCTCGGGCACGATTATAATTCCTCCATTCCAATTTTGAATGAAACCTATATATTGTTTCCTGGAGGTTGAGCGGAAAATGTGAGATCAAACTGTATTTAAATAGAACTACAAATTTCATGAAATAAATAAATTATCGAAGTTTTGCAAATCTGGGTCCTTCGAGCGTTTAGAGTATGTTAATATGCTAATAGAGTTGCTCTCCCTAAGGACGGTGAACGTTGGGGTACTAACTCTATTAACGTTTCAACATTGCTTATAATATTTCAAATATGTCTGCCTTTGCAAAAGCAAAGTATGGAATTTTTTATCACATCTATTCAAAAAGAGCTAGTTTGTTCTACGTTATCAGGGACTAAAATAGCGTTTTAATTCCTAGGAACAAAAAGTTATTTGAATTAGGAATGTGGATGGATATTGTAAATAAAAGTTCCAATCACCAAAGAGATTGTTGATGTCTTATTGTTCTTATAAAAAAATAAAGGTACTTTTCTTACATATTCCTAGTTGCGTTTACTTATTTTCTCATAGAGGGTGATAAAAAGTACAGTGTCAACCGCGGGAGCAACACCATTTTAAAGGTCTAACGACGTAAATGCTTTCAATCCCTCGCTGCGCTCAGGAATAAAAAAAAAACGCTCTCACCTTTAAAATAGTTATTATGCTCCCGTAGTAAACAATCTACTATTAATTTACGTCATTAATGAAACAGTGTGGAATGAAATATTTTCTAGTACGCACAATTTGCTAATCCAATACCTCAAATTTCACATCTTGGATATTTCACATTTCTCCGAAACAATTACATAAATGCATGAAACTTGCAACAGACAGTTTGATATTAAAATTGCTATATAAAAAGTAGGTACATATTAAATAATAATCCATATGACAATAATTGCCTAAAAATCTGTGTTAATGAGCTCGTCCCGGTATCTCTCAGTATAAACATAATAAAAAATCTTTCTTCCCTTCTCGCGAGGAGGGTCCATAATGTGATGAATATTTTTAAAATTTTCATTTCGTGTTCTTTATCCTTGTTCCTGGCTCCGTTCAAAAATATTAAATGGAAATGTTAATGAAGAAATAAAGAGACTGTAGAAAGACGATGGAATAATCATGGTTGTTGGTATTACAGTTATCATAAGCTTAATTGGTAATTGAAAATATGTGACTTTTGACTGTGTGCAATATCAGCTTATATATACCTCGTTAACATACTTTAAGCATAGTTGTAGATTATAATTATATTGAGGGGGAAGTGACGTTGAAGAATTTTGATGAAATAGACTAGACAATAGTAGGGCGATAAGCCGGCAACTTGTCACTATTTTGAGGTACTACATGGCCCACACTGCCAGATGTGGCTTTATGTGTAAGCATGTTACCGAACGCTCTGCTCAATCCTTTTTGGGTTTATGAGTATGTAGATTAGACAACATAACACAATTTAGGTCAATTTAGGTCTTATAGTCAGTGAGTGATTAAATAATGAAATCAAAATTAGACCTCTTATAACAACGAATGAACATAAGATTCATGTTCCGTGATGATTCTGTCGTAGTATTTTGGTCAATATCATCATTTAATTTGCCGAGTCAACAACGAGCGCGCATCGTCCGCACGAGGCCGCGACGCCAATTAGACGGCGGCTCGCGGATCAAAATTTAATCAAAAACGCCCCCCGGCGGCGCGGGGAAACAATCAAATTTAAAATTGGTCATATTTTAACGACGCTCACCTTGTTACCCACTGTTAATTTTCAACCCAATAAAGCAATAGTAGTGTGAGCCTACGTTCGCCGCAGCCAATGAGTGACAAAGATAGGAATTGTAACAATGATTTTAATAAATTTAAAAGGTTCAATGACCAACAAAAAACGCGGCAAGGTTATTTTTGTTGGTAAATATATAACATCACCCACGTTTAACGTCTATTATTCGTAGTCACCAGCGTCCGCTAAGGTCGGATTTTGTTAAAACCATCAATACTACTCAATGAGATGAGTCGCATTACTTAAAAGTATGGGAAAGATTTTTTAGCAACACAAGAAATACTATGAAGAACGAATTTTCGTATATCCATATCCTTCTAAATGTATAAAATGCATACAAAAATGAACGAAGATCCTCCTAAAAAGTTACAAGAATGTTGAGGAGCTTTTCTGTCTGTTCTGTTCCCCGCAGTTTCACCGCGTCGTCGTCCCAAGCCTCCATATACAAAAATAATAGTTTATGAGATATCTCGGGAACAACCTGAAAATGGTTACCTGCCTATATTATATTTAGAAAATAAACTAGGTCAATTAGATTTAGAACAAAAAAGTGAAAAAAAAATCACATTTTTGTTTAATATTACCGATATCAATCATGACATCGTCTAAGTACATTAAAACTGTGTTTAGCTTTAAAATCAGTTAGCTAGAATACTTGATTGAAATACTTATTTGAATACTGGGGAAAAATATACGTTATGCTTTAAACCACATTACTCTTTTTCCCATACTTTTGTATTATAAAATAAAAATGTTCTGTGAAATGATAACCCTAAACCTTCAAAACAGACTAAATTTCGTGGATGCGAACTTCGAGGTCAGGTCAAAAATGCCCAATGATCTTACTCGCTCAACTTGACACGATTACAAGCACGCCGCTGTTTATGTAACTTATTATAAAATCCAACAGAAAAATATTTTGCACTTGCACACAGGGGAGTTACGAGGTCTAGTATATTGAAGACTCTGTTATGATTATAAAAAAAACCTTAGGATTTAGCGGTCATAATAATGTGCCACCTATCAATGCCAGCTTTGAACCTCAACATGCTTTTATGCAAATAAGTCGCTGGTCTCAACGGAACTGCAACCGTTTCGACGAATTATTCAGTATAGAGCCTCAATAACGTTGTTACGGTGCTAGATTTATGTAGTATTACTGTAAGGCCTGTCCTCTGTATGTAGACCCCTCTCGTTGGCGCTGTCTCCGATTTCGCTTCAGGCAGATCTGTATCGGTGAGGCTATCATTGAAATGGTCCGAATGGATTTGGGTAGACGACTTCTCGCTTTTCATTTATCTTTCTTCAGCTTCCATTTCCATATAACAGCGCGGCCAATAAATTAAACAGTAGAGTGTCACAGTTATTTAACTATTCACGGTTTTCAGGACTTCAATGCTGGTTTGTTTTTAACTCAACTATAACTTAGTCGTATTGAATATTATGTACAAAGTAGAAATGTAGTGCCGCAGGGTCGCCGTCGCCGGCTCGCGCTATTATGGAGCGCTCGTTAAACGTTTGATCTTCAACATGAACAGCTTTCCTTCAGCATTACGCCTCTGTAATTGAAACGTCGTAAACTGAAACACCAATAGAAGAACATGTAAGTACTCTGAGGAGTGGTGTCACTTATTATTGATGTCTTTACGGATAATCGATACAAACATCTAAGTAACACATATCTATCCATTAAAATATTGGAGTATCATTTCGCAAACACTTAATAAGATAAAAGTACGTATGCTGACCCGACAGACGTCGTTCTGTCAAAAGTTATATGATAGGTTCTGTTTGTATACTCACAAAGAACTAATGAAGATTTAAAGATAAGATAAAGATACTTTCGCTACCGGCACTACGTCTGACTTTTATAAATAATAAATGAGCTTTGAACTAGGAACGCGATTCTAGGGACGACGGGAGAGTTTAGGTTTTGACACACACCACCCACCACCGAACAGTAATGTTGCTCTCTTAACATTTCTCAATTGTAAAATTAATTAAAGTTCCAGTCTTTAATTGAGAGCTAGTCTATCGAGACGGTTTCATTATACTGGGAGATGTGAATCAAACGGTTTCAACTTGCAATGAATTTTCTTCTTGCATCCAGTAACAAAAGAAAGATATTTTGACGGAAAGATTTCCCTGAAAGAGAACACAATGAACCGGATTGAGACAGTTTGCTTATAGAAAAGATTATTTTTTATAAAAGAATGCAGTGTAACTAGAAAATAGATCTATTTTAGCGCAAAAGAACGGATGAAAGTAGAGAGCATTTTTGACATTCGACGTATTATTTAGTTGTTTATATCTTCTTAATTACATTTAAAATACATACTAAATTATATGTCTCAATATTAAATTTTTACAATGTATAGCACTAAAATATATAACATTTCAAAATACAAAAATGCAGTTCTGCATCGGTACCAAAGATCAGGGTCCCGGCTACCGGTGGTTAAGGATCTGGAACCTTCTCATTATACGCGCCGTGTTTAGGAGTAGTACCTTCTGCATATGACTACAACCTCACGCGAGCCTCTTAAGGTGTTTATCGGAGCTCTTGGCTATCAAACCATGGGCAGATATGACTATTGGAACAATAATTGCTGAATCGATGTCCCACATGTCAACAATCTCATGAGAATGTGAGAATATTAATAGGTACACACGGTATTTGTAAACTTCAAGATATTCCAATCGCAGCAGCCACCTTAGTATATACTTAAGTGCACCGTGTGATTTATTTACATGAGATATTGATTTTGGAATCCGTGTTATTTATGTAAATTACACGTGAAAATTCTTTCAAGTATTGTTAGAGTTCTATTTATTTCATAATAAAATGTTGAAAGTATTGCTGAATTTGCTGTATGGCGATCGCGACTGCACTACCGGACACCACGCTATGCATTATTAAGTGTTTGATTAGTACAGTACCGCATTCCATTTACAAGAACTCTGAAGTAAGCAGTGTGTACGCTAGCTCAAGTCAGGGATAAGCTAGTTAAGCCGCGCCGGCGCTCATTAAAACTTAAACTGGAAGCTTTGATTTGGAGCTAAATTAAATTGGAAACGACATGCAGTTGCCAAATTGTTTTGCCAGTGACGGCCTTAATTATAGACGCTACTTACGGGAGCGACTGGCTCTTCAGAGATCCACTCATTGCAAGTTATAGACCGAGAAAACAGTACATCACATATCTCCTTATTCTGTTTAAATTTTAACATTTGCAGCCAGTTATAAAATAATAAACGCCCCGTTGAGATATTGGATAATAAACACGGAATTAAACGTAAAACGTCACTGTAGCCAGGGTTACAACGTTTTTATGGCGTGTCATGGTTTACATTCATACCTATAAGTATGGCGTGAAGGAAGCTTTTTATCTTTAGGGTCTATACATCTGACGTTAGCAGTTAGAGTGTTAGTGCGTTTGACGGACGTACGCATTATCGCTTATTATAGATGTTCAACAGTCTATCTGTTATTCATTACGCGACCGATAATGTCCGCGCATTTTGCGACTTATATTCTGCTATTAGGTAAATGTAGTCATAACTTTGTTTTCGATTTAACTTACAATTGTGGCGTTGTAAGGTACCTAATATGTGAGTGAATATTGAATCGGTTATCTACGTGTATATAGACTGAAATTTAGTTTTAAAGTTGAGTAGATCGTAACAGCGATCAGAAACATTCTTACGGAGATATTATAAAAAGGGCCCCGAGAGCGAGGCCGGGACGCGCGTCGTGCAAATCAATGGCGAGTGGGCGCCCGCGGCACAAAGTCCAAAGCAAAATCCTAAACTATAAGGAATATCGAAAAATGCTCAAAGAAATCGAGAGTCCGATTTCGATGAAAACAAAAACTGCATCATTGGATTGATTGATAAAATAATGATCATCGCTTTGATCATCGCTTCAAACAAGGTGGAACAAGAAATATTTTATTAAAATTTAACATTTTCCATTAGTTTCCCGTATATCATGATTTCCCAGAAATCGATCCTTATTAAAAACACTATCGAATGGTGTAATAATACAGACTGATTTTTTTCCAGGGCGCGTAGTTAAGAAAATGACTTCATTAAGACATTTCACAATACCACTCGAACCATCAAATAGTAAGTCCATCATGAGTAGAAGCTCGTAAATCAATTTAACCCTTCACATAAAAAGCAGACTATCAAAATGATTAAGATCAGGGCCAAAGGTTGAACAGACCGGAGGAAAATAAATACATCCAGAACCCTTGAGAAATAGGGGCGGAGATGATGCCGCACCTGCCGACGATGTTGTTACAGCCGACAGATGGCGCCCATTTATAACACAACAATCCGCCAGAGATTTTTACTTTCCTTAACAAGGGATTGGTTTTGTGAACGTGTTCTCTTAGTTTAAAGGGGGTATCTTGAGCAGCGTCTCGTGATAGGGATAATTGATGACGGTGTTTGATACAAGCGTCGGTACTCGCCTCCTCGCGAACGGTGCGTTTTTGTACTTAAAACGAATGTACTACACGGTGTAAGGTATGTATTTATGTTGCAACTTATGACATTAATAACACTCGAGGTACACCGGTAGTGACGTGGCGCAGTAGTGTTGTGACGATACTAAATAAAAGAACTCTTCTAAGTTTTGAGGTGGAGATCAGCAAATTATCTGCTGGGTATAGGTGTACCGGTTTTAAAACCAATGGCAGTCAAAAAAGGATAAATATGTAGGTATGTGGATAATGTTAAATACGTAATTCAAGCCTTTTTCCATTAATGGGAAAAAGGCTTGAATTACGTATTTAGACCGAAAATAATAGGTAAGACCGAAATCACCACTTTCCACTTGCTGCGATCCTTACATTTCTATCGCTTTATCTACTCTCACCATAGTCCACAAACATCTTCGAGTACTTTATATCTGGATCTTTTTCAAGATGTTTTTGATTTGATAAACGTTCGTTTAAGTCTTCCCGTCCGCATCTCCTTTCACTTCCGAATCATACATCCTTTTTGTCAATCTCCTGTCACTCATCCTCTCTACATGAAAGATCCCATTTGAGCATTCCTTTCTTAATTCTTGTCCACATGTCATCTTTAGAACCACACTTCTCTATTATCAATAACTCTAATGTTATAATTAGGTCCAGATTCAACAAATTTTCAATGAAATGAAATAAAAAATCTCTTTATTTAAATGGACTTTGCTAGGTACTTTTAAATCGTTAAAAACCCTACCACCATTTCGGGACAAAATAATAATTTCACTTAAATTATTATTATTGTGCTGAGATGGAGAAGAAATGGTGAAGGAAACTCCACAGCTTACAATTCCGTAATGGTTTCAAAACATCAATATAGGTCAATATATAATTATTAATATAATTTAAGTTACAGTTTTACATGCGCAAATTTTGGCGCATTTGGATCACTTTCTTAGTATTAATTCAATTAATCATAATAATGAACTAGGTAATTTAACTTTTGATACCCACCACCATTTTATGTTATTGTTAAATAGGTCCAGACATTCCTTTCAATTTAGGTGCTAAGCATACATTTATGATCCTCCGGTTAACAATGTTATAAGAATACAATGTGTGGTATACAAAAACAGATCCAATATTGCATTAGTTATTTTCATAATATCATACATGAGAACAAAAATATCCTATTAATTGCATGACTGCGTCATACAAAGATAACAACTATAAGACCTACGTTTACATCAAACAAGAAAACATGAGATGACCAGGCCCAATTAATAGATACTTACACGTTTTTTGTATACAAAAAAGTGCCTTAAAGTTTTTGTAAGAATATATATTATGTACTCGCAAGGAACAGACGCACTCCTACCCATGATGTTAGCGTGGGTCATCAATAAACAAGCCCACTCTATACATCTTGTACTATGTTAATATTCACCGCGGCCTCTCCCCGGGGCGTCATCTCGAGCTCGTTCCTCGTTTAAAACAGCAATGTTTGTTCACATAATGGCACTAAATCTATTATTTATTCCTAATGTACCGATGCCGACCTCGTAGCTTCCTAGTTTATAGTAAGTATATCTTTAGCAAACATCTACTGTGATATAATATAAAATAGATTTTAACTGCTTGCTCATAGACGCAACAATGATGACCATGTTGCTAAGATCGATCTGGTGTTACGTTATGGTTTGGAGGCGAAATATAGACGATAGTTAACGATGCTGCAACATACAATTTAAAAAAATATAATATAACAAAACTTATTGGTAAACTCAACAAACGATACATAATAAGAAAAGAAATGATAAACACATTATTTAAAAATAAAATGAAAGGAAATTATTATAAATTCAAACTATCATAATAATATATTATTTACCTTTAATGACTATACGAAGAATCGTTTCTTAATGGAGTACCTACTTTTTCAAATGGAGTTTATAGTGCCGCGTTGCTTATAGCCGTGGAACATTTTTGAAGGTTTCCAAAATATTTGGTTGTGATAAGACATGAAACTTAAAAGCACAAAGGTCCAAGTTGGGCCTTCATGCTTAAAAGGGTAAAACAGGACCCTATTATTAAGACTCCGCTGTCCGTCCGTCCGTCGGTCTGTTACCAGGCTGTATCTCATGAACCGTGATAGGTAGACAGTTGAAATTTTCACAGATGATGTATTTCTGTTGCCGCGACCCATATTTATAAATAATGGAGATACAGTTCTCGGAATCGGGAGTTTTTAGTTGGAAATTTCCTCCACTTTAGGATTTTTTTTAATTGTTCACATAATAGTTTACGAAATATTGGCGAAAAACGAAATGCTTTTTATATCATCTTTAATTGTTTACAACTTTTGCAATTTTTTATGTTCTAATACACGCTTTTGGCGCACTTTTCTAGGCGTCATTCTGGATAAAATGAGCTATCATACATAATTTTAAGAGCAGGAATTTTTCAGACCATTTTGTTGACCAAGTGTGTTTGTCTGTTGAAGAGTAAGCTTCCTAGATTTCCCCAACAGGGAAGTATTGACGTGCCGTATTACACTTGTAGTATAAAAATATAAATGAACAGTTTTGTCCAACACACGCAAAATTAATTCCACGTATTCCACAATTTATTCTGAAGGCTTAAAATAATTTTGTCTAAATATAAACACTTCCGTAATTAGATGGCGTCGTTAACTTTTTGATTCAGTCAAACTCCAATACAAATTGGATTATTGACTAAATATTTGTTGCTGAACTTAGGAAATAACAGTAACTTTCAATAGAGGCGTGAAATTGTTGTTTATCTAATATCAATTACAATGTTCTATTGAGAAGAACAAAGTTAAAGTACATTAAATAGAATTGAATACATTTTAGTACAAACAATTTAGACGAAAACCTACAGGAGTACCTAGTATCAAAAAAGCCGTCCGCCAATTACACACCCCGACAGGATATCAGGTTCTTATTATTGCTATCGACAATTTGTAGTTCCTCTTTACGGGTTTTGATGACGCGATATGACATAATGAGATCGTGAAAGGTCAAACCGAGAATTATAAATGCGACGTTTTGTAAATCAATCAAATCAGGGCATAGATTCTTCTTCTCAATTGATCACATAATATGAAATCAATGCCGAAAATTGGTTTAGCATTTATAAGAAAGTTGGTCGCTGATTGGCGCTGCAGTGGCCGCGGGATGAGAGCGCGTAATTGGAGCCAACTCGCTTACGGTTAGTTAGAGCGCCGTGACGTCACAAGACCCTCGCCTGCCCCCCCTCACCCCCGCCTTCCCCGCGGCCGCTTATTAGCCTCCAATTGTTCCGTCGGAAGGCCCCGGGACCCTCACTACAAAGGTCACAATTATCGTGGACACTAATTTGGTGACACAGTTTTGTAATAACATTATATTAAAATTAGAAGCCGGGATTTAAGCTAATTACAAACATGTTTTAGTACCTTCCCTCTTAGTGACAATTGAGAAAATAAAAATCTCAAATTATATTGTGCACTGCAATCACTTGTCTTTTAGGCAAAAATGTCTAAAAGAAGCCGCAGAAATAAATTCATTTGCTGAAAGATAACATTTTGAAAAGGCAAAAGTACGCAAATCACTGTCGATTATATAAGAAGAAAGCGGAATGAAGTAATGTAAAAATCTGTAAACCTACTGGAACAATTTATGTATGGAGGGGAAGGGGGGGAATTTTAATGGGATTTCGTTGGAGTAAGAGGAGAGATTTTAATGTTAGTACACACAAATATGGACTAGTTGCTAAGTTGGAGTGCACGGCCTAAATAATTATTTCGTCCTGAAATGGTGATAGGGCTTTTGACGACTCAAAAGAAATTAGCAAACTCCATTTAAATAAAGAGCTTTTTCATTTTATTTCATAGGAAATTAACCTCCTGACAGAAGACTGCAATCAAATAACAGTACCGTTTAGTAGCGTTGTCTATCTATAGGTGAGTAAGAATTACAGAAATGAAATTAAAAGTTCTCTAAGACTTTTAAAGTGTTCCACGGAGGAGGGAATTGGGTCAGGGTTGTCAAGTCATTATGCAATCATCTATAGGCTTCGATGATAGATTGCCATCAGGCCACCGTATGTGACTGTGAGGGTTTATTAGCAACTAGTACGTAAATTAATTCTGGAACTATTACTTAGAAACTTAGTATTTTTTTGCGGGCCGTTTCTATCGCCTACAGCGAACACCCACACACCCACGTTCACAGAAATGTCTCTGATTAGGTAAACAATGGCTCTGGCAGAATTAGAATATTCCCGACGAAGCTATTGTAAATTTGTAATGTCGATAGTTCGGCTAGGTATTCTGTTTGAACTAGAAGTGCTATTCAATAAAGTGAACTCTAGTAAAAGGTATGTCTTGATTAATCGTCATGGAGTTTCTCCCGAGTTCTTGTTGTAAAAATTTTAAATAAAAAAACCGCCTTCAAAACTAAAAACGGGAGAAATAAAAAATTTGTTAATAAAAATCTAAATGTTTTTTGAGGTCGGTGCCAAATACAAGTGACAACGTTTATTACAAATATTGAGGTAGGCACCGACCTCAAAAAACATTTAGATTTATATAAACAATTTTTTTATTTCTCCCGTTTTTAGTTTTGAATGCGGTTTTTTTTTAATTTTTTTTTTCTGCTCTTTAGTGTTTTAAGTATAGAAATTTTCAGGAAACTACCTCAAGATCTTTTAGACACACAAGTGATAAAATTACGATAAAATATCATCAATGTCAATTAAATAGGCATTATTAAGGATAACTCAAAAACTACTTGTCAGATGTCGATAAAATTTAAATGGGACCCATGACAAGCACTAGCTTCCAAAGGTCAAAAGAATCTTAAAAATCGGTCCACCCAGTAACGAGTTACGAGGTAACAAACATTAAAAAAAACATACAGTCGAATTGAAAAACACATGTTGAGAGACTCAATTTTTAACTCAAATCAACAGTACAATTTTTGTTATTTTAGTTAGGTACATTTTCACTTGACATTGGTAAAATGTGTACGTTTAATGCGACGCGACGCCATTAATAGCGCCAAGTTTCCAATTTTACCAAACTTTTTCCAAATTTCAAGACACAGCATTGCTGCAAGGTAATTTTTTTTATAAAAAACTTTAAACGTATAATAGTATTACCTGGGAAGTATAAATACGCCTTCAAACAAAAAATAATTATCCAAATCGGTTATGCCGTCTTTGAGTAATCAAGTAATATGCATAAAAAATATCTCGACAATCCGAAAACTTTTTTAAAGTGGGTTAAAAATACAATGCCACGAGATCTACACACTAAATATTTGTAAGTAATAGTTAAGTTCTCTATCTGCCAGTTACTTATGTATGTGTCGACAGCTGAGCACTATGTAATGACGCTAATGAAGGTGCATCCAGTGTGTTTCAAATACAAACAGTGTCGGCGAGCGCGAGCGTTAATGTCTGGCCCAAGTTACAGGCAGCGATATACTAACGTGCTTATGGGGCGTAATCCGCGCATAAAATATATATCAATCATGTAATGTAACTTGTGACCGTGCTGATGATAAAGTTACGGTAGGTAAATGGTAATGTTGATGATCTGGTAAAGGTTGCGGGAAGCCGCTGGATGTGGGCAGCGCAAGATCGTTGGTGCTAAAGATTGTTAGGGGAGGCCCGTGACCGACGTGTGTGTGAGGATTGAGGGCCACTTTGTCATATTCTCTTAAAAATATACCTATGATTTAGTGTGCGGTCTAAAAGAAATGTGAAAGCCTGAAACGACTTTGTGAAACCTTTGAAAGGCGAGTTATAGGCTGAAAGGTTGGGCCCTCAATCCTCTATGTGAGGATTGAGGGCCCACCTGTAACTAGTAAACTAAACACTCTACAGAAAAACTTTTTATATCAAAATCTAACGCTACGTTAAAAAAAACGTAAGTTAAAGATATCAGCGCATAACGCTATAGTATTTGGTATACTGCATTTCAAAGTGGGCCCTCAATCCTCACGCTTGCAAAAATTTGTTACCAAAAATAAACAAAATTGGTTTACTTTCAGACATTGTCTGCTTATCCAATGCGTTAGTTAAAAAATGTGAAATTTTGTGGAACCGAGAGCTTGCTCCAACTCCTCCTGGTTTTATAGAAATGACCTTGATAATGTTTGGGCCCTCAATCCTCCATCTGTTTCTTGTTTTTCTTTATTATGTATTGTGTAGGCATAATTTGACAAAGCTAATGTATTCTGTTTTTGTGAAAAAAAATGTGAAATAAATTGACATTAAGAGTAATTTGAAAGACTCATTTATTATTGCAGAAAACAATATTTTAATTTTTATTGTATAAATAATTTTTCACTAAGTAAGATTTGACAGCAGGGTGGCCACAAATTCTAATTATGTCAAAAACTACCGTTGTTGGCACAGACTAGTTAGGATTTTCGAATAAACATTTTTAAATTTTCCCTATTACGGGACGGCAAAGGCATCTAGCCCATACATCCATGGCTTAAGTTTTCTGTCTTCTTTTTGTTGATTTTCACATTAAAATGTGGGTGCCACACATCGTAATACATCTAGGAAGTGTTTGGCGAGAAATGCATGGCAACAGACCGCATCAGCTGGAAATGCAGTCACACCACAAAACCCTTACGATTCAATGACAGCACACTAATTTACCACCAACTGTCTTTCCCCAATGGATAATAAACTCTAACGATAGGGCATTATATTGAAAATCGATTGAAGAAATATGACAGTTTAGGATACTATTTTGTTCTGTTGACTCTAAATAGAGTTACAATCACCTGTAGAAAATTCTATTTTCTCTTGTTTGGTAAGCGCGCTAACAAACTAAAATGCCGAAACGTACTCATGTTAAAATGTCTATACCTACAATAACGTGTGCAAAACTCAACAATAAGCGGGCACCAAAAGCAAAAAATATAACTCCACTTTCATTTTAATAAAAAAAACATTGACAAAGGCTTCGAAAACTGCCACACCTTGGGATTTTATCTGCTACTACACTTTTTCTAACATTTCTGATTTTTTTATTTGAATATGCTAATCAACAAAACATCACTAAAACCATTAAAATCCCAGAATATCTGTCGTTTTTAAACAAAACTCAATAAAGAATATAAATTTTCCCTAAAATTTTCTTCACTTTCACGCATCGTGGTGTAAAAAAACTTGGCGCCACTAAGTTTGAGAACTTGTATACTACTTACTCTAGGAAAATTATCTACAAAAAATTCATAAATTATAATTTTTGATGCCATTAATTTTTGTCATGGGCTCAAAATAGGTTTTTATCATTGAAAAATACTGAATGAAACAAAAAAAAATGTAGAAACAATTCTATTCTCTTTATTGCATTATTAATATTACAGTAAATGTTCGAATTGTTTGCCACTGGCATACAGGGACAACATCGCATTAAAAAATATCCTTTTATTCTACGTGCTTTTTTGACGTGATTTTTGACGAAGCTCGAAGCTCATCTAATGTTGCCATGGTTTTTATTAGATGCAGTTGAAACAAACCCAATAGAAAAAGTCCAGTCTAGATGAGTGAACATGGTGGCCTTAAGTTAGGACCAAGTTGCCCGATTCGCCAGATCCAAGGCGCGTGGCGTGTGGCGCTCGGTGTCCGTAAGACCACTGCGGCCGTGTGCACACCCTGCACCATAGGTAAAGTCGCCTCTAGACCAGCAGTCGTTGACACTTTTTAACGCGCGGAATGGCGTGATTATAAATAAAATATATTTACCTTTTTGCACGAAAATTGTAATTTGTTTATTAGGTTATCGCGATTTTATAAAGAAATGATAACTTCAAGGAGCAAAGACGAATAAAATAGTGTTTACATCACTGGACATCCTAAAAGAGGCCAATCTTGCTAATAAAAGTCTACTCTCGCCAAAATAAAAATAAATTAAATTTACCGTCCTCTCAGTATTTTGAAAACACTATATTATTCATGAGCTCTGCTCAATACACAGTAAGCTGAGTTATCGCACTGTTGTAGCGTCAGGTTCGGGTGTTGTTGTGGAAAATATGTGACAGTTACATTTGAATGTAAACTTCAAGAGTAAAGTACTGAAAACAAGGCTGTATGGGCTAGATCCTTTTTCCTTCCCAAGGCAAAATTTAATTTAAAAAAACATATTTTAAAAAAACTGTAGCATAAAATATATCACTATTATACTACGACTTATTCAGTTGTGTTTAGTAGGAAACCATGGCGTCTGGATGTCGATCTTTGTTTTGATAATTCAAAATTGCTTCGGTGTGGATTTTGTGCAGTGAAATTGGTGTTGTTTCGATGTATAAGCTTGACAATCAGGTCTTGACTTGAGGAATCATTGATATAAGGGTTTTGTGGTGTGACTGGTGTGTGTGTATGACGTTGAGTATTTTATAGTGGGATTTCCAGCTCATGAGACGTCATCATGAGGTCTGTTGCCATGCATTTCTCGCCAAGCACTCCCTAGATGATGGTGATGAGATGCATTAAAATGTGTGACACCCACATTTTAATGTGAAAATCAACAAAAAGAAGACAGAAAACTTAAGCCATGGATGTATGGGCTAGATGCCTTTGCCGTCCCGTAATAGGGAAAATTTAAAAAATTTTATTCGAAAATCCTAATTAGTCTGTGCCAACAACGGTAGTTTTTGACGTAATTAGAATTTGTGGCCACCCTGCTGTCAAATCTTACTTAGTGAAAAATTATTTATACAATAAAAATTAAAATATTGTTTTCTGCAATAATAAATGAGTCTTTCAAATTACTCTTAGTGTCAATTTATTTCACATTTTTTTTCACAAAAACAGAATACCTTAGCTTTGTCAAATTATGCCTACACAATACATAATAAAGAAAAACAAGAAACAGATGGAGGATTGAGGGCCCAAACATTATTAAGGTCATTCCTATAAAACCAGGAGGAGTTAGAGCAAGCTCTCGGTTTCACAAAATTTCACATTTTTTAACTAACGCATTGGATAAGTGGACAATATCTGAAAATAAACCAATTTTGTTTATTTTTGGTAACAAGGTGGACCCTCAATCCTCACATAGAGGATTGAGGGCCCAACCTTTCAGCCTATAACTCGCCTTTCAAAGGTTTCACAAAGTCGTTTCAGGCTTTCACATTTCTTTTAGAACGCACACTAAATCATAGGTACATTTTTAAGAGAATATGACAAAGTGGCCCTCAATCCTCACACACACGTGACCGACAGTGGGCGTCTCTCGGGTGATATGATGATGATGTCTTTTCAGCGGCTGTAGAAATAGTGACTTAAGGATAGAAGAAAACCGATATTACACAAATACTAAACTCACTAATGGGGACTTTTATGAGCTTTGTTTCATCGAATTACTAATTATTTAGATGTTAGACTATGAGCCTAATCACGTAACAAACATAGTCTTTAATAATTGTTGATCCATATTGTTGTGATCCAGAAAAAAATAGTCAGTTTCCTTCAGGACACATTTTGCGATTAAAAGCGTAACAGTCTATTTATTTGTGTTTGTATTTGAGTAATTTCCTCGTGAATTATTAATGAATCCTCTTACTGCGACGGTAAAAAGGGAATTTACCATGTCCTTATTTATGTGAGCAAACTAAACTGCGAATAATTGAAATGGTTGTAAGTGTGCGTTGTACTCGGTCGCAGTGACGTCACCACTCACTTGGGATTGATAATGGCGTGTGACGTCATGCGGCTGGTAAGTTGGCTCCGGCTTAATAGGTCACGTCATCCAATTGAACCAAACTATATAGATCTAAAGGCAATGTAGCCAGAAATGTCAGGTAATATTTTATGTATTTATTTATATATTTCCACGCTCATACCAATTATCTAGCCCAAATCAAGTATCATTAAGAACTTGTGTTATAGATACTAGATAACAGACATTTTTAATAATACATATCAATTTTATATATAAACAACCATAACTCGCAAACAAATATTCGTGTTCGTCACACAAATATTTTAATTTTGCTACCAGGACTTGAACCCGGACCGCTTGATGTGTAGGCAGCTATACTGACCACTCCACCATGACAGCGTCGCTACGGTATGAGTAGCAAATGTCAATAGATGCAGAAATTGCGAATGCGCTCCGTCAACATCAGTCGCAACAACTTTTCTTGATGCCGCCTTGCATTGGAAGTGACGCAATCAATCGTTCCATTAAATATAGATGTAGCATTTCCGATTCCAGTAATCGAATCAGGAGACGCGACGCGTGACCGCCATTCTGATGGTCGCCTTATACCGGAGTCGATGTAGCTACAGGCTACGTTCACTCGGCTTCCTCTTACGATACGTTGTTTAATATACGGTGAAGGGTAATCACAAATAAATGACAAGCTAGTGCTATTAATACAGGGTGTAAAAGACATGAACAGTCAAACGAGAACCATGTATTCTGCTCACCATCATAACATTTTTTCTCCTTTAGACTATACCTGGGAAATTGATAGTTACGATTTTATTAAAGGTCAAAGTCATAATTTTTTTTTTCATTTTTTTATGAAAACGTTTTCTATACGTTATTTCTTAATTATTGTCCAAAGAAACATTATCATTTTTTTAGTATTTCATAACAAAAAATGGCTTCAAAACGTTAGCGTTCAATGTAGCTCACTCGATGCGCACGGACACTAACGAACGGGGCCGCCGTCTGGCAAAATTGAGTGCGTCTTGGCGAGTTGAGCCCTTTACATTGCGCGGTACAATTTGCATTTTTTTTTAATACCAAAAAAATAAAAATCATTTCCCAGCAATAATTTTTTTTAAATATGTCTTATTATCTATTGTTCATGTCTTTTACACCCAGTATAAAGCAATGACAATAAAATCAAAAAATGAAAATGTGCTGCAGATTAAAGAAAGACTTGAGTTGATATCGTTTTCTGAACATCTATCTAAGCTTAATTAATGGACGTTAATTTATGTACTTTATTGTATTGTGCAAATAATTAATAAAAACTCTTTTATTCTATTCTTAGTTAATGGCGTCGCGTCGCATAAAACGTACGCATTTTGCCAATGTCCAGTGAAAATGTAACTAAAGTAACAAAAATTCTACGGTTGATTTGGGTTGAAAATGGAGTATCTCAACACGTGTTGTTGTGTTTACAACAAGAACTCGGGAGAAACTCCAATAATAACTTTTAAAAGCTGAATTTTACATTCTTAACCGGAGGTAAAAATTTGACATGTATGAATAAAGACATTTTAGCCTTATAGCCACTTTGGCACTCGCAGGGTCCGGAAGGTACCTCTTAACTATTTTCTTTGCTCTATCTTTCGCTCCTTCCTGTGGAAGAAGGAAGGGGAAAGTAACGGAGGGGATTTGGGAGGAAAAAAATAAAGACATTTTAAGAGGAACTTATGACGACCGTAAATCGGGTTTTTTAGAGTTTCAATCATGTCAAATAGTTCTTATTCACTTATATTTCAGACAGTAAGTTTTCAAGGGGTCCAAGACGTAAGGAACAAGATTAAAGCTGGTAGCGCGGGTGTATCGTATGTTATGTATATATAACAAACAGTATACAATATCATAAATTAACACAATGCATGTATTTAATGAAAATTAAAGAATATTATGAATTAATCGTTCGTAGTTTACTAAAGACCCTATTAGCCTCTGAAGTTTTCAGGAGAGTCAACTGGTTCATCAGTACCTTTGTTCGTAACTTTTTTCCATCGTTCGTAACCTTTTTTGCGAGGCCCCCTCAGGCACGACGCTGGCGGCGGTGGCCGACGTCGCTGACGCCTAGCGCCACTGCACGGGCCACTGGTTAGCACGATAACTCGAGTATGCTTTAACTTATTGCAACCAAATTTAACATGCATGCATGACATGAAAATATAAGGTTTCTTTCAACTTTTGAGTCGTTTCCGGTATAAGAGAAAGTGAAGAGGAGACCACTCCCGATTTTTTTATCTTGAGAATCGCTTAGCCTTCATTTAACCAGTGATGATGAGAGCGCAGGTGGACTTACGGTGACAGACTTTGATAACATCAGGTAGAGGTAGCTAGTCAGGCTGACTTAACAAAGGTTCTAACACCGACCAAACCGAGTACTTTGTACTCCCCTGTGGATCGAACCCAGGACCTCAGAGAACGCACCACTACACCACGGAAGCATCTCAAAACAACCTTAAATTCAATAACGTATTGAATGTAGTCTACTGGCATCAGTGTCTGAGAGCCGTGGAACGATCTTCCCAAATAGCATTCTAAACAAGAGAAGTCAAAGGCGACTTACCTCGCCACTGCTCTACTGGAGAACACGGTCAATAAATAACACAGTGTAGGTATGTGCAGCAAGACAACTTATTATATTACACTTCTTTAAACTGTGGGCAACAAAGATTTTTAATTTAAATCTTTGAAAAGCTTAACAATAAAAAACCTTCCGCAATCCGAGCGATTACTCTTAAAAAAAAAACACATTTTGAGACAATCATCAATCGATTACAACGATATTTCGTTTCAGTTGGTCTTATCAAGCGTTTTAATTGTATGCGAAATAAAAATATAAACCGATTTAACGTTGAAATATTTCATTTTATCCAACGATACATGTACGACTAAACTCATACAATTAGTGTAGTTTAGTTTATTAGCGGAGTCAGCACAAAAATAGTGCAATTACCCAATTATTGTTTCAGTCTAATAAGCATGCGAGATTAATGGTTTTTGTTATAATTAATACATTTTTAGTGTTCAATAAGCTCTACGACAGCAACATCTATACTCTTATCATTTTTGACATCATCACCCGTGAAAACTCTTGACATTAGCATCGACAGCTTAAAGTGTGGACTTAAACCCCCACATCTTTACAATACATTATCTGTTAGCGAATACTCTTATTCTATGAACAGGTAGATTAATGCTAGTATTTATTCCACATCTGAGTGTAACTATTATACTGTGGAGGTGATGTGCACTGTGCGCGCTCTATACATTCCATGCTCGGACATTTTGCATTGTTTATCTTCCGTGGGGCCGAGGCGGGGGGTGGGGGGAGGTGGGTGCTCCACTCCAGCGTTTGTGATTTAATTAGGTTAACAATACTGTCACAATGGGACAGTTATCTTTTATAACGCCGTCACAATTTCACACAGGTGTTAATAATGAAAAGGAAGTAGCCGCGTAGCCTCTTTGTAATCAAGCAGTATTAGAACATTGCGAGAAAAGACAGCAATCCATTTTTTTAGTAATTCTATTTTGGTCCGCAACACAAAGTGTATGAGATCTAGTGTACAGACCAAATGATAAAAATGTGATTAAATGTAAATGGGTTTTAAAGAAAATAGAGATACACGCATATTGATTAAATATCCATAAACGCTCATAGTCCCAAAAGTGGTTGAGCAGAGCCTTAGGTAACATTTGGTTACACATAAAGCCACTTCTGGCAGTATGGGCGATACAGTAACCCCAAATAGTGCCAGGTTGCAAGCCTATCGCCTACGCAAAGGGGCATCAAATCAAAAGCAACTAGATCTTCAGTGAACAAACTAATTCAACATCATGACAGACGTTGCACTCCAAATTACTCTGCAGTCCGGGTATCGAAAAAAGAGCTATAATACAAGTGGAAAATATGAAAGATTTAAGGCTAGACTAGAAGCTAGAGATTTCATATAAAGGCGAGATTCCGACTATGATAAGCATAAATTAGAACATAAACTGAAAAAAATCGACTTGTCCAGGACTGGACGTCATATAATTGCAAAAATATTTCGTTCGGATCTTAAAAGTGAAAATTTCAAACATTAGATGAAACAATGTTGCCATTAAAACCTAGCACTGACAAATTCCGATGGTGAAAGTAGTGTCCCGGTAGCGTAGTGGTTGACGCAGTCGCCCGGATTGTGGAAGATGCTGGGTTCGATTCCCACCCTAGACAAGTCAAGTTTTTTCAGTGTATTTTCTGATTTTTTTTTTACGCGTTCGATAACGCAAGAATAATTCCATAATATGATAAGTATATTTATCTTGTATTGTATGTTTACGGTAATCTATTGTTTATTCACGTATACACCATAGGAATTATGTTCTAATACGCGCTCTACGCTGACGGAGAGTCAAAGTTCGTAGAGACTAAACATTGACGACAAAGCAAAATATCAAGGGACAAGATTATAAGGAGCAGAACATTAAAATCATTATGACATCCTAATTCTGGTCTTAATTTAATTCTAGTTGATGCAATATTTCATCATATTGCTATAGGTTTTAGCATAGTTCTGTAGCCTGCTGAGAGCCTGACACCAATCCTCCTTGCTGTTGTGTGTGGTCTACTGACACACCGCGCGAGTGACTCCTTGCTGCGATGATCTGTACGAGGCCCAGACTTCCCTCACTTGACGTTTACTACACCCACGGGATGAGAAGTTCATTTTTATGTTCCACCAAATTACTTACATAAAACATTACTGTTTCAGGAATTTAATTTTATGAACTATTACTAACTTAGATAAGAGGCACATTAATGCATCCATTATTAGTGAAATCAGCTTAATTACTTTAATGAGACCGTTTCCAGGATTACATAATGCTATCGGCGTGCTAAATTATTTTAGATAATCCTGCTGACAGCGGTTCGCGGCCGAGAGCTGGCCGAAGACAATAACATTACCAGTAACCAGCCAATGACGGTGGCGCCGCAATTGGCCAATTAGCGGGCGTTCGTGGATATGTGTTGATTATGATGTCTATGTCGGACGGAGCAATTATGTCGTAAGCCAATCGTTGACCTGGGCCGATCGAGATCTGCCTGACCCTTTTTATTTTTTGTTTGTAGACGGGGAGGTCAAATGCATTTACGCATCGTTCGTGCGGGGTGGTGCCAACCGGATATGTGGAACTCGAGGTAAAGGCGTTTCCTCCATACCCACTAAACATCCTCCCCGGCCTGACCTTCAGTGCGCTCAGGACAGCTCGGGATCTGCGCACCTGAGCGCAACTACACCGAGACTATCTCAACGCTCGTCTAGGCATTCCTTGCACCAATTGGTGGCCAGCAGCTACTCCTTCACCGACGGCTGCTCGACCTAGCACGTCCTCCTGACGAGGACACCAGGAGCAGCCATCGCACCGCACCCGGGGGACTTCGGCCCTGATTACAGAAAAAAATGATAAAGGAATGAAATCGGTTAAAATCTTCGTGTGCAAGGTAACATCGACTCCTCCCATTGTTAAAGTCGGTTAAAATGTAGCTTTTATTACCTGGACCATAATAACGAATCGATAGATACCTCATTCATCAAAATCGAATGAATAGTTTAGGCGCTACGGAGGAACATCCGTAAATACAAATATTCATACTCGTACACATAGACTGCAATAATCATAACCCTTCCTTTTGGCGCCACGTTGTCGGGTAGTAAAAAATCCATTTCTTATGCGTGTGTAGCATCATCCCTCAAATAAATTACCAATGACGGCGAACCATACTTTATAGGCAAGTTGGAAAAGTTAGACATGATTGCAAAATTCTCGGATAGAATGATTAAAAGAACAGCACGATTGTTAGTTCTATCTGAAGCGTTCGCTATAGACAGGTTCTTATTCATGGAATGGGAAGTTCTCCTCGACTAGCGTTAACAGGCGCCCAACTTTTAAGCGACTTCGGTTAGTTTCCAAGGAAAGTGAAATTCGTCTTTGATAAATCGCTGTTTCGGCAGCGGCAGGAGAAAAAATTCCACACATTAATCTTCCAATAAAAAGAGCGTTTATCAACTTCAGGCTATTTTTTCACAAGGCTCCGGTGAAGCGGACCTTACGTCTGATAAGAGTGACCCTGGCGGCAGTCCCCTCGTCGGCCGGATGACGTTTGCAACTTAAGAACTACTTATTTAATTTTTGTGTGGAATGTTTTTTGGACGGATATGTTAACGTTCAGAGCGCCAAAGATCTTAATCGTTTATTAACGGCAAATGTTTGCATGACAAACATTTTCTTATTTGGAAAATTGGTAGTTCATAATTATGTAAAAAAGTTATACTTACGGTCTGTCATTAATAACTAGCAGATGTTCATATTATTATCATTATCACTTCATTCGGATACTCCTTTCTGATGCCTTTCGTTAGAGGGGAGGAAATCAGCAATCCGTTGTTCAAGGTAAGACTAGACTGTTAAAATGGAAGCTGAATGTAGCTGAGTCATCTTCTGGACGACTTAGCAACTGTGTCTCAGTATCACAAAGAGTTACTAGGTCAAGGTCGAAATTGAACACAGCCAAGGGCTCTGTCAGTGGTGTACGTTGCCGAGGGAAGAATCGCCCGCATTCTTCCCGTACGTAGCGTACGCGGCCCGTGCTCGCGTCACCAACCATCGACTACGCCGCTGGCCGGGAGCCAACCCTGCGTGCTTCCCACACCCTTGGCCTCCCCCTCACCTCTCCCAGCCCTCAAGCCACGCAGCACTTACAATGAGCACAGAATAGCTGTTTTTTCTTCCGGCGACTCCAACAACGGGACAATAACAAAATGCCGTGACTCGAGATTTATTGGGGGCTGACGCAAAAGTATTATCTTTCATTTAAGGAAAGATAAATGTCACCCGTTTTACGATAAATTTATTTTATTCCACTTGGACGCTGTTTGTGACATCGATGGTGATGCGAGCCAAGGGCAAACAGTAATGTTTTGTAAATACAAAAATATTCAAGAAGATGACGATACCAACTAAACTATGAAATCCTATAATTAAAAAACCTTTAAATAAGGTAAGTTACTTTTGATGCTTGATATAATTGATTTGATGATAAGTGGCATTAAAATATTCGAGCAAATTAGAAGACAGATCGCCTGCGGGTAAACTAATAAGATCATTTTAAGGGATTTGAAGTAATAGATGAATTACATTATACTCAGTGAAATTAGCAGCAATTTTTTATGCACAAAGTCCTAAAAGGAACTCTGATTCCGATAATATAATAACAGCGGGTGATGTTCGGTCAATAGTGGACCCAAACTTTGTTGCCGATAGTGTACAGTTATAGGCTGTTCCTATTGGATCAGCTATTAATTAGCGCGCTACTACTGCGGGTGGTCTGCGGCAATCAGGCGCGCTTGTCCGTGCCGCTAATTGTGCCGATATGTAACTAAATTACAGACTCCTGATTGACTTATTCATTACGACGTTCTTGGATAATTTTCTGCTGCCGGCGCGGGATTGAATGGCGAATAATTCTTGCGGCATCCCGACACGTTCTTAGCTATGTTCAGGCTTTTGGAATTGAATGCTAAATAGACATTTAGTCGTTGATTTGTCTCCATTCTTAGGAGGCTGGACTTTTGGTAATTTGTTCAAAAGAGAGATAAGTTGTATTTATTACATTAGCTGATTGAATAGAGCCCTATTATTGTAATAAAGGGGATTTTGTTAACTCTACAAATTTTAAGATTGATCAATAAAATTTTATAACCTTTAGCTTTAGCTCCTTGCCATGATATAGGTAATGTGGCGCAGTCGATACTCTTTCGCCACTGGCACGTTATGTTTGCACATTATAATTAATAAATACAGATATTTGATTTGGGAACGCGGATTTGACCGATTCACATTAGATGCACGACCTCAGAGGAAGGATCCTTCCTCTGAGTGCACGACCGCCGCGCTGTACCATTGTTAAAATATTTGAGATTCGCTATAAAAAGAATATAAGTCTAATAGTAATCAAGTATTTTATTTGAGCTACGCCCTAGACGATCCCGGCGGTCGTCACAGTACCTACTTAACTTAGTAGCTCGCATAGTGATCGTATTTCTTTTTGCCTATACATTGAGAGAGGAAGATGATGTTACCAGTACAGTCAACGCCACGTCGGGCTATACAAAACTGTCAAATTTCTCCAAACGATTTTCAACCTAAGGCTATTCAATATAAAGTGCATAATCGATTGGGAAAATTTGACAGTTTGTGGTAACCCAACGTGCTGTTGTCTGTACATTCCTGAACGGTACGTAACGTAGAAAGGGATTTACACCAAGAAGGAATACGTTTGTCCAGCAGTCTCTGTAAGGTATGGAGACTGATGATAAATTGAAAGCACTTCTAATTATAGAAAATAACCTATGTTGTTATTAACAACAAACAAATAATATAAATAACTCATTTGGGAACAAGTGATCTATTTTATAGCTTTTACTAGCTTTTTTACAGGGTTGATGAGGCCAAAGTACTATCTCAGATATACCGTAAGAAGTTCGGTATCTTTTGGTTTACTAACGCCTACCAACTGTCGTTGCCTCGCGGTAATACTTAATTCTTTCTCCCTTCCTTTCATAAGAACAAATACATGGTCCTGTTGAATAGAGGCCCTCGTGCGCTAATGTGTTTGAGGACACCCGAGCCGCATCCGCTCTCCCGCGCTGTGTCACGTTACGAGCTCAATAGAAGCAGAACTAACATAAAACTATTAAGTGCATGTTTCATATATATACCATCCGGGAAATAGGTTACTTTTCGTTATTATATATACTTATAACAATCAGCTTCCATAGGCATTACAGTCCGCAAATCTCGGTACGTAGTTGATGGTTTGTTTTTGAATTTTTTCCGCAACATTGCATTTAAAGAAGAGTAGTTTTGTAAAATAAATATTTGCACTAAATAAAGTGGCGTTACATCACGCATATCAAAAGCTCTCCTATTATCTATAGTCTGAAGGTTTAAATTTGAGAACACTAAGCCTGTACGTAACCTTGGACTAATGCTGAACTGAATGATCTTTCATCGATTAGAAATTCACGAGTCAAGTCTATGTGAGAATATCTATCAGAGAGAATAGGGATCAGCGTACAGGATTTAACTCGATCAACGCCAAATTGAAAGTTCGTGTGTTCGGTATACTGGACGGTAATAAAAGTGTCAATAACTTACACTGCGAGATGAAGGGGTCTGTCTAATCCTAACCTTATTGAATAGAATACATTTTTATCCCAAGATTTCTACAGGAAAATAATATAGGGTTAACATCGCAAATGCAATTGCAGTTAAGCCTGACCTAGTGTCGAAGTTTTAATTTTTTTTTTTAATTACAGATATTTACACCCAGTACTTAGGTTGTTAACATATAAATCACGAAGGCAGCGCTAAGAACCTCCTCCCACTCTACGACATGTAAATGAATATCAAATAAACTGTAAAAGATACAGCGGAACATCAAAGCATGGTGGGCGCAGTGGCGCGTGCACTTGTCCCACATCGCGCGAGGTGAACGACACGCCGCAATTTATTCGCTACACAATACAAATAGATATTTTGTTGAGAGCGCGGGAATACTGGCTGCTGTAAAAATGGCTTCGGTCGGCCGCGCGGACCCTTGGGGTGGCACACGCGGGAAATTGCTTTTGTAGTATTGTATTACAAAAGATATCGAACTTGACAAAGTGAAGTAAAACACTAATTCTGACTTCATAAATATAATCGTTTATTTGTTATAATATTGTAACAAATTCTCAGTTGGTGTAGCAGATAACATTATATACATACACTATTTGCAAAAGTGTAAAGATGTATTACAAAAACAGGTTCCTGATATGACTAGGTAAATCTTGTTTTCTATTACAACAACATACCTCCGCCTATTAGAAGCAGCTCTTCTATTTGCACATTTAAAGTTAATTTAAAAAAACATTTACTCAAATTACAAAAGTCACTATAAAATATTTGAGAAACGCTAGTAGGTAAACAGATAGGTATATGTTTATATTTAAAGTTGTGTGTTCTGAACTGTGTAAAAGAGGTGTTTTATTTATGTGTCTGCAGGGGTTATGTATTTATTTATTTATTGTAGTATATAAAAATAAATTATGTTTTATTTATCGTTCTATTCTCATTTATGTTTAAGTTTTTGTTTATAATTTGTATTGTTTGTTGCACGGCGCCGCGTGTCTGTCACGAAAAGGCTTCCGCAGAAAACCAGTGTCGTGGTACACCTTGCCACGGCTTATACTGAGCGGAGACCCTTTTGGTACAACCTGTTTTATGTTAAGTTTTGTGTGTAATGTTGTTTTTAATTTGTACCAAATAAAGATCTATTCTATTCTATTCTATTCTATTCTATTGCAAAAGGCCATGTGATGCTTAGCCATGTGATGCTGGCAGAGTACAATAGCATCACCCCATATCGTATCAGCAAAGGGGTATTGATCACCTTATACTCCGTCCACCAATCCGCATTGGGCAAGCGTGGTGGACTACTGCCTAAACCTTCTTCGAGAACAAGGAGAGGCCTTGTGTTCCAGCAGTGGCTCGAATTATGGAGGCTGTTATGATGATGATTACAAAAGGACAACAGACAGGCAAGCATATCTTCTACCTGATGGTATGGTTACCATCAGGTAGAAGATAGGTTCACTAGGTAGGAGCTGGGAAAAAGTCAAATGTTGACAGTCACACACACATCATTATGTAAGTAGTGAAAAGGTAGGTAATACGGGGTGTCATACCTCTATGAAATTTTAATTATATATTGACAATCGAACCGTAATTACCGGAAAACGTCTAATTTAACCATTTAATCTAGAGTAAATTTTACTAGAATTTTTGATCAGTTTTAATAACATCTAATATAATAAATAAACTGAAGAAATTTGTGTCTATTGAACACACGTTTATTAACTTTTAATCATCTTCAGTTTTATATATATATTGGCGAACGTTTTTATAAAGCCGGAAGCCTCCATTTAGGCACGCCACGTTTTAATCGCAGGGAGGAGCAACCAGTGTACCCTAATCGCCGTGATATGGCGACGGTTACGTGGAATTGTTCACGGCGATCGCGAGGCAACCTCACCGCCACAGGCACAGGACATGCATCCTTTGAAAGAGTATTGATTCCCGGCGGCGTAACAAGTCCGACAACATTTATCTGAATAAATAACACGCCCGACATCAGGCTCTTCAAACTTTCATAACGACATGCATATTGAGCAGTTCACTCGGGATGTCCTTAAATACCAGAGTTAAGGTTCATTTTAGCAATTCAGGCGGCAACCAGCCCGGTGCCGCGCGAGGAGTCGCCAGGTTCGAGTGTGTATTTACGAGTACAGCGGCGCGCGAATTAATTATGGATTGTTGTACTGAAAAAGGAGGAGCGGCGGCTTCATTTCATGAAGCACTTCTGCTATCGTGGGCACGAATTAATTGACACCTCCCATAATACGTAATGGGAGAGGGAGGTTAAGCCGCTCAAATATGACCTTCATCTTACAGAAGGTTCAGTCACATTGAACTACTTTTTAGTATTGTTGTGTTTCTCCCGGTGAGTAACATTTCAGGATAGAGTAATGACTAGGCGTCAGACTCGCACGAGGTAGGCCACATGCCTTCTTGAAGTCTACCCTACTAAGGAAGCTTAGATGTTTGTCCGTCAATCACGCGACTAAGGTTCAATAGATTGGGATATTTGTTCCACAAGTAGATCATTGAAATCAGGATACTTTTTATCCCGAATATGTTCACGTGGGATGAATTCACTGCTTTTTAGGACAATGATATCCACGCCGTTGAAATTGCGGGCAAAAGCCAGTATATAGTATAAAATCTGGCAATCCGCAGCCGGTCACATAATCCATCGGCGCGATATTTTGAAAGTTAGGCGCGGTCCGTCGGCGGCCGTTACAACAAGAAAAAGATAAAGTTTGGATGTTAATGATTCCTCGTGAATATTTAAGGGGAGCGTTAACGAGCCGGCTCCGGAGACAATCGGCCGCGATGGCGGCACAAAGGCGTCATTTGACCGACACCCGCCACCGTGGGCCCAATTCCCTCAATACGGCTCATTTGTACTAAATAAATCGCCCTGCAATTTAATACACTTCATTTGCGAATCGGAACTTCATTTGTATTCCATAAATTCGTGATGAGGTAATCAATGTGTGTCGTTAATGTCCGATTGCTGGGAGAACTCTAGTTCGCAATGTAATGAAGTTTATAGGACATCGCATTAGTGTGCGTTAATGAGAATCACGAGGGCTGTAGCGCGGCGGAAGGGGAGGGGCGGGGTGGGGCGGGTATCTTCAGGGCGGCAATCGTAAAAATAAACATTGTTATCTTTGATTAGCAGCACAAGCAATTTCCTTTTGTCATTTTTATGAAAAAAATATTATTGGAATAAAATAACGTCACAAGCCGAGTGCCCGCGGCGCAGGAAGCGGAGGGACACCGGCTAATTCATTTATTATTCTTTGACTTTTTTTTACAGCAAAATACATTAGTTATAAGTGAATTGGTGACAAATGAAAATACATTTAAATGATAACCTTGTTTTTTTCAAGGTCTAATAAACACCACTAAAAATAATAAATAATTCATACATTTAAAAGTTGTCTTTATGTATTTTGATGACTAAAGTGCTTGTACTTTGAACAGGTATTTTTCAAATATGGTTTGATAAAAAACACATTATAAACTTAAATTTCCATATTGTTAAAACCACTCTTTCCAAGTCCATGAATATTAACAAAATCTTCTATGTAGTATAAATGTCGTAACAAGTTGAATCAGATTTCTCAGTAGCTCGCTATAATTTAATATCAAAGTGAAACCAAATTTAATCTAACTTATCTCAATGATTTATAATCACATATTTCTACTAAAATAAAGGAATTCTGGATATTTGCTTAAGATAACCAAGTTGGAAATTGTTGGTATCTATTTTATACTAATGATAAAAACGATAGGAAGTCAATTTTCAATGTAAAAATAAATGACTTACAGAAGAGAATAATATTCTTAAGTGTACGAGGTTTTGTGCATTTGACAGCTCATCCTCATTCACATTTCGGCGGCATTCACACACCGTCCCCTGTCAGCTAGTGCCTTGCAATCTTTTACAAAACTCAATCTGCAATCAATCGTCGCAAACCGCACCTTATCGCAGATAGCGACGCAACTGACGATCACTAGCGACAGATGTGTCAATGTGCTGCTATGTAAAATATTATATTTATGACTTTTTTATATTAAATGCTTGGTAGACAAGCATAAGGCCTGCCTGGTGGTGAGCTAATCTCCTTCCCTACTCCGTGGAGCTCTAGCAACCTTACTCAGCGTTAGGAACTCAACATCACAAAAATGTATTGTTATTTGAATAGTCTTCTGTAAGGTGGAGGTACTACCCCAGTTCGAGCTGCTCTAAATTCGAACGGCTATACCGCTGTGCCCTATCTTGACTACATAAACTGTACCAGCACTTTTTCCCACAGGGGTAGGTCAGATCACTTCTTCCCACTTGTCAACGGTCACTTTAATATTCAATTACCTTGATGTACTCTTATAACAGTTACCGTTTACTTAATAATAATATTATATTAACATGATCAAAGACAATCCGTGTCGACTTACTGGAGTGACGTCAAGTTTTGCGATTAATGACAACTAAATGCTCATTTGCAATACAATAAGATTCCAGATGAACTGATTTGCGTAATTAATTGAGATGAGATCATACCGCTACAACAAAAGAAGCTTTATTAGCTAGCAATATGAATATTTCAGCAGTTTTACTTTGCGAAAATTGTACTAATTTATGTCCATTGCTTCATGAGCGTGTCCAGTTTTTCTGATGGCGCTTGTGTAATAGTGTGCTTGTATCAAACGGATGTATATTAAATTGTACGCAATTTTTGGCTCAATGTAACGCGAGCTTTGGATTGCCGACCGTATGAATATTTGAACAGCGCTGAAAAGCTTTTTTAGTCAGCCGCTGTAGTTGCGGTTGACAGAGGACTCACGCACAGCGCCCGAGCGCGGCCATCCATACGTCATAGAACAAAAAGTACGATCGTTTTAAGTAAATAAATTTTCATTTTACATTTCAACGTGACGCTGTTGATACAGATTTACGAATTTTTACTTTATACTGCCCTGAATATGTGCTACGTGAATTTTGGTTGTCGCTGTTCAAAAGTATAATATTATAATAGGGTCACCACGCTTTTCTTTGATAGGGTATGGCGGACATCACTTAATCTCGCTAGCTGCTATATTTACATTTATATTTGCTGATACGTTTTTGTGTTTTCGATAAGCTTGTGTGTGTTATACAATCGGCAGAGATGGAATGGAAATGGCAAGATTGAACCGTGACCCCCAGGATATTAGGACGCTATTGACAATTAATTGGCAAGCAAACAGCTGTCATGTTTGGAACAATCAGTCGCTCACTTGTTTGTGTGTCAATGGAGAGCAGACAGGGAGCCCTGAGGGCAACCACACACACACACTCAGACACACGCACACATACTCAACGTAGACGATGGTGCAACTTGACGTTCTTCAAATGTCATAATAATATCTTACATTGGTGGTGGTGTTGTGTTATATGTTTGTGTTGTGTCATGTGATTTGTTACGGCCTCCGAAAAACTCGCGATAAAACGCGAACTGATTCTGCAAATCCAATATAGTGTGTACCTGTCATCACACCCTCACATCGCAGCCATAGAAAAAGAAAAAGATAATGATGACATCCTACAATTTATTATAATTTGTTATATTTGAAACTGAGCTATGAACCGTGACGAGAGTAGATGAAGCGCGACAAATATGCGGCTCGTATAAGTGGTAGGAGTGATGTCCACCTGTCCATATGGGAGAAATGCGTTACCTTATTTATATGTAAAAAAAAAGTTAAAAATACCTTTGAAACTAAAATGTGACTTAGGAATGCGTCCATATATAACACCAATTACACCATTTACACCAATACCGGCGCAGGAGATAAATTATACATGTAAAGTTTACAGTTACGAGCGTCGATATACCAGTTAGCTCCCTACACCACAAACACCTATACCTTCTTTAGTTACCCACTTCAAACAAAATCAGCGCACAATAAGTATGGCAAATTATGTAGCGACCATTGTAAGGCTTAATTCGCTCGTAACAATACATCTCTGAAATAAAACTAAGTGAAGACATTACATCGTGAAATAACAACATTTGTGCTTTTGAAAAATAGATGTAACAGACATTATAACACACAAAATTAATGAAGGTAGCCGTATACAAATTGCCCGCCCGCGGCCGCAATAAAAACAGAAGAATCCGGCGTGTCATGCGTCATGTGAATAAATAGGACGCAGCTGGCAATTTATATGAGCGCGCCCGTACGGAACGCAAAGGCACACGTCCAACGGCTGCCCATCAGCGATGTGTCCTGCGGTGACGAGGCGGACTGCAGCAATGAACGAGTAACAATGTAACGTTGCAGCCAATAAAACAAGTGAATCTCTCGTCCGCAGTAGAGCCTGTGAAAGGCCTGCGTAACGAACTCGCCAAGTTGTTAGTGCACGACCCTTTACCAGCCGTATTTAGAGAAGAACAATAAAATAAAAGTGGAGAGCAAGAAACTGTTATATCTGAAGCGATAAATGCGATGAGCATCGCGGCTCGCGCAGAACTCATCAATTTTGTACGTGGCAGTGTGTATTTAGAGCGCAACGTTCATTTCATTTTGCTTCGTGTTTCCTGGCAAGGAAGCGGCGCGGGGTAGGGGGGAGGGAGGGGGGGAGGGCGAGGGCGGCGGAAGAGATCGAGAGATATTTACGAGGCGGCCCTCGGTGCTGATGCAGCAGACACAGTTATCCCATTCTTCGGAAGCCAGAGATTAATCACCCCGGTTCCGGTTGTACACGCTTTCAAAAGTTTTCGATGAAATTTTATCACACATCGAGAACACTGACGCCGGATACAGCTCAGCAACTTTGTATTGGCGCTAAAGTGACGCGAGCTGAGTGAACCAGCCAGGTGTGAGTGTGAAGTTTACACACTGCATTTAGCGAGGAAGGCGATATTTCAGAGTAACTTCATTGTTATTTAAGTCGTCTGTTCGCGAATTACGAAGGTTATCTGGGCGGGTCGCATTAGCAGCCACCTGGCAACAATGATTGATGGTGCGCTGTGACAGATGACATTAATGTGCCACTGACGGATGACTCTTCTATTGCAAATGGAACAAATGTATCTACGATCAGATCAATTCAGAATATCTTTCTTCTCCAAAAATTCGATAAAATTGTTAGGCAATAAGTATTGCTTTTCCGTCGGTGGCGTAGTGCGTAAGAGCGTGAGTTTGAGTTTCCCACCCGGGAGGCACTGGTTCGATCCCCGCCACGTACCAATGTGTTTTACAATTTTTTATTCATATGTACGTTTAATCGACGCTTTTACGGTGTAGAAAAACATCATGAGGAAACCTGTACACACCTATAAAGAAATTCTTAGGCTGTGTGTGAAGTCAACCAATCCGCACTTGGCCAGCGTGGTTGACTAAGGCCTAATTGCCCCTAATCTCGGTGGGGATATTATATGAGCCGTGGATGATGAAGGAATATTGCTTTTTAATCAATTAATAAAAAGAAACAAATAATAATTTATCTACCACTGTGGCCTTCTTTTTGTACAGCTAGATGGCAAATAAGCTGGAGTTGACCATCAGAGGAGATGAAGGACAACACCTTCCCCGTTGCATAAAAAATAGGGTTCAATCCTAATGAATATTAACAAACATTACCTTAATTTACTTACTACGTGGGCCTGGAAAATACATTTTCTAACAATAACTATTTACATTGCGCCATACTTCCAGGCCTATTATTTGCAGGGTATAAAGAGATGTAGACACCTCTTATATCTATGTTCTGTGATGTAGACAATCACATCGTCATGTGTGACATCACGTGCAGATATGGCCGCGGACACATGGCTAGTTGCGAACACAAAGCGCTGCACTCATAATCACGTATATGATTGTGTGCATCGCTTTGTGGTCGCAACTGGCAGGATGTGGACTAGCAATCAATAGGCTTTACTCCTGTCGCTACAAAATACACAACATAGGAAGGAAGCATTGCGCGGCGAGCAATGTACAGACACTTAGATAAGAATATTATTAAGCTATTGCATAGCTTCTATCGCGGGCCTTGAGCGCGGGGACCGAATCCAGAAATTCCGTAACGAAAAAACCTTATGCTCCCCACTCTTTGTTTGTTTGTTTGGTTGAACCCTAAGATCTCAGCAACTACTGACTCAAATTGAAAAATTATTTTTTCGTTGGATAGTCCATTTATCTAGGAAGGCTATAGGCTATATAACATCACGATACGTCCAATAGGAGCTGAGCATCAATGAATAATGTTGCAAAAACGGGAGAAAAATATTTCTTTTCAAAGCTTTCACTGCGTGCGCTGCGTAAACGGTTAAAGTTACGTAAAAATCATGTATGACGGAATTGGTCTCCATTAAATTATCTAAAAAAAAGTTCGCGACAGCATATGTCTATCTTTTATGGTTGGCTCACTATATCCTTTCTTTTTGGTAATCAAATTTGTTTTAAAATAATGTATTATCTGCGATGGTTTTTTTGTATGCATGATATTATTCCTTATCAAAATAAATACATTATTTATCACAAGTATTTAATTTTGCACAAAATTGTTCATGACTTCTTTTGATTTCAATGAATATCTTAAGAAATATCATAGTTTAAAATAAACGGAAAATAATAAATTTTGCTTTTCAGAGATTTCTTTGCGTGCGCTGCGTAAACGGTTAAAGTTACACAAAAATTATGTAGGACGGAATTATTCTCCTTTAAAAGTTATAAAAACAAGTTACAGACCGCATTTATCTATCTCTTAAGGTTGAATCGCTATAACCTATTTTTGTTAATAAATTTTGTTCTAAAATAATGCTTTAGATGCGAAGGTATTTTTGTAAACATGTTATTATTCCTTATCAAAATCAATACATTTTTTATTGTATAACATAAACCAGCTCAAAGTAAACTCAGCACTAATTGCACAAAAGCGATCTCTTCCAGTTCAACACAGACCCACAAACACGCGTTGTATGTGTTGATACCTATAATTTAAATGCATATACGATATGTCTCCTTATCTAAAATAGTTTTCTGATAATTTACCTGTATGTATTTTGGTAAGCCTTATGAATAAATAAATAAATAAATTAACCTAGAATTATACATATAAACCCTCCTCTTGAATCACTCAATCTATTCATGAAAACCGCATTGAAATCCGTTGCGTCCTTTAAAAGTTTTAAGCGTCGGTACATACAGAAAGAGCGACTTTGTTGTATAGATATAGATTTTATTTGTCAGTCCCGCCCTCGCGTTGCTTTCTCACTGCCTCCGTTCTGCCTTTGTATTAACGAATAACTTTTTAATAAAAATAGGCGTAGGAAGCTACGGTCTATTAGCAGAATTGCTACCTCCGACCAATTATAATCATTGGTCTGAGATTGCGACCGATTTCAATTGACAAATGTCCAGAAATAAACAGTATGTGTCATCCACTGTTGTCAGTACGAGTCCGTGTTGCTGAGGTGTTGATCAATCACTATGAAATACTAATTGTATAGATTTATAAAACTTAAGTGAAATGAGATAATTATGACTTTAATGGAGGCTTAATAGACAAGCTTCGAAATGCAAATACGAATTCTTTTAAATAAGCACCATAATTTGATCATTTGAGCCAATGAATGCGATCGTTTTCTACCGAGATAACGTAATAAATTGTTTTTTTTTTTAACAATCTCAATGGAACGTCAAGTCGTTTTCTTTTACCACAAACTCGGTATTCTTTTGGTTGGCTATTACATGGTTTGTTAATGAAGCCGATAAAAGTTACCTTTAAGATTCGTATAATATATTAATTTATATAATTATGAAATAAAAGTATTTAGTTTTAAAGTTAATAATAATAAAATAAAAAGTAAATCGTCGTGAAAAGATAGAAATGGTTATAGGATTACGATATGGATATTTGCATATGTAATAAGTGACAGAGATATGTGTGCGCCCTGCACGAGCCGGCTAGCTCCCCATAAAGTACGAGTAGCAACTATTTATTTAGTACCTACGTTTATGTACACTTTATGGCGGCAATACCCGGACTGCTGAGATGATCCTGGTTGTTGGCTTTTGAACGATTGCTTACTAAAGGCATTTTACTTTTTGGGTTTACTAACCCTTTTATGAATTTATGTTTATCGAAATGTTACCTAAGGCTCTGCACAATCCCTCAGCTTGATAATATGTATGTGCTAGGTACCTACTGTACTGTTTGAAGTCGGTGCCAAGCCAACTAGGTATTTGATAAATTACGTACGTCCGCCCCGCCTAGCGCCTGCCACATCATAGTCATTGTTCATACCATTGCAACCTCAGATTGCAATCTTGGGACAAGGGTTCGTTGTTCTTAGCACACATTATAATAATATTTTATTTTATACTTTTTTGAAGTAGGTTTTAACTTTAAAATTGGAAAAATACACTGATAAAAATCGACTGTACAGGAAATCTTTTATGGGAATTGGAGATTTTCAGTGTATTTTTCTAATTTTAAAAATATTTGCGCGTTTGTTAACGCAAAAATAATTCCAAAATAAATTTAACTTTTTTTTAAAAGTTGCTTATATTTTTTTAATGTCATTTGAAAAGTTAGTATTTTCGACCTTTTTATATTGTTATTATTAAAGGATTTTAAACAATTTTCCAACATAATTTCGTCTGCACGGATTTGAAATTGTACATAAAAAGACCATGATAGTGGTACAGTCAATTTTTTTATTTGAACAATGGATATTGACAGTTTTTTTATTTGAACAATAAAAAAATATTTTTTATTTTTATTTTATTATTAGGATTTTATTATGAATGAGACCAAAAGCAAATCGACACTAATATTGCTAATTCTATTCCTACATTCTTTAAATTTTGTAAATATGTAAAATAAAATCTAAAATATAATATAAATAAAGTCGCTCTTTCTGTATGTGCGCTTGGAACTTTTAAACTACGATACGGGTTTCAATTCAGTTTTCGTCATTAGATAGAGTCCTTCAAGAGGAAGGTTAATATGTATAATGCATGTATATAATAGTAGAGAAAAGCCAAGAAATTCCCTGTGAAGCCAGGACGGGTCGCTAGCTGGGAATAAAAACCAGACTGTAATGTTTTTCTGGACTTCACTGTTCGGTGCTCTCAGACTACAGCGAAAGCCAAGCTTAATTCATAAAACTCATTCTTTAATATGAAAATTAAAGCTATGCCCTATTATCTATGTGATAGATTTCTTTCACAATTTTCCGAAAGTGCATCGACACGTTTCTCCCTAATTTGAGCATGTGTGTGTCATTCTCAATAAAATTTGTCGTGGCGTGGCAACTTGTGTCACATGCGTCGTTATGTTCCAATGGTTCATTAGAGCGATGGCAGAGACTTGCATCATGGCTGTGAATGGATGCCACCTATGAAATCTGGTAAATTCATGTTTTTTCGACTGTAGTCGGATTTTCAAATCAGACTTTTACAGTATATGATATTGGAAAAAGTAAGTCAGTAAAATAGTGTGTTTATATTTTGGCAATAATTCGACTTTAACGCGTGTTCCGAAATTTTACGCTGCGCAATAAAACACGACAGTGATGTATTGTTTGTATTGTAGGGTAATGAAAACGGTCATATAATTTAAATAACCTCTTCAATGTCAAGAACAAAGAGACGTCTGCTCTTTACTGTATTTACTTTTATCCTCTAATCTGAGAGTATCTAGTTTGAAACAATATCGCTGCTCGTGAGCAGACTCGCTCAAATTGCTAAGAAACTTTCAAAACATTTCTGAAGCTACAATAAAGTAAAAGTAATTCTTTTGGTGTATTTCGTTTTATATAAATGAATTTTGTGAATGCTCCACAAAACATTATTATAAGTTTTCGAAAGAATTATATGAATACAATATAGAGCTATGTGAAACGTCACTGCGGTTAAATATTTCGTCAATAACTTTAGGTCAATGTAAAAATACTTTACATAAGTATTACATTTTTTTCTAACAAGCTCTGCGTTTCTTTTTGAACTTGGTTTGGTTGGTGGCAGAGGTACTGGCGTAGCTCCCAGCATCTCATCAGAGTTTATCACCGTAACAATAATTAAATGTTATTTGTGGATAGTCTTTTTAACCGTCTTCAAAAAAGGGGAGGTTCTTTTTCTTATAAAAAATGTCTAGCAAATGACTCCATTGCACTATATGGTAAGAAGAATCTCAATTCGACTTTATGTTTTTTAAATGATTGTTACATCATAACTCTTTACTGGGTGTACCGATTTTAAAGAGTCTTTCGACCTTTGGAAGCTGGTTCTTGTCATGTGGTCCCATTTAAATTTGATCGACATCTTATGGGCAGTTTTTGATTTATCCCTAATAATGCCTATCTAATTGACATCGATGATATTGCAATCTTATCACTTGTGTGTCTAAAACATCTCGAGATAGTTTCCTGAAAATGTATTTACTTAAAACACTAAAAAGCAAAAAATAAATTATTTTAAATAAAAAAACCGCCTTCAAAACTAAAAAAAACGGAGTAATAAAAATTTTGTTTATAATAATCTAAATGTTTTTTGAGGTCGGTCCCGAATACAAGTGAGTTTTGAAGGCGGTTTTTTTTATTTAAAAATTATGTAATGTAGTGTGGACGTTCCGAATAAATGCAGCGAATACAGGGTGCAAAAATTCATAGTCAGATTCGTCAGGTAATTCTTATGAAAGTTTAATGAAATTTTTATCCGTTCCGATAGTAAATTATGTGTAACAAGTAGATGATATCTAATTTTTCATTTACAACAAAAAATACATATCGTGCAATTACATATCGGCCAGTTCAACTTGTGAGGGGATTCAACTTGACAAACACGTACAGAAGGCCCTAAATTATGTATTAAATAAATGCAAATCTAATTAGCAGTGGACAGCAAACAGAGCGGACCGTCACCGTGACAGCTCTCACAGAATAGATCATTTAGTTCAGAGCTAATATGAACTAGTTCATGGATAGGTAAAGAACTTTTTGTCACTTCGCTGATATAAGTTTAGTTTATTTGTACTAATTTTGCCTTTTTCCTTTTTCTAACAGTTTTCAACCAAGCATTTGGTCTTTCAGCTGCCGCCATTGGTCTCCTTTTTGTTTTATTTGCATCCAGTTTGATCCCACTACTCTTTGTCAATTATCATGTTCCCGAAAAATTCTAATTTGGTATGTATTCCAAAAAATAAACTTAGTGACTTCCATTTCTTAGTCTTTTTCCAAATTGGGGGTTTCTTAGTCTTATACCAAAATTAAAACTATACATACACTAGCTTCTGCCCGCGACTTCGTCTGCTCAGAGCCTTTAGACAACATGCTCACGCTTACAAGCGAGTCGGTTTGTCTAATCGCTAACGCTTCAGCGATAGCGATTATCGTTTGGTAGCCAAGGTGACAGAAACGTAGCGATCGCTTAATCGAGGCGTCGTATCGATAACTCAAAATTTTTGTCTATAGTTAGCGAGAGAAGAAATGTCAAAAATTGAAAATGACAAACTAACATAACCTAAATAAATTAAATTTATTTCATGAAGAGTTTTCGGCGTTTTCGCCACTTTGAATCTACTTATGTGTCCCATCGGTGGTTTGGTGGTTTACGATAATGTACCACACCACAAGTGTTGCGTACCGACCGAAGTAATTTACAACAGGACCTATAAGTTTCATCAATTTCATAGAATCATTTCTATTTTCTATGAAAAGACATACCTAGGTTATAGTTCCTAGTGAAAAAACCATAAAACATGCATCTACCTACGTGCCCTATATAAACATTTTGAGAAAAAAATTGTCATGGAGATAAATTGAAGATTGGTGCTTGTCCATCTTTATTTTTGAAACTCGAGATATCTTACCATAAACTGTTGAATACTGAGGAATACCATCAACTGTTCCCACAGAAATAGGTAATATTTTATTAACATTTATCTATCTAGCAATACATATATTCTTATTAACCATTATTTTGCACGTGTAGTTACAAATTTAATTAAATTTGTACATTGCAAAAGTTAAGCCAAGATGACTTTGATGACTACTTTTCTTAATGATATATTTTTATTTCATTTTCAGATCAATTCCGTGATAAGAGTTACTCGAGAAAGCGTCATGATCATTCTTATGCACCTTATGAGCGAAAACCACATAAGATAGCCTGTCTAGAAGTTTCTGGTATTTGTATTGTGTTTTTAATATTTTATGAGATTTCTCAAAAGACAGGAATAATTATGATTATTTCATTCTGTATGTGGTCTTGATCGCAGTTTAAAATCAGTATGTACCTACATCTTGAATCAGAAAGCTCCACACAGCACTTTCTATTAGGTTTATCAAGTTACCCAATATTCTAAGCCATTACCTAATTAATCTAAGCAATCTAAATTAACCACTCCACCACAACAGCATCAAATTAACATCTAGTTATACAGAATTTCTGAGTGATTATCTCTTTCTGAGATAAAAAGGTTTAATCAATTTTCTGTGAATTAGTGTAGAATTAGTATATAAATTATTAGGAAAATAAATCCTGTAATTTTCAACCTAAAGTTAAAATGCTTATTTTATTTTTCAGATGATCATCAGCAAACCAATTGACAAATTACCATTATAATTATTTAATGAGTTACTGTAACACCTACAGTTGCATCAGGTGAAATACTGGGTCAGGAAAAATATGTAAGCAGTATTATTCTTTGAAATGGCCCTGGAAACTGACATATACAACAAGCAAGGATGACATTGTTGGATTTGTAGAATTAAATGAAAAATCGAGTAACTTTGCTGACCATGTTAGCTTTATGTAAAAAATAAATAAAAGATTAATGTAATTGTTTTATTTTATCAAAACTAGGAATCTTCAATCCTGGAGGAATAAAACTTTAAATAATGAGGAACAGAAAATCTAATTAATGTTTCCTGTTGCTCAAAATTAAAAGTTACATAAAATTAAATAAATTAACATTATAAAACTTTTATTTAATGATTCTTCTTAACAGCTTGTCGTCATGGATGTTTGTGCATCAATATAACATCAGTTTCACTGCACAAAATCCATTCCGAAACAATTTTTACTATCGAGTCAAAAAATCTACATCCGGAAGATATAGATTCACGCTATACACCACGCATTCACAATGTTCATACAAAAACATCAACAAATAGTTGTATGTACATACATACAAATACCTTAGGTCTGTTCTTTTAGGGGGTGAATGATCTCCTGTTTCATACAAATAAATCCCTAACATGAAAACTTTCACAAGCACACAAATAGTTTTGATTGTAAAATAATGAGAAATTGTTGTTAAGTTCCATAGGCATTTCTTTTGTCACCGTGTTCAAAATGTGGAATATGTAAATCTATCTCCAAATAATAAATCAATCAGGCATTTTATTAAAGTTTTCTATTAGTTTCACAGATTAGAGAGTCTATAGTTTTTAGTCTCAAATATGTTTTGGGTGCATGAGATACACTCATTGTTACGGGCAGCCCACAACAAATTAAGATAATGTATTTTTAAATGATAACCTAAGCAAACAATTCATCATCATAACATAACAGCCTTTTTAATTACACTCACTGGACACAGGCCTCTCCTTGTTATCTGAGAAGGCTTAGGCAGTAGTTCACCACACTTGCCCAATGCAGATTGGTGGACAGCATATAAGGTGATCAATACCCCTTATCTGATCCATTAGCTTCCTTCTACGACGCCTATTTATAGATATAGGGTTGGTGGTGCTATTCTACTCTGCCAGCATGACACGGTCATGAGAATAACTATTACATATAAACTTTAATATACAACCACTGTGTACAAATAATGTATATTCTTACTAAAAAATACAACTATTCAATTTCAAACCCATTTAATACCGAAAATGTTTTACATTATAATCTAAATTTATTACAGTATTTCGGTGTGTCCTCCTGACACGTAGGCCTCATCCAGCCTTTTCCATAGGTACTAATCTAATCTGTTCTTGGCCAACCGTAACCACAAAGGCTCTGCTACCCTCTTAATGTCATCTGACCATCTCCTCTTCTGTCTGCCCTTTTTCCTCTTACATTGATACCTGAATGGGTCCCCCATTCAGTAACATCTCTTGTCCACTTCTGTATGTTATTTCTAAGTATGGGCTCCGTCCATTTCCACTTTAATTTCTTTATCTTTTCCACTGTATCCTCCAGCTGTGTTAAGGGCTAATAGGGCTATTGCTTTGACTTTCTGTCCTTCCTTCCATAAAAGTATATCCCAGAATGCACCTCTACAAACTTTAATAACACTATATTACGCCTACGTAGCGTATGAAATAATAAAAACTATTTTTTTTGCTGATATTTTAATCTATAACGTGTTTCACAAGCGTTTTCTACATGGTCTCGGCGATCGAAAGCCAAGCGATCGATCGAAACGCTAGTTTGTCGGTTTCGAGTCTCAAAGCTGCATGTTGGCTACGCATTGTATGGGAAGTTAGCGAGCGACGCCTTCTATTACTTGCGTTTCGGTTCAATAGAAACGAAAACTGACATTTGGCTAGCAATTTTCGACTCGATTATTTTGATGACGTCACTTTTCGATTGCTTATGTCAATCCCATACATTTTTTGACTTAGCGATAGCGAGAGCGATTGTCGCATGCATGCATTGTGCATGTTGTCTAAAGCCCCAGGATTAGTGTAAATTATAGCCTATACGTTATTCTGATGTATGAGCTATATTATTGTAAGGTTTCATTAAAATCCATCAGTAGTTTTAGTAGAAAGAGTAAAAAATATACATACATCCATACTAACTTGCCCGTTTATAATATAAGTAGAAGTAGATAGGGCAGAAGGATTGATGAAGCATTTCGTCACAGACACGTCTCGATAAGTATGTTGCCAAACGAATGAGAATTACAAGCACACGCTCACGTACACAAAGCCATTATCTCAAACTAATATGAGTACTTCTGAAATAAATTAAGTGAACATTGTTGCTGGTGTTCTTACAAATAATTGCTCCGTGAACTAGTTCGCGAGGGCGCGCACTAGCGGGGCGGGCAGCGGGGCGGGCGGCGGGCCTCCCACGTTATAATTTAATTTGCAAGTTTAATTAATTTGAACCTTTCTGCGGAGTTATGTGACTGCCGGTTATTATTTGTGCGTGTTTTGTTAACTAGCGTCGCCCAGAAGGAAATAAAATGGCGACATGGACATTAGGATGCGGAAGGTACGACAGCAGTTTAAGTAAACTATAAATTGGCCTGAGTTGTGTTTTAGTATTTTTTTGAAGTTCATAGCTAAATATTTGTAACTGGTTGATTCCTGAGAAAAGTGTTCTGATCGTCAAATCCGTGGCAATTTTTTTTTCTCATCACAGGTGCTAACTAATATTACAACTGAATAAACAATCAAAAAAGTAACATATCTATCCATGAGGCACACATTCAAAGTTTATAGATCGTCTTGAAAAAAATAATGAAATTTTTGGACCCATGGATCTGATTAAAGAATCCATGGATTTGATTGAAGTTTATACAGTACTAAAATGGATGGAATAAAGGAAAAACAATATATGTAAAAGGTTTATAGTCTCTTTATTTTAACATTAATTGGAATTATTTTTCAGTCTGTCACGTGTCTCTCTCTGTCTATCCTTAGCTTATACATTCTTAAGTTTTATGATCTCTCTTAACTACAACCCTTCTCGTTCTCTCACTTATCTTATGTTGAAGTTCACTTCTTGAATATGTTTATTTAAGTTTTAAAATCAGAAACAAGGAAAATATGTCCAGCTGCTTCTCGCGACCTTCGTCTCCTGGTATGCCACCGCCACTAGAGGGTCTTTGAGTCATCTTGACCGTTCTTATGAGGCCTATTGTAACTAACCACGCTTCAGTTCCGTAGGCCATTGTAAAGCCTCCGGTAAACCTAATAGTCAACAACTTAATTGTAGAGCTTCCAACCTTTACAGGAGTGCCTAAGTACGATATGATTTTTGTCTTATCAATGTTCATTTTAAGACTCACTTGTTGGAAGACACTACAGAGATCAGAGTCTCTCACGGTCTCACCCCATGACTACGATAATTTCTGCAAAGTGAAGGATTGCATTTACTTGCCATTTATGTTGATGGGAAGTCATCTCCAGGAAATAAGCTTAAACGCGTCCTCCAAATTAACTCTGAATAGTTTTGGATAGCATCGCCCTACCTTACACCTCGCTGGAGCCGTATGGGCTTCGAGTCCTGGTCATGGAAGTGGACTGGCATAGTGGCGTTTTATTACAGTGCATGCAACACTTTGATGTCATCCTCATCATTATTTCAGCCGAGAGACGCCCGCTGTTGGTCATAGGCCTCTCCAAGTATCTCCATACCGGTCGGTCCTGCGCTGCCCGCATCTATCGGATTCCCGCGGCATTTACCAGATCGACCTTGTGGGTCCACCTTCTGGGGGGCTTACCAATGCTGCGTTTCCCGGTATGTGGCCGCCACTCGAGGACTTTTCCGCCCCTTGCTGCCGCTAGTCCTCCTCGCAATGTGTCCTGCCCACTGCCACTTAACGTTCGCAATTCTTTGGGCTATGTCGGTGACCTTGGTTCTCCTGCGGATCTCATCATTACTTATGTTATCACGCAGAGAAACTCCGAGCATAGCCCTCTCCATTGCCTTTTGTGTGACCTTGAGCCTTTTTGTGAGACCCATTGTAAGCGGCCACGTTTCGGTTCCATAGGTCATCCCTGGCAACACACACAAATTAAAGACTTTCGTCTTGAGACACTGTTGTAGATGAGCCGAGAATATGCCGCGTAGCTTCCCGAACGCTGCCTAGCCGAGTTAGGTTCGTCGCTTGACCTCTTTCTGGAAGTAGGACTTACTCAGTTGGACTGTTTGTCCCAGGTAAACATAATGGTCGACAACTTCCAGTGCAGAGCTTTCAACCTTTACAGGAGTGGGTGCGACATGTTAATAAGGCATAATTTTCGTCTTAAATCCGTATTCATTTTAAGACCCCCTTGTTGGGAGACCCTACAGAGATCGTCGAGCATTGTGCCCAGGTCTTCCAAGGTCTCAGCCATAACTACGATATCATCGGCAAAGCGAACGTGAATCATGTACTCGTCATTTATGATGCCAAGTGCTCTCCAGTCCAAAAGCTTAAACGCGTACGTTTCGGGGATATAATATCACCCAGTCTCACGCCTCGCTGGAGCTATATCGTTTTTGAGTTCTGGTCCTGAAGGCGGACTGACATAGTGGCGTTTTTTTACAGTGACCGCAACCGCTGTATCGATAGTCTATGTGGCACCTCTGGAGTGACTGGAGCACGGCCCAGGTCTCGACAGAATCGAAGGTTTTTCTCATAGTCCACAAATGCTAAGCATAGTGGCAGATTATATTCTTAGATCTTATGTATTACCTGCCTCAGCGTATGTATGTGATCAATGGTACTGAAGTCTTTTCGGACTCTGGCTTGTTCGGGAGACTGAAAGTCGTCAAACCTGCGCGCAAAACGATTCGTTATATAAAACCCTCAAAAACAGCTTATAAACATGACTCAGGAGCGTGATGGGACTATAGTTCTTCAATTGGGTACTATCACCCTTTTGGAAAAAGAGTCACACCACGCCGCCGTGCCATGCATTTGGCGTTCACTTGGATGTACCGATAGTCTATTTGGCACCTCTGGAGTGACTAGAGCACGGCCCATATCACAACACATTTGAAGTTTTTCTCATAGTCCTCAAACGGTCAGCATAATGGCAGATTGTATTCTTTGGTATTCTGTATAACTTGCCGCAGCGTATGCATGTGGACTATGGTACTACTACCTTTAAGGAATCCGATTTGTTCAGTAGGCTGGAAGTTGTCAGCCATGTATGCGAGATGGTCTATTATATATCTTGAAACACGGAGTACTCTTTGTCTCGAAAGCAGCTTTTATGGGATTATTTATACGTAGAGGGACCATCGATTTTAAGTGGGTTAAAAGTCCTCTTTTTATTAAAACTTGAACTGTGTCAGCGTGATTTGTCAACAAATTAAGTCAAAACAACCTGTGTTGCTGCCAGCAGTCCTCCTAAGGTCATCGGACCAAGAACGGGTTGTTTTAAGGCGTCTAATACTATGCTTGTCGCCACTCCAGCATTCATCAGCTCTAACGGTTGTCGGTTCTCCGGCAGACATGTGCAGCCTATTGCCACTTCAGCGTACTAATTTTAAGGGCTATGTCGATAACGATAACGAACTGTCTTTTAACGAGATACTGAGCCTATCTTCTACATAGCGCGGTGAGCGACTATAAATTAGTGGAGTAATCCTCTGGTAAGTGACCACGTCTTCAGGCATTGTAGCAGGGAAGAAGTAAAGATATGTCTAAGTTTTCCAAATGCTGGTGCAGCAGAACTGGATCGTCCTACTGGCTTCTACCCAACTTAGACTATCTGTCCCAGGTAGATATATTCCTAAACAACTTTAAGGACCAAATTTCCGGCTAACAGAGGCTCTAGGATAACTAACTTGTGCATTGAACATGACTTTCGTCTTATCCAAATTCCTCGCAACACGTCGAGTGGCATTATTAAGGCTTTTCAGCATTTCCAAGCTCTTAAGAAGCGTTGTCTCTTTTTTTATGGAACAATATCACCTTATACTCTTGTTCCATGCCTGTGGGGTAATACACATAATAAAAGAACAACTATTGGAATGCCTTGTGGACTGGTGGCGATGACGCAACATCAGATCCATGGGAAAATATCCATAGATTTGAGACCATGGATCTGTTTTGGACCATGGATCTGATCGTGACAATTTTGTTTTTGATTAACTACTCAAAAACTTGCAATAATATCGGAGATATTTTTACCTCAGAGTAAACTCAGATGGCAAGGACATCATATTCTAGAAACAGTTTCAACCCTAGGTTCACATTTCTATTTTTTAATCGACCCACAGATCTTACCTACCCAGGTGTACCAAAATTAAAGTTTAAATAAGAACTGACCTGGAAAGTTATGCTTGTACTCGAATGACACAACTCTTCTATCAAATGTTCAGGACACATCTAGAGACCCTCGACAACCATTGACTGAAGGTTTATTTCATATTTACACCACTGAAATACTACCATCTTGTCGTGGGGTGCAATTTAAGCCCGCCGCGTGACAAATGTTTACAACGGCTCAACTTCTTTATATTGATAGGTTTTTAAACAAAATTTTATATAAGAGTAGAGGCATTTCTGTATTTTTTAATGATATATAAATTATGGTAATATCACGTATAGTTAAAATAATATTAACGATAATACTGCGAGCGAGACGCGTGTGACACGTCGAAAATCGGTAAAATGTCCCCGTTTTCACGTTTCAAATGTGATTTTATTTTATTAAAACAAAAATTATGTAGATTTATTTATGATGCCTCAAGAGAGTAGTAGTTCTTCTAGGTTTTGACAATTATTTAAATATAATAATCTAAATAATATAGATTATATTGGCCTGTGACACGAAAAATTGAGCGCCCCAGGAACCACCCAACTCATTATTCCTATTTCAATATATAGAGGTATAGTCAGCATCAGAAGTAGTTTAACACTTTAGTACCATCGTAAATCAACGCAAGGGCTTGTGCACAAGTTACTACCATTTCTTTATTTTAATTTTGACCGTTGGGCTTTTACATTGATTTTTGTTATTGCAATAGTCTAGTATAAGTTTGGATCTTAGCCTCTTGGATGGTTAATGTGCACCTTCAATATTTGGAATAACGTTTGACTTGTCTTTGGCACCGACCTCAAACAACATAGTTGGCATATTTACTATAATATTATTTTAAAAATAAAACTTTTATTGCTTCGTTTTTAGTTTTAAAGGCACTTTTTATTTAAATATTTTTTGTGAAGATATTATCTTGAGATAGTTGGAAGTTAGTTTCAGCGCAAACACTAAGGCCCATATTGTATATACGAATGACACTCTAAAAACAATCATGTCTTGAGAATCGTTTGTCGCTTTTCATCAAGCACAAAGTGATGGAGACGACGATCAGATGGGCGTTGATTCTTGAGACTCTTTCTATAATACGTGCCTAAGACCACTACGCAAACTTCATAACTTAAGTCCAGGCAAGTTAACGCGGCCACTTGTTTATAGTTATTCATTTAGCCAGCCCTTACTTTAGCAAAATTTTGTTCAGTAAAATTAGAAATTCAATTGTTAAATAAACGGAGTGATACTGACAGAATAATTTACATCAATTGTTCCAAAGCGTATTGTTGATTTTTCAATAAGGGCGATAGGACATTTGGAATTTGTTTGATTTTATTAAGTATTGCGAGGGAAAGTGATCATATTTCGAAAATTGAGCGAATTCTCGCTTAATTATTTTTTAAATCACTGGAACTTTAACACACTGAAATATACCGCAAGTATAATTTTGGACAACTGCGTGTGTTTAACTTCTACTTGTGAGTTTGGATAAAGTGTCTATTTAAAAAAATCTCGTGTATAAGCCCTGTATGCTAAATAGGTATTCAGAGCGAAGCCGCCTTGATATCTTAATAAGCCTGAACCCGACTATTATAAAAATGAGAAGCCTTTATGACTTAATTTTTTGTAGGTCACGTCTGAATACGAAATGTAGCTAAGTCTGGTCCGTATTAACAGGACGTTTTATATTAAAACAACGCGTAGAATACAAAACAGTAGCCTTATTAAGTCAGGCCCAAAATGTTTGAAAAATTAGCAATAACATTTTATATTTTGCTCCATAGTTTTAAAAGATTTAATTTTGAAACATTTCAAATTACGCTTAGTTAAAATATTAACAAGAAAATTGGTGAAGCGTGTAAATAGCTACCATATGTGGGGAGAATTTCGGCAACTTCTGATGGAATGGCGAACTTAATATTTCACAACGGCTAAGGACTGTACATCAACAATACAGGCACATAGGTCAGATAAAGTAATCTACGACTCACCCGATGCTTCATCGATCATCAGCCTTCAGACCTAGAAATGTAGGCACAGCCGTTGCACGCAATAGTCCTGCGATTTTCTGTGATCAGTCCAACAGTTACACCAAAACACAATACAAAGTCACCAATTATAATTCTCGATTATAGTTTTCTCACGAGCTAAGTGAGATTTATTTAAAATGCGGTTACGGCGAAGATTTACGAATATATTTGTGATAATGTTAATTTTGCGGAGCCGCGAAAAAATGTAGAATGCGCGGGTAGAAGTTTTTTCTTTTTTTTTCTTAATGTGTCAAAGTGGTGGCACGGCGTTGCGCCTTTTGGGCCATCTGTCCGAATCACAGATTCCACACCAGATGGCGTCGCCGAGTACATTCACCAAACCTAACTAGAAATAATAAAATAAAATAAATGCATAAAAGATGCCTAACCAAAAATAAAGAATTATATATATTTCTTTTACATAAATTCAAGTTAATGAATAAATTATTTAAATCATAACATGAATTTAATCACGCTCGTATTCTCAGAAGAGGTTGAGCAGCGCTTTATGTGTAACACATACAATTATAATACCTAGAAACCCAGTATGCGTATGAAAAGTGTGGCGCTTTAAACTAAGTCATATCGTAGGAGAACGTGTCGTCGGTCAATTAGTTCGATTTCACGAAGTATACATTTTATCTGCTTTCTAGCAAATCGGTCCTTTACTGTATACTCCACACACATCAAACTTCTATTAGTGTGTATGTCCGGCGACCGTAAATACGTAATGCCTACATCACTCTGATGTTTGCCTCACTTTAAACGAAGCGCTTGTATGAGGACTGTCAATCTAGGCGTTATTTATCTAAGGTAGCGCTACAAACAAATACAAATAGCGCTACATCTAGCAGTATGGGCCATGCAGTGCCTCCAATAGTAACAGATGCTGGCCTGTCGCCTACGTAAACGGGATAGATAACCCAAAAAGTATCAATCCTGCAGTAATCCAACAATTAAATAGTGTACCGATTTTAATTTGGAATAAACGTTGTATAACTTGTATCCGACCTCAGAAAAATATTTAGATTTTTATACTTAAACAAAATTTTTATTTCTCCATATTTAGTGGTTTTTTTCTTCGTTTCCTTAACTTCAACCCAAGCATTACGTTACTTTATTACATTGTTTACTTAACAGAACAAGAGTGGTCAGTCGTCGCACAAATAAACCCCATTCCGCGGAAGCTGACTGAAGATTTGGCTCCGCTTGGCGGACGATCACAAATGACAGCGGCTATAAAACTAAAATTTCCATTGAATCTACTGAAGTTGGGTCTTCCTTACTTTACGATTCAATGCAATGGGTTTTTGAATTTATTACCACTGATTGTTATGTGTTTTAGAAGTTTTGTCTTTCCACTCCGGTAGATCAATAGGAATCAAGTTTTTGACAGACGCTGATATTATGAGGGTACTTTTGTGTAGGGTATTTTAGTGGACAGAGTTAGGGTGTGGACGAGCAATAAGCTTTTTTTTAAACAAAAACAATTGTTGCTACCTACTCGTTTGAAGAGCTGTGCCAAATTGAAGATTTTAATCTTATCATTTAATTAATTCTATGCATGTGTAAGGAAGACATCATAATGGTCCTAATGATTGGTAATTGCGTATGGGGCGTTAAGTAAGTGGTTATGCGTACACATACATAACTAGAGCTATACTGTTATTTGCCTTTATAATAATGCTTATACAAATCATAGAGCATTTTACTAACGTTTCAGTGTAAGATAAGTGAAATTTGCGCTAAATTATAACACTAAGTGTTTTGCCACTGCCGGGCAAAAATCTTTCGTAACTCTTCTAAACATTGAATGAAATCGTAACAAACATTATTTGAATGACCCAGAAGAAGTTTTTATCCATCTTGGACGGCAAAAGTCGACTCAACCTTGTGGACTGTTTATTGCACCTTTAACTTGGATCGGTCATGACTCTCGTAAATATCAGATGCCCAATATTGTCAGTCTAAAATACCTGTTGAAATCTTAATGTCGGTCGGTCTATCTACGAGCATGAATACCAAATGTTGTGATGACACTTTGGCGTCGTTTTCTTATTCACTTTGTTTTGCTCCTGACTTATGGTGTGGTATACTTGGAGAAAAAAAGATAAATCAAGAACTAAGCTAGATAACCGCCTGGCTTAGAAACACCTGTTAAACTCATCTATCGATGGGAGTACTCCAGTGAAGTTTCGAATAAAGTAATCTAACTAATCTTGTTTCCCCATACAAATTTTGGACCCCCGTTTCACCACGCTAGGGGGTGAATTTTGAAAAATCCTTTCTTAGTGCAGACCTAGACCTATGTGCCAAATTTGGAATCTCTTTTTGGGCTGTGCGTTGATATGTCAGCCAGTCACTCAGCCAGTTTCTTCTTTTATATAGGAAGATATTTTAATCACTGCTCAAATTTTTGGAATTCGTTCAGACCGTCAAACTGAACAATCTTCACTATGGGACCAACTCCAAATTCACGAAAAAATATCAACTGTTTCTTACAAAATGACAATACCTACTTGACCAAAATGTATGAAATAGCTGATATTTTTTCGTGAACTTGGAGTTGCTATCACAATGAAAATTGTTTAGTCTAGTTAATGTCACCCGAAACCCACAACCACCGAACGACTAATAAGATAATACGACTAATAACGAAAGACTGATAACGACTAATAAGAAAATAAGTCGTTCAGTAATTGTGGGTTTCGGGTGAAGCTCACTTCCGTCTTCGGTATTATCATAAGTGGAGATACAAGGGATAGTCAAGAGCTTTCCTGGGACACACATTATTCTTGTTAATATTGTTACATCAAACATACAAACCATTATAGTTCACGCTCATAGTCCCAAGATTGGTTGAGCAGAGCCTTATGTAATATTTCGTTATACATAAAGCCACATATGGCAGTATCGACCATGCAGTGCCTCCAGTGACAGGTTGCCAGCCTGTCGCCTACATAGAAGGGAAACTCAACCCCAATAGTAACAAACAATCCTTCAGAAAACGAACTTTAGTAAACGAACCAACGAAAGCCAACGACCAGGACGGTTATAATATTTTTATCTGCTAATAAATTTTTAACAGACTGATAATCTTTCGATAATACCATTGCAAACATTGATATAGTATTACGTGAGAGTAGGTTGTATCGACGAGGCTATTTTTATGCATCGGCGGCGGGCGGGCGGTGACGTCACGGCGCCATGTTTAGCTCAGCGCCCGGTGCAGGGGCTGCTGCGGCGATGGTCACTGCGACCGGCCGGGGGCAATGACCCCGACCATGACTAACAAACTTGTTTAAATGTACTTGTTTATGAGCATATAGATAAACTATATTAAGATGTAAGCATTGTATTATTGTATGCACGAAGTTTCATAATATAAGCTTTCTTTATTGTATGTAAGCATTTAGCTTTGAAGCAAGGCAAGTGAATTCAACACCGAAAGTTTGTCAAAGAAACATAAACATATAATATGATTCAAATAGCCACATCGGCTAGGTGCGGCGATACCAACCACCACATTACCCCACACCACATTAGGTACCTCTCCACGTTATGAGTTTCACTTCGAAAAAGACGTAATGTGGAGAGCCGGTGGTGCAGATTTCTGAAAGAAATGAGGTCAAATAAAATGTTAGAATACATTGAAAAAATATTCGCTACTATAATTACAAAGGAATATTAAAAACAAGTAAGAAGGTACGATTGCTTGCGTTGTATGGGATACGTTCTCGCGGCTATTGGTCTAGAGTAGCTAATGCTAACCATTCGTGAGCCTTTATAGCTTGACTGCAATTTTTACTAAAGATACCTCATTGGTGGATTTGGGTCCCACCAATGTGAAGCCGAATTAAATAAATTACCAACGCATTAAAGCATATAACAAAAAGGAAACTTCTAACTTATTTATTTGAAAGGAATCAAAATCAGAGATTAGAAAGAATATCTAGAAGTATAACTTTCTTTTGGGCTATAACATTTCAGGGGCTTTTTTTAATCAAGCAGAAGTATTGAGATGATAAAGTAAAAATATATTCATAATATTAACCAGATTATAGATGATTCCAGTATCATATAGGATATTTCAAATTGAATATTGATTGAATACGTAGTACTTAATTGGATCTTACTAAGGCGTCCTTAGGGCGCGATTGCATTAGGCAAGTCTTGAACAAACCTGCATACAAGCTTCAACTTGTGTGAGGACATCCTTGTAGTGTTGTTTCATCATATCAGCCAAGAGACGCCCACTGTTGGACATTGGCTTCCCTCAAGGATCTCCAAACTGATTGGTGCTGCGCTGCCCGCATCCAGCGGCTTCCCGCGACCTTTACTAGATCGTCAGTCCACCTTGTTGGGGACCTATCAACGCTGCGTCTGCCGGTACGCGGCCGCCATTCGAGGACCTTTCCGCCCCAACGGCCGTCAGTCCTCCTCGCAATGTGACCTGCCCACTGCCGCTTAAGGTTCGCAATTCTTTGGGTTATGTCGGTGACCTTAATTTTCCTGCGGATCTCATCATGTCTCATATGATCACGCAGAGAAACTCTGAGCATAGCCCTCTCCATTGCCATTTGAGTGCCCTTGAGTCTTCTTATGAGACCACGGAGTACTAAAGTCTTTGTATGAGGCCTATTGTAAACGGCCACGTTTCGGTTACGTAGGTCATCACAAGCAACACACACGAATAAAAGACTTTGGCTTGAGACATTGCGGTAGATAGTAAATAGATTAAGAGGTTTTAGTGTTGTTTGAATGTTTTCAAAAGCTCTGTGGCCCAGTGTAGTAAGTATGTAATGATATTTAGCTTAGGAAAAATACAGATATAGTTTCCATCATCGTATCATAGCCGCGAGTCACTATAACAATAATAGTGCTCTTAATGTTAGTAACAGGTCCCCCATTGGTTAAGGGTAAAGTTCTCTTCCACTTTTACTTTCTAAACATCACTTACCAAGATAAAATATAGTATTACAATATTTAGTTGCCAACATCGTAGAAAGAACAAAGTGATACAAATTTCACGAAGTTTCGCTAGTCTCGAACTACAGAGCACTGTTTAAGATTGTGCAAGTCGTTTGTCAAGACATATTGACATGGCGATAGTTAGTGCTGAGTCGTCTCGTGTTGTACAGTACTGTGACAATATAGAAGTTGTGTGCACACGGCGCGGCAAACAGGCAGCGGCGCCCAATCAGCCGCGGCGCATCTTGCCAAATATTTGTCTGGCGCCCGAGGCACACAGTGCAGCAATACACAGACAGTAACCCAATTACTTTAATATCAGAGTCCAGAATTTTAAAAACTTCGCGTTATTATTATGGTACCACATGGTCAAGCACGAGCACTCAGCGGAAACTTCGAGTTAATAACGTACCATATCAAGATAATAAATTAGTTGAAAGCTACACCTTGTCTTTTCTACTTGGCTCTTGATGCAGATAATTGAATATAATATTTTAACATTAATATAATGCTGTAGAGTTTGTTTATTTCTTTGTTTGCTTGGTTGAACCCGTTAATCACCTAAAACTACTGATTGAATTTTTTTTGTTTGTTTTTGTAGTCCATTTACATAGGAAGGCTATATAACAACGACATTAATGCGAGCGAATTGCACATTTTGGCAGAAATAAACGTTAGTGGATGGAGACTACTGTCGTTCACACATTCATTTTACTAGGATATAACAACCATATAACAGTTTTCTGGTTCATCTATACTAATATTATAAAGAGGAAAGATTTGATTGTTTGTTTGCATTGAGTTAGGCTCCGAAACTACTAGACCGATTCTGATAAAATTTGGTATGGAGATATTTTGAGACCCTGGAAAGGACATAGGATATTTTTTCGTGCGATATTAACGTGGAAGTCCCGGGTGGAGTGCTAGTTCATCATAAAATTCTGTGTGTGAGACTTAAGTGTAGTGTATTGAAGCTACTGCCTTAGTGTACACTGTGGCACGCAAATCGAAGCGTGTCACAAATTACATTACCCGCGCCCCGCTGCACACGTCACGATAAACACGTACGCCCTGCGATCCTTTTATTAAAATTTGACACCTCACTTTATCTAGCTAATTTGGGTTGTTTTATAACATGTTATTAGCATAAGTATGATTTATATTTATATGGTACTCATTGATGACGTCAACGCTTTATTTGCGAGTTTTTATGATGTTTTAGAATATTTTTTTTATATTTTACATGTTTTTGTAATGGAATTTCAACGCCAAGGTGCTATTTAAATTTTTTTTTTAAATTAGCCGACAGGCTGGTAACTTGTCACTATTTGGATGTATTATTTTTACTGATTAAATTATCTTGTTCAATGCAACTTCGCGTACCCCTGGGGGTACGCGTACCACTAATTGGGAACCACTGTATCTATAGCCTTGCGCATATGAGTAAAGATTTTCTCGAATTCTACCGCCACCTTTGATAAAACCGCGGTTAAATAACTCTACTTTTTGCACTGGTACAGTACGTAAGTTTTCCTATGCTCCAAGGGATAGGATCATTATAGCATCTAAGCTAACAAAACATGACAGTGTTGGTTTGGATTCCTTTTCAGGCGACAATGAAGCATTAATACTGTGAATTGCACTCTGGTGTTTTATGTGTCTAAAAACAACAAAGATTGCCCACAGGCGGGCCGTAGTAAGATAGATAGATAGATATACTCTTTGATGTACACCAAAAAGATATAAATACAATTAATATTAATACAGAATTGCTTGTTTTTCCTCAATAATATAATGCGTTGTTCAAAACAACTGCAAAAAGCATATTAGTGCGTTGATTGATATTCGAAGAGTCGGTAACAACATTTTTCAAATTCGTTTCGAATGCGTACTTTGGAGGTGTTGATCTTGGCTGCTGTCAAAAGATAAGGGTCGTAAAAAAATTGACAGCAGAGGTCATAAACGATGGCTTGTGACTCTGCCCCGCGCTAACCCGTAGCTGCTACGACGTAGCAGGCTTAAGTCGATAAAATGTACCGTTGTTATAATGACAAATATATCTAAATATATTAATGTATTTTTTTCAAGATTTCATTGTCAGCGGTCGGTAGGGCGCCGACCCCACTGTGAGCGACCCCGCAGTCTCGACTCGACGCATATATTCATATTTAAAACAGAAAAGTTAAAAAAAAACTATTTTATATTTTTGAAGACTTCTTTTGAAGCTCTGCGGTGACTATTACAGCTGAATAGCTACGCAGTTGACAAAGAAAATTTTTAGTAGTTTATGATTTTAGTTGTAGAATTTCATTTTATATCGATATTTCTCCAATATTAACAAATTTTCGGAGTTACAGTTTCGGAGGACAATAAAAACACATTTCGTTTTCTTTGCCGAAAATGGGTTTTGTCACATTTTCGCTCAGGGTGCTTGTAGTTAAAAGTAAATTCTCTTTAATAGTGATATGATGATCTCTTTAATACATGACTATTCTGAAAATACAGTTAAGAGAATTAAAAAAAAAACAACAAAATCTAAGAGTTTTTTTATTTAATATTGAACATTACATGCTGTTACAGCTTACACGATGAGGTACACTTACTTTGTCGTTGAAGGTTCTGTGCTATAGCCTATGTAGTGAAATTGGTTGGGTCATTCAAGTCTGTGTAGTTCAGCTAAGAGAGCATTCAGCCGCCTAGGGAAAGGCGTAGAATATATCACCTTACTACATAATAATATATTTTATTGATATACACCTAGTATGAGTTTTTGGAATACTAAACGAGTGATCGTCTTCGTCAAGATTATCAAACTTTTTAAATACGTTATCGAGAAAGCAATCCTCTAACTGCAAGGCTAATATAAAAATATTGAAAAGGAACTAAATAAATTAAACTGTTCCAGTAAGTATTAAATGCACTCAAGTCAACGAAGCACGCAGTCAAATAGCAAAAATGGATATGCAAATGCGCAAGCGCAAAACGCTATAATTCGATATTTAAGGCAACCGATACAGTAGCTTTGAAGCAACAGCATCAACTCGATTCTTTTGTTGTACGGCCACTCTCGCATTCATGACATCGTCGCGGACATGTGGAAGTTGCTGACAGCAGGGAGAGGGGCGAAGGGAGGAGGGGTACACTCCGGTGCAATCCCAACCATTTGTTATGAGAGATAGCATCACCGCAAATGGGAACTTTCTAGTTTTCCTATACATCCCGCTGTTCATACTTCATTCGGCACCCGTCTCGCTCTGCCGCCGTTTAACCGAGCGGGATGGCCGGGTGCTTTGGCGAATCTTTTACGAGCCACCATAAAACTAATTTCGTGACTGTAGATTTATGCTTCACGAGGATTTTCTGTGAAATACAAAGTTTCCGGCGTTTGTCAATAAGCCCACTTAGCGGAGGGCGTAACTCAGACACAATGTCTTACTTACGTTTACGGGACTCGAAAAAAATCTCAAGGTCTTCGTGAGATTTATGCGTTTGAAACGGTGAGGACGAATTGTTTTAGTTTGTTACTTAAGGGAATAGAAAAGCTTTTCCTTGTTGGTTTGGTTTCAAACACCACTAACACGGTTTATGTAAAGGACAACCTTCAAGCGTCAATTTGTACTTTTGTTTTATTTTTTAGTAGAGACCACAATCTTAAGGAGATTTATTTCTTAATACTGTAGAGTGAACAATTCTAACCTATTCTTACTTAATGGCGCCACGACACAAAGATTAGTCATTTTGCCGATATCAAGTGATATTGTATACAAAGTAACAATAAATTGTACGGCAGATTGAGTTAAAAATGGAGGCTCTAAACGCGTGTTATAACAAAAAAAAACTCGGGAGAAAACTGTGTGAACAATGTCATCAATTCGTACCTGGGAATATCCGACAATCGGTTTTGAAGCAATTATACAATATTGGCTAAGAGATTGTATAATGTACGTTATTTTTTATTATTACCATAAATAATTGACCAGCTTCCGTACAATTACATTTTCTTCACTTCACCGAACACTTAAGATTTCAAGTGTTATTCAAATTCTTCTTTAGTAAGCTGTAGTAATATCAACAGTCTTTCATCATGTATATAGAACAGTTTCTGTGAGTCATAGTTTTAAAAGGCGAAAATAATTTAGTCTAATTTGACTACAAGAACTTAAAAGAAGCGATCTGATTTCGTACTTTAATTCCAATTCAACAAAAATTCGTACTCATAGTTTGTTTCCTGTAATCATATTACACTCGGACCGCTGTGGGTTGATAGGTGCGGCGGTGTCGACGCGACCAGCTAATTTATCAAATAATTTAATGTACCCGGAACAACGATAAATCTTCGCGAAGCTCTGAGGAGGCACAATCTTTGAACAAGGTCAGCTGGGCTAACCCGAGTTTATGGCGGGAAAGTAATAAGTGGGAGCCGCCTAAGTGCCTACTTAGGGAAGGTCTTTCTGAGATGAAAGGTAAAGTAACATGCTCAGGTGACCAGAAAATTAGAGAATTATTACAACATAGAGGCCCCCGGGGGGCGCATGTTTACTTCATACACAAAGGCTTTCGTCCATGAGGGACGCAGTAATTAGCTATGCAGCGGCCGAGGTCGGCGGACAAAAGATACGACGGGCGCGCCGGCCGGCCGCCACTGGGTTTGGGAATGTACCTGTATTTCCAGAACTATGGACGTGCATACAGTTTTGGAGTGACTATTTTGAATCAGGTGATATGTTAGAGGGCTTTATAAATATGCACATATCTGTGAGGATGCCGCAGTGGGCTGTATATTTGTAGGGGCTATTTGTTCCAGTAAAACACTGGTATGAATCACAGGCATCATTTATTCGTGTAAAACACCTTTTATACAATTGTTATATTAATTAACTTAACTAAAGGCGTGACACAGAAATCGGTACGTGCTTCACAATGAGCGGGGAGAGAGAGGGCAATGTTGCCAGCAATTGAAAAAATATTTTTTTTTTATATATGTTGCCAACAATATCAAACACACATTCGAGATCAAAAGGAGTGGTGGACGAGCGTGACACAATAGGACCATGGATCTCCGCTTTAAAACATACAATAAAACTTACATCAAAAAGTATTAAAAAGCAAACCAAATATTTAAGTAGTGTACAAAAGAACTGATAAAAATCAATTGGCTTTATGTTTTATCTTTCTGCTTCCAAAGAAACTACAACTTGCTTATATCGAAATAATATCTTCCAAATCATTAAGCAAGCGAGTTATCACTAGCCTATTAACGTTAGCAAAATTGAATCATAAAGCAATATCTGTAGCTGTAGTTTCAGAAAAACGAAATATTATTTCCATTAGTTCGACAGCGGTACAAGGAGCGGGCCTTTGCTATTTGTCTCGTAAAAAGAAACAGTTTTTCACATAAACATTGTCGGGCGATCAAATTATTTTAGTTTCTTTTGATTTTATGTTCTATTTAACAATGAAATGGCAGCCGTATTACACCAAATCATAACGAAAGGAGGCAATGGACCAAATTTGGGATGCTTTACTGTAATGTAGAGACAACCATTTGGTTATAAGCGAGCTGCCAACTCTCAACCTATCCTCGCATATCGGAGGTTTTAAAAGACTTTCTGCCAGAAATACAACACTACGTTGTGTTATTGGACCGCGCAGTCTCCTGCATGGAAGAAGTATCCCCAGGGCGGGTGTTCGAAATTTTCTACGTCCTTTGCGTATTTTTTTATTGGAAATAAACCATTCACCGTGGACATGCTAGCAGCCTATGACTATTTTGAAGCATTGCATCGCTCATAATGCCAGATGCGGCTTTTTGGATTATTAGTCGTGATTGTATGGATATTATTAAGTTCTAAACCATTCATCGTCGAAGTAAAATAAGGAAATTATTACCAAATTTACACTGATCGATCTCTTCCAAGTTACTTTAGGATTGCTTTATCATTCTATTATAGAGAAATTGTGTTGCCTTGATATCAAGTTAAGTTGAGGCCCAAGTTAGAAGGGCACTTGAATCCTCAACAAACTAAAGACCCACAAATATTGCTGCAACTTATTTAGTTTCGACATGTATCAATTTAGATCTGCATATCTAAGGTAGCGAGATAGATAATCTACTTACGGAGCCAGAAAGGGATGCCCTATAACCATAATTGTTAAATTCCATTATAATTAAACATAAGAAACAGCTTTCAACAAGGGTAGCCATGAGGGTAAGTTCATTGCGCAACATTAAGATAAGGAAACAATGGCGTTTCGTTAATTCCATTAATGATCGCAAAAGTTAAGCATATTTTCATTCTATATGGTTAACAAACTAGCCTAGATTGTAACATGGAAAATTATATGCTTTCCATGTTACAGTCTAGGGTACAGACGGTTGTAACACTGGCGTGTCACTCGCGCATTGTCAAATCTAGGCATATTCTCGTAGATTTTTGTAAACTTATCTCACCGATAAAATCACAACACTCCACGATATTGTAACGTTATTTGACTATGGTGTTCGGTATGATCGAGGAACTGTCACACGAATAAATCCTAAGTTATAGCTACTCGTGTGGTACTCTGCTCCGTTCGACTTCTATTTTCAAATTATTATTCGGCTGTGACGAAAAACAAATATGAGAAAGGTAAACCAATCTCATTTGTTTTAATATTTTACTGTCTTGAATCGTCAAAAAATTCGACCCCGAGATTTTGACGGATTTACACGTTTTGGCCCTGAGTCCAAAAAAAACCGTTTTTGGAATTATGTCTGTGTGTGTATGTCTATGTTTATGTGCGTTATCACGATAACTCTGCTTAACCGTACCGATAACGTATGCTTTGACTTATTGCTACTAAATTTAACATGCATGTGTGACATCAAATAATAAGGTTTCTATCAACTTTTGAGTCGTTTCCGGTATACGAGAAAGTCGAGGGGAGACCACTCCCGATTTTTTTCGGTTGTGATCGATACTACGATAGTACTTTTGTGGAAAACGCGCCAATAAGTTCCGAATGTCGCTGGAAAGTTTCAACCGGCTCTGGTTAGCGCTGTTTTTCCAGGATACTATAGACAGGCAGCCTCCGCCTATAGCAGCTTGCTTGATGTACCAGTTATCAGTACCGATAAGCGCTGGTGGATCGGCGATAGCAACCCGCTTTCTACATTTATGTACGCCCCTTCGTTACATAGCGGCTACGATGGTTATAACTAAAATTTTTATTAATATTACAGATATCATTTCTGTTTAGAAAACGAAAGGAATTCCAAATGCGAACTATTTGTTATAGTCATATAGTGGAAGGCGGTCCGGAGATTCGGCTAGATAAAACTCAGGCATCACAAATCTAGAATATTCGTATTTTGAGCTTTGGCTAACGACTATGTTTTGTACTAAGATAAACCTTCTTGAACATAGTATGATTGAATAGTTATATTTTATTACCAAGTTGAGAAGAGCGTTGTGGGAGCGTCGAATATTTCAAATGGTGTTGAAATCGAAATGAGGCGATTTCGGGCTTTTTAAACACATTGATCGAATCTAGAATAAACTATTTTTTTGCGACGACACTACAAAGACAGGTCGATATGTTTGACTTTTCATACAATAGATACAATTAGAACGGATGTAGAAAATAGATCTACAGCCAATTCGTAATAAAGTCGTACATATTGTAGACATTGTTAAAAGTAACAATGTCTACAATATGTACGACTGTCGACCTGTTTTTCCAACAGTAGATGTGACCTTTCTGTGGGCTGGAATTACACTAACACCGTTTTCCACGCGTCATCGTTGGTCCGCATAAAAATAGGGTTCGTAATTTATCTACTTAGAATTTGTTTATAGAGGGCGGCCACAGCTGGCGTCCTCGGTGTCCACCAAACTTTTTCGATAACCCTCCCGAGCCAATATCGTGTGGCACAACTATAACCGTGTTGTTTGTTGCCATTACTCGAGAAATGGGACAATATTGGACCCGAACGTAACGTGTGTGCTCTCAATACTGTGAAATCTCTCTGGGACGTAGACCAAGGTCGGAGGGTTGTTTATAGGTTTAGGTTCTCGAGTATTGTTTCAGTTCGAGCTTTTATCGGAAATAATAAATCGCTTCAAGATTTAATAAAACAAAAAAATATACTACCTACATGTTAGTGGAGCTGGCCATATTGTCTGTGGAATTAAAACATGTCTTACAAAGCTGTTGTTCGTTTATGGTTACGATCTTTATAATATACGCACTGAGATATTTTTTTTGTGTAATGGTCAAGCGAATGACTCCATTCCACCCGATGGTAAGGTACAGATCTTAACAGAAAGACTGTACGTTGGAAGCTTCGAGAGAAAACTTTTGTGCCAGAGACTGTCAAGGCTAACAGCTAGTGACTTGCCTATAACTTCAACCCATATAGTGATCGTATCGTGATCAATGAAATTAGAAATAATTATAAGATTACAAGTGAGCAGAGCTCACGAGTGTCATACGACTTTAACACACTTGAAGGAAGTAAAATTAACTTAATTTTGATTTTGGCAGTAAAAGCATTATAGTACGTTTGGCTTTGCAGAGTAGACTTTTATTAACAAGTTTGGCCTCACAGAGGATGTCGGTCGGTAGTGTCAAAACAATGTTTTGAACGTCTTCCCTCCTTGAAGTCATTGTTTCTTTATAAAATCGTGATAAACTAAGTACATTGGCTTGCAAGAATAAATGTTTATCCTGTTTCACAAATTTACAGGTTTCAACAACATAAAGCAAGGAAGCGTTAGAATATTCAATTGTTTGAAAAGCGGCATACTTCATCAGGTGCAGTTCCACAAATTGCTCTCACACATTTTTTGTGGGTAATAAATGCTTTTTTCATGTCGGTGCTATTTCCCCATGAGAACTGATTCTACATAAGTAAAATACGCCGTCAGAGCTGTACCTACTTCTTGACGTTATTTTTATTAGTTTATGAAGCGCAAACGATATGTATCCCGCGGAACCGGCGCAATGGGCAGGAACGCAGGGAAAGGACTCTCCTGGCGCTGATCCACATAAGAGACAGTCAATGGGTCTACAAGCAGACTCACTCTCACTCATCACTATTTTGTGAATTTCCAAAAAATATTTTGCATCAAATTTAACTATTTTTTTACTTCTGACTCCATTAATTGCTTTAGAGAGAGAATTAAAAGGCACAGCGGCTGCTAGGGCGTATAATCAATCACTAAAAATATGACAAATTATTACTATCAAAATATTAACCACCTTATTTATCAGAACAAGTGACTTTATTAGAGATTTACAAATCGTCTGTTTCTGTCACGAGATGAATAAGACAAAACACTTTTTAACAAGGTAATAACTAAAATAGGTTTATTGAGTGTTTATGAATAAGGCTGTAAAAATATAAAATTTTTCAACCAGTCCGTAACACTGCTCAATGTAACTATTCCACGCAGACGAAGTTGCGGGAAACTGCTAGTGTCAAATAAGAATATATTATTAAGAATAGTACACGCTGTACAGCACCGGGGCACACATCACGTCCCAGCTTACCGCGCACTGTGGCCACTGGGATATATTGTGTTTTGCGTGGTTACATTGTATCCTTTTCATACTCCGAACACAATTTTAAGTTTCTACTGAGGAAAGCATATTTTTTTTACGCCGCTGAAACGTTTGATTTTGAAAAACAATCGCAATAAATTAAGTCTTATGAAATACGAGATTAAATGTTATTCTAACATTACTAACGTTAATGGAATGTAAAATTATACAAATAATATCTGTAGTCTGGCAAAATAATCTAGTTTTTATTTAGTTTATTATCTATATTACTATCTGTAAAAACTTTTAGCAATACACTTTGTACAAAACACAGCTCCTATATTTAAATTACAATAATATTATTTAATCCAAAATATCAAAGGAAGGAGATGAATGAACAACAGAATGAAAATAATCCATATTTTCTGTGTAAAATGTAAACACGCCCTGAAACCAATGACTGAATATTATAGATTTGCTTGCTACGAGAATATGCTACGAGCGGGTACCTATCAAAATACAGATTTTTTTGTCATCGAATTTCATTTCACCGAAAACTGTTCCACGATTTTCAATATCTATTTTTCTTGATTGATCGACTAGCTAATGATAACCGCTTCATATTATCGAATATACTTTCATAAAAATATTGTTTCAAAGTTGTGTTGCTTACCAGAATAACGGTCTATCGAACTAACATTTCATATAAACTATTAAGTTATCGATAACACTATTTATAAAAACATATTTCAATATTTAACGTTACACATTGTAATGTTTCGTTTAACAACTTTCCATCGCAGTAACGTTTTATCGAACGATACATTCGCCTGTTGACGTTTGACGATAAAAACTGTTGAGGTTAGTTCTTAATTTAAAAATTAATTCTTAATTTGCAAGTAGGTACACACCATGCAAGCAAGCATGCAGCATGCAAGCAAGCATGCAGCATGCAAGCAAGCATGCAGCATGCAAGCAAGCATGCAACATGCAAGCAAACATGCAGCAAGCAATGTAATGCTCCGCTCGCTTCGCTCGCTCCGCTATGCTTGGTCACAAGTCTAACCTAACCTAACCTAGGTTTATTTTCGTATTAATGATTTTTCTTTATAGCGGGGGGCCTCTGGCCCCCCGTCCCCCCCGAGCAGGGGGGCCAGCCCCCCTGCACCCCCCGGCAAGCATCTTGCAGGCATGCATACAACATGCAATGCAAGCATGCATACATCATGCAATGCAAACATGCATACAGCATGCAATGCAAACATGCATACAGCATGCAATGCAAACATGCATACAGCATGCAATGCAAGCATGCATGTAGCATGCCAGAATACAACAAGGAATCTCCGTTAGCTTCGGTTGCACCGCTGCTGACTGCCTGTTGTTCTAAATCTAACCTAACTTAATCCATAGGTTTTCTTTACAGGGAAACAAAAATAATTACGGGTAATTACATAAAAAAGTATTTTCGATGTACACTAACTTTAGTGTAGTAAAAATTGATGTTTCAACTATTCTGCAAACTGAAACTTACGTGGAAACGAAATTATGGGTAACAAAACATCGATTTAACATTATTTCGATAAAATAAATAAAATAAGAAAATAATTTACGATGGAATGAGCTTGTAGATAACAACTATTCGAGGAAATGAAATTGCGATGTAACCTGATTCTAGGAGTTGTTAGGTATTGTATAAAAAGATCTGCGAATAGTTTTATGGGGAATGAAAATCGATGCAGTTAATTGCGATAAAGTGATGGGTTCCCGCTACGAGCATAGTCGGACACGCTGTGCTATGCTACGACGTAGTACTGTAGCATGAGCATGACTTAGCATAATGTAAAAGATTTCAACTGATTGTCTGTCCCTTCACACTACACATTACCATTTGTCCAGCGTCGTCGTTCAATGAGCGTTGGCGCTGCGTGTACGTCGCGTCGAGGCAACGTCCGCGTTGCGTTTTTCAGTATTTTCTTCGCGTAAGTTGAACGCTCGATGCTAACGCCGCGTAGCTGCATCATTTACAAGTGTGACTTCTGCGGCACGTTAGGACAGCGGTCAATTATGGCAGAAGAAACGCTGCGTCAACGCGAAGCTGACGTCGCAGTAGTGTCAAAGGGCTATATAGAGGCATTGTAGTGAAAATTAATTATGGTTCTTTATTGAAGTAAAACTTCTTTAGGCGCGACTAGGGGGTAACTCAGATTTTTCTAACGGAAGTAACGCTCAGTATTCTATAGTCTGTGTAGTTTCCGCTATTTAAAAATAGTAATTTCGATTGGTCGTAAGTATCTGTCATATTTTTTTTTTCAGTTAAAATTTAATCATTTCTGTGATCTACGTCAAAGAAGTTTTACTTCAATCGCGCGTAAAGGTTACACGCACACAATTTTTTTTTCCTTTAAAGTGAAAGAATTGTTGACATCATTGTTTATCATTAAAAGTCTATCATTATTACTGTCCTATTAACAGTACTTCAAAATTGACGAGCGTTATCGTTTATTAAGGAAATGTTTTCCTTATTTCGTTTTATTACGAATGACAGATCAAAGAAAAATATGGTGATTATTCTTGTGAAAGAGCAAAAGGCAACGGTTTCAGAGTTATTGCGAACATTGTAGAATATAAGTTTGGATGCATAATAATATGCGTTTTCAAGTGACTTCAATCTCAAAAAATGGACAGAGTCCACACACGACAAGTTGGCTTAGTAACTTGTCTCTAAAACATGTAACGTAGGTGTCGTGCACGAGGTAAATATGGCTGGCTGGGGGTCGGCGCCTCAAATGTATGCTAATGTCGGGCGGAGCTAAAAGGTCAGCCTTTACATATTTACATATGATTAACCGCGAGATAACACGAAAAATACGCGTCGTGTTACAACGGCTTCATTGTCCACATTTTGTTTCGTTTCGTTATAAAAATATTTAAGTGAAATAATTAACAGAATTGACTTTTGATGAGGGAACTTGTGTGAGTTTATTTTAATGGAAGTTGATTGCAAATTGCTTGGGGATGGATATTTTTTTTCTTTTTTCTGCAATTATATTTCAGTAGCTAAAATTGCCAACTTTGGACTTTAATATGTCATATCAATTGGGAAAAATCACTTACTTACTTGTTGGAACCACAAATTCTTTCAAAACTTTTGTCAACTAACGAATTTTCTTCATGTAATTAAAGTGTGTAACGTGGTCGGAGGGTAGGTGTGGATAAAGTGGCGGCGATGCAATTAGCCCGCCGCAGTCAAGTTACGAGGCCTCGCGCACAGATAACACACGACCGCCTTTATAACACGATGCGTTTTGTGCTGCAGAGGTTGGTTTAATACGTTACAGAGCAAGCCTTCTTCAAGTTTTACGTATATTTTGATATAATAAGCACTGCTTGAAAAAAGAAAAAAATTTAAAAAAAATATGAAATGCTATATTTCTAAATCTTGAAATTGAACACTGGAATAGCGCGCTTGAGTCTTGTGAGTATTTTCTAGTTTATTCCTTTTTCGGTATAATAAGATTTCATTTGGATCAATTGTCACACATTTAAAATAACGTCAATTAAAAGTGAAATGTCGCTCATGAACGCTACTGATTGTTCATTTCAGTCGAGGTAGGGCACAGTGGACTAGTCGCTCGAACTTGGAGCAGCGCGAACCTTACAGAAGACCAGTCAAATAACACTACAGTTTAATGGTGTTGTGTTTCTTTTGGTGTGTAAGGTGGCCAGAGCTCCACTAAGTGTAGGGAAGGGGACTATGGTTGTCAGTGTGACGTCAGTGTTGCAAGCGTCTATAGGCTACGGTAACTGCTTACCACTAGGTAAACCGTATGCTTGTCTGACAATGTATTTTTTTTATGTTAAGTCTCAACATAAAACGAAATACATTTACCTACTTATTCTTTGTTGGAGATATTCTATCTAGAATTTTTGAACTGTTAAGACATGCATCAAGTTGTGCGTTTATTTGGACTTAGATTGTAAAGTCAATTTTTATTGCTGTAACTTGTAACTTTATATATGTTTATTTTCTGACTTCATGGTTTTCCAAATTTTATTTACGTAATATGAAACCTATTAGGAGATATTTTTGTTTAGAGAATTAATAGATTTTTGTAAATTCAATCAACAACACAAATATTTGCAATTTTATCAAGCGGAAGGCAAACTTTGAACGGATTTTCAACAGCGAGTTTAGAATTCAACATCCGTCAGCACTCAGTCGAGCGCCTAGTTTGCCATTTTAAAAGTTAACTGTATTTTATGTTAGCAATAGTTAAATCTCAATATAGCAAAAGCAATGGAATATATTTTAACAGGAGAAAATCATCATCAAAAAATATTAATTTGCTGTCAAAATTACTTAAACCAAAATATAATTTGGGCTGGATAATTGGTGTGAGCGTAGAAAAAAATATATTTATATATTATATTATATTATTATATACATGTTACAAAATTTCATGTCCCTTATTTAGATCTTCTTTTCCAAATGCTACAGGCTGGCAACCTGTCACTACTTTGAGCATAGCCTATACTGTCAGATATAGCTTTATGTGTCACCAAATGTTACTTAAAGCTCTGCTCAAACTATATGTAATGGATGTAAATGATTCGACTTTTTCTCGTTAACAGTTCCAACCTTTTGTTTATTCCGAAATATGTTTTTAGATTACTATTACGGAACAGTATCTGGTAAGATTTTGTTAGAAATGTTTTTGTTCAATTAATATTAAACATTAATTTATATTTACATATAGGAACTTTTTACATTTGTATATTTTAGACAGCCACACTAAATTCCTATGTAATAAATTTTATATATGGCAACTCTCTCTCAATTCTACCTCGCTGCATACATGTTGTACATATTTTAATTAATTACAAATAAAATAGTATTTGTACATTTTATACTTGCATTTTTACTCCTACATGCAAGTTTTTGGTCCTTCGCAGCTTTAAACATATATTCAGTGTTCCTGACAGTTTCGGCGACTACAATTTGTATTTTCGCGGGGCGCGAAGTCTATATACTTTCGCTCGAAGAAATTTTGAAAAGGACATGAGAATTGGTCTCTATAAGACCCAGAACCAGTCATCATAGTACAAGGTACTGATTTTCCTATTTATTGACGGAAATATCGCAACATCATTAAGAAATTTTATTTGCTATACAAAGAAGTTTCAAGTTTTGGCGGCAAATTTTTTCACCGCAATACGGCCATCTATCGGCATTGGTCGATTTGGATGACGGTTGGCACTCCTGAACGCTACTATAGGATCCGATTGGTCTAGCGGTGGCGCCGTTGTCGCGGGTTGAGGTACAAGGTTGGCACTACCTCAAATCTGTCAAGCTGTCAAACAAGTTGCTCTGAAACTACGGTCGGAATATAAACAAACAAGAAAGTTATTCGATAACTATAATCTACAGTGAAAAAAAAGTGCTACATATTTCATTCTCTCTTATTTGTGCTGCAAATTACCATTTTAATCAGTGTTCTACTATAGTGTAACGTTATCCGATTAACCAATTACAATAACAATGTCTCACGAAGAGCTCCGAAAGTTGAAAGTGCATCGTGGACTGTTAAAAGGTACGATTACCAGGCTGTTTAACTTTGTTTCGGATGAGAGTAATCTGTCGTCGTCTTCGGTAGAGGTCTTATTAACTCGTAAAAATAAATTAGTCGCAACAATGCGAGAATACGAGCAGGTTCACTTGGACATTATGGCTTTAGATTCGGAAGATAGCGAAGAAGTTGAGGTTGTTGAAGATAAATATTATTTTGTTTTACCGAAATTAGACGCTACTATAAAATCTTTAACCGAATCACAGCCAAAGTGTTCAAGTGCATCTACCTCTAAGTTACCGGACATAGACATTCCTGTGTTTTCAGGAAAAGACTTCACAAAATATGTACCATTCATGGATCTTTTTACTGCCATAGTACACAACAATAGCACTTTGTCCGATGTTCAAAAATTGTTTTACTTAAGAAAATATTTGAGTGATGAGGCGCTTGCTGTCATAATCAACTTGCCACTAGTAAACAATTCTTACAATGAAGCGGTTGAGTTGTTGAAAAGGAGATATGACAACAAGACTCGCCTCATCAATAACCATATTAATATTATATTAGATTTGCCTACTATGCAGCGAGGTACTGCAGCCTCAATTAGGTCATTTATATCTGAAGTGCAGCAACAAATATATGCATTGAAAAACTTGCAACAACCCATTGAGAGCTGGGATATGTTGTTGATTTGTATATTAATGCGAAAATTGGATCAATATACCAATAGAGCTTTCCAATATGAAAGAAATAAGGAAACTTTACCAACTATAGTGGAATTTATTGGTTTCCTCGAGAGGCGTGCTTTAGCACTAGAAGAAAGTGGAGAAAAATCAACCTTTGAGGTTGGTTTCAAAAAAATCTCTAAAGTTACCAATATAGCTACCGAGGTGGAATCTCAAAAAGATTGTTTTTATTGTGCTGGCACAGGTCATGCGTTATATAATTGCCCTAAATTTAAATTGTCCCCAGAAGATGATCGCATTAAATTCATAGAGGATCGTAAATTTTGCACGACCTGTTTAAATGATCACAAGGGGCGTTGCAGGTTTTACTTCAAATGTAAAATCTGCAAGAAGGAGCACAATACCTTGCTGCATAGTAGCACCAGTAATATAAGCTCTAATCAAGCCATATCTTTATTTACAAATAGTTCCTCTACACAAGTTTTATTACCTACCATAAGGGTAATGTGTCATGATTCAAGAGGACATAACCTATTTGTAAGAGCTTTACTAGACAGTGGTAGCCAAGCCTCTTTCGTTACAAGTACCTTTATAAATAAATTATCTTTGAAGCCCATTTATCAAAACTCCAATATTATTGGAATAGGCAGCCATACCTGCCCCATTGACAAATATGTCAAGCTAAACATTTATTCTCCAGTGCAAAATGTGCAATTTAGTGTAAAGTGCAATGTAGTAGAAAATATAACGTCTAACATACCACAACAATATTTTGATATCTCAAACTATATAATTCCTGATCATATTAGGTTAGCTGATGAAAAGTTTAACATACCTGGTCAGATTTCAGTATTATTAGGAGCTGATATTTATTTTAATATTTTATTGGATGGATACATTAAATTGCCCAATGGCTTAGTATTACAAAACACTGCTTTTGGATATGTTGTTGGGGGTACGACTAGCACTTTATGTAAATCATATAAATATATATCAAATATGGCAATCTGTGATTCACAAAAGCTTGAAAATGTGATGGAACAATTTTGGCTGTCTGAAGGGGTTCATGACCATATGAAGTTACCATCTTTTGAGCAGCAAAGAGCCGAAGATATTTATAATAATTCTGTAAATATTATTGATAACAGATTTTATGTAGATTTGCCACTTAAAAATTTTGATCAATTGGATCTTGGTGATTCCTTCTCTATTGCACTTCAAAGATTTCTTGCATTGGAGAACAAATTTAAAAATAATTCCCCATATTTGGAATTATATAAAAAATTCATTAATGAATATATCGCTTTAGGCCATGCCAAGGTAGTTGATATAGGTGTCTATGATATTTACAATGGCCCAGTATATTTTTTAGCACATTATGCTGTATTTAATGAGAACAGTAAAACCACTAAAATTCGTGTGGTATTTAATGGCAGCATGAAATCTAAAAATAAAATTTCACTTAATGAAGTTTTGTTAAATGGACCTATAGTTCAATCTGAGCTTTTTGATATCTTAGTCCTTTTTAGAACTTATATTAACACTTTAATTTGTGACATAACTAAAATGTTTAGAGCAATATATGTTAATGATCAACACCGGCCATTGCAAAATATACTTTGGCGTGACGATCCTTCCAAACCCATTCTCTGTTTACAATTACAAACAGTTAGCTATGGTTTAAAGTCATCATCCTATTTAGCCACACGATGTTTGATAAAATTAGCAGATACTTATAAGGATAAGTATCCTCTTGCATCACAGGCAATGTATAGTAATACCTATGTTGACAATATTTTGTCTGGAGCAGATGATGTTAATGTACTTTTTCAACTTAAGCAGGAATTAGTTCATCTCTTGGGAGAAGGTAGTTTTACACTTCATAAATGGTGCTCTAATGTACCTAAAATATTAAGTGACATACCCTCTGAACAGCAGTATTTTGAAGAGATAGACATTAGTAAAAATAATATTGTAAAAACCTTAGGATTAAAATACAGTATTCTATCTGATCAATTTACATTTACATGTCCAGTCATTGATAAAAAGGATTTGTCAAATAAAAAGGTTGATAGCTTTAAGTTTTGGACATTGATATCAAAATTAAAACAAGACTTCTGGGCCCTATGGCATAAAACTACTATTACTATAAGCTTATTTTTATAAGACTTCTAAAAATAATTACAAGTTTAAAAAATTCTGTTGCATAAAATAATTTCAGTTTTTGTTGCATAAAAATAAAGACACTCATATAATAAGTTGGATACTTATATTATTCGTAAAATTTAGAAGCGTTTCGTTGCATAAAAAATATAACTAATAATACAAGTTAGTAGTCTACTGCCGGGAAATACAAGCTAATAATATATGTGAAACAAAATTTCTGTTGCAAGAAATGACGCAGCTACTATTATTTACTCCTATTAATGGTGTAATTCTATCAACCATTGAAGGTGGTTAAAATATTTTATAAGTATCATTCTGTATGCTTAGTTGCGATCTTAAGTTAATCACAATGTGCTTGAGTGATTCAGGTGATAAAAGAATGATGCCAAGACGACGACCGTGGATTTTTAAAGCAAGAATCAATTAGAACTGTTTGCAATTCACTTTGAATTCAAGAATGTAATCGGCGATTCAGAATAAATTTTAATCAATTCTTTTTTTATCCTGGAATGGAAGGATACAAGGCGTACCCATATCAACATCAAACGCTTATATAGAAATTATGCCCTAAGTCCTCAACAACAATTACAAGTATCGCAGTGGCGTCCATGGTCTACTACTTTCTTTATTACTCTACATACTTTTTCAATACCATGCATATAAGCAACGCAATGATATTGGATTCCACTCCTATTATGAGTTTAAAATTTAGTAGTAATTTTATGAGTATTAAAATTTCTTTATGCACCGTAAATTAATAGACTCTTAAAATTAGTTATAACTCTTGTAACTATTATTATGAGCTATTAATTATATGCAACACGACTCTATTAATATGAGTAAAAGTTAAGAGTAAATCGCTTATAATATAAGTACTTAATTTTTATGCCATAGGCCCCTGGAAGGCTTGGTCAAATGACTATCTCACTCAACTTCAGAGTAGACCTAAGTGGCTTGGTGATCAACCTAATTTAAATGTGGGGGATCTTGTTATAGTCAAGACTGATAATACGAGTCCTTTTGAATGGCCTATGGCTCGTATTACAAAAACATTTCCTGGCCCGGATGGCAGGGTACGAGTCGCTGAATATATGGTAGGTAATAAAACTTTTGTGAGGTCCTATAGAAAATTGTGTCCTTTACCTGTTAGTAATTAAGTTGTTTATTATAAGTATACTCTACCATTTTATTGTTATGTTGTTAATTTAATTTATAATTTAATGAATTTTTGTCAATTTCTATAGTTAAATATTTAATGAATTTTGGAATTTTTGATGTCTAAATAAAATTATTTTAATTGTTATGTTTTAATGTGATTAATTTTTGTTTGTTTTTATACTTACATATGAATTTAGTATTTTTGTGTCTATACAACTATTTTAACGGCTATGTTTTAATGAAATTTTTGAAATAGTTTGAATAATAATTAATCTTTTTGGTTGTTTTTATGCTTACACATGAATTTCATATTTTTTGTGTATTTATAATACTATTTAATGGTTAATTACTTGATATAATAGTAGTACTATGATTTTATTTGATTAAGTAAACATTCCATTTATTAAAAACTTTGTTTTTAGAATTTGATATTGTGAGCGCTAAACCTAGTTATAAGGTTTGTATATTCTACTCAACACAAATTTGAGTATCACCATAGGTCGGAATATTTTGATATTAGCGTCTGTTGAAAAGGAGATAGAGATCCTATGGGAATCACTGCATTCTACAATCAACGAGAGTAAAACAGCAACTCACCTTTAGCAGCCACACCGACCCAGTACTACCCGGGCAATGTACGCCAGAGCAGACCTCTTCCTCGTTCTCAACAGCCCTCGAAGATGGAGCGATATTTTGAAGGACCAGCCTTGACTGAGCATCCGCCAAGACAGCGGGTGGTATGCGTATATTTCACAACAGTATATATGAAGCACTAAAGACACTGCACTATAGGTTCACAGCGCTAGCGGTGGGTTGAAAGTACGTAAACCCTAAGGATAGCGGTGAGAAACCTCCCAGGTCGTGAAGGTTCCAGAAAGCGGGAAAAACCGGGATCAGCGAGTACGCAGCCGGTCGAGTCGCCGTCAATTCGTAGACTATAGAATGCAGCGGTATATTGAGCGATCACTCTTATAAACTAATATGTGGGTAATATTGAAATTCACATTGAAGGCTAACAGTTAGCATGAACATTGCCCCCGGCCTTAAAACCTTCGGTTTTAATGAAAATGTAATTGAATATGAACAACGGGTAGGGGACAAGTAACTTAAGGTTAAGTCATTGAGATGGTAGCGTACAAAGACGCACGACTGGTCGTTTATAAACGCCCGTCGAAGTCTTTACAGAGGCAACTCTTATGATACCGTCCTTGCCTGGATAAGCAGCAACTACGACGCCAAGAGGCCAATGAAGCGGAGAAATATTGTCAGTAACAATGAGTACAACGGAGCCGATACAGATCGGGTTAGAAGCGGTATTCCACTTTGTTCTGGACTGCAACAAGTGTAAATATTCTTGCTTCCATCGCTTCGCGAATGATTGCAACATTTGATCCAGTAAAGAATAGCGATTGCGTAAATTATTAGAATCTAATGACACGTCATAGGTAGGCAATTGTTTTAATGGGCTTGACATTAAAAAATGTGCAGGCGTTAACGCACTAGGTTCCGATGGATCATCACTAAGCAGCGTAAGTGGTCTTGAATTTATCACACATTCGATCTGTGTGAGCACAGTCAAGAGCTCCTCGTATGTAAGTAGCTGCGTACCTATAACTCTATAAAGATGCGTTTTAAAAGCCCTAATATAAATTTCATAATGACCACCAAAGTGTGGACTACGCGGCGGGTTAAGTTTCCACTCGATTCGATTGTTGACAAGTTCATTAGCGAAAGACGATTGGAAGTTTTCAGAATCTAAGAATTTGTAGATTTCAGAAAAACTATTTTTAGCACCAATAAAATTGGTTCCTCTATCCGAATACATGCAAGATACTGCACCGCGGCGAGATAGAAAACGTTTAAGTGCGGATAAGAAGGCATTAGTGGTTAAATCAGATGCTATTTCTACATGCACGGCTCGTGTCACCAAACACGCAAAAACGCATAAGTAACATTTTATGGAGCGAACACCACGCTTCCTATAGGGAATTATATTTATAGGGCCACAGTAGTCGACGGCAGTGTGAGTAAATGCCTTCGTTTCATTTACTCTGCAAGCAGGCAAGTCAGCCATCATAGGATAAGTAGGCTTAGGGTTCACTTTAAAGCAAAAGTTACATTTATGAATGCAAGTTCTAACAAGTCTTCTGCATGACAGAATCCAGTACCTCTGTCGCAGAATGGACATGAGAGCCACAGAACCTGTGTGACAATTAGAGCGGTGATAATGTATAATAATAAGCTCGACTACCTTGTCTTTACGAGGAAGTAGCACAGGGTGTCGTTGCTCGAAAGACAAGTCAGCGTGACGTAGTCGGCCACCAACCCTTACAAGGTTATTGGTGTCAAGGAAAGGAGCTAGGCGATTAATTGCGGGAGAACAACGATTGTTTCGTTGAAGAGAATTTATTTCACAAGCGAAGTAAGTATATTGAACAGCCTTTAATATTTCAATTTCAGCAGTTTGCATTTCACTGGCTGAAATTCTACTATTAGAGCGGGGAAGTTTTTTAATAAAGCGTAGAACATAAACTGTAGAGCGGAGCATCAACAGCCAAGAGGATACTCGCTGCGATAGCAAAAGGAGCGGATGAGTAGCATCATTTAAAATAGCGGTTAATGCAACTTTAGTTTCAGGTAAGTCAGCGGGAATATAATTATTTTCTATAGCGGTAATAGGCCAACTAGAATAATCTTTACTCAACCAGGACGGTCCAATATACCAGGGAGTATAGTTAAGTATTTGTGCAGGTGACAACCCTCGCGACAAACAATCACTAATGTTGTCCTCTCCTGGCACATTATAAAAATAATAAGCGGGAAGTGAATTCAAAATTTTGGTAACACGGGTAGCAACAAAGGTTTTGAATTTATGAGGCGAACCGTGGACCCAATGAAGAGCGACCATAGAATCTGATAAGCAATAAACCTTATCAATTTTATGACGTGATTCTATCATATTTATGACATGTCGAACCAGCTTCGACATCAACAGAATTGCACAAAGCTCAAGCCTTGCGACAGACTGAACAAGCAATGGTGCCACCTTGGATTTGGCACATACAAGTCTAACAGAAATTAATTCGTTTAAAGCGGATACAGAACGAATATACACTACACAACCGTAAGCTCGCTCGCTAGCATCGGCAAAGGCGATTATCGAAATATTTGAATTTTCATAAACTTCAAGGTGACGCGGTATACGTAATTGTTCTAGGCAAGGTAGTTCTGTAATGTAATTTTTCCATATTTTTAAAATATCAGCGGGCGGTTGTTCATCCCAATCAATTTTTAAAATAAACAATTGTTGGAGAATAAGTTTAGCAAATAAGATTACTGGTGCTATGACACCCAGAACGTCGAACTGACGAGCAATAACAGAAAGAATGTTTCGCTTGGTACATGGGCGTGGAGTAAGCGAGACAGAAATTTTAAACTCGTCGGTAACTGGAGACCACTTCACACCCAGCACCTTCAAGTCATCACAGTCACTAAATGGAACATCAACTGAGTACCGGTGAGAGCTTGGCAGTGACTCAAGCAATTCAGGTGAATTGCTGGACCACTTTACTAGGTCAAAGCCTCCGGCCTTGAACATCCCTAACAACTCATTTCGGAGGCGTAAGGAATCCTGGACGGAGGGCATGGAGAAACAAATGTCATCCGTGTAACAATTGTTAGTAGCGACCTGAGCAGCTAGCGGGAACGAGTCGCGTTCATCCTGACAAAGTTGTCTTACCACACGGATCGCTAAGAAAGGGCTACAGCTCAAACCGAAGCAAACGCGGTTAAAACAGTACGTAGTAATCGGTTCACTAGAATCAAAGCGGTATAAAAACTTCATATATTTACGAAACCTTTCGTTAACTGAGACCTGCAAGTACATTTGTTTTATGTCTGAAGTGAAAGCTATTTTGTATATACGAAAATCAATTAATATAGACAGTAAATTATTTTGTAAGTTAGGTCCCGTATGTAAAACTTCATTCAACGAGACATTCGAGTCTGTCTTGGCACTAGCGTCCATTACCATGCGTATCTTAGTAGTAGTTTTATCATGTCGTAGTACAGCATGGTGCGGTATGAAGTAACCTGAATGATCACCAGTGTCAATAACGCGAGAGATATAATTTTTATCAATATATTCGCGGATAATATTGTCGTATTCTTGGCGTAATTCAACACTAGCATTAAGTTTGCGTTCCAGTGACAGGAATCGTTTTTTAGCGGTACAGTATGAATCACCCAAGGTGGAGGGATCATCCGAGAAAGGTAATGCGACAGAATAGCGGCCTGTGCTATCGCGCTTAGTATTATTAACAAAAATATTTTCGCACTCCCTTTCAGCCGAACTCAAGATAGGCTGACAAGGCAATACCTCCTCGAGCTGCCAAAAGGTTTGCAAAGTTTTGTCTAAGTTTGAATCAGTTTGTATAACAGCGGTTAAAGAAATAGAATTGTTATGAGCGGTGTTTACGGTATATGTATTACCTAGAATCATGTAACCAAAAATTGTATCAAAAGCGGTAGGCATGCCCGGTGGCCCGGTAACACGGCCTTGTAGTAAAATATCGGCGAAAAATGAAGCGCCTATGAGAATTTCAACCTCACCGGGAGAATGAAACTCATCATCAGCGAGACGAATATTTTGTAAATAAGAAAATAAAGTTTTGTCAATATTAACAGTCGGCAGATCGTCTGTAATGCGGTCAATAACACACACATCTATCGATATTGATATGTCATTAAAACGAGAAAATAAAACTAATTTTGTTGATCCCCTAATTGGATTAGGAGATGAACCAATGCCCTTGACAACAGCGCGCGGTAATTTATTAAAAGAAAGATTTAAGTTTTGACAGCATTTTGTAGTTATAAAGTTAGATTGAGAACCGGGATCGATAATTGCACGAACACAATTCAAATTGCCGCGCGAATCAGCTGCGTATACCTTGACTGTACCAAGTAAACAAGTAGTATCGTTTTTACTGAGCGGCGGCGACATATTACACAACGAAATATTTTGCGCGTTTGTGTTATCCTTCTCAGTAACAGGTTTCTGTCGCACGGCGTCATATGCGCAAGGAGTGGCGGTGGAGAAGCGTGTACGCTCCCGTGAGCCGACATCATGACTCACGTCAGCAGCGCGCGGGGCCGGCGGCTGCGCGGGATGTGCCGGCGGCGCACCGCCGCCGGCGCCGAGCGGGGCTCGTTTGCGACATAACAGCGTGTGATGTCTTGACGCACAATTTCGACAAAGACTATTTGAGTTACAAGTTGTAATTAAATGAGTTAAGCTTAAACAATTGGTGCATCCATTGTGAGATTTCACAACGTTATAGCGGTCTTCTATTGATAAATTTTTAAATGTCGTACAAAGAAACAATTTATTATGCGAATTTTGTTTACAAAACGCGCAGCGGCTATAATGATTACCGAAAGAAGTGTGAGTAGCGGCTACTAAAGAATGAGTAGGTTTATTACGAATTTGATATAAATTTTGTTTAGAAGTGACGGTATTCATGGACGAAGTGCGATCTAGTACCTTACATTGTTCGCGTACAAAGGCAACCAAATCATCGTATGAAGGAAAAGATGAGTCACGCTTATGCATTTCAAACTGACGAGCGGTTTCTGTATCGAGTTTTTTAAATGCGAGGTAAAATAAAATAAAATCCGATAAATTATTTAAATTTAGAGATTTAAGACTAGAAACAGCTCCACAAAATTTTTCCAAAAAGGATTCAAAATATTTAGTATTGGCGGAATTAAAACATTTAAAATTAAACATTTCATCTAAATACGCGGAAGCGAGACAACGCTTGTCTTCATATTTGTCGACTAGCGTCCGCCATATTATGTTGTAGTTAGTGGCGTTCGGTGTGATTCCCGCACAAACGGAAAGTGCCCGGCCAGACAGCTTACCAATCAAGTACTGCATACGTTCATGGTCAGTTAAGTCAGAGTTATTGTGAATCGTATTTTTAAATGATTCGTAAAACATAGGCCACTTAATAGGGTCACCAGAAAATCCTATCAAATCTAGCTTAGGCAGTTTTACAGCTGGTTTTTTATAACAACTATTTTTGGTGTCTGTAGAATCCGACTTGATTGTTGCTGCCGATGCAGACAACTTAGTTAAGGTGCGTTTACAAAAACAATAAAGTTCTTCAAATGCATTGACACTTTGATAATTAGGTTCAGAGTCAGGCTTTAATTGCAGTTCAGCATCAATTATTTGATCAGTAATTTCCTTAAACTCTGAGCGTAAATACTCTAAAGACTCAGTACTAGCAAGGAATATTTCCGTAGATGATTCATCAGAAAATGCGTGTGTAGCCTCGCTATAGATTTTTTGTAAGCGGGAAAATAAATTATTGCGTTTAGCATTATATTTTTTCAAGTCCATTTCTAACTTTTCAATTCCCTTTAAACCACCTGCACTTCCAGGCGGCATTATGAGCTATAATATAGGTAATAATAGACAAAGTGTGAAACGTCTGATTTGCGAAATGTGTCTGCAACACTGTGCAACGATAGGAGCAAGAATGTTCGGTGGCGTGATTATTTGCAATCTACCTTTTATTTACTTATTGCGTAACTACAAAAATATGTGTAATTAAGTTATTTAAAGCGTAAGCGGTGTAGTAAAATAGATATTAGGTTCAATGAATGCGGCTCGAAGGCCAAAAGAACGGTGTGAGCGCTAAACCTAGTTATAAGGTTTGTATATTCTACTCAACACAAATTTGAGTATCACCATAGGTCGGAATATTTTGATATTAGCGTCTGTTGAAAAGGAGATAGAGATCCTATGGGAATCACTGCATTCTACAATCAACGAGAGTAAAACAGCAACTCACCTTTAGCAGCCACACCGACCCAGTACTACCCGGGCAATGTACGCCAGAGCAGACCTCTTCCTCGTTCTCAACAGCCCTCGAAGATGGAGCGATATTTTGAAGGACCAGCCTTGACTGAGCATCCGCCAAGACAGCGGGTGGTATGCGTATACTTCACAACAGTATATATGAAGCACTAAAGACACTGCACTATAGGTTCACAGCGCTAGCGGTGGGTTGAAAGTACGTAAACCCTAAGGATAGCGGTGAGAAACCTCCCAGGTCGTGAAGGTTCCAGAAAGCGGGAAAAACCGGGATCAGCGAGTACGCAGCCGGTCGAGTCGCCGTCAATTCGTAGACTATAGAATGCAGCGGTATATTGAGCGATCACTCTTATAAACTAATATGTAGGTAATATTGAAATTCACATTGAAGGCTAACAGTTAGCATGAACAGATATTAAAAATTGTTGTTAAAGAAATATGATAACAAAATTAATATTTATGTTACTTTTGTGGCCCGGCCCAACTATGTTCAATTAATATTAAACATTAATTTATATTTACATATAGGAACTTTTTACATTTGTATATTTTAGACAGCCACACTAAATTCCTATGTAATATTTTTTATATATGGCAACTCTCTCTCAATTCTACCTCGCTGCATACATGTTGTACATATTTTAATTAATTACAAATAAAATAGTATTTGTACATTTTATACTTGCATTTTTACTCCTACAGTTTTTGTAAAAAATAAATCTCAATATCACGTTCAGTAGCATTTTTTGTAAGCGGTTACCACGTAAGCCTATTACGTGGTATTGTGTTTTATTATTCATAGACACTTTGTAAGCTGGCGGAGGAACCTTTGATAACAGAGTACCATTTTTAATAGTTTTTATATTGATAGGATTGAAAACTTATGATATTCTGGAACATGAATTAACAGCTGCCATGAAAACCTGATTGACAATATAATACTTTTTATTATTTTCCGTCATTTTTTATCTGTAGGTGTATTATACAAATGTGTCTAGCGTTTCTGCAGATCGTACACCCTGTTTCTACGATGAAAAGTCCGGACTTTCTTTAGTACTATCTCTCCTTAACTTAATTACAATTATAACAATATAAGACAAATCCCGCGCTCGTGCAGACGACATAAAAACGTCTCCAAGATGTTATCAATACCGCCATCACGTGGATTAATTAAAACTTCAACCAACTTTTGTCACAGCCCCGCACTAGCTTAGCAAATGTGACCCTTACGTCGGTATTATTAAGAGCCTCTTTATGCGAAGTTTTTCACAAAGCACACGACCAGAAAACAACCTAATGTGTGTAGTAATAAGCACGTAGACGGCAGCTCTCGAGCGTGAATGGTGTTATGTTGTGGTAGCTTCCACTTTACTGGCGAGTCAGGCGATTTTCGACTCTGTCGTTTTAAGAATAATAATGGGAGCCTCTGCAAAACAAAGTTATGTGCGGTTGCGACGACAGAGGTGCACAATGTACGCGTGTCGCGTTTATTAAAGTACAGATGTCGCGACAATAGAGTGGGGACAACGGTACGCGGCTTATAATGTCGCCTTGTGTTCTGGGCCCTATGGCATAAAACTACTATTACTATAAGCTTATTTTTATAAGACTTCTAAAAATATTTTAGAAGTTTACAAAATTCTGTTGCATAAAATAATTTCAGTTTTTGTTGCATAAAAATAAAGACACTCATATAATAAGTTGGATACTTATATTATTCGTAAAATTTAGAAGCGTTTCGTTGCATAAAAAATATAACTAATAATACAAGTTAGTAGTCTACTGCCGGGAAATACAAGCTAATAATATATGTGAAACAAAATTTCTGTTGCAAGAAATGATGCAGCTACTATAATTTACTCCTATTAATGGTGTAATTCTATCAACCATTGGAGGTGGTTAAAATAAATTATAAGTATCTTTCTGTATGCTTAGTTGCGATCTCAAGTTAAACGCAATGTGCTCGAGTGATTCGGGTGATATAAGAATGATGCCAAGACGACGACCGTGGGTTTTTAAACCAAGAATCAATTAGAACTATTTGCAATTCACTTAAGAATGTACCTAATCGGCGATTCAGAATAAATTTTAATCAATTGGTTTTTATCCTGGATAGGATACAATGCGTACCTATATCAACATCCAACGCTTAGAAATTATGTATACTATATTTATTTATTTATTAAACATAATTACACGGGGTTAACCCAATTACATAATTATGAATAGCGATTCACAAGCTTATGTCTATTTTGTTTACAAAAGATTTTTAACTGTCCACAAAGACGTCAAAATCGGGGTAAGCCACAAGAAGTGCGTTAAGTGCATGATGCATACGACATAGCGGTGATTGCGCGCGTGCCACCGTGCAACACGGTGGAAGCGCAAACAGCCGATGCCTACGAGTGGATCGAATACGTAGATAGTTATTAGGCACAAACAGACGAGATAGTTGCGCAACACATTCGGGCGAGTCCATATCTCCACGTAAAATTGCCATAGCAGCATATATACTTATTAGTATACTATATATCTTAATAGTATACTTTCTTTATTACTCTACATACTTTTTCAATACCATGCATATCAGCAACGCAATGATATTGGATTCCACTCCTATTATGAGTTTGAAATTTAGTAGTAATTTTACGAGTATTAAAATTTATTTATGCACCGTAAATTAATAGACTCTTAAAATTAGTTATAACTCTTGTAACTATTATTATGAACTATTAATTATATGCAACACAACTCTACTAATATGAGTAAAAGTTAAGAGTAAATGGCTTATAATATAAGTACTTAATTTTTATGCCATAGGCCCCAGGACACCTAACATACATTCAGTTCAGTTATACTTTGATATGTATTGATCGTATCAAACCGAATAGTAATTCAACAACCACAGAAATAATAGACGTAAACACATAGGACGCAAAAGTAATAGCTCATACCTTTGGTAATGGGATTTTACTGATGATTATTCAAAACTGAGGTTCTTAATAGAAGTGTGAAAAAAAACAACACAATTTATTCATTTAATATATCATGTTTCATAGTATCTTTTACTACTTATGACCTACACAATTGGATATTTTAAGAAGTATGTTATAGAAACAATGTACCTATGTTTTATTTTTCAATACGATACAATACAATTCGATTCCTGAACTGAGTAAAAGTTTTTTATTTAAATCTAGGTATACAGTTTTTCTTTTCACTACAATTGATATGGTTCCGAAGAACAGATTTTTTTATAACTTTTAGTAATAGACTTACCCATACTGACCGATCTAAGGCACGTATTATAGAATGAATCTCAAGAATCAACTCCGACTTGAATGTCGTACGTCTCTATTACTTTGTGCTTGATAGAAAGTGACAAACGATTCTCAAGACATGATTGACTTCTGAATGTCATTCTGTAATACAGCAAAAATGTGCCAACCTGTATACTCGTGAAGCATACAGGTTGCATTTAAATTAGAATCAATACGCTTATAAATGAGGATATAAAACAATGACTTGGTCCGTAACGTACGAGGACGTCTCGTCCACTGAGCTGTCCATTTTGGGTCATATTGCAATGACAGAGGGCTTGAATTGGCCCTGTAGCTGTGCCCACTTAATTACCGTCCGCGGCTCCTCCGCAAACACCAAGTTTAATTGGAGCCGCTTCTTTCGCAACAGCAAATGAAAACAAAATCGTTTGTACCGTATTTACTTTGCAAACAATTTTGCGGCGCGTTCAGGCGCCGTTCGCGGACACAGGCTGACGTGGCACCGGCAAAAAGTCTTCGTAAATGGAGAGGATATTTCGTTCTTTTTTAGTAGCTTTACGATAGTGCTTATGTCCATACAAAGTGCTGGATTCAAATTTACTTACAAGTTATTGTGGACTTTTAGGAAATTCAATGTTAGAGGTTTTTATATACACTTTTTTTAAATATTCAAGTAACATTATTCTTCTTGTGATGCGTATATTAATGCTTTTTGTACTGTTGTACGTTAAAGACTCAACTCTCAATCAGAAGTGGAATAACTCTTTAGTACCTTGTCATAATAATCATTGATACATAATGGTGGCTAACTATTATTGCATAGGCAATGGCGTTGCTACGACAAGGTACTTAAGTGTTAAATCTACTTCTGACCGTACCTGGTAACGAAAGCAGTTTTTTAAATTTAAAACTTTGTAAAATATAATTTTGTAGAATTTTAATCAATTTGTCTTCGCAATAACGATTCTTGTTTATCTTTATTCATTATCTTTTATATTTTTGTAATATTATCATGTTAATTTCTACTGACAAATACACAATAAGTTCTGGGAATTAACGAAAGGTAGCAAACAACATTGTTATTATCACCTCGAGAGTCGTGTTTACATTTCAATTAAGTCAATTATTTGAAACGGGTTAATATTAAAATGAAAGATAATATTATTATTACATTAATGATATTTCACAACCTCCACAACTAATATTGTGGATTTAATTACTTAGTTCGTTTAATAATAAACTAATTATTAATTTTCATTGAATTTATTTTTATGGATAATTTATAAGTTGGAATTGACATACTATATTAAGAACATTACCAATAGAGACATAAAACTGTCTTAATTCGCTATTTTCAATAGGTTATATGTTTTACTTTTAATTTATGAATCTCCTACTATCCATAATAATAATAATTTACTGTCCGTATTATAATTATCTAAATGTCACACATTAACACGGCAGGAGGCGCTACTGGGTGAAATTTACCACATAGTGCAGACATTGTTAGATATTTTTTTTTCCCTATAATTTTTTGCTGAGCCCTTTTAGGTAACTTTTTACAGATGTGCGACAGTCCACTTTATTGAAAAAGCGGAAAAAGCGGTCAATTGGTGTGTGTTGTCTAGCCACAACAGCCTTTAGAGTAATTTTTTAGGTTTTATTTTGAGTGATTTTTCGAAAAAAACAAATTTAAATTAAAACATATTGCAATTCTTATTAAAAGTAAGAATGTATTATGTTCTTTTGATATTGAGTCATCTCTTTTTTTAAATTTTGTTTAGTTTTGAGTCCTCCACCTGCAAAAAGTCCTTCATGTTAGGCTGCGGTTTTATTTAAAAAATAAAACTCTAAATAAAGAGTTAATTACTTTGTTATTGACTCGGGCACAATAAAATCCAGGAAAAAAATGCGTTTGTAAACGCAAAAGTTATTCCTAAAATCCGTTGGTATAAAAGTTTAAACTCCCTACAACCACATTTAACACTATAAAATGTTCAGCGTCATTCCAACGTAACGTAAATTGGTCTCTCAGTTTTTGTGTTACGGTGCAAAATACTAACAACAACAGAGAATAGAATTGGCTTTTGTTGAAATGTACTGGCAATGCAGAACATTGTGTGCTAATGGCAGCTGTCAGCCGTGACCTGTGCGTTACGGCGACTAATTATCTCTCAGTTGTTAATATTGTAAAAGCAACTACATTTAACACATTTCTATTTATCAATTTTGTAAATTACTAGCATTCTTTGGTTCACCAAATACAGGTTACATTTTATATGTCACTAGCGCTCCGGCTGCAACATCATCCGCACGGAGTTTTTTTTAAATCAAATATAGCTTGTCACCCTGAAATAATGTAGCACTCTAATGATGAAAGAATTTCTGAAATCGTTCGAGTAGTTTTTGAGTCTATTCGTTACCAACATACAAAACTTTCCTCTTTATATATTAGTATAGATAAACATCAGTGTTGGAGCTACAAGCTGATCATTGGACTCTGCGGCTGCGTGGTCAGCAGTGAGGCAATACATCACAATTCCGCGGGTCATCAGTAAAATGCACCGCCGGCAAGTTACATATTTCTAAATACATAGTGGTCCTTCGAGCCGGATAGTGACAAGCAACATTATTTATTTAACCGTCTTCAAAAAAGAAGGAATTTCTCAATTTAACATAATTAGAGACTTAAATGTGAACACATCATATTTGATTCACGCACTCACAACATAGACTTTTCTAATTTGTCCAACTGTAACCGTTGATATCTTCGAAAGTTAACCAATTTTATGATTCTTTTTGTTCTTGAAGACCAGTCACAAGATAGTTTTTTAAAAAATTACAATTTTAAAGCTGTAGTTATTTTATTATTCTGAAAAATAACAGGCAAAAACCAGTCTTAACACTTTAATCATCTATAACTTTAAGCCAATGTAAGCCTGTAACCCAATTTTGATAACTATCCAAAAAGCAAAAAAATAACTATTTTCAAATAAAAAAAACGTGTGTGTGTGTGTGACCACGCAGACACTCGAACTCGCTCAGTTTGAAACTCGATGATCTTGCATTGCTTAAGCAATGCGTTCGAAATTGAAGTGGCTATTATTATAATTAATACAATTGAAATGAAATGAAATGAAATGAAATGAAATGAAATGAAATGAAAAGCTCTTTATTTAAATGGACTTTGCTAAGTACTTTTAAATCGTCAAAACCCTACCACCATTTCGGGACGATAATATTATTATGCTGAGATGGAGAAGAAATGGCGAAAGAAACTCCACAGCTTACAATTTGGTAATGATTTCAAAACATCATTACAGGTCAATAGATAATAATAATATAATTAAAATTACAGTTTTACATGCGTAAATTTTGGGCAGTTATTACTCCCACGCATTTGGTTCATTTATAATAATAATTTATGTTGTAAAAGCTTTTCTATACAATTCAACTAATCACATTAATGAACTAATTAATTTAAGTCTTATACCCACCACCATTTTTTGTGTTAGTCGCACCTAATTTATTTATTTATTTAATACCTGCCAAGATACATATTTAACGAAATATAATTATAAAAATCCATAAAAATGTAACAAAAAATACTTATGCAGAAACCAATATTGGTTCGTATCTTATTACGTATTTATTAATATTGTTATTTTTTTTAAATTAATCGAGTATTTACAATATTTATTAGGCTTATAAAACATGAATACGTTTTTTTTATTATGGAAGCCTGAAGCGGTTTGAAGCAAAAGTGGTCCAACATTGCCGAAGATACAGAGCTAATGTTGTTCATCCTTTCACAATCGGATCACGTTAGTTGGGTGTAACTAACCCGGCAGGGCGCTATAATTTGATACAATCAAGTTAGCGCAGATATTATTGTAAGAGCAGAGTAAGACTTTGTTGGTGCGGCCCGAACATGGCCGCGGGGCCAGCGTGTATCCTTGTCGCAGCGGCGAGCCAATCAAGACTTCTCTATTGTACTAATCTAATAAGATTGTATACTATATACAATCTTATTTGATTAGTACAATAAACTAATAATGCAACCTCTCCTTTTGGTTCTCAAATCTTCAACATAGACTATAAATTGACTTGCTCCTACATACACAGCGAAGATAATATACACACTAATAAATACTAGTTACTTTTTTTTGTGGGCGAGTTGTGGCGAGTACCTACTGAAAATTAACTCCATTTCTACAGATTTCTTACAATAATTTCCAAGCTCGTAAAGCTCAACAGTAAAGTAAAAGTAAAGTTCAACAGCTCGCAGTTTTTCAGGCAGATTGAATTAGCGTTCAATTTCTCGACTGAGCCGACTGTTGGCATTGCTGGCGGCCAGCTTAATTAAGAGCTCGCAGAAGGCAACGCTACTGAATAAAATCTAAATAGGCGGAGATGTGACGTCACAAATAGACCGACTGTCGCGGGCCACAGCGGCCGCTACTGAATAAATCATCAGCGCCTACGCTGACAACTTGCACCCACAGAAGGTTGCTTTGAACTAAATGTCACTGCCCACGGAGAGTAGCTTCATAGACACGTATTAGTCATTATACTCTTGGTATACGCCTGCAGCGCTTGCAGCTTACATACAAAAGTCGCGAGCGATCATCAACTGCTCATATAATGTCCCCACGTGGCGGAGTCCCAAGCGGTGGAAAACTATTCAACCGATTTTGAGAAATAAGGACTGAATGGATTCGGTATTATAGTCCGGGTAACATTGGCTACATTTTAACCGACTCTACAATAGGAGGATTCAATTTTACCTTGTAAACTCCGATTTTATTCGATTTCACTCCTTCCTTTTTCTCCATATTTGGGATATAGTTTTTCAAAACTTGTTCATATTTTACCTAATAGAGAAACACGGCCCATTACACTACAGAAACAGTTCATAAGAATATTTTTTTGAGCGAAACAAAAAAAGGGGAAAATATTTTCTTAATGCAGGTTTCTAATTCTCAGCCAGCTCAGCAGTGAGAACCATCCGGTAAATTATTCTTCCAACCGCTATGCTACCTAATACTTGTCCTTCATCAACCTTTTTATCCAAATCATAATGAATAGTTAAATATTACACGTAAGAAATGTGTCCATATCCATTTTAATTAAAAAACAACTATATTCTCTTTGATACCGAAATCCATCTCCGAAGATCCACAGCAAGCGATAATCCCCCGGCGTTACCAGCGTCTATTACCTGACGGTACATAAAAATATCAGCGATCGCATTCGCGCGACAGCGAAAATTATTTTTCATAATCCATTTAAAACGAATGAGTGTAAAATAAACAGAACAGGAAAACAACGAGCTGTGTGAACGCCGCCCGCTCCCCGCACCCCCGCCCGCCCACCATCAATGCAGACACGATCCCATCGGAAAATATTTGTATTCAAAAATTAAAACCAATTTATATTCACTCCCCTGTGACGGGCTAATACTTCTATCGCTCGTAGTTTTAATAGTTAGTCGCTTCATTTGCAATATGTATTCAGGTCGCCAACCAATATATTAGTTTGCATTACGTTTAAATATTCTTGGAAAGACATTCTGAAGTAGTTTAGCAATTGTTGGTATTCCGAATATGTTTGCGAATACAACAGAGATTTTATTTGAGTTTTATCTAGATATTATACATATGAAAATAAAGAGAGATACTACATAGAGCGAATCTTAGAGCTCTGCGTATTTCAGATGTTAAATCTGATAAAAATGTCACTTTTGTAAGTCTGCAGTACAACAAATCATTTATTTAGGGTCGGTTTCACAGGTTCTGATTAGAAAATACCTGACAGATAACCGCTAATGGGAACTTATCTCTGAAACAGGCCTTTCATCCCCTATAATCAGTATACAACCAGTTTAATGATTTATGTAAAACGTAGCGTGGCGACTACGCCACAGCATTACTTGCCACAAAAAATATAACGCACTTTGATTAAAAGTACTCAATTTATTTGGTGAACGATTTAAATGATCAAATCTATATATCAACTGCATTAGAATAATCAGAAATTGTTTTATAATAAGCTGCATAAGAAACCCCTTAGCTTTGTAGTAAGTAATGACATTGTTTATGCGAAAATGTTGTTGGCTATTACTGCACCGACAACGGGATCAAAGATGATGCAGTACGACTCAGGAATATCGTCGTGTGATTATTGATAAAAATACAGTCGAGAAATGTTCTTCTACTTTTAGATTTACCCTGGTACCATAGGCTACGGTGAACGCTTTACCTCCAGTGTGCCATCTTACATACATGCATACATATAATCAAGCTCATAATTCTTAAAGATGTTGAACAGAGCTTTATGTAACATTTTAGAACACATATAACCACATCTAGCAATATTGACTATCTCAGATAAAGAATCCTGTTGACCATACAGCACACCAAAATAGTGACAGGTTGCCAGTCTGTGGCCTACACAAAACCCAACCTTCAGTGAACCTACCAACAAAAACCAACAACGAGGACAGATGTTACACGCTGAAGTACTCAGCAGACTGGGTATTCCAATCTAGTGATATAAAGAAAACAAAATATGTGGCGCCGAACTAAGTGTCGTAGCACTGCTACGAACTGCTACGATTGCTACGGACTGGTCGTAGCAGTGGACCGGTAAGTTGAAACGCAGCACCGAGGAGAGAGTGTAGATTACAGCTGTAATGCCGATGTTGATTTAGGCGCAGTGACCGCGACTGGTGAGCGGCCGCTGTTATTTTAGGGGAGGATTACTAGCAGTATTTGCGCGAGCTAATCTGCCCGCTCGGCCCTAATTAACGGGAGCAGCCGCTCTTACGCTTATTATGAACACTAGAGGAGCTGCTCGCTATCATAACACTGACTAGTTGGCTGCTGATTTCAGAATGTGCTCACAATTTACGAGCTAATTTTATCTAATATGATATTAGTAGATACGTTTAATTTAATTATGTGCTCCGGGGTTCAGGACACTAATTTCTAAAACATAGTACCTATTTAAGCGAAACACTTTGACTCGTCTAAATGTAGAAATAGAACCATCTCGGCACTGACTGCTTCTTTTCTCCTGTCTCATGTGGCAATAAAAGGTGTGAAAAAGCATATATTGAGTCAGCTTAAATGATATTCACAACTCCCCATAAGAAGTTCCTCGTTTTTAAAAATAAGATAGGGCACAGCGGGATAGCCGCTGGAATCTGAAGCAGCCTGACCTGGGTAGTACCTCCACCTTACAGAAGACCACACTCAAATAACAATACATTTTTTGTGGTGTTGTGTGTCTGTTGGTGAGTAAGGTCGAGAGCTGCACGAGATGGAGAAAGGGACTAGGGTCTGCAGCACAGGAGTGTCACATCACTGTCATCACATAAAACAAAACAAAATATTTAAAAAGACGGGTAAGTTGGTAATATAATATTCGTGTAGTTTGGTAATTGTTTGATAATTATGACCATGAAGACATATATTTGAGGGATTTTTATTGATATGTTCAATTTAAGGTGGTATGTTGTGAATTTATTTACTTTAGTAGTGTGGTAAATTTTTAACTTCACATTTGTTTTATTTGTGACTACTACTTTCAGTTTTGCTAAACAGTTTCCTACTAAGCACATAATTATTTCGAAACTAGATGATATCGAGAGTAGATTTCACCGTAAAAGGATTATTTTTGTACTTGAGTTGATTTACGACACATGTTTTGTTTGTAATAAGTATTTCGTGTGCTCGGAACGCGATAGCACCATATATTTACCTATCAAAAAAGTAAAGTCAGCGTTAAACAATCCAGTTTTCACACAGCTACCGGCGCTCCCCGCGGAACCCATTCTTTACGTTATCCCGGGAGCTGTCCCGCGGGATCCTGGAATACATTTCGGTCCTTTGTCCTTCATGACGCGATCAGATCTATCAACAAAGTATACCTACTTAAAATATAAGTATGTACATTCTGTAAATACATCTGGATAACGAATACACGTAAAAAATAAATGCAAATCTATATTGGACCGTTTTGTGATGATGCTACTCCTATCGCCTTGTATTTCTACTAAGAAATTTAAGTTTATTCTTCTTTGTTTCTCTGTATGGCAGTAGATTAGAATGATACAGAAGATCATGATGATGATACCAAACCAAACCGTGTACAAATATGTATGCCCCCGGGGGATCAAAACTATACTACATGGAGGTGGTTAAAAAAGTGAGTTATCAGTACGAGTGCGATAAATTATGATAATGAAGTCAGGGTACTGTTGATCTTTTCAATATTGAACGCACCACATTGCGAACGTAGGATAATGTAATTGTGATGTCCAATCGTATTATTAGGTACTAGCTTTTTCCCGCGACTTCGTCCGCGTGGAATAGTTACTTTAGGCAGCATTTTTTGTGTAGGTACTTATTATGCAAAAAACACACATATAAACTGCAGTGCACTACAGTAAATGGCATTTTTACAATCTACCGTTTTAAGTTTTTCCATCCTTTGCTACTTACACGCAACCTTTCATCCCCACATGGGTCAATATTTCAAAAACGCTAGAACAATATTTGCGTTTCATGGTTTTATCTTCGATACTGAGGAATCGCATAAAAATTTTCATCTCATATTTCAGCCCCTTCATTCCCTTTTTCACAAAAAGGTAGCTTTTATTCCATTTCGAGGTTCAGTCTATTTTTGTACCAAATTTCAATAAATTCGGTTCAGGTGTTAGGCGTGAAAGCGATTAAGCTAAAAAGTCACGTCCACTACCTTGGATCTCAAAATGGATGCTGTATTCTGAATCCTGACTCTGAATACAGCATCCATTTTGAGACCTCCGAAAACTACAAAACTGATACCCCTATCAAGTTTAATGGTGTATTAGGAATCGGGACCCTCAAAAGCCACGAAAATGATACCCATATTGACATTATGTTAAAAAGTCGCGTCCGCCATCTTGGGTCTTTTTAAAAATGGTTGTTGTATTGGGAATCGGGACCTCCGAAAACCACGAAAATTTTACCCTTATCGAATTTATATTAAAAAGTCGCAACCGCCATCTTGGATCTCGAAATAGATGTCGAATTCGAAATCGGGACCCCCGAAAACCACGAAAATGACACCCATATTGACATTTTGTCAAAAAGTCGTGTCCGCCATCTTGGATCTTGAAATAGATATTTTATTCGTAATCCGGACCCCCAAAAACCACGAAGACGATACCCATATTGACATTATGTTAAAAAGTCGCAACCGCCATCTTGGATCTCGAAATAGATGTCGTATTCGAAATCGGGACCCCCGAAAACCACGAAAATGACACCCATATTGACATTTTGTCAAAAAGTCGCGTCCGCCATCTTGGATCTTGAAATAGATATTTTATTCGTAATCCGGACCCCCAAAAACCACGAAAACGATACCCATATTGACATTATGTTAAAAATTCGCGTCCGCCATCTTGGATCTCAAAATGGATGGTGTATTAGCAATCCGGGCCTCAGAAAACCACAAAAATGACACCCATATCGATTTTATATTAAAAAGTCACGACCGCCATCTTGGATCTCGAAATAGATGTCGTATTCGAAATCGGGACCCCCGAAAACCACGAAAATGACACCCATATTGACATTTTGTCAAAAAGTCGCGTCCGCCATCTTGGATCTTGAAATAGATATTTTATTCCTAATCCGGACCCCCAAAAACCACGAAAACGATACCCATATTGACATTATGTTAAAAAGTCGTAACCGCCATCTTGGAGCTCGAAATGGATGTCGTATTCGAAATCGGGACCCCCGAAAACCACGAAAATGACACCCATATTGACATTTTGTCAAACAGTCGCGTCCGCCATCTTGGATCTTGAAATAGATATTTTATTCGTAATCCGGACCCCCAAAAACCACGAAAACGATACCCATATTGACATTTTGTCAAAAAGTCGCGTCCGCCATCTTGGATCTTGAAATAGATATTTTATTCGTAATCCGGACCACCAAAAACCACGAAAACGATACCCATATTGACATTATGTTAAAAATTTGCGTCCGCCATCTTGGATCTCGAAATAGATGTCGTATTCGGAATCGGGACCCTCAAAAACCACGAAAATGACACCCATATTGACATTTTGTCAAAAAGTCGCGTCCGCCATCTTTTATCTCGAAATAGATGTTTTATTCGTAATCCGGATCCCTAAAAACCACGAAAACGATACTCATATTGATATTATATTAAAAAGTCACAACCGCCATCTTGGATTGGATTTTTATTTCTTATCAAGTGTCTAAATAATGTTCTCTTAGATCTAATAGAAGTGTCTAAATTCAAAGTTTCATGGTTTCATATTATCTTTAACCATGACGAACTTCCATACAAATTTTCATCCCCAATTTCATCCCCACATGGGTCTAAATTTCAAAAATCCTGGAACTAATATTTCTTTCTTTCTTATTAAGTCCCTAATTTCAAAGTATCATGGTTTTATCTTTAACAATGACGAAGTCCCATACAAACTTTCATCCACTATTTCACCCACATACAGGTCAAAATTTCAAAAATCTTAGAACAAATATTTCTTTCTGTCTTATTAAGTGCCTAAATTCAAAGTTTCATGGTTCTATCTTCAAAAATGACGAACTTCCATACAAACTTTCATCCCCTATTTCAACCCATACAACCTTTTTTTCGCGATAAAAAGTAGCCTATGTCCTTCCCCGAGATCTAATCTATAGTTGTACCAATTTTCATCAAAATCGGTTCAGTGGTTTAGACGTGAAAGCTTAACAGACAGACAGACAGACAGACAGACAGACAGACAGACAGACAGAGTTACTTTCGCATTTATAATATTAGTAAGGATTACGTAATGAGCGCGCGTGCGGCGCGGTGTCACGGCGCTGATAATGAAATTAATAATGACGGGTTGAGTGCGGGCGCTAACGACCTCGACGTGTCGCTGTGATATGGCACACTAATTATCTCCACGGATTGGGGTGCGCCCATGCGCACCCCAATCCGTGCATCCATGATGCAAAGCTTCTTGCTCGCTAGGTGTACTTCAGTTGAATTTTTTGAAAAAAATAAGAAATTTTCTAATTTTACTGGACAATTAATTGGGTCTAAACGCGCAAAGTATCATGGTAAGTATCAAAATACTATGAATTATGCAACGCAAAATATTTGTGTAATTCTCTTATGATTTCGTGCTACTAATGTTAGAGCAGATGTTTAAAAACTAATCTGTAATTTTTGTAGAGATTATATATATCCTTTAATGAGACTACGAAAATAGTTCCCTTCCTGCGGGGTTATCAGTTACTAAACCTCGTGTTATTTTCAAGATTTTACTAAAATACAATTTTAGTCGAGGAGCAGCCTGAACTGGGTAGTACATCCACCTTACAGAAGACCACAGACAAATAACACTACATTTTTGTTGTGGTGTGTCTTTATTGACACAAAAACGCAACGTGCTAAAACTAAACCATGAAATACAAAAAAGCTGTCAAGTAACTATTTTGGAACGTTTCACCTGAACATACAGCTAATAATCATTTGTCCGCTTAATATAAAATAGTCCAATGCTCTTTATTATACGAAAATATATATATCGATAAAGAAAAATGAAATAAGCTCGGAGTTAAACACGCGCGGGTGCTCCGGACAGCCGTGAAAGTTTGAAAATGCGAGACACTTAGCGGGCAAAAAATTCAATGGTTTTTATTAAATACATTTGCGACTGTGCTCGCCACAAGTGGAGTTAATTGGTTTGTTACTTATGCGCCGGAATTATTATGTCCGTCTGTCACAAGTTGAGATCTATTTATCAGACTTTGGATTGGATTTGCGTTGCTACCTTATAACTTCTTATAATTAATCGTACCACGTAGAAAAATTAATGACTTAATTTTGCCATTTACTAATTGAAATTAATGACAATGAGTATAATTGAGTAAACATTTCTCCCTTTTGTCATTATCGTTCTCTAGCTTTATAGTGTGAATGAACGCGCAACAAGTGTGTGTGCGTGATGAGTATAAAAAAAAATTAGTGTCAATTATCACATCGGTATTTTAACTACGCACTTCTAGCTATAAAGCAGGTTTGATAAAGGATCATGATTTGACTTAAGTTAAAGATAGCGAAACCACGTTATTTTAGTATTCACCAAGAGTAACTGGTTAGCGTCCAAATGAGGTTGTACCAATCTTTAATACAGTTATGGATATCGTAGGAGCGAAGTCTGCCTCTCTTCAATATAACACATCATTGATGAGCTTCATCTATGCTCTGAAGTTTTGAAAATTCAATTTCTAAGAGTTTCAATGCGGGAGTGAAACGAGCGTGGAGTCTTATAGCGAATAGATCCCACAATCTCATCGTATCTGCGGAATCCCCCAGGACAGAGGATAAAAATTAATGTTGTGTTCCGAAGGCCGCCGTCCCGAGGCATTCCAGTATGTCATTCTGGGTGGAACTTTATGAAGGAACCGGCCACGTCCAGGTATTGATTTAGTTGAAATAGCGACCTACTTCTGACTCTCATATTCACAATATAATATCATGTAAAATATATCACTAAATAATATTACGAATACTTTCATCGGCTTTGAAATAATATCACATCTACTAGGTACATCGGAGAGATCCTTCAGGAACATATTGTGCCCTATACGATACTTATTGGGTACGACCAGCTCCTTTTAATGTACGACCATGTTGGTCCACACGTAGCACGAAGCATGGACTAATACCTTCACGACGTTGGAATCCACAAATTGAAGTAGCTTGCTCGAAGCCCAGATTTAAATCCCATCAAGCACATCTGAGATGTGCTAAAAAGAAGGATAAAGACTTCTCCCAACCCGCCCCAAACACTCAACGAGCTCCGAAGCGCAATGTTGGATGATTGGAACCGTCTTTCACAAGTGGATGTATGAAACATCATCTTATGCATGCAAGAACGCATGCAGGCTGTTAAAAGGGCACGAGGAGAAAATACCCGATATTAAAATGCATAAAAATGACAAAGAAATTAATTTGTGTTTGATAACAGAGTGTTAGTTTCGTGTAAATGAGTGATTTTTGAATTAACATTAATTTCTTAATAAAAACTTCATTAGAGACATTAAAAACCATCTTAAAACATTAGGTAAAATATTTTGAACCCGTTTACATTAATTTAACTAACTAAAACAATATTAAACATGAACCATATTGAAAACTTATAGCTTGGCCAAGATTCCGTGCTGGTGAGTGTAGCTTTAGATGTCTATAGAATAATATCAAGTCTCGAAAACACAATAAATGGTTGGAAATCGAAAATCAATGGACATTTTTAATTATCTATACTAATATTAAAAAGAGGAAAGATTTGATTGATTGTTTGTTTTGCATTGAATAGGCTCCGGAATTACTGGACCGATTTTGATAAAATTTGGTATGGAGATATTTTGAGACACGTTTCGGCGCGATAACCGACATTACTACAAGCAAAGCCGCAGGCAAACGCTAGTATCACATAATTTCATTTTATAGCCATGCTTGTTTGTTCAATACAATCATATTACGAAACATTGAGTCGAATCCTGCGTTGCAATATGTCACAGTGCTATAATTTTATAGCTAGGCGCCTATCTAACACCAACCCTCCTTGGGTAAATAAATTGAGTAATTTAGTCCTTACTTATGTAAAAGATTCCAATACATTTTCCAGTGTCCTTGATCACCTTATGCCTTTCGTTTCCTATAATTATGATAAGTGAAATAGTAATTTATGTAGATTAATTTTCGATATTTTATTCATTCTTTTAAGGTCAATATTTAGCAAAAGTTTTTGATGAATTTTAATGTAATCTAGATGGCTGGTCTTTATCTGAATATATCGTTGACTACCTCGAATCAGGTTAGTATTGAAACAATGCAGCAGAACATGAGCACGCTAGCTACTAATATTCGGAGCGATTCTGTGAACTATGCGATCCGGCAGTTAGAGCTAGTTCAACAGATAAAGTTTGGGTCTAAGTTGATTGTTTCTAAGTTGGCGGACGTCGGCGGCCTGATTAGACCTGTTCCCGGCAGCTACGCGCACAGGTATACGTCTACTGTGCGATATATTTAATTTAGAATGTGTAGAAATGTACCAAAGGTATTTTATTAAATTTTAGAGAACGCTAGAAAGCATTACGTCGTGATTTAAGGTCATAGCCTACTGATCAGTTCAGAATCGTATCGGCTCTTTTACTATGAAAAATTGACTCGGGAAGGGAACGCCACTTTTTTTACAATGAACGCTACGAGCCACCGTCTACGAAACGACTACGCGAAAATAAGGCGACGAGCTACGGTCCGTAGCAGATTCGTAGCATTTTCGTAGCCTCTGTTCCGTAGCGTTTATAGAATAAAACGAGGCCTTCGCTTTCCGAGCCGATATCCTGGCGAATGCTTAGTTCGACTAACTTTAACATTTCATACAGATCGCGTAGTTCTAAGTTGTTTCTTCTACAAGTGTCGCAGGTCGCGGCGGGTGTAAGGTGCCGCCCGCTTCCCACAAGTACATGGAAAGGATGCTGAGCCAGGGTGTGAGGCTGGCCAGCAGGATTTGGTTTGGTATTAGGAACTGCCCCAGGGAGTATCCCTGGCATTGGTACCTAATTTGGTTGGTGTTTGTTTATATATTACATTTATGGTATATACACATAGCAAGGTTTTTGCATGTCTCTCATAGGTGTAACTTGCCGACGATGAACGTAGCTGCTGACCCGCGGAATGTGATTGTGTCTCGCTGCTGGCCACGCAGCCGCAGAGTTCAATGTTCAGCTGGTAGCTCGAGCAACAAGTCTACCGTTATAATACGTCTTTTTACGATCCGATACGACGCCACTACAATGGGATTAGTCAAGGTAATTCTGAACTAAACTTAATTGAACAGAATCAGAAAAGTTTTGTCCCTTTTTACGTAATAAAATTATATAATGTATTATCAGTAAAATATCAGTAACATGTTTGAGTTGAAGAGTAGGTAAAGGGCACTGATGAGTATCCACATTTGACGGCTTGTGGTTCTGGATACTTGTCATTGCTCTATAGGCTTATTTTAATTATTAAAATTTAAGAAGTCAAAGAAGTTAGTCAGTAGTATTTAATTAATATACATATATAAAAAAAGTTGCTCAGTTTTGATAATAGTAGAGGCACGTATTGTTGAGGTATAATTTGAACTTTGACCAGAGTCATGTATGTATTTTTAAATTATTTTATAACTTATTGTTTTTAATAACAGAATATTTTTTTTATTTGTTAAAAAAATAGAAAGTAGTCGAAATAAATCAAATTGTAAAAAACTACTACATTGCTAAACATTAATAATAATAACTTACAATATTTGAAACAGGATATTTGATTGCGTCCTTTGGCACATGAGACGCATTACTTTGTGTTGTTAAAGGAAAGTGAGTGCTAAGTAATTAAATTAAGGTTGAATCTAGCACCACAGTCTAAATAGTTCTTACCTTCGGTGACGGCATGGCACGTCAAAGGTTTTTTTCGTAGACAAATCATTTTGGACCTTATATAAGTGAATTTAGTACTGACATAATTTGAATTTAACAAGAATAGGTGGAGGTGTTCCGAGCCGTGCCACCACATGCCGTGGCATTCCGAGGCATGCCGTGCCGCGCCGTGCCGTACCGCGCCGTCGATGGGCCCCAGCCCTTATAATCTGTCAAAAACAAGTTACGCAGGAACCTGAAAGACTGAAAATACCTATGGACGTTATGCTTCTATGTTATCTCCGTGGCCTGAATCCGTATCCGGTGGGCAAACCCTGTGGTTTGATACAGCTCCAGAGGTTCAATCCCCATGGATGTACATAAACTTGTGCTTGGTTTGGTCGGTAGAAGGATTTGTTGAAGCCCATCCTGGCTACGTACTACCCTATTCTATCAAATTTTATTACATCAAATTCTGCCGCTGTAACAACGTATACAGTGTTGACAATATTGTTGTTTTACGAGACTTAGTGGTAAGACAGTCTTTCAATGGTTGAGGTGTATGTACGATTGAAGGTTACTACCATCTTGGGCTTTTTTTATTGCAACTTAACAACAGGTAAGATGAAGGCCAACATGGCCAAAAGCTTCCTTGTCAAACATACAAAAGTGGAATATACAATCAACATTAAAAATATGTAGGTAATAAATTATTTATGCAAAAAATATATGAGTACAACTCTTTGCCTGTACGTCGTCGCTACAGCAAAACAAACTTCTCGATTCTCGGAAATTTATTTAACTGTGACGCCGCTGTTGGAGTTTGTAACCGTTTTATATCGAAGTAATGAGTAGGCAGCGCGCACGTCCGTAGTTGCCGAGTCACCGGGCACACCACTATCGCTTGTTCCTCTGTTAGCTAAACTCGCGCTATTGTGCGCTCGAGACGCCATTGTCAACTGGCGGCCATGTTGCGCCGCTTCAAGCTGCAACAACATTCACGTAAACAACTTTAAACTCTCTAACAAGTAGCGTAAAGCATAAAATTTACTAAGTCTCCAAGTTGCCAGTGTAACATTGCTGAATTCTTACCATTCTTTTCACGGAACATTAAGAGAGTTGGTAGCGTTGTAGCCTTCGTGACTCTGTTTTTATTCGAGTTTTCGAATTCCAGTGAAATGAAAAATATCCAGGTCAATGGATTTGGCAGAGAAAGTTGCATATTGGATTTGAATTTATACAGTCTAAGTATAGTTTCATCATCATAACAGACTTGATAATTCTACCCACTGCTGGGACAGCTTAAGCAGTAGTCCACTACACTTGCCAATGCGGATTGGTGGACGGAGAATAAGGTGATCAATACCCCTTGCTGATCCATTAGTCGCCTTCTGCGACATCCGTTGGGGGTATAATATGGGGTGATGCTATTCTACTCTGTCGGCATCACATGGCTAGAAGTACCTATATAAGTATAGTTAAACATGATATAAATACTTGGGGACTAGAGTTGAAACAATATAGTTCAATTTCGTCTGTCTATAGTTGTCGTTTTTACGTATTATCGAGGTCTATTTACGTATTAGCTGAGAGCGCACTAGGCGGAACTGAACTACAACTCAACTACAGCGGAATACGCGACCAATCGCTTGCAATTTTTTTCGTAAATAGTTTCTATGTTATTGTATGAGATAAACCGCACTGGATAAATAAATAATTTAGAATGTGGTTATAACACTGGGTAGATAAGAATACAATCTTTGTGATCATTGCAAAATAGTTTATGGTACTTCTGGTGTCCGTGTCTGCTAGAACGATCTATGGTCCTTCCATAGTCATGGCACCTTTCAGTCTTGGTTCTATAGGGTCATCGTTTTCATGCTTACTACTGTGCAAGTTGTTGTAGAGGTCCACTTCGTCCATCGTCTGATTCATCCACCCATTCTATTATACGATATTCTGTTCTGTTAATTTCATAAGTAGCTAAAACAAACAAAATTTAGTTAAAATTACGAGACATTGTTAAAATGTATTAATAATTATAACCTTTACAAAAAATTTACATAATATACAAGACAAAAAGAAAACTACAAACCTCATTTAATTGTCAAAAAGTGCGATCTTCTCACGCACGGGTCATAGGCGTGCCCCATTGGCACTCAATCTGTTCCTGTGCATTCATCCTTCTGCCGGTGGTGCCGTCACGTAATCAGCGAACTCTCAAGGTACCTAGCAACAGCTATTGGACACAGGTAGTTTGTAGGTTTAATATCAACAAATAATAAGCCAAATTCTGTATAATATAACCTAGCTGGGGCACCGGAGAAACGGAGTGTTAATACGTAAGTCTTTTATTATGTAATTTGTGAGGAGTTTTTATTTGTGAGCGCTGACTTTAGAGACGTCGAACATTAATTCCCATTAGCCGTAATGAGGGAACTGCCTTTCGGTTAATTTAACTGTTAATTGCTGACCTGAGCCGTCGTGGCTACTCATGTGAGCTCATGCTTGGTTTGCCCAGAGAAAGAGAACAGGTAACTTTTGTAATCTTTATTAAAATGGACTCTAAAAACTACCTACAGGTCGTCAAATTTTATTTAGTTTCCACCACATTTCCACCTGTCAAACGAATATAATACGTGGTATGTATGTTGAAATTTTTCTTTCTTTCCTGTAGCCATATCCCAACAATGTACAGCATGTTGCAAGCAAATTGTATGTTTCCGCATTTTACAAACGACGTCGTCCATTTGTAAAATACGCGTTATATAATGTGCCGAAGGTAAATTTTACAGACACTTAACACATTAGACACTACTCCCATAAACAGTCTACCTCGCTTGGTCATAAAAAATACCTATTGATCACTCCTGACTACTACAGTTTTTGGAAAATAGATTACTCGAGACGGTTGAGATTTTTACGTTTTTTATGGTCTTGTAGTTATTGTGACGTTTCATGATGCCGAGGCATTATGTAAAATGTGAAATAGGTAATACAAATTGCCAGTGACATCATATACATAAGACTTATATGTTTTCTGATATATTTTTGAGTAGATAATTTTTATGTGCCAGTACATTATTCGTATAATGATTTTTTGCTCACTCAAAAACCCAAAAAAATAGAGAAATTAATAAACAATATGACCTGTTCAAAGAGAAAACTCAAATACTGCGCGCAATTAAAATGGACAGGCATTAATTTTGCGTCGAAGCCCCAACAAATAATAACAAAAACATTATCAAAACGATTTGCGTTTACAGTTCCCAGATTCCGGGAAACGAAGCGGTTAATTGTGCTCCATTTTGATACGGAATCGTAAAATTCAGGCGGCGGTGGTGCTCGGGTGAAAACATCTTTGAGCGTCGTCGACTAGCGGCACCGTAATAGATTCTTTCAGTGAGCCAAAGGGCAGCCACTATTGAGGGCGAGCCTTTGACAGGGAACTGGTACCAGACGTCGAGCTTTTGTTCACTTATCTTCAAAATACTGTACTCATTTCTTGTAGCGTCAAAAAGACAATCGTTCTTTTTCCATCGTAGTCAGAAAATGTTTAGCTGGGGTGGCTTAAGGTTTTAAGAACCGGAAGAAAATAAATACATACAATTGCAGTATGTTTACATTAACAGAATTAGCACCTACCTACAGGTGAATATAAAAAATATAGAAAAACTGTCAGAAATGTTGATAGTATGGTAATTGTACCTAGTTTGTTGGGTTTAAAATAACACAAAGTTTTGGAATTGAACCAAAGACCACTGTATCTGATACCAGATGGGAATTACCTACAACAGAGTCGTTTAAAATTATGTTATTAAGTAAAACTCTAATTTGAGCGATTTAAGTTATCATCAAATTGCCATTAAAATTATTTGTTATAAAGGAATCAACCTTATGAAAGTTTCGAAGCAAAATTGCAAACTAAAGAATTAAAAAAGTGTGACTAGTTGTCAATAATAATATTGGAATCGCATCGCTCCGGTAGTATCGGCTGATCGCAATCTCTTGAATCCCCCGTGACGCGCGCGTGACCTTTGTACCGGTGACATTATCGACGCGGGCAGATCACACCCTTTTTATTCGCTCACACCGTTTTTTTATTGGGAATAATGAAGCTGCGAATTTTACGATCTCGGTTATTCCAGGAATTCAATGTTGCTTTTGTAAATAATCACGAACTTTGAATTCGGTTTTACGTGGAAAAAGATTTTTCTAGGTAGAATCACAGTCTTTATAAGTTCGTCAATCAATGCAAGGCAATCGTGAGCGGACGCAGGACGAGAGGGGTGCGGTAGCGAGTCCGAGATGCATACACTCGCTCGGGACACGCTGGTTCATAAATTGTCTATTGCAAGCTTTGCGTTTGCAGCGGGAGATAAGTCTCCGTGCTCCTACAAATCTTGATAGTTGACTTGAGACACAGTACTTGAAAAACATTTCTTTTTTGTGACCACTGAATTGTATGAAGAGGTCTATATTTAGGCAGTTGTGTGTTCTAAACAATCATTACAAAAGCAAATCTGTTATATGTGCGAATGTTTCTTTTTAATAAGTATCTTGAAACGCATATAAACTTGGTACTCCTCACTTCTCACGATCACATTGGAACGTTCAACCAAGTTCCCCTCATGACAAGAAGATTACTGGGTCCTAACGCAGGCAAATATAGTAAAGTGTTGATGTGTAAAGCAGTTATCTACACATGAACATCTCTTCAGGTGTTCAGAGATGGATCTTTGAATAAAAGAGGTACAGTTAATTAAGTTCCGACTACACTCCAACAGGCAACAGGACCAAATGAAGGAATTAAGAAAAATCCAAAAAACGTTACTCATACGAAACCTTCTATAATTTGTCGTGATAGCGGGGCTGATAACGCCGCGTCGCTGTATAAATTTGTCAGACCGCGGCGGTCTCTTATTCAAAAACATTTTTCGTATTTACTGTAATATCTTGCGAGTGGCGCGCCGCTGCGGGAAAGGAATAACTTCTATATTGAACTTTCTTGTCAGTTTTTGTATTGCTAGTTATCGGATGAATAATGATAACAAGATTGTGCCGCTAAGAGTGTGAGTATACGGAACTAGCAGACGTTTTTACCTAAATTCCTGTGAGTACAATAGACAGGAATGTTTAGATACGACAATGTGGGGACCAGGGGTGAACAACAAAGAACGAGTATTTCGTATCGACTAGTTTATTACGTACTTCGTCTGCGTGGAAGTTTTGTTGATAATAAAATATCGTCTAAGTTACTCAGTGAAATCGTAACATTCTAATAGTAAAAGCATTTCTAAAATTAGTCCAGTAGTTTTGAGCCTCGACAAAGGTTAATTTACATATATACAATTCTCACAATCCCAAAAGGGGGGAAACAATTGGTAACACACTAAGCCACATCATGCAGTGTGGGCCATACAGTACCCCAAAATAGTGACTAAGTGATCAAATCCTTCACTAAACAAACCAACTCAAGTCATCTCAGCAGTCAGGGTATTATGAAATGAATGAATGAAATGAAATTATTGGTTATGAGTAAAGTGATACAATAAATTGGGTCACTAAGAAGGTAACATTAAGGGGGTAAAATTTCCACGTGGACGAAGTCGCGGGCGGAAGCTAGTTATAATATAATTCAACACTACCATCCCATTACCACTTGTGAAAAGGACTTAAAATGCAAAAATGCGGATCCATTTCGAAACACTTAATATCCAATATCTAGCAATAGACTATGAAAAGCACAATGATTGGATCTAAGTGTATACAGCCATAAAGATATCTCCTTCACAAAGATGGAAGAACGTTACCTCGTCTGGTGCAGGTAACTCCGCAGCAGGGTAGCGCACACTCTAATCGCCATTTTAATCTAGCGAACCGTTATCAATAAAGTGCGATTCACATGATTTGGTACAATTTGCGAGTCGAAAAACATTATGAAATTTGAGAAAACTAAAAGATATTATAATTATTACAGCTAAATTTTATTATTGTGACTTGGAGCAAAATCATGAACAGTATAGACCTTGATTTCTTAAAATTACTTTGGCGTCGTGCGCACATTATAAAGCAATAAAAGTCTTCTTCAAAGAGTACCTTACCCAGGATCAGCGGACAGGGCTTCTTGCGTTGTTTCTTCTATTGCTTATACCATGACTGTAATAAGAACGTGTTCGGCACGGATGGTAACACATTATAAACTACTATACCCCAGAAGGTATCAACACTATATCATACCGTACCGTATACCGGAACCATCCATACCAGCACGTGCAAAAGAAATTTTCTTTTTATGACACGTTCTGGCACCGATCGTGCATTAAAAGACAACTATATTCAATGAGACTATATGCATTGCTTAAATGCCTAAACGCCCTTACTCACAAACATTACTATGAGGTCTCACAGTGCGTCATGAGGACGCACAGGGTACATATTCACGCCTATTCATAGAGAATACTTGAGTGGGGATCGGCACTATGCGTACTTTAAAATGAACGCGCAGATGAGGTAACTAGCTCCCTACATTACGCAACGCACAGCCAGCCTATTCGCTAACTATTTTTTAAATCACTGAATCACTGAGCAAATTACACATCTATTGCTGTTTTTACGCGATAAGTGCCTTAACAGCGCGTCTTGTAAAAAAGCAATGTATATGTAATTCACTCGGTGACCATCGCCATGTCAAACGTTGAATTGTAGAGTGCCACAAATGTACTGTTTATGAACTTAAAGGCTTTCCAGAACGCACTGAGAATGTCTTACTTGGCATAGTATTGTTATTTTACTTGGACAAGTATTGTTGGGAATACGGGCGATACTAAACCTAACAGCATACTCTCCGCTATTTCTCTTCTGTTTGTTGTGAATCGTACATTAATCCCCCCAGCGTCGGAGGCCCGGGCGCCGGCCGCGGGCCTATCTTGGCGGTGGCGGCGCCCGTTTGATCGCAGGCTGATAGCCGCTGAAAAGAACATGACTCGCACTATTAATAAACTGAATCACTTTAGTGCACCTACACACTTGTACGTTTTCTACTTGAATTAAATTACCTGTGGATAGTCCCTATGCTTAACTAACTATATGTAGAGTTGGACAGTTATTTTAAGTTGTAAGGATTATTACAAATGTTGACATTTTGAATGTCGAAGTATGAGAATATAAACACACACTCTACAATAAACAGAGATCTTATAATTGAAATGTAAAACAGTGAGATGTATCTTATCAGAGCCCATATTCCATTAATTTTTTTCTAACAGCTATATACTGTATCTCTTTTGTAGTAAATGTGTTGGTAAAATTGTTTTGATAAGTATTTCTTTTTAGACCTTTTTTTAACGGGTTTTGTTAACGGGTGATTTCGATTTTAATGTGAACCCTAGCATTAATGTAAATGTATCAAATTGTTATCAGTTGTAGTGTCTTTGAATAAATAACTATAACAATAGCTTTATTTCTAGAAAAAATATATGTTTTTGGAACTTCTGTGAATTTTTTCTAGATGGTAAGTTCGCTGGGATGTCAATTGCACCCTTTTTACTTTCTCGTATACGTAATATAGAGAAAGTATTGGAATCGTCAAAAAATTCGACGTCGAGATTTTGACGGATTTACACGTTTTGGTCCAAAAATACCGTTTTTGGAATTATGTCTGTGCGTTAGCACGTTAACTCGAGCATACATTAACTTATTGCAACCAAATTTAACATGCGTGTATGACATAAAAATATAAGGTTTCTATCAACTTTTGATCACGGAAGTTAAGCAACCAAGTGCGCGGTCGGTACTCGGATGGGTGACCAAAATTTAACATGCATGTATGACAACAAAATATAAGGTTTCTATCAACTCAAGTCAAGGGGAGACCACTCCCGATTTTGTGCACATATAATGCAAAGGAAAGCCACTCTTTCTAATGATTATTTCATTTATAATGAGGTTTTTGATAAATTGTTATTTTTCTGTATCTCACCTCTCGTCGTAAGAAGACTATAATTAGTTATTACTACATTAATGTGTGACAACCCTAAGCGTGTGTGTCTGTCAAAACTGCGGCGTCACGCTCTCACGCGAACTGAGCGAATTAATTACTATCTACCTCGTTTATTGCAACAACAGCGTCGGAATCGCGCGAGCGGAATCGATTAACGTAATATCGAGCATTTCAGCAACATTCGGAGTGAACATAACGATTTTTGGTGTTCATATTGGTCATAAACGAGTGGATGTTTTATTTAATTATAATTGACAGAGAGCTGGAATGGAATTGTGTCTATGTGTTGTTGTTTTTTTGGTATGTGTTTGTAAGTGAATAGTTTATTTTCAGAAGCTAGTGTGTATAGATGACTATTTCGTCGAATGAAAAGAGGTTACGATACGAAGCACTCAAGTTGTATAAGTGTAGCCGTTGTTAATAAGTTTAAAAATAGTATTTGTATCCTCTATAGCGCTGTTTATGAAATTAGATTTCATATCTTAAAATATTAATAGTAAAAAATACATGTATTATGGCATGCCATATAAAAATCATCATCGTTATAGCCTACATACGACATAAGGTCTCCCCCGTAATACTTATACTGACTGTATGAAATATTATAGCAAGAGTACAAATTCGAAAGAACGAAGAAAAGTTATAACAAAATGTTTTATTAAACACTAGTACTCGGCCCGTGACTTCATCCGCGTGGGTTTTTTATAAACCAAATAGCTTAATATTTAAATAGCATAATATTTTTCCTTATCATCATATATATGATGGATTCTAAATGTAGGATTATGTGAAATATTTCAGTAGTCTCGGAACTTATATGTATTTATTTTTGGCATTGCTATAGTACGTAGCAAACGCATATATTAACTATATATGAGTATTCATAAGGGATTATAGTTCATTTATTCGGACAGAGACAACAAAATAATTTTCCAGAGCTTCAGGCGAAGACACGGTAGTCACGTTCAAAACTGCACCAAATTCTACAGCATTTGTAGCATTACATTTTTTTTCTGCACGTTAGCATACCGTGACAATTTTGTTTCACAATTTATGCATTTATATGAGTCACAAAATGCTAATGAGTGTTTTTGATGCGCGGGGCTTGGCAGGGCTCCATTACTGCTTATCTGTGCCCTTTGATATATTGTACCCTTTCAGGCGCGCATTCGTGATGAGCCTGTGTGATATGTTAATCGATCTTCTTTGAAGCTTTGAATTGGAAGATGAATAATTTTGTGAAATTACTGTGATGCAATATTTTTACTGTGTAGACGCATAGCTTAGTCATGATGTAACATAAAAAGCTGTTTTGTTCTTCACAGCACAACAGTTTGAACGGGTTGAGGCTAGTATACAATATTGCACGCAGCAATTTGTATTTAAAATGTAATTTTTAAGTTACATCCTACCATTGAAGTTATTTTTTTCTTAAGACAGTTGATTGCGGTTTTGCAAGTACCTGCTTGGAATTAATTGGAACGAATTATTAATAAGCGTACAAAAATATACTAAAATTAATGAAGAACTTTCGAGTTTCAGTAAGTTTTCTGTCAGAATTTTTATATTACTAGCTGTGCCCGCGACTTTGTTCGTGTGTTATGATGTTATATAGCCTATAGCCTTCTCTCGATAAATGGGCTATCAAACACAAAAAGAATTTTTCAATTTGAATTACTAGTGAGATTAGCGCATTCAAACAAACAAACAAACTCTTCAGCTTTTTAATATTAGTATAGATTAATATAACACAGAATATAAACTGATGACAATAATAATAATAAAAAGGTCTTTTTAAAGATCCTTTATTTTTCAATCATAGTTTCTGTTTCAACATTTCAGTTAGGGTAGGGCACATTGGAGTAGCCGCTCGGATTTGGAGCAGCCCGAACTGTGGTAGTACCTCCACCTTACAGAAGACCACACTCAAATAACACTACATTTTGTGGTGTTGTGTTTCTGTTGGTGAGGAAGGTCGCCAGAGCTCTACGGGGAGGGAAGGGGACTAGGGCTTACAGCGCGCGATTGTCACGTCAGTGTTGAAATCGTCTATAGGCTATGGTGACTGCTACCACCAGGCAATCTATATTCTTGTCTGCCAACAAATAACATAAAAATAAAATATTCAACACCCAATGCTTTGTGAATTTTTACGCTTTGCAAATTGTCATTTCGGTTGGTCTCCCGGGTGTTGTTATTGTACTCGGTGGTAAAATACTTGGTTTAACTATTTATGATGGCTGGGTCATTGAGTGTCAGTGTAATAAAAGATCAGAATTCGATACGCGAAGCTTTTGTTTGAGTTCGACCAAAATTAAAACTTATCGACCAGAAACACAACGCTAAAAGTTAGTATTTTTAATTGACCTGCAAGGTGCATCTTCACGCCTCTTTTGAATGACCCAGGATTGTAGGAAGGAGGGAACACGTGCGCTGGCAGTGAATTCCATTTCTTGATTTCCCGACAAAGAAACGAGTTGCCAAATTTCTTAGTTCACGTTGGAATGGTAGCCACAGTTTGTCGGTGACCACGTAAACCAGCACGCGTAGTCCTTAAAAGAAAGGGAGATGGTGGAATTAGAGATTTAAGCTCCTCAGAGCACTCGCCGTGGTACAGACGGTAGAATGCGCTCAATGACGCAACACGGCACACAGCGACGCAATTGGAGAGACTCAAGATGTTTAGACACCGTTTCGTCGTTCGTTCATTCAGAATTAAAAAAAAAACAACTCAATTACAGGGAAGTTGTGTAAATCTACCGTACCTTGAGATGCGCAGCTCAAGTGCACCGGTAAACTTACCCCGGGTAGCCTGTCTCGGTAAAAGTTATGTGTTCATCGTAACTTTTTAGTTTACGAGTTCTAAGAGTGGCGTGGTTAATGTGGTTTACGATCAAGTGGAGTCGGACGGTTTTTATTAATCATTCATATAAACTTTTTTATGTCTCCACACCTCTAGCTTGAAATTAAGATAATATAACTTGAGATCTCTGAGTACTTTCTTCAAATTATATGATGCGCGTAATCCGACAGCGCTGTTTAAGAAATAAACCTATTTAAGCAAATATATATGATTTTGAGTGTAACATCTGTCCTGGTCGATGGCTACGTGCGTACGTATGTGTTTAGGCGCCAGGCAGGCTACCTTTTTTCATGTTACGAGATGGCAAACAAGCTTGCGGCCCACCTGATGTTAAGTGGTCACCGCCGCCTATAGACATTTGCAATATTAAGTATAAATCACTTAACACCGCAAGTGCGTTTGCCATCCTGGGGACTAAGATGATATGCCCTCCATGCCCAGTAATTACACTGGCTACCTTTCCCTTCAATCCGAAACACAGCGAACTGCTTCACGGCAGAAATAAGAAAGGCGGTGGTACCTACCCAGACGACCCTACATATGGGTCTACCACCTAGTAAAACCTGCCACTATTTTGGGGTACTCTATGGCCCATACTGCCAAATGTGGCTTTGTTTGTAACCGAATGTTACCTGAAGTTCTGCTCAATCTCTTTTTGGATTGTGAGCATGATTATATGTATGTATGTATTTAAGAAAAACATTGTATTTGTTCTACACTAAAGAAAAATGTAATGAACATAGATATATTATTACTGGCGTTTATAGATTGGCAATGAATCGACTAGGGCGAGACCAAAAAAATACACCGACGTGTGCGTAATGCGCATGTGTGCATGATAAATAGTACTGTAGTCTGACAGTTGCTGTCTTTTCTACGTGACTGACAGGCCGACCTAGGCCGCCTGCGTGTACGTGAAATGGTCTCGTCTATCTATCTCGCTCTAATATACGTGTTAGTATGCTCTTTCTCTTTTACATTGCTGATCTACAGTTTCCTATATCTATGATTATGAATGATTTAGTCAATATTAAGATTTTAAAGAGAAAACATTTGTATTTTTGTGTGTTTGTAACGAATAAATAAAAAAACTACTGAACATATTTAGGAAATTCTTTCAACAATATATAGAATGAATTTTTAGGGACATACGATGCTTTTGGAAAGTTATGTAGGGTCTAAACCTCAGGTCTAAACGCACACAATATTAACATAGTAATTGTCGAAACACAGTGTACCTTGACTCGACGTGTCGGCTGCCTTGTAGCAGCCGTGGTCACGAGCGAACTGTTCGCTAGTGACTACCTCTGCTACAAGGTACCCGTTGCGCGCTTACACCCGTAAATAATGTTACACGATAGTTTAAAAATATAGTCTATGTCACTTAAGAATTAAGTAGAATTTTAATGGTGAAAGATTTTTTGAAATGATTTGTTTTTGAGTTTATTCAAATCTTTCCTCTTTACAATATTAAGCATAGATTACCAACCTTCTCCCACTCACAAAACACTCTCGCCTTATGCGGATTGATGGAGTGTAAAAGCCGTACCTAACTAAATAAGAACCCGGTATCTCTGGTTCAGGATCCTGTCACTGAACACGTCGTCTAAAACACGCCTTTCTTTCTCAGAACATCGAATATCTGAAGACGTTACCATTAAAATCCAAGTCGTTATTACTGTGCGTTCCTGTGAAGGTAACAGAGACATAATTCACCAGCCACTTGTGTGGGCCCACGATTGGGCCGGAATTTAGCACTTACTTACCTCTCGTAAATGCATTAAAGTTAATTGTTGTTGTAAGCTACACTAAGTAATGTTCGCTGCGATCATTGGAGCCTCCATTACAGCAGTAATGAATTCAAATGTACACCCGTTAACAACAAACGGAAGCTTAACACAAAACACCCAATTTACGCCGCCACAATTCACCGTTTCGGTCAAATAAAGGGAACAGTGGAGGCGGTGTGTAACTCTACGAATACAATTCATACTCGCTTTTTGTGTGGAGACGGGGAAGGCATTTTCATATTTGTGCCGCGACACATCGGCTGCCGGGGACACTGTGTGGTGGGTGGACACGTCGGCTTGTAACACATTGAGACTAAGTATTTTATTTACCGCAGCAAAATAATGTTGGTTGAAACGGGGTGCAAAATAAAACATATCACTTAGAAAATGTACAGTAGTCATTATCAGATAGTTCTTTATTACGAAAATTATTATTCGTATTCGCTAGTGTAGAAAAAACGGTGCAAGACAAAAGACAAACACAATTACATACTGGCTGGCCTATCAACGGATCCCTTTATAGTGACCGCACTGATTGGAGATAGTGTTAAAATAAGAAGAAGAAAAAACTTTTTAATACGCTATACACTAGCATAGGTATTAAAAAGTTTTTTTTTCTTATTCGATGAAGCAACGACGCAAAAATCACTCAAAGATTATAATTTGGTACCTAATTATATAAAGATTATCATGACAGATAGACAAAATAATATCTATAAACTACATCTTTATTTGTACATCCGAACGTTATCTATTATAAACGATTACTTGTTGAGCTATGGTTAATAAATTATTGTAACATCTTTTTGTAAACCACGTTTTATGCAAATAAACTATTTGATTTAATTTTATAATAGGTCTACAAAGCAATCGTTACGAATACAATGATTTAATTTAAATTCACGACAGATACACCGAAAAATATATATCTATTATTGTATAGAGAAATTGTCATGCGTCAGCGACACCGCGCCGATGCAGGCGACAACACAATCAGCGTGCGGTTGGCCGCTGCGTGTTGCGGTCGACGACGCGGCGCCGTTTCGCGGACAATTCGGTAAATATTTCTATAGAACATTGAAGGGTTTGTTTACGAAAGTAAATAATATTTTTTTTACACTCTTCTCTACTCTTCTGACGCCGTCGTGGTGGAGTGGTCTGTATAGCTGCCTGCACATCAAGCGGTCCGGGTTCGAATTCTGGTAGCGGCAAATATTTGTGGGATGAATATTTGTATAGGAGTCATGGTTGTTTTAGGTTTATGTCCAACAGTGGACGTCTCTCGACTGATATTATTATGATGAGTCATGGTTGTTTATATATTTATTTAAGTTTATTTAAAAAAATATATTATCCATGTAATATTGACGTCACACTAGTCCCTTTCCCTAGCCCGTGGAGCTCTGGCGACCTTACTCACCAACAGAAACACAACACCACAAAATGTAGTGTTATTTGGCTGTGGTCTTCTGTAAGGTGGAGGTACTACCACAGTTCGAGCAGCTCCAGATTCGAGCGGCTAGTCCACTGTGCTACCATGACTAAAAAAAAATTCATAGTGTTGACTTTCTATCGCTGAGCCTGTTTCTAAAGCACCGTTATTAGACCTACCTAGTGCCCAGAACACCACTAATTTCCGTCCTGACCCTGTAACTAAGGACAAGTTCGGGAAGGGCAACTGCTATTTAAGAGCACCTTTTTATATGAAAAACATAAATGTTTTCATCGCTTTAGATGGCTTTAATGATAATTACATCGGCATAAGGGCCGCGTATACATGTGTGGCTAGGTCGCCCCCTCCCCCACCCTCCAACCCCCTTCCCCCCGACCCTGCTCCAACGATAAAACTTTCCCAACATTACATCACATCCACCGAAAATGCCCTTTTTCACGCTTATTAAACAATAAAGCTTCAGACGAGAAGTTAGTCTGGTCGACATGATACTTACGCTACACAATTTTACATCAAATTATAATTGAAATGAATGAATGAAATGAAATGAAATGAAATGAAATGAATGAAAATGAAATGAAATGAAATGAAAAAAATGTTTATTGCTCCTTAAAAACTATTACATTTCTTTTAAAACTATATCAAATAAGTATACCTAGCCATACTTTATCTTACAATATAATTTAATCCTTAACCATAAGATTAGTAAGTATAGTAAGAACATAATATTTGTATACCTACAACTAATCAATTTTATTTATTTAAGGGCAAAAGGATTTAGCTCAGCTTCTGTTACCAAGACTATCAGACTTTGTAACGCTGTTTTTCAGCTATTCCCCAGTCCTATAGATGGTATGCGGACTATATTGTGTTGTATTTGTACGGGGTTCCATCGGTGTATCCAGTTCTTTCTGCCATCCATTCACGTATAATAATAAAGAATAAAATGAAAACTTTGAAATACTATTCTTAGCATTTATTTAACCCAACTAGAAAATAAACAAGGGAATGAAATCAGTTAAAGTCGGGGTTTACAAGGAAAAATCGAACCATTAGATAGTTAAATTCGGTAAAAAAATTAAATTGAGCCTCCCTAATAAGTGGCCACCCGGACTAAAATAACGAATCGATTTACACGGAGGAATATTGCTGTAAATACATACATAGACTGCTAATATCATTACCCCCCTTGGTCTTAGGCAGTCGTGCAAAAAACTAGGAAGGTATCAGGAAAAATTCACTGATTGTAATATATTTTTTGTATGAGTCTTTCAGGTCCTCAGTAGCAATTTGCTTATGTAATAATGCTTTTTTATAGTACTTTTTAAATGTTTCCGTACTCATCTTCTTTCTGAGAGGCGGGGGTAGATCGTTCCATATTTTTGCAGACCTGAACTTGAAACAGCCTTCATAGCGTGTAGTTCTATGGCGTGGGATCTTTAATATGTTCAAGGTTGCAGAACGGAGGCATTTTTTATTGGAAAAGAAGTTTAATTTGTCAAACAAATATGAGGGGTTGCCGTTCCAGATCACCCTGTGTACCAAACATGCATAGTGAAGCTCTCTTCTCGCACTCATATTGAGGATATTGTATTTATTTAAAAAAGGAGTAATGCGAGCTCGTCTTGGCACCCTGAAGCAGAATCTAACACATGCGTTTTGCACTCTTTGTATTGCCCTCTCCGAGTCAACAGACAGTCGAGGCCCATAGACTGTACTACAGTAGTTGAAAGGTGATAGTACAAGGAGATCAACCAGCTGAATCCGTAATTCTTCCTTTATATATGGTCTTATCTTATACAAGGTTTTTAATTTAAAAAAAGCTCCTTTTATTTTTTCGTTTACATGGTCAGCAAATTTCTGCTCTCGATCCAAAATTAATCCCAAATTTCGGGCATCTGTCACGCATGGTATCGGAATATTATTTATTTTAATGAATTCTGCGAAGTCTTTGACCCTGTTTATTTGGTGCTTGGTACCTAAGATGAGCATTTTAGACTTATCAGGATTAATCACTAGAGAATTCTTCTGAGACCACTCCCAGATGCTGTTTAAGTCACTGTTTAGTTGATCAATTGCTCCTTTGGTTTCATTAGCATTGAAGGAGCAGTAAATTTGAGTGTCGTCTGCATATAGGTGGTATTTACACCATCTGATATGCTTTGGAAGATCGGCGGTATAAATAGAGAACAAAGTGGGAGACAGAATGGAGCCTTGTGGCACCCCATGTACAAGTTTACCAAAAGAGGAAAAAGTTTTTTCTCCCTCGGCATTATTAATGACGACGGTCTGTTCTCGGTCGGTTAAAAACGATCTGAACCATTGACAAGCATTTTTGGAGAATCCATAATGGTTAAGCTTAGCCAGTAGCAAACCTTGATCCAAACAATCAAAGGCCCTAGAGTAGTCAAGTAGAACCATGATACTACTTTGGCCTCTATCCGATGCTTCCGTGAGATCATCTGTGACATGCAGTAGTGCCGTCTCTGTGCCGTGTCCCTTGCGGAATCCAGATTGACATATCGGTATTATATTTTTCTTCTGTAGATAATCCTGCACCTGGTAGAGAACCACCCTCTCCAAAACTTTCGATAGTACAGGTAATAAGGAAATTGGGCGTAGGTCCTTTAGGCCTTCAACATCACTTCTTTTTGGTAATGGTCTTACAACTGCCCTTTTCCAGCAATTAGGAAACGTATTGGTTTCAATTGACCTATTTATCATCTTAGTAATAATAGGTATCGTTACATCAAGTGACCCAAGAATCATTTCATTGTTAATACCATCCACTCCTTCGACTTTTGTTTTAATGCTGTTTAAAATTTTTCTTACTTCAGACTCAGTTGTAATTTCGATATTAAACTGTTTTTCATACACTTGGGATCTATTTCCAAAATAATCTTGTGTCTCTCGATGATTCGGTGCACCAATACTAACTCTCAAGAAGTGTTCGTTTATATCATTTGGATTATTGAGATGGTCGGGTATAGTACCAGGTACAGACTCGCTGATATTTATAGTTTTTCTAATATTATGCCAGAGCTTCTTTGGATCCTTCAAATTATTATTAATATAATAGTTAAAATAAGCCCTCTTTTCTCTTTGAATGGTAGCGGTGACAAGGTTTCTTAGATTGCGGTAGTATTCTTGAGCACTGTCTGTTTTCTTTTGACGTGCTCTTATAAGAGCATCATCTCTTAGCTTCATCATAAACCTTACAGTATCCGTGATCCACGGCATAGGTTTGTTTCTAATTACCCTTCTTTTCATTGGTGCGTGTTTATCATATATCAATGTTAAATGTTCGTTAAAGGTTTCTACCATGCAATTTACGTCTTTTATATTTAAAACCGTTTCCCAATCAATGCGTTCCATGTCCTTCCTTAGTAATTTGTAATCAACATCCTGTAGCGATCGAGAAATGTATGCACGTTTTAAAACCTTTGGTTTTCTAACATTAAAATCCACTAGAATCATAGCGTGGTCACTTAAATCATTGTTGTGTAGTACAGTAATATTTTTACATCGATTTGGTATATTTGTTAAAACAACATCCAGTAGTGTCTCTGTTTCATCTGTGACTCTAGTAGGTTCCCCGACAAGCTGCATGAAATTGTGCTGGTCACAAAAGTGAATCAGTTCTCTAGAGCGAGGCGTATCAGTTTTCAACATATTGATGTTTAGATCTCCAAGGATGCACAAGTAATCACAAGCTGAAAAGCAACTCACTGATTCGCTCAGGGCATCCAAAGCTTCGTGCACATCTACTTCTTCAGGTCTATATGCTGTACCCACAACCATCACCGCTCCCGGTAATTTAACTTCTAGCCACATTTGTTCTAGGGTAGACCATGGATGTTGTCTTTTACGAATTTTTATACTTCTCTTTATGTAAAAACCTACTCCACCGCCTCGTTTCTCCTTTCGAGCTTTATGCAAAAATCTATAATTTTGTACTATCGGTGCAAGAGATTCCTGGCCTTCCTTTATCCATGTTTCATTAATTGCTAATATGTCAGGTTCATGTTTTACAATGGAAACTATCAGCTCATCCTGACCTACATTCAATGATCTTGCATTCAGCAGTCCCAAACGCAAACAATTTGATTTTATGTTAACCATTTTAATAAGTAGTTTGAACTAAAATTTAAGAGTGTAATTTTTATAACACAAGACCGAATGAAGAATAAACTGTACATGTTAAAATTGTCATTATGTACAAAATTAAACAATCTGACACAATCTTTTAGTGGCGGTAAGTATTTTACAAGTTCTATTATAGTCGAAGTTAGTAAAAATATATACGCTAAAGGGGACAATTTTAATACTATGCTGAATACAAGTATTTTATTACATGGTTTAGAATAGAAGATTATTATTAACACTATCACAATATACATTACAAAGTGTCTGTAATTGTAATAACTTTGTATGAATTCATTAACGCAACAAGGGAACACATAAATTTTATCATTGAATTGATGGCAAGGTAAAACTGAAAATCGATCATAAAAAGAGAAAGACATATAAACAGCATTAAAGTAATTTAAATCAAGATTCAGGAAACTATTACAAAAAAGACCATACACGCTAGAGGTCATGTTTAGTTTTCGTATCACTAGGTAAACCAACGCTATCAGGTCCAAAAACCCGTAAGATATCTGCCTCCATGCGAATGCGATGTCTGGGCGCATCTCTATCTTGATGGCGTCGTGCAAACACTCGCCCGTCCCTCGTCCAGACATATCTCCAGTTGAGTCGGCTCGCTGCTTCACGAGCACGGCGAAAGAGTAACTTATTGGCAAGTGTCAGACGTTCATTTATGTAGAACCGGCTTGGCGGACCGGGCAAGCCCGTACCCTCAGTTGTGGCGCCTCGACGTACTCGAGCAGCTTGTAGAAATTTATCACGCAGTGCACGACGAGTCAATCTGGTAACAATGAGTCTTGGTCGATCCGAGGTGGAAGTAGAGCGCTCGTCGGCGGGACGCCCCACTCTAGTTGCGGAGACTACATCTTGTTCCTGTAATTCGAGACCCAATTTTTTCGCTAGAGTAATGATGATGTGTGGTACACTTTCACCTCTTTGTTCTGGAATGCCTGAGATCTCCACATCATTTAGTAGTAACTCTTGGTCCCGGGCATTAAGCTCAGATTTTAATTGTTCTACTGAAGCGATCAGTGCAGTGTGTGTATTATCAGACGAGAATCCTTTGTCTAAGCGATTTTCCATGTTCTTCATGCGCTCATCCAACCCATTAACTCGGCTTTCACATAAATCGATTCTGGCGTTGAGTTTACCCATATTTTCATTCAATTTTTCCATTTGAAGTCTAGTCGCAGTAATTTCTTCACGAAACAGCCGCAGCTCTGTGATCATAGCTTTAGCATGTGATGACTCCAAAATATTATCTTGTGTGGTGTTAGTCACGCACTCGGTATTGTTGACATCCAGCAAGGAGATATGGGTGAATTTCCCGGGACCAAAAATTGTGCGGCACCGATGAAATCAGTATTAAAAAACAAAGCTAAAACGTTCTTATTTTTTTTCTAGATACATGAAATAGTTATCTATGTGGGGCACTAAATATTTTAATAATAGGAATAATAGGTTCTTCAAAAAAAAATATTAAACCTCGAAATCTTTCATTGCCGTGTTTGTCCACACGTCACCTTGATGTATATTATACCTCATTGCTAAAAATCTATTGATTATTTATATTGAAACTTAGTTTCATTTGATGCGTGAATAGTTAAAGTATTGTTACCGAATACATTTATTCAAATTATTAAACAATACAACGAATGGTTATCCTAAATGCATTTGTCCCAGAACAAACTTTCATCGCCATGTCCTAAACATGTATAAGAATATTGTTTTATCTGACAACCTGCGGCCCCCTCTTTGTGTGCTAAGCGTTGCATATTAGTGTCGCCTAAGTACTCGACGTGGAAGGACGTACACTAGTGCATGCGTTTTTGCGGTATAAATAAAAGTATTCCATTTTTTATGTGATGGTCATTTTTTCTTTCATCGCCGTGGATAGGTATAACTTCTATATGAATAAGTTTGTCCTCATGATTGAGTTTTCAATAGAATGCCATTTCTCATATGTTTATTTGTGAAGTGTTTTTTACCTCGAATAATTAGTAGTTTTTTTGTTATTTTATATTTTTGCCTTGATTTTCATCGCCATGCTTTCATTGCTGTGGTTTCCGTGGCCAAAATTTGCTATGGCAATGAAAAAAAAGACACGGAAATGAAAAAAATTTCATTGCCATGCCTTGTAACATAATTTAGTTTCATTGCCGTGGCCAGGTGTTTCATTTCCGTGGCCAGGTGTTTCATTTCCGTGGCCAGGTGTTTCATTTCTGTGACTTATGTTTTTATTGCCATGATAAGATAAGGCAAAAAATACATCTTTACCTGTAATACAAATAATGTAATACAAAAAAAAAATTAAAAATATTGAAAAATTAATCAAGTTTGAGAATCACCAAAACAGTTTTTAATTACAAAAAGTTATAATGGCATTAAAGAATTTTTTGATAATGACACAAACTCCTATTACTGGCTTTTCTCCTGCAGCTGCGCTTTCGTGGGTCGGTGTAAGGGATAACCTATATTTCTTAAAGTCTTATCAATGTATATTCCAAATTTTATCAAAATAGGTTCGGTGATTTAAGCGTGAAAGCATAACAGACAGATAGAAGGAGTTACTTTAAAAATGATGGTGATAATACTCAGGTAAGTACATATATAAAACTAGCTTTTGCCCGCGACTTCGTCCGCGTGGAATAGTTACTTTTGGGTATAGCATTTTTATTTTTTTGGCTACTTATTTTGCAAAAGATACACATACAAACTGCGGTGCATTACTGTATATAGATTAGTTTAATACATTTTTACAAACTAACTTTTTTGTTTTTCCATCCTTTACTAACTTTCATGAGACCTTCCATCCCCTATTTCATCCCCACATGGGTCAATATTTCAAAAACGCTAAAACAAATAACTGTATACTTTTTCGTGCTATTTAAAATTTCATGGTCTTATCTTTGGTAATGAGGAATCTCATAATTTTTTTTTATCTCTTATTTCAACCCCTTCATTCCCATTTTTACAAAAAAAGTAGCTTTTATTCGATTTCGAGGTTTAGTCTATTTTTGTACCAAATTTCATTTCAGAATCGGTTGGGGAGTATGGCATCAAAAGCGATTAAGTTAATAAGTCGCGTCCACCATCTTGGATCTCAAAATGGATGTTGTGTTCGGAATCAGGACCCCTACAAATATGATACCCATATTCATATCAAGTTTAAAAAATGCGTCCGCTATCTTGGATCTGAAAATGAATAATCCGACCTCTGTAAACCACGAAAATGATACCCATATTGATATTAAGTTAAAAAGTACAGTCCCCTATCTTGGATCTAAAAATTGATGTTGTATTCGGAATCGCGACCCCCAAAAACTAAGAAAATGTTAACCATATTGATTTTATAATCAAAAGGCGTATCCGCCATCTTGGATCTCAAAATAAAAGTTGTATTCGGAATCAAGACCGCCGAAAATCTCAAAAATTATACCCATATTGCTATTAAGTAAAAAGTCGCGTCCGACATCCTGGTTCTCAGAATGGATGTTGTATTGGGAATCGGGACCCCGAAAACCAGGAAAATGCTACCCATATCGATTTTATATTAAAAAGTCGCAACCGCCATCCTGGATCTCGCAATAGTTTTCGTATTCGGAATCGGAGCCCCCGAAAACCACGAAAATAATACCCATATTAACATTTTGTCAAAAAGTCGCGTCCGCCATCTTAGATCTCGAAATAGATGTTTTATTCGTAATCCGGACCCACAAAAACTACGAAAACGATACCAATATTGACATTACGTTTAAAAGTCGCGTCCGCAATCTTCGATCTCAAATGGGTGTTGTATTGGGAATCGAGACCCCACAAAACCATAAAAATGATACCCATATTGATCTTATATTAAAAAGTCGCAACCGCCACCTTAGATCTCGAAATGGATGCTTTATTCGTAATCCGGACCCACAATAACCACGAAACCGATACCTATATTGACAATGTTTAGTGTGTGGTGTGTTAGACGTAAATGTGTGACTTTGTTTGGATTTCCTTACGAACTTTCATCCCCTATTTCATCCCCACATTGGTAAATATATCAAAAACGCTAGAACAAATATTTATTTATTTCTTATCAAGTGCCTACATGCAAAGTTTCATGGTTTCGTCTTTAACAATGACGAGTTCCATACAAACTCTCATCCCCCATTTCACCCCCAAACAGGTCAAAATTTCATAAATTTTTGATCATATATTATTTTTTTTCATAAGAAGTGCCTAAATTCAAAGTTTTATGGTTCTATCTTCAAAAATGACGAGGTTTCATACAAACTTTCATCCCTGTTTCAACCCCTTCAAGCCTTTTTTTGCAAAAAAAAAGTAGCCCATGTCCTTCCCCGAGCTCTCGTCTATATGTGTAACAAATTTCATCAAAATCGGTTCAGTGGTTTAGATGCAAAAGCTTAACAGACAGACAGAGTTACTTTCGCATTTATAATATTAGTAAGGATTTTATGTTGAATATAACACCAAAAATTACTGCTCTAACAGGGGCCTTGCGTAACATTGTTTCCTGCTTAACGAGAAAAGTACGTATTGATATTTATAACGCACTTGTCAAACCACATTTGGAATACTTGGTGGAAATATGGGGATATTCGGCTCCATCTAACCTTAAAAACCTCCAAATAGCACAAAATAAAGCTATAAAAGTTCTTTTCCACTATGACTATTTAACGCCAACCGAAGAACTTTATAAAAACACAAAACTTATGAATATAAAACAAATACATTTATTTAAAACTTGCATATTAATATATAAGATTCTAAATGGTAGTATTCACTCAGAAATAAATTTTAAGAAAAATAGTCAATTCCAAAAGAAAAAACTTAGCAATTTTGATAACATTAACTTACCGTTTCCTAGAACAAGGTACGGGTCCCAAAATCTAATGCATGAAGGCGTAAAACTATACAACAAATTACCTAAAAATATAAAGGAGAGTGAATGTATTAATAGCTTCAAAAATAAACTTAAACTATATCTAGTAGAACATTAATAATTATAGAACATTAATAATTACAGCACTTACTGATGGCTATAGATATGTAATCGTATTTGTGAATGTGAGTTATTGAGTTTTCATATCATATAATTATATTTTGTGATATCTTTGAGTTGCATGCTCACTGTTTTGTTAATATATTGTATAAGTTATCTTAAGCTAAATATTGTCCAATAAGTGAAATGTAAATTTCTTGAGACAATAAATATTCTTTAAACCGAATATAGATTTTTATTTCCGTGAATGCGTTCATTCCCGTGGCACAGTTCTTTCATTGCCGTGGACGCTTGTTTTAATTGCCGTGGACGCTTGTTTCATTGCCGAGCACGCATGTTTCATCGCCGTGGCACGAAATTTTTAATCTTGTATATCTCGTTTGTTTTTTATGTTATCTGCTAGATATTAAGCAAAAATACATACATTATCAAAAACTTCAAAACCCGCTATTTAGTTTTTAAAAAAACTTTAAGATAAAAAAGTCCACGGGAATGAGATTTTTTTTGGACCTGTTGAAATTCACCCATATCCATTTGATCCGGTGGTGAGAAGATGCCAGCTCCTCTGCGTACGGTGACTGTGTCGGCGGCTCGCACCGGGGTATCTGTATTGCCAATCTTAGGCCGTTTGCTCACACATAGGGGGCATATCCAGGTTTTTCTATGTTCACCAGTAAGCGTGCTGTAGAATCTCTCTTCTGAAACCTTTGCACAGAACAGATCATAACTTAGCTTGCATTCACAGCAGCATAGAAAGCGTCTATCATCAATAAAGCGTTGACATCCAGCACAGGAAACATTCCTATCAGACATTTTCTACGATAATGTTCCCTTTATTAAATAAATAAAAAATAATATATAATTCTTGCTTTATAACTCCACGTAGCCAATTGTGTGGATTGGAACGTAACGTTTCTTCCAAGCGCGCAGTGTACGTCGAAATCAAGTCGGCAATGTACATTTAATTATATTGAATTAGCTCGATAATGTTGGCAATCTTGTTAGTTTGGAATTTGACATTTGTAATAACTGAACTGTGATGTGAATTAGGTTATACAATAATATTTCACTACACGACGGATTTGAACAAGTGTATTAATTAGATTTTATCATGTGTTGGCACTAAGATTTTACAGTGTGATGTTTTTTAGCACTGAAGAACTGTTTTTGCACTTGAAATTGTGGTTTATCACGGGAGCAACTGACGATACGTATCTACTGGAAAACAACGGAACCGGAACTCGAGTTAGGCTTAAAATAATGTGGCTCTATCTTAAAAACGTTAACACGAATTTGTATTCCGTATTTTTTGTACAACAGCTGATGAGCTTATTGTACGCCTAGTGGTAAGCGTTCGCAACAATAATGTATACATTTTTATAATACCTGATAATTACATCACTGGTGTTACTCGTGCAAACCTTTACCCTAACTACTACAAATTGAGTCTTTGAAATTGATATTGACAGAAAGACGTCACTACGGAACAATAACATTATTGGACTGAGACCTTAAGTCTGCTCCTGTGGTTTTAAATTCCATTGAAAACCTGTTGCTTTGCAATTGATATAATATAATATTACTAAATAAAGGCAATATTCACAAATAAAAGAAATAATCTGCGATGAAATTAAACAAAAAACAATTTTACGGGATGATTTCCCGTGATCCCGAACATGGAACAGTGTCACAAAATATTGGACTATAGCAAAATGTTAAATCCAAAAGAGAAGAATTTTACACGCTGCCTCTCTTATTAATGATTACATAATATTAATTAACAATTGTCTCAGAAATTGCAGGTGTTTAAAGCTTAGTTTAATAAACTATACCGTAGCTAGCCTATAAAATAAACCGCAAAATGCCTTCAATTAAAGATTTTCGCGATACTCTCAAGCGCAAAAGCCAACCCTTTGCGACTCTTATTTCAAAGGCGTTAAGCTGCCTAAATGTTCATACGTCACTGGTTCCGAGTGAACCATAATTACGCGACAAATATTTGTGCGCGGCGTCAAAGGTCAAACACCACATAACTCAGGCAACTACTTGATGTAATCTTGGGCGTAATTCACGAGTGTCGCGTACAGTGTGCCGCTCGCCGGCGTCGGCGCAATAACGAGTACGCCGCCGTATTTAATATGATTTATTGCGGTACTTATTATCATATTAAGCAGATAATAAACGTGCGGAAAGCGTGCTTCAAGTGATTACGGACAAAAGGATTCTCTAATTTTATGGCTCCGTATCAACAATGCTGAAGTTTCGTAAAGTTAGTTTGACTTTGAGAAGGTCAAATTGTGTCGTGGTTGTCTTGTGGCTAGAATATGAAGCACTTGACTTTATAAATGAACTGTCTTGGATCTGTCACAATATAACAATTACTGATATGAGTATTTTGTAGGTTTAACACAAATTGTAGAAATCATTACAGAAATCAGAGGTGTGGAGAAATTTAGTGTAGAGCTGACGTAACAGGGATATTAGATCATTTAGGAAAACTGATTTTTTTTTATGTAGTGAACAGTTATTGCTCTAAAATGTAACATGATGTTTGTAGTAATTCCATTATGCGATTAATGAAATATTTAAAACTAATTCTGTTTGAAATTCATTCCTTATATTGGATTACAAGATGTGAACATATGTTTTCGGTCATATCTAATGCTCCATATGTCCGGTTTTGCACGAGACCATTCCATTTACCGATTCCAAGTCCCGGTGTTCCCGAAAGAAGCAGCGGGTTTCAAGAATGTTCCGTTTTTCAATAGTCTACACAAAATTATAATTGATTAAAAAATATTAAACTTTTCATAATTATTTAGATACGACAAGTTCCGTTTTGAGTAAATATAATAAACAACTATAAAAAAGAAATTAGTAGGTCCTAGTGACAATGATATCGGTGAACCAACATAAAAAATACATACAGTGGAACATAGAACGTCCTCTTTTTTGGAAGTCTGTTAAAAATGGTCACTTTAGTGATACAGTCCGATAAAAGTTCATGCTGCTGGTACTGTTGTTACGTCGTCGTTGGTTGGTGACTAGTTATTATAAAAAGCAACATAGTCTGCTTTTTGCCCGTCAATAAATAAATCTAAATAAAACAACAATCTTGGAATGCCGCGGCCAACAGTACATATTTCTTTCTATACAAGCGGGAAAAGAAAATATTGCCCATATTATTTCATCATACATTTTGTGTTGTCATCTGACAGTAATTGATAGCAGTCGTTAAACAGCTATTACGCAATTCAAAATTCATGATCCTTGCGATCATATGGGGAAGAATATCCGGAGTGCCGGGATCGAGGCCCACCCCACATGATTACGGTCGCTTTGTGTATGGGAAATAAATTCTTGTGATTGACTTTACTTTGAAGTTGCTATTGGCCCTTTTATTTGCAACTTATTGTGTCACGTAAATACTATAGTGCGTGTGTGTGTTTATAGTTTTCTGACAACATAATCTAAAGTGTAAATTAATTTAATAGTTTGTTTTTTCTCAACAGAATATATTTTTTTAAAGTAAAAATTCAAGCTCGTGACTTTATTCTCCATTTTCAGTAGGAATATAAAAGTAAAGAGTAAAATTCGATAATGCAATCGGTATCACTATTCTTTTTTAATTTCTTATTTTTAAAAATAAACATTTATTTAATATGCTGTTGACAACCGATTTACGTCTCTTCTATGGGGATTAAAATATGGAATACTCCCAGTTAAGTTGTACTGTTTGGATCTCGAGTCTTTAGTCATGCTATAAAAGAAATGAGTAGGTACTTAATATAACAAGCGTGTTAGTTACTTTGAAGCTTACTTTGGATATATTGCCATTGACAACTTCACACTCAACAGACAACCCTAAACGCTTCTTTTCTTAGCCCACGGGCGCGCCTATCGCCACGGTGACGTGTATTTCCTGTGTGCATGGCGCCCCGCAGCGACAACTCCTCGACGTGGAGAGGAAGCCGGCGCTGATTACGTGATCGGAAAACTAGGGAGGAGGGGTGGGGGGTGACCCGCTGTCACACCGACACGTATTAGTGGCGATTTGAGCCGAGCCTGGATTATTGACATCGGGTCAGAGGATAGTTGGGAAATATTTAGAAATTGCTGCTGTTGTTCGAGTGTCACTTTGATCTTTGACGGCCAATCGGAAATGCCAGCGCCGCAAATTCAAACAGCGATTGTAAGAGACGTATTGGCCGAAATTTCATTTCATCTTCATTTCATTCTTTGTGTTAGTGTGTATGACGGTAGTATTGAAGATTGTGAATTGTTGTTTTTATTTATTTTATTAGTAGATCGTTTATTTATGCTAGCTTGTTACTTATGCTTATCTTGCTATTCTCTAATTACTTATTATATATTTACGTATGTGTGTAAGGTACTTACAATGTAGAAAATCATTAAAAAAGGACTGCAATGAGGAAACGAGTGTAAATTCAACCTTAAAGAAAACTACTATTCTTCAGAAGATCTAGGTATGTGATTTAACAATACCAGTTATCTTTTAGTAATAACAGCATTTCCAGGAAAAAAAGAGTTTGTTGGAGAAAAATCGTCAATTCATGCTCCAAAATTTTAAATTCTCAATGATCGCGAAAGACCCTTGTAACTGTGGCTTTTTGTTCTCGGTGGCTCCCCTCGGGCCTGAGTGACACCTGTCACAGATACGACCGCCGCCGCCTCCGGACCAAGCCTGCATATTTTCACGCTCAGCGCGATATGTTCGGTGGAACTCCAGACAACCGTAATAATGTACTGCCATGAGGGTTTTGGGTTCCCATTTGCATACTTTTTCGCGATTGTTCGTTAGGAATCAAAGACTTGACCAGTGTACTGGGCATGTTAAGCTCGACTACCGAAAAACATTTGAAAGATACCTTACGAGACTACTATTGTAAATTCTTTGATTAGTCAACTCGTCATTTTGCTTGTACTAGCTAGATGTTTGAATCATCTCATTGTGGGGGAGGCTCCGGACTTCCACCTCACCTGAAGGTAGGTGATGATAAGACTCAAGGTAGAAACCAGCTTCGCTCGGTACGCCAGAAAACCTGACTATTTTATCTACAACAAAATAATCATGCTGATTACACTATCAAACCGTTAAAGGGATTTCATTGAATTAGAAATTATTATAGCGCTGAAAAAATAAATGCAACAGTAGTGCTTATTTGATAATTAAATCCAGATAAATTCATGTCTGTAATTTAGTACCTACACAAAATTGGAAACATCATTACATATATAGATACTTTGTTTACTGCTTTTTATATCATCCAATCCAAAAATCTATTCAATAGTTATAAAAATCTAGTTATTTTTAAGCATGAGACGAAAGAATAGTGGACGGCGCTCGGCTGATATGATGATGAGACGAAAATCCTAGATAAAATTCTTATCGTGGAGAAGGGTACCATAACTCAACGACTTTGTTCTCGTTTACCGTTTCTCCCTCATTGTAATAGCGCTGTGTATAATCGATATAGTGTGTGGTATTAATTATCAATAGTGATATGTTCGGCTTGGGTTGGTTGGAGGCGGCGGCGAGGCGTTGATGGATGCTCGGTGAGCCGCCGCTAATGAGCCGCGGCCTCTAATTACAGCCGCGACATCACCTGCCGACGGCGCCGCCAACACGCGGTATTGGAGAATCGCTTATGAATACATAAGTTAAATGAATTAAATTACGGAAAAAAAAGTACATGAAATTATAATTTTCCCTGTCGTAAATATTTAGAAATATTAATACATAACGTAAAACTATAATAATTTTAGAAGAAACCATAAAAAATAATAATACTTAATACATACGTCGATCGAACATTGCACTAAACTTTCATCGAGCGGACGATGGGATAACTATATGTACAGCACATCCTAATAAGTGCATGTGACTGAGAACGCGCTCGATGCTCTTTTCATATTCATATTCATATCTTTATTGCACTCCATAAGTTACAAGATGGTAATAAATATATGTAGGTACAATTATGGACGCTGCAGGGCATGGCAACTTTTTGTTCCTAATAGGAAGGTAAATAAAAAAGGTGCGGGCGGGGGATACACAGAAGTAGGTGCACTTGACTTTCGTGCCCAGAGACCCTAGACAAGTGGCAAAGAATACAAATTGAGATACAAATCGTTTCAAGGAGTTTCTCCCGAGTTCTTGTTGTAAAAACACGTGTTGAGAGACTCCGCTTTTAACCTCAATCTACCGTACAATTGTCTGCTACTTTAAAGTACATTTTCACTCGACATTGGCGAAATGCGTTACATATCGCGAACGCCATTTAATTAAAAAACAAGAAGAAGAAATCGTTTCAACAACGTCAACTCTAACATGTGACATGATAGTCGTCATGGTGTTTTCTCAGTATTATAATAATAATAACCTTTTTATTTCAGGCTACAATACAATAAATACCTTATAAATTAACCTACAAAGTATTTTATAATTTTGGTTAGTAAATAAAACTAAGATTATGTTCGTAAATAGACACTTAATTAACACGATTTGACTGCGGCGTGTGACGCTTCGTGGTGTCAGGTAGAGGGCCTCGGAATATATAAGGTAGTTTCATCTTAACTGGGCGTCAAATATTAGCAAAACATATTTCGTTCGGAACTTAGAAGAGCAAATTTCAAAGATTTGAGGAAACTAAGTTTACTATAAATATATAAGCACCAATCACTGACTTTCGAAAGCAGTGCCCTGGTAGCGTAGTGATTAACGCAGCCGCCCGGATTGCGGAGTATGCTGGGTTCGATTCCCGCCTGGGGCAGGTCGATATTTTCAGTGTATTTTTTCTAGGTTTAGACATTGTTCTAACAGTGTTTTATGGATGAATTAGGTGTGAGTGTCGATGTAAGTTTTGAGCTATTAAGCATAACAAGGTTAAATTCAAACGTTATATTCGTATTCAATCGTAGCACCTTGCTAGATTATTTCTATTAAATAACAATTTACCGTAAATTTGATTGATAAGTAATCGCGTAAGTCGTATAACCTACGCCCGGCACGTACTTGCTCGGGTTTGAACAAGAACTTGTATAATTACGTCACGGAGACACATCCAGCCTGATTCAATTTTCATACGCTTTGAACATCCTTTGACCGAAGGTTGGGCACACCTGGCGCTGATAAAACTTGTGGCTATGAAGCTGGGAAACATTTCTAATGTTTGCTTTCAAATTTCAAGCGCTGAGTCAACTGGCTTGCGGTCCGAGCGTACGCGAAACACACCTGTGTGGGTACAGCGACCCGAACGGAATTAATATTAAAGTTGTAACCAAATTAGACAACACTTTTGCTTGGATTGTTGATTAATGGCGAGTTTTAATAACATAACTTGAACATAACTAACTAATAACTACCGACAGTTTCCATGGCAACGGTAGAATTTAAAAAAAAACCTTAGGTTAAATGGTCAAATAGACACAACAAGATAAGTTATTAAAACCAGCCATAAAACATTTGCGACAAAAGCCTTGATATGCTAACTGTCGCTGTTGGATACTTATCTCATTCTAAGATAATAAATGTAAATTAACGGAGAGAATATTTATAAAATAATTATAACAAAATTAAAGTATTTACATACAAACGTGTAGTATATTAATGTTGCTCTTTTAGAAAAAATATTCAAATAAGCTTAGAATAAGAACATTGCTTTTGCTTGTTCTTAATCTAAGCAAATAAGAAATTTTATATGACAAAGTGAGACATGTGAGATGTGTGTGTAATGTTCTATAGTAGGAGAATTTATAGCAGCTTAATTGGTAACCGGGAAGTGGATCTAATTTAATTTGCAAGATTTGATGACAAACACCGAGACAGGTGAAACTAAATAAAAGATTTTAAAAAGGAGGCCAATGATTGTTCTCGTTTTGACATTAGCCCAGTAACGAGCAAGCATCAACTGTCGTATTGCAATCTCCTGTGAGTACAATAGTAGGGGAGCCCAGAGTGCTAAATTTGTAGTGTCTCCAGCGGTTAGAAGATCTATTGGATTGCAAAGATTAGATGCTAAATAATAAAAAAGCTCCTATGAAGTTAACCATTTTAGTGGTGGGGAGAGCGTGTATGAATTTTCAAAAATGTAAAAAAAAGTGATGAAAATAAAATGTTCGAGCGCGTCAGATTTTGGAAGTGTAGATAGCCCACAAACTTGTGTCCACGGAGAAATATTAATCTTCCAGATCGCTCGTAACGAATAGCGATATAAGCAAAAAAACAAAACAAAAAAAATGTATTTTCTCCAGCGTGTCAGTAATTATAGGGACTTATTATTTAAGCCGTCACAAGTGTCCTCTTACTTAATCTGACGATTTGGACGTGACTAAAAGTCCCTAATCAATTTTTGCAAATGCAAAAAAAATTGTGACTTTGCAATACTCGCGCGTGTCAGATTTTCATACAGATGGTTCAACTCGACAAACTAGTAGTACCCAGCCTTAATCTGACTATTTTGTGAAGGGATTTGTTAAATCTGACAATTGGAAAGAATTAAAAAAAAGTTCATAGCACAGGCCATTGCTGTAATTTTCTGCAAATTCCGAACGCTCTAAATTTTGCTTATTACACTATTATTGAGCTTTTTTAAGCTCAAAAAGAAAGCTAGTCTATACTTATGAGTTTATTGAGCAAAAAAGCTCAATACAAGTTGGATAAAACACAATTTATTGAAATTTTAAACTGTCATAACTTTTGAATAAATCAACAGATTTTCAGGCAGTTGACGGTAATTGATGTTTTTTGAGTTATATAGAGCATATTGAGAATACTATGTGATCAGATTCAAAATTTCATACAAATTTTCAATAAAATTTTAGGTCCTTTTTATTTTTATAATTAGTTTCTTTATTTATTCAAATTACAAACAGTGAAAAAAAAAATAGTTATAAAAGAATATTAAAATTTATTCGTCTTCGTCAGAGGATTCCTCTTCGACCTGTAAATTCAAGTCCGACACATCGTTTTCATCAAAATTTTGGGAATCTGCGGCTGGAAACAATAATGATATTTAATAACAATTTTTATTTATTTCCTGCCGTTTGTACAGCAATAAAAACATACCTGAATCTGAAATTTCTCCAAAAAGGCATCATGGCGGCCGAGAGTAGTGTATAGAATAGACAACACTTTATTTATTATTTTCGATGTTTCGGCTTGTCGAAATCGTCAGATTATAATATTTTTATAATTTTTAAGTAATTTCCTTTGAACAAAAAAAAAAAGAACCGCGCTCGAACATTTCAAGGTTACGATTTTTTTTTGCAACTTTGAAATTCTCTCGATCACTTCCGTCACGGTCAAATCGTCAGATTTTTATAATAATATCATTTTCTGTATATTATAAACCTAAATTGTTTTAATCTGACGCGCTCGAGCAGTTCTGAGGTTCGATTTTTTTTTACTAATCTGATCAATGGTTCAGAACATACGACACTATATTGAGGGCTCATACCTGCTGAAAGTACCTAACAAGGTACAAGGATTCTCCCTTACTATTAAACTGCCACGCTTGAACCAATCCCAAAATCCCCTCTTGGGCCCCCCTACTACAATTTAAGCTCCGAGGTCACGCGTCCCGAGAACTTTACTAGTCTCAGTGGATAGTTCTCCCGGGGCCTCGCCGGGACTCGAATTATGGACGCTTTATATGCAGGCCTCTTACAGCCGTGTATATTGCACCTCGACTGCATAATCCCATCCAAGGGGGTGTCGTAAAACGTGATATTGGATGTCACATGCATAAATGACTTAAGGAAATGCCTTTATTAAGTTTACGGCCGGAAAAAATTGGTTCTCTCGGTACCGGGGCAAGCTTACGAGAGACATGTGGGACAGCTATTTGTAGAAAATTCAGTTCCGGAAATTCGGCCAGGCTTAGAAGAATACTGCAAAAAATAGTAGCTTTAATGTTTTATATTATTTGATTGTCAGACAAGCATAAGGCCTGCCTGGTGGTAAGCAGTCACCGTAGCCTATAGACGCGTGGGGCTCTAGCGACCTTATTCACTAACAGAAACACAACACCACAGAATGTAGTGTTATTTGACTATGGTTCTCTAAGGTGGAGGAACTACCCCAGTTCGGACTGCTACAGATTCAAGTGGCTAGTTCGCTGTGCCTTACCTCGACTAGAGATTGAGTTCCCAAATATTGACAATCCCCATCTAAAAGCCCCTAAGGCTGACTAAGGGTTAGCATTAGTATTCTTACCTATTTACAAGGTTTTAAGCGATCGAAATGTATTTGGAATATATTCCAATGAAATTAGGAATTACCTGGAACTGTACATTTTTTATTATTTCATTCTCAATTCTGAAGATAGAAAGGTAATGCTGTTTTTTTTGGGTTTAATAAATCCAGCATTATTTAACATATTAATTATTCTCCACATATTCACTGTTTATTTTTTTACAAATGAAATTTTCTTTCCTGTACATTATACACCTGTATCTCGTTATGAACCAGATATATGTATACGTCACTAGCAATGTAAACACAACACAAACTGTACCTTTCATATGAACAGTGAACTAACATAGATGGAGTAATGCACTCTATTGTGCTCAGCGGCTGTATCGCGCAGCAGCTCCGGAGTACGCGCTGCATTTAGATTGCTACATTTAAATGAGTGCTTAACAATCCACACGACAGCGGCGAGGATCGAGAGGAACAATGAACGGGGAGACAGTAGACGAAGGTCTACAATGTGTGCTGGGACAATGGACCGATCCAGGAGTGTGGGCGATACATCTCGTGCTTTGAATCTGGGATAGGCGATCATTGTGACAACAAACATGAAACTGTTTATAAAGATTGGTGTTACTTTGATTATGTTAAACGAAATTTGTATTCTCTTGTAACTACGAACTTTCATGGTCAATTGAAAGGACAACGAAATATGGGTGAAATAAAACAATTGAAATTGTAAATGCTGCATTGTTTTATACGTCTTGTTCTATTATAATAGGATATTAAAAGAGATTTCCATTAGAGTTTATCTGACAGATTATCCATAAAAAATTGAAAAATTATCTGCCAAATAATAAAATCTTCTAATCAGCCCTAAATATCTTACATTTTGTTGGTCTCCAACACCTTTATATAACTGTAGATAGTTACTTTTATTTTGAGCACTAAGATAATGTTTAAGAATTTCACGATTTAATAATCTTTGTCAAAAAGTTTAATGAAAATGAAAAAAAAATCTCATTTTTTATTTAAATGGACTTTATTAAAATGGACTTTGCTAAGTACTATTAAACCGTTAAAAGCCCTACCTATATATTTAAGGCGACAGGCTGGCAACCTGTATATTTTAGGGTACTGCATGGCCCACAATGCCAGATGCGTTTTTGTGTGTAACCGAATGTTACCCGAAGCTCTGCTTGACCCCTTTTAGGATTGTGAGACGGATTAAATGTATGTACTCATACTGAACTTACTGGGCTTTTGGTGAATCTATATACTACGTACACGAGTTTCAGCAGTAAATGTGATTTCAAAACGCACACTTGACCTCAGGATGCTGAAATACAGCCTCCGTGAAAAGCTCTTTGATTTGTAATACTGCAACACGTATCTACTATGTCCGCAAGCACTCACGCTGTGAACAGCTCGCCAGACTTGGAAATATGCTCCTCCGACGGAAACAGACGTTTTTACCGGAATGTACCCGAGGCGCGCTCAAAGCACCAATCACGTTGATTGATTTGCTAGCTGCCAGCGGCCGAGCGCCTCTTACGGGCTGTTTAGGAAATGAACCATCTATATTGCTTTGAAATTCAATTTTAATAGAGTTCTATAAATGGGAGACCCGGAAATCACATGTGGCATAACGACTCTCGCATTTTGAGAACCTAAAAGTGTTTTGATTGAAGTAGATTGATTTGAGAGACGGGATCACGGGTGTGCCGTAACGAATTGATTTTGGTTAAACTGGATTTAGCAATAGTCAGAGTCGGTTATAGATAAAATTTTATTTTCAGATATTAATAACGGCAAAAAGCTTAATTTGAAATAGATTTTAAAGGCTAGGTATGTGCAATGAGATATCTGTAGGCTTGAAATCGCCGTCTAGTGACCGAGGCGATGTAGTTCTAAATAAAAATTATCCGTATCTAACCAATTATGAAAATGAATTTCCGTACCAATAAATATGTCCTTTTAAACTTATTTTCAACAGAAATTTATCATTCTTATCATTTTTACTCTTAATGAACTGTACATTGAACCGCACTATGTATCAAATTAACGTTTATGGGTTATACTACAAATATTTGCAAATGTTATGAATTCATAGAAATTCGCCATTATAAAAATCCACGGCCAATTTTCTGAACCGGGTTTCCTTCCAATTGAATAAAATACAGAAAATTTGCAATAAAATTGTAAATTAAATTCTTGAATCAAAATCCATCAACTCTCTTTGACATTTGATTTTTCTAAGCAAATTCAATTTCCCTATGCAATTTAGCTGGTATTTTTTCATCGGAAATTCGGCAGCAGATCCAAAAGGTCTGTTTGTCACACAAGCGCCGACAAACGAAGCTCCGAAAAATATTGTGCCCCAAAGCTCGTATCCCGAAAGCAATCGCGGCGAATGAGCCGCGGCCGATTGATGCGGGCCGCCTGACGCAGCCCACACGCCGGAGCCAACACGTGACAAAGATAATACTGACAGAGAAACTGAGTCCGCAAATATTGACAATTCCCTTCTAAAAGCCCCTAAGGTTGACCTTTTTAAGGGTGGCTTATAGTTACATCAAAGGTTAGCATCGGGGAGACCCCAAAGAGACAAGCTTGACACTAAACCGCTTCCTTTTTATTCTGAAAATTCAAATAGTATTTCAACCAGATATCTCAGAAAACTATAAATTTAGCGTACTTAAACCATAGTATTTATCGGTTCCAACCCGCAAGGATTGTAAGAATCTGCTGACCTTTCCTCCAATTAAAACATCTGAACATAATACGAACTCACCAAATCAATTATCACATTATTATATTCACAAATACAGAAAAAATATTGTTGTTTAACATACATAGATACGTTATCCACCTCTTTGAATGTTTCGTCTAAGTTAAATGGAGGGAAAAGTTGGTATATTACTCAGACAGCCGCTTTTGGCAAAACAACAGTCGTGTTTACTCCGACATACTCAAATTATATTGTTGTGACATGTCATAAAAACTTTCTTGCATGAGTGGTATTCTTCTATATTTTGAAACATTAAAGTTTGTAAACTGAAAATCAGTTAGTAAATCAAACCCAGTATGCTGTGGGGCACTGCAGGGGGCGGTAATCCGTCTATTTGCGGGAGTGGGAGCCCGCTGGCCGTCATCCGCACTCAGTCGGATTATCCCTACCTGAGCTTGTCCTACATTAATAAATAGCACAGCAACGTGCGCCTGTAACCTATCTCGGATTCACAATCGAGCTCTGGCTTAGTTAGGTCATGTCAGTTTGTAGGAGTAATGTGATCGATCGGACTACACTGCCAGAACGTGCCTGTAGATAAGTAGGTAGCTTACAGGCGATGTTACCGGTTGATATAAACAGAATTATCATTGGACCGGATCAAACAGTTCCAAAGGCTTTTAGTAAATGATCTGACACGACTGTTCTAAAAAATATGAGAATACTACTTACATAAAGATACAATGCGGAATAATTCTGAATTCAAATGTACAGTCGAAAATAACCAAGAGACTACAAATTCAGCTGAGCAACTCCTGCTGCAAAAGCAACATTACGGTTAAAGATTTTGTCAAACTCTGTTAACTGATACAAATATTTGTGTAACCCTAACTGCCCTTCAAAAGTAAGAAAATATTTGTAATGATCCCAATTAAACTTTCCGGCCTCCAGCCGCGACGCCGCCGATGCTAATGCAATTTGTCACCTCCGTGATTCAGCGCCGGAAGGAAAACGTTGCAAATGATCCCAATTTGTAAGAGGCCGGAGATTATTTAAATAGATGAGGCTTCCTTTAAAAATCTTGGAAAGTTTCATACGAGAAGTGCCCAGAAAGATCCTCATTTTTTACTACTGCATAGGTAAGTTGCAAGTATTTATAATCTTACTAGCTTTTGCCCGCGACTTCGTCCGCGTGGAATAATTACTTTAGGAAGCATTTTTTTGTGTAGGTACTTATTATACAAAAAACACACATACAAACTGCAGTGCACGACAGTAAATGGCATTTTTACAATCTACCATTTTATGTTTCTCCATCCTTTGCTACTTACTCGCAACCTTTCATCCCCACATGGGTCAATATTTCAAAAACGCTAGAACAATATTTGCGTTTCATGGTTTTATCTTCGGTAATGAGGAATCGCATAAAAATTTTCATCTCATATTTCAACCCCTTCATTCCCTTTTTCACAAAAAAGGTAAGTAGCTTTTATTCCATTTCGAGGTTTCGTCTATTTTTGTACCAAATTTCAATAAATTCGGTTCAGGTGTTAGGCGTGAAAGCGATTAAGCTAAAAAGTCACGTCCACCATCTTGGATCTCAAAATGGATGCTGTATTCTGAATCCTGACTCCGAATACAGCATCCATTTTGAGACCTCCAAAAACTACTAAACTGATACCCATATCAAGTTTAAAATTCGCGTCCGCCATCTTGGATATAAAAATGGAACCCTGTAAACTACGAAACTGATACCCAAATCGCTTTTATGTTAAAAAGTCCCATCTGCCATCTTGGACCTCGACGTAGATGATAAAAAATCCCATCTGCCATCTTGATGATGTATTTGGAATCAGGACCCCCGAAAACCTCGAAAATGATACCCATATTCCTATTAAGTTAAAAAGTCACGTCCGCCATCTTGGATCTCAAAATCGATGTTTTATTCGGAGTCAGAACCCCCAAAAATCTCGAAAATGATACCCATATCAATTTTACATTAAATAGTCGCAACTGCCATCTTGGATCTCGAAATAGATGTCGTATTCGGAATCGGGACCCCCGAAAACCACGAAAATTACATCCATATTGACATTTTGTCAAAAAGTCGCGTCCGCCATCTTGGATCTCGAAATAGATGTTTTATTCGTAATCCGGACCCCCAAAAACCACGAAAACGATACCCATATTGACATTATGTTAAAAATTCGCGTCCGCCATCTTGGATCTCAAAATCGATGTTTTATTCGGAGTCAGAACCCCCAAAAATCTCGAAAATGATACCCATATCGATTTTACATTAAATAGTCTCAACCGCCATCTTGAATCTCGAAATAAATGTCGTATTCGGAATCGGTACCCCCGAAAACCACGAAAATGACACCCATATTAACATTTTGTCAAAAAGTCGCATCCGCCATCTTGGATCTCGAAATAGATGTTTTATTCGTAATCCGGACCCCCAAAAACCACGAAAACGATACCCATATTGACATTATGTTAAAAATTCGCGTCCGCCATCTTGGATCTCAAAATCGATGTTTTATTCGGAGTCAGAACCCCCAAAAATCTCGAAAATGATACCCATATCGATTTTACATTAAATATTCTCAACCGCCATCTTGAATCTCGAAATAAATGTCGTATTCGGAATCGGTACCCCCGAAAACCACGAAAATGACACTCATATTAACATTTTGTCAAAAAGTCGCATCCGCCATCTTGGATCTCGAAATAGATGTTTTATTCGTAATCCGGACCCCCAAAAACCACGAAAACGATACCCATATTGACATTATGTTAAAAATTCGCGTCCGCCATCTTGGATCTCAAAATCGATGTTTTATTCGGAGTCAGAACCCCCAAAAATCTCGAAAATGATACCCATATCGATTTTACATTAAATAGTCTCAACCGCCATCTTGAATCTCGAAATAAATGTCGTATTCGTAATCCGGACCCCCGAAAACCACGAAAACGATACCCATATTGACATTATGTTAAAAATTCGCGTCCGCCATCTTGGATCTCAAAATCGATGTTTTATTCGGAGTCAGAACCCCCAAAAATCTCGAAAATGATACCTATATCGATTTTACATTAAATAGTCTCAACCGCCATCTTGGATCTCGAAATAAATGTCGTATTCGGAATCGGGACCCCCGAAAACCACGAAAATGACACCCATATTGACATTTTGTCAAAAAGTCGCGTCCGCCATCTTGGATCTCGAAATAGATGTTTTATTCGTAATCTGGACCCCCAAAAACCACGAAAACGATACCCATATTGACATTATGTTAAAAATTCGCGTCCGCCATCTTGGATCTCAAAATGGATGGTGTATTAGGAATCGGGACCTCCGAAAACCACGAAAATGATACCCGTATTGACATCTTGTCAAAAAGTCACGTCCGCCATATTGGATCTCGTTATAGTTGCTTTATTCGTAATCCGGACCCCCAAAAACCACGAAAACGATACCCATATTGACATTTTGTCAAAAAGTCGCGTCCGCCATCTTGGATCTAATCGGGACCTCCGAAAACCACTAAAGTGATACCCATATCGATATTATATTAAAAAGTCACAACCGTCATCTTGGATTGGATCTTTATTTCTTATCAAGTGTCTAAATTCAAAGTTTCATGGTTTTATCTTTAACCATGACGAACTTCCATACAAATTTTCATCCCCAATTTCATCCCCACACGGGTTTAAATTTCAAAAATCCTAGAACTAATATTTCTTTCTTTCTTATTAAGTCCCTAATTTCAAAGTATCATGGTTTTATCTTTAACAATGACGAAGTCCCATACAAACTTTCATCCACTATTTCATCCCCATGCAGGTCAAAATTTAAAAAATCTTAGAACAAATATTTCTTTATGTCCTATTAAGTGCCTAAATTCAAAGTTTCATGGTTCTATCTTCAAAAATGACGAACTTCCATACAAACTTTCATCCCCTTTTTCAACCCATGCAACATTTTTTTCGCAATAAAAAGTAGCCTATGTCCGTCCCCGAGATCTAATCTATATTTGTACCAATTTTCATCAATATCGGTTCAGTGGTTTAGACGTGAAAGCTTAACAGACAGACAGACAGACAGACAGACAGACAGAGTTACTTTCGCATTTATAATATTAGTAAGGATTTTACCATCAAAAACTTTTAAGTGGTGTTACACTGCTTAGAAATTCATCTCCACATTATCTAAATGGGTTAGCAACAGTCGCATTGTTTCAACATAGATAATGAAAATATTAATTCTATTTATCAAATTATTCTATTTATTAAGTTTAATGACAGAATTTTGATGCCAAGCAATGTTAACTATATACTGGTGACAAGTAGAAACTACTCGTAATTTAGAGTTTATTATTAGCCCTAGCTGTAGGAGGCATTATTTAGTCCTTTAAACTAAAGCTCATAAGTAACTACAACTAACTACTAAAAGATCAAGCACCTAGTTTAAACTTCTTAAACTGGGATAAGGACTATAATTTTGATGAGTTTTCAGTTGATTTCTTGGTTAGAGATAAAATTTAAAACGCCATAATATGTATATATTTGTATCCTTTCTGAAATATTGTCAGTTATTTCTACGGCGATTAGGTGCAGCCGTTTCGGACTTGTAGTATATACATATGTCGCAGCCGTATCACGTCGAATTATAAAAAAGCGCGGCGGATTGCAGTGTGTGAGAATTGTTAACCAAATAAAACTGTTTGTTGATAAATCCAAGATATCCTATCAATATTAGTCTGTATAATCGAATGGAGATCGCTTATTATTGGTAGGTTCAGGTTTTTTTATGACCCCACTCTCACACACTACAATCCGCTGCACCGTTTTGTACTGTGAATTCACTATCTCCTCCAGGTATTATTAATCATTTATAGTAATCACCATTGAGAAAGATGTTAGCAGAAACATTGAGTGAGAACTGAAAAATGAAATTAGATTATGAATGGATTGAAGCACATTTTAGGTTCATTGATAAATTTAATTTAACACTTTCCCTCTTCAATCGAACTTGTTTCAATTTAAGTCGCCGTTAAGCTTCATTCAATAAGTCCTCCGGTAAAATTACCAAAATAAATGGCGACCTTTTTGTTGGTTCCTGGAACCTCGACTGTTTCCACCGGCGCTGAAAGAGCCGTGCAAATGCGCTCTACCTGCCGTGGAACCTTTCAAATCGAGTTACGGATAGGTACTTATTTCTCGACCTCTGGTACAATATACGATAGGCGCAGTAGGATAAATATTAGTATCGATTTCAATTTTTACTTACGAAAAGTGAACTGCATCAATATTCAGTTTTAAACTTTCACGTTGCATGATTAACATGAGTACAGCATGATTGTCTAGTACAAGACAAGCTAATATAATCGCGTTAGTTTCCGTTTTTAGTTAGCGTATTATAAAATTCAGGAACATTATAGATGGTAAATATGTGTGAACTCATTTAAATCAGGCCGATTCTCCATTATAATCTAGTGAGATATCAATATGTGTACAATTTCAAATAGACAATATTGTAAGGGACGACGTCATAAATGATATGAGTTAAATTATTAGTCTTTATTTTATTAATTTATTATGATTAATAATTAAAGACTTGACAATGTGAATTATGACTCGCTCCAAATCAATACTATGAAAACTATAAACTTGCTGTTTCTGGCCGGTTCTTCTCAGAACAAGGCCTCCTGCGGTAACTTTTATTGACAGATGAAAGTGAAAATCACGGAGTGAATTCCATATTGATTACTGTTTTTATACGGCAAGTGTCAGAATAGCGGCATTGAACTAAAGTAGTAGTGGATCAGTAATTCACTCGGTGATTATCATTTTCATCTGTCAAAAAATATCGGGAGTGGTCTCCCCTTGACTTTCCTGTATACCGGAAATGACTCAAAAGTTGGTAGAAACCTTATATTTTGATATCATACATGCACGTTAAATTTTGGTCACCCATCCGAGTACCGACCACGCACTTGGTTGCTTAACTTTCGTGATCGACGACTCAAAAGTTGATAGAAATCTTAAATTTTGATGTAACATGCATGTTAAATTTGGTTGCGATGACTTAAAGTGTGTGTGCGTCTGTACAGACACACACAGACATACAGACACACACACGGACATAATACCAAAAAAAAAATTTTTGGACTCAGGGAGGTCCAAAACGTGTAAATCCGTCAAAATCTCGAGGTCGAATTTTTTGACGATTACAAGACTTCCTCTATACTACATATACGAGAAAGTAAAAAGTTCGCGAATAGGCCAGCTGGTAGACTCTTGAACTGATGGCATGAAAATTGACTTTCAGATGTGTACAAATTGTATCTAAATGAAAGTAATTTTGTCTTTGAATTTTAACTCTTTTTAGTAATTTAAAATGTAAACATTGCTCGTATACCCAAATGGAGTTGAGAGTAGAACTTTTTTTTTATGTTACGAGATGGCCACACAGGCTTTGATTATCTGAGTAGATGATACACTGTGAACATTAACCATTTCAGTGAAGTTGGACTCTCGCGTGCACTGTATCCGCCCGCAAGTAGGTCACGGGGCGCCCTCTCGCGGCCAACGTTAATTCCGCTCTGGAACATTTCACTTTTATCGCCACTTTAGCCGGGAGTCGATTCCACGAGTACGAACACCGTGTGGCCTCAGGAAACCTATTATGGACCTCAGATAATGTGACGAGAAAATTAAACTTTACACAGTTTTATAATTGCAAAAATTGTAAATCTATTAACTCCAGTACGTAAACGTTATCTAAAACTTTATGAATTGCAAAAGAAGTTTCTTATACCAGCAACAACGCAGGCGAATAAACAAAATCTGCAAACGTGAAAAACTCATTTCTAGGACAAAAGCAGTGCTCGAGCTCGAGCCTATACAAAACTGCTTATAAAAGGGGAACAGAGATGAGAACTTCAACCAATACACTAGCATATACACTGCTCTTCATGTAAACAGACTAAAGGCTGTTTTGTATCCATTGAGAAGTTAGCTGTGACAAAAGAAAGGGTCGCTGTTTACCACCGAGCGATGTACTAGAAATACGAATAGCGAATCACTATAACAACCCAGTTTCATGGTAGAAGCTTGGAGAGCGTTTTAAATCGTAGAAGGAAAAGTTGATTCTCGATCGGAGTTCAGTTTTATTGTAAACGTCTGCCTTTTATTGATACTTTACAAGTCTAAATTTGCGAAGCGCTTTCAATTTGTAGTTGAGATTGGCTGGGATGAGATCATTCGGGTTATCTAGTAATATATACCGAATTTCAATTGATGACTGAAAGAGTATCACGACTAATTTTTTCCCATGATTTTAGCAGGGGTTTTTTTCAGTAACTTGTAGCGTGTGCATTAGTTTTAAACACAGTATATTTTTACTTTTTCGTATACGTAGCATAGAGGTAGTCTTGTAATCGTCAAAAAATTTGACCTCGAGATTTTGACAGATTTACACGTTTTAGACCTCGCTGAGTCCAGAAATATTGTTTTTGGAATTATGTCTGTGTGTGTGTCTGTGCGTTAGCACGATAACTCGAGCATGCTTCAACTTATTGCAACCAAATTTAACATACGTGTATGACATCAAAATATAAAGTTTCTATCAACTTTTGAGATGTCGATCACGGAAGTTAAGCAACCAAGTGCGCGGACGGTACTCGGATGGGTGACCAAAATTTAACATGCATGTATGACATCAAAATATAAGGTTTCTATCAACCTTTGAGTCGTATTCGGTATACGAAAAAGTCAAGGGGAGACCACTCCCGATTTTTGTATGATGTTTTCTTACGACATAAAGCAAAACAGAGCTTTCCTAGATATAGTCTATTTGGCATACTTTTGATTTACACTCTGGAATAACTATGTCTCAGGAATTAATCATAAAATAAATACTCCAAAAAGTTAAAAGTTACTTTCAATTGTATAAATAAATAATATTTTTGTCTAAAATTCGCACGTTTCTTCCTGTTTCTTACTTCCTTTGTTACTTTTAGATTTACTTTCCTAACCTTGTTTCGATTCATTTTAAGCCAAAAAGGTCTTGTTGAAATATTAAATTTATAAAATATAGTTACTTTTGGTGTAAAGAACTTCCCAGTATAAACAATTTCCCGCTAGCAAACATAGCTTAGAGTTTTTATATTTCATTAAATTTTATGTCTGAAATACTAAATCGAGGTTAAGAAGCCAATTTCTCGTACATTTACATTTAATTATGTATATTAAGTTAGGTTACGTATAGTTAATTAGGTTGTCTCAGTATTTACATAGAGTGGACGTTGCCGTGGCGATATTGTTTAGTTATTACACATCAGGCGAACCGGGTTCGGATCCTGGTAGAGACTAATGTTTGTGTGACGAACACGAATGTCTGTTGACGAGTCAGGTTTGTACATACAGGGTTATTTGTAATGTATCAACAACCTTCAAACCATTTGAAGATCTCATTAATACAAACAACTTTTTCCATGAAAACAAAACTGGAATCGTTAAGAAAAAATGTTCCGTTTCATACATTTCAGACGAGTTTCTTTGTAAAAAATTAAATGTTTTCGATGAAAATATATCAAAATCAATTAATCAATCATAAAATCTTTTTGCTAGCACCAATATTATATTGCTAAATTACTAACCACGGTGTACTGTCCGTAACGCAATCGCTCACTGTAAAGACGAAAATAAAACAATGGTTGTGGGTGACTATAGACACTGCAATTCTAGCATAAAATTGCGGCTAGATAGTTAGGTCCATTGTACCTAATTATAAGTTAGACGAAATTATAATAGATGGCGGAGTTATTAGCGTTCTATGTAGGTATTATCAGTATGACGTCACCCCACAAGAGGATAAGTTGACTTATAAAAATAATTATTTAAAATTATTATGTACCTGTAATTAAAAATGTCCGTTATCTAGTATCCATAACACAAGTTCTTAATGATACTTACTTTGGGCTAGATAGTTGGTGTGAGCGTGGAAATAATAAAAAAATATTTATTGTACCCTTTCAACAATTAGAAGCAACAATAATCTATACAAATAAAAATGAATCGCCGCAATGTATGTACGCGCTTCAGAACGACTGCACTAAATTGGATTTTTTTTTTGTTGTGTTTGTTATTGGTGAAGCGTGTAAATAGCTACCATATGTGGGGAGAATTTCGGCAACTTCTGATGGAATGGCGAACTTAATATTTTACAACGCCTAAGACTGTACATCAACAATACAGGCACATAGGTCAGATAAAGTAATCTACGACTCACCCGATGCTTCATGGATCATCAGCCTTCAGACCTAAAAATGTAGGCACAGCCGCTGCACGCAATAGTCCTGCGATTTTCTGTGATCAGTCCAACAGTTACACCAAAAACACAATACAAAGTCACCAATTATAATTCTCGATTATAGTTATCTCACGAGCTAAGTGAGATTTATTTAAAATGCGGTTACGGCGAAGATTTACGAATATATTTGTGATAATGTTATTTGCGGAGCCGCGAAAAAAAAATGTAGAATGCGCGGGTAGAAGTTTTTTCTTTTTCTTTTCTTAATGTGCCAAAGTGGTGGCACGGCGTTGCGCCTTTTGGGCCATCTGTCCGAATCACAGATTCCACGCCAGATGGCGTCGCCGAGTACATTCACCAAACCAACATGCCAGTATTGTTGATGTGAAATAGTAAAATAAAATAAATGCATAAAAGATGCCTAACCAATTATTATCAAAACAAGGTTTGTCTAAATGATAATTTTCAAAAATTGTACGGAAAGACGTAAAATTACATATTTTCTAGAAGGCACCATTAAGAATATAAATGTCAGTACTATTGATAGATTGACATTCATTCATATTCAATTGTCGTATTCTATTTTTTTTTCATCGGGTAAGTACACCACCCGTGCGAAGCCGGGGCCGCTGCAGACCCACCATACCACCGGCCATACCACTGGTGGTATGGTGGGTCTAAAACTACACCACTTAGAAAGTAGTGTTGTGAAAAAAAGTATTACGTGTTACTAATAAAAGTCTATCACATATATATCACTACTTTACTTATAAAAATTATAACATTTTTTCCCTATGTCAAAGCGGGATGAAGAAAATGAATTATAGTTCGTAAAATTTAGCTTGATCGCTGTGACAGCTGCCATCGACCACATGCCCAGCAAGTTTAGAATTTTGTAACAATTAATTTACTCTAAGAAAACGTCATACTTTATTGACAGGATTGCAAGAATAGTGTTGTACGCGATGTAGGACTAAATAAATAAATCTACGACTAAATGAATAAATCAAAATAATATTTAGAGAAAACGGTATTTAATTTAGTGTACACTACATATAAACATAATAAAATGTGCTACTTACCTCGATCTAAAAAATCGGTCCATTTTGCTTAAATTTATTTATAGAACAATTTTATATACAATATTTTGAAATCACCGTGTTTGATTTCCTTATATTTAATTCGCTTTTTTGTAACAATAACATGACATACGAATTTTGTGTAATTTTAATAAAAATGTCACGTTATTGTCGAAAAGAATTATAGTATGTGGAAATTATCCAAACAAAAGCCACATAACATAATCGATACCTAATTAATCGGATTGACTCGATAAAAATTTTCATCTATCAACATTGTCCCAGCCCTAGGAATGTAACTTTGACATCTGTCGCAGCGATCAAGCTAAATTTTACGAACTATAGTATAGAACTCAAATTGCAATAACTTGTAAGAGAATGAAAACGCGTCCGTCTGAATGCGACGTAACAATCACGTTCGGAATTTGTCCAAGGCATGACCTACTGATATTTCCCTGTTTACTAACTGCATTTGTTCATAAGTTATAAAATTGTCATTTAGTTTTTGGTTATTTCTCCGTGTTTTAAAAATTGTCCAAGCCTTAGTTACCTATATCTTGCAACACATTCAGTACACGTATTCATCATCATCATCATCATCATTTCAGCCACATGACGTCCACTGCTGAACATAGACCTCCCCCAAAGAACGCCACAACGACCGATCCTGTGCTCCTCGCATCCAGGCGTGACCAGCAGCCTTAACCAGGTCGTCAGTCCACCTTGTGGGGGGGCCTACCCACACTGCGTCGTCCGGTGCGCGGTCGCCACTCGAGAACCTGTTCGGCCCCATCGGCCATCTGCTCTCCGAGCAATGTGCCCCGCCCACTGCCACTTAAGTTTGGCAATTCTTTGGGCTATGTCGTAAACTTTAGTTCTTCTACGGATCTCCTCATTTCTGATTCGATCTCGTAAAGAAACACCGAGCATAGCCCTCTCCATTGCCCTTTGGGTGACCTTGAGCTTTCTTATCAGGCCCATTATAAGTGTCCACGTTGCAGTGCCATAAGTCATCACTGGCAACACACACTGGTCAAAAACTTTCGTTTTGAGACACTGCGGTAATTTGGACGAGAAGATTTTACGTAGCTTCCCGAACGCTGCCCAACCGAGTTGGATTCGTCGGTTGACCTCTTTCTCGAAATTGGACTTACCTAATTGGACAACTTGTCCCAGGTATACATAATCGTCAACAACTTCGAGTGTAGAGTGACCGATTACCACGGGAGTAGGTACGACACGAGCGTTCGACATAACTTTAGTCTTCTCCATGTTCATTTTTAGGCCTACTCTCTCGGAGGCTCTACTGCGGTCATCGAGCATTGCGCCAAGGTCCTCCAAGGTCTCAGCCATGACTACTATATCGTCTGCAAACCGAAGGTGATTGATGTACTCGCCATTAATATTGATGCCACGTCCGTTCCAGGTCAAGAGCTTGAAGACATCTTCCAAGGCATTGGTGAATAGTTTTGGAGAAATGACGTCTCCTTGTCTCACACCTTTGCGCAATTGGATAGGTTTCGAGTCCTGACCGTGTAATCGGACGGACATAGTGGCGTTTTCGTACAAACATTTCAACACTTCGATGTACCGGTAGTCTATTTGGCACCTTTGGAGAGACCGTAGCATAGCCCAGGTTTCGATCGAATCGAAGGCTTTTTCATAGTCCACGAACGCCAAGCACAGTGGCTGATTATATTCTTCGGTCTTTTGTATAATCTGCCGCAGCGTATGAATGTGGTCTATGGTGCTGTAGCCTTTTCGTACACGTATTAATGTTTTGGTATTCTTGTTGAGTAATTTCTTGATTTTGGAATGGAAAGATAAAGGAAATCTGTGATTTGCGGGAAAAGATCATCAGATGAACCTATTCAAAGGTTATACAATAAAAGATAGCGATTTTACAGGCAAAGGATTTAATATAGCAATGGGTAGTTTACCACCATACAAAAGCGTGAAACATTTTCTACATGACGCAAGAAATAAATGTGCTCAAGTATCAAAGACTGTATTCAAAAATGTTGGTGAAGTGGAAGTAAATGACGATTTATAACCTTGGACAAATTCCGAACGTGATTGTTACGTCGCATTCAGACGGACGCGTTTTCATTTTCTTACAAGTTATTGCAATTTGAGTTCTATACTAATTCATTTTCTTCATCCCGCTTTGACATAGGGAAAACATGTTATAATTTTTATAAGTAAAGTAGTGATATATATGTGATAGACTTTTATTAGTAACACGTAATACTTTTTTTCACAACACTACTTTCTAAGTGGTATAGTTTTAGACCCACCATACCACCAGTGGTATGGCCGGTGGTATGGTGGGTCCGCAGCGAGCCGGGGCGGGCAGCTGATATTTTTCTAAAAAAAATATCAGATGTGGCTTTGTATACCTTAATGTTACGTAAAGCTTAATATAACTTTGTTTTGGTATCGACTTCCAAACAGAGCAAAGTTGTTCTGTTCGTATCCTCGCATCGCTAAGCTCTCCAAGATATTTAATATCGGTGATCGTTACTGGAGTTGAGCCGCAGGTCGTCATCGGCTCCACTGGCCGGATGACTCCACTCGCGCCATTAGAGGCAGCACTAATCCGTGCTCGCCCGCACGGCAGCACTAATCTGGAGGCTATTACCGGGATTGCTCCGGGTTGGCACAAATAAGACGACCACAGACTGGCGCAGACAGAAGGCCAACAAGAATTGATTAGAAAAAATCTGATATTCCCACTATCTTCGGCAATGTCATCTGTAAAGCAGGCACAGTATTTTCATTCTTACTTAATGACTGCAAACGTGAAGCAATCTTTTGTTCGAAGTAAACACTGTCTGAGATCATAATCAAGAGATTTTATGTGAGAATTTTTGAGACAGATAAATTACTCATGGGAGAGACCTGTCGACTAGAAATCCTCTAGGGGAAGTTCGCTCTAAAGGCTCAATGACTGGTCACAATCCTAGCGTTCAGATGCTTTGATGCCATCAAAGCATCAAAGCATCTGAAAATTCTTCTTTCAACGACAAGTCAGTCAACAAAAGCTCAGTATTGGACCTACTGCTTCTGTGTACGCTGCGTCGCCTAGACTGGCAGCAATAAAGCCGGTCGATCCGTGCCAACCTGCGATCGGTAAATTTCCCGCACTATATCGGCTCTTAGTCTTTGGGAGGTATATCCCAAGTAATTTCGGCTTCGTATCAGTTCTAGACTACATGAAACGAAGCTTCACGCGGCACTGAAAAGTTAATTTTAACATATAGAGATAGATCGATGTAACTGAATCATAACAAATGGTAGTTCAATATTTTTAGATAAATAAAAATTTCAGTTTAAACAACAACCGCAAAGCTGATATAATTATATTTTCTAAATACTTATGATTTAGTTATGTAAACTTTTTTAAATGATAAATAAATAAAAAGTATAATAATAAATGTATAAGACTAATATAAATCATTGTTCATAAGATTTACTTCCGCAATAGACCTTCGCAATAATGTTTTTGCAAGAATCATTATTTAACCTTCACGCATCGTAATTAAGCACATATCTCTTATTGTAGCTTTAGAAACATTAGTTATATTGAGTTATATTTCTGTTTAATAGTAAAGGTACGCGTATTATTCAGTTAGAGTTAACTCTGTCTTAAATACGTATATTTTTCTTTAAATTAGTACCGCATAAAAACGTATGTCGGCGGTTTGTTTACTCTGCTAAAAGCTTAAATCTCACTGCGAGTCGTACAACATAAATTTTAACTGGCTACGCTAAAAAACAATATGCAAACTTAGAAAAGAAAAACCGCAAATAAAACATGGAAATTAACATTCTGCATTTTAAATAAAATTTCTTCTGGGTGCCCTAAAACTTTGTAAATAAGTTAATTAGCGTGTCGTTTGAGCCGCGTGGGACACGCTGTGTGTTGGACTTTAATGCTTACGGTACATGTAGAATTAGCTAGTATTTCTATCAGTTAACAAGAAAACTGCAAGGTCCTTTTTTGTTTATAAGTTCAAATTTATCCGGAACTAATACCCAGACTGCTTTACCCAGAATTGTTTACTGAACAATTATGTAGGCGAAACTATTTGAAGGCACTTCATGGTCTATACTGCCAGATGCGGCTATTAAAATGTGACCTAAGACTCTGCTCAACCCTTCATGAGATTGCGAGCGTCATCGTATGTACTCAAGTTCAATTTTATAGACACCCTATTGTCAGAGAACAATAGTAGAAATATTCCATTTACCTTCATCTTCACTCAAAGTTAATCTTTGTACTCGCTCGCAAGTAAAACCATGATAATACTGAGAATTCCATCGTCAACTGACAATACAATTTCTGGCAGAATTCTAACGTGTTTGATGTTAATTAAGTTAACCCACGACAAGCGAACCTTACAAATTTTACATAATAGAATTAAGTTGCGAAACTTATTGAATTCTGCGAATTGTAATCAAATTCAAGTTGTTAGGTCTTTGTATTTTTGACTGTTTCACCCAAACAATTGTTAACCTTTAATTAATAAGAAAAGCGGTTACTGGAAATACTGAACAAGCGAATCATCAAACGGTATACAAACCGAAGTTATTTTTCTGTTGGAAATAATAGGAGTGCGGTGTCGGGTTCAGCAAACATATAGTTTTTCATGTACCCTCCATATTTCCCACGGGGAGAGGGTTCGTTATGGCGCGCGCTGGGCAAGAACACGCCTCGCTAGGCTAATGTGGATAATAAGATATATGGAATCATTTGTGACCCACCGCCGGACCTAGTTTCCTCTGACTAGATACGAGCTTGACTGATGAGTCTAAACTGAAAAATACCCTTTTTCTAAATAAATCTCAGAATGTAATATACATACGCACAATATTGTTGAAGTGGAATGGAATGGGTAATCTTTAGCTTTTAGTTATAATTTTATTTTTCAACGCCTGTATATTAAATTGGTTTACATTAAGTATGTGGCTTACGTAATAATAATCACTTGTAACACTTGTAAAGATATCGTGAATGTTGAGATGAAGGTTGATAGAAGGAACAGGCAGTTGATGACTAAGGTTCTATGTGTTCACTAGATTATCTTTACTAATTTATATTTTTAGGAATCAGGACTGGAATAAAATACGATAAAGAAACAATTTTACTTTCAATTAGATTTTCACCATAAATAACAAGTAAATGCACAGAAAACCACTCTTTACACAATAACCGAACAATAAGGATGAAATAAATGACTCGATGCAAATCACATCATCACCACTTCAACCGACCTCACCCTTCGACGTCCGACAAGCAAATGGGCTGAGATTTTTTTTTTTTTTTTTGAATGACTACTGCAGTTTGCCGCTGATGGCATTCACTGCTCCACCGGATTTTTTTGAGAAGGCGAAAACCTTGGGGGGTCCTCAAGCCTGTAGGGCGGACGTTCCTAGGGGATTACTGGGCGACCGAGCATCTCCCCCATGGGGAGTCTCTCGACCGCCTAGCGTCCCTAGGTCGACCGGATCGGAAGGGAGCGACACGCCCGAGGGTGCCTCTAAAGGCTCGGACCTCGGCTCGGGCGCATCGGGTTGTGGGGGACACGGCGAGAAGCGCCCCGGCACATATCTGTACCGGGTATAGCGCGTCGTGTGTAGACCGGGTCGACGCACCCTTGTTCGACGAGTGCGGTGATTAAAAGGTGTGACACTAGTGCGTGAGTGTGAAGTGTTGTTGTGAGGCGGTAACGAGGCATTTGCGCTCGTGATTGAGTCGTCGGCGTCCAGTAGGACGTTTTTTGGACGGCGCGAGGCGCGCGCGGCATCTCTATTAGCACAGTAACTAGAGGATTTGACTACGAGTGGGTTTGGATGGTGTGGAGCTTTGTCGAAGTAGCGCCTAGACGCTTCCTTCATGAAAGAGGATATGGTTGGGAGATCGAAATCTCTATGGAGATCGACATTGCGTATGTACCAGGGGCAGCCTGATGCCATGCGCAGAAAACGGTTCTGAATGACCTGCAGTTTTTTGATATTTGTGGGAGCCGCGTGTGCAAAGACAACGCTAGCATATGTCATGATAGGTCGTACACAAGCTTTGTAAAGCGTCCTCTTATTTCTAAGAGACATTCTACTCCGCTTGCCTATAAGGTGGTATAGGCGACCTAGGACGAAGTAGGCCCTATCTCGGACTTCCTTGATGTGGGGTGCAAACGTTAGTTGTCGGTCAAGGGTGACCCCCAAGTATTTGGTCTTTTTGACTAGGGGTACCGGTCGGTCGAAGACGGATATGGTGGGCAGTGTGTGGCCTAGGAATGAACCCCTACTAAAGTACATGGCAGCACTTTTGTCCGGGTTCACTTCTATGCGCCACTTGCGAAACCACTCTGATAGGGAGTTGGCCGCGGCTTGCAGCATGCGTGCTACATGCGGGCGGTTCCTATGCGAGTAATAGATGGCCGTGTCGTCTGCGAAGAGCGCGAGCTCGGTACCTTCGGTTTTTGGGATGTCGTTCACATAAAGTGAGAAGAGTAGCGGCGAGAGCACGGATCCCTGTGGAACTCCGGCTCGTATCGGTCGGGGAGTGGAGCGCGCTCCCTCGACGCGGTAACGGAAGGAGCGGTTCGACAAGTAGTCTCGTAAGATGAGTACGAGTCTGTCCGGCACATTGAGTTTGTATAGCTTGTAAATTAAGCCATTGTGCCAGACCTTGTCGAACGCCTTCGCCACGTCGAAGAAGAGCGCTCCAGTACCTATCGGACGTCGGGCGCTGAGGCCCTCGAGGACGTGCTCCGTTAGGCGGTGCACTTGATTGATACATGAGTGTCGAGCTCGGAACCCGAACTGCTCGTCAATAAGGGTGCTAGTTGCAGAAGTGAAGTCTATTAGTCTAGCCAGTAGTACTCGCTCGTAGAGCTTTCCTATGGAACTGAGTAGACTAATAGGCCTGTAGCTAGAAGGGACCGCGGGGTCCTTACGGGGCTTACGGATGCCGATAACGTCGGCGTCCTTCCACATAGCGGGGAAGGCGCCGCTCGTCATGGCTGCGTTAAAGATGGTGACTAGCAACATTAAAAGTTGAGCAGGAAGAATTTTGAGCACCCTGTTCGAGAGGCCGTCTAGGCCAGGGGCTTTGCGGGGACGGAGATCCTTGACTAACGTTTGCACCTCATCGAGGGTAACCGGTCTAAGTGGAGGCGATGCGAGCGGTAGTGAGGAGAGTCTTTCGACCTCTTCGTCTACGTGCTGAACATGGGCCGGGTCCGCGGGTTGGGTACTTGGAGAGCACTGGGCTTCCAGACTGTCGGCTAGACACTCGGCCTTCTCGTCGTCGTCAAAGGCAACGGTGAGGTCGGGACGGCGGAGCGGAGGTAGGGTCGACTCTTTGTCCGACTTGAAGGTTCGAGCCAGGCGCCAGTAGGCCTGGTGCGATGGCTCGATGTCCTTAAGCAGGTCGTCCCATCGACGGTTCCGTAAGTCTTGCATGCGTTGCTTTACAGTGCGCTGTAAGGCCCGCATGCGAGACCGGTTGCCGTCGGTGGGGTAAGAATCGTAGGCACGGGTTGCCGCGTTCTTGGCCCTCAACAGCCTCCTTATGTCGTCAGGAAGCCTCCACCGGTGGTTGTCCATCGATGGAACCTCCCTAGACGCCGCGCTGACGGCGGACTGAAGGTGGTTGGTGAGGGCCCCGACCGCGTTCTCCGTGTCGAAGGAAGAGGTAAGGTGGTCGGGAATCGAGTCTAGCGCCGGGCTGTTCGGACTCTCGAGCAGCTCGCTGAGTTTGTCCCAGTCGGTCACTGTTCTCGTGGAGGGGGTCTGGTCCGTGGGGGACCCTAGGTGGAGGACGACCGGGCGGTGATCCGAGCTCAAAGCATGAATCGTTTCTATTGAACGCAGCGGTAAGACTACATTCCGTAGAAGCGCCATGTCTAGGAAGCTCGGCGCATGCCGGGGGTCGGGCGGAAAGTGGGTAGGAGTGAGGGGGGTGATGATCTCGAAGAGCAGCCTGTCGGAGAGGCTGCACATCGCCGTACCATTAGGGTTCGTCGATGTGCAGCTCCACCGTGTGTGTCTACTATTGAAATCGCCGCCCAAAATGACGGCGTCCCCAATAGCGTACAGCGCTTCGAGATCGCCCCTGACAAGGGTCTTGGAGGGTGAGAGGTATGCCGAGCCTATAACTATAGACTGGTGACCGGTCATGGCTAGCCGACAGAGAGAGACTTCTAAGTTCTCGAGCGGGGGAGGGTCTAGCGGGACACAATGGAGCGACCGCTTGTAATAGATGAGGGTGCCGCCTAGGCGGCTAGCCCTATCGTTACGTACGTTGTTGTAGCCACTTATGCGCGGCGTGCGCAATGAGGGCTTTAGAAAAGTTTCCTGTACTAATAGGATGTCGATCGCGTGCTCGACCAGGAAGTCTGCGATTTCGTCGCGTTGGGAACGGAGACCGTTAGCATTGAAAAAAGCTAACGTTAATGATCGCGGTTTTATCCTATTTTTGGCCGTCTCTTTAAATGTTTAAATTTAGGGCGCGGAGTGAGTCTAGCAAAGTCTTGTACTTTACTATGATTGACAGGGTCGCGGCAGGCCCGCGAGCGACCCGGAGCTCTGTTGCCAGCGATAGGACCTCGTCGGTGTTAATCGCCGAGAGACCCATCGCCAGCTCCAGAGCCCCTTCTAGGTCGGGCACGGGCTGCGGGGTGGATGGGGGGGCCCTGGCCGTTGGGGCGGCTACCTGAGGGGCGGCCACCTTGGGGCGGGGTGTTTGGGTCGGGGGTGCGGGCGGGGGCGCGGTGGGGGTCCTGACGACCTGTGCCCAGCCAGTCCTTCGGGCGGGTGGTGGGTTCCCAGAGGGAGCCCCTGAAGGGGGCATGTACTCCTCTGGGGCGCGCGCCTCGGGCCTTTCCGGCATGCGCGGCGCCTTGGGGCACCCGCGGAAGTTCGCGGGGTGCCCCACGGTGCCGCACAGTACGCAGGCTGGAGGGTCCGAAGGCACGGGGTCTTTTGGCCGGGGACAATCGACGGTGCCATGGTCCCCCTGGCACTTGACGCATCTGGGGCGGGCATAGCAGTGCCGCTTGGAGTGTCCCCAGTTTTGGCAGTTGTGACACTGCGCTATATTGTAGTCGCGCCTGTGGGGGGGCTCGACTCTGAGGCCCGAGATGCGGCATATGTGCCGCAAGTTGAATATTCGCTTACCCTCGGGGGTGAAGTCGAGGACAATTTTGTACAGCGACGTACGGGACTTCCGGTGTCCTAAGACGGGGTGCACCTCGTGTGCGGGGAAGCCTTGCGCCTTTAGGTCGGCAAGGATATCGGATGGGGTCAGTTGGTTTTTGGGAAGTCCGCGAACCACTACCCGGAGGAGACGCTCCTCGGGAAGCGTATAGGTGTGGTAACCTATGTGCTTCTCGCGGAGAAAGGTGGATAGGCGCCTGTGGCACTCCGAGGTCTGTACGTAAACCTTGACGCCTTGAGCGCAAGTTTTAGCGCGCAGAAAGTTAATGTGTGCCGCGTCTAGTTGAGCTGACACACAGGACCAGGTGTTGTCGTCCTGGATGACTATCGGAGGTGGCATCTTTCCGGTGGATTGGCTGGGCGCGGGCGCGGGGCGCGGCGACTTCGGGCGCCGGGGCGCGGAGGCGGGTGGAGAGGGGGCCGTTTTGGCGGCCTTCGCCGGTGTGGCTGCGGCCGGAGGGGCTGCAGAGGCCTTGCGCTGCCGCTTCTTCTTCCCCGTTACCAGCGTGAACTCATCCGAGTCGTCGCTGTCTGACGGGGAAGGAGGAGACGGTGGCGAGGGTGCGGGCGCGATCCCGCAATCCATAGGATCGGCAGGGCTGAGTGGGCTGTCCCGGTCCAATGGATCACGGTTAAGCGAGTCGGCGGACCCGTAAATTGATGAAGGACGCGATAACAGGATGGGAGACCTGTCGCGAGTGGAGGGCGCTGAGGGCGCGAGCGGGCGCGCGGATGGACGCGCGGAGGGCGCGGGTTTACGCGCAGATGGCGCGGGTTGACGCGCGGATGGCGCGGAAGGCGCGGGTGGACGCGCTATGGGCTGAGAGCGAACTAACGATTGCTTTTATGGCGGCGGTTGTGGTGACGTCATGATTCGCAACGATTCATTCTTCATTTCTGCTAACACGGCCTATCCTGATCATGCGCCGTCCTCGGCCGCATTTCACAAGATATCTTCATGGAAGACCTCAACAGGGTCAACCTGAGCAGACCAGGGCTCAGCACCGGTGTCATCATTGTCTTCAGCTTCGGAATCTGTCGATGAGAAACAACATGAACACAATAACAAAACTTTTTTGTAAAGTTGCCTATTCTTTCATTCCTCACACAATCAAGGCCCTCTTTCAATGATACACACGATGCTATTTCTTAACTTCTTCTACTTTACTAACAATCATCGTATTACAAACTTCATCGACCAAACACATCGCTTATTCTCACTATTCTACGTACAAGGCTAAGCCATACGAGATTGCAGGACCAAAGTCCAACACATATCAATGGATATGGATACAAAGTCGAAACCCAACACATATCGAAAGATATGTCTGTAAGGTAGTGCGCGCAGCAGGACGCGCAAGCAAGGCGCGCAACCAGGGCGCGCGGGCAGGACGCGCTGGCAGAGCGCGCAGGCAGCGCGCGCAGCAGGGCGCGCAGCAGGGCGCGCAGCAGAGCGCGCAGAAGGGCGCGCAGAAGGGCGCGCAGAAGGGCGCGCAGGTAGGGCGCGCATGCAGGGCGCGCAGCAGGGCGCGCAGGTAGGGCGCGCATGCAGGGCGCGCAGCAGGGCGCGCAGGTAGGGCGCGCAGCAGGGCCACGCATGCAGGGCGCGCAAGCAGGACGCTCAGCAGAGCGCGCAGAAGGGCGCGCAGCAGGGCGCGCATGCAGGGGCACGCACGTGGAGGCTGCGCGACTGCCGGGTAGGTCAGCACGCAGACTGCGACGGACCCGGCCACGCAGCTCAGGAACTGGCGCACCCGCTCGGCGCCTCCATCTGTCAGACGCTCGGCCTAACCTGACGCTTGGCCTTACTCGGCCCAGGTACTCTACGTCGGTAGTTAGGAAGGTACTGCAAGGCCGGAGCACAACACATATCGAATGATATGTCTGCAAGGCCTAAGCCCAACACATATCGTAAGATATGTCTGCAAGGCCGAAGCCCAACACATATCGTAAGATATGTCTGCAAGGCCGGAGCCCAACACATATCGTAAGATATGTCTGCAAGGCCGTAGCCCAACACATATCGTAAGATATGTCTGCAAGGCCGAAGCCCAACACATATCGTAAGATATGTCTGCAAGGCCGGAGCCCAACACATATCGTAAGATATGTCTGCAAGGCCGGAGCCCAACACATATCGTAAGATATGTCTGCAAGGCCGGAGCCCAACACATATCGTAGGATATGTCTGCAAGGCCGGAGCCCAATACATATCCACAGACGTCTCTGCACAGCACCTTTCGCGTGCGCCTGGGGTAACGCTCCCATACACACACACGCACACATAGACGTTCTTCACAACTTTACTTTCAAAAAAATGCTGCACAACTCTCGGGACACCATTTCCCTTTCTATATTCGATATTAAAACAAAATCCCGTAGATAAATCATCCAGCGTGCAACCCTTGGCAGAAGATCTCTCTTGCCCTCGGCGGCCCCCAGAGCATTGCAATCGGTTACGACTTAGAAAGCCATCCCAATCAAATAATGCCCAAAACTTCGCAACGCTATGACAACCACCAGCGTCTCCAACCCATATGAGCAGCATCGGCCGTCCGCGCCCAGGGAGACCCCATTAAATATACACCAACACGTTTCACACGATGCAACAGCGGAAACAACAGGCCAGGTCCAGAAATTGGAGCGCCCGCATTGCGCCTCAGTCTGTCAGACGCTCGGCCTAACCTGACACTCGGCCTAACTCGGCCTTACCTGACACTCGGCCTAACTCGGCCTAAACTGACACTCGGCCTAACTCGGCCTAACCTGACACTCGGCCTAACTCGGCCTTATCTGACACTCGGCCTAACTCAGCCTTATCTGACACTCTGCCTAACTCGGCCTAACCTGACACTCGGCCTAACTCGGCCCAGGTTACCTCGGTAGTTAGGAAGGTACACTTTCGAAGATTTATTGAGAATCCCGCCTCAGATAATGTTTTCAATACATCGCATTACACCATCTCTATTGAGAACGTCAGTTATGATAATAATCGGGGTATTCATTCATACAAGTTGCGGGTACAACCATAAAATCAATATCGAAAGCAATGTTACTGAACTCCACTGTAATTGTGACATACGCAATGAGATTACGCCGACAAGAAAAGTGTTGGAGTTTCTCCAGAGTTCTCGCTGCTAAAACACGCGTTGAGAGACTCCACTTCCAACTCAAATCCACCGTACAACCCTTAGTTACTTATTTACTCTTCCACTTGACATTGGCAAAACGCGTAACGTAAATGTATAGCGACGCCATTAATTAAGAATAGAATAGAATAGAAGAAAAGTGAGAGCCGAATCGCCTATTAGGGAAATCGCGCTCGCCACTATCTATCAAAACGTCCACAGGTGTACCCTGAATCACTGCGGTGGTGATGTCAATATTTTTGAAGAATTATTTAACTCATTACACAAATCAACTGTGCGTCGACCAGTACCACGCCCCTGTGAGCGAGCCTTGGCAAAACAGTCACTTTCCTTGTAACCTGTCTTTTCACACAAAGAACATGTACCTAATTTTTTGAGCTACCTATATCCTTAATTGTTTTTTGGTACACATTACACTTAAAAGTATTAGCTGGTGTATGGCTGACCAATTTACTGCGGTTAGGCTTGACATAAATGGCCAGAAACGAAACAATGTTTTCCGTAGCCAATTTTGCGCGTTCTACCTCCTCGCACCAAAATTATTGATAGACGATAGAACAAAATTAGATACAAAGTTACTGTGGCACCTTGCTTTATTTAATGCTAGAATAGCATCGGCAAGCACCTGCGCTGCGATTGGGTTGCTGTCCTCGCATCGGGGGTAGGACTAACATTAACACGATCAGACGAGTTTGGCGTTACATTCTTAGTATTTCTAACACAAACACGGTCAGACGGGTTTGGCGTTACACTCTAAGTATTTCTAACACGAACACGTGCAGACGGGTTTAGCGGTACACTCGCAGTATTTCTAACCCGAACACGTGCAGACGGGCTTAGCGGTACACTCGCAGTATTTCTAACACGAACACGGTTAGACGGGGTTGGCGTTACACTCGCCGTATTTTCCCCAATGGCATTTAGTGTAGACACTATCGCGCTTAACGTCTCCGCCATCGAATCGTTACACGTGACCCGCGACGGTCACTATGATGATGTTGTAAATCGGCTCTGTTGTGACGAAGTCGCGAATGAGTACGGAATCTACTGTATCGAGACGCGCTACGTTGAGACCGCGAACTACATTCTACGTGCCGAGTAGACACACGAGTATCACTCCTACGGAACCGTGAAAGATTTTCACTCCTAGACAACCGTGAGCGCGACCCACGACTACAAGAACGAGATCTATGATGGTGTCGATGTGATTTGCTTGTACATACCACGCTTAATCTCATGGCGCGGTGGCGTATTTTCAGATTTTGTGACGGTAGCGGCATAATAAATCGAATCCCTGCAACTGCTTGTTATTTTCTTTTTTAAACTAAAAAAAAACCTCTAATGTAGGCGTAGGAACTTTATCCCAATTCTGATTTTAGGAATCAGGACTGGAATAAAATACGATAAAGAAACAATTTTACTTTCAATTAGATTTTCACCATAAATAACAAGTAAATGCACAGAAAACCACTCTTTACACAATAACCGAACAATAAGGATGAAATAAATGACTCGATGCAAATCACATCATCACCACTTCAACCGACCTCACCCTTCGACGTCCGACAAGCAAATGGGCTGAGAGCGAACTAACGATTGCTTTTATGGCGGCGGTTGTGGTGACGTCATGATTCGCAACGATTCATTCTTCATTTCTGCTAACAATATATTAAAGAGTTTAGAAATGAAATAGTCGACTTGGAGTACAGCGGACTAGCCGCTCGTATCTGAAGCAGCCCCAGTAATAGTACCTCCACCTTACAGAAGACCACAGGCAAATAACACTACATTTTTGTGGTGTTGTGTTTCTGTTGATGAGTAAGGTCGCCAGAGCTCCATGGGGTGGGAAAGGGACTAGTATGTCGTCAGTGTTGCAAGCATCTATAGGCTACAGTGATTACTTACCACCAGGCAGGCCGAGTGCTTGTCTGTCAAACACTTGACATGAAAAAATCGGGAGTGGTCTCCCTTGACTTTCTCGTATACTGGAAACGACTCGAAAGTTGATAGAAACCTTATATTTTGATGTCATACATGCATGTTAAATATTGGTTGCAATAAGTTAAAGCATACTCGAGTTATCGTGCTAATGCACAGACACACAGACATAATTTCAAAAAATGGGTTTTTTGGACTCGGGGAGGTCCAAAATGAGTAAAACCGTCAAAATCTCGAGGTCGAATTTTTTGATAATTAGAAGACTTCCTCTATACTACGTATACGAGATAGTAGAAAAGGTTTAAGGAGTATGAAATTGATTTATGTTAAATGTGTTAAATATTCAATTATAAACTACCATATCTCTTGCTTTCTCTTTTCACCACCGCTTTGTATCGTATGTTCGGTAGGCCACTAAGATAAATGACTCAGGCCCTTTGTATCATCTGCATATTCAAGCGCAATTGTATTAATCCTTGTTTCTATAACCAGCAGCGAAGCTTCGGCTCCAATAAAGGCGTCCTCCTCTGGGGAGCAATGCATGTGACATTTCCGATTGTCCAATATTAGTTGTGTCGTGCGGCGAGCTGCCGCCGACCGGACCGACGCCGCTCCCCTGAGGCACGCCACCGGCCGAGACCACACTCGCAATAAATACTAAAACTAATACGCCTGCCTATTGCCGCGGAACTTTATTAAATTTACTCTGTACTAAGAATTTCTGATTCACTCGCAGAGAATTGTGGGACGAAATGAAAACACAGGTAAGCTAGACTTGCAAGGCATTACGTCTTTAGGTTTTAAATTTAAAATTGTAACTACAATCATTATTATTTTAGAGTAGACGGTAAATATTTAATAATAAAGTTACATAGTGGTAAGCTCTTATGTTGTATAATTTTATAAGGTTCACTATTTCGCAAGTTCATTAGACAAATTCCAACAAAAGTCGAAATCTCTTTCTAAAATTTTTACGTAAAATACATAACTAAGGATATTCTTGTAAATTATAAGGAATGTAAGCAATATCTGTAATAAACATAATACCTTAGTTTTCTTTTTTTTATATAAAAAGGTCAAGCAAATGTCATTGTCAAAAGTCCCCATTCCACTTGATGGCAACCAGTGGAGTCCCAATGCGAAGACAGCTAGTGCGAGAGATAAACCACCGCGCTAAAAATTCAGCTTGTGAGCTGCAGAGAAAAGTCTTGAAGATAAATATTATTTTAGTAAGCTTAAGACTACACGACATAAAGCGGAAAACTTTATTTTGCACCAAGATTTACAGGATCTATTAAATTCGTGCGCTGATGTTGAACCATTTTTAGTCATAATAATTGTTTCTTATCTAAGTCACAAATTATTATTGTCCATGATTTTATAACTATTATAATTATGTTAAATAAATGTAATGAAAAGTATGGAATAATTTTATTATTGCGTTTACAAACGCGTAAATATTTTTAATACTAGAAAAATGCACTGAAAAAAATCGTTACGTTGCGTAATGGTCAACGCAGCCGCCCGGATTGCGGAAGATGCGGGTTCGATTTCCGCCTGAGGCAAGTAGTTTTTTTTTTAATGCATTTTTCTAGTAATGAAAAGTATGTTCCTTTCACTTAAGTAAATATGAATATATATTTTATTTTCTATACTATATTACTATAACTTACTATAGTAAGTTAGGTATTTCTACTTTGAAAAAAGTGCTCTTCCAACTGAGCCACACTGAAACTGGGAGAACACGACGAATTTACTCTAGTCTATCGTTTATTATTACTTCACAAGCTGATGTATGGCCCACAATGTCGGAAACATCACACCTCAACATCCAATGAGATATTTTAACAAATACAATCATTCCTATTTTTGTAATATTTTGAATAGGCATGTTTTGAAATATTTGGAAATAAATGGAATTTAAAAAGTTTTAAGCTGAAATACCTAGATTTTTTTCCATGAATAAGCGCTTAAGTTCGAAATCGTTGCGTTAATTTCCCGTAATAAGTGGAACAATTTCAGGTCTCAGGTCTTCTATTTAAGTTTAGTTAAATGGGGCAGAATGGGATATCTGACCCGGCCTAGCCGTTCGCCGACCTGGAACTGAACAAAACCATGAATACGACTCGGAAAATGCGGAGTGCAGCTATTTCCAGGCCAATGGAGTGATTTCCTGAAAGTCTGCCCCCCGCGCCCCGCGCCCCGCACCCCGCCGCACCGCAACCGCAAGACGTTAAGTAAAAACGGGACGCTGCCTTGTTTGAACAACAAAGCAAAGGTAAACGTAGCTTCGTTTAATTTTATTAATAAGTAAGTAGCGTTCGCTATCTCTGTAGAGAAGTGGCGGTAGACCGCTGTTGAAGTTATCCCGAACACTTGTACATACGAACAATCATACAGTTTATTCTTGAAGTTATGAACTTAATTTTGTAGTAAAAGCAATCTCACTACTCAGATATAAGCTGGTTAGGAAACAAACTTTGCTATCGATTAATTAAACTTTTATTTATTTTGGAAACAAATTTGGTTACATTATGCACAAATTAAATCAGCGAGTTTCTGACGAAATTAATGTCATATGTCCATAGGAACACTAATTTCATGTCAAAAAAAAAACTAAGTGGTCACTGAATGTTCCTTTAGTCTCCCGTGTTTTTTTTTATACTACAAGATGGCAAACAAGTTCCTTCTCCTATAAATTAGTGAAGTAGCTACTATTTATTTGCAGAAGTAAAAACATATTTTAAAGAGCTTCGCAAACTGAGATAATATTTAATAATTTATTTGTTCTTATAAAGTATTTCATTCTTCTTTATTGAAAAGTAAACAACAAACATTTTTAATAAGTAAACAGTAAATACAATTTAGTACATTTATTAAATTATCTAGGATTTTAGCGACATTTAACAGGAACACTATATTTACGCTATTCTCCTCTTTATTCAATACGACAGTGGGTTGAATAATAAATTTTTAATCATGTTACCTGTAAGATGCTTTACACTCAAAGTAATTTTCTTGACTTTTGGTTGCAGTCTCTGTTAGTTCATCGCATTAAGGTTAATTTATAGATTAACCTTATACTGCAGCAGAGACAACGAATGTATCGGGTGAGTTGCACAATGTTTAACGTTACGGCTGAAATGCTAACGGTGCTAACTCTGCAAAGGGACCAACCATTACCTAGTAAAATAATACCTTCAGTCTTATCTCCATTTTAACATTGCTAACCATTCCACACAATCGACTATAACGGATCCCCGCAGTTCTACATCACCTCTATCTGATGTGAAATTATTACCTAACCACAAATCACACCCATCGCAGGAACTTTGCAAAATCATTCATCTACACACAACGTGGATATCGGAAGTAGGACGCGTCGGGGTTGATAAGCAGCGAGCGAGTGAGGGCGCGGCGGTGAGGCGGCGCTGACGAGCCTCATCCATCACACAGTAATCCGCCGATTGTGACGATCATCCCGCCGCGGGGACAACAGCCAGTGCATCGAGGAATTGCTTTTTAAAAGTTTAAGGAGCGACCTTTGTTGATGGCTTGAGTATGGCTGGGATGATTGGATGGGTGGGAATGGCGCCGTAAATTTCGAAACATTGGACATGATATGGCGTGTGGTGGTGGCAATTTTGTCAACGACGGAGTAGATATCTCATCAATAAAAGAATTAATAACGATTACGATCACGTTAAATAATTTTGGTGATCAATAAGAAGGTAAAATAAATGTTTCTAGGCTAAGCAATAAATTTCCAAGATCTTACATCTTGGTTCAAATTTTAACTTGTCATTAGGCAAGATTTTGGTCAAATGCTGACAAACTTGAGGAAGATCCATCTTTCACTAAAGGCCCAAATTCACATACAAATACAATAACCACGAGTAGATATAAATAATTTTGATTTTGATAGTGTTATTGATCCTTTAACCATAAAGCTGTATCGGTAAAAATGTATTATACATCGAGTCTCTGACGAATTTCTAGACCCATTTTGAAGTATTTAACGGTTTACGATGCTAGTACACTGCGCTTGTTTGGCAGCTTAGTGGCATAAACTGCACGCTTCGCCGATACAAGTATACCGAGGCTAAGCCAGTAGTGTTGTGACACGCGTGGTCCGGCCCAGGGTCCGAGCCACCATCCATCACGGGTGCTCTGCGCCGTGACGGCTTCAAGCGCCTGCTAACACACTTGTTCTGACGAGAGACACTGACTACTACACGATATTGTTGAACATATTCTAAAACTATATGTACGAAATGGTTTTGCATAATTTGTGGACGTTGAAGGAGTAGTATTTTCGATAATGCGAGATTTCGGCTCGTGACGAGAAAATCCCCCCAGTCCTTGAGGTAATTTCCCTAATAAACATAACAACGCAATTGATTTGGAGACTCGCATTTCCAAAAGAAACAAGAGAGAAAATAATACTGAATCCTTTCAAATACAGCGGACCTTAATTCTCCTCGAGATGGAACAAAATTCGTTATCCAATAATTCGCCGATAAAGTGGACTCTCGTAGAGTATCTCTTTAAGGGCATAATTGACTACGTAGGCATTACCAGCGAACAGATTACGCCGGACAACGTAATTAAACTCGAAATTACGAACAATGTCAGCCAAAAATGAGTTGTTTAAGTAATCTTTTATGGCCCGAGTAAACCGAGTGGCGCGCATTACGAATATAATTACTTTTCAACTGTAATTGCTAAATCTAAGCACAAACATCGGCGTGAGCGCGGAGACAGCTGCGACCTCCGCCGCCCTCCGCCGCCCTCCGCCGCGAAAATAATGTTTGACGAACATCTAATTTAACTTCTCTCCCGTTAAACTCACTCTCGTAGAGATTGGCACCAAGGAGCTCGGATGGGAGCGATTTTTTATGTTATTTCCTCTAAAATCAAATGAGAATTTGGGCGCGAGGAAATTTGCAGGTTAAAGATGTTGAATAATTGAATCATGGTACCTACTTGAAGCAGGATAATTAATTTGATCAGCAAATATTACTAGAGCTATGACAAACATTTACCGTTTGGCGCAATTGGATAAGTAAACTAAGAAATTGGATTCATTGTCTAATGATAAAGACAAAATTGTTATGTGTATTACATGTATGATCATTACACACTTTTGCAAGTATTTTATTACATTTAAAGGTCATAGGCCTTAGACTAGGTATCGAGAATTATAGTGAAGCAATCCCGGGTTTACTACATCCAGCCACTAGGAGCAGTCTTCCTTAGGTCGCCAGTATAACTGGTCACAGGTGGTGGTTGATACTACGCTTGCCGACTGCGCTCTTGTTGGAGTTGACTCGTCTGCTCCAACAATGGTCGGCTCTGCAGCAGACATGATTGACCACTTCAAGGTGATGATGATAATTATGTCCATAACTGACGTCTTTTGACGAGTTTTTCAAAGTTTGATAAACGAAACGATAAGTAAATATTTTCATTCGTAAATCAGATATATTTAAATGAAAGCTTAGGTAAACAAAAATGGCAAGTCACCAAAACAAGTGAATGGGTTTTATATTTTAACGAAGTAAATCAGACTTAAATTCATTAAAGCAACATACAAATTAATAAATCATTGCAACACATATCAATGACCAGAACCCTGTGAAACGTAACCGCAAGTGCACAGGCCGCGAATATAATTGCAATAGTAAAAATTTAAAATCGTTTAATTATATTTTGCAGCGGACCTCCGAACTGGGTCGGCTGCAAGGCTCGAGGGCGGGCGGCGGCGGGCGGCGGGTCAACGAGGCTGCGGCTCTGCTGCCAAGCTCCAACTTCCTACCTTGTACCAACAACCCCTCCCCGATGCCATTTAACTTTTTTCCGGTCACTGAAGTCTAAGAACTTAGACTTTTAGTTATTTATTTTGATATTGCACAAAATAAACTCTGTGAGCGTTCAATAAACCGAAGGAAGTCCCTCTCTTTGAGATCATAGCATTATTATTTTTAAGATAATTAAGAAATTGTGCACAATTTTATGCTACCACTACTACTCTGCTATTGCCCAAGCGCGGCGTCAATTCTAGAAGTACGCTCTATTTTTTCTTCTACACACAATAATTCTGCATTAAATTACAAGCTACAGAATACATTCATATTATATACTAGACTTGACAATATTGTCACGAACTGGTCATCGGGCTGGTTTTTATGTTTTATTCAATGCTATTTTTCGCTTTCTGTTTGCGGTTTGTATGTGTTTCTCCAATATATTTAAATTGTTTGTATGAATTTCTCCTATATATTTAAATTGTTTGTATGAGTTTCTCCTATATATTTAAATTGTTTGTATGTGTTTCTCCTATATATTTAAATTGTTTGTATGTGTTTCTCCTATATATTTAAATTGTTTCTCTCTAATTATAGATTAAGTCTGTTTTCTTTTAATGATAATAAACATGTATAAGTCTGAGCTCATCAGCTATTTACAATTCACTCTTTTTCCCAGTTTTTACAACGTAGATATTAATAATTAACTTACTTTTTCTTATTCTATAGCGGGGAAGCACTTTATCATCCCTAAGTGAAAACCCACTTTAGCCGTAATCCTCAACTGAAGGAACTGACTATTTCTCTAAATGCTAATTAGATTTGTAACCTTTACCCGGATCTGTGTGTGGGCGAATCACTAACACAATGTTATTAAATTCCTTAAGTCTCTATTATTTTCTATTTACGTCTGCACAGTTTACGAAATAAAATAAGAATACCTAAGAGAATAATGTAAAGCATGTCTCAATAACTAAATTATCGAAAGAGTATTGAAGGAGACGAAAACGGAAAAAAGATAGATAAATTGTGTGAAATATGATATGACAAGGAGTTAATCAAGAAGCTTATATTTTGCCTCTAGAAGTTAATGCTGAGATGACGGCTGACATAAATGTGTGGAAGAGGATAACGTAATATACCGACCACACATAAAATTAGGAGCTAAGCAGGCAATGAATTAAGTTGTAGAAACAGGAATAATATTTTTTTTCTGTTAATCATATTTCTTCGGGAAATTCGGGGAACCTTGATTTAGGCGTCGTCCTAATGACACGATGCGTTATCGTCGCGCGATGAAAGTAATGTTCTGTGCTCGCGCGATAACTTGCATGGTCAATCCGGACACGCTAAAGAAATTCTTTATGTTTAATTCATAGTGCGATGGGAACGCATCGCATCATTGTACAATCGTTTGCCAATTAGCCGCCACCATTGAATTTATTTCTGTAAAAATATTTAGGAAAAGAAACGGAGAACTAAAAAAGGTCATATATGATAATTTTCCGTTTTTCAAACCATTATAATGTTTTCACCATTTAATTTTTTAAATATTATATCTTTTACCTCTATGAGTGCGCCGCTCGTGAGTCAAACATGCTCGTATTTATTAAAATAAAAACCGCCTTCAAAAAACAGGAGAAATAAAAATTTTGTTTAAAAAAATCTAAATGTTTTTTGAGGTCGGTCCAAATACAAGTGACAACGTTTACTACAAATATTGAGGTTGGGACCGACCTCAAAAAACATTTAGATTTTTTTAAACAAAATTTTTATTTCTCCTGTTTTTTGAAGGCGGTTTTTTTTTATTTAAATTTTTTTTTTCAGCTTTTTAGTGTTTTAAGTATAGATATTTACAGGAAACTACCTCAAGATCTTTTAGACACACAAGTGACAAAATTACGATATCATCAATGTCAATTAATAGGCATTATTAGGAATAACTCAAAAACTACTTGTCAGATGTCGATAAAATTTAAATGGGACCCCATGACAAGCAGTAGCTTCCAAAGGTCAAAAGAATTTTAAAAATCGGTCCACCCAGTAACGAGTTATGAGGTAACAAACATTAAAAAAAAAAAAAAAAAAAAACATACAGTCGAATTGATAACCTCCTCCTTTTTTGAAGTCGGTTAAAAAGACACAGGGCTTTCTATTCTTGTTATTCGATAAATTCGACTCTTTTGGAAAGCATTATTATATTTTTCGGGTCTGATAAAATTAAGCCGCGGCCCCGGATGTTTTCTGATAAAATAAAACTACAGCGTTTTTTGGGTCTATTAATCCTCACTTAGTGGCTATAGTTATAGCTAGCTTCATTAAAATTACTTTTACTACTTGAAGCTTAAGCTTCACTAATTACTTTGCTTAAGCATGATCTGGAACAAAAGGCTTGACCAAAAAATCTTAAATGACTAGTAAAGAATATTTAAAAAAAGAAACCCATAGTATTCCACATAAATAAACGAGTCTCTAACATTGGCAATTATAGGCAATGCCCTAGAAAATAATAAAACGAGAATATACGTAGCTAGATATTTTCTATGTCGGCCAGAAGTTTAAAACAAGCATTTAAATAGAGTAGCACCATAACTCAAACAATATATAAGTAAACACAAAGATAAACTGACAACACTCGAAAGAAGTTATTTCCTGTGTGAATGTAAGTTATCAACACCTACTTAAGTTCCGCAGCGGAGGAAGTGTTCAGCGCTGGCGTGTGGCTGTAATATTTCACTGTGGAAATACAATGTTGCGATTTGCGATGTCGCGGCCGGGAATTGATGAATCGGCTGCGGTCGGCGGCGAACCGGTGCGATTTGGTGCGGCTCAACGAGCGGTCGCTGCGCTCGGGGCAGGACTCGCTACATAGGAATTTTACGCTTATATGAAAACTACTTGTTACTTTGAAATGAGACAAATGTATCAGACAAATATGAGCTCACTTTGCTGACGGCTTTACACACTATACTAGATGTACATACATATGATCACACTCGCAATCCCAAAACGGGTCGAGCAGAGATTCAAGTAACATTCAACAAAGTCACAACTAGCAAGACTGTATGGCCTATAAGTACTGCTAGTTGTGACATGTTGCAAAATAGTGAAAGGTTGCCTACTTCACCAACCCCAAAAATGAACAGTCCTTCAGTAAACAAACCAACTAAAGCCAACGACCAAGACAAATGTTACACTCAAAATCATCTCAGAATATAAAAAAGGCTTGGTACTATAATTGCTCCTTCGCACCCAATGATAACCGGAAATGAGATCCAACTGGGAATATAATTAGTACTGAGGAGAACATAGACACATCACCTTGAGATGCTCTTCCACACCTCTTTTAAAAGACCTTCAGGTTGTGAAAATGTATGTTGGCAGAGAATTCAATTTCCGGGTCGTGCGACACGGAAACGAGTTGAGAATTTCCTTGTGTTCTATCATTGTAGAACGCGTTTAATATTTATTTCAGGCAACACTATGCTTACATAGATCTTAAAATAAACAAAGGACCCATAGATAAATACCTTAAAAGTAACATATATACATATAAAAAAAACTAAGGCACACATAGGGTACTAATTACCTAACATCCCGAACGTGATAGTAGAACGTTTTAAGTTATATTATTCGGTATATATATGTTAGTTTTAAGGTATTTATCTATGGGCCCTTTGTTTATTTTAACATTTCTGTAAGCATTGTGTTGCCTGAAATAACTGAATTATTATTATAATTATTATTGTAGCCGTATAAACTCGAAGTTATGGTCGCTGTCTGGCAATTGTAAAAGGTTATATGTAAAAATACCAGACTCTGAAAAGGAGATCTGATTAGCTGCTTGAAAATGAATCATTTTATAGTACGCAATACAATGGGCAAAAAACTTTAGATAACATTTTGTAGTGTATTTCATTCAGCGAGTACAAGGAAACACTACACGAGATAGGGCCACCGTTCTTAAGTAATACGTATTAGGAGAAACATTCGCCTTTGTAACAAGCAGACACGGCAGTATACTCCTGCCTGCAGTCAATATTCACCATAAAATCCAACGCAAAAGCTTGAAAATTTAAATTCCTACGCACAAGTCACTAGTTGGTAAAAAATGCATGACGTTCTATCATTGGAGCGACTATAAATCTAGTTTGAAATTGTATGTTAACTTCGTAAGCAGACGTGTCAGCCGGGAACAGTTGGCAAGCGGCGCGGCGCCGCCCCGGACGCCGGTCACCCCGAGCAACCCGGGATCTAGGTCGTTGCACGTCACCGCGGGCTTACATTACACCACAAATTATACGGTTCATTCGCTCTTTATTTTTGTCTAGTGTGCTAGCAATAGAACTTTTTATTCACTTACAAACGTAGCTAAGAATAAAGATGAATTGATGCTTCTTATCTCCAATTATAAAACTTGTTTGAGACATAAAACCATTAAGTTTCATTCTTTTTGTCTTTTTATCAGACAGTATAATAAGGAATAAAAATCCTACTAATATTATAAACGTGAAAGTTTGTATAAATGTATGTGTTTTGTTACTCTTTCACGCAAAAACTGCTGAGTGGATTTTGATATATAGCTCATACATCAGAAAAAAATTATAATCTAATAGGTTGGGGAAAACTTTCTTCGCATTTTTGAAGAAAATTCAAAACATTTTTTAATATAGTTAATTTACATTTAACTAAAGTATGTAGGTACCATTTTGTTCGATAACTTTTTGCCATCTTGTAGGTAGGGACATGATCCCATTGCTATAGTAATTTTGGCACTTCTGGTCAAAATACCGCGACAAGTGGTTTTGGCAGTCCTCTCGTGATGTTAACCTGACACTGCCTAAAGAATTCTGAAGAGACCGAAACAGGTTGAAATCTGAAGGTGCAAGGTCAGGTCTATACGGCGGATGCATTAACACCTCCCAGCCAAACTCTCTTAATTTTTGCTGAGTGGCTAAAGATGTGTGAGGTCTAGCGTTATCATGATGAAAAACCACACCCCTTCCGTTGATTAATTCCGGCCGCTTTCTCTCAACTTCTTGCTTTAATCTCATCAGTTGTTCGCAGTAGAGTTCGAATGATCGATGGTCCTGCCTGGTGGTAACAGCTCATAATGAATAATGCCCTTCCAATCCCACCACACACACAGCATCACCTTGTTGCGAGTTAACCCGGGTTTCGCCACAGTCTGTGAAGCCTGACCGGCCTTTGACCACGAGCTTTTTCGCACGTTCTTGTCGTACGTGATCCACTTTTCATCACCAGTTATCAGCCTCTTCAAAAATGGTTCGGTTTCATTACGTCGTAATAAAGAATCACAAATGAGTACACGGTTCATTAGGTTTCTTTCAGTGAGCTCGTGAGGTACCCAAATGTCGAGCTTTTTTGTGTACCCAGTTTTTTTCAAATGCGCCAAAACTGTTTTGTGGTCAATTCCCAGTTCTTCAGCTACGTCGTAACTACTGACATGCCGATCTTGCTCCACTTTTTCAAAAATGGCATCCATTTTATCTGTAATAGGGCGACCAGAGCGACGTGCATCTTTGACATCAAAATTTCCGGATTGAAAACGCTTAAACCAAATTTGTGCTACTCTCACAGACACTGCACTAGGTCCATAAACATCGCAAATTTTTTTCGCGGCTAGCGTTGCATTTTTACCTTTTTTGTAGTAAAATTTTAAAATGTATCGAATTTCTTCATTAGATTCACTCATCTTGGCGGTACGAAAAACAAATGAAAATCACACATTTTCCTAATTTGAATTTGGAATTATGTTCTTTAAAATTTAATCTTTCAATGATACCAAAACCAGCCAGATACAAATAGTATAGCCAAAGAGATTTTATTACAAGTTTATACATACTATAATGCGAAAAGACTTTTTCCCCAACCTAATGTATGCTAATCCTGCGGAGATAAAGTCGCGTTAAATTAGTGACCAGCTGACGAATTAAAATTAATCTAAAGTTCGAGGTGTGAAACGACCATGAAACGACAAAGTACTTTTAAAATCTCAATTACATTTATATTCCAAAGCAAATACTCCTTCAAGAATAAACTATAATACCTAGTTGTATTTTGAAGAATTATGCCACGTGAGAACTTGACATCACGTCTCAGTAACCTTGGAACATAATTCTATGAAATCGTATGGTACGCTGTCTCATTGGTACGGCCCGACATGGACATGCCGGTGCCAGCATTCCATAAAACTACGCGTCCACCGATGTCGGTGTCAGGTGTCGGTGCCGAGCTGTCCAATGAAGAAACGTCCTTTAGATGGATGGTCTTCTATGCTTTGCTGTTATTATTGTAAAGGAGGTAAATAAGGGATAAAAAAACAGCGTTTTAAGTAGCTTCCAGTTCAACATCACCAGAATTTTCCCATTGTAACTTAGGAGTTTGTAACGAGTGACCGGAATTTTATACAACATTAGACGGAGACATGTGACTCGCAAATTCAGTAACACGTTGTCGTTATAATGCGACCGAATAATTCATAGTGGGCCGCCATGAATATGTAACGCGGCTGCTCGCACGAGGATTCTTTATTTAAGATGCGACGCGCTACGAGCCGGCCCGATTAACGGAGTCCTTAGGGAACTCGCATCGAAGTCTAATGAGCGCTCTAACAAGTTGTTCCTCTGTGCTGCTTAGAGACTTAGCTCAGGTTACATGCATTGACAATTCAGTCTGTCTTCATTGAATAAGATTTCCCGATTTGGAGCACCGAGTTCAAAACTTATTGGCCAGAAAGCATTTGGAGCAGAATCCTAAGGAAAAATCACGAACTTGTTACACTTAGTTTGCAATCTTCTTCTTTCGTTTCGATGGCTTCTTATTCCAATGTCCATTAAATGTTTGCCGCCCAGGATTCTGCCACTCGCATTGCAGGATCAGCAGCGTTCCACAGCTCTTCAAGCGTGCAATTAATAGGGCATACGGGGCAAGATATTAAATGAGCCATGGTTTGCGGGGAGGCACCACACTCGCACTGGTTGTCCCTGATGAAGCCCCACCTGCACATATTTTTCTTGCTGTGACCGACTTGTGCTCTAAGCTTGCAATGAAGTATTTCTATTTGATGTGACTACGGTCTTCCATACTCATATATTTTTTTTTTTTTTTAACGTGGAAACAGTTTCCTTCATTTCACTTGATGATAAGTGACGATAATGTTCCACTTGAAACCCTCAACCACAGAGGCACTGGCCATCTGGAAAATATGAAATCAAAGAAAAAGAGGCAAAAAGGAATTGCACGGTACATTTATGGGCTGGTTCTCCTTAGGGACCGTTGTGGGCTAGGTCTTGATGTCCGCACGTCACTTTGCGTCTTTCCGTTGGTTTATATTTGGGTGATTTTCCAATTTTGGTCACGTGCGTAGTACACGCAAAGTAGGAGAAGTACACAAAAATCTCGACTACTAAGAACCGATAGCTCTTCCCGACGCGAAGGTGTCGTTGCACATACGCCAGTTGTGAAATCAGTAATGGCGGTTCCTTTACCACTAATGATGCATTGTCATGAAGTTTTTGATGTACCGATTACAAATGTGACAGGGAATATTTTTAGAGTGGACATCTTGGGAATGTGGGTGAATCTTAATACCTAACACTATGTTATTAATTGTCGGAACATAATAATGATGTTAATCTACATACAGTATGCTGTATATAAAAGGCAAAGTCCTGATTCACTGACTGATCAACGCCCAGCCCACACCTTTGGACCAACATAGCTGAAATTTTGCACATTTTCTTTTTTAATGTAGGCAAGGAATAAGGCCAGATTTGTTGAAATTCAACACCTATAGGGGTAAAGTAGGGGATGACAATTTGCATGGAAATCCGTCATTTTTAAAGTAAAATCCATAAAAAATAGTATAATGGCCTTTCGGTTCAAAATTAAGAATCTTATTTTATGATTTTTTGAAATCCCTAAGGGGATAAAATAGGGGATCAAATATTGTACAGGAAATCTGTCATTTTTGTAGTAAAATGCATAAAATGGTTTATGAACTTTCAGTTAAAAATAAAAAAAAGATATTTAAAGATTTCTCGAAATTCTACACTTATGGTTTTAAAATAGGGGGTAAAACGGAATGAAAGTCCGGCAAATCTTTCTATGTTTACTATCGTATATTGGAAATATGCGTAAGTATGATAATTAAAAAATAATAAGAAAAAAAATCCACGGGCACGAAGTCGCAAGCAAAAGCTAGTATTATTATAATGATGACAGATTCTGACAAGGTGGTGGGCTAGCCAGGCGGACTGGAAAAAAATCCTACCACTTACCAGACAGAGTACAAAGTACTGTCCTGAGAATCAAACCCGGGATCTTTGGATCATGAGGCATATAATGTTTTTAATAATATTTTTTTCCTTCAATAGGTATGGCTTTCACAAGCTGTAGTAGGTACGTATTCGTCTAGGCAAGTGTATCTGTGCAACTAGCTAGTGAGCGGCGTAGTATTATCATTAGGCTATAAACATTCACAGACATCATTTACACGCCTCAAGGGCAGAGATGTCTGTTAAAACAATGGCCTGTAATTGTACTAAATCTTCACTACTGACTACTTAAAGGTCTAAGTGAGAATATCTTAATTAGAAACAGGGTTCGTCTATTTAGTACAGCGTTACTCTATAGGGCACGCTACCAAATTTATAGGGACCCCAAACTTTATAATAGCCTCCTTTGTTCTAGCGAATTATTTTTTACAGGCCTTGTAAGTACCAATTTTATAGCGTCGTCTACGCACAATGTACCTTGTTGATGTCTTAGGCATATTTCACGATGTAATCTCTTTGTGCTTTACCAACCGTTCTCGTGAACAAAAGAAAAATATATTGAATGCACAGCCGAATCAAGTTTAGAAGCTAGCGCTTTGTAGTTGAATAAGTAGATTTGAATAAATAAAACTTTATTCGACACAAAATAAAAATTATTGATAGATAAAATGTGCAATGGCCAGCCTTACCGTTAAGAGCGGTATCTTCCAAGCAACTTTAAGATGGGCAGGATTTGAAACAGTTACAGTAGTGCAAAATAAAACTAAAACTCAACATCAAATGTAAACCCATGATGCAATAAAGATATTTGATTTACAACATTCTCAAGCGAATCTTGATATTAATTGAACACGAATTCCAAAGGGAATTGGGGTTATCGATAATTGGTTTATCTGGGACATGATACATTAGACAAGTTTGGCGGGCGGCCGGCGGCCCCGCAGATAGTCCAAGTTGCGATAAGTTCGCGCCGATAACACGCACCACGTGAGCCGCAATGAATAGCAACTCCGCATCGATTCGCTCCTCATAAATAGGCAACGATCATTCATTCCGCGCGGACACTGGCCCTAGCACAATTTCAACTCTAACGCATTCTATATAGAGCACAGAAATACACGGAAATCTTCTCATACATAATGCAGGAGCCGTCTCGCAGTCGGCCGTCGGAGATGAGGCTCAAATCTTAAGTGGTGATATTTATTTAAGTAGGTGGTGCTCCGGTAACACCTTTCGTATGTTCGTTTGAAATGCGAAAAGTTCGCGGAGCTCAGACGTTACATAAACAAACAGATCCGTAATATCATTGGGAGGCGACGCCGCTGCTGCAGCCATTCGGGCGGAACATACTTTCAATAATGGAAAACTCAGGGAGATTCCACTTTTATTCTTTCGAATGAAGATTGCCTAACTCGCGGCGGACTAAATATCCTGTCTCTGGCCGCAGACGAAATTGTCTTATTCCGGAATATATACATCTTTATTAGCATAATAATAACGATAGACAGAGCACACAGTGCCTCCTCAAACGATTTACCTTGCAGATCGCAGCCGTTTGACAATATTACTTTTGAGTGATATGTTCTCTCTGATGAGGTACTTTATATGGAATAAAACATTTTATCTCCGATATTATTTTTTTCTTCTTACAACAAAGAAAGCTTCAAGGAAGCATACTACAATTATAACCATAATGCCAAAATATTATATTATCATTATTATTTAAAAAAAAAACAAGAAAAGATGACATACATGATAGTGCAAGTCGCTATGTAATTTGTTACTATCTCAAAAATCCAGTGGAGAGCATAGAGAACGATTCTAACATAAAGTAGCAAGATATTAGTCTCATATGATATATTCCGAGTAGCTGTCTGCTAATAAATAAAATAAACTGAGAGAGTTATTAGCCGTCCCCGGGGACGTGTGCTCTTGTAATCCAAACTATCTTCGTGTTGCCGACACTGAACACTACTTTTGAGATAAAAGAACTAAGAGCAACGTTTTCCATAATTTAACAGAAAACGCGTTATCACAGTTTGTTTTTATCACTGTACCCTCAACCAAATGTGAACATGATGATTACCTCACAAATTATGGAGTGGCTATTTAATATCCTCATACTAAACGTGAAAGAAGAATAACGTATCCATCGATGACTAACTGAAAAATAAAACTTTATTCGTACCTCAGAAGACAGATTAGGCTACTAGCCTATCTTTCCCCCTTAACTCTTACCAGTCTCTCAGCACACACGGTGGGTTATCGCCACAATGTCACTTGAGGCTGATGATTCTATTCAATTTAGGCTGTATATAAGACAAAGATAAATTTTCTTTTCAGTCATTAACTAATATTTGAGTCAGAAAAAGGATCAAAAATTGTTTTCTGCTATTTACAACACTGTGATAAATTATATTTTAGGAGCAACTTCTTGCTTCCTGTACTTTTGTACTACTGTCATTTTTTTATACAACTAGATGACAAACAAGCTGACGGCCCACTTAGTGGTAAGTGGATACCGTCACCTATAAACACCTGCAATAACAAGGAAAACATCACTTGGTGTTGCAGGTGCGTTGTCATCCTGAGGCCTAAGATGATATGCCTTTCATGCCCGGTAATTCTGGCTACTACAATCTATAATCAAAAACACAGCAAACTGTTTCACGGCTGAAATAGGAAAGGCGGTGGTACCTACCCAGACGACCCTATAGGTCTATCACCTAGTGAATATATCCAATGTATCACTAACATTAATTTCTAAACATACACAATATTCGTAAAACTTCCATACCTTTATACATATACACGACAAGTTATCTATAAAATGAACTATTAAAATAACTCCATAAGAAGTTCCATCCAAATCGTACGTCTATATTCATGAAATTTTCATGTAACCCAATAACAGAGCGCTCAATGGCAACACAAGCGGAGTAACGAGTAGTGTGACCAGCTATGCCCGAGGGGAATCCCCGCTACGAAGGACTCATAATAGTGCTACAAGTTTGATAACGAAGTTCCACAATTTAAATCGTCACAAGTTTGGATTTGTTTGATATTTTCTTCGGCTATTTACTTCTCATCATAAACAATAAGTAAAACCTATAATTTACACTTTTGTGTGGTAGACTGGCAAAAACTGACATATTTCTTCAATAAAGTTTCAACCTTATTCCGCAGATATAAGCTTTCATGTCAGTTGAGATTTGTAAAGTGGTAGATATGATCACTGAGGGAAGTACTTCCCCAAGTCGGACAATTCGTATGAATAATCCGCTGTACCATGCTGTACCCATATTATTTCTGAATTAAAAGTCAGTATTATCAACAAAGTCAAAATTATTATCCATATTGTGTACACTAATAATAAAGTTATCAATCAACTCGTAACTTGGTTTGTTACCTATCTTTTGATAGAATACAAACCAAGTACACAAACTACAAGGTTAATATATATAATATAAGTATCTTGCAATATATTACTACGATGATTAAATCTACTAATAGACCTTGTAAGATTTCTAAACATAGTGAGAACAGACTTGTGTCTAATATAACCCACCAGATCGTAAAATGGACATTTACGTAAGGAAAAAAGCAAACCCGAATTTCCTGTACTTTCTCAGAGCGAATACACCCAGCGAAATAAAAGTATCGTTCACAAAAGGCTGGCAGTAGGAATTATTAAACAAACGGGAGCCCATAAAAGATGCCCTTGAGCTGGTCCCGGAGGAGGGCGGGAGCGCACTCCGTACAGCCTCGGAGATATAAACCAGCCTGCAAGTCTTTACACAAATTTCGTCCATATTATCGCCATCCTAAAACGCCAATTACTTCCGTGAAAGGAAATAATTGAGCACTAAATAAACATGAGCTCGAACAGCTTAAGATCGATAAGTCGTCAAATTTAAATTTAAGATTGTTAAATTGTTTTTTAGCATGAGTTTTTTGCAGTGTTAGACTCGTTTTTGACAATAATTATCAAGGTCAGTATACATGGGAGTAAGATGGACTGACCAAATCAAAGACCTCACAGATTCGCCCCTGCATATGTGTGTGCGAAATTTGTTGAATGGACACGGATGGCGGGAGACAGTGAAGAAGGTCGTGCTGCAACCCCCATGACCACGACTACTCTGCCAGGAGTATACGATTATGAAGAGGAAGAAGATTCGGGGTCATAATACGATGCACACCTGGTGTTTGAGCGATTTCTGGGCCGCTACAAACTTTTCTCAGTTTTGTAGACACCTCTAGTGAAGTCCTTTTGTTAAGTGAGTTCAATTTGGGTCTGTGGAGTCAATACACTATTATTGCTTACCAGACTATACAGTTCTTTTTACCCTAAAATCTTTTTAATTCCTATCTAAAAAATACCCAATATCACGCGTTATTAGCTAATAAAAGTCTATATTTATTGGAAGCTTCAAATCCTCGAAGGACCGACATAAAACGTAGGTAAAATTTTTTGCGCACATCCCTTTCATTACATCAATCCAATAAGCAATGAGGCGTGAGAATGTGTCGCAAGCGACCGCGTCACCCGCTCGTTGCTCACTCGATGAAGAGTGGGTACAGACTGACCTTTGTATTCTTAAGTTTAAACCCTTTTTACCCGATTACGGCGAAGCCAAAAGGAAAGGTAATGATTTTAGCAGTCTATGTATATTTGTATTTATGTATGTTCCTCCGTAGCGTCTAAACTATAAATCCTTTATTGCACACATAAAATGGTTATAAAATATACAAAGAAAGACGTGTACAAAGGTGAGCTTATCTCTAAAAGAGATCTCTTCCAGCCAACCCTAGCATTAGTGAGTAAATTCACAAGCGGGATATAGTGTACAAGTAAATGATTACACAAAAGCATATAACTTATCTAATTAAAAGATACATACATAAACATACAAATATAAATCGCATACATACATATACATACATTTATACAACGCATACCTACATACATACATATATAAAAAAATATATACTATACTTATGACAATTTTGAGAGGTAGTGCTCTTTCAACTTATGTTTGAAAGAATTGATCGATGGCACAGTATATAGATGTGGAACAGTAAGGAAACTACCTACAAACGTTCGAAACGGCCCACTCACACAAACGTGTGCATCGACGAGTCCCCTAAGCGATTGTCGCGGTGCTGTCAGTAGTGCGTGCCGCGTTTAAGTTAATTTACGCGATCTTTTTGAAAATGTCTCGGGCGTATTGCGTACTGAGATTGCGTAGTATACGGCTGCTTGAACTCAGCTTCATCAAAACCGGAGTGATCGTTTTTTCTTCCTGCTGATTTTGAACGATAAGAATGATTTAATGTTTTCGAAGAAAATTGTTAAGTGATCGATCATAATAAATTCATGAATCTAATATGGCGGCTGCAATAGATATCAACTTTTTCGTCATGGATGTCGTTTTCATGGTTTTCGAGGGAGTTAAAGCAAAGTCGATAGTGCTGTCAAAATTCGATTCCAAGATGGCGGCTGCAATTAATTAGTAACTGTTTCGTTACGGGTGTCATTTTCATGGTTTTTGAGGGAGTTGAAACCGATAGTGCTGTCAAAATGTAAATCCAAGATGGCGGCTGCCAGAAATTATCAATTTTTTCGTCATGGGTGTCGTTTTCATAGTTTTCGAGGGAGTTAAAGTCGATAGTGCTATCAAAATGTAAATCCAAGATGGCGGCTGCAAGAAATTATCAACTTTTTCGTCATGGGTGTCGTTTTCATGGTTTTAGAGGGACTTAAAGTCGATAGTGCTATCAAAATGTAAATCCAAGATGGCGGCTGCAAGAAATTATCAAATTTTTCGTCATGGGTGTCGTTTTCATGGTTTTCGAGGGAGTTAAAGTCGATAGTGCTGTCAAAATGTAAATCCAAGATGGCGGCTGCAAGAAATTATCAACTTTTTATCAAGAATTTTTATGTAATGGTTTTTTAATTACTAAGTACCACACACATTTTCGGGTTTAACCCGAAAATGCATGACAAACACCCGAAAACAGCAGCTGATGAACGCGACCGCGCTCCACCTGCGCTGCGGTGCCTATCGCGCGCCCGCTCCGAAAAGCGCACGAAACGTTTTCGTTCAACCGCAATTTGCGTTAGGCGGTCGAGAGACTCCCCATGGGGGAGATGCTCGGTCGCCCAGTAATCCCCCAGGAACGTCCGCCCTACAGGCTTGAGGACCCTCCAAGGTTTTCGCCTTCTCAAAAAATCCGGTGGAGCAGTAAATGCCATCAGCGGCAAAGTGCAGTAGTCTTTCAAAAAAAAAAAAAGCAATTTGCGTACGTTCCCGCCAAAACTTGTAAAAGGTTACGCCGTGATGACAAGTTAAAGATCTACAAGTTGTTGTGTGTCAATATTAAACTATTTCCCGTATTTTAAACTATCGTCTTTTGCTGAGATTAACCGACGCCATGAGATTACCTATTTAAATTTTATTTGTAAGGTAGTTATTTCAATATGATTGATTGACCACTACAAAACAGAAAACTTTTTTTTCATAAAAAAAAAACAATATCAAAAACATTAAAGGGGACAACCCTATTGCTTCAATGGAGTGTAGGTAATTATTTTATGAACTAGGCTTAGTTTCCATACTGTTACATTTCTATACTGTCGATGGACTCTCTCTTAGCTCCACTGGAAGTTTATTCCACAACTGGATAGCGGTCACAGTGAATGATCTCGCAAAAAATTTTGATTTGGAAGCAGGTCGGAGTAAGGTTTTGGTAACACAAGCACGCTTGGGCCGAGAACTGGACGGAATGAGGTTAAAACGGGAACGCAAGTAATCTGGATGGTGAGGATTGTGAAGGATTTTGTAAAGTAGGGTGAGGATGTGCATATTTCTGCGAAGTCGGATAGGGAGCCACAATAACTTTGCACGAAATTCAGAAACACGGTCATATTTCCGCAAACCAAAAATAAAACGAATTGCCAGATTTTGAAGGCGTTCCAGCTTGTTAAGTAGCTCCTCTGTTGCATCTAAGTAACAGACGTCTGCATAGTCGAAAATTGGGAGTAGGAGAGCTTGAGCAAGCATAACTTTAGTTTTAAACGGTAGAAAGTATTGCAGCCGCTTGAGAGAGTGATAAGTGAAGTGCATACGACGACTCACTTCATTGATATGTGCAGACCATGATAACGTACTATCAATGATGAGACCTAGATCTTTAGTCTTTTCGGAAAACGGTATTACAGTTTCATTATATACAACCCTTGTGATGCTGTTCTTGTCAACTTTGTTATGCATCCTGTTGCTAGTTATAATTATAGCCTGTGACTTGCAAGGGTTAACCAGCAGCCCATAAGATTCAGCCCAAGATAGCACAGCAAGTAGGTCTTCATTGATTTTGTCTATAGCTGAATTGATGTTATTAAAATCGCAATGCCTGTAAATCTGAAGATCATCTGCATACAAGTGGTAGGGAGGAGACATGACTTTAGTGAGTTCATTAATAAAAACTGAAAAAAGAAGAGGGGAAAGTACACCGCCTTGCGGTACGCCTGCAGTAAGGTGACACCAGTTTGATGTAGAATCGTCACACTTGATACTTGATACACATTGCTGACGTCCGCGAAGATAGTCAGAGAACCAAGCAATCACAGAGTCTGACATGTTATTTGAGCGAAGGATGGATAAAAGGACATCAAAATCAACCGAGTTAAAAGCGTTACTGAAATCGAGCAGAACAACAACTGTTGCCAGCCTGTTGTCTAATGCTTGTCGGGTGTCTTCAGTAACGTTCAACAAGGCTGTAACTGTGCTGTGATGGGGACGAAAACCGGATTGAAAACGACTAATAAGATTGTTTCGGAATAGGTAAGTGGAAAGTTGTAGATGGACAGCGCTTTCTAGGACCTTCGATAGAAATGGGAGTATGGATATTGGACGAAAATGGGAGTAAGTTGTAGGATTTGACGATTTCGGGAGGGGAAGGACGTGGGCTAGCTTCCACTCACTTGGAAATACGTTAGTTGTCAGTGAGAAATTCAAGATGTGTGTTATAATGAATAATAATAATAATAATTATAATAATTTTATTTTCCAAAAGTTATGTTACAGAAACATGTTAGAGTACAATACATAATTATTTTACAGTATAGTGCTTATTGCTAATGCTAACAATTAAACTCTGCCGCCTAGTTTAGGTATAACCTGTATTCTAGGGGACAGATCCTTCCCTTAGTAGTATTTTTCATTTAGCACTTTCACTTAGGTCTTACAAACTCAAAGCTATAAATATTTAACCGGATGATTTTGTATGCGTGCGTGTGTGCGTGCGCTTGTGTGTGTGTGTCTGTGTGTGCGTGCGTGCGTGTTTGAGTGGGTGCGTGTATGCGTGCGTGCGTGCGTGCGCGTGTGCTTGCGTGTGTGCGCGCGTGTGTGTGTGTGTGTGTGTGTGTGTATGTTTGTGTGTGTGTGTGTGTGTGTGTGTGTGTGTGAGCTATTTGATAAGGTACCGTGTGTAAATCGCTTATTTTATATAATGAAGTTGTTTTGTTAAGGTAAAAGTTGTTCAGTTTTATTGTAGTCCATCTGTTGTAACCAATTTCGTATTTTTATTTTACATAAGGTTTTTTGTAACTGGTAAATATCTAAATTTTCATTCACCTTGTTATATAAATAGGGCCTTAAAAAGCATGAGAACCTTTTATAAAATATAGTATTATGTTTATCTATCCTACATATTTTTTTGGATCTTCTTCTACTACTAGTGTTTAATACGGATGGGTCATAAATTAATTTAGAGTGCTGTTTCAAAACTGTTTTAAAAATGAATAACTGTCTGACAGTTAGTACCTCACATAGTTTGTACAATTCAGAAGTACAAAATCTAAAAGGTTTTTGCGTCATGACTTTCAGTACAGACCTTTGGGCTCTTTCTGTGGATAATAGTCTTGTCTTGCATGCTCCACCCCATGTCACAATACAGTATGACAAAATAGATTGGCATAATGCGTAATATATGGTTTTCAGTAAGTATATGTCCGCTACTGGACGCAGATTCTTCATTACCCAAATGACCTTTCTTACTTTGGCATTTATATTTTCTATTTGTCTTGTCCAGGAAAGGTTGTTGTCTATTTCTATACCTAGGTATCGTATGTGTGAAGCTGCCACTAAAAGAAGACATGAACTACATTTAGAAGCAATAGCACCACATGTATGTGCTCGGATTCCAAAATGTGAACTAGGCTGGGTGCTGCTGTTGATAGAAAAAGTGACGTATTTGGTTTTAACAATATTCAGCGATAGCAGGTTTTTATTCAGCCAGGATATCACGACACTCAAACCATACTCCGCATGACTCCGAACCTCATTCCAAGTATCTCCGTAATACACAAGAGCAGTATCATCTGCAAAAGTAAAAATCTTGCCATTATCAGGAGTGTGAAGACATAGCTCATTGATGTATATTAAGAAGAGGCTCGGTCCAAGTACGCTGCCTTGTGGTGTACCATATGTGATGGGCATTTCACTACTGATGTATTCGCCAATTTTAACAAATTGATACCGATTTGTGAGGTAGTTCTCAAAGATTTTTAGTTGTATCCCACGTATACCCATCCTTTCCATCTTGTTCAGCAGAATAGGAATAGAGACGGTGTCAAATGCTTTGGCTAAGTACAAAAATATACCAATGCACTTTTTTCTTTTATCTAGATTTTTAACTATACAATCTGTTAGATTACTGACAGCATCTTCAGTCGACTTACCAGCTCTAAAACCAAATTGTGACTCTGCTAGTAGATTTTCTTTTTCTAGATATTTAATTAGTCGTTTGTTTAGAAGCTTTTCAAAAATTTTAGATAGAGCTGGCAGCACTGATATCGGTCTATAATTGTTGACATCGTCTCTACTCCCTTGCTTGAACACAGGTGTTATTACTGCCTTCTTAAATGAGTTCGGGAAAATACCACTAGCCAAACAAAGATTAAAAATGTAGGTAAGAATTGGCACAATACAATGACTTGACATTTTAAGAAAACGCGAAGGAATGCCGTCCCATCCAGCTGCCGAATCGTTTTTGAGATTCTGTATTGTTTCATGTACCTCTTGATCATCTACGTCTAACAGTACAATAGATTTCAAATGACTCTGTGCATTAATAGAACTGGATCCCAATGATGCACGAGGAACCTTATGGGCAAGTTTCTGGCCAACAGTAGAAAAATAGGAATTCACGTCATTCAGAGAATCTATGGGTCCTTTGGGATTTATGCGCAACAAATCTGTCGATACGCATTTTGTATTGCTTATGTTACTCACACTATTAACTGTTTTCCAAATATCTTTTGGATTGTTACACTTCTCTAATTCTAATTTATACTATGACTGCTTTAATTTTTTTACAAGGTCATAATAAAAGTTACGATATCTATGATACGTAGTTTGTGCTATTTTATCTTCAGGATTACTTTTAGCCATTTTTTGAAGCTTATTACGGTGTCGCATACACCGTAAAATTCCCGTAGAAATCCATGGCTTTAAGACACGTTTACTACGTGGAATCGCAATAGTTTTTGTGTTCTCTGTTAACACTTCTCTTAAAGTTGATATTAGAAAATCAGTTGCCACATTTGGGTCTTCAATTGATTAATATAAGATAAATCTTTGTTTTCTAATTGTCTTAAGGCATTGTTGTAATCTGTCTTTTTTAAACTTAATGTTTTGTCTTTATACAAAGGCTTTATGTTTAAGTTCAATAAAATGGGCTGGTGATCAGTAAATGCAGATTTAAAAACAAATGTCTGAGATGAAACATACCCTTTAAGCATTACATGATCGAGACAGCTCGTTTCCCTAGTCGGATATGTGTGAGCTGGAATTATTCCATGCTCCGCCAGTAAATTTAGATAACTATCTTTTCTAAGATCCTTACTATAATCTTTTATGTCTATATTGATGTCGCCAATTATACCAATGTTTTTACATGACTTATACTTTTGCAAAACAGAATTAAGAGAGTTTATAAATACGTCTATATTATGAAATGAAGGTGATCTATATATTGCAATTATAATAGACTCATTATCTATCTTAATGACTAAACAACTAGCTTCACCAAAATCTGGTTCTTCAATATAACAGTCAATACTATCACTAGAATAAACCACCACCCCGTCATTTTGATTTCGGCATATATTCGAAAAAGCCAGATTGTAGTTTTCATAACGAGGTAGCGGCTTACTACAGTGTGTCCAGGTTTCAGTGAGAATTAGTATATCACATTTAACTTTTAATTCCGACAGTAATACTTGAAACGAGTCAAAGTTCTTATAAATACTTCTAACATTTTGGGCTATGATTTTTAAACTATGTCTATCATTGTGTATTTTATTTGTTAATTCATCTAAATCTATTAGTTCGCTATCATAAACCCGCATGTCATCAATGTCGCTTAATAAGTCTCTTGTATTAGCCATTTATAATAAAAAAGTTGAAAGCTGTTTGTTCGATAGAAGCCCAAAAAACATAACTAAATAACTTTGCACTGATTAAGACTGCCATTATGAGAAGAAAATTTATAGGTAATATGTAAAACCACTTTAGAAATAAATATTTCGTACCTTTTTTGTTGCTAGATATGTGAATATTGTGTACTTTTATGTAAGTATGATGTGTAAGATAAAGATTTGATACAATTAATGTTACATTAATGTATAAATGTGCTTTTGTATGTGTGTGTGAATTATTATTATATTTAAATATAAGAAAGATAACAAAATTCAAGTTTATGTTGAAGTAAATTAAAAATGAAATGATACAAAAAAATAAAATAATGAGTGAGCGTAGTCACTTAGTGGATAGTTTTGAAAGATCCGATATGCAGTCAATCCTGACAGCCGGCTTTCCTTCTGCCTTGCGTAAATACACTCGACCGCCAGCAATCCAACAGAAAGCGTAGTGGTTATCTTTACTGAATTCCCGACATGAATGAAGAAGCTTTCTTGTTTCAATTGATACATGATCAGATATATAGATTGGTTTAAGTGGAGCTTTAAAATCAAGATGTCCAGTATCCAATTTTTTGTCGCTATGATCCCTGTTAAATTTTTTTATTTTCCTTATTATATCTTCCTTCTTTATTACGCTGGTCAGTTGCAATATTATTGGTTTATTGTCAGTTTTTGTATTTATCCGACGAACGTCAGAGATGTCCGATGAAGTAATATCCACATCAATAACCTTTCCTATTTTTTGAACAATCTTTACCATATCTGCTTTAGTTTCAACAGGAGGCTTAGGGATGTTTTTAATTTCTATACTAGAGGATCGCACATTTCGCTCTAGGAACTCAATCCTGTTTTCCAATGATTTAATGTAAGTTGTATTACTTTCACGCTCCTCCTCCATTATGGCAAATTTTTTTAATAACTCGTCATATTTGTATGACATAAATTCAATAGAAACTGTGATCGCCGAGTTTTGGTCTTTAATTTCGTTCATAGTTTTCAAAATTATCGCATTTTTTGCATCCTGCTTATTAGACCACTCACTAAACATATTTTCATAAAATAATCTTGACTCCACGTACGGACGCTCGAGACTTAACCTGCCCTCTCCTTCACGCTTTCGCTTGGTATTTCGCGGTGTCACATACTCAGTTGATTCCGAATCGAAATCACGGTGTAGATTCGGTTCGGAACCTGTACGTGATTCACTACGTAATGTTGTTGTTGCGAATATAACCGGTGCGGTTGAAGCACCAGCAGGCTGCGTCCGCGGTGCGGGGCTAGGTGGTGGGGTCCTTTTTAAAGGCATATTGTATAGTAACGGGCGGCGAGTCGGCGAATATTTCGTAGAACACAGTCCGTAGAACGCAAGTCGTAGACGTATTCGTAGCCTTTTAACACCGTAGCACACAGTTCAATATAATCCACTATTTCGTCGTATTACGTACTGTTTTGGTAGCCTATTCTACAGCACGACGGACACAAAATTTCACGAGTCACAGTTCGAACACACGATAGAAGAACATGGAAATTTAGATTTTTAATTTTTCAAATTTTAATTTAATTACAATAATCAAAGCACAGTGTACACGTCCACTCGCGATCACGTCCGGGGGGGAAGGGGATGATGACATGACACTAACGTCTTCCAAAATGGGAACCAGCATGTCACGACTAATGCCGTCGCTACCCACAGCCTTGGATTTGATTGAAAGGATGCTCGTTTTAACTTCATCCTCCGTGATGTCGCGAAATGAGAGGGAGTCACAGTTAGGTGGGGTACTGTTGCTGAGAAGAGTGAGTGTCTTATCTTTGACAGTGTTGTTTAAGATGACTGGAGGTTGACAAAAATGCTTGTTCAGGTCATTCAAGTTGGGTAGGGTACTATTGTTTTCAGGATTGTCACCCACACCTAGCGATCTCAAAAATGTCCAAATTTGTTTCGGAGAAATATTTTCCAATGATTTATGAATGTAACGGCGTATGGCATCCCTACACAACCTGTTGCAGAGATTTCTAAGTTTTTTATATATTTGCAAGTTATCATTGTTCGGGGTTTTCTTGAGGTTTGATTTGGCTTTGTCTCTGCGCCGCATGGTTTTCTTTATAACTGGAGTAAGCCACGGAGCTGGTAGATGCTTGACCCGTACAGGCCTCATTGGAGCATGGGCGTCGAATAAATTAAGTAAAAGCCTGTTAAATAATGCCACTTTTTCATCTACGGTGTAGACACTCAATATTATAGACCAATCTATTTTGTTAAAATCCTCTCTCAAGCGATCAACATTGATGCCCCTAAAGTTACGCTGAAAAATGATTTTCGATTTTTGTTTGGGAGGGCGCACTTTATATGACAGATACAAAAGGTCGTGATAAGAAAACGGTGCTGTCAGTTGACCGTGACAAGAAACTAAATTAGGTTTTGAGATAATTTGTAAATCTAGAAGAGAGGGTTGGCAATTAGGAGAACAGTGAGTAGGTGAGAGGGGTAACAAGTCAAAGTTTACCGAAGAGATAATAGATTTTAAGCGGGTAGACCTAAAGTTGTGCTTTAATAAACACGTATTCAGGTCTCCCATGAGAACGACGTGGTTATAGGTAGAACTTAAATGTTCAAGAGTGGTCTCAAAAGAATCAAAATAATTAACTTTATCATTAAAACTATTCATCTGTTATTTGATTCGCGCAACATGGGATACATTTTAACCGACTTTTACATGAGGAATTTGAGAATTATTTCTTGTAACCGATTTTAATTAAATTCCGAAGTTTGTAGACAAAATCTTTTTATGGTTGCTAATATGATCGAAGGTCGATTTCTATTAAAAACGAGTGCAGTTCATTTTACCTTGTAAACCCAGATTTTAACCAATTTCAGTCCATTCTTTTTTTCCGTAGTTGGGTTACAGTGTTTTACACTTATTGCTTGTTTAAAAGTGGCTACTATTGTTTTCGTCCAATATACTAACTTTTATACTAAGTGGGTATAATTAGATGCCGCCTTGAAAAACTTACTAATAACATTTATTATTTTCTAATGGAGCTAAGGCTAAGTTACATAACTATTTTACACTACATTATAATATCAGTATTATTATTAAGGACAAAACTGGTTATTTAATAACGATAAAGAGTTGAGTCATTATTTCACTACTTTTAACATGTTTTATTTTAAATTTCATTAAACATAATTACAAGAGGAGATACTGAGAGACTGGACTTTGGCGTTTGTTTTTGTCCCATTTATTTAACGCTGTGTTTTTTTAATAATTTTATTATAATAGTAATTTTTACAAAACTATATTTGTATTTTGTTAATTGAAATAGCTTCACTAAAAGGATTAGGTAAAGGTCAATATTTTTTTATCAAAGTCAAAATTGTTAATTATGTTAATTAAATGAACTAAATTCACTAACAACAACAAGACTAGAAAGAGCGATTCACGAAAATTAAGTATAACCGTAATAACAAGTTGATTATACAAATCCAAAGATTTTATACATAAACAGACATACATATAATAATCCTGCTCGTAACCCAAAAATAGACAAATGAAGGAAAACTGAGGGCAGTTTATTACCACAGTTAAATGTAATGAGGAGTGTTCTGGAGTGTCTGTGTCGCGGCCGGTGAGAGGTCGAAACGAGAGGTTCACTTCAAACAGCTTTCGTTCACCACACGCGCATTCAAAGTATTAACATAATTATTTTAATGAGGCCCGCACCCTTTTTAATGGGTGCTCTCAAAGTTAGCTAAGCAATCGGTGAATTTGTTTTATGTGCTTAATAATTTTACTTTTAAAAATGGGAAAACAGTGTTTACCTCTTATATTTAAATCTTTAGAACACAAATTGTACAACTGTTTGTTGTCCCTTACAAAAAAAATATATTTCAAGTCAGCCCAAGATACACATACTCGTACATCTTTTTTTATACTCCTAGATGACAAACAAGCTGACGGCCCACCTAATGGTAAGTGGACACCGTCGCCTATGCAATAACAAGGAACAAATCACTTGGTATTGCAGGTGCGTTGTCATCCTGAGGCCTAAGATGAAGTGCCTTCCATGCACAGTAATTATACTGGCTACCTTTCCCTTCAATTCGAAACACAGCAAACTTTTTCACGGCTGAAATAGTAAAAGGCGGTGGTACCTACCCAGACGACCCTACATACAGGTCTACCACTTAGTGAACTGTTCTTTTTATGTAAGTTGGTTGTCAGACAAGTACACGGCCTGCCTGGTAGTAAGCAGCCACCGCAGCCGCATCTTCGAAAATTCTTCTATTTCTTAAATTGTTTGCTAAAAGTCTTGCGCTAGATTTGCTCAGCATCTCGAATTACTCGCTTCCCTGAATTTGTTCGTCGATAGTCAAAAGCTACACTCGTCAGCAAGGGCGCGCCTTTGCTCTGTTTCAGTACGTCGGCCACATTCAGCATTCGAGCAGTGCCCCGCTCTCTCATCATAAGAATACGTAAGCTCGTTTGGCTCCATAAAATATTCTCGTATTCCAGCATCAAACTACAATATTGGACAAGTTTCCTTCCGCTTCCGATATGCGGAACTATTTAATATGATCCGTTTTCGGCGAGCAACACTATTAATACTAGTTCTTGCCTCTTGACGCCATATGAATAAAGTTGATTGTCGAGCTGATGGCCGCCCGACCTCGCGGAGGCCATTACTGTCGGAATGACTTACGGAACGGATCGGTTCCGCGTACGGAACATATTTCAAACTGCTCCGAGGCGTTCCGGCGTTCCACGTGACCTGCTCGCCAACTCCAATATTTATTATCAAGTTAAGTTATTTACTTACGATTGATTATCACCCGTAATCTGCTGCGAGTTGTTCCCTTTCGTGAATTAGGCGCGATCAGTTTTATTTAAATTCGGTTTTAAGAAAGTCTTTCCTAAAAAGATTAATTTTGTGAACTCGGAAAGACTTCGGCGATAGAAAGAAATATTTTTGTGGTAATCTTTGTGGGAGTACTTAATTCACTTACACGTACTTAATGGCTGCCTCATTAGACAGTCGTACACGGAAAAGTGGGAAGCAATTCCTTAATGGTTCAGTCTCCGTAGAACGATTGATGTATGTTGGATTCCGAGTAGAATTAAATGTACTGCGAAACTATGGGCGGTTAGTGTTGCCCCGAATGGATATTGAAATTTCTCTCGACTTTAGTAATCTCGATGTAGTTTTTGGCACTCGCTCTGTAGCGGGAGTGGGGTCCTTAAGACGAGCGGGGTAAAGGCTTTTGTTCCGTATCTGAGCAGTAGGTCAGAGGCGGGTGCATCCTGGTGGTGTAACGACCGCGACGTGACACGCGGGCGATTTCTATCTCATACATTACCCGAAGCCACAGTAAATCTACTAACTCTCCAAGTTCCTGAACGACTGCGATCAGCTACGTGTGACGCCAATAAATTCTACAAAGTACCGTCTGTTCACAAATAAATAGCCGAAGTACTTGGTGAAGTCGACAAAAGATTTGGTAATTTTCCTATTTGTCGAATGTGCACTCAAGCGTGGCTGCAGGCAGCTCGGGGTCGATGCAGGGCGGCCGGCCAAGGCAGCAAGCTTCACGCTGCATTAGCTTTCTTAGAATAGCAAAACCGGTATCTAAAAGGGTTGCATAACAAGACAGATTTTGAGAGAGATTAGGCAAACTGTTATATAAACTAATATTATAAGGAGGAAAGATTTGATTATTTGTTTGCATTGAATAGGCTTCGAAAATACTGGACCGATTTTGATGATATTTGGTATGGAGATATTTTGAGACCTGGAAAGGGTGAAAAGTATCCTATGACTTTTTGGCGCGATAACCCACATTAACGTCAGCGAAGCTGCGGGCGGCCGCTAGTATGAATATCGTGCAGCACACTCTATGTGGAAGTGCTGTACGCTTGCGTAAGGCAATATTTGAATTCTTATGAACATGAATTCATATTTTGAATTCATATGTACGTTTATTCGACGCTTTTACGGTGAAGGAAAACATCGTGAGGAAACCTGCACACACCTGTGAAGAAATCCTTAGGTTGTGTGTGAAGCCAGCGTTGTTAACTAAAGCCTAATCGCCCTTATTGTGGTGTAGGCTCGAGCCCCTCGGTGGGGGCATTATGATTATGAGCTGATGATGTTGATGATGATTAGTTACTAGGGCAAAACTATTATGTGATATAAAAATTCTTATAAACATAGAAAATAATTCGTAATTTGCTCCTATTTCTCTAGGTAATTACTACTTTTTCATATTCTTTTGTTCGCACCAATATCAGTAGATCTACCTTAGAGAATTCTTAGCCTATATTCCTACCACGAAAATTGAATATTTAGACATTCCATTCTAGGTTTCCAGTCTCGCGCGGCGTATTTGTAAGTCAATAACGGACAGATATGTTCACTATCACGATCTAAGGATAGATTCTCTGAATAAGTTAGGACATGTACGGTTTTGTGAGGACCGATCACTTAACATTTTGTGTTTGGAGATGAGAGGAATTATTTTCTTGTTTAGCTATATCGGACCCTATTTTGAAAGCTAATAGGTCAGTTTTCCATTCGTTCTATATTACAATGGGGGCCCCGAGTAATTTAACAATATTATGTTTCATTGTAATTGCAAATCACTTATGTATTTTTATTAAGATGGCTAATTCATGCTGTTTGAATAATTATTAATTTATTGAGTTAAGTTTACAAAACAATTATTACTTATCAATTCTGGGGATGAACCTGCCACCTTACAGAAGAAGGCAATCCTGTAGGTGTGACTACATTTTTTGTTGTTTTTCTATCGGTGAGTAAGGTACGAAGTTCTGCTTGCATCCTTAATGCTTATAGAGTACGGCTTACATTTAATTCAGCACCATACCAACTACTATAATCTAACTAAAAAATATTAACAACACAGAAAAAAAGGGTTCACCAAAAACTATATAATTACTCCATACATACAATAATAACGCTCACAATCCCAAAAAAAGTCGGGCAGATCATCAAGTAATATTCGGTTACAATAGAAAGGCACACCTGGCAGTATGGGTCATTTATTTGGCGAGCAAATATAAATTTGAGTCAACACTGTATTATTTTTTCCAGTACTAAAATGTATACTAGCTACTTTTATTTCCACAAATTATTTCTTAAATACGTTTATATAATTTTCTGAAGCTATAACGGGACACATTAAAAAGTCGAAGAAACCTCAATTTAATTTTAATGACCTCCCCAGCGATGGCCCACTCGATACTGTTATGAAAAAGATATTTATTTACCCTGTGCTGGGTTTTGGTGTATAATAAATTTTATTTTCTCTTTTTTACCCTTAGACTACCGCGTCAAATATAATTGGAAATGGGCTTCGCTATCAGATGGTTGTTATAATCTTATCACTAGCACCTTTCTGTTGTTTAAAAGAGAATAAATTAAGTAATAATTTTGGCAAAATCTAGCCCAAATCTTAAGTACCTAAGAACCTTTTATTTAAGAATTTAGTATACATATTGAATCTAGATTAAACATACATACATACAAATATATTCGAATATATTTCTCAGCCTTACCGTGATTTAATTGAGGACCTCCTATGAAGTGGGCATAAGTCTGCCCATTTTACTGACCTGACCAACTGACCAAATATATAAATATACATGTCGTGGCCCGATCGTATAATTGGCCAGATCCTGAAATGTGCGGTATGTCATGAAATGCTACTGGACCATAAAAATCTCGACCACTGATCGAGTAGCCCATTATCTAAAATTGGTAGTGTTCAGGAGTGATCAGTAGGTTCAAGGTTAATTTTTTATGACCAAGCAGAGTGGACTGGTGGTGGGAGAGTCTAATCTACGTATCTGTGTGATCGGTAAGTAGACGATATGCCCAAGTGTGATGTGACTTATTATGTTTAACAAAATGTTTTTGTTACACATAATAAGTCACATCTGACAGTGACTATGCAGAGCCTCCAAATAGACAGGTTGCCAGCCTGTCGCCCACATAAAAGGCGCCAAAACGAAACCCGTAATAATCCTTCAGTAAACAATCTAACGCAACAGTCAACAACCACGACAGATGCTTCACTCAGAATCATCTCAGCAGTCCGGTTATAATATACCATGACGTAATATTTGTGGTTTTGATTTTTTGAACATATTCCTTTCGCAATATTTTCAGAGGCGCCCGGCTCAGTCTCGGGCATGCGAATGATTTATGGCAGCACGTGAGAGCGAGCCAACCCATGTTTGTGTGATGTATTTCGAGTGTTCTCCGAGATAATTCGCTCAACCCGAACTTGGTTATCTTATTCCAGAATTATATTCAACTAGCTTTTGCCCGCGACTTCGTCCGCGTGGAATAATTACTTTAGGCAGCATTTTTTTGTGTAGGTACTTATTATGCAAAAATGACACATACAAACTGCAGTGCACTACAGTTAATGGCATTTTTACAATCTACCATTTTATGTTCCTCCATCCTTTGCTACTTACTCGCAACCTTTCATCCCCACATGGGTCAATATTTCAAAAACGCTAGAACAATATTTGCGTTTCATGGTCTTATCTTCGGTAATGAGGAATCGCATAAAAATTTTCATCTCATATTTCAACCCCTTCATTCCCTTTTTCACAAAAAAGGTAAGTAGCTTTTATTCTATTTCGAGGTTTCGTCTATTTTTGTACCAAATTTCAATAAATTCGGTTCAGATGTTAGGCGTGAAAGCGATTAAGCTAAAAAGTCACGTCTACCATCTTGGATCTCAAAATGGATGTTGTATTCTGAATCCTGACTCCGAATACAGCATCCGTTTTGAGACCTCCGAAAACTACAAAACTGATACCCATATCAAGTTTAAAATTCGCGTCCGCCATCTTGGATATCAAAATGGAACCCTGTAAACCACGAAAATGATATCCATATTAATAATAAGTTAAGTAGCGTCCACCATCTTGGATCTAGAAATTGATGACGTATTTGGAATCGCGACCCCCGAAAACTACGAAATTGATACCCAAATCCCATCTGCCATCTTGGACCTTGACGTAGATGATAAAAAAATCCCATCTGCCATCTCGGATCTCGACGTAGATGATGTATTTGGAATCAGGACCCCCGAAAATGATACCCATATTCCTATTAAGTTAAAAAGTCACGTCCGCCATCTTGGATCTCAAAATCGATGTTTTATTCGGAGTCAGAACCCCCAAAAATCTCGAAAATGATACCCATATCGATTGTACATTAAATAGTCGCAACCGCCATCTTGGATCTCGAAATAGATGTCGTATTCGGAATCGGGACCCCCGAAAACCACGAAAATGACACCCATATTGACATTTTGTCAAAAAGTCGCGTCCGCCATCTTGGATCTCGAAATAGATGTTTTATTTGTAATCCAGACCCCCAAAAACCACGAAAACGATACCCATATTGACATTATGTTGAAAATTCGCGTCCGCCATCTTGGATCTCAAAATCGATGTTTTATTCTGAGTCAGAACCCCCAAAAACCACGAAAACGATACCCATATTGACATTATGTTAAAAATTCGCCTCCGCCATCTTGGATCTCAAAATCGATGTTTCATTCGGAGTCAGAACCCCCAAAAATCTCGAAAATGATACCCATATTCCTGTTAAGTTAAAAAGTCACGTCCGCCATCTTGGATCTCAAAATCGATGTTTTATTCGGAGTCAGAACCCCAAAAAGTCTCGAAAATGATACCCATATAGATTTTACATTAAATAGTCTCAACCGCCATCTTGGACTTCGAAATAGATATCGTATTCGGAATCGGGACCCCCGAAAACCACGAAAATGACACCCATATTGACATTTTGCCAAAAAGTCGCGTCCGCCATCTTGGATCTCAAAATAGATGTTTTATTCGTAATCCGGACCCCCAAAAACCACGAAAACGATACCCATATTGACATTATGTTGAAAATTCGCGTCCGCCATCTTGGATCTCAAAATCGATGTTTTATTCGAAGTCAGAACCCCCAAAAATCTCGAAAATGATACCCATATCGATTTTACATTAAATAGTCGCAACCGCCATCTTGGACCTCGAAATAGATGTCGTATTCGGAATCGGGACCCCCGAAAACTACGAAAATGACACCCATATTGACATTTTGTCAAAAAGTCGCGTCCGCCATCTTGGATCTCGAAATAGATGTTTTATTCGTAATCCGGACCCCCAAAAACCACGAAAACGATACCCATATTGACATTATGTTAAAAATTCGCGTCCGCCATCTCGGATCTCAAAATGGATGGTGTATTAGGAATCGGGACCTCCAAAAACCACGAAAATGATACCCGTATTGACATCATGTCAAAAAGTCACGTCCGCCATATTGGATCTCGTTATAGAGGCTTTATTCGTAATCCGGACCCCCAAAAACCACGAAAACGATACCCATATTGACATTTTGTTCTTGAAAAAAGTTCAAAAAGTCGCGTCTTGGATCTTGGATCTAATCGGGACCTCCGAAAACCACAAAAGTGATACCCATATCGATATTATATTAAAAAGTCACAACCGTCATCTTGGATTAGATCTTTATATCTTATCAAGTCCCTAATTTCAAAGTATCATGGTTTTATCTTTAACAATGACGAAGTCCCATACAAACTTTCATCCACTATTTCACCCCCATACAGGTCAAAATTTTAAAAATCTTAGAACAAATATTTCTTTTTGTCTTATTAAGTGCCTAAATTCAAAGTTTCATGGTTCTATCTTCAAAAATGACGAACTTCCATACAAACTTTCATCCCCTTTTTCAACCCATACAACCTTTTTTTCGCGATAAAAAGTAGCCTATGTCCTTCCCCGAGATCTAATCTATATTTGTACCAATTTTCATCAAAATCGGTTCAGTGGTTTAGACGTGAAAGCTTAACAGACAGACAGACAGACAGACAGACAGACAGAAAGACAGACAGACAGAGTTACTTTCGCATTTATAATATTAGTAAGGATAATAACAATACAGAGAGGAAAATATAGCGAAAGATAATTATAATATCTATACTTGTAAGTGGTACGAGATACCCATTGAACCAAGGACCAAGGAAGTAATTATAATTTCTCCATTTAAGGTGTGTGCAGGTTTCCTCACAATGTTTTCCTTCACCGTAAAAGCGTCGACTAACTAACAGAATTTAAAATTTTTTAATAAAATAAAAATACTTCAGCCCCGAAGCGGTGTAAAAAATCCCTTTGCGATCTAGCACTTAGACCGGAATCGAACCCGCAATCTTTCGGCATTCAAGCGACTGCTCTACCGCTGAACTAATCAGGTCTGTGAGAACACGACGAATTTGCTCTAGTACTATTGTTTCTGATCACGCCATGTGCTAACATAATTATGCCTAACAATGTCGAAGAAATTAATTAAAATTTTAATCACCAAGTAAAATTATTAACAAAAATAATGTTTTAAAGGAAAATATAAAGTAGGCAAAAAAAATATTCCTGCCATAAGACAAAATTACTTCATACCTTGTTTATTTCGTTTCGTAATTAATAATGTTTGACATTTTCCAGATTAACATTAACAGCTACGTTAATAAGTTGTGAAACTTCAAGTTACAGACGTTGACAAAAATACGAGGTGACAGGGACTTCAGAAGAATAACATTATATAGTATTAGGTATTCCGGTATCAATACTTTTGGTCGTAATTATATTTAATATTCAAAATAGAAAATACTCTTGGACTCATCCCGATTGTGGCGATAATAAGTGGTTAGGTATCTATATCATATTTTGTTATTCATAAAACGTCATTCCCATACATGTATACAATATACTGGTCAAAAATCAAACTATACAACAAGTAAAACTGAGTAACCCCTTAGGTATACATTATATTCTAACACATATAAATGTGTGTAACAATACATTAATAGGAAGCGATATAACTCTCTGATAGGATTACATTGAAGTCATACAAATACCACGTTCAAATGCCATTGGTATTTCTTTATAATAACGATGAAATATAATAATGTAGGATAACTTAAAGAAAGAAATTTCAATAAACATTTAAAGTGTGACTCCCACGGAGCGTTAAGAATAATGGCGGCCGGAGCGGTCTTATCCTCGTCCACCATAATGACATTTTTCTCCGTCGGAAGCTTAACAGCTGATTAAGCAGAGGCAGAGGCAACATCCAAATCCAGGTTATTAGTCTCCGAATGACAATAATGGCCGCTCACTGCACTGGCGAGCGCTCGCTAACCGTCACCAGATTATTTTGTTTTATAAGTGGCTGGGTATACCAATTAACATTTTATTTAACTTTTTTCGCATTTAAACTTTGTTTTATAATGTAGCAACCCAATGTATTGTAACAGTGTAAGTTTTTCAGAATTTCTATGTGAGCTTGCGTGAGAAATTGCGCCTGGCGTTCCCTGTAACATCTTACGTAAGCCTATGCCTAGCTAGCCCTCTAATTAATTGTAAAGAGTAGGTAATAATGGCAAAGAATGTAACTCTAGTGACTTTCATTTCAACTTTCTGATAGTGAAGTTAGACATGACGTATGGATACTAGTATCTCTTTCTCAACTCTGTCCATTCCAGATCCATTTATGTGTTAGTAACAGAACTCATCTTAAAAACAATGTTAGTATTCTATTATAAACTTAGATCTACATGGTTGCTTCAAATGCGAGAATGTAGGGCAGACATGCTGCCCCTACTCGCAATGAAAGTTCGAACGGTTTAGTAAATCATAATATAAGTATGTACAAATATTATTGACTCGTCATTGTAACTTTTGTTAAAAGATTCACATTTACGTCTTTTTTCATAATTTTCATAGTTTAGGCATAATAATTGTATAGTTAAATTTTGAAATAAAATATTAGTATTAACATTATGTCATTTTATTAACTAGGTAGTTTAGCGTTGTTCATATAACAACGTTTACATACCAAAATCTGGCCAAAGAGAATAATAATGGCATCTTCATTAAGGTGCGAAGAGAAGGGAAGTGTATAGTACAGCAACAGTTAGTAAATATAAGATGAGTTAGGGAGTCTCTCAAGCCTCGCCTTATCATTACTCGAGAGCAGGTGAAATTAATTACCGAGATCTTTCCGTCAAGTTGAAAAATCTTCTTTTTCTTCAATCGGCTGGTCTACGCAAATCGACGTTTATTTCGCCGAAGGCGTGGGTCTGGTTCTCTCCATCCATCCTAATTCCTCCAGGAAGTCACCCAGTGCAAATACCTTTCGAAGGCTGCCCGGAGATGCCAAGTATTTTGCCCGGTAGCAGGTCACTCCGCTGCATTCGAACAGAACTTAGGTGGCTGTTTCTTCTGTCACAATGCAGGCCCTGCATAGTGGACTGTCCGTGATACCTACGTTAAAACGGTGTGTTAAAGTTGTTGTCCATTTAAGGCCCCGTAATTAATCGTAGTCGAGATCTACTTAGCTGTAATAGAGCTTTGTATAGACGAGGGTCGATGTTAGGTAAGGCAAGTGAAAAAATAATAGAAGATGAACATATTTCACGTCAAAATCTCGTAATAGTAATTGCTATTGCCGAAGAGCTCACTGGCAGCCAAGGCGACGGGGGAGCGATGAGGAGTGGACCAGCTCGTCCGAGGCCAGGCATTGTTCAGAGAATAAAGCGCTGTTGTCTATTTTGTCATTACTGCTTTAATCAACAATTGTAAAGGGGCGTATAAATTCATTAGCCATGAACGGTATTGTAAGCGAGGTATTATGTGCTCCGAGCTCCTAAGCAAACTTATAGCCATCATTAGAATCTAAGTAAACAATTAAGAAAGGTATTGAAAGTGATATTTTCTGGTCAAAGAGTACACAAGGGGCGAAGAAGCATTTAGTAACACTTCTTTTGTATTATTTTAATACCACAAATGTGGTAAATAAATAAGTTTTTGGTCACCCGTTCACCGTTATCTATAGACGCTATTATTTCACCCACCGGAATCATATCCATAGAGCAACCGGGTTAGATACTTATTATACGGGAGTAGAACTTTTTTTCTCAAGTAGATTGGTGGTAAGGTTTATTTCCAATCTAGTATTATTATTATGTATTTATATTATGTACATGCAATCACGCTCATAATCCGAAAAGAAGTTTAGTAGAGTCTAAGTCTAAGGTAATGGTTTGGTTACACATAAAGTCACTTCTGACTGTATCGACGATACAGTGCCTCAATATTCTGTTCAGAGATTTTATCTAGGTATCAAATGTTTATTATTACTATAGTAACTGCCCAATATTTACGCATGGAAACTGTAATTTTAATTATATTGATGACTTGTAACGATGTTTTGAAATTATTACGAAATTGTAAGCAGTTTCTTTCGCCGTTTCTTCTCCGTCTCTGCATAATGATTGTTCAAGTGAAATAATTATTTTGTTCCGAAAACGTGGTAGGGTTTGGACGATTTAAAAGTACTTAACAAAGTCCATTTAAATAAAGAACTTTTCCATTTTCATATTACTCTCGACAGCTGAGTGTCCAATATGAAGCTCACTTCTACATCCGGCCAATTATAAAAGCAGTATAATTCTTTACTGTCCGGGTACTAACATGAACAAATCGACTATTACAGTGCTAGTAACGGTCCGCAATCTGTTTTCGCATTACCAATCTATTTACTAGTAAAATGAAGCAAACTTAAACACGATCGCTATTTCCTTCAATGTTTTTTTATTCCTTGGTTATTTTTCAGTAAGTAATACGTCTTTCAAAATACGCTGAAATTAGGCGATCAGTTCTGCTTACATTATCTTGAGGGATCTTGAGTGTAAGTGAAAATAGCCAAGGGAGGCGAGTGGAGCGATCAATCATCGTCACTGATCCGTGACGTCATCGTCGACCGCTGTCGAGCTGTCAATCGTGGCCGAGTACCCCGCTAGCCCTTACCCACAAACCCTCAAATTTGTTTCGGAAAGTCGCACTCTATCTCACTTTAGCTCGCTCTGATAAAAAGTGTCAAGTACAGTTTCCGAAAGTCGAATGTTTCCGACAGCTGTCCTTAACTGGGCCGATCATTCACGAGCACGAGGTCATCAGCCGATGCTCTTACAGCATACAATTCAATGTTTTCAAACTATCTCATCGGTGACAGATTGTTTTTTTCTAATTATACGTAAATATAGACAACAACAATCTAGAGATTAATACTTGATCATCAATTTTGACTATTAACATTATTTGATAACTATATTTATTGTATATTTATATATTCACGACATTAGAAAAGCTATTTTATTGTTCTTTATCAAGATCTAGAAAGAAGAATAAAATATTTTGTATCTTAATTATTTACTAGCACTCCGCCCGCGACTTCACCTGCGTTGAGATTTTTTCTTAAAGTCAAATAGGTATAGCTTATAATATTCAAAAATAATGCAACATTCTAAAGTTGAAAGCATTTTTGAAACTGATTTGGCCGTTTTTGAGTTTATTAGTGACATACATACAAATCTTTCCCCTTTATACTTTTAATATAGAGAACTCCTCGTAGACGTAACAACACATAAAATTTCGCAAAAAAAATTGGTATAAATTTTTCAAAGAAATTTTGTCTCAATTTGAAGTAATCGCTAGCAACGTTTGCCAGTCTGACACCCTTAACAAATTTGAACTTATCGTATTCGCCGACAAAACTTCTGAAGAACCACTTTTTTGTAGGAAAACTTTTGCGATGTGTCCAAATTCGTGGTGGGGTGGCAGCCGCCGAGATATTGCGGTCACGTCGCCAACTTGTAGGGCGGGGGCGGTGGGGGCGGCGGGGGCGGCGGGCTCAAGCCTTCCCTTGCACGAATTGAGATGAGACTATAATCGATAGGTATTCGCTAATTGGCGAGGGCCGAGGTTGAGCGCCCCACTCACTGTTAGATAGCTTATCTTTTCTTAGCTAATGATTTATAATCATTTTTATCATCTTAGTATGGAAACTGCTTATTAAGAACGTACAGTAGAAGCACCTTTAGCTAAGTTGGTATAGTATAACCCTCAGAGACCAATGATCGCAAGTACTGTAAGAATCTAATAATTTTCCGGCTTTAAAACATTACAATAAAGTCAAAGGAAAACTGAAGAAGACTCCACTCTATAACGCCTAAATCAAAGCTTAAACCACAATTGGTTCCAACAGTTGGCTTCAATAGACCCTTTGTACGAGTAGGTAATCTTTGAATCATAGAATTGGATGTTTTTGAGAGATCATTATTAAATATTTCCTTTTACTTTCCTTGAGTAATTGTCACCTACAATGTTAACATTCGTTTTTTAGATTCTGATTTCTTTTTGATAAGATTGACTTGTCCAATAGTTAAAACTGTCTCCAAAAACTGTGACTTCAACTGGGTTGACGGTTTGAAAGTCATTATAATACAACATTACATACACTATACTATAATAAGCAAACCTAATAATATTTATTACTAAATTGCAACAGATGGCGGTGGCTAAAGTTGTAGCCTATCCTGTAGACTGCAACGGGTAGATAAAGGTACTTACAGATCATAGATTAGAGAACCTTACTCGCCTATATTTACACTACAAGGATATAGATAGTTATTTGCAGGCGTTAATTTGTTACTTTCAGAACGAATGTTAAAATTATAATCGTCGTTTAATACCTTCTAATTTAAAAAAATACTTCGAAGTTATTTTTTTTATTATTACAGTACCTATACTCTTCTAAGGCTAGGTACCTAGCCTCGGGAGGAGGATCCTCAGGACGCTCTCCTCCGGCGCAGAGGGTTGGTTGGGAAAAGGCGGGCGGCTTTGACTGCTCGCGTTCTCCCAACCTAGTACGTGGCCTGCGTGTGCGAGGGTAGGCTCCTCGCACATGCATTGCACAGGCCCGTCACGTCTGGGGTTGCCCTGGGTTCCCCCAGTGCCATAGTGGTCAGGTGCTGGGCGCCCCCTGCATAGGCTCACATCTAGCCAACGGTCCACTAGCCAGCCGTTTAGGGTATCGTCCGTAAGTGGATTACACTCCGACAAAAAAGGTACCTACCTAGCCTTAGAAACGTAGAGGTAGGTTCATATATTAACAAAAAACATTACACCGTTAAATTTGGGTATCACTAACTTAGAGCTCCGGTATATTTTATTCATGCTCTAGATAAGACAATTAAGATGGTTGCCGCGCCAAACATTTGCAATCCATTTGCATATAGCTAAATGGATTTAGGAAGCGGTGCTGACGTATTTCACCTTACATGGAAATCTCTCCCTTTAACGTCGACAGATATACCAATCTATCTGTCTAAACAGAGAGCACTTGCATACTAATTACGAGCCAGCTCATGCCTTTGACAAATACTATATTATTTTCTCAATTGACAGACTTCATATAACATACATATACATACATATTCTAAAATAGTTCCCAACTTCATCTCACCGTGTAGCATCCGGCTCGAAGGACCAAAATGTAGCTGGCGAGCAATGAAACAAGCCAGGTCAAGACAAATACTATATTATTTTATTATCTGATAGACTTCATAAACATACCGAGTTGTAGAAATCGCATAAAAACATAAATTTCAGTTAGGAATTGCGTAAAATTCAATAAGGAATTCCTATGTAAAAGTTACTTAGTTTCTAACACGATTTCGTTTGTTTCAATCTTTGTAACATTACAGAAACAATGTATTCCATTACCAATAAAATGTTGGGTTGCGCTTCAAATGATACATTTCCAAACCTGACATTAATGTGTGGAAACTTTAATAATTTATGGTGATCGTTTACCTACATTGTTCTGTTGCAACTGGGATACCGTTTTGCATATTTAAATTTTAGAAAAATTCTAAAGCATTTTTAGCAATGTTTTTTTTTTAAAAAAACTTGAAGGATTTTAAAAAGTAATTACCGTCCCGAAGTTTAAAACTTTGATGATTTCATTCAAAACCCATTAAAGTTAAATAATAATAGGAAAACACTTAATATTTCTTGAACGTCACTTGCGAGAATAAACAGATTAAACACTCCTTGTTTTGGGATTATTTTACATGGAAGCTGCCGGTACAGCCACTTACGTATTATTTACGAACAAGGTGCTCTTAGATCAAAAATTTTCTGGTGGCAATTCAAGCAAAATTTTACTAAATTCCTGTGCTAAAGTCATCAGCCATAAATCTACAGCTCTCGAAGCGTTCAATGTCAGCAGGAAGCAGTTCTCGAGGAGGGCTGTCGGCCGCACCTCAGCTGGCCGCTGTGTTTACGGCAATTTAATCCTGTCAGATTGGACGGCAATTTGCAAATGGATAGCAGCCGCCAAGGCAGCCATGTCTGAATTGGATATTGACGTCGCGGGATTAATTTGATTGTGAAGTTTATAAACTTTTGCTTCTCGGGAAACTGGTTAGGATTAGAGATATTTTACGATTCGTTGACATTTTCATTTAAACTTTGTTGATATCACAATAACATAGACATTGCCGCTAAGAATGTGTACTGAAAATACGAATGCTTAATGAAGAAAATGGTACTGACAATTTTCTTCTTCTTTTTAAGCTTAAGAAACTGGTACTCTACATGCTATAAAAATACAGCATCTAACCAGCGAAAGAGATATAATAAATTTGATACCGCACAAATAAAAAATGAATAATAGACTTTTAAATAATTAGATTCATTACTACCGCTTATGTTGTCGAAACCGATCAATAGATAATTTTTAAAAGTGCATGACACCGCTGTGTTGACAAGAACGAGTATCTATAGGTATTAGGCGCTCGATTAGACAGGACAACACCAAAACAGATACATTGTAGAAAAAAAAACACTTTGTGAGCTGGAGTCTCGATCCTAATATATTGTTTTAAACATGATGAGGAAAGAGGAGGAGTTCTTGGCCTTTATTTACTTTAATTTTGATTCTAAGTATTTTAATTAAAATTTTCAAATCTTACTCATTCTAAAACGACGTAAGTGCAACTGTAGGATTTGATACTAATAACCTAATAATAAGGCCGAAGATATAAGAGGATACACTCAACACCCTTAATCACTGAGACACTGTATTATCTATCACTGACTGTCGGAGCATAATATTACCCCATATTTTTTTTCTTTTATTAGTTTCATTCGGCATACGACATCTATCAGTTAGCCGGCTGACAGTTTTACCTGCATAAGCCGCAGAACTTTACTTTCTTTACTGGAAATACAATATGTGATCCTCATAGCAATTTGGTGTCTCACATTACTCCTAAGAAAGTTGTTACTTTGTGTGTGCTTACACTAATTTCTCCATGTACTCGTAACATAAGTAAAATAATCCTAAAACTACAGTACTAGGTAAAACTTTGATATCTCTAATCTTGGGTATCCCAACGCTAGCTGTCATGTGAATGTGACAAATAAGACTATTAGTAGAACGGCCGTACTGTTTATTATAGCAACAGACTGTACTGGGTAAACTGGGACTTCTAAATCTGTTAACGATGTGCGAACTACTAGACTGAATTATTTATCACCGTATAACATTAAATATAAAGTATAATTTCCATTAAAAGAAACACCAAAAAACGTAACACTCCAATTCTGTAAATTGGACTTTTCGAGCATTGTTTATTCATTATTATAATTGTGAAAGCAAGTCTGTTTATTTTCAGAGCGTGGAAATTGACAAAACGAAGGCTTTTGGGAATATAAAATTGAAATAAATGTGTAAATCATCCAACCACCGACGGCTGGAACTTTGGTTCAACATTTTATACGGAATTTTACTGTTTGATTAATCGGTTATGTTGTTTTAAACCTTTGACTGATGAATGAAATGAAGACTGATGATATCGCAATTGAATAATGTCGGTGATTTGACCTGGTTGGAGAAGCTGTAGAGCTGGTGGAATAGTCAATACTTCGAACTACGTATATGTGAATATGAGCATTTCTTAGTATGTTTTTACATTTATTTAACCGACTTTCAAGTAATATTTTTATTTTCATCATCTTCCCTGATGGCAAGGTGATGAGACTGAAAGTGGAATATGGTGGGAGTGAGACCGGTAGCCAATGACTATTATGCAGACGGCACAAGCAGCAGAAGAGAAGTGGCACAAATAAAACACCAAAATGGCGTTGAGTGGCGGGGCCACTCCGAGGGTACTGTGGCGGCCAACGCCGCCTCCTCATAGAAATCATGATGGCGTTATTCAACAGTGCTCATACAAAGCGCGCAATTAGTATGGAAACCTGAATCGCGCAAACGAAGTTTCCCAAGGTGCTCGCTATATATAGAAGTTCCAACTACAGATAGTTGGACCGCGGTCCCCGGGCATACAACACCTTGCCCGGCGGAAGTACTTCCCTTTGGACTTCCTACAGTGGTGACCCTCGACAGAGCACGCAGCACTGAAGAACCTCAGCCACGGAGCAACAGCAACGCAGCCAGCAACCCCCACTCCTCATTCCTCATCACAATCAAGAGTCTCTCATCAGCAGTCCACAGAAAAGCCAGCAGCGCGCCTCAAGGTTCCATCGCAGCATCATGACGACGCTTCCTGGTTCCTCTGCACACTCGACGGCATCATCCCGACCTGGTCATCGCAGCCCACGACCGGTGCATCATAGTGTTGGGCCCACTCACTCCGGCGTGGCAGCCTGCACCCAGCAGCTCGGCCCCACCGTCAGCTCCACATCTGGACTCACTCAGACAGGTGGACACAGGAGCAGCACAGTCCATCCCACGCTCGTCTCGACTCACCGTAGACTGTGGGGCACCTGCAAGTGGTCACCTGGCACTTGCAAGCACTGACGCACGACTGCTGAGCACACATCGACTATCGACCTCCGGTCTCAGGGGGGAGTGGTGTGGCGGCCAACGCCGCCTCCTCATAGAAATCATGATGGCGCTATTCAACAGTGCTCATACAAAGAGCGCAATTAGTATGGAAACCTGAATCGCGCAAACGAAGTTTCCCAAGGTGCTCGCTATATATAGAAGTTCCAACTACACATAGTTGGACCGCGGTCCCCGGGCATACAACACCTTGCCCGGCGGAAGTCCCTTTGGACTTCCTACAGTACTATGAACAATGCAAATAACAGGCAGACATAATATGTCTGCGTGCCACATGCGCGATATAAACTGTCAGACATATTATGTCTGCCTGTCACTTCAGGGGACCACTAACTGACGGAACACAACGATACTGTTAACAATATTGTTAGAGAGTCAGATTTTATAATTGAATGCAGATAGACAGTTCGAATATTAAAATTAATACATGTTAAGAAAATACGTAAACCGAAAACGCATTTAATTTCGACCTAAACAAAAGTGATTATGATGTTATTTAAGTATTAATCTATATCATGAATAGTTAAAAACTTACATTATGTTCTTAATTTTACCCTAATTTACAAAATATTTCACATTACTGTTTTATAACTATATCTAAATTACTCGTGAAAGTGACAGTCAGATCAATACATTTTTAATTAAAAAAAAAGCGAAAAGAACGGGAACTGCAACCCAGAATGCATAACAGAAGGTCCTCGATTAATTTATTCGAAATTAGAGCTTAAAAGCGTGTCTCAGCGAATATAAACTTGGCTAGTTAGTTCTAAAGAAGATGGAATCTATGAATCTAAATTCGCCAAATTGCAATTTCCCCGGGACGGATTTTCATAAATGTAAAAGGTTTTCTTAGAGTTCTCGGCTGCAGGCCATCGCGTCATTAACACCAGCCGATGCTCCGGGAATATCTAATGCATCAGATATCGATTCCATCCCCCGGTCTATTCTGGTAAACACACCTTTACCAGTAGGGGGGCGGATTACTGGGATATTAAAGTTTTCCCAATATATGGGAAGAATTTGATATTGCAGAAGAACACGTTGAGAGTGGTTCTTGATTAAGTTGATCTTTAGTTTTATATTTTACGTATATTTTCATATATTTCATTAATTTTTGGTAGTTTTGCTAAGTAATATTTAATATTTTTGTGCTGGTTAGTTCTAGTAATCAGTAATTATACAAATAATTTAAAAAATGTAAATGAAACGACGGCAGCTAGATCAAAAAAAATCTGATCCAAGATCAATGATTGCACTTTCGACTTTAAATACTGGTTACATAGAGAGGTAAAATAAATAAAGAAAATAAATGATGAAATGTATGCGAGCTGTATAGTTCTGTCCATTTCCAGAGTTGCCGCGACTGTCAGCAGCAGGCTCTAACAGCCTCGCACACGCTGGATCAGGGATGCACTTTTTTATCGGAGAGGTCAAATGCATTTACGCATCATCCCTGCAGTACGATGCAACTGCAGGGGTATGTGGGACTCGAGGTACAGGCGTTCCCCCTCTCCGGGCAAACTGCCAAGGCACACTACGACAGCACCCCGGGATCGCAACAATTCGCTTGTCACCAGGAAGCCATCTGTGCCCGCCCTTTCAGGCCAAACCGGTGCACCGTTCATTCTTGTCCGCTGTCCGGCCGGACAACAGACCACCAGTCTTGCAGACCGGCCGCCACCAAGGTTCCACGGGCCCTGAAAAGGGCTTTTTCCCGCGTTCCCCATAGTGGTGCCAAGGGTGGCTTGGGTGAAACTCAGCGTAGTTTAAGCCTGATGTCTACGCCATCTGTCCCCCTACCTAAGGCCGCAGCCATCCGTCATACCAGTCCCGCACGAGGGAGCAGGCTCGATTGGGTCCGGCTGTGTCGTGTAGGCACTAGACACCACCGTGGAAAACCAAACCAGAGGTCGCATCCATCCGCCACCTCTGAGAGCAGAGGCGGGTCAGGAGCGACCGACCTCCCAGTTCCGCTCAAGGCGGCCCACCAGCCTATCGGCTGGCCAACCCACGACCCAAAGGTCCGCTGGCCCTGAAAAGGGCCCTTCCGTTCCGATGTCAGCCATCTGTGGAGGCACCAGACGTTGCCCAGGGTGCACCGCGGGGAGGTTCTCAGAACATAGCACGGATCACGGATGCACTAAACCTTATAATGGTAATAGAGTGACCTCTGCCACTGCTAGATTCTGTGGTACACTGCATTTAAAAAGTTTGCAATAATAATTATAAGAACGTTTTTCCAGTACTTCTTCTGTTGTATTAATATTTTCTTCGCAGTCTGTAATATCCTAACAGAACCATTACGAGCCGACAAATTGGAAACTTTTATTTAGTTTGGAGACACAACAAACAGCACTACAACTTCGCCCTCTGTGAAAAGATAACGAACTTGAAAGTTGTGTAAGTTCAGTTATCTGGCGGACCATTAATATATAAGCCTATTAATTGAGAGTGAGCTCCAACTTTATTTGAGCGTTTTATCTCGTTCGACAGTTCCCAATTCTTTCGGGAATTATAATTTTCTTAGTTTCTTTTGAGTGTTGTTGTCACGGCTAAATATTTATGTAGGATTGAAAGAAAGCTTTTTTAGTCGGCATTTCACTGAGCAATTCGTAGCAGATTATACTATATATAGGGAAAGAAAATTTGTTTTCTCTATATATAATTTTATAATTGAATAATAGCACAGAGACATAGGTTAATACAAGATAAATGATTATTTAAATGATCCAAATGCTTGGGAGTAAAATCTACTCATACGCATTTAAAATTGTATTTATTCATATTGATATACCTATTGACCTGAATTATGTTTTGAAATCATAACAAAATTGTAAGCTGTGGAGTTTCTTTCACCATTTCTTCTCCATCTCAGCATAATAATAATTATTTAAGTAAAATAATTATTCCGCCCCGAAATGTTCGTGTGGCTTTTGAAAGTACTCAGCAAAGTCTATTTAAATAAAGAGCTTTTTCATTTCATTTCATTACATGATTGCTTATTCAATGGGAGTGTTAGTATTATAAAACTAATTATTGTTGTGAAAGAATTTATAACTCACCCCACATAAAAATATGTACAGATATTCCACAGCTAAGTTAATATTAACAACTATAATGAAGGCTATTTCACTAAATTCTCACATAATGAAGACTGCACAACAATAAATGCCAAAATATACAACTATAATGAAGGCTATTTCACTAAATTCTCACATAATGAAGACTGCACAACAATAAATGCCAAAATGGTCGCTCTTCATAAGGTACTAACACATTGACAAAATAAATTACTTAGTTCGTATTTAACAGGACTGGCGCGTAAATTTAGCTCGTACTGCTGGAGTAGTATAGATGTATTTAAGCGTGGTATGGAGCTATTTGTTTAGACGCGAGCGATGGGGTCGGTGAACGTTATTTCTAATAGTCAGGGGACAATTGCTTTAGAAATGATATCAATTCAACTAAAGGGCCAGTAGTTTTTTTCATTCGTACAATAATTTCACAGTAAGCTTCAAAATATTGTAAAATATTAAAACTAATTACATAAATACCTTACAGAAGTTTTTAATTGACTATAATTGTCATTCTATACTTATAAATGAAATGGTAGGGCATAGCGGACTAGCCGCTGGAATCTCTACCTCCACCTTACAGAAGACCACAGGCAAATAACACTACATTTTTGTGGTGGTGTGTTTCTGTTGGTGAGTAAGGTAACCAGAGCTCCACGGGGTTGGGGTTAAGAGTAGGCAGCGCGGAAATGACACATCATATTGTTGTAGTCGCCTTTAAGCTTACTGTAACTGCTTACTACCAGGCCACAGAGAAGATTATTTACTTTGTACTCTGGTGGAATTATTTACTGCGTGACCAGGCTGTTTCCCAACCATAGAGCATGACAAGAAAAAACAGCTATTACCCGACCGACAACGGAAAAAAATCAACGGGTATAATATTACAAATATACGTGGCTTACAAGGTAAAATTGGCTCCTATTGTTAAAATTGGTTAAAATGTAGCCTACGTCATCATCATCAACATCAACAGCTCATATAATGTCCCCACCGAGGGGATCGAGCCTACCCCACACTAGGAGCCATTAGGCCTTAGTCAACCACACTGGTCAAGAGCGGGTTGGTCGACTTCACACAAAACCTAAGAATTTCTTCATAGGTGTGTGCAGGTTTCCTCACGATGTGTTCCTTCCGTAGTAGCCTATGTTACCCGGCTTTATTAACGAATGTAACAAGAATTCATCGTAAACCGCAACGCCGCGCCGCGCGGATCCGAATACTTTCCCTCTCGCACAATCACCTGTCCCTCTCATGACACGGCACTCGCCGCGCAGCCGCCGTCCCTATATAAGCAGCTCCGCGCCGAGTAAACATCAGTTTAGGTCGCCTATACCACCTTATAGGCAAGCGGAGTAGAATGTCTCTTAGAAATAAGAGGACGCTTTACAAAGCTTGTGTACGACCTATCATGACATATGCTAGCGTTGTCTTTGCACACGCGGCTCCCACAAATATCAAAAAACTGCAGGTCATTCAGAACCGCTTTCTGCGCATGGCATCAGGCTGCCCCTGGTACATACGCAATGTCGATCTCCCAACCATATCCTCTTTCATGAAGGAAGCGTCTAGGCGCTACTTCGACAAAGCTCCACACCATTCAAACCCACTCGTAGTCAAATCCTCTAGTTACTGTGCTAATAGAGATGCCGCGCGCGCCTCGCGCCGTCCAAAAAACGTCCTACTGGACGCCGACGACTCAATCACGAGCGCAAATGCCTCGTTACCGCCTCACAACAACACTTCACACTCACGCACTAGTGTCACACCTTTTAATCACCGCACTCGTCGAACAAGGGTGCGTCGACCCGGTCTACACACGACGCGCTATACCCGGTACAGATATGTGCCGGGGCGCTTCTCGCCGTGTCCCCCACAACCCGATGCGCCCGAGCCGAGGTCCGAGCCTTTAGAGGCACCCTCGGGCGTGTCGCTCCCTTCCGATCCGGTCGACCTAGGGACGCTAGGCGGTCGAGAGACTCCCCATGGGGGAGATGCTCGGTCGCCCAGTAATCCCCTAGGAACGTCCGCCCTACAGGCTTGAGGACCCCCCAAGGTTTTCGCCTTCTCAAAAAATCCGGTGGAGCAGTGAATGCCATCAGCGGCAAACTGCAGTAGTCTTACAAAAAAAAAAAAAAAAAAATAAATAAACATCAGTTAGCTAGCGAACGTGCTGGAGCGATAGTCACTTACAGTCCTCCAGTATCAGTCAGTTGGGTGAAGGAGTGCGATAGCCCCTGCAGTCCACTCTTGATCCTTAGCTAGGTCTCTCATAGATAACTTATAGGCTAGGAGTGCGATAGCCTCTGCAGTCCACTCCGACGCTTGTTAGGCAGTCATAGTACAGATGCACCTACTTATGTGTATGCACCCTTATGCAAACTTATGTAACATTGAATGATCTATCAGTTAATAAAGGAACAGTACTGACATATAGGCGTTTCACTGCACACTCCCTTCACGAATCGATTTATACCTTATTCATCAAAATCGGATGAATGTTTTAGGCGTTACGGAAGAACACACATACATAGACTGTTAAAATCATAGCCATTCATTTCGGCTTCGACATAAACGGGTATAAACTATTCTGTTTTTTGTTATGGATTTTATCCGTCGACTGTACTCGTAGACGCGCGAACCGGCTATTGGATGGTGCTGAAGTGAGTGTCGACGTATTCAAGCGATATGAAGTATGAAAGATCGCTTATTCCATCAACACCTAAGCTTGTTCACCCTCCACCATGCTTAAATAACGCAGAGTATGTCGCAAACGCAAATCCCATTTGGTAGTAAATAAACGTCCAACGAACTCTTTATTGCTGCAGTTACTGAAACGCATTCACTAGTTTTGTTGGTGTTCTGATATTCTGAAGCCGGAGCGCGGTCGGACAATAGGGTTTCCATTCGTCTTCATTTGTCGACACATGACGCGTCTTTGTCTTGTTATCGAAAAACTTGTCTAGTAGAGAAGGGATAGATTTACGGAATCAGATTGTTTTATCCAAAATTGTTATTGAAAGCAGCTAGGTATTTGCCCCACTACGCTTGGGTAATATTTATTTTACTCAACTCAAACAAGGCTTCCTGGTAGACACTTGAACCGATGGCATCAAAATTGACTTACATAAGTGTACAAATTGTACCTAAATGAGTAAGGAAATTTTGACTCTGACAAATGATAAATCCAGCGCAACGCAAAATCGAAATGTAATTCGAAAAGCGTCCACCCCGCAGGTTGCGTCACTCTAAGTAGCATCCATCTTCATAAGAGGTAGGTGCACTCGTACATACGAGTATCTATGTCAACACTGAGGTGCGGCTTGTTTGATTGTGACATCTCCAGTAGAAAAATGAAATCAACAATTTGAAGAACATCTGGATAGAGAATCTAAACTCCGCTAACCAAGGGACTCCGCTCCCATTTAGCGATTACAATGATAATTTTATAATGGTGACCCTAGCCAGATAAGGATTGTAGCTTTTAGCGTAACGAGTGTCGCGATCACTTTGTTACTTAAACCGGACAGTTAACGTAACATAGGAGACCAGGGAACGTGCACTTTGACCCGAGCTGAAACAAGACACTAAAAAAGTTCTTAGTCTACTTAGCACATTAATGTATTAGATTAGTTTTTGTAAAAATTTAAAAATACCCATATATTCCCAGAACGGACACTACAATTTAGATCAACTAATCGACAGCAGAATACATGTCTATTAAAAGCTTCTCATGATATCAAACGAAATTTGTCGGTTTAAAAACATACTCGTGTTTTCTCTCAGTATTTCTCGCACTCCGCATCATAAGTATTTATTTCAAGTTCCAATAAAAATTTAATGAAGGTACGTCAGTGTGAGCTGTCTAGACTTTTACTGAATTAATATTTATGATCAGTGCTCTCCACATGCGCATAAAATGATACGACGCACATTATTTCTGATGGCAAATAGCTTAAAGTGGAACTTATGGGAGATTATGTATTTTATAAGGACAATATCGATGGCAAATAATAGCTGCATTAAAACAGCGCTACAAAATTGCATCAAAAGCATAATATTAAGAATTAATCTTCATAAATAAATATAAGATACGTATTACTTAGTAGTCGCCCGCGGGTTCGCTCGCGTAATGTCGGTTATTATATAGCCTTCCTTGCTAAATGGACTATCCAACACAAGAAAAAATCAATTCAAATCAGTAGTTCCTTAGATTAGCGTTTTCTACCAAACATACAAACTCTTCAGCTTTATAAAATTAGTATCGATAATATCACGATTACAATCAACTTAAGAGTTCTTACATCGAACAATAATCACTTAACAATCACTCTTCCTAAACCCAGAAATATTTAACTAGAATTGATGACAAAAACATATCTGAGAAGCTGTTAGTCTTGGCTCTGACACTAGGGATGTCTAGAGACTACTTATATTACTACTAATAATAAACTTCGGTGTTTCTAAAATAGTTTTTTAGCCGTTTTCAATTATTTATTTCACAGTTACAGATCGCCTTATCAGGGTTTAGTTGCTAAGCGACCGCTGTTATTTTCAGTAATTTACTAGGTGGCAGACGCATATAGGGTCGTGTGAGTAGGTGTACCCCATCTTTCTTATTTCTGCCGTGAAGCTGTTCGCTGTGTTTCGGATTGAAGGGAAAGGTAGCCAGTGTAATAACTGGGCATGGAAGGCATACCATCTTAGTCCCCAGGATGGCAATGCAATTGCAGTGTTAAGTGAAGTGTCTATAGGCAACGGTAACCACTTAACACCAGGTGAAGGGCCGCAAGCTTGTTAATATAAAAAAAACTTGCTAGGCAACGAAACTTCAGAAATATTACTTTTACTATCCAGTAGAATATTGAATACGAGTATTCAAATTAAAGGATTGTCATAGCAATAGATTTATGTTTTTCTTTTGTGCTTTTCACCATTTGTCATTGTATTTAAAACAAAGGCCCAAATCAGCCGCATATTATGAGAATTGTTATCAGAGTAGATGAAGCGCTTTCGTTTGTGAGGTAAAAATTGTAAGGATGTGAAGTGATCTGTGCCTCTCCCAGTATTAGAAAGGCCTAACGTTTATTATGATATTCTTCGTATGGTAATATTTGCATTGTCGTTTATAATATTAAATTTTCTATACTTTTAGCTTCTATTCGCTATCAGCTGAGTAGCAGATGTGGCGTTCCGTTTGACGCAAGTCGAGAGGAAAATAGCTCAATTAACTGAATTAGCCTTCTGAATTACATTTGAACTTATTTAATCATTTACTTGATGCCCTTCCTGTGCCAAGCGACGTAAAAATAGTCTTTACGATTGTTAAGGAACTATTTACAGAGGTATCCAACTATTTACTAAGGTCGTGTGAGATGTCACGTGTTCAGGCTCAGAAGTCTGTTGCGGTTCAACTCCTCAATTGGTGTTTAGGATTTTAATCAGTCACTGTCTCTGAGCCGAGGGGGAGGGGAGGGGCGGCATTCGAGTTGGTCACCCAAACCGTTTTGTTGGATGACGCATTCGACCGCAAGTGGGATACTAAGCGACGGGACACACGGCCGTAACAAACATTGGCCGCGACAAATCACAAAATCTTATATTTTTTCACACACGAAAGAGATTTTTTCACAGCGAATTAGGCATTCAAATATAACTCTACCGTACAAAAATATATTGAAAAAAATAAATAAAATAAAAACGTCAGTTAATGTTCGTCACCTCAACTTCTGTCGAAAGATAGCTGTCGTCAACAAGTCACGTCAGAGGCCAGAGATTATGACTTGTAACAAGCTCTGACATCAGGCTGACCTGAATCAGTTTAACCAGACGAAGAAGAACAAGACCTCAACTTCACATCAATTTGCGTGTTGTACAGCTCCTGTGGAAATGGCTTTGCAGGGCGAGGTTTTTGTACGTACAAAATTAGTGAGGGTTGTGTGCGAGTGGTGTATGTGAGACATGTGTGACAGATGTGTCTGAGGTATGTGTGCAAGATAGGTGTGCTAGCAGTCACTAGACGGTCGCCCGCTCGCATCTTTAAAGATCCCGCTACACATCTGGGCACCGTTTTACAACGTCACAGCGTCGATCCGCATCGGCGCTAAGCATTCAGCGGCCTAAGGCAGCTTCTGTTGGGAACGCTCACATTGTTTCACAGCTTCGTTATCGACCCATAGCAATCACGTCCATACTATGTAAGATTATGGAACGTGTATTGAACAACCGTCTCCTGGCTTACCTCGAAGATAACGATCTCCTCAGTGACCGTCAATTTGGTTTCCGCCGTGGGCGGTCTACTGGGGATCTTCTTGTGTATGCTACTCACTTATGGAGCGAAGCCATAGAGAAACAAGGTGAAGCTCTCGCCGTCTCTCTCGATATCTCTAAGGCTTTTGACAGGGTTTGGCATGCAAGTCTCATTAGCAAGCTTCCTTCATATGGAATCGCTACCGGGCTTTGCAACTGGATTGCGGATTTTCTGGGAGGTAGATCAATTCGAGTAGTCATTAACGGCTCCTCGTCAGATCTGCTTGGCATAAATGCCGGAGTCCCCCAGGGTTCTGTTCTCTCCGCGACTCTATTCCTGCTGCATATCAATGATCTGCTCACAGCTCCCGGCATCTTTGGGTACGCAGACGACAGCACAGTCTCGGAGAGGTACTTGTCTGATGCGAAGTCTGGTGCAGATGTCCGATCACTGAGGGAGGCAATGATGAAGGGAGTGAATTCAACCCTGGAAGCTGTTTCCCTCTGGGGTGAAGCTAACTTGGTTGGATTCAATCCCTCCAAAACACAGGCTTGTCTTTTCTCGGCGAAACGGAGTCCACTCCATCTGACTCCGACTTTCCGAAATGTTTCCGTGCCGATTAACGACCATCTCGAGCTTTTGGGTATAGATATCTCCGCCAACCTAAATTTCGGTCGCTACATCGAGTCCATTGCTAAAACCGCTGCCAAAAAACTTGGCATACTTTTTAAGGTCAGACGATATTTCACATCTGAGCAGCTCCTAAGCCTATATCGAGCGCAAGTTCGCTCCTGCTTAGAGTACTGTTGTCACCTTTGGGACGGATCTGCTCGATATCAGTTAGATGCATTAGACTCGGTGGACCACCGTGCGAAGAGACTCATCAGTAATGACGCACTCGTTGGAGAAAATCTCCAGAGCCTTGACCATCGAAGGCGTGTGGCTAGCCTCTCTGTCTTTTACCGGTTACATTTCGGAGAGTGTGCGGAAGTTTTACATAATTTGATCCCCCCTGCCCCTTTCCACCACCGGACGACCAGGCGCGGCGAGGGCTTTCACCCTTATGTTGTCGACATTCCTCCAATTCGCACGAAGCGATTTGCTTCAGCTTTCATTATGCGAACTGCTAAGGAGTGGAACTCCTTGCCGAGGTCTGTTTTCCCGGATCAGTATAATCTGGACATCTTTAAGGCCAGAGTGAACAAGCATCTTCTAGGCGAGCGTGTACCACCATAGGCCTCATCATCGCTTTCCATCAGGCGAGATTGTGGTCAAACGCCCAGCCTATTTAACATAAAAAAAAAAAAAAAAAAAAAAAAAAACCTTCGCACCCACCTCGCATATCTTTGGAAACGCAACCTCATTTTCGTATAAAGAAATTTTTTTATAGAATTTTTGGGACATTTAAGAGCGTGCATTTATCGAAGTACTAAAAAAAAGTTTTCGTTGTATTGTTGTTAGATACTCATGTCTATGTGACCCTATACACACATAAACATTGCTCGCAAAGCGATAGGTCCACTACCTGGGAGGACCCGGGGTGTAATCGAAAAATGGCCGCATGCTCGGATTTAGACCATTTTTCAAATAATTATTAAACATATCTGATTGCATTTCACAATGTAAAAATACAGTTATTATGTTTAGCATTATATGTATAATAAAATATTCTTAGTAAGTATTTTAAATAAGTATAATTTCAAAAACATTGTAAAAATCCTCATAAAAATTTACCAATTTATATTTTTTTTTGGTATCCCTTTTTAATATGATATTTCAATTTTTTACTTATTTAGGCTCTATAGCAGTTCATAACAGTATTTATTTTCTATCTGAAAAACAATTTTCGCAAATTATTTTTTGCCATTATAATGCTTATATTTTATCCGAAAGACGCTCCGAACGCATTTTCGTAAAACTGCACCATAACTCTCCTAACTTTACAAAACTATAAGTGTAAATTAAAATATCTCTCTATAGCGGTTTTAATCAAGAATTATTTTCAAAGTTTTTCTTTGCAAATTCTGTTCACATCGCTTCAAAAAATCCACATAATGCAATTTTGACGTTAATCGAATGCACGTCCTTTAAACCTATATGCACTGGTACATTGTATTTGTAAGATGACTAAGACAGACTCAGTGTAATAACAAACGTTTCAAAAAGTGTTGTGGTGTGATGGCGAAGACGACGTTATTGAGCAGGCTTGGCGGCCGTGTGTCCCCGCCCAACAATCCTCCGCATTCAAAGTTAGCACACGCGGGTTACGCCCACCAGCCTTCGCAGATAACCACCAACCGCTTTGTAATCTAGTTAACTTTAATATTAACTTTACCAGAGATTTACATGTTAATTAAATGTTATTGAAACAATGACTGGGACTCGGGACCAAACTCTGTTATCTAATAATAAATTTATTGTAGTTGGCGCCCTTTATTCCCGAAATGTTATCGCAAAATATTACGTTAACAAGATATCGTTTTGTACAATCAAGCCCGACTTAGACGTATTAATTGGTACTAAATGTACTTTGATAATTTAAAGTTGGGTAGTAACAATGATAATTTTTGAGGATATAGAAATTACGTGTAATTTAGTAGAGAATTGGAATATATACGATATTCTTTTTCTAAACATTTCATAGATGGAATGAAACTTTTTATTACATTTTAGCCGTTATATTAAGAGGATATTACTGCGAGCACGTTTCCATACAAATGGAAGAACCCTTTAATTCTTATCGGATCTTCATAATGCTTTTAAATTGACAATTCAACATACATAACTTTGAACGTATGTCGAATATAGAAAAAATCAACAATTACATACATTCTAAAATATCATTAAGATTAAATAATAGGAATGGTAAAATGTTTCTTTCCGTTAGTATGAAAACTTGCTCGCCGTAATGTTCACATGAGTAAATAATCTACTCATGTGGTATTATTCTCTTGTTTTGAAAAAGTGAATGTCAAATTCGACAAAATATTATTAGTTTATTTCATTTTACTTTTTATAGAAGACTGGTGTTTTAGAGTTAATTAACAGCAATTTTCGATTTTAATTTTAACGGGTAATCTAAATTAGTGATAAATATTTGCTAAGCAGGTCGTATTTATCGACGAGTATAAGAAGTTGATCACTACAGAAGCAAACATTGTTTTTATAAGCTATATGAACAAGTAAGTTTTAATGGGAACCCACACGCTACGTATTCGATTTCTGCTACTACACCTACGTACTATTTTACATTATGTCGTACATACAGCATAAATCAATATTAAAATGGGCCAGCTGCCATTTCCAGCACTAACTTTTCTAAACTTTTCGGAGAAGCCAACTTCGACGAAACGAAGGCGCAATTTTCGGTCATGCATCAAAATTAAAAAGGTATTACTTAGCCAGAGCCGGCGCGATAGTACGGCCATTACGCCGACGGTTCTCCGACGCCGACATGACACCGACCGCCGGCACTCACGTGCGACGCATTTTATGGCTGTTATCGCTGACCCCAGCGTGGACAATGGCCGACAATGGCTGCCAATGTCCTGCTGATGCACGGAGCTGTTTGTCTTTATGACACACGAATTACTTATATCGGGTAAGTGAAAGACAATTTCGTGACACTATTCTCTCTACTTGATGCAAAAAGAAAATGGGTACCTATCGGTAAGTTGATTTTTTAATGAATCTTTACATAAGTGATTTTCATTGAAATAAGATTTGATTATGTTACTTTGGAATTCGTAGAGGATTCTATACACCATCTAAAATCCTTTCGTCGGGTGCAATAGTAAATAAAACTAGTTCGAGCGCAATGCATCTGACAGATTAGACAATCAAAAGGCTTTGATTTCATTTAATTAATGAAATGAGAGCATTAAAACAACGACGACGTGATTGATTTAATTAACGATATTATAGTAACAAAAGCTACATGTTTATACAAAAAAAAACATCAAAAATCTTATGTAGGTAAGTACCTCTATTTTTACAACATAACTCACTTCCTTCTCCTTTTTTATGAGTTAACTTTTTTAAAAAATGAGAGAGTGAGCTTTTATTAAAAAAGTAATAATAAAAAGTTAAGGCGTTTGAGGTTTTTTTAGAGAACTCTATCCGGAAATATCATCATTTGCAGGCGCAATCGATCTGTGAGATTGTTTTCTAAATTGTCACTCACGTATTAGCAATACGGGCGCATGCGAACTACTAGGGATAGATGTCATCGCCATGCTCAAGTGGTTAAAACAATATTCAGTAAAACATACTTGCGCAATCTGACAGATTTATTGCGCCCGATTGGGGGTTTAGTCTATCTATCTGTACGTATTGGGAGCCCTGTCTTCTTAAACTACTCTTAGGTGTAACGAATTTGTAAACAAACGAATTGTTTGTCAAAGTTGTTACATTAATTAAATACTTCTACAATCTACAATTAAGACAGCGGATTGATTCTTGGAAATTGTTCAACTTGACCCAACCCTCAGGAAGTAATTTAACTGAAACCTTTTCATAATGGTGTAATTCTGCAAGTGGAGTAAAGTTTCCAAACCTTCTTGGCCACGGGGGGGCATGGTAGTGAAATATCTATAGGCTGCGATCACTGTTTGCCTCGTGAACTAGACTTGTTTCATTGTTACGTATTGATATCACCCCGAGTACACGTTGCGTCGAGATAGCCTTTTCAATCTACGTGTAGAAATAATATTAAATCATACGCATAAAAAAATACGTGAATTACACTTCGGGATTCGTCCTCGATATTAGTATTATACACTTGTAGTATAGCTTCCATGTGTTACCACTTAGCACAATATTTTAGAGAATTCCTCCCAAAAAGAAAAAATATATGGCAACATTATCGCTTCCACGTCACCGTTGAACCCCCACTTTGTCATCCCCACCTCCGTCCTCACTTTTCGTGCGCGGTACAGCGGTGCCCCTGCTCATTCGCTTTTTGTGCTCCGCCACGATAGCACGTCTTATATATAGCGCAAGAGTAAAGTCTCGTTAGACCGTGTAATCATTTCATCCGAGAGACGCCCACAGTTGGACACAGGCCTCCCCCAAGGATCTCCAAACCAGTCGGTCCTGCGCTGTTCGCATCCAGCGGCTTCCCGCGACCTTTACTAGATCGTCAGTCCACCTTGTGGGGGGCCTACCAACGCTGCGTTTCCTGGTACGTGGTCGCCCACTCGAGGACCTTTCCGCCCCAACGGCCGTCAGTCCTCCTCGCAATGTGCCCTGCTCACTGCCACTTGAAGTTCGCAATTCTTTGCCTATGTGACCTTGGTTCTCCTGCGGATCTCATCATTTCTGATATGATCACGCAGAGAAACTCCGAGCATAGCTCTCTCCATTGCCCTTTGGGTGACCTTAGGCCTTCTTATGAGGCCCATTGTAAGCGGCCACGTTTCGGTTCCGTAAGTCATCACTGGCAACACACGCGAATTAAAGACTTTCGTCTTGAGGCACTGCGGTAGATGGGCCGAGAATATGCCGCGTAGCTTCCCGAACGCTGCCCAGCCGAGTTGGATTCAGGGGTGTAAGGGGTTCCAAACAACATCTGACGGAACCCAAGTCAACCTCACCTGCACGCGGTACACCCTGCCGAACAACAGACGAGGCTCTGGCGCTCCCCACCAACCCGCACTGGGCCAGCGTGGTGGGAGAAGGCCCAAACCCCCCCATGATTGATCACCAAAACCCAAGACCCCAAGTGCCCGGCGGTACCGGAGGCCGTGCCAGCGGTGACGGACGTTGGCGAGGCGCCGGGACCAGGGGTGCCAGGAATCCCCGGGCGGCGATGACCGTGTAATGAAAAAGTTAAAATATTTAGAGAACTCTCACGATATAGATTTTTATTCAGGGTAGTTCTTTTATTTTATTTTATTTTTCTATCAGTACCTACGCACGCTAATTTACGCGTAAAAAGTTTTTTTTTCTGCACTATTGATGCCTATAGGGCTATGCAATGTATGAAAACTATCACATCATACATTTTCATGTTTGAGTGGGGTAATTCTTTATTACACACGCATTCACGACATAGATTCTCGCAGATAAAGTGAAAGAGACGGTAGGTTTACTTATTATTATCTGGATTACAGAACAATCGCTGGCTGAATATAGCGAGTGGCATCACGAGGTACCTGGACAACAAGGGCCAGATTCGCCACCATCACTGCTGCGAGAGGACCAAGGCTATGAAGCCTCACAGCGACGACAGCCATCTACGTCACATGCAGCTGCCATGGTTCTGCAAACACAGCCTCTCCCAACGGAAGATCTGACGCAGGTTAGAAATGATGCTAATTATAATGACCCGCCTAACATTGGCTTGGATCCAGAGATCCTAGACATTCTAGGAGCCGACCCCACGGCAGTAATAGAATTCGGACCCGAGATAAATATAGAATTGGCAAATAGATTGACACACGTAGTAAGATCTGGACTAAAAAAGGAAGAGCTCATGGTGCTTTCTAAGATATACCCGATACCTGAAAATTGTCCATCTATATCACCCCCAGAAATGAACGCAGAAATAAGGGTAGCAGTAGGTGAAATTAATGTAAAACGTGACAGAGCGATCGAAGCTCGACAAACAAAAATCGCCACAGTCATAGCCTGCCTTGGTAGGGCAATCACAACTCAAATATCTTCTACAGAGCCGGATCACGAACTTTTACAGATTAGTGGATGCTGCACGTTTATTAAGTGACTTACAATATAACTACTCCAAAACTCGCAAATTCATGGTAGTTTCAAGTCTTTAAAAGGAAGTAAGCGATCAAATAATGAATACTAAAATGGAAAAATATTTATTCGGCGACAAGTTACGTGAAATCCTGAATACAGGAAGGATGGTACCATGCGATTTATATTAGATATAAAAGAATTAAACAAAGTCATTAAAACAAGTCATTTCAAATTAGAAGATATGCGAACCGTCTTGAAATTAATGTCTAAAGAATGTTACATGGCCACTCTAGATTTAAAAAAAAAAAAAAATTTAAAAAAAAATGGACCCTAGTTCTTGTAAATATCCGAGATTTGGTATTGCTATGGAAAATGATATGAATACGAGAAAATGTATGAATTTAAAGTATTACCGTTTGTTTTTAAACTTTCGCGTTGCATGATTAATACGAGTAAAAACGGGAATTAACGCGATAAAATTACCTTTTTACCGTGCGTGAAGCGATTGAAATCAAGAAACACGATAATTTCAATCGGGAAGACGGTTTCAAATTATCAGCGACGTGGAATCCAGTGATAAACATTATGCAGACGAGAACTCGCCAGAATACGGACGCGTCGGTCAGTTTACAGAATAGGGACACAGTAAGTGTGGTGTGTGACGGTAGCAGAAGAAACATCCTGTGGGTAGACGAGTATGAATCTACCTCACATACGGAGTGAATCGCAGTTCTCCAGTCCGCCTGTGACCACGGTCGGTGCAACCCGGCTGAAACGTCAGGCATTTAAAAGGTAATTTTATCGCGTTAATTCCCGTTTTTACTCGTATTACCGTTTGGCTTATGCACAGCCGCACAGCCCTTTTTTGTTTTTAGGCAGGCATTTGTTTTTACAAAACAGACAGGCATTTGTTTTTAAAAAATTACTTAAACCAGTATTAAAATTACTTAGAGGATAGGGTTATTTGTCGTCATGTTATTTAGATGATGTTTTTTTGGTAGGTAATACGTTTGACAGTTGTAGAAATAATGTTGAAACGACACAAAAACTATTAGAGACACTTGGATTTATTGTAAATGGGGAAAAAATTAGTACGGTACCCTCTAAAAATTGTAAATATCTAGGGTATATTATAAATTCAGAATATTGGTCGGTAAGCCTACCCCAAGAGAAAAGGAGTCGTATTAAAGAAGAGTTAGGGCAATTACTTCACATGGATCGGTGTCAAATTAGAAAATTTTCTCAATTAGTAGGATTGTTAGTATCTGCGTGTCCAGCAGTAGAGTACGGTTGGATGCACACTAAGAGTCTAGAAAGGTTTAAATTTATTTGTTTAACATTATGATCTTAATGATTACGATCGTTACATGAACATAACTAATAATATATTGCCAGATATCCTTTGGTGGTTAGAGGTCATTGATAATTCAGTGCACAGAATTAGAGATGACATATATTGTCGTGAGATTTATTCTGACGCCTCAAAAACGGGGTGGGGGGCAGCTTGTAATAATAAATCAACAGGCGGTAGGTGGTCAGAATTAGAAAAACCGCACCATATAACTATTTAGAACTGTTGGCTGCGTATTTTGCATTAAAGATATATGCCAAAGATTGTCATCATTGCCAAATACTTTTGAGAATCGATAATACGACGGCGGTAGCTTATATTAATCGTATGGGTGGCATACAATTACCTCACCTTACTAAAGTCACAAGAGATATTTGGCAATGGTGCGAAGAGCGGCAAATATATATCACAGCGTCATATATTAGCTCGGTTGATAATACGGTCGCAGACAGAGAGTCGAGAAGAAGTCATCCTGATGCTAGGTGGGAGATTTTAGATTCAGGATTCCAATTACTGTTATCTAATTTCGGTATGCCCGAGATAGATTTATTTGCAGACCGCATTAATAGGAAATGTGACAGATATGCATCATGGGAATTGAACCCAGAAGCTCTTGTTATTGATGCATTCACGATTCACTGGTCTGAGTACTACTATTATGCCTTTCCGCCAGTTTCGTGTCTTTTAAAAACACTTAGGAAAATAATAAATGATAAAGCTAAGGGCATAGTGGTAGTACAGGCTTGGCCGTCGCTACCCTGGTACCCATTGTTCACAAGCCTTATCGTCTCGAAGGTTATAGAGTTAAATTCACGTTATTTTGTCATTCCTTTTTCCAGAGAGAAAAATATTCGTGCTACGAATACCCTGGTTGCCGCAGTATTATCCGAACAGCGATGTCAAACAAGGGAGCTCCACCAGTAGCAATAGATATCATGATAGCTTCTCTATCAGATAATACCCTTAATCAGTATAAAGTTTGCATAAAAAAGTGGTTTAAGTTTTGTCATTGTCATGACGTCGATTTATACCAACCATCAATCTCCTCGATTCTAGATTTCTTTACTGAAGTTTTCAATTGAGGGAGCCAATACAGTAGTATTAACAGTTACAGATCAGCACTATCTTTAATATAAGGTCAAGTTATGGAGAATGCCCTTATCTCTAGGTTTTGTAGAGGGATGTTTAAACTTAGGCCTACAGGGCCTAAATATGATAGGACGTGAGATATCGGTATAGTTTTGGAATACCTAAGATCCCTATTCCCTCACGAGAATATATCATTAGAACTGATGACTAAGAAGTGTGCTACATTAATAGCATTAGCCATAACACACAGGGTTCAAACTCTTTCCAATATATATATAAAGAATGTTATTTTTGCTGAGAACCAAATTTTTATCAAAATAACAGACTTAATAAAAACCTCTAGACCAGGAGCTACTCGCCCCCTGTTACATCTACCTTATTTTCTAGAGAAGCCACAGATTTGTCCTGCAAAAGCATTAACATCGTATTTAGAGAAAACTAAAGCCTTCAGAAAGTTTGTTAAATTGTTTATGTCATTTTGGAAACCATACAATTCTGTAAATTCACAGTCGATTAGTAGATGGATCAAGTATATTCTGAAAGATAGTGGAATAGACGTGACCATTTTTACCGCACACAGCACGCGACACGCGTCGACTTCCTGTGCTTATAAAAAGGGTGTTAATATAGACATCATTCGTAACACTGCGGGATGGACTGGCAATACCACTAAGTACCTTCGCACGTTTCTACAATAGAACAATTATTAACAATGGTCATTCCGAGTTTGTTCGATCAATATGTGATCATTAGAAAATAAGATATTTATGTGTTGTTTAAAAATAAATAATTTTCAAACTCCAGATGACATTTCTTATTGCTCTAAACATCTACAAGTGTATAATACTAATATCGAGGACCAATCCCGATTTATAATGAATGATTAAACGAACTTACCTGTTCGTGAAGTTCAATCATAATTATACGAGGGATTCGTCCGAAGATATTAGTATATACTCCGCCCATCCTAGTTATTCATTGATAGCAACTAACTACCCGGTTTTAAGAAATGTCATCAATTATCTTTGTCCTCTAAACTATATGAGCAGGGGCACCGCTGTACCGCGCAGGAAAAGTGAGGACGGAGGTGGGGATGACAAAGTGGGGGTTCAACGGTGACGTGGAAGCGGTAATGTTGCCATATATTTTTTCTTTTTGGGAGGAATTCTCTAAAATATTGTGCTGCTAAGTGGTAACACATGGAAGCAATACTACATGTGTATAATACTAATATCGAGGACGAATCCCGAAGTATAATTTTGATTGAACTTCACGAACAGGTAAGGTCATTTAATCATTAATTATACCCCTTCGTCACATCCCCAAATGTAATCTACTATAAATAAAACAAAGTTATTTTCGAAATTAATCTGGGCCGTAATTTACCGAACTGCCCGATTGGATCCCCATAAATTAAGGTACTCAAAACATCCAAAGTCTGATCGTACCATTAATTAAGAGCATTTGGATTATCCACAAAACGAGAATCCGAAGGAAATACGTTCTCGAGTTGTTGTAGAATATGAGAAATTTATTTTTGATAAATGGTAGTTATAAAGCAATTTATAACAGATTCCTACCGACCGCGCGCCGGGTATATGGGAGTGGGACCAGCCCTATAACCGTTCAGAAAAATAATTTAACAATCTTAATTTGCTTATCTCTATAATGTAGAACGCATCGCTAACACAATCCAGCTGAACGTGAGGTAACCGCATTACATGAGGGCGGCGTTTTAAAATCCGGGTAGCCTTTTTGTGATACGATCCGCCTGCGACATAGATATTTCCTAATAAATATAAATATATTAAAGCACATATAGCTAATAAACTATATGCGCTATATTACATTTTGTGTACCACAGGTTCACAATCGAAATATACTCCTTGTTCCGTACGCATCTAACATAGTCAATAGACTTAGATAAAACATAAAATTACCAATTAATAAACATATCATTCTAAGTATTAGGGTATTAGATATATAAAATTACCTACTTAATAAACCACAATCACCTACTCTTTATTGCTGACCAAATGCCGACCTAGGAACACAGATAGTTTAGGGATAAGATGGAGATAATAATCACTAGCATTTTACGACATCCAATGGAGTCGAGGTGTTGGTATTTTTAGCCGCACAGCTTACAAAGTGACAAAGTTTTATATTAATATCGAGCGTCGACCCTTTTTCAGCTGCCAAATTTAGGATTAAAATATTACAAACGGCAGATTAAACTTTACAGTTTTAGTTGGATCTAACATCCGTAAATCAACATTTCTACACGCGTATAGAATAAAATTTTAGAAAATTAGGGTACAGTGGATTAGCCCTCTTACAGAACACGACAAAATAACAGGTCATCTTAATGTAATGGCGATAGCTGCTACCAATCACACGGGGTCGTATATTTCTTTCACATATTGACAAACCTATCTTTAGATTATACTTATCCAAGTTTTGTATTCTGCAAGTATTCAGACAGCTCATTTGGAAAGTATCCATTCTGTAATTGTATCTTTATAACAAATATCTAATAGTACAGTGGTAACTCGGGTTAATTTCGTAAGTTTTATCTGGTATAGGTACTATTGATTCAACAATAAAATGGATGGTCGAACCTAAAATGTTGTTAAGAAACAAGGTATTACATTCATATCAAACAGAATATCAAATGTATCTACTATTAACCCCAATTTCCTTGATAAGCCCGCAGTGCAGCTGGTTAGTAAAATATAGTATGTCAAAGAAGATGTTAGAGCGGAGAGACTAGTAGGTAATTAACCGAGCGTCCAGGCGACTCCCTCGGGAGGAGCCGACACAGGCACCGAGCCAACATGGCCGGGAGCTGGCCCACTGACTGAAGCCATCGCTGAATTCGAATGAACCCTGAGAATTAATTAGTGCCAATTAACCGGAAGGATTTCTGTTTGACTGGCTCTTTATGGGCGGACAACAAACATCCCGTGTAGTATGGACGCTCTCTTGACCAGTATCTGCTTAGAATCAAACGCAATTTAATGTGCAAATTGCGTAGTACATATATGTAAATTCGTTGCCAATGCCCGCACTACTAAGGTACTTAACGGTGTTTTTATAAACTGATAGCTAGTGCGAAAAGCCGTAGGCAGTTAAATCTAGAGCATAGAGCCGCGGTTTTAGAATTTACCAACAGAAAGACGAAATACAACTAATTATCGTCAAAACGAAAATTGCCACGTTATAGCTGATTCGTTGTGGGATCAGATATAAATGAGCAATTTTCATCTCTTCTCTGCGGCGTAATGCGGGTAAATTATTTTTTATTGATGTACAATGAAACACTTGAAGGTTCAATTCCATTTGACCAATTGTATATCGTGGTAGAACTACACGGCAAATTTCGCTCTAACACCACTGAGGTACAGATTTAATTCTAGTATAATTACTAAATAGGGCTGTAAAATTTTATTCAAATGGCTTAAGATTTTTCTAGGATAAGTATCCAGTGAAATATGAGACTTAATAATTCGTCATATGTGTATTAATTAAAAGCATAATAACCCCTATTATAATAAGTTAAAATTTCATCGAAGACAGTGATCAGGGCAAACGAGGACGAGCTATTGTCGTCCGCGGCGAAATCATAATTATAGTTCCTCTTTGAGTTGGGAACTTTCCAGAAATTGCAGGATTATCTCTCTTTCAAAAGATTTGAATTAACAGCATCTTTCTATATGTATGTATGGAAGTTTTGGTTCTTATTCACTAGATTCGGAGCAATAAACTTGTGGAAAGCCTTCACAGATTGCGCTTTTATACCATTTTTAGTATTTTAATAATTATCAATCGTTGTGCGGACTGCTGAGATGATTAAACGTCGTTGCACACTTATCGACTTGGAAAAGGAACGCCTCTCTTTACTATAAACGCTACGGATTGGCGGCTACGGAACAACTACGGATCATAGCATAGCGCATCGCCTCTTTTCAACTGACTTCAAAAAGGAGGAGGTTATCAATTCAACTGTATTTTTTATTAGTTTGTTACCTCATAACTCTGTACTGGGGGCACCGATTTTATGGATTCTTTCGACCTTTGGAAGCTGGTGCTTGTAAATGACAAGCATTAAATTCCAAAGGTCCCATTTAAATTTGAACGAGATCTGACGAGTGGTTTTTGAGTTATTGCTAATAATGCCTATTTAATTGACATCGATAATATTATAAATTGTGTGAAATTTGTAAAATTGTGAAAATTTATATAACACGCACAATTTATAAAACACTAAAAAGCAAGAAATCAAATTATTTTTAATTAAAAAAACCGCCTTCAAAACTAAAAACGGAGGAATAATGATTCTGTTTACAAGAATCTAAATGTTTTTTGGGCCAACCTTAATATTTGGAATAAACTTTGTCACTTGAATTTGGGACCGACCTCAAAAAACCTTTGGATTTTTATAGTTAAACAGAATTTTTATTTCTCCGTTTTTAGTTTTGAAGGAGGTTTTTTTTAAAATCTTTTTTTACTATAAACGCTACGGATTGGCGACTACGGAACGACTACGGATACGACATACGGTTCCGTTCCCTTTCCGAGCTGATAAGTGTGCTACCTTTTTGGTGACCCTTCGACAGGCTGGCAACCTCTCACTATATTAAGGCACTGCATGACCCATACAGCCGGATGTGGATTTACGTGTAATCAAAAAGTACTTGCTCTACTCAACCTCTTTAATTAAATTGTATATATGTATAATTGTCAAATTCTTTTTAACTGTGTGAATTACCATAATATAGAACTTTTGTATGATTGCGATTTGGTAATCTAATTTCAACGTCCACCTGTTATGAAACAAAAAGTGTTAGATTGTCAAAACAGTGAAAGTTAAGTTTACACCACTCATATCAACAGAAAGTCTTGAGAAAAATGTCTCCGTCTCCGACAGAAACCGTTGAAACTAAGTTAGATACAAAACTCTAACATTTTCCGTTAAATAAGCGAAAGAAACCGTTGCAAGCATTTTGTTTGTGGGTAAGTGACACGGCTATTTAGATGTTGAGACCCCGCAAAAGTGCTGTGTCTTCGCCGCAACAAGTGCGCCAGATCTGATATCACGAGCAAATTGAAATAGACTTGCTGTACCAACTCTCAACTTGATATTGCAAGTTAGTTCCAGGAGACAATACGTGACGTGGTCTTGCTTAAATTAATTAATTAAACTAAAACTATTCTAACTGTTTAGGTAACCTGCAATAATAGCGTGCTTGCAAGCTTTATGAAAATATATATACAGTCGCGATCAGAAAATGTTTACCAGTTTTGAAATTAGATTCTACATCACACTTTTTTCACTAAAGTCTAAAATGCCATATCAAGTTACTTATTACTACCTTTTAAAAGTTATTTTTTTAAATAAATGGCGATCGCGACACATAGAGATTACGCATTTCGCCAATGTTAGGTGAAAATATATAAAAAAAAACCGGCCAAGTGCGAGTCGGACTCGCACACCGAGGGTTCCGCCGTACAAACGTAGCGGTGTACAATTTATGACGTATTAAATCAAATTACTGACTAGTATAAACTGCTGTATCTTTTGATCGCGTTAACTTAGAAGTTTGATTTTTTCACTGCTTAAAGGGACAATAGACCTAGGTATTTGGTATAAATTTCAATTTGATACCTTTATTCGTTCGTGAGAAATAAGGTAGTAAGTTTCATTTTATTAAAATATTTTTATTATAATATTATATAACTAAAAAAATGTGATTTTCGCAATTTTTCCTATATTTGCATTATATGACAATGCTTCATGCCAAATTTCAAGATTCTGAGTTTACGGGAAGTATCCTGTAGGTTTTGATTCCTTTGCGAGTGTCGGAAATTTGTTGAAAATATCGACATAATCGGCTGTATCTTTTGATTGGCTTGGCTTAGAAGTTTGATATTTTCACAGCTTAAAGGGACAATAGACCTGAGTATTTCATGTGAATTTCAGCTTGATACGTCCACGCGTTCTTGAGATAAAGGGTCTTGACAGACAGACAGACAGACGGACAACAAAGTGATCCTATAAGGGTTCCGTTTTTTCCTTTTGAGGTACGGAACCCTAATAACAGATAATTATACGGTAGATTGAGTTAAAATAAAAATGGAGTATCTCAACACGTGTTTTTAGAGGTTTTACAACAGGAACTCGGGAGAAACTCCCCTTTTAAAAGTTATTATGCAAAATGCCGCATTGAGAATGACAACAGACAGTAACTGTTAGACCGCAGTATTATTTTTTCTTATATTTTTCGTGTGAAGTTTCTCCCGAGTTCTTGTTGTAAAAACACGTGAGAGATATTTGTATGCAGGCTTATTTTATGCATAAAAATATAAAATAAATTTAGGGCAGGTCCATAAGTACATAAGTCCGACGATTCGCTTGTTTGTTAGCAATGATATTACATTATATTAAAAAAAGAAGCAGATGTCATAGGCGCGCGTATTGTGTAGACTCCTAATTAGGTCGTCGGACATCTTGCTATCAGCACAGTCTTAACAAGTGTTAATTTATAGTGTGCTATCAGTCTGCTGTGAGCGCAGTCACGAGCCGGCCGCGTCGTGGTACTTGTGTCCTTGCCAACATTTATTCATGTGTGTTTCGGAAATTACTGTCCACTTTAATTCTATAAATGCTATTTTTTGCACAAGAAAATATTTGACAGTTTTAGTTTCCGCGGCACAAATTTCAACGCAAATTACTTATAAACGTAACTTAACTATAGTTTATAATATAATTGTATGTAGTTACTCGATGCCGCATAATCACTCAGCATATCGCCCAATCAATAAAAAATTTTCTAATAATCTTAATTAACACCAACCAATAATTATTATATTTCTCTGGAAAAAAAAATTGTGACTTTCCCAACGCAGAATGCTTAGTATGTGCGAGTACTATTACTAACAGCACTGTGGCTTGTTACTTGTAGAGTCATCCTCGGGGAGTGTGTTCGACAAAATAATTAACTGGCCGCGGGCAAACACTCGACCGCCGATTACAGACTACTCTTGTGGAATACCTCAATTACTTGATATTCTAATCTCAGAACGGAAGAGCTCCTTTAGCCACTTTTGAATTGCTTTTTTGATTATTAATTTACGGAAAAGATATTCACCTTCGCCACCTCTGATTATAACTGATAAAGTCTAAGTTATAATAACCTACCTCCGGATACAAAATATATAGACATTCGTTGTGCTTAAATCCATATTAGTCAAAAATATCAGTTTCTCATAACTAATCCATCCTATAAGCCAGATATATCGCACTGAATGCCGTTGTGTTCTGTGTAATGGACGACGATTGCAATATACTTTAAACTATTCATAAGTTCTCATATAATTTACAGATGTCATAATGAGATAAAGATCTTTGAGCTGGTAGCGGAGGATGGCAGCGAGCTCTCAAATACTGAAAAAGTGACTATCTATCTATCTTAGCACTAAGTATCAAAACACAATTGTTATACCCAACCCCGTGGCCTTAAACAATTTACTAGTGAGCAAACTACGAGACCAGACGCGGCTGTTTCCAGGAATGCAAAAATACGGCATGTCTGGTAGATGAGGACTGAGCCGAAGTAATCCCCTCAATCGCGAGAGGAAACATTCCTCATAGAAACACATTTCTAGGGAAAGGCAGTATTATTGAATATCGTCTTGTTGCCTCGTCGCCGGGCGCTCCAATTTCAAGCGGATAATCCATCTCTCTTAAATAATTGAAGCCAACGTGGGATCAATGTTTTCATTCATTAATATCTCATTGAATATGTACAAACAGCTTGGTGGATAAAGGATTCGTGTAGTGATTGCCAAAACTGGGAAGGGTGGATAATTAATTTTCCTCTAATTTATTTGTACGTAACTTACTAAATACTAAAGACATATTATGCAAGTAATTTTGTTTATGATCCGCCTTTTCTTGCCTTTTAGTGTTGGTAAATGTAATACTGATTAAACTACATCCATCGTCCGTAACAATTTCACAATTCTTCTCATATGTGTATTCTTTTTTCATTCATTTGGGTTAAAAAGCTGTGTACATATGAAAACATTTCAAGAATAGTTGCACAAATATGTCATTGTGTCGCCCATATTAACCACGATAGTATTAAACATCCATAGGTTACATGTTGCTGCTAATTATACAATTATATAAATAAACTACAAAAACTTATATACAGCTATAGTTGTTCCAAGTCTTCCAATTCGAAGAGTCTTGATTTGACAACTGCATTGAAATATAAAAAAATTAGACTAAGTTCCACACATATTCATATATTATCTTTCAATTGCTATTCAACAAACGTAGATCAGCTCAATTAAGGGATGTATTATTTTACTAGTAGCCGCTTTTTAAAAGTACTCATCGTTTGTCATCTGTGGCATGGATTACTAAATAAATCGGCTAGAATCATTTACCGAGGCTCAAGTATGAAGAAAAATCTTTAGTATATGTTTCTCAAGAGAGTATGGAACAAGTTCCTATGCCGGCAACGTACGTATGTTTAATAGGTTGATTGACGCCTACATGGGATTTTCCATCATTATTTTCTCCTAGATATTTGAGTATTAGCGCTTAAAATACACATTCCATTCCGGCGCACGAATAAAATTAATCTTAAAAGATGAAGAAACTCACAAAGAATGAAACTTTCGCTGGCGCAACCCTTACTTCGATTTCAATGCACCCCCGGACATAAAAGAAGCGTTAAAACCCAAACTCCAAACAGTGCTAAAAAGCAGCTCAAAGCCGTCGTAACACCCGAAAACACTGTAACAGTATTTAGTTTTTCCCTCTCCCGGCGGCCAAGTGGAAAACAGCCGACGCCGCGACAAAAACAAAATGACGAGGGGCAACACTGTCCTTTGTAATTCTGGCCGGAGAAACGTGGCTGTGACGTCACTGCTCGCCCTATAAGTCACACTCCGGTATTAATGATTAAGTTGTTCAATCCTCGCTGTGATCGAGAGATAAGGCAACAACGACCGATTAATAAAGATCTGCTTCATAGAGGAGGTCGAGGTCGACAGCGCGTCGGTCGTGTGTAAGAAGTAACGACTAGTAATTAAGTAGGTGCATTTTTCAACGGGATTCAATCCCCAGTTTTAGCTAGTGAACTCATGTCATGAAAAGCAAGTTACGTCAGAGACCTGATACAGCCTTAAAAAGTCGGAAAACTGCACTATCCCCCGTCGTAACACTAGTCCCCTTCCCTACCCACCACCAAGGTCACCAGAGCTCCATGAGAAACACAACGCCACAAATATGTAGTATTGTTTGATTGTGATCGTCTGTAAGGTGAAAGTACTGCTTCGAGTGGCACCTCCGCTTTGCCTTACCTCAACTATACATATGACATAAATATTTCACAGCATTATTAACTTGAACCGCAGGGAGAATTGGACATAAATCACCAATGTACAAATCAAATAACGTAATTTGCATTGCAATAATATTTCACGATTTCGGACAAATGTCATATTTGAATTCTCGGTAATTGTAATAACAACAAGGACTAATTTTTCATTCGAATGCTTATTATGGAAATAAATATTTACAAAACTTTGTTATTTATGTATTAATTACACTGGTTATCAAGCTAAAACGAAACGAAAGTAAAGTTTTTTTTCATTATTAAGCTTTAACAGTATTGTTTGAAGTAAACGACGAATTTTTATGTAGGTAACTCCATTAAAATTGTAATTTTAAATTAGTAAGACAGAGAGAGAAAGAGAGATCTGCTTAATTCAAAATGGGATAGTACCTAATCACCGGTATTTGTACGTCTCACATTGTAGTACCTGTATATTCTGTATGTGCGTTTCCTAATTCAGCCGGGAAACAGTTTGCTATGTTTCGGATTGAAGAGAAAGGTAGCCAGAGTATTACTGGGCATGGAATGCATTTTATTTTAGGCTTCAGGATGACAACGCAGCTGCAATACCAAATGTAGTAGTTAATACTTAAACTGAAATAAAAGTACATTCCTTGTGGTTGTAAATGGTTTTTTACATTTAGTAATTTCCTCGCTGAGGCGGGGTGAAAAGTTACGTGTTGCAAAGATTTTTCATCTCGTACTCTTTTGATGCCCTCGCTAACGCTCAGGATTATAATTTTTGAATTCTTTCCTTGCTCTGTCATCAAAATTGAGCACGCGGTTCAAAAGCAACTTTGCACCCTTGTATAACAAATAACTATTAAATATCATCAAACCCATCAAGTTATTGAGAAAATATAGTTACTTATACTTAAAGCTTTTCGCGAGATTTACTTTAAACCTATTGTTTATCTTCTATCTCTGTATCGATTCTATAGCTCGTGTCTCTACACATGTAAATCTCGCGACAAGTTTTTATTCAATACAAATAGTGTAATTTTTACATACAATAAATTGATGGACTATGTAAAGTTTATTTTCTTCTTTTTAAGACATTTAAATAAAAGCTTTTTTTAAACGTTCTTTAACTCAATCTAACGTACAATTTATTGCTACTTTAGATAATTGTATAACAAATGTATTTATAATAAATGTTGCGACGCCATTAATTAAGGACAGAACAGAATAGAACTGTCAATAAGATCATCAATCGTGGTGTAGGCTTATAGTCCACTGAGCACAGGTTACATAAGGTCGCCCAGCCCCAGCCGTTGATGAACAGCTGAGCCCGTCCCACAAACAACTCACATGCACTCGCGCGTATCGGGTGACGCGCTCACGTCACTCCGCGCCACATTCAGAACAAAGGGAAATAACGAAAATATCTCGCTTTTCTAAACGTCAACTAACACTAGCGTAGTTTCGATACACTTTAACCTGATCGTGTGTTTTAGAAATCGTAACGTTTATTTTATTTTCTATGAGGAAAGTATTGAATCCAGCTAAAAAGAGTTATTCCGTGTTTGAGTAATTACACGTGCCACAACCACATCCACATCGCAGCGAAAAAAGCAGTGAAGCGGTATACCACTATTTCAAATACAAAATGCAAATTGTGGGACAAGCTTTTTTCTATATATGATCTGAGGTATTTTCCAATTATATCCCATTAGGTATTTCCATGACGGCAAATCGCAAATGGAAAGCACAAGCCCGTATGACAGTGTGTGAGGTGGGTGAGATAAGCGTTTTTTATTACGCTTTATAAAATACCTATAAACAATGAATTTTAATCCCTAAAGAGATCGTAACTGTCTACTGGCTAACAGTAATTTTGCCAAATCACGAAACAAAACACTTCTTATAGAGGATTAATCAGTTTGATAAAGTGAATTTATCTAAAGAGAAACTAATACATTACAATGATTACGCCGGCAGAGTAGAATAGCTCTACCACTAGAAGGCGACTAATGGATGAGCTAAGGGGTATTGATCACCTTATACCCCGTCCACCAATCCGCATTGGGCAAGCGTGGTGGACTACAGCTGCCTTAACCTCCTTCGATGGCATCCTTGCCATGGAGGCCTTGTGTCCCAGCAGTGGGTTAAATTCTTAAAGCTGTTATGATGATATTATAACCAATTATTATTATTTTTTAAACAAAAAATAATAATAAAAATAAATATAATAATTCTAAAACTACGTAATCTACAATTATTCTTTAAATACTAAATTGTTCTACAAATATTACTCATAATTTTTAGTATATTATCAAATGGAACCTACGTTATTGGTCACCGTTAAAGCCTTTAAGCTATTGAATTACTAAACGATGACTAAACCAAAATTAATGTAACAATTAAAATAATTACAATACCAACCCTGGATCCCAGGTCAAAATAAATGAACGCTTGTTATTGTGACAATAATCTTGCTTCTCTGCTCTATCGATATATCCAACCTGTGTATACGGAGCGCAGATTTATTACTATGTAAACAATAAGTATTATTTGAGACCTTAAGAATAGCCGAGTGAATGCTGTTTATGAAGATTTATAGTCACAATTAAGTTGATGATATCCAAACTTTCTCCGCTCAAACAAAATTGGATTTCTCCAGCTGTAGTGGGACTAACGGCTTCATGAGCGGCGGCTCCGAACTTTGCTGTCATTACCTATTAAGGATTAAATTATGCAGGGCTCATACAGCTGGCACTTATTAACCTCGCTCGGAATGCTCGCTTGATATTTACCCTCTTTGCTAAGGCATTAGGAAAACAAAGTTTTAGCTTTTAAAAGCTTTTTTGCAAGCAGTGTATTTAAATAAAAAAGAACTCCTAATATCATTTAAGGGAAACAGTTTGCTTAATGTAAATAAACACTATCTTCGTTTACTACCCCTCTAACTAGGCTCAAGTAACTTTAAATTCTGTTAAGCTTAGTCCCAAGAGGTAATCAATAAAATTAGGTGAGGATGACATGATCAAATAATCGGTAGGTATCTCTAGATAATGACTTAATAAGTATGTATGCTATTATATTTAAATCAATAGTTTTAAGTTCAAAATATTTATGTTTATTTGTTTTTCTACAACGAATAAGGGTTAGCCTTCATCGCAACTGGTGTAAATAAAAATATTTAAGCCGGTGGTGGAAGCATATTTCACCTCAAATCCTCAGACTGACGTATTGGTTATCTTATAACTAAATGTTAAAAAAAGAAAGTAATAGAATTTTTTTTATGGACGCTTGTTAGCTAATAGTGGCAGACAACGCAAGAACGTATGTGCTGTGGTTAGTCATAGGCGACGTTGATCACTTAACACCAGGTGACTCGCATAAGTAGTCTGTTTGTCATCCTATAACATAAAAAAATATTAAAGCAAGACCAATGAAAAGTACAATAAACAATACTCTACAAGAGAGCAGTCGTCAACACAGACGGCCAACTTAACAGCTGTCAGAACTTTAAAAATCTATTTACTATTTTATTGTTCACTTGAAAAATTGCTTCTCGACGCGACCAGTTTTTCATTGTTCAACAGCGGGCAGGATTTATTTTATTGCGTCAGTTGTTCTAACGCGTTGCCGTTCAAATAAAAATCTATAACTAGTTTGCTTCTAGGTAAAACTGTTTCACAATTTAGCGAGAAACAAATTAATTCTATAACCTTGTTTACTTGGCGAGCGTAAAATGATTACCGAAGGCTGAATTGGAAAACTTTTTTTTTATGCAGCAGAGAGTAACAAACAAGTATATTCGGCCTGGCCTGAGTGGTGGGAACCAAACATTATAGCCTATAGTGACATTATAGCCTACATATGTGGAAATTAGGAAATTTACTCACAGTAAAAATGAAGCGTATCTACATTTCAAACAAAGGCAATAGCCGACGACTCTACTACCCTGATAATAGTAGTGTGATAAATATTAACAAACAAAAAATTTTATTACAAGCAAATGTCTAAATAAAAAAAAGTCTTCAAAACTACAATCAGAAAAATCAAAATATTGTTTAAAAAAAATCTAAATGTTTTTTGAGATCGGTCCCAAATACAAGAGACAACATTTAGCTTTTTTTTATAATTTCTTTTTCCTACCTAATTTTGCAAAATCTCGAAATATTGTTATTCTTTCTATCGAGTTCAGTCAAGTATTATATTTCCCAGGGCGAGACCTCCAACTTCGAGAAACACCCGCGGAGCCTTACCTGCGCACTAAGGATCTATCGCACCCCAATATAATACCACCAGCGTATGAACTGGAACTGTTGGTTGGTGTCACGTTACAAAAGGATATTCGATAAAATGTACATTATTCTTAACCCTTCGAGACTTATTGAAGTTATATATAATGATTTGTCGGCCCGGCCCCCAATTTTAATTTGGATTCGATGTAATATTGATTAAAATTATGTATAATTGATAAGATATAGGTCCAAAAGTCACTTCTTTATATTGTAGTATTGCTTAACCTGTTCTATTGCTAAATATTACCCCAGTAAACCCTATATATATTGGATGTGCTTTCATGAATGTAAAAAAAAACTGTATTGTTGTACACCGTATGTTATAAAGCTTTCCTATGTATTTTATGATTAGATTATTCTTATATTCATAGGAATTAGTTCACACTATGACAAATTCATAAGTCAAGTTTCCGTTTTTGTGTCACTTTTGTTAACTTAACGCACTATTATTAAGCAAACTTAACAAAGGGATTATTTATAAAGGTATTATAATATGTTATTATAATAGGTATGGTAATTTGTTTTTTACTTTTCTTTTCATAGAAATCTGTAGATAGCGATGCTGGTTGTATAATAATTAATAATATGCAGTACTGTTGTTAGCATACATATTGTGCAATTGTATAATATCCCAAGTAAAAAGAAAAAAAATAGCGGTTTTAGTAATCATTCTTGTCATAATAACATTACAACACTGTGATAATAATAAACTGATTTCGAATTCAAATATATTTTAATTAGTATTTTAAGCACTATAATACGAGTATATTTTAATCTTTACCCGAGCGTTCTATAATCTTAAACCTCTATAATTATTGCTGTAGCTAACCCACTGACCTATAGGTACTATATTTATCCGGGAGAAGCGGAGGCGCTTCTATCTTTATTAAATCATATAAATTTATTATAGCTATATTTAAAAGTAGATATTTAATTCATTTATACGTAGAAATTAGTCAACGTATTTATTAAACTACTTCTTTACTAATACTAATTCTTTAATGATACTTTGATAATACAATTATTAAAACTATACATAGAAAAACAATGACACGACAATAAAGCTCATACAATTACTAGTAAGATCTCACAATATCGTTACACGATACATAATAATATTGTTTTCAAGAAACATCACTACAAAATATTCGAGAGTTAATACAACTTGTAACTTGAAACAACAAACACAAATACAATTTTCGAACAATGTAAACAGAAAGTACCTTTCCCATCGTAAAATATCCAGCCGAATCTGTAAGTTTGCTGCGTTGATAGAAAACGGAACATAATTTTACAGTGGCCATAAATAAAATTTGGACATTGCAGAAATAGAGAAATTAGTAGCTTAATAACATAATTAATTATGTTTCACCATACATCAAAGGTGTTTACGTGAAATAAATTGGCGACGTACGGGTATTATTTATATGAAACAGTCTATAATAATATGTTTCACTTAAAATAAGTCTTGATTAAAGGTTTCGACGACTCGTCATTGATGAAGTGTTATCAGGTGAAACGTCTTTCGAAAAAAACACAGTATGACTTTCTACGAAAATTATTTGAAGTTTAATTCATTATATCATATGAATATTGGCGGTATAATCCATGTGGAATTTACCCTGTTTATATGGCGCTGTAGTAAATCTTGATAACTGTGTCAACGATACAGTAAACTACGTGCCTCTGTGTTCCGGGTCGAAAAATAGGTCTTACTAATAGTCTTATTACTATAAATGATATTGAAATAGTTCGGGTTTCTAACTAATAACATTATAAACGCTATTTATTGAAATGCATTTATTTATTAAAGAAACATTTCTCGCCGATTATTATACTCATTCATTATATATTCCCGTGCTCCAGATTGTATTAGGGCGTGTATAAAACTGTGTAAGTTGTGTTGCACGGCGGCGCTGCAGCTTCAATGCATTTGAAATGAATTCAATTCTCAGAAGTGGAGAGGGTGGGGGCGGGCGCCACTTCCGCAACTCTCACCTGGAAACGGCGCAACAAGATCACTGGAAAACTACCCGCGTCACGAGGAAATCTGATTTTGAGAAAATAATACAGGAAGAGAGCGATCATGTTTGGATATTACATTGGAAAGAAACGTTCCAAATGTCAATGTCATTCAACTATAAAATGTAATTAAACAGTACTTGAAAAGATTTTTTGTGTTGTTTGGCAGTAAAGCATATGGGCTGCTCGCTGGTAAGCAGTCACCGTTGCTTATAGACGCTTTCAACTATGACGAGACACTCGCGTGCTGACTACTATAGTCCCTGTCCCTATCCCGTGGAGATCTGACAACCTTACTCACCAACAGAAACACGACACCACAAAGATGCAGTGTTATTTGGCCGTGCTCTTCTGTGAGGAGGAAGTACTAGGAGTCTGCTGAGCCCTCACTAAATTTAAATTATCTTGCTATCCATAGACTTGTTTAAGGATAATTCCTTAGATACTCGATACACTACTTTCAAACTCAGTCCTCAGACCAAATAAAAAAGTAAAAAAATATTGTATTATAAAAACTGCCCCCGTGCCCCTAACAAACTTTCATATTAATAATAAAGAAGAAGCGTCAATAAAGCAACGAGCTCACCTCCTGTTAATTAAAGTTTACATCCAGGATCAGATGCTCGACAACAGCCATAAAACACTGTCGACGGCGAAAGAATCTGGGGTCGCAGCGGCCATGACGGAACTTTGTCCGACGAATGTAGGCACTCGCTAAATTAAGTGCGCTCTTTCAACTCCGGCTACGAAGGAAACCGGGTTTTATTTTAACAAGTTTCTTAAAAATTGTCCAGGAGCCCTGATTAATTTGAAAAGCAACTTTTGGTCGATATTTTATGCAGTTTCTGAATCATGGACTTACGTGGGTAAATCACGAACGTCATGCTTTCTTCAGACTGTTTTCCTTTGAATAAAATTTAAGCTTAATCAAAATTTTACCGTGATTATATAAAGGTCCTAGGTCGGAATATTAATAATAAACTGTATTGAAATGCAAGCAACATGTTTAAACAACACAGACGTTCCAATGAAATTTCATTTTTCGAATGGATAAACAAAGCAAAGTGTTAATGGCAAGAAAACTATTAAAATAGAATATCTCAGTATAGAGCTACATGTACGAAACGATAAAATTCTTCACTAAACACACAACACGCAATAGCACCCAAGATATTTCCAGGATTTCTCAGGAACTTAACACAGAGAGCTCCCTGGCGAACTTTTATTTCTGATTTTCGACGTACAAGGGTATCCTAATGAGATAATTCGTAATATACTACACCCAGCATGGTCTTTACTACGCCAAAATAGAATAAAACTTACCTCTGGTCTTGATCGAGTTAACGTGGAACGGGGAAACAGAATTACGGCAGTTAGGCGGCGCACGGCCGTGTAAATCACCCAGCGACCGTCCTCCTCACTCCTACTGTAAACGGCGAGCTCTCTCGCTCTCTCCTAGGAAATGAAGCACGTGCCGGCAGACGAGACATTTTCTACACCGATATCCTGTTTTCCTTTCTGCCTTTTATGATAGGAAAAGAGATTATTTTTCTCAATCAACTGTTTGTGTTTTACGATCCAGTGAAGCACTGAGTACAGGCCGAGAACTAATGCACTAACACGTAAAAGGATTTGGACATTTCGTTTTTAATAGTTTTCTATTTTACAGTCCATCTGTCTGCTAACTAACTTAAAGCAGAATACTTAAAGCACTTCAAGTTTTACGGTCTTCAAGATAACATCGTTAACCTACCATTTATGACGACATCCATCACTGATGTCCATTTTCTATTGAAAGCTACCAAAATAGCTTTGCGGAATGTAAAGTCAACCTTAAAAGAATAGGAGGAAACAGCAGCACCCAAATCCGCTGCCTCACAGGTGCTCTCACTGGCCACTTTGCCACTAAACGACACCTGTGTACAATAGGCAAAGCTGAAGACCCCAACTGTAGAATGTGTGGTGAGGAGGAAGAAAGCATGGAGCACATACTATGTGACTGCGATGCACTAGCCAATAGGCGACTAAAGGTCCTGGGTCTAGGTTACCCTAAACCAGAGGACTTAATAGACCTTATTCCCGCCAACATCGTAAAACTCATACAAAATGTTTTCAATGTTGGCGGGGATGGGTAATAAGGAAAGGGGAAGCACAAAAGATCCCATAGGGTCGAAGTGCTCTGAGACACAGCCTCAGCCCCTTACATAAGAATAACAAAGAATAATAATAACAAAGAATAATAATAATAAAGTCAACAATACTCAGAATATTCAACAATGTAAATTGAGTTCCTTGCCGTAAGTAAATGATCACAATCGCGAACTCCAGTGCCAGGTATTCCAGTTTCCATAAGTGTTATCAAGGCGTCGTAAGTGGCGACCGTAAGTCGCCGGGGGGTGGCGCTATCTCGCTACTACACAAATTAGAGCCGACGTGATGTACGCCGCTTTAAACTGCCTCTGTTCCCGAACTTGCCGCCGACTGAAATACGTCCGGGAACTTCACCCTTATTAGCTTAGATGTAAGTTATGTTTACGGCGCATTTTGTGGTTACCTGAATTATGTGCTGCGTATATTAAAAGATACTTTTGGGCTCGTTGACGTTGACTTCGACCTCTGAATTTACCCTTATTTCCTTACCGTTGCTCATGTTTACGGTAACAGTTTGAATTCTGAATCCCTGAGTGGTCGTCAAGGGGAAGATGATTACAGAAATGCAACAGCATAAGTCAAATGCCCAAAGGAGTACGGGTTACAACATTTCAAGCACAGAACGAATAAGAAAATAAAGAAATAGAACATACACTGAAAGTCGAAAGTGTCAGCAATAACAACAAAAATGCCTACTTCGCTTTCTCAAACACTAGATAACTCGAGATGATCGTCGATCGATCGAAAGACTAGGCTCATACAACACTCGTAAAATATAATATTCGAACGCAAGTAAACCGACAACATTTTCCTATTACGCAAAATAAAAAGGGCTATGGGAAATGCTGCTAAATGAAACTGAAACGGTCCTACGAGCCGGATATGTCAGTTTTTATCAACGAAATAAAAGGTTTACTGTCATTGAACATTGTTTTTGGGATAAATCAGATGACATGCCCAAAGCGTCTCAATTATGAAATGTCGTATAACAGACGTGACGTATTCCTTCATGAAGCATTTGTATTTTCTAAGTGTTTTATCTCCAATAATGGTAAATATAAATAATGTGTTGAATAATAACGTTTGCCTTTGAATTTGAATGTGAAAAATGTGATATAAAGAAAATCTCAAAATCTTTTTTTTTATTCAAGGTATTTGACTCGGCCTTGTCTAGTTGTCAGCTAAGTATATGCGCAGTAATTAGATGATTAACATACCTTTTATATTTTTATTCAAGTTTTGGTTTAAAAAGTAAAACCATTCAGTATAAAAAAGGGTGAGAAAGTACGTAGATATGGAAAATAAAATAAAAAAACAATTGACAGGTTCACTTTTTAATAAGTACAATTAATAAGTTTTCATGTTTTTGTAATACAATGATTACATATAATTTTAGTAAAATATGCATAGGTATTTTAAATAAGTACCTTGGACTTTGAGTTTTATATCTCGCGATCCCGGTTTTTGTTGTTAGCGAACTTCGTTATCGTTTAGATTTATTACTTTTTCTACAGCCCCTGGTTATCACAGAAGAAACACAACAATGCGGTTAACAATATTATTATACCCAAAAACCTTGACGGTGGCGGGCAGATTTAAAACCAAGCTGGAGATCATATCTTTGGTGAACCACTAGACTATGTTATTTATAAGAATGGATTCCGAAATCATAAGAAAATACCAAAACCCGATACTCCGATTGCGTGAATATTAAAGCTTATCAATATTAAAGGTTTTCTAGATCACTTAATTAATTAATCTTATTAATTTAGCCAATCAAGAAATTCACTCTTTTTATGAAATAAAAAGATCTTTATTTAAATGGACTTTGCTAAGAACTTTTAAATCGTCAAAACTCTACCACCATTTTGGGACGAAATAATTATTTTAATCCAGTAACTAGTAACTTACAATTGAATTAACGTTAGCATCGATTTAATCCATGTCCAACTTAGTTCAGATTTAAAAGAAACAAAATTAAAATTAGCATTAATAACATTGACATAAAGTACGAGCAGTTAATTGCTAACGTGTTTGTTTTTTATTATTTATAAATTTTCCTATAAGCTCCTACTGGCATCGTAAACTCTCCAAAAACTCAAATAAAACGACGAGGTGAAATCTCAGTCGAGCAGAGTGATTGATTGTTAATAGGTTTACGAGGACGACGAGATTAATATCTGCCGTGTGTGTAGCTCAACAAACGATTAGTAAGTACGAGACTACTACAATACGTTGTGATGACTCAATTAGCGGGCTAATTACAAACCGACCTCCGATTGCATAATGACGAACAACTCTCAGCAGAGCTGGCTGTAACTACAGACGCGATGGAGACAGCGCCCAGCCGCGCACTTGCTAACTCGACTACATATGCAAATGGGCTTGTTTGAGTTTGGGACTCCAAGGAAACAACCTTATAACTTGCTTACAACCTCAAAATCTACGAAAACTTTAACACTTGAAGGCACTTTCATTTTAGAAGTTTGCAATATTTATAACGCTACACTTCTACGGAACCGAGCTTCCAGGTCCAGGAAGTTCCATGATACATGGAAAAGACTGTAGGCTCCACCACACAAGGTCCACCTACGACAGGCTTAGCTCATACCAACCATGGTGTTGCAGTACTAACCCAGAAAAGCAATGTATACAATATATTAGGTTGGGGAAAAAGTCTTTTCGCATTATAGTATGTATAAACTTGTAATAAAATCTCTTTGGCTATACTATTTGTATCTGGCTGGTTTTGGTATCATTGAAAGTTTAAATTTTAAAGAACATAATTCCAAATTCAAATTAGGAAAATGTGTGATTTTCATTTGTTTTTCGTACCGCCAAGACACAGGCCAAGATGAGTGAATCTAATGAAGAAATTCGATACATTTTAAAATTTTACTACAAAAAAGGTAAAAATGCAACGCAAGCCGCGAAAAAAATTTGCGATGTTTATGGACCTAGTGCAGTGTCTGTGAGAGTAGCACAAATTTGGTTTAAGCGTTTTCAATCCGGAAATTTTGATGTCAAAGATGCACGTCGCTCTGGTCGCCCTATTACAGATAAAATGGATGCCATTTTTGAAAAAGTGGAGCAAGATCGGCATGTGAGTAGTTACGACGTAGCTGAAGAACTGGGAATTGACCACAAAACAGTTTTGGCGCATTTGAAAAAAACTGGGTACACAAAAAAGCTCGACATTTGGGTACCTCACGAGCTCACTGAAAGAAACCTAATGAACCGTGTACTCATTTGTGATTCTTTATTACGACGTAATGAAACCGAACCATTTTTGAAGAAGCTGATAACTGGTGATGAAAAGTGGATCACGTACGACAAGAACGTGCGAAAAAAGTCGTGGTCAAAGGCCGGTCAGGCTTCACAGACTGTGGCGAAACCCGGGTTAACTCGCAACAAGGTGATGCTGTGTGTGTGGTGGGATTGGAAGGGCATTATTCATTATGAGCTGTTACCACCAGGCAGGACCATCGATTCTGAACTCTACTGCGAACAACTGATGAGATTAAAGCAAGAAGTTGAGAGAAAGCGGCCGGAATCAATCAACAGAAGGGGTGTGGTTTTTCATCATGATAACGCTAGACCTCACACATCTTTAGCCACTCAGCAAAAATTAAGAGAGTTTGGCTGGGAGGTGTTAATGCATCCGCCGTATAGTCCTGACCTTGCACCTTCAGATTTCCACCTGTTTCGGTCTCTTCAGAATTCTTTAGGCAGTGTCAGGTTAACATCACGAGAGGACTGCCAAAACCACTTGTCGCGGTATTTTGACCAGAAGTCCCAAAATTTCTATAGCAATGGGATCATGTCCCTGCCTACAAGATGGCAAAAAGTTATCGAACAAAATGGTACCTACATACTTTAGTTAAATGTAAATAAACTATATTAAAAAATGTTTTGAATTTTCTTAAAAAATGAGAAGAAACTTTTTCCCCAACCTATTATATACGTAACGTATAGCACGTCGATAAGTACTTAAGTTACAAAGAACTGCGTGCTTGCCGATCACCGGAGTATTTAGAACCACGCCAATGGCAGTAAGGAGATACTACTCATTTAAATTTCTCCGCTGCATATAGTCATAGAAACTGAAGCTAGGAAGCTTTATACAGTCCGTTAATGCTCTATTATCAAAACTATTAAGCAACACGTCGTTTTAAACAGGAAACTACTATCAGTTATTTTACACTCGGAAACCTTCATAGGAGACATTCCTAGAGGATGGAGGAAATTCATAAAGCGAGGTAGCAGACAACAGGACCGAGCCATCTTGGGCGATTCACGGCTCCGTAATAATAATAATTCATTTATTTATTGTTTCATGTTTTTCAAGGTGCTTCACAAATTATCACAAAATATACAATAATTAAGATACGGCTAGGCGAAGCAAGGCGGGGCGAGACGACACGACAAGACAAAATAAGATAAGATTGGTATGGCTCTTGTTTTAAATGAGGTAACTTCAGTCTTAAAACTTGGAACATAATATTGTGTAGACAAGTGATACCAAAGTACGTGTAGAAAGAACATAGAAAGAATCAACAAAACTATACATTTTGTAACAGCCCGCTGTTCTGTAAAGAGTTTTTTTTTAGCTAAGAGGGACAGACCTTTGTAATTATTCGTGTAGGTAGAAACAATGCCATATCCCGACCTCAGAGCACGACAGACAAGCGGACGCCAATATGAAAATCACTCGGGAGGTCTGCTATACCCACTGAGGGCTGCTGGCATTCTGAGAGAAACTAGGTTGGCTGGAATATTTATTTATTTAGAAAACCAACAGCCTTTACAATAATTATTAAACAGATCTGTAAAATTAATAGTATTGCCTATAACAAGTTTTCTTTGATTTTATAGAGAATACAATTTTGTTGGAATTAAAAAACAATTATACTCTGTAATTACCTAGGTTAAGCAACTCAATGGTTTCAAGTGTACCAATAGCGCCCTTTCTGTGGAAATACCTCAACTCAAAAGAAGAGTGCAATCAAATAACACTCCACTACACTACATGCTATGAAATTGAAGTCCAGGTGGAAGAGGATGGGTTTAGGTTTGCAGCGCGTGACTGAAACCTCAGTGCTGCAAGCGTCTGTAGGCAACGGTGAACGTTTACAGGCGATATGTATGCTTGTTGGCCGCCGTGTTAGTACAAAATTATACCCACTAATCCATTCCTGCTACATAAGAATCACACATAAGCAAACAACACGCCAATTTGATTTGTCAGTTTATCAGATCGTATTATCTGGCGAAGGCAAAAAGGTACCCAAGAAACGTTGACAAGATTACACAGACACGTGAAATTTTCTGGATGACCTACAGACGTTGCAAATCATCACAAAATGTACCTCGTTTGGGAGCAAACTCACACGGGCCACTTGGCACAGTTGGCATAGCGTTTATCGAGTTATGCCTCCGCCGCCCGGGGGAGAGGACCGTACGTAAATTACTTACCGCTTCGGAAGCGACGTTTTGTTACGGCACTGTTTGGCTCGCTGAATTATTCGCGAAATGTCGAATCATTCGCCGAAACGACTTCGGGTACTACTCGACGACACTACAAATATTATAAAATAGTGCTGTGTTGGAAAGTGGCACTTGTAATAATACCGATAAGAACTACGTAAGAAGTTGTAGTGTTTTATGACGTTTCGTAGCTGGTAGCAAGCTCGTATATAAGGAAATGAAGGATGGGAAGGAATATGTACGCGAGTCCTACCTATAGCGGGCTATGATTGCCTCCGATCACGATGTAAGACTGGAGTTTGTCTTTGCCACACACACGTATTTGTTTTTATTTACAGAACTACTTTATTTTTCGTATGCTTCATGCGTTTATTCAAATTAGAGGGAAGATTGTCAATATTTTTTGTATAAAAAGGTCAAGCAAATGACTCCAATCCACCTGATAGTAAGCAGTAGTGTAGTCCAAATGCTAAGATAGCTGGTGCGAGAGATGAACCGCCGCGCTAGCCACCCTCGCCTTGCTGACCTGCAAGGTGCTTCTTCACGCCTCTTTTGAATGACCCAGCATTGTAACACGTGTGCTGGCAGTGAATACCATTTCTTGATTGTGCGACAAAGAAATGAGTTGCCAAATTTCTTAGTACGCGTTGGAATTTTGTCTACAGTAAGGAGTTAATATAGTGTGTATTTTAGATCAACATAAAAACAATCTCAATTATAATTTTTCTCCTCTGAATTACGTCTAAAACAACAGTTGTAATTAACATGAACTCTATCAACAAACTAAGAAACTCTCGAATTGAAATCATAAACACTATGGAATAATATTATTTTTGCGTTTACAAACGCGTAAATATTTTTAATACGAAAAATGCACTGAAAAAAATCGACTTGCCTCAGGCGGGAACAATGTTTATCATAAAAACATAAGCACCAAGCACTGACAAATTTCGACAGCGAAAAGCAGTGTCTCAGTGGCGTAATGGTCAACGCAGCCGCCCCGATTGCGGAAGATGCGGGTTCGTTGCCGCCTAAGGCAAGTCGATTTTTTTCAGTGCATTTTTCGAGTATCATAGACACTATTTCTATAATAAATTATAACTTTTGGATTGTCTATGATCAGCTACGCCCCCAGTGAATAACAACACATTATACTTTTTACTCCACGCCATTCCTTACTAAAATAATGAATGATAATTACGCCAATTAGTCCGACCCTCTGTTCCAGAAGGTTTTCAGGAAGAGATAATATTTCTCTTATAATAGGCAATCTTCAATTTCAAAGAGGCTTGCTTAATCTCCTCAGACTGAAGTGATTTTGATTTTCTAAAGTGTTTCCGTTATCGGTAGAATTCCTTGGGATGAGATGACGTTTAATTAACGTTGATCAATTAATTGGATAACATATTTTAATAAAATTATAAACTTAAACGTATTGACTTTTGTAGTGTGTGACGCGCCTCTCCTGACTTAGCATAAGTTAGGCTAAGCAATAGATGTAATTAGTGTTAAGTTCATCAGTAATAAACCAGACATAATACAGAACACTCGTCCTTTTAATAGTTCTCCCGGTCCCCACATTGCATGGCGACCCTGCCAGTGCTGCCTCGTGGCAGTGCTGCGCAGATGGAACAGTAATTTTATTTTATTTTTTATGTGTTCGGACTTGAGTGAATTTTATAAAGTAAAATATTTACAGACAATATTTTTCGCAATAGACGATTATCTAAAAAAAAAAATATATAGTGTAGTTAATTAGTGATTTAACATAGTACAGTAAGTGCTCTGAAGAAATTGGCATATAACGAAATTATGAAAAATAAATAAGGGAAGATGCCCTTTGAACATATGAAAGAAATACTACGACTAAGAAGATGAAAATATGAAGAAGTATAAAGAAGGATGAACATTCCTAATTGTGAGGAAAACAAATAAAGTAAAGAAAATGTAAGTTTGAAGAAGAAAATTAAATAATCAGATACATAAATAACTTCAAAATACAAATGAGAGATGGAGAATAAATAAGGATGACGATTCAGAAATAATGCTGAGAGCCGGGAGATGTTCGTGTCTGATGAGTGTAATATGCTGGGCGCCGGGAGATGATGGAGTCAGATTTGGATGTGATCCTGGGCGCCGGGAGTTGAACGAGTCAGATGTGGACACCTCTAGACTGGGATGACCCCTTTCGAATTAGATGGAAAATTGGTGCACAAAGGTTTTATTGTTTAGTAGTATTAATTTTTATTTTTGTTAAAATTCAGAGCACACCATTATTAATTTTGTATTTTTTATATTATAGATATGGATATCTAGTATTAATTTTAATTTTAAACTGTTGGCAATAATAACAATTTTTTAAAAATAATTTTTTACTCTACGATAATTAAAAAGAAATTGTGGTTAGTAATTTAAATTATATTTTTTCTGTTTTACTGAAGGCTTACAGAGTTTATTATTTGATGCTAATTTTAATTGTAAATTTGTAAGAGCCACTCTGATAATTCGACGACAAATCTAAAAATATAACGACTATATTTCTGTGTAATAATATTTTTTTTTCGTAGCTAATGTATCATTTTTTTGTTTTAAGAAACTTTGTGTCAAAAATGCACTGCGTAAAGGTAAGTTGCATGCTTTCTTTAGATCACTTCCAGAATGATATTTTAATTTGGACATAATATCAGGTAAAAAGAAATATTTTTAAAATTATTATCAAGAAGTACTAATTTTTTACAAATTATTTAAATAACATGAATTAATTGGATTTTTTTAAAAAAGAGATTTCATAAATAGTGCAAATTATTTTGAATTGAGTACTAATTTTTTTTTTACATAATTCTGGGAGCGATAATGTTTTTTTTCTAATGATAATGATTTTATTTTCGACTGTATTGTTGTGTTTTATATTTTGTGTCTTCTCTTCAAACGATTTGATTTTTCGCTTTACACCTTATGTTATATAGAAATTATTTACATTTAAATATTATTTTTGGGTCAAGTATAAAAATGATTTTATTCACCACAATAGGAATTTAATTTAATCCAAGTATTGCTACTAGTATTTTACATTACATTTTCACAATACGTGTCAGCACGTTTTGGTTTTTGTTATGGACATTTAAATATAAATTATTAATATAAAACAAATGGATTTGCCATTTAAAGTAGCCAATTTTAAGTATACGATTTTATATAATTCATTTAGATATTGTTTTTTTTCTCAGTTTATATTTTAATTTCTTGATAAAAAAAATAAATTGATAGGTAGGATAAACTTGTAAAAGAAAAGGAAAATTTGAATTTCACAGTACATTGATAACATGAAGTATTTTAATCGAGTTTTCAAAATAGGTACTCATTCAAAATTTTAGATTATAAATTTTCGCTTTTATTTTATTAGAAGTAATAAATAAGGTTCCATATTTCTTTGAGAGTAATGTGTGGTTTTATGTTTTTGGATTCCCGAGTAAAGACAAAGTTTGAAATCGGTATTTTTGCGTTAAATTAAGCGTCTTTTAAATTTAAAATAGCGAGATAACATTGCAAATAGATAATTTGACTTTTTGATATGAATAGAGCAGATTAATTTTAGATTATTATTAGGTAATCATTTTCCTATTTTTATATTGTTTGTATTTTGCTGTAATCTTTCTTTTGTTATACCTTTACACTTTTTACAGATTTATTTTCGAGTATTTAAATATAAATTTAAAATGGTTATTTCCTACACGTGTTATCGATATAACTTGTTATATTGCGAAATTAGAACGCAACAAAAATTCGATGCGAACTTTAGACTTCAATGCACAAATTGCAAGTTCAACATTTTACAGCATATCGGTTGCTAACCATACCAGACATGCTGAGTATGATTTTTATCGTGGGATAGTTTTAAATAGCATTTGATAATAGTAAAGTCACTTGAAAGTTAATCTAACTATAGTATTTGTTAATTTGTGACATAGGTAAAAGCATTTTCGTATTTTGCACTAAGTAATATTTTTTTTATTATAAAGTTTTATGTTTTTTGGTGTTAGTTGTCTATAAAAATCTGTTATTCCTTAATAGCTATCTAATAATCGATAAAATACAGTACCTACGTAGTTACAGAATAGTATGGAAAGCTGTTTACTTATAAAATTCTTCTCGAAGTTTTCAATAACAATGTGTCAGGTAAATTAGCGAGATAGGTGGTCGTGTTATGAGTAAGTTAAAATTACATGCCACGTATGGAATTGTTGTCGTCGAATATTATCAGAAGTCATAAGATACATTTGAAACTATAACAATGTTCAATAAGATATTCTATTTCATTTATGTGATAAAAATAGATTCGTCATGATAATGATTGTAAATGAAAGTTTTAAATAAATACATAGAAGTATATAAAAGAAAGATAGACGCTATAGAAAATGAAATGATTATAAACAGTTGAAAAATAATTAGAAGAAAGTATTACATAGAATTATATTTTGAAGCTTCTCATAACGAGCTATTTTTTATTGAAAGTTTTTTTTTATGAATAGGATTATAGAAAAGTAAAAAGAAGGATATTATAAAGTAAGGAAAGTAATGAAAATATAGTAAATGAATGTCGAATAGATAGACTGAGTAGATAGTATTAAATATCTTTTTGTAACTTATATTGATTACAATTAGTTACTATCTTCTCAATATGGCAAAGTAAGTTAGGATATTTGTTTGTGTTTTAACAGTAGGTTTTGAATAGAGTTACAGTAATATTTATAGAAGTAGGCTGATAATTTGGTTATTACGACATCGATATGTGATTGGACTGATCACCCAAAAGCAAGTCTAAGATCATATTAACCAAATTAATCATAATAATGGAATGTAGAATAAATAGAATTGTTTCGGAATGAAAGGTTTTTAAGAGGTGAGATATATAAGTATACGGTACACAAATGAAGAGGTACTATGGGGATCAGGTCCTTCAGAATAAATTGCGATGTGACCGAGAGTCCACGCTGAAAGCTGTCGGAGACCAGTGAAGAGTCTTAAATCATGACCCTATAAATAAAGTATGGTGCAAATATGGTACGTGGAGGGTCAGATCCTTCTATCGATCATGGTGTGAACGAGCTTTCCTCTGTGAGATAAGTTGGAGTCCAAAAGAGGCTTAAAACATATGACCTCCAATAATTAAATAAGGGCGCGCGACCCATTAAAGGCACTGGGATGCCAAATTATGTGATATAATAATATGAGTCGACTATAAATAAAATATGTACCAAATGAGTTATATAAAAATAAAACGGCTGGCCAGACCGTATGATGATAATTATAATATAAGTACCTAGTTGTGGGAGTTTTATGAAGTCAAGTGTACCGATACGTAATAAAATGAATGAGTTGAATAATGAGAATATTTTGAAAGTGAGATGATAAGTTGAATAATGATGTGTTTATTAGATGAAATAATGACAAGTGAGTATAAATAATCATGAAGAAGTTAAAGTTAAATGAGATAAGAGATATTTGATAAAGTTGATTTAATAACTAAAGTTAGAAAGGAAACTTAAAGTTATCCTTGAAATGAAATTAATAAATTTTGCTAAGGTTTTGTGACTAAATAGTAAGTAATTATAAATATTTTAGATATTATAATGACGAGAACCAGTCGATTTTTTTTGAGAACCATAAGATATTTCTTTTGTCTATTACTAATTGAATTTTTTTTATACGGATATATTAGTATAAAAATTAGAAAACAGTAGCAAGTATTGTACAAATAAGCAAATATAACTATTTTTTTGTTCGAAAACTGTTGTCCAATTATAAGTACAAGAATCAGTAAGTACAGAGTTTATTTAAAGTGTTTAATGTTTCAAATCATTGCAAATTGATAAAAATAATGTACTTAATTAGATTTTTTTTCTTTAATAATTAATTGAATATATAACTATAAAATTTTATTATTATTATTAAATACTTGTACATATATATATATATATATATATATTTGAATTTATGAACAAAATTTTGTTGCAATAAGGCATTAAGTAGGTATATTATTTGACATTTGATATTCTGAATTTATATTATGAAAAATAAAGAAATTGTTTCGTTGACATGAAGAAATAAATGTATAACAAATAATAAGATTGTTAAATGCGGTTCGTATATTATAAAGATTACAAGAAAAATGTTTTACATACAAATACGATTTCTTTTGTTTTAAATATTATATAGGTACCTTATATTCTCCATAAATAACACGTTTAAGTAAAATATTTTTAAAAGAAAGTTTTAAATTTGTATTGCCAACAGTGCCTTTGTTTTATTTTTTTGTTGAATAGTTGTTGTCTTTGATTTTTTAGTAGAATATTGTATTATTTAGAAAAAAAAATGTATTTTTTTTCATAAAAACGGGGGAGGTGTAGTGTGTGACGCGCCTCTCCTGACTTAGCATAAGTTAGGCTAAGCAATAGATGTAATTAGTGTTAAGTTCATCAGTAATAAACCAGACATAATACAGAACACTCGTCCTTTTAATAGTTCTCCCGGTCCCCACATTGCACTTTAATTAAAAAATTAACTAGACACAGATAATAATAATATGACATTCATAAAACATGACGGACCTCACGTTTTGGTCAATTTGAAAATGAAAAAGCTCTTTATTTAAATGGACTTTGCTAAGTACTTTTGAATCGTCAAAAGCCCTACCACCATTTTTGGACGAAATAATTATTTTACTTAAATAATTATTATTATGCTGAGATAGAGAAGAAATGGCGAAAGAAACTCCACAGCTTACAATTTCGTTATGATTTCAAAACATCATTACAGTCAATAGATATATCAATATGAATAAATTACAATTTTAAATGCGTAAATTTTGGGCAGTTTTACTCCCACGCATTTGGATCATTTAAATAATAATTTATCTTGTAATAATGTAATAATTTCATACGCATATAAACTTATTTGGTCATGTCAATATAGTAGTTTGCTGCACTACTATTATACATACATGAATAAAGTCACGCGTTTAGTATACAGAGTTCACTCGTTCTACTATCTTTGAGTACTCATATTTCTTTTGGTTCTCAGTCCTCATACAAGCTCGGCGATGTTTTCCAAGATGTTTTCGACGTCCGCCTAGGTCTTCTACTATTATTCCACTGTTTACTAGTGCTCATAAAACTATAAAACTTAACTGAGTTTTATAGTTTTATGAGCTCTTTTAACAGCGAAATAATATATATGAGTCCCTGGAAAATTGACTACGCTTTGTGTAAGGAAATCAGTTATCACTACAATTCCCCGGGAGCAAGTCCTATGCCAAAACGAAGATCGTTCCCATTGTCCCGGAGCTGACAGCCTACTTTAAATACGTAGACCCAATAGCTGGGCTTTTGTTCTCCACTCTTTGGTGTGGAATAGTCATCTAATCTGTTATGATTAGCATAACAAACACAAAGGACATCTCGGACAATGCGAGCCTCCACCGGATTCATTTGTTATGGAATCTAGGGTTGCTCATAAAGTGGATGGGATGTAAAAATTATATTGTTGCCATTTTATAAGCTGACGTATAAAATGTCAACGTTGGTACCCGAATTTATTTACTGACTTTTGGCAGTAACGTTGATACAGCAGTATTAGCTTTATTTCATATAAACAATAAACCTTGCTGGCCCAGGAGTGCTGGTTTGAGATTGATTTAAACTACTTTGTTTCAAATAATTTTAAATATTTGGAACCCATATAAAAATTGACTGCTTTTTCATTGCCTTTGTTGAGACGTTGAAAACAATTGATACAGGTAAGTATATCAAGGACCTGGGCCCCGATCGCGGTAAATAATTTCAAGTCGAACGCAGATGAAACACAGACGCTGTCAAAGTTACGTTTCTGTTAAGCCCTGTCCGCACAGCAGTCTGGCGGCTGAGATTGTGTAACATCTGCCCAGGTTGTTGACTTTTGCGTTAGATTGTTTACTGAAGAATCGTTACTTTTTGAGTTTGATGCCCCTTTTTGTAGGCGAAAGGCTGGCAACCTGTCACTATTTGGAGGCACCGCATGACCCATACTGCCAGATGTGGCTTTATCCGTAACAAAATATTACCCAAGGCTCTGCTAAACCACACGCGAGATTACGAGCGTGATCGTAGGTATGTATGTGTATCAAAGAGAAAATAACTCTAATCATAAAATAGATAATTTTAACGTACCTTAAAAAATAAGAAATAAAAAGGTATAGAAACTTTAGTGTTGAATAAAATCAGTCATAACAAAGCTTATTATGGCACCAACAAACAAGGCAGTAATGAAAGTTTAGAACTCCGTCTCAGGCCAGGCTACTCACATTTATTACTAGATGTTTGACTAGTCAAGACACACATTAAACTCACGTATTTTACCGAGCCAGTACCTACTCTATGATTCTGCTGTTATATGCACCCGCACAATCCTCGTACATATCATTTTATGGATTTGAGATAGAAATATAACAATCCGTGGAATTTTATTACAAGTAGGTACAGTAAAAGTTGGCAGTCAAAAAGTGAATTGGTCAGCAATATTCGAATTGTTCATCTGATAACCCTAAGTCAGATAAAACTGTACTATAGCTTGATAGCTACAAGACTTTTTAACTTCAATTTTCAAGAAAGCTCAAGTAGCAAAATTTCCTTGCCCCTCAGTCCTTACTTAATATACAACACAGCGTCTAGACTGTTGTTGGTGCACGTATAGAACGAAGACAACAATAGGAATTCCGTACACGTTTTAGTAACTCAAAAACTTTTGGGCAATGTGTGTCTTGACAGAATACTACCACCGACGATATCTGCGTTGTTCCTTGCACGTTGTTCTCAGAACAATTCCTTATGGTGGACTGACGAAATTGATGGCTTGAATTTCATTTCGTAAGCGTACAAATTGTAAGTATGTATAAGGATTTGTTTTTTTAGCTTCACTGTATGATGTTTCTAAATTATTATTTCACATCGCACGATCTAAAACAGAAAGAAAACAAAACACTATACAAACCCTAGTTGTAGCAGAGTAGAGACTTTATTCAGAATGCAAGCGATGTTGTCCACCGTACATTAACCGTAACTCAAGCACAATTCTCTTTGTTTGCACAGCAAACATTTTGTGTAACAAGCCCTGACTTAATAACTACAATTCATAGAACTGTTCAAACTTTACATATTGTTGCACAGAAATTTCCAGATTCCAGGAATGGCGGCGGTCACGAGTCCGTAAACAGGGTTCCGTGAACCGATTAGGAACTCGCAAGTCCACTTAAAGAACCATTTGTCTGATGAACGATGTGCGAGCGAGCTAAAGTTGTCGCGTGGAGCAGTTTGGAGCTCGCAGGAAACTTGATATTAGTGGAATCGAAGGTGAAACTTCACTCTCCCAAACTGAATTGTCAAAGACAAATATACGAAGAATCGTTAATGGACGTCTTCAAGACTGAAATATATTGATGGGTTACTGCTCCTGCTTGCCGTTTCGTTTCTGACGACTTTAGAATAGGAACTTGAATAGACGGTTTCTACGAGATCTTTCTTACGAGACTTTTTTCTACTCTACATAATGTATTTTCGTGAATAATACTTCTACTACAAGCAACTTACTTGGAATTAAAATAACATTCTTTGCCTTTGAGACTTGAGGTTCAAATATCGTAAAATATTGTCACCTATAACAACTTCTTGGTACCTACTAATTGCGCTGTAAATTATGTCGAAATTCTACGGTAAACAGATTCTAAGAAATTTTTACTAGCTTCTAATGCTTTAGAGTAAAATTGTTAAAATCGAATAATGATATCGTATATCATCTGTTACAAAGTCGTTTTATTAGTATTGAATAAAAAGAGGATTAGAAATCATACAAGTCAGCTGTCACGAGTAAACTCGACCCAAGAAAATGAAGGGTACATAAATACGTCTCGAGACATGGAAGATTGAGAGGTGAGGTCGGCATTGGGTGACCCGCGTCGGATTGACTTCAGCCATTCTGAGGTTTTACCACGAATCTTTTTAGGAGAGACTCACGCCATTTTAATAAAAATATATTGAAATCCGCTTTTCTTTTTTGTTGTATCCCAATTAGCATAAAACCCAGTATTATTAGCAAAATTCGCTTTAACTAATACCTACTTTATTGTCAGTTTCTTAATACTATAACTTTTCTGCTTTCATTTTAAAGCTAAGCTTAGCTACCAATACCAAGTGCGTGGTCGGTTCTCGGATGGGTGACTGAACATTTTTCAACTCTATTTTATTTTCCTCCGTGCTTCGTCGGCACATTAAGTTGGTGGTGGTCCCAGGTGCTGAGGCAAATAATAGCAAATAAATTGGGAACAGGGTGTGAAATGATGATTCGTTTTATTATTTAGAGTTTTAGCAGAATCATTTAAGATGAAATGAAAAATCTCTTTATTTAAATGGACTATGCTAAGCACTTTTAAATCGTCAAAAACCCTACCACCACTTCGGGACGAAATAATTATTTTACTTAAATAATTATATTATGCTGAGATGGAGAAGAAATGGCGAAAGAAACTCCACAGCTTACAATTTCGTAATGATTTAAAAACATTATTATAGGTCAATATATAATATCAACATAAATAAATTTCCATTCCAAATGCGTAAATTTTACTCCCGCGCATTTGGATCATTTAAATAATCATTTATCTTGTAACATTTTTTCTATAGAACCTAGTTTTTTTTAAATTTATTAATAGACAACTCTCTAATATCCTTCGGAAGCTAATTGTGAAAATGTATACATTGGCCCACAAAGAAATTGTTTATTCTGTGAAGACGAGTTTTATATACAACCAGATCGTTTTCATTTTTCAGAAAAATGCATAATAATTCTCTTTACATACAGTAAATTTTCCAGTATATATTGTGATGACATAGTCACTAATATGTCCTTGAACTTTTCTCTGAGGCAGACACGCGGACCTTATTGATAAATTGCTCTAATAGCCCGTGTTGTGAAAATAACTGAAATAAACCATTCTAGCCGTATCTACATCAGTTAGCTGCCTTATAGTTTTAACTGCATATGCCGGAGAACTTAGTTTACTGTAAAGTTTTACAATATGTGAACCCATTGCAATTTTGAGTCTAACATTACTCCTAAGAAAGCTGTTGTTTCCACAGGTTTCAATTCTACTCCATTTATTTGTACATTAGTTTCTACACGTCTCACATTCGGGGTAGTAAACTTAACTAATTTGTTTTTTTTTTCATTAGGCAACAAGTTATTAAACCAATGAACTACTTTTGCATAATTATCTAATTTTCTATTTATTTTGAAAATCAAAGAAGTGTCATCCGCAACCAACACAATATCATGATTGTCCATTATGAAGACAAGTAATTTATGTTACATAAATGACTTGTCTTACTACATAAGGGACATAAATTATGTACCTAGACTAGAAAGATTAAATCTATGTTCATACCATTTTAGTTTCGATATAAAATTTATACATATACAAAACGAAATTAATCAATGGCATATCAATATAATATGTAGCAAGCAGAAAAAATACACTGAAAAAACTCGACCTGCCCCAGGCGGGAATCGAACCCATCATTCTCCGCAATCCGTGTGGGTGCGTTAGTTTTTCAGTGTATTTTATCTAGTTTTAAAAATATTTACGCGTTTGTAAACGCAAAAATTATTCCTTAATGTACCAAGTACTTTAACAGTATGTTTAAAAAATATATTTTGATGTTTGTATGTACAATGTAAGTACACCAATCACAACTCAGAACCAATTCACAGACAAGTTACAGCCAAAGAAACTCCATAAAGTCCCGCGAAAACTCTGTTTTATTGTAGGCCATATTTCAGTTGTTTTTTTGCTTTTGTGTGGTGTCGCGAGATATTTTTATTGTCTTGTTGTTTCCTAAGGCGCTTACAGATCAGTTAATGTCTGCAAGGAACAATGCCAATGTCTAAAATGTGATTGGAGGTTCCAAAAGGACTAAACAGATTAAGTGAGTTTCTTTTGCCGTTTGTTTCCCGCCAACATGTAAAATAAAGTTAGGTATTTTAAAAAAAAAGCTTTATTTACATCGTAAGCGGTGGTAGGCTTTATTTATGGCGAATTAAAAGTATTCAGCAAGGTCTATTTTAGTAATGTTTTTTTTTTTATTTAATAAAAAAAACAAGTTCTTTCTAAACTTTTGAGTAAAAATCTTGAGTCTGATTTCAACTGAAACAATAATACTTAGGTATTTGACTCATTAATAATTCTTAATAAAGCCAGGCCCTTTCGGGTCCTCGCCATTAGAAATACATAAAACAAATGAATGAAGCTTTTCATTCTTACTTTAAAGAATTCATAAGCTAACCTAATTACGTTCGTTCGTTGTTTGTGACACAAGCAGCACCGCAATTTATTTAAAGAATTGTAGTTCGAATTTTAATTCAAAAAGTACACTATGTTTAATTCATATTCCTGTGTAATAAAGGTAGAGCTGAATATTATTTTGGTCTAAAACTTTATTACTCTACGTTAAAAAAACACTTTCACGTTGTTCCAAGATGTTTCTTATGTTTAAACCACGTTAATTTTCTTTGATAACTTATTTGAAGTTAAAAAAGTTGAAAACTTAAATTCATGGAACGGGCTACAATTTTTTCTAGTGTCATAGTTCGTGTTCAGTTTGAAATAAAGTTGTAAATAATGTGGACGCCCGCAAAGGAGCTCCGTGACCGCACAAGTTCCGGCGCCCGCATCGCCCCCACTTCAACCGCCGGGGACTTCGCCCTGCGACGGAACTTTCACACTGGGAATTTAAAAGAAGCTGCAGTGTTACATTCTACAGTAAACATCACTTTGACGTTAGTTTTTACGCAGTTAGGTCCAACAAACAAACAGCCCGCATCGCATTCTCAGACACTTTTAATTATCGCTTCAGAAGAATGGCATACCGACCGCCTGATAATGGTAAGCAGTCACTAAAGCCTATAGACGAACACCAGTTACTCATGATACTAAACATAACCCTGTTCTGACCCGTGGAGTTCTCGAAAGCTTATTATAAAAAAATATTTACTTCATAATTTTTATCAAGGAAACATGAGATGATATGTGTACAACTTAGAATTATAACACCTAGAAACCGACTACACACACACGAAAGTGAAGCACTTCGGACGGAGTCATGTCAACTCTGTTATGAACGTCCCGTCAGTCCATCAATCCGATTTCATGTCGGTCCTATGCTGTACACATTCCAGACATCAAATTTTGTGTGCATGTCCGGCAATCGTAAATACGCAATGCTCACACCTACATCAATGTAATTTTTGCCTCACTTTAGACGAAGCTCTTGTATGAATAATAATAATAATAATATATTTCCACGCTCACACCAATTATCTAGCCCGAAGTAAGTATCATTAAGAACTTGTGTTACGGATACTAGATAACGGACATTTTTTTTATATACATAATATTTAAATAGATATTTTTATAAATAAACTTAAATAAATATATAAACAGCCATGACTCGTAAACAAATATTCGTGTTCGTCACACAAATATTTGCCGCTACCAGGATTCGAACCCGGATTGCTTGATGTGTAGGCAGCTATACTGACCACTCCACCACGACGGCGTCAAAAGAGAAGAGGAAGGACCAATAAGATATGGTGAAGCGTGTAAATAGCTACCATATGTGGCGAGAATTTCGGCAACTTCTGATGGAATGGCGAACTTAATATTTCACAACGGCTAAGGACTGTACATCAACAATACAGGCACATAGGTCAGATAAAGTAATCTACGACTCACCCGATGCTTCATCGATCATCAGCCTTCAGACCTAGAAATGTAGGCACAGCCGCTGCACGCAATAGTCCTGCGATTTTCTTTGATCAGTCCAACAGTTACACCAAAAACACAATACAAAGTCACCAATTATAATTCTCGATTATTGTTTTCTCACGAGCTAAGTGAGATTTATTGAATGCGGTTACGGCGAAGATTTACGAATATATTTGTGATAATGTTATTTGCGGAGCCGCGAAAAAATGAATCTTTTTTTTTTTTTTTGGTTTATTTTCCCTGTTACGGGACGGCAAAGGGATCTAGCCCATACAGCCAAGTCTTTAGTTTCATCTTCTTTCTTGATTTTTGCATTAAAATGTGGGTGCCACACTTTTTAATGCATCTAGGGAGTGCTTGGCGAGAAATGCATGGTACAGACCTCATGATGGTGACTGATGAGAATTGTATAGTGGGATTTCCAACCACTATACAATTCTCAACGCCACATACACAAAACCTTTATTTCAAAGATTCCTCATAACTGTTCGTCAACACGGATGCTTATGCAACAAAACGACACCACTTTCACTGCACAAAATCCACTCCGAAGCAATTTTGAATTATCGAAATAAAGATCGACATCCAGACGCTATGATTACCCGCCAAACACTCTCCTTTTTTTTTTTTGGTTTAATTTTCCCTGTTACGTGTTACGGGACGGCAAAGGGATCTAGTCCATACAGCCAAGTCTTCAGTTTCTTCTTTTTTCTTGATTTTTGCATTAAAATGTGGGTGCCTCACTTTTTAATGCATCTAGGGAGTGCTTGCAGAGAAATGCATGGCACAGACCTCATGATCGTGACTGATGAGAACTGTATAGTGGGATTTCCAACCACTATACAATTCTCAACGCCACATACACAAAACCTTTATTTCAATGATTCCTCATAACTGTTCGTCAACGCGGATGCTTATGCAACAAAACGACACCACTTTCACTGCACAAAATCCACTCCGAAGCAATTTTGAATTATCGAAATAAAGATCGACATCCAGACGCCATGATTTCCCGCCAAACACCTTTTTTTTTTTGGTAAAATTTTCCCTGTTACGGGACGGCAAAGGGATCTAGCTCATACAGCCAAGTCTTCAGTTTAATCTTCTTTCTTGATTTTTGCATTAAAATGTGGGTGCCACACTTTTTAATGCATCTAGGGAGTGCTTGGCGAGAAATGCATGGTACAGACCTCATGATGGTGACTGATGAGAATTGTATAGTGGGATTTCCAACCACTATACAATTCTCAACGCCACATACACAAAACCTTTATTTCAATGATTCCTCATAACTGTTCGTCAACACGGATGCTTATGAAACAAAACGACACCACTTTCACTGCACAAAATCCACTTCGAAGCAATTTTGAATTATCGAAATAAAGATTGACATCCATACGCCATGGTTTCCCGCCAAACACTCCCTTTTTCTATTTTTTTCTTTTTTTTTTGTTATATTTTCCCTGTTACGGGACGGCAAAGGGATCTAGCCCATACAGCCAAGTCTTTAGTTTCATCTTCTTTCTTGATTTTTGCATTAAAATGTGGGTGCCACACTTTTTAATGCATCTAGGGAGTGCTTGGCGAGAAATGCATGGTACAGACCTCATGATGGTGACTGATGAGAATTGTATAGTGGGATTTCCAACCACTATACAATTCTCAACGCCACATACACAAAACCTTTATTTCAATGATTCCTCATAATTGTTCGTCAACACGGATGCTTATGCAACAAAACGACACCACTTTCACTGCACAAAATCCACTCCGAAGCAATTTTGAATTATCGAAATAAAGATCGACATCCAGACGCCATGATTACCCGCCAAACCCTTTTTCTTTTTTCTTAATGTGCCAAAGTGGTGGCACTGCGTTGCGCCTTTTGAGCCATCTGTCCGAATCACAGATTCCACACCAGATGGCGTCGCCGAGTACATTCACCAAACCAACATTCCAGTAATATTGATGTGAAATAATAAAATAAAATAAATGCATAAAAGATGCCTAACCAGTGTCGATTGGCGTTATTAATCTTTACATATAAATCTAGTTACTAGTAAAATGTTTGTTCGTTATTAATAATAATGATAAAGTTTTGTCTTGTAATGTTGGCCACTAATCCATTTATCCCAAACTGGATTTGTTCCGTCAGTTCTGTGTATGTGTAACAATCGTGTTGATGCAGAACTTCGTAATCCCGCAGTAAGAAGTAAAACATGTACTCCTCGTAACTGAGCTGTTGTTTAACTTCTCAACTAACTCTAATTAAAACGCTGTGTAACTTGCCCGTGTGGTCGTTAAACCAATATCAACTGCTCCACACAACCTGATCATCTAATACCTTATAAACAATTAGGAATAATGCTGTACGTAATACTGAGGAATTTTACTCACGATATGTGCTTAGCCCAAAGAATTGCGAACCTTATGTGGCAGTGGGCAGGGCCCAGGAGGACTTACGGCCGCTGGGGCGTACCGTTAAACGCAGCGTTGGTAGGCCCCCCACAAGGTGGACTGACGATCTGGTAAAGGTCGCGGGAAGCCGCTGGATGCGGGCAGCGCAGGACTGACCGGTTTGGAGATCCTTGGGGGAGGCCTATGTCCAACAGTGGGCGTTTCTTGGCTGAAATGATGATGTGCTTATCCTAAATACGAGTTGGACGCAAATCAATTGCTCTAATAATCAGCTATTCCATACAATAGATAGTGCAATACCTATGCAGCCAAAATGTATGGAACAGCTGACTTTTAAGTTCTTTTGTCTCATAATTGGGGTAAGTACTATGAATGATCAGGAGAGTCTTATTAGCTCTTTCCCTACGGGCTGCTGGAAACCAATATCACCTCCCAATACGGACACTTTGCACCATTCGGAAATATACATATCTCCACTTCACTTGACGATATTTCTAAAACTAGGTACCAATGAAACTTTGAATATGTATTGATTAAATAATATTTTAATGAGAATGCATTTTTAATATTGTTTATTTTAAATAGAAAAAATAACATAAACAAACATTGACTTCATGGAATGTTCACTTATTGGCACTAAACATTGAATTTATAATGAAATGTTTATGGTTTTATGAATAAATTAAATAACTAATCATATTTTGTCATTCACATTTTAATTATTAGTCTAAACACCTAATCGGGAGGCAACCATAGTTGACGCTAAAATTAAAACAATTTCGCAGGGCATTTTTGTGCCAGAAAGGAAACAATTATGGTTTTTCTAATTTATAGTGTCGGAAACACCAACATATCTATTTGGAAATTACACCGTTAAAACCAGAAGGTTAAACCGTTATGTCATAGTCACAGATTTAATAATAAATATTTTTCTACAGTCTGCAAAATCAACTATGTAGGTATAGTCGGCTGCCATACGCAGGGATGCCATTGAGAAATCAACTATAGTTGACACCTGTAGGGAATGGTTTAGAATTATGCCAAATGTCTTCCCAGTCACAGATACATATATTAATAAAATTTCCGTGTGTATAGAAGTTAAAAATAGATATTAAAGGAGTGTAAAGCGTTTGTAAATAAATAAAAAATTCATGTTTCATATTTGTTTCGCTGCATACTTTATCATTCACTACCCGCATTAATTCATTACGCGCCCATTTCACATTTTTCGGAAGAAAAACAACTTAAAATTAATCTATTTAGAAAGATTTTAGAGTAAACTTTATTATTTTGAAAAATAATATGAAAAAGTAAGAACTACAGCTAGACTTATGATATAGTAACAACGACGTAAATGTATAAAAAAAGATCCCTTACAATAATGTAACACAAATAAAACCAAAGGCGCCTGCTCGGCGTGCAACAAAGTGTTGGTGCTGCGAGAATTTATTCCGCAATCCCCGGTGAGCGCATCGCTGCAAAATTGCCGAGTTAAATTTATCAGGCGTTATGAGCTCGTATCCCTTACCAAACCCTTAACCCGAGCGCGTTATACTGCCGACAAAGTAATTTGTCTAAGTTATTACATAGTGCGTATAAATCTCTTGTTACGTATAGTTAAATTACTTTTACAATTTCAATTTAACTTAAGATGTTAAACTTAGAGTAACTCTGGCCACAGAACACAATGGAAAAGCATTTTAAGTTATAACTAACATAGTCTGTTGATAAGTGGATTTCTTGCTACAATACTATACTATGTATACTTACATGTTAAACTCTACTCCATTCCAAAATAGGCTAATCGCAGTCGTAACAGCCTTTGATCAAGCTTAATATTCGTGAACAGTCAATGAGACATGGCTTCCTATCCCTTTGACGTGGCATTCTGCTTATTTTCGTAACTTTCCCCCTAATTCCGCTGCCAGCGTGCCACATAACGCTATGTGATTAGTTTTGATATTGATTCAGATTACTTGATAGAATAAATATATACATAGGTACAAAAATCTTTCATGAAAAATATTAACTTATGTAAGCAAAGTACGAAGTAAGCTACCTTGATATTGTCACAGTCATTAGATTAGATAGACATATAGCGTAAGTTAATTCATATCGAGCTATTTTAGGAATTTAATTATATCATCATAGGAATCAAACAACTAATTAAAAATTAAAAGTTTTTTTTTAAATTTATATTTATTTATTTGTTTTGTTAAATTGTTTTATTTGTTGAGGTAGCTCTTGTTATTCGTCTCACGGGTGGTAAGTTATGTAAACGCCAAAAGTGAAAGCAGAGACTTCACCCCTTCACCCTAATTAACCCTAAACCACTGAAGACTAGCTAACTATCTTTATACGCCTGGTATACGCCTACTTGCAGCTTACGTACTAAACTATGAAACACTGTCGACAAAGAAGAAAGACAATTGTTAAGTTTTTAGGTATCCTTACTCTTCACTATTTGCTATTCCTACTTCCTATGTCCGTGGGGTTTATGTCGCTGAATGCTGAAATACAGGGTTTTACCTAGTTGGGCAGCAGAGGCTAATAAATATTTAGTTTGTATCTACCTAGTCCTTAGATGGTGTTAATAAGTTTATTGACCAAAAAATACAGAATATAAACTATTCTGTATTTTTTGGTCAATAAACTTATTACTATTTAACGTTGATCACTACGTCTATTCTCCTTAAATGTGCCAAATTACAACGAAAAACCTCTATTTATTTCTGGAGCATAATAAGGATATAAATTAGGGATAAGAATGCGTGTCGAGGACGGCGGCCGCTCGGAATTGGCCCCCGCACCCGGTGGCGGTGGGTACCCGCAAATTGCTTAAATACTTATTACCTACCCTGCCTTATACAATAACCGGTATGAGCGCTGCTAATAGCCTCATCAAGTAATGGGGTCAACAACCTGGGAACAAAATGAAATTAGATTTTTAAAATGATTTGGTTTTTCTTCAGATACATATTCGATACGATTCTATACATAAATCTTTATTTGATTTAAAGAAAAACATATTCATTTTGTGTAAGGGTGTAAGGGGTTCCAAACAACAGCTGACGGAACCCAAGTCAACCTCACCTGCACGCGGTACACCCTGCCGAACAACAGACGAGGCTCTGGCGCTCCCCACCAACCCGCACTGGGCCAGCGTGGTGGGAAAAGGCCCAAACCCCCCCAAAATGGTATACAAACCCAACACAAGGCCCCAAGTGCCCGGCGGTACCGGAGGCCGTGCCAGCAGTGACGGACGTTGGCGAGGTGCCGGGACCAGGGGTGCCAAGAATCCCCGGGCGGCGATGATCTCCCGTCATACGACTTTGGCCCTGGCAACATATAACACACGCACACTGCGGACCGAGGAGAAGCTGCTGGAACTAGAGGAAGAATTGAGTAGGATTCGCTGGAGTATAGTGGGATTATCCGAAGTCCGAAGACAGGGCGAGGACACGGTGATTCTTAAATCCGGCAACCTACTCTATTTCCGGGAGGGCGAAGATCTGTCCCAAGGTGGTGTCGGGTTTATTGTCCACAAGTCTCTCGTGAACAACATTGTACAGATCGAAAGTGTGTCGAATAGGGTGGCGTACCTTATACTCAGAATCACCAAACGGTATTCGTTGAAGGTCATACAGGTATACGCCCCGACCTCGACACACCCCGACGAGGAAGTGGAAGTAATGTATGAGGACATTTCTCGGGCAATACATGCTTCCAGGACCCACTACACTGTTGTAATGGGAGACTTCAACGCAAGGCTAGGCAAACGTGGCGATGATGAGTTGAAAGTGGGGCAATTTGGAACTGGTATCCGGAACTACCGTGGACAAATGCTAGCCGAATATATGGAGAGAGAGGGACTCTATATGATGAACTCTTTCTTCAAGAAACGGCTGCATCGGAAATGGACCTGGGAAAGTCCGGATGGTACAACAAAAAATGAGATTGACTTCATCATGTCGACTAAGACTCGGATATTCAATGATGTCTCTGTGATCAATTCGTTTAACACGGGAAGCGATCACCGAATGGTAAGAGGCACATTGAATCTCAACGTCAAATCCGAACGGTATCGACTGATGAAGTCTACGCTCCGCCCTGAAGCCATCCAGATCCAAAACCCCGAGCGCTTTCAACTCGAACTGCAAAATCGCTTCGAATGCCTGGAGGACTGCATAGATGTGGACACTTACAATGACAGGTTCGTGGAAGCTGTTCTTACGGTGGGTTCAAAACTTTTCAAACCCAGCCGTACAAAAAAAGCGAAGAAAATCTCAGAGCCCACATTAAAGCTGATGGAGGAAAGACGAGGGATGGTTCTGCAGTCTTCTGAAGATGCTCGTAGGCGTCGGCAGCTCAACAAACATATCTCCAAGTGCTTAACGCGACATACGCCAATTTAATACAGAACGTATTAAAGAGGCCATCGAGCGGAACAAAGGCTCCAAAGTGTTCGCTAGAGATTTGTCGCTCGGAGAGAGCTTGCTGACGAAGCTGAAGACAGAGGACGGCAGAACCATCACATCACGACCTGAGCTTTTGGCCGAGATTGAAAACTTTTATGGACAGCTTTACGCGACATCACACCCACCTGTCATTCAGGCCACCGATCCAAGAGCCAAATTAACCCGACACTATACCGAAGATATCCCGGACGTCAGCCTGTACGAGATTAGTGTAGCTCTTAAACAGCTTAAGAACAACAAGGCGCCGGGTGATGACGGAGTGACAGCGGAGCTTCTGAAAGCAGGTGGACGACCGGTCCTGAAAGCTCTTCAGAGGCTATTTAACTCCGTTATACTCGAGGGCAAAACGCCAGAGGCATGGCATGGCGGCGTGGTGAGACTCTTCTTCAAAAAGGGCGACAGGGCCCAATTGAAGAACTATAGACCCATCACGCTGCTGAGTCATGTTTACAAGCTGTTTTCAAGAGTTATAACGAATCGTCTCGCGCGCAGGTTTGACGACTTCCAGCCTCCCGAACAAGCCGGATTCCGAAAAGGCTTCAGTACCATAGATCACATACATACGCTGCGGCAGGTTATACAGAAGACCGAAGAGTATAACCTGCCATTATGCTTAGCGTTCGTAGACTATGAGAAAGCCTTCGATTCTGTCGAGACCTGGGCAGTGCTCCAGTCACTCCAGAGGTGCCACATAGACTACCGATACATCCAAGTGTTGCGGTCACTGTACGAAAACGCCACTATGTCAGTTCGCCTTCAGGACCAGAATTCAAAACCCATACAGCTCCAGCGAGGCGTGAGACAGGGTGATGTTATATCGCCGAAACTGTTCACAGCTGCGTTGGAGGACGCGTTTAAGCTTCTGGACTGGAGAGGACTTGGCATCAACATAAATGGCGAGTACATGACTCACCTTCGCTTTGCCGATGATATCGTAGTTATGGCTGAGACCTTGGAAGAGCTGGGCACAATGCTCGACGATTTCTGTAGAGTCTCCCAACAAGTGGGTCTTAAAATGAACATGGATAAGACGAAAATCATGTCTAATATCCATGTCGCACCCACTCCTGTAAAGGTTGGAAGCTCTACACTGGAAGTTGTCGACCATTATGTTTACCTGGGACAAACAGTCCAACTGGGTAAGTCCAACTTCCAGAAAGAGGTCAATCGACGAATCCAACTCGGCTGGGCAGCGTTCGGGAAGCTACGCGGCATATTCTCGGCCCATCTACCGCAGTGTCTCAAGACGAAAGTCTTTAATTCGTGTGTGTTGCCAGTGATGACTTACGGAACCGAAACGTGGCCGCTTACAATGGGCCTCATAAGAAGGCTCAAGGTCACCCAAAGGGCAATGGAGAGGGCTATGCTCGGAGTTTCTCTGCGTGATCATATCAGAAATGATGAGATCCGCAGGAGAACCAAGGTCACCGACATAGGCCAAAGAATTGCGAACCTCAAGTGGCAGTGGGCAGGGCACATTGCGAGAAGGACTGACGGCCGTTGGGGCGGAAAGGTCCTCGAGTGGCGACCACGTACCGGGAAACGCAGCGTTGGTAGGCCCCCCACAAGGTGGACTGACGATCTAGTTAAGGTCGCGGGAAGCCGCTGGATGCGGGCAGCGCAGGACCGACCGGTTTGGAGATCCTTGGGGGAGGCCTATGTCCAACAGTGGGCGTCTCTCGGCTGAAATGATGATGATGATGATGATGATATTCATTTGTGATCATGAGAGCAGTAGATACATACTTATAGCATAAAAATATGATCTTGGAAACAGAGGATCAGATTAAAGACTTGGAACTCTCGACTCTGAAATGAAATTTGTACCCACGGATCGGAACCGAAAGATCAACGAAGGCACAGTGTATATAAAATTGAACATTATAGTTAACAAAATACCTTCCTATGAGACATTCTTAGCTTAACAACGCAAATCACGCATACTAACAACTATTTCCAAAATTCCTAATTTCAAACAATTACGGATTGAATCAGACTTCATTATGAAATATCATACAAAACTATGAATATGAACTTGATATTTGACAGGAAAAGCTTAATTTTATATTAAATGAGAATACTTTTACCAATAGAATCCACTTGTTATACGATCGTACAAAGCACTATGATGAGTTTCAGAAGAAGCTCACTTCATTGTAATTTAGAACGATTTAAGTATAAAATATTGCAAGGGTAATAAAATGAAATACATAAAGTTTGTCCACAAAATTGTTCCGGCGGTTACGATCATATGAAATCTTATGATCTCGCTAAGACATCTCACGCGCCACACGCCACGCGCTCGAAGAATCTTAACACCAATCCCATACGAAGTAATAAACTCTAGTCGCCACTAAACCCGTTATCGCCACTCATTTAATGTGAGATTTTTATCACCTCATAACTCAGCTTTGAAATGAACATGAAACGCCGTAAACATGTATTGTTCTTCGGAATAGTTTTAATAAAAGTAAGCGTTTGTGTTAGAATTACGTGGAATGGGGAGTTGTCTATTGGTTTTGAGTGGATGGACGTGAAGCAACCGCGAGCTGTAGACGACGAGCTCGTGAGAAGACCGAAGACAGAGAACGTGACTGCGGCGCCGGTGCTGGAGTGCCCCTACCAGTACCCGGAGATAGAACAGTTCAACGCCATGCTCAGCAATATGATGAATGAGCTTACCCAGGTACCTACAACATTTTTATGTATGCAAGCTCTCAATCCCAAAAGGGGTTGAGCAGAGCTCTAGGTAACACCTGGCTACACATAAAGCTACATCTGGCTGTATGGACCATACAGTACACCCCAAAATATCATCCAAACTAAACGTGTACCTATGCAAAATATCAAACGGCCGAAAAATAGTTTGTAAATTTTGACGGACAACTTACATACATAAAAAAGGCGATACCGTTCTGAGTTGACAAGTGCGGTACAACCTTTAAGCACCTCAGCAGTCCGTGTTTCCAGGCACAAAACGCTCCTTGATTTCTTAGAAGCGGTAACTAACCTTTTACTTTGTGAGGAAACTGTTCTAGCGTACTTTACGTTAAGGAGATATTCGAGTACCTACCTACCTACCTATTATGTGTGTGTAGTCAATACAGGTGCTAATGTAAATTAAAACTTAATTAATAAGCTTCCACCGTGCTTTCGCTCTGTGCTAGTATGAATTGTCTCTTCACTAACGACATCCGAAGAGAACCCACTGATAACATTAGGTAAAATTTATCCTTAATTCATTTGGATCATAAATGTATGCTTAGCACCTAAATTAAAATTAATGTCTGTACCTACCTAGGTAACTATAACATAAAATGGTGGTGGATACAAAAAGTTAAATTACTTAGTTCAATAATATGATTAATTGAACTATACATATAGGAAAGCTTTTCACAAGATAATTTATCCAAATGCGTGGGAGTAATAACTACCCAAATTTTACGCATAAAACTGTAACTCTAATTACTTATATTGATAATTATTTATTGACTTGTATTGATATTTTAAAATCATTACGAAATTGTTATCTGTGGAGTTTCTTTCGCCATGTCTTCGCCGTCTCAGCATAATAATAATTATTTAAATAAAATTATGATTTCGTCCCGAAATGGTGGCAGGGCTTTTGACAATTTAAAAGTACTAAGCAAAGTCCATTTAGATAAAGAGCTTTTTCATTAAAAAAAAGAGAAACTGGGACGTATTAATCTGCTAACAGCATTGACTAATATTTTCACTAAATTAAATTTATGCCTAAAATGATTTTGGATACATATCAAATGTGCTCCGAACATGAGTCATGTTCTGTGAGCTTTTTTAAAATTAAATATTTTGTTACACTTTAGATCCTGTCTTTACTAATCATATCATAAAAGTAAATAAACATTTTGCCTGGGGGAACATTTAATATTTTGGAGAAAGCTTTTGATGCTGCGAACACACGGTGTTCCCAGTTTTAACCTAACTAAGTAAATTAACATCGCTTTCCAACTTTATAAAACAATTCTAAATAACTTGAATTTTATAGACGAACATGATTTTCACTTCATTTGTATTAATTATTTGTGATCGAAGTTAATTCGAGCCGTCTATTAAATAAAGTTTGTATATTTGGTGTTAGATATTCGTGAGAGCTCATCAGCTGCTGGATCAAGGAGAGGAGTGGCGCAAGCTTGGCACCAGGTTTAGAGTGATAGGGCACGGGGAGAACGATTTCTTCAAAAACATCTTCAACAACATGACCCGAGAGTATAGGTAAAGATAGGTACAATCTTCCTTAATTATCTATACTCTATTTTATAAAGCTGAAGAGTTTGGTTGAACGCACTAATCTCAGGAACTATTGATTTAAATTGAAAACATATTATTGTGTTGGATAGTCCATTTATCAAGGAAGGCTATAGGCTAATAACATCACGCTACGAACTGAGCTTTAATAAAAAATCCACGCGAACGAATTCGCGGGCACAGCTAGTTATACAGAAAAGGTATGAAGTAATATTTCATTTTTAGAATTTAGAACTAAGTGCTATTTAGTAATAGAAATGGACAATTTAGTGAGCGTAAAACACACGACGCCGATGTATTAGTCACCCTTGGCTTTGTATAAACCCTTACACATGGCGCCGCGTCTTCATACAACAACAACGAAAAACGCTGCCGCTGTGGCATCATGTGTAAATTCTATCAGAAATCCTAAGCAATAATACAGCTAACTTTATTATTTATTGATACTTAAGGCTATAGATAAGTAAGTTCGTGGATAACTATAATTGGCTTACAAAATGTAATAATTACTTGTTGTAATATCAATTGTAATATGCTGTTGTTATCCCAAATAAAGAAAATAAAAAATAAAAATAAACTTAGGAATAATCACTAGCTAGTATCATCAACGAACCTCGGAATCGTACAGACAATCGCACATTAGCCTACCATACCACTATCGATTCTGAACACTATGACCATCTAAAAAGGTGGAATCTTTATTAATTCAGTTTGAAAACTCCTAACGTGCTTGTGGTCAGACAGTTCTTCAATGCTACTTCGCTGCATGTGGTTCGGTCGCGCGACCCTTGCCAAAGCCAGGAGGAGATAAAGCAGCTTTGGCGCGACCTTCTGGGGACTGGCCTCACTAGCCTGAGGAAGGCATCGCTGCAGTGCATCGATGAGTACTTGAAGGTAACTTTTTAAGAGAAGTAGAGCTATCGGTTCTGTTCACTCGCATGTAGAGCCTTCGACTGATGAAGCTCCACCTCACAATATCCTGCAATCAGACTGGCTGTGATTCTCTGGTGAGTAAGATCATATTGAGAAAAGCGGTAGGAAAAAAAATGAACGCGTTGAGGCTTTGAAACTTATTTTTAGAGGAAGGCGTTAATTAATTTAAACAAGGGTAAATTACCTACTTTCATCTAACACTCTTGTTTGGACTCATTACGTAATGTTTTAATTTACAGGAGTGAGTTAGAAAACTTTCTCTTGTTGTCTAGTCCAACTTAAAAATCAACTCTTAGGAAATGTCCCCTTTTGCAATTACTAAAACAACTTATTGAGTCTCTCAACGCGTGTTATTACATCAAGAACTCGATAGAGACTCCATCAACTTATATTATATTGTATAAACGGCTAGGCGGATTGTAGTCTATGAGAATTGTTGACCAAATAAAACCATTTGTTGATAAGTCCGTCCGTAGTAGATTCTATCAATATGAATCCGTACATCAAATAGAGATCGCTTGTTTATAGGTAGGTTCAAGTTATTTTTTTTTATGACCAAGCAGAGGCGAGTTTTTGTCACTCGTCACTCTCATAGACTACAATCCGCCTAGCCATGTGAAACGACGTGTTTTACTATCCGCCTGCGACATAATGTATACTCATATAGAAAACTTAATGGTAGCTTTTTCAAATGAATTGAAACAATCATCGATACAGTGGCCTGACTGTCATCCGTGCTCAAGACCGCCGTGTATTTTTCTTCAGGTCCAGAAGAGAAGTGACGATCATAAGGCTCGAGCGAAGCTGGACTCGCTGCTGGTGGACGAGCTGTCGCGGGTGAGAGGTATGCAGCTGCAGACCCTCTGCGACCACTTCCAGCTCTGTTACAGCGAGTTGCTGTGACCACATAGATACCTAATTACAGTACCTATATTTGGGAAGCGCCTCACAATTTATATAAGTTTTTATTATTGAACAGTCACAAATAATGTTTAACTTATAGAATGTAGTAGTAGTAATAAAGAAGTAGACTCTTCAATGTCGGTTTCAAAATAGTTTTCAATGTGCTAAGTGTGTGAATAAGTGTTTTCTAATCTTTCTATTGTTAAAGTAGCGACCCGCCCGAGTACTTAGGTACTTAAACTTAACAAATATTATAAACGCGCAAGTTTGTATGGATGTATAGATGTCTGGATGTGTGTTTGTTACTCTTTCATGCAAAAACTACTGAACTGATTTTGATGAAACTTTACTATAAGAAACAAAATGTGTACAACACTGTAACCCAACTACAGAATAAAAAGAATGGAATGAAATTGGTTTAAATCAGGGTTTATAATGTAAAATAAAATATTTTTAGCAAAAAAATAGGACAACCGACTTCAATGCGTACAAATTTAAACTAAAAAGTAAGAAATAAATAATATTTTTATGAATTAGTTGAAAAGAGCGTCATAGAAAACCAAGGAAAGTATTGATGGTACACATTTATAATTCTTTATTTATAATTCATACTCCGATATATTTGGAGCCGGTGCCAGCTAGCCAAGGAGGATAGTGTTTGCAATTTTCGAACTTCACGGAGCGGCGGATTATTTCTTATCTTCATCATTCATTATTATGTATAGTTAATGGATTAATCAAGTTCATATCTATTAGGTAAGTTTATTTTGCTTAGGCTGGCACCGACTCCAAATATATCGGAGTATGAATTATAAATAAAGAATTATAAATGTGTACCATCAATACTTTCCTTGGTTTTCTATGACGCTCTTTTCAACTAATTCATAAAAATATTATTTATTTCTTACTTTTTAGTTTAAATTTGTACGCATTGAAGTCGGTTGTCCTATTTTTTTGCTAAAAATATTTTATTTTATTATTTTTAGTGGAAATAAAGTATATTTTATTGAAAACGGATAGGCCTACTAGGCGCTCATTAAAACTTAATGGAAACTTTAACTAAAACGTTTTTTTTGCTATTACTGATTTGTTCAAAAAGGGTCAAATTTATATAGATAAAATTTATACGGGCCATCTCTGATCTTGACGTACCTAAAAAAGAATCATTAAAATCGAGTCGTAATACTCATAATTGACGAAGGAATCAGGTAACAAACACAAAAAAACAGTCGGATATAGAACTTCCTCTTTTTTTAAGTCGGTTAACAAATAATATCACGTCTCAGACCTATATCTCATTACAAATGCCTGCCATTCATTCAAAATGAATGGTAAGTTAATGAACTATGAACCTAGTTATTTAACTTAAGTTCATAAAATAATTTGTCATAGTTTATGTGTTGACTATTGGACCTACTAACCAAAATTTCACTATTGCATATTAGGTAATGGCAAGTTCAAAAAAAAAATTACATTATTTTTGTGTTCGTGGACGATATTATTATTTCATCCCCAATGAAATTATCATTTTAACAAAAAAGTACTGAACCAATTTCGGTATAATTTATACGGGACCACCTTTGGAGTATGTCCTTCCTAACGAAAAAAGAATTTTCAAAATCGATTCATAATTGACGGAATAATCGCGGAACATACATACAAAAAAAAAAAAAAAACATACAGTCGAATAGAGAACCTCCTCCTTTTTTGAAGTCGGTTGACAAACTGTACTCGATTTCAATGGAAATCGACAATCAAACATCATTTTGACATGACAGTTGTAATTCCAATTTTGGCCATTTCTCATTGCTTAGCACCACAACAAGAGTTTGTGTACAAACTTTACAGGAATTTAATTAAAATTTATTATAAGGAAAAGGTATCACTTTACTTTCAAATTTTTCTTTTTTATACTGGGTGTAAAAGACATGAACAGTCAAACGAGAACCATGTATTCTATACATCAAAATAAGACATATTTAAAAAAAAAATGCTGGGAAATGATTTTTATTTTTTGGTGTTAAAAAAAATTGCAAATTGTACCGCGCAATGTAAAGGGCTCAACTCGCACGCAACTCGCAAAACCGCGATAATTTTGTCAGACGGCGGCCCCGTTCGTTAGTGTCCTTGCGCATCGAGTGAGCTACATTGAACGCTAACGTTTTGAAGCCATTTTTTGTTATGAAATATTAAAAAAAATGATAATGTTTCTTTGGACTATAATTAAGAAATAACGTATAGAATACGTTTTCATAGAAAAATGAAAAAAAAAATATGACTTTGACCTTCAATAAAATCGTAACTATCAATTTCCCAGGTATAGTCTAAAGGAAGAAAAATGTTATGATGGTGAGCAGAATACATGGTTCACGTTTGACTGTTCATGTCTTTTACACCCTGTATACTAAATAAATAAACAAAAATTATCTTACATGCCTGTAAATTATACGAGCAGTTGTTTTAGCACACTGACATTTTAATCTTATACATATAATATATAAAATTTCCATGTCACAATGATAGTTACCGTACTCCTCCGAAACGGCTTGACCGATTTTCATGAAAATTTGTATGCGTATTCAGTAGGTCTGCGAATCGGCTACTATCTATTTTCCATACCCCCAAGTGATATTATTTTTTATTTATAAGGCAAAACAACGTTTGCCGGGTCAGCTAGTATTGATATAAATTAGACATGCATTTGAATGCTAAGGTGTTGGTCGTGAACAATGCCACTTTAGTTTTGCAGTCTGTACTCAGACCGGATAAACCAACGGGCTATCTGTAATGTAGTTAATTGATTAAAAAAATATTATGTACAGTCAGCAGCACGTCGGGCTATACAAAACTGTCAAATTTCTCCAAACGATTTTCAACCTAAGACTATTCAATATAAAGTGCATAATCGATTGAGAAAATTTGACAGTTTGTGGTAACCCAACGTGCTGTTGTCTGTACGTATGTGTGTAGGTGACACATTCTCTCGACAGTTTATCATGGGGTCAAATGATACAGCAGCACATTACTTGAATAACAGTTTATTATTGTAAAATAAAACTATCTCAATTGAAAGCTTAAACATAACAAACAATTCGACATTAAAGTTGAATAATTATTTACAAACCAAATATTTCCTAATAGGACCTTAATTATTCATAATAGTGTGTACAGCCGAAAGCATAACAACAATACTTCTATCTGCTATATCTACTTAATAAGAACTATTGACTGTGTATGATATGTTTTCGATTGTATCTTATAATATATTTAGGTATACTTCTATAAATACAATTACTATCTTGTTTAAGACTAATTAAAGATAAATAACAAAAACTCGATAACGAGTTTTGTTCAAAAAAAGCATTCAGTAAATACTATTTTTAATTGATATTGCACCATAAATTCATAATGCATCCTTAACTAATAATTAATGAAATAACATCAGAGTACAGTAAGTAGTCCTACACCTTACTATTTCGATGATAAGAGGACATACAGACACATTTCTTAATTTTTGACAAAAATATTAACAACTAGCTTTTGCCCGCGACTTCGTCCGCGTGGAATAGTTAAATCAAATCAAAGATCTTTATTGCGTATCACTTGCTTTCTTACGAATACTTACTTTAGGCAGCATTTTATTTCTTTGTGTACGTACTTATTTTGCAAAAAATACACATAAAAACTGCCGTGTACTATACTGTATATGGCATTTTTACAATCTATCATTTTATGTTTTCCCATCCTTTGCTAACTTACATGCAACCTTTCATCCCCACATGGGTCAATATTTCAAAAACGCTAGAACAAATATTTGCTTATTTTTTATCCCGTGCTGTTAAAAATTTCATGGTTTTATCTTTGGTTATGAGGAATCTCATAAAAAATTTCATCTCATATTTCAAGCCCTTCATTCCCTCTTTTACAAAAAAGCTTTTATTCCATTTCGACGTTTAGTCTATTTTTGTACCAAACATCAAAATCGGTTCAGGTATGGGCGTGAAAGTCATTAAGTTAAAAAGTCGCGTCCGCCATCTTGGATCTCAAAATGGATAATCCGTACCCTGTAAACCACGAAAATGATATACTTTTTAATAATAAGTTAAAAAGTATCGTCCGCAATCTTGGATCTAGAAATTGATGATGTATTTGGAATCGACTCCCGAAAACTATGAAAATGATACCCATTTCGATTTTATGTTAAAAAGTCGCATCTGCCATCTTGGATCTCGACATAGATGATGTATTTGGAATCAGGACCCCCGAAAACCTCGAAAATTATACCCATATTCCTATTAAGTCAAATAGTCACGTCACGCCATCTTGGATCTCAAAGTCGATGTTTCATTCGGAGTCAGAACCCCCCAAAAACCACGAAAACGATATCCATATTGATATTTTGTTAAAAAGTCGCGTCCGCCATCTTGGATCTGAAAATGGATCGTGTATTAGTAATCGGGACCTCCGAAAACCACGAAAATGATACCCATATCGATTTTATATTAAGAAGTCCCAACCGCCATCTTGGATCTCGAAATAAATGTCGTATTCGGAATCGGGACCCCAGAAAACCACGAAAATGATACCCATATCGACGTTATGTTAAAAAGTCACGTCCGCCATCTTGGATCTCAAAATGGATAGTGTATTCGGAATTAGGACCCCCAAAAACCACGAAAACGATATCCATATTAACATTTTGTCAAAAAGTCGCTTCCGCCATCTTGGATCTAGAAAAAGATGTTTTATTCATAATCCGGACCCCCAAAAACCACGAAAACGATACCCATATTGACATTATGTTAAAAAGTCGCGTCCGCCATCTTGGATCTCAAAATGGATGGTGGATTAATAATCGGGACCTCCAAAAACCAAGAAAATGATACCCATATCGACGTTATGTTAAAAAGTCTCGTCCGCCATCTTGGATCTCAAAATGGATAGTGTATTCGGAATCAGGACCCCCAAAAACCACGAAAACGATATCCATATTGACATTTTGTCAAAAAGTCGCGTCCGCCATCTTGGATCTAGAAAAAGATGTTTTATTCGTAATCCGGACCCCCAAAAACCACGAAAACGATACCCATATTGACATTATGTTAAAAAGTCGCGTCCGCCATCTTGGATCTCAAAATGGATCGTGTATTAGTAATCGGGACCTCCAAAAACCAAGAAAATGATACCCATATCGATTTTATATTAAGAAGTCCCAACCGCCATCTTGGATCTTGAAATAGATGTCGTATTCGGAATCGGAACCCCCGAAAACCACGAAAATGATACCCATATTGACATTATGTTAAAAAGTCACGTCCGCCATCTTGGATCTCAAAATAGATGGTGTATTCGGAATCGGGACCCCCGATAACCACGAAAATGATATCCGTATTGACATTTTCTCAAAACGTCACGTCCGCCATCTTGGATCTCGATATAGATGTTTTATTCGTAATCCGGACCCCCAAAAACCACGAAAACGATACCCATATTGACAATATGTTAAAAAGTCGCGTCCGCCATCTTGGATGTATTTTCGTACTGGGGGTTCTTACGACCTTTCATCCCCTATTTCATACCCACGTGGGTCAATATTTCAAAAACGCTAGAAGAAATATTTCTTTCTTTCTTATTAAGTCCCTAATTTCAAAGTATCATGGTTTTATCTTTAACAATGACGAAGTCCCATACAAACTTTCATCCACTATTTCACCCCCATACAGGACAAAATTTCAAAAATCTTAGAACAAATATTTCTTTCTGTCTTATTAAGTGCCTAAATTCAAAGTTTCATGGTTCTATCTTCAAAAATAACGAACTTCCATACAAACTTTCATCCCCTATTTCAACCCATACAACCTTTTTTTCGCAATAAAAAGTAGCCTATGTCCTTCCCCGAGATCTAATCTATAGTTGTACCAATTTTCATCAAAATCGGTTCAGTGGTTTAGACGTGAAAGCTTAACAGACAGACAGACAGACAGACAGACAGACAGACAGACAGACAGAGTTACTTTCGCATTTATAATATTAGTAAGGATTTTCTTTTCATTGTAAATTTGCTGCTGACTCGTTGAGATGATTTTATCTTAGAATACAATAAAACTTTATTTGGTACAAATTAATAATATTACATACAAAACTTAACCTTAAACAAATTATACTAAAAAGGCCTCTTTAGTTTGATTGGCTCACCTCAACATTGAAATAGAAATAGTGTAAATTTATTACTCAAAAGTGTTACCAAACTGCATAACTAAATATGAAAACACTGTTGAAAATATTTTAATATTATTGAGTTTGTTTGTTTGAACGCGCTAATCTCAGGAACTACTGATCCAAATTGAAAAATTCTTTTTTTGTTGAATATTCCATTTATCGAGAAAGGATTTAAGCTAAAAAATCCGATGATAACGCCAGCGAAGCCGCGGGCATCCACTAGTTGTATATAAAGTAGTATTATCTCAGATATGTCTGATAGATAATATTCATGGAACTACTTTACTGATTGCGCGCATTTTTGTAGTAGGTATTTGACTTTATATTTTTGTCACTTTAAGTAATTTTTTTTCTAAAGACTGTTTCCCGAGGTATTAGGAAATAAGTTTTTGACAAAATCTCCATTATGCTAGAAGCTAGTAAGTTTATATGGCTTCCAAATTACACACGGATACGATGTCATGTCATGTAAGTCGATGCGGTTAATCATGGTAATTAGGGGTGCTAATTAGTATTGAACACAATATAACACGCGGTGGCTTGTTTGTTGTTGTGGTTGTGTTGGCAGTCACATGAGCCCTCTTGTAGCGACTATGGCTTACTTAATACATTGATACCTTTACTTATACTGTAAATTCTGCGTTCGTTATGAAGTTGTCCTTTTTTAAGTCTAAACATTTTAGTGCAATACCGCATGTTTTTTAAAAAAAATAAGATTACACGGCTTTAACCACACACAAAAATAAATTTGCGACTATAAATGTGCATCAAATTTCATTTTTTCATATTAGGTCAAAATAAAATAAGTTAAACTAAAATGCAATATAATAATTTTATAAAATTATGTCTAAAAAAATTCTCAGCAAATACAATACATCTTTTTTCATTTTATGCAGCAAAAAATTAAACTATAAGTTGTTTTCTTGTAGGTTTCGGAATGCATTTACAAGTATTTTTCAGTAACAATTCGAGAAATCACAGCCTCACTTTGACTAAAGTTAAAAAGTAGGCTAAATTCAAAGTCCGTGATAACTATAATAGTATTATGATTACAGTTACTGACGTCAATCAAAATATTTACATTAGTGGATGGATCAAACTTGACATTGTGATTAAATGTTTGGAAATTAGGTATAGCAATATTGAGCTTAGCCACATTTCTTTTTAACCTCTAATGCAAAAAGGGGGGCGCTATAAGTTTGACGTGTCTGTGTATCTGTGGCTCTTAAACGAATGGACCGATTTTGATGCGGTTTTTTTGTTCGAAAGCCCACGTAATCAGGATGGTTCTTAGTTACAATTCATGAAAATCTGTGCAGGTGTTTCAAGGCCATCAGCTCTCTCTTGAATAACATTCAAGAAAAATGTAATTTAAGTACTTAGCTATTTATCGGAATTAGGGTCCGCGAGTAATTTAAAAAGAATGAAATAAAAATAAAGTCCCCCCAAAAAACCCCCGACACAAATAAAAACTAAACAGTTTTTCTTCTCTCTTGGGTACATTTTTCGTAGTAAAGCTGTAAACCGTATTGAGACGTCGAGTTGGCAAGTGTCGTCTAGTTGTGCTAGTCGGCGTATTCTTGTAGGAACTGGTGGTGGAAGCGCGCGATGCAGTCCAGTATGTGTTGGAACTCGTCCCTGGAGTGCAGGATGGTGGTGCGGAAGTGGAAGGTGCCGGCGCGCTGACCGAACCCGCCGCCCGGGACCACGCACACTCCTGACCAACACAATAATAAAAAAAATGGTTGTCTGTAAAGTCGGTTTACTGACGATAGTTGAACGTGACAACGTCTTAAGAAAATACTGATGGAATGGTAGCATTTTTCAAAAGAAAAATTTAATTTCATTTGTTTAATAGATTTCGCATTATAGTATGAATAAACTTGTAATAAAATCTCTTTGGCTATACTATTTGTATCTGGCTGGTTTTGGTATCATTGAAAGTTTAAATTTTAAAGAACATAATTCCAAATTCAAATTAGAGAATTAGATTCAGAGCGAGGTAACGCCGCATGACGTCATGTTTTTTCGTGCGTGCAGCCGGCTCTATCGAATTATAAGACGTTGTCACATCAATAAAAATATAGTAGTACTTCTAGACACGGCCCGTATAGTGAGAATGGTGGCTGGGACCCTGATCTTGCTACTTTTAAATGTTATATTTTTTAGTAAAATTAATATTTAGAAATATAATGGTGTATGTATTTTAAATGAAATAAAGCATGTAATAATATATTTCCACGCTCACACCAATTATCTAGCTCAAAGTAAGTATCGATAAGAACTTGTGTTATGGATAGGTACTAGATAACGGACAATTTTAAGTTTAGATATTTTTATAAATAAACTTAAATAAATATATAAACAACAATGACTCGCAAACAAATATTCATGTGAACAAATATTTGCTTGTACCAGGATTCGAACTCGGACCGCTTGATGTGTAGGCGAAGACCACTCCAACTCCACCACTACGGCGTCGTAAGGAAACCGTGACAACATAAGGTAACCATGTTTAAAGCCGACGCACGGAAAGACTACGTACGTGCACGGTAATGCTATCTATACTAACATTACCGTGGCTCGTGTGTCTAGTTTTGCTTTGTATGAAAATAGTAGTGATAACATCCACTGCCAGTTACGGACCTACTTGTGTCTTTCTAACTCTCCGCACAAGTAATATTTTATTTATTTATTTATTTATTTTATTTATTTATTTATTTTTATTTGGAAGACCAACAGCTCATTAAACATACATGGAAATGTATAATATCTACATTTAGCCAATAATAGGTCTCCACGATTAAAAACAAAATGCATAATTTATAGTTGTGTGAACTAACAATAACTTATAAGAGTAGATAGCTACAGTCTCAGTTATAATTACAATTTAAAAAGAAATCTTGGCTTAATAGTCGTCTCGCCGTTGCTATACTAGAGTGGAATATGTCAAAATCTTTAGAATTACACAACTCATTTAAGCACTTACTCGCTCGCCACAGAAATGAGTTTTGTCGATAATTTGTTGACACTAGTGGTAGCTCTATTGGCGAGTAGTGCCTTGCTGATTTCGTAGGAATATCAAACTTAATTTTAGATAGAAGCTCAGAAGAATCAATCTTATTTGAAATAATTTTCATTAAAAATACCACATCTGAGATTTCGCGTCGCTTAGATAATGGAAGAAGGTGGAATCTCGAACAAAGTTGTAAATAAGTATTAGAACTATAGGGCAGCCTCAGACGATAGCACAAAAATTTGACGAATTTTTCCTGTACATGTTCAATTCGATTTATATATTTGGTGTAACGCGGATTCCAGATCTGTTGACGCTGTTGTCATCTGAGAGAATATGTTGACGTAAGTACGTATGACGTATTAGCCGGTCACGTGACCGTATAATACGTGTGCTCTAAAGGTTAGAAAGGGATAAATAGGAAATATGTGGTTTCAAGGAAAAAAATTTGTCATTTTGAAAAAAATTTTGTCTTCCATCGACCTTTTGTCGACCAGGACAGATGTTACACCCAAAATCATCTCAGCGGTCTGGGTATTATTTTATAAATATTTAATTTCGATTTTGTAACAATTTCATAAATTTCAGTAAAAACCTTGCAATGTCGCTATGTCAGTTTATAATTGCTGTAAACATATTGGTAAATTTGTCAAGTAAAGTAAGTAAGTAGTGTGTTGTGTCATAAAAATTTTGGGCCACAATAATTATTTTAAGTATTTTTTTCCTTCTTCAGCACACGGCACTGCTATATATGGTACACATTACCTGTCTAAGTTTTTTTGTTTAACATACATACATACTTTTGTAATGTTTATGTGGAGGTTTTAAAGTCTATTTAAAGTCTATTACATTAATCTAAAAAGTGAGTAGGTAGGTACCGAACACTAAATCTCCAGTACCTAATATAAACTCAATAATCTTTAGCAACTTAAAAATGCTTTAATATGATAAAAATATAGGACTTTATAATGTTATTTCCTGAAAAAGCGCTCTGTTTCAACATCCGATTTTCATAACCCCACTTTTTATAATCTTTTCAACACAGTTCCTCATAAAGTGGCTCTAATCCCATGGCAATTAGGCACATAATGACACCTATAATCAAACTGTGACTTGTTCATTACTATTACTCTCACTCGTGAGTAAACGCACGCGCCCGCGCCCCCGCGCCGCCCCTTCTGAGACGCATCCTACTAGCGAAATACCAAGTACATCCAATGATTGGATTTCACCTACCTACACGAATAATGAACCATCACAAATAACAATAGAACATGAAAGTATTTCAGTAAATAATCTATCTGATGAGACCGCTATATCATCAAAAATAGTTAATTATAATTTTACTAACTGCACATTTACTAATTGTTTCTCTAAATAAACTTTTTATCTACTATGTAAAATGGTTTTTTATTTAAGTATTATTTTATTCAGAAGTGTGTTGAAAAACGTTGTATGATACACGTGTGTATTGATGATTACCGTCCTCGGCTCCTTAAGACCTCAATGCGCCTCAGCGGTAATCACCAACATTACACACTTGTACCATAATGTACTATTAATTTCTCAGATCTCAAATTGCCAATTTTGGTCAAATTTTCAGGAACCGTTTAGTGTCCTACTACCTTTCAAATAATACCACTTTTACTGTGTTACACCCCAGGACAATATTTTCTTTGTCGATATTAGCTGTATAAGTAAACGTTCCAGTGAACAAATGTAACAACTGACCGGTGTCCTCCAGCAGCCTCAAGCAGTAGAACTGGTCCGGCTCCATCCCGCGCTGACGAGCCTCTAGCTGCGCCCGCGTCGGGATCTCCACGCGGGGGAACGCGAACATAGATCCCTGGATAACACACATTTATTTATTACTAATCATAATCTTACAGTGTTTTTTCTCGTACCCTGCTTCCCATTTACTTGGGATCGGTTTATGTCTTGCTTAAGCTGACGCCTCCGCGGTGTGGCGTCAGCTTTAGCCATGTGATGCCGGCAGAGTAGAATAACATCACCCTATGTCCTTCAATGGGTGTCATAGAAGGTGACAAATGGATCAGCAAAGAGGTATTGATCAAGATAAATGATCCAAAATAAGATAAATGATCCAAATGCGTGGGAGTAATAACTACCCAAAATTTTATAGAATTATTTTTGCGTTTACAAACGCGTAAATATTTTTAATATAAAAAATACACTGAAAAAAATCTATCTGTCCCAGGCGGGAATCGAACCCAGCATCTTCCGCAATCCGGGCGGCTGCGTTAACCACTACGCCACCGAGGCACTGCTTTCGCTGTCGAAATTTGTCATTGCTTAGTGCTTATGTTTTTATAGTAAACATTGTTTCATCAAATCTTTGAAATTTGCACTTCTAAAATCCGAACGAAATATTTAACGCCCAGTTAAGATGAAACTACCTTATATTATGGAATAATTTTTGGGTTTACAAACGCGTAAATAGTTTTAAAACTAGAAAAAATTCACTGAAAAGAAAAATTCTACCTGCCCTTGGCGGGAATCGAACCCAGCATTTTCTGCAATCAGGACGGCAGCTTTACTAATTTAAATTCAAACGCGTGATTATACATAGGCTCGCTTCTCACCAGAATTAGAAATACTAGATGTCATTGCATCCCGAAGGTTGCAGAGAGTTCTGGAAGCAGTAGAAGAGTAGAAGGCGGTTTCCCGTGGTACTCACATCAATAGTGTTGCAGGAGTATCCCGGAATGGTGTTAAAAGCCTCGTATGCTGCGGCCGTTCTCTCGGCCAGCGTGCGTCTCACCGCGGCCAGCTCCGATGAGAACACACTGTAGGAAGGTGATCCCGGCAATGGACGCTTCATCTGGGAACACACGCATTTATTTACATAACGGCTTTCCACAAGAGTGATCGCTATCCTGGCGAACAGTGGACTGCTTCTGTGAAGCGGTCGTGCTTCAAAACGAGGACACAGAGTGGTATCACTACATGACGGAGTGACACATTACGTCCTCTTCTTCGTTAATGGGGAGTGGGAGAACAAATCTATCCCTCGGGCGTCATCACACACGGTACCGGGACTTCTTTTTAACAGCGCTAAGGCGTCATCTTTAGTGGGTAGAGTCCGCTTTACGGATAGTCCCTTTAGTAGTCTGCTCCCCCCGGAGCGGACGAGTAAGCTATGAGCATTTCCCTAGAAATGGAAGGAACCTAAGATCGGCAGTGCGCGAGTATCACGTCAATGTTGTAAGCATCTATAGGGTGGCTGCTTACTACTAGGCAGGCTGTATGCTTGTTTGTCAATCACATGACATAAAAAAGTTAAACTATTTTATTCGAAACTTTACAGGAGTACTCCAATCGATAAATAAGTGTGTGTGTATTTCAGGCTTTTTCAGAATTTAACTCATAAAAGGGGGATATGCGGTGATAAAGCCTAAAAATCAAAATGGGGATTTTTTTATCATCATCGATAAACTTTGAATTTAAGCTCTTGATACTAAATATGTATTTATGTTCTAGCGTTTTTTTAAATTTCGACCCACGTGGGGATGAAATAGGAGATGAAATTTTGTAAGGAAGTGCAAACAAATCTGTCAATATTAACGAATATTTATTGGAAACGTGACTATTTGATTGTAAACACTTAAGTACCCTAAAAGAATTAAAATGCTGCCCAAAGTACGTATTCCATATGAAGTCGCAAGCAAAAGCTAATCTCCATATATTACGAGCTGAAATAACAGTAAGCTTAAATATAATATAGTATTGTGATGCCGCCAAAGTAGAATAGCATCACCCCATATCCTCCATTGGGTGTCGTAGAAGGCGACTAATGGATCAGCAAAGGTATTGATCACCTTATAGTCAAGGCAAGCGTGTTGGAGTACTGCCTAGAAAGGCCTTGTGTCCCAGCAGTGAGTTATGAAGGCTGTTGTGATAATGAAATAGAAGCGAGCGTATTATATGGTGTATACTGACGACACAGTCGAGCGCGCACTGTCCGAGCACGGTGGGGCACTGCATGACGGCGCGCGCGGCGGCGAAGGCGGCCCGCACGCGCGCCTGCAGCCGCACCAGCTCCACGTAGCCGGCGCGCAGACCGCACTCCGCCGACCAGCCCTTCGACAGTGTCACGAAGCTGGCCAGCTCCATGCCGCTGTACGGCGCGCCCATCTCGTGCATCACCTGACATACGATACGGTATTACAACATTTTTGTTAACCAGTACATTTTTTAGGCCTCTTCAATGAGTATAAAGCGAACAATATCTATGCTATTTTTGCTGCAAAAATAAACACTTAAACAACATTCCTAAGTTTAATGATTTTTTTTTCCAAGGTTCCTCCTTTATATTTAAAGACACTTTATTTATCAACATTCATGCCAGTTCTCGCTGTTGCTGCTTCTCGTACTTTCATGCTTCATTCCTTATCTTTCTTTCATTCTTCCCGTTCTTACTGTTTTTATGCTTACCACCATCCCTACTTTTCTATTTCTATTCTAATTTAACGGGTATAAATGAAGCTTTACAACATTTAATTTGATTTCTTACAACATGACCACGGTTTCTACACATTATTATATAATTCTATGCAATTGCTTATGTATACATTCTCTTTATGTATTCACGTTATTATTAATAGGATACAATTCTTACTTACTTATTTCTTTTATATTTTAATATAATTCTATTTAACTATTTATCTATATATTCCCATATCTATTATCATTATTAGTTATACAATATATTATTTCTTTTACAGTATTAGTTACAATTCTCGCTTCGTTACATTTATCATTTACAATACTGTTTGCTGTCTGTCTATTTATTTTACTGTTTGCGGACCTGTTTAGCCATCTCAAGTTTTATCTTTCCCGTTTTGCGAGCTTTTAAAATTCGTTTTTTATAGTGCAATAGGTAACCGTTATCTTTCCATTTTGTTTATTCTACGTATTGTCAATTTTAACTCTACGTTATTATTTCGTTTTATGTATCATTGTATTTTTCATTATATCTACATATCATTGTACCTACGTTTGATGTCTTCCTGTTTTTTATCTTTGCTCTCTATAAGGGATATAGATCTTTCTATTTGGTTCTTCCTGTTTGGATCAGTTTGTGGTTTTGTTACAGTTTTAAGTTTAATGTTACGTATTATCAACTTACAATAAACTTCATTCTTAATGTGTGTTAATAGTAAATGCGTTGTCTTCTCCATCTAAAAGCTTGGACTAACAAAGCATTCTTCACCTTAAAGTTTTATAGTTCAATTTTCAACATTTCTGTAGATGCTTTAGTAACTATATTTAGTCTAAAATTGATTTATAACCCAAAGGGCTTAACATAGCTAGTTCATATGTAACATTCAATTACTAAATCAGCATTTGAATCAACCGATGCTGAAGCCAACGGCGCGGTAAATAGAAACAACATTGTTCCGCTGGGAATCGGAAACAAGTAAATACGGATAAATAAACCAAATGTTGTGTAATTAAATACTATTGGCGTTTAATTTAAATTGATTTTGTAAAAAAAAATATTTCAAAAAGATAAAATACATTATTATTACAAAAGCTTAGTTTCCTGTTAGTTCGCAATTAGAAAAGCCATAAACAACTGTGAATATACCTACATCTCAGTTTAGATACATACAAAATCCTACCTTAATATTAATGTATTGTAAGATCAAAATTATATTTTACATATTTCATAATTGAATGGCACATTAAAAGGAAATAGAGTCATACACGGCATTAACGTGTAAGTAATCATGACTCACCTTCTTGAAGGAATGGAAGGGCTTGCAGACAATGTTCTCCTGGTAGACCTCGTCAGCCAAGATGAACAGACCGCGGTCGTAGGCGAACTTGATGATCTCCTCGATGTTATCTCGGCTCAACACCTGCACACACATTCATATTAGTAGAGAAATATACAACCGTAGAATTAGGTTAAGAGATGTCTGTAGGACGTAAGGAACGTAGAAATTGCTACGAATAAAGCAAACATTTTTATATTGCCTTATATTAAGATTACGCAAGCTTGTCATTAATTATCTGTTCTGAAACAAATATCCAAAAACGCTGTAGAAAACTTATACCTGATTTGGCGACACAGAGTAGAACGCCAGCAGTGAAGGATAGCATAGATATGTTTTTAACGACCTTTTGAACCTTTATTTAGGTCACAAATCACAAGTACTAAATTCGCAAGAATAAAAACCATACATTGCTATAAAATATTGCTCCCTCTAAGAGTAGACATACAAAATAACAGAAATGGATAAAATGTTTTCCTGACCCTAATTCTTATCCGATATATTCATGATATTTTAGAATGCCTTTTCTCAAAAATCATTTTTTTTTTCAGAATAGCTCATACTAACGCAGAGTCGAAGCGCATCGAAGCGAAATTCTTCACAATTAAACCGAAGTTGCACGACGAGCAGACGTGCGTATTCCGTCGAATGCGTGCGAATCGGCGCGTCCTTTTTTATCTCAGAAGAAATATATGTGTGCTACGTTGTGGAGATAAGGGTGAATTTGCTATTTAAAGTTTTAGATAGATGCTTCGATGCTCTTCGACTCTGCGCTAGCATGAATTGAGCCAGTCAATGTATGTCGAATTTTGAAAATAGGAAAACGTACCTACAGACATATATTATTTCTTCTTATGAAAAACATTCTAATAAATCATTAAGATCGGATATGAAGAAATAGGGGTAAGAGAACTTTTGACCGTTAATATGGAGACGTGGGCACTGTACTATCCTCTTGATATAAACAAAAACTTACCCAAACAAGAAGTTGAAATATGTGGGCTATATAGCCACGACCTTTTGCGCCGCGGTATTTCGATACAAAAAAAGTTCCCTGATACGCCAATAGATATTTTGACCATAGATATATACACGATAGATTTTTATTTTCTTAGACATATACTTTCAGACGAGGTGTACCTGTATCAGTAGTTTCTTACAAAATAATGTTAATGTTACAAATGTTTTTAAATGTTGATTTACAAATGTTTAACTTACATGAAGAAATAAAATTAAAGTTGTATTTTTCTTTCAATACAATTTGCGTAACAATCTGGCATTCCTAAAAGAGGAACCTGTTATTCAGATAATAATTGTCGATCTCAGAAGAGCACAGTGAAATATACGATTACAGTAAACGTGACATTATTTTGAGTAAAAATGTTGTTCCTATTATGTACGCTATTTCCGAAAGTACTTTTGCTTATATACTTAGCGTAAGGTAAAATATTTATTCTGTTCTTTTTTCATGTACTTATACTTATTTATTATTGACCAAAAATAAGGTATTGCCTTAGATGTTACCGGTAAATTTTCAGACAAACCTAGATATTTGATTTCATTGATAAGTTCCGTATTTTAACAATAGAAGCACACCCCATTTTTTAAACATAACACTGTAATCGTGATTTCATTGATGAATTTTGTAATTTCTTGGTAAAAGATTTACCCACTTCCTGTGTTTCCTGGTTTGTTGAAATTCCGCCATATTACATCTTTGATCTTTTTCCCTGAATTCCAACAGGTACACCATTCAATCATTGGAAATGTAGATTTGATTCCTTAATGATCTATAAACCTGTTGACTCGAACTTGTTGAGAACTCAAAACTGGAATACCAATGACGAAGACCTAAGGCTTTTGCTGTCAACGATAGTACTCATTCAAAACAAAAACTTTCAAGTGAAAAATCCCACTCCTGCATTATGTGTACTGTGGCGCATTCCTGACCACTTCACTCCGCTCCCGAAGTTTAGACTCGATTTTAATCACTTCCCGAAACCTCCCGCGCCAGTTTAATTCCTCTCGAGTCTCGTCACGACGACTGTCTGATTTGATTTCATCGCAGCTAACGAACAAGTTTGTTTTACAGCGATTAAGATTCGGAATCGAGGCACGATCGAAATCAGAAGTCTTTTCAAAAGTTTCCTCTTAAAACAGGGCCCAGAGAAAGATGTAAATAAAATTACTGAATGAGGGTTTCACTAATTCTTCGAGAAAAGTTTTAGACCCAAGGTTTAGACTAACTTATTCTAACGCTTTCAACAATTAATTCTGTAGTCAGTACTTATTTATTCGTAAAGTGATATTGTTTCTTAGAATTTCAGGTACATTTCAAGTTACACGTCGTCGTTTTTTTTCATCGGCGATAGTGACAATTAAGTACACGGTACTACTAATCTGATGTGGTCACAGTATATGCTACTGACGAAACGCTCATAATATTCTTCGCTAATACGCCATAGCTCGAATAACTTTACTTATAACGTTGGTTTCTTAATATTCTTAATATACAATTTTTATTCATTTTTATTATGTAAGTAACTCTATAATACATTTCTGTTATGTATATAAATTGTAGGAACCTCGCAACTGTGACCATAGATATCCTTCACCAGGAAAATGTTCTTTTCTATAAATAGCAGGTATTCATTCTATACTTTCTATAGAGACCAAATCCACCAAGACTTACTTTCAGCAGCTACTTTTTGATGTATTCCGAGCGGGTCGTTAGATAGCCAGCGCTAGTTTTCTATGGAGCGAGTACGTGTCGACACCACTAACAAAATATACAATACATAATGCGGACCGTCTCATTCGCATTCCGGGAGCGTGATGTCGTGTCGTGCGCCGTCAATTGGGCACAAGATCCGATAGGTTCGGTCCCTGTAATAGCGGCTGGCACAATACTACGCCGCGTAAATCGTATAATCCGATATGAATATCCCAGATGTCTTATTTTCGACAGTCGAATTCATGACGGATTTTAAAGCTTCCCCGAAATGTGAGCGGATTGTTTGATTCGAAATGTGGGTAGATTTACATTTGTTTTGTAAATATACCTCTTTCTGTGTTCTAATAATAAAATTTACTATAGTATCAACTTGCACAATTTTTGGGAATTTGGCTGACTAAGTTTGTAAAATAAATATTAGGTTATATTCTTTTGACTGGGCTGTTTATGTCAGTAACCATTTTGAAATTGAACTACGCACACCAAATGTAGCTATTTTTTTTAAAAACATAGAGTTAAACTTAGCCATTTCATAAAGCTATAAAACACTAACCCAGTTTCCCTTTTACGAGTACCTATAACATTAATTATAACATTGTTAACAATTGCAATCTTTACGTTGACAAACTAATCAAATTATATCATATCTGAATGCCTCGTTATGGACAATCGACAGCAAAATGCGATACTGGACTAAAAGAAAGCTCTTTTACAATAAGTAGATACGTTAACGATGCATTACACAATTGTTTACTCACAACATACAAAATAACAATTGAACCATTTCTAGAAGTAATTTTCTGTCAATGAATTTAGACGTATAAATTGAAATTGAAACTCACCAAATAAATAACAAAGTGTTCCTGAATTGGCACACTTATCCAGAATGAGTTAAATCAAGTAGGTGTGTACACGCGGCACTCAAGACAAGTTAATGGAGATGTTTTTGCTAACGACGATTAGTAAATAAAGCTGGGGCTCCGAGGAATGCGATTTGTGTTTAACATCGAACTGTAACTCTCATTAACTTAAACATTGTTAGGACGTTTATTACTTATATCATCTCTCTGCGTATGCTTTACAATAAGTTTAAATTATTTACAAAGAAATATTAACTTGTTAAACTCAAAACTGGAACAATCCCAAGTCAATTGCTGGGTAAGATCTACCATTATATCCTTCATCTTTTACACATGTTTTTGCTTTAAATACCAGCCTTCTGCAACTCCGCACATCTGTTAGTAAGCCGTCAAGCCCTGAGCAATACACCTTGATATTGGTACAAGTGACTGCCATTCAATTAATTCATAGTATTAGCTTACGAGTATGAGCTGCCAATCTTGTCTACAAGTGACAGTCGTATATGAACACATCTCGAGCAAGCCGCGCTCCTCCAATCCTGCCCTCAGCCGAAAGCAATTAGGCACAAACGAGGTGGTCGCGTGACTCGATCTGCACCGCCTTTCGTTAATACCCACATTTCATGTTTCAGACACAACCGAGCGGAGTGATACACACAATGTTTTTGTTCTATTAGTCGTTAACACGTGCGAATGTTTTTCTGAAGATGAAATAAACGAGGAATAAAGTATTAAACGGCGGAGGGAAACGTGGGATAGAATATAAAGTAATCGTCTGTTTCTGGCCAACGATGAAAGAATCCAGAAAAGAAAAACTTACTTTCACTGCGGCAGTTTATTATTTCCGAACGAGTCGAATTTATATTGCCTTTAGGGGTGAGTGCTTCTTAAATGGTGTGAGGACAAAATATTAGGTCCCCAAAATCAAGTGACTGATGAAATGGTTGATTTCAAAGATTTTTAGACAGTAAATCTACAATTCCAATGCTGCAAGTTATTGCAGTATTTTTTATGACTGCCATCTTAACGTATATTTTATGTAAATAAATAAATATTGCTGCATTAGCATAAAAGGACACTTTCAGCATTTAAGGAAACAGTTTTAATTCAGATACATATATGTATAACAAACGATCGTTACGAAGAACACCCGACCTAAACATTACGAGAATAAACGTGGACCATTGCTGTTATTTGGTAGCACAGCGTAAAAAGTTACAGTGGTTCGACACTTTTGAAGTTAATGAAAATGCCGCGCTAGTCTAGACACCTAGAGTTGTCATATTTTTTATTTTAGTCTATTCTACATTTGATGATGCTTACTTCTGATACGTGTATGTAGGGTATTAGGAATATAATGTAAAAAGAAAACATACTTTATTGATGTTGTTGTAAATCTGTTATAGGTACGAAAAATGGCAGACGTTTGCAAAGACGAGATTGCATTTATTTGATTATGATTGATTTAATAAGGGCATCATTTTTGTGGGTTTCGTCGGGGGCCGCGAATCCGAATACATATCATAGCATAGCATGCAATACCCATATACCGTTATTGTAAAAACACTAAAATAACTTAATACGCGTTAAATGACCAACCATCCTTCTGTTCAGTTTAAGAAATAAATATTTTTACGCCTAAAAGACATACAAACGGATTCTAAAATGTGTTATTATTTAACTAACCGTAAATATGTATTTTTAGATGTTTTAGGTCAACTTTGTTATATTTTCTGCACTTATAAAATTATTTCGTGAATAACGGGTTTGGTTTCAAAATTAGTAAACTGTGTATTCTTTTTAAGCCTCATTTTGTAATTGTTTGTTTTTTTGAAAAATAAAATAAAAACCCTTGGCCAGCGATACCAAACGACTGTACGGCAGTTTGGTCTTAGGGTTGCCCCGTCTAGACCGTTGGCTAACTGTAAGGATAGGTATGGAGTGTAGTGACCTGTCCCGTGGGGTTCCCGGGGTTGATGACGACGAGCGCGCGCACGGCGCTGGTGTCGCTGGCGGCGCTCCAGCTGCGCTCGAGCTCGGCGGTGGTGAGCGCCCACTGCCGCTCCTCGTCCAGGTAGTAGTCCGCCGTCGCGATGCCCAGCTCGGCCAGCGTGCCCGAGAACAGAGGGTACTGCGGGATCGGGATCATCACCGCTGCACAAATAAACTTACCTTAATACTTATTTCACATCATCATTTTCCCTGCTCCCAATTTTTTGTGGTTAGTGCAGTATTCCTTGATATCGACTACAGTGCTTAAGGATTTGGCATTAGATGTTTACGGCCGTGTGCCTGATACCAACCCTCCTTTGGAACTGCTTCTTTTGACAGCACCCAGGACCAACAGCTTAATGTGCATTCCAAAGCACGGAGGAAAATCGAGTTGAAAAATTTTCGGTCACCCATCCAGTACCGACCGCACACTTGGTTGCTTAACTTTCGTGATCGACGACTCATAAGTTGATAGAAATCTTATATTTTGATGTTATACGTGCATGTTAAATTTGGTTGCGATTGCGATAAGTTAAAGCATACTCAATTCTTGTGACTAATTATCTTCTTTCAACTACTTTCAAATCACACACAAATTCTTTTTACAGGTTCCAAGTAAGTTCCCTTTAGCGTTTATTTGACAGATAATCCATACAAAGCTGTCAATTTACCTGCCAGATACCTATCTCCTAAACGGAACTTGTGAAACCGGCCCTAAGTATTGATCAAAGCTTTTTTTTCCGGAATTTATCAATAACAAAGATAAGCAATAAGTAAGTATCGGTATTCACAAGTGGATACTTTAATAAAATTAATTAAGGAAATAATTGACATAGGAGGCCATGTAATGGCTACAAAGTAGACTAGCATCACCCCATATCCACCAAATGGGTGTCATAGAAAGCGACTAATGGATCAGCAAAGGGTATTGAATTGATCACCTTATACTCCGTCCACCAATCCGCATTGGGCAAGTATGGTGTACTACTGTCTAAACCTCCTTCGATAACAAGGAGAGGTCTTGTGTCCCAGCAGTGAGTCATTATAAAGGCTATTATGATAATGATGATGATGACCTTTATAATAAACTAGTGAAGTCATATTATGATTTCACTAGTTAATTCTAGAAGAAGAATAATTAATTAATTATTCTTCTTTACTTTAGTACGTAATTACGTACTACAAAATCAATCAGTGATTTATTAGTTTTCAAAATCGTAATTCGCATATGGTCACAATTAATCATGATACCCGGTTAATTATTTAATGAAGTCAAATTACCCACGTAGCTATGAATTAACTGTAAAGTATAAGTACTGAAATTACGCCTCTGATAACGTAAAGTGTAATTTAAAGTAATTGTTATAATTGTTAAAAAAAAGAATTAAGAAATTATTTGAAACCTATAATATCATGGAAAATGCAACCATAGACCATTAAAAATTATTACCTATAGCTTGAGTTTAAACCAGAATATTACAGATGCTAACCGGTGTGTGTGAGGATTGAGGGCCACTTTGTCATATTCTCTTAAAAATGTACCTATGATTTAGTGTGCGTTCTAAAAGAAATGTGAAAGCCTGAAACGACTTTGTGAAACCTTTGAAAGGCGAGTTATAGGCTGAAAGGTTGGGCCCTCAATCCTCTATGTGAGGATTGAGGGCCCACCTGTAACTAGTAAACTAAACACTCTACAGAAAAACTTTTTATATCAAAATCTACGTTAAAAAAAACTGTGAAGTTAAAGATATCAGCGCATAACGCTATAGTATTTGGTATACTGCCATTCAAAGTGGGCCCTCAATCCTCACGCTTGCAAAAATTTGTTACCAAAAATAAACAAAATTGGTTTACTTTCAGACATTGTCTGCTTATCCAATGCGTTAGTTAAAAAATGTGAAATTTTGTGGAACCGAGAGCTTGCGCCAACTCCTCCTGGTTTTATAGAAATGACCTTGATAATGTTTGGGCCCTCAATCCTCCATCTGTTTCTTGTTTTTCTTTATTATGTATTGAGTAGGCATAATTTGACAAAGCTAAGGTATTCTGTTTTTGTGAAAAAAAATGTGAAATAAATTGACACTAAGAGTAATTTGAAAGACTCATTTATTATTGCAGAAAACAATATTTTATTTTTTATTGTATAAATAATTTTTCACTAAGTAAGATTTGACAGCAGGGTGGCCACAAATTCTAATTATGTCAAAAACGACCGTTGTTGGCACAGACTAGTTAGGATTTTCGAATAAACATTTTTAAATTTTCCCTATTACGGGACGGCAAAGGCATCTAGCCCATACATCCATGGCTTAAGTTTTCTGTCTTCTTTTTGTTGATTTTCACATTAGAATGTGGGTGTCACACATCTTAATGCATCTTATCACCATCATCTAGGGAGTGCTTGGCGAGAAATGCATGGCAACAAACCTCATGATGACGACTCATGAGCTGGAAATCCCACTGTAAAATACTCAACGTCATACACACCAGTCACACCACAAAACCCTTATATCAATGATTTCTCAAGTCAAGACCTGATCGTCAAGCTTATGCATCGAAACAACACCAATTTCACTGCACAAAATCCACACCGAAGCAATTTTGAATTATCAAAACAAAGATCGTCATCCAGACGCCGTGGTTTCCTACTAAAGACAACTGAATAAATCGTAGTATAATAGTAATATATTTTATGCTACAGTTTTTTATAATATGTTTTTTTAAATTAAATTTTGCCTATTATGGGAAGGAAAAAGGATCTAGCCCATACAGCCTTGTTTTCAGTACTTTATTCTTGAAGTTTACATTCAAATGTAACTATCACATATTTTCCACAACAACACCCGAACCTGACGCCACGACAGTGCGATAACTCAGCTGACTGTGTATTGAGCAGAGCTCATGAATAATATAGTGTTTTCAAAATACTGAGAGGACGGTAAATTTAATTCATTTTTATTTTGGCGAGAGTAGACTCTTATTAGCAAGATTGGCCTCTTTTAGGATGTCCAGTGATGTAAACACTATTTTATTCGTCTTTGCTCCTTGAAGTTATCATTTCTTTATAAAATCGCGATAACCTAATAAACAAATTACAATTTTCGTGCAAAAAGGTAAATATATTTTATTTATAATCACGCCATTCCGCGCGTTAAAAAGTGTCAACGACTGCTGGTCCAGAGGCGACTTTACCTATGGTGCAGGGTGTGCACACGGCCGCAGTGGTCTTACGGACACCGAGCGCCACACGCCACGCGCCTTGGATCTGGCGAATCGGGCAACTTGGTCCTAACTTAAGGCCACCACGTTCACTCATCTAGACTGGACTTTTTTCTATTGGGTTTGTTTCAACTGCATCTAATAAAAACCATGGCAATATTAGATGAGCTTCGAGCTTCGTCAAAAATCACGTCATAAAAGCACGTAGAATAAAAGGATATTTTTTAATGCGATGTTGTCCCTGTATGCCAGTGGCAAACAATTCGAACATTTACTGTAATATTAATAATGCAATAAAGAGAATAGAATTGTTTGTACAATTTTTTTTGTTTCATTCAGTATTTTTCAATGATAAAAACCTATTTTGAGCCCATGACAAAAATTAATGGCATCAAAAATTATAATTTATGAATTTTTTGTAGATAATTTTCCTAGAGTAAGTAGTCTCAAACTTAGTGGCGCCGAGTTTTTTTCACGATTCGTGAAAGTGAAGACAAAGTAAAAATCTTTTAAAATTTTAGGGAAAATATATAATTTTTATTGAATTTTTTTTAAAAATGACAGATATTCTGGGATTTTTAATGGTTTTAGTGATACATATTCACCATATTCAAATAAAAAAATCAGAAATATTAGAAAAAGTGTAGTGGCAGATAAACTCCCAAGGTGTGGCAATTTTCGAAGCCTATGTCAATGTTTTTTTTTTTTAAATGAAAGTGGAGTTATATTTTTTGCTTTTGGTGCCCGCTTATCGTTGAATTTTGGACACGTTGTTGTAGGTATAGACATTTTAACATGAGTACGTTTCGGCATTTCAGTTTGTTAGCGCGCTTACCAAACAAGAGAAAATAGAATTTTACAGGTGATTCTAAATAGAGTCAACAGAACAAAATAGTATCCTAAACTGTCATATTTTTTCAATCGATTTTCAATATAATGCCCTATCATTAGAGTTTATTATCCATTGGGGAAAGACAGTTGGTGGTAAATTAGTGTGCTGTCATTGGATCGTAAGGGTTTTGTGGTGTGACTGCATTTCCAGCTGATGCGGTCTGTTGCCATGCATTTCTCGCAAAGCATTTCCTAGATGCATTAAGATGTGTGACACCCACATTTTAACGTGAAAATCAACAAAAAGAAGACAGAAAACTTAAGCCATGGATGTATGGGCTAGATGCCTTTGCCGTCCCGTAATAGGGAAAATTTAAAAATGTTTATTCGAAAATCCTAACTAGTCTGTGCCAACAACGGTCGTTTTTGACATAATTAGAATTTGTGGCCACATCTTACTAAGTGAAAATTTATTTACACAATAAAAATTAAAATATTGTTTTCTGCAATAATAAATGAGTCTTTCAAATTACTCTTAATGTCAAGTTATTTCACATTTTTTTTCACAAAAACAGAATACCTTAGCTTTGTCAAATTATGCCTACACAATACATAATAAAGAAAAACAAGAAACAGATGGAGGATTGAGGGCCCAAACATTATTAAGGTCATTTCTATAAAACCAGGAGGAGTTGGAGCAAGCTCTCGGTTCCACAAAATTTCACATTTTTTAACTAACGCATTGGATAAGCGGACAATATCTGAAAGTAAACCAGAGTGTTTAGTTTACTAGTTACAGGTGGGCCCTCAATCCTCACATAGAGGATTGAGGGCCCAAACTTTCAGCCTATAACTCGCCTTTCAAAGGTTTCACAAAGTCGTTTCAGGCTTTCACATTTCTTTTAGAACGCACACTAAATCATAGGTATATTTTTAAGAGAATATGACAAAGTGGCCCTCAATCCTCACACACACTGCTAACCGCACCCGCTTGTAAAGGTTATTTGGTATTCGTTATCTATGCAATAACTGCTGACCTATTCAAATAGCATACCCTTAAAATTAAATAAAGGTAAATATCTCATAAATTATCCAAACAGCTTCAAACAGTCGACCTTGTGTGAAATGCTGTTGAGTCTATATTACAATGGCCCTCTTAAAAGATAACTGACATCATTGCGCGAAAGGTCTCGTCCCGCGGGACGCCAGTTTCCATCCCGAATTTTTAAAATATTTCCCGAAACACGACATCCAGGTAAAGTGGCACTGCATACGATATGGGGGCGATGGAGCTCGAGCGTTATTTATTTTATGTTTAGTCACTTTTACATCGAGTTTGTAGCCTATTATGAGTTTATTACGTACATTTTATTACTTTTTGCACGATACAAGTACACGGCCTGAATGATAACAAGCCGTTGTTATATATATTCGCACTAGTAGGGGTAATAAACAGGGCAATTTCTTCTCGAGTAATGTTGCTAATGAATGGAAAGGTCCTCCATAAAACACCCCGGAATCCATTGGTAAAATGAAATTATTGATACATCTCGCTCACTATATTGATACACTTCAAAATTATCACATTTGAAAAAGGTTTAATGTGAAATAACATATATCATAATGATTTAAAAATCTTGCCTTCGCGTTAGTATCTGCTAAATAAATAAAAAATATGATGCGTTGAAGTAAGTAAAAAAGGCACCAATCAGTATTAATATTAAGTTTTCTGGATTACATAAATAACAGTTATATCCACATTTTCATGCTTAAAAGAAAGAGGAAAACATTCTTAGTATAAAACAAAGTGATTCTTTCCGTCCGTACGCTTAGAACTTGCAACGGATTTCAATGTTATTTTCATTAATAGATGGAGTAATTCAAGAGCAAGATTCAGAAGCATAATTCATTAAGGTACTATCCATGCGAAGCCGGGGCGCTAGTAAATTATTATTCTTTAGCTGGAACCATATAAAATAAGCTTTATTCACGGCTAGTGCTCCGTAATTACGTATGATAATTAGAACAGCACAGCCTGTATCTTTTTCGTCGATAATACGAATGCTGATAAGTTACGAAATGACGTATTTAAGAAAACAATATAATATTACACGCAATTTTCTTTGGCGGAGTAAACTGTTCTTTTTTATGCTACCACTTGACCTACTCATTGTAATTTTTAGTTAAAATAAGTTCGAATGTGACAGCCGGAGGCACACTTTTACTGGAAACCTCTACATATTTAGGAACTAGGTATTACCCCTAAATGCGAACACTCAAGAATTGAAAATGTTAGAGAGCAGACTTAGGTAAAAACCGCCTTCAAACCTAAAAACGGAGAAATAAAATTATTATGTTAAAAAATATAAAGTTTTTTTGAGGTCGGTTCCAAGTACAAGTTTATATGTATTTTATAAATATTTATAATTATACAACGTTTATTCCAAATATTGAGGTTGGGTTTGGCACCGACCTTAAAAAAACATTTAGTTTTTTTTTAAACAAAAAATTTATATTTCTCTTTTTTTGATTTTGAAGGCGGTTTTTTTTTCTGCATAACAGCCTTTAGAACTCTACTCACTGCTGGAACACAAGGCCTCTCCTTGTCATCGAAGGAGGTACCCGTAAAGGTGATCAATACCCCTTTGCTAATCCATTAGTCGCAATCTTCGACACCCATTGGAGGATATGGGGTGATATTATTCTACTCTGCCGGCACCACATGACTAAGCACAATATGTCTCTCTAATTGCAATAATCAGCATCAACTCACACGAAGGTTTCCCGTCGACTTCTCCAGCGAACATGGTGAGCACCGACTTGATGACGTCAGAGGCACCCGAGCCCAGCCAGATATCGTCGGGAGACGCCGGCACGCCCCCGTCGCGCGTCCGAATGTAGTTCGCCACGCGTTCGCGCACTATTCGTAGACCCATGCACGGGGAGTAGGCCCCGACGGAACCTTTCCTGTAGGAACAAAAACTTTAATAGCTCCAAGAAAATAAACAGGACAGCATTTTAACTTCCGAAAGGCAATATCTTTAATTCGGTAGTACTATAAATATTTTCTACAGTTTCATAGAATATACTATTGACTTAAATTAATACGGTCGCATATTCTTCAAAATGTAAGCTCTAATGATGTGTGTGTGTGATAATGTAAGTTATAATGATAACTACGATAAGTGAACGGAATAATCCAAACCAATATTAAGAATCAGAAAGTGAATTTGTTTGGTTGCTATTACCCCTAAATTGCTTAACCGATTTTGATAAAATTTGGTATAGCGATAGATAGACCCTAAAGACGTTTATAGGCTAGTTTTTTTTTTGCAAAAATAATAGTTAATAAAAATAAAAAAATGAAAATTAAACGGTTTTATGTTTTTTTTTTGTAATATCGACTTGGCTATCACACACATTTTAGAAATTATTGTTGATATTGATTTCATAGTTTCTTCGTAACCACATAACTCGTAATTATGGCGCAAAACTTCCGTGAACATGTCAAACGCACCAACGAAACGAGCTACGTCACTCATATGAGGAATACTGTCCATTTGCCACACAAGTAAGTTGTACTTTAAGTGCAAAACCATAGCAACCCCATCGTACAGAAAAACCGTCGTGACAAAACTGGGCAACAAAGCAATTGAATAAAATAGCAGTTTGTGTGAATCAAATGTGTTATTACAAGCAATATCGCAGTTCATTAATCAAACGTACAATAGCGGGCTCTGATTGAGCACTATGTTGCGTTGTTCAATACATATTAATGAAATTAGCAGTCCAATTAATCACGCAGTATTTTGGTCGATTTAATGGTTTGGGAACACACAGGCGCCGGATGTTTATAACTGTCGTGTATCGTACTGATTTGATGGTTAATTTATGATTTACGGAGTTATATTGGAGATGAAATTGTACCAGATTATTATCCGTATTGAAAAATAGAGTAACACCTAATCAGAAGTTTATCAGATCCATTCCTAATTTAGTATGAATGACTACTAAGTATGATGTATCTTAACTTATGACACATTTAACCATAGAAATGTCGACCTGCTAATGGTCGTCATAGAAAAATTTATCTACCGTGTATTTCTTTATTATTTATTGTTCGTCTTGCTGTTCTTCTGTAGCTATATGTCGTGAGTGGGCGGTGACCTTTAGTTGGTATACTCGATGTCGTAAATTCGTAATAATCTTACTGTGGGTGGTGCTTTACTTATGGCAAAATTACTTTTCAGCAAACGAGAGAGGTACGGTATTACTATAATCTTTCCTCCATTCATACTTTACTAAACTAACGTGTGGGAAGATACTTGGAACTACAGAGTAATTCCTTCCAGTTTTTATAAGCTTGCTTTTCCGTTATGAAATGAAAGGCAAGGTAATTAAAAAGAGATAGTGCAGGTCAATCTCTGAGTCTTGGACATTATGTAACTACATATTAAGTAATAATTATTATTTAATTTCTTTCTTAAAAATGGGAATTAATAGTAAGTTACATCTTGGAAGCAATAAAAGCATATGTTTTTTATACATCTTTATTTTTAATTGAAGTGAGATTTTAATAACATTATGATTAATAGGATTTTGGGTGTTTATTAGCAATTAACGTAATGGGCTGCTTAATAGGTTATTTAATTAGTTAGTAGCTTATTTATAGACCGTAAAATAGAGATTACGTCAATGCGAATTAATTTAAATTATTACGACAGCCATTAGTCTTATGATTATCTTCATAACTAAAATACTTTTCTTGGAAAAGGCAAGATGAACGAAAATAGCATAAGCCCGCTCTGTAAAAATAAATGAGAAATATAATCATAGAGTTTGTATCCCTGATACGATTTTCATAAATTATTCTTATTTGAATATTCACTGGAAACGTTATAGCTAAAGTGAATCGTAAATTGAACTCTGATATATCAGATAGGTACACAAAATAAATTTTATGATACAATGCTTCCAAAGAGTAATTAATGAATAAGATAAGTTAAAAAAATAATCTGACTTAGCAGCCGATGGAATTATATTCCTTGCAATGTTTTCAACTTTTTGCACAGTTCTCTTTGGAATAAGGTGACGATCAAGTCTAAAATCGTTTGTAAGCAAATTTAAAATTAATATCTCAGACATTGGTGTGTTTCACAGCATTCTGCCCCAACCAGTGTCGGAAGAGGCCAGACTGCTTTATCGCTTTATATGTCTGCCGCGACTTTCTTCTGATAATAACATTATTGTAGATTAATTGGGACCGGAGATTGGTTAATTATTACATAAGTTCACGATAGGACTGACATGTCTGTAAAGATAAAAGTCCTTTAAAAAAAAAGAAGAAAAAAAGTCTAAAATATTTTATTTTTCATTATCAGCTGTTACATTACGGTAAAATTATTATATCTGTCTTGCTCTTGCAATTGAACTAATTTCAAGATTTCTATTGCTATTTCAGACTTTCTTCTTTAAATTACTTTAGGGTTGGCAGAACTAGACACCATGTCTAAAATCGGGAGTGGGTTCCCCTTGACTTTCTCGTATACCGGAAACGACTCAAAAGTTAGTAGAAACGTTATATTTTGATGTCATACACGTATGTTAAATTTGGTTGCAATAAGTTAAAGCATGCTCGAGTTATCGTGCTAGCGCACAGACACACACACAGATATAAAAGACTGTAAAGATAGTTGTAAGTTTGGAGATGAATAAATGAAAAAATATTTTAAAAATTCCAAAAACGGAATTTTTGGACTCGGTGAGGTCCAAAACGTGTAAATCCGTCAAAACCTCGAGGTCGAATTTTTTGACGATTACCATACTCTATACTACGTACTTATACGAGAAAGTAATAAAAATGACAAACTGTAAAATTATGTTGTACAGATCTTTACGATAGCCACCTCGACATTATGCTGACAATTTCATAGTTTCATAGCTCAAGGCCCGACTTGTAACATGGACACAGTGACACGTGGGTCGAATCTATTTCATAGTAATGTTGGGGGCGGGCGGACCAATCACGTCCGCCCGCCTCACGACACCCGGCGGATTTACCAAAAACTTAGAATTATCCACAGCATTAATACAACTATCTTTGGGAATTTATTTTTATTTTTAGTAATTTATATATATTAATTTATCTTAGTCGTGTAAATGTTAAGTTAGTGTCAAATCGCCAATTTGATGTATATTGTGTATGGACTCTATGTTAAGCGATCAATTCTATAATTAATAAAGAAAAAAGTATCGTCCTAAGATTTTTAAGCCAAGATGTGATGCGAAAACTTTTCATATCACACACTGGCGGAAATGCGTTCAAAATCTCGATATTTTGAAAACGAATAATCGAAAGATTCGATTATTTTTATCCTTTTGAATTTCAGCTGTACCTCCCACGAGAACTGCAACTTCTGAGGTGTTTAAAGTTACTCGAAATTTATAACGATCATTTACAAGTTCATTTAAATTGTAAACTTATGCATAGGTACGGCTATTTTGTAACAGGAAAACTTTTCACGTAACCTGCATCTTTGGAAACGTTTTAAGTTTAAAAACATTTTAATAGTGTATCCCATTCAAACTTGGATCTGCTGTGAAGTGTGAAGTCAGACAATTGATTGTCAACCTAAACTTTTAGATATAAAGTGCAAAATCAACTTGGTTAGCTTAACAGTTTGTGGTAACATGTTGTTGTCTGTACAAATGCTACACGTTAGATATCAAAAAAATCCCAGTACTATGAAAAGTTTGTAACCGAAATGGCTATTAAAATGCTTTAAAAGATTTCACTTATCCTCCTGAGAACCACACTTATATAAGCATCACAATAATAATAAAACTTCTACATGTAATTTGAAAGTTACTTAAAGAGGGATCTTTAAGTTTTGAAAGTTACTTAAAGAGGTATCTTTAAGTTTTGAAAGTTACTTAAAGAGGGATCTTTAAGTTTTGAAAGTTACTTAAAGAGGGATCTTTAAGTTTTGAAAGTTACTTAAAGAGGGATCTTTAAGTTTTGAAAGTTACTTAAAGAGGGATCTTTAAGTTTTGAAAGTTACTTAAAGAGGGATCTTTAAGTAACTTTCAAATTACATGTAGAAGTTTTATTATTATTGTGATGCTTATATAAGTGTGGTTCTCAGGAGGATAAGTGAAATCTTTTAAAGCATTTTAATAGCCATTTCGGTTACAAACTTTTCATAGTACTGGGATTTTTTTGATATCTAACGTGTAGCATTTGTACAGACAACAACATGTTACCACAAACTGTTAAGCTAACCAAGTTGATTTTGCACTTTATATCTAAAAGTTTAGGTTGACAATCAATTCTCTGACGTACTATTAATAAAAATTGTATTGTTAGGAGTTTTACATACAACAATTGTATTTTAGTAATGTTTTTATTTCTATCATTTTAACACTACTCAATATACTTTTTTTGCAATACATTGGCTCGGTATACAAATGATTTTAATTCACACAAGTTAACTTTATTCAGAAGCGAGGGCTCCATTGATAACTAAATTGATTACTGTTGCAATATATTTACATATTTTTATTTTCAAGTCTGTTTTTTTAACAGGTGTGATTCATTGTAACAATTGGGGTTTACTTACAAAAACAAATTAGGAGATTTATACAGGACTAGTGCTCCGCGACTTCGTCCGCGTGGACTTTTTTTTAATAAATATAGCTTATAACTTTTCTCGATACATCCAACACAAAAATATTTTTTAAATTTGAATCAGTAGTTTCTGAGATTATCGCGTTCAACCAAACAAACAAACTCTTCAGTTTTATAATATTAGAGATTAGTATTAATATTGTTACTTACGTGCAGTCATCTAGTATCTCCTGCACCCTCTCCTTGACGTCGGAAGGTATGTCTGGCGAGGACATGAGCTGCGGACACGCCACCAGCGCCAGCACCTTTATACAAAATGGACAATCAGCTACAGACATTTTTATTGATTGATTGATGTAACTGTTAACTTTATAATACGTAGGTAACTATTTTTTCTCAAATATGCTTGAAACTTTGAGTATTATTTTGACAACCTTCTTCGACATAAATCGTAATTGCTGTATTGGCCAAATACATGCGAGCAGCTGCCGGCAAAAGTTGTATGAAAATCCATATCTGTCGTGTTTTAGCCGCCAAATATACAGGGTGTAAAACACATGAACAGTCAAACGAGAACCATGTATTCTATAAATCAAAATTTCAAAAAATAATTGCTGGGAATAGATTTTTATTTTTTGGTGTTTAAAAATGTAGCAAATTGTACTGCGCAACGTAAAGCGCTCAACTCGCACGCAACTCGCAAAACCGTGATATTTTTGCCAGATGGCGGCCCCGTTCGTTTGGGTCCGTGCGCATCGAGTACATTGAACGCTAACGTTTTGAACCCTTTTTTTGTTATGAAATACTAAAAAAATTATAATGTTCCTTTTGACAATAATTAAGAAATAATGTTTAAAATGTGTTTTCATAAAAAAATAAAAAAAAATGTGAATTTGACCTTCAGTAAAATCGTAACTATCAATTTCCCAGATATAGTCTAAAGGAAGAAAAATGTTATGATGGTGAGCAGAATACATGATTTTCGTTTGACTGTTCATGTCTTTTACACCTGTTATTACTATGTAAACTCATATAGCCGTGTAATTTAAAAATGGAACGATCTTCTATTCTGAAGTTTTATTATATTAGGTCGGGGGAAAAGTCTTTTCGCATTATAGTATGTATAAACTTGTAATAAAATCTCTTTGGCTATACTATTTGTATCTGGCTGGTTTTGGTATCATTGAAAGTTTAAATTTTAAAGAACATAATTCCAAATTCAAATTAGGAAAATGTGTGATTTTCATTTGTTTTTCGTACCGCCAAGATGAGTGAATCTAATGAAGAAATTCGATACATTTTAAAATTTTACTACAAAAAAGGTAAAAATGCAACGCAAGCCGCGAAAAAAATTTGCGATGTTTATGGACCTAGTGCAGTGTCTGTGAGAGTAGCACAAATTTGGTTTAAGCGTTTTCAATCCGGAAATTTTGATGTCAAAGATGCACGTCGCTCTGGTCGCCCTATTACAGATAAAATGGATGCCATTTTTGAAAAAGTGGAGCAAGATCGGCATGTCAGTAGTTACGACGTAGCTGAAGAACTGGGAATTGACCACAAAACAGTTTTGGCGCATTTGATAAAAACTGGGTACACAAAAAAGCTCGACATTTGGGTACCTCACGAGCTCACTGAAAGAAACCTAATGAACCGTGTACTCATTTGTGATTCTTTATTACGACGTAATGAAACCGAACCATTTTGAAGAAGCTGATAACTGGTGATGAAAAGTGGATCACGTACGACAAGAACGTGCGAAAAAGGTCGTGGTCAAAGGCCGGTCAGGCTTCACAGACTGTGGCGAAACCCGGGTTAACTCGCAACAAGGTGATGCTGTGTGTGTGGTGGGATTGGAAGGGCATTATTCATTATGAGCTGTTACCACCAGGCAGGACCATCGATTCTGAACTCTACTGCGAACAACTGATGAGATTAAAGCAAGAAATTGAGAGAAGGCGGCCGGAATTAATCAACAGAAGGGGTGTGGTTTTTCATCATGATAACGCTAGACCTCACACATCTTTAGCCACTCAGCAAAAATTAAGAGAGTTTGGCTGGGAGGTGTTAATGCATCCGCCGTATAGTCCTGACCTTGCACCTTCAGATTTCCACCTGTTTCGGTCTCTTCAGAATTCTTTAGGCAGTGTCAGGTTAACATCACGAGAGGACTGCCAAAACCACTTGTCGCGGTATTTTGACCAGAAGTCACAAAATTTCTATAGCAATGGGATCATGTCCCTACCTACAAGATGGCAAAAAGTTATCGAACAAAATAGTACCTACATACTTTAGTTAAATGTAAATAAACTATATTAAAAAATGTTTTGAATTTTCTTAAAAAATGCGAAGAAACTTTTTCCCCAACCTATTATTATTTGAGAAAAGTACAAGCCTTGGTCACAACTAGGCATTGATGATGACTTACACATGTGTGTGTGTGTGTGTGTGTGTGCGCCACATTTACACGTTCGTCAATTAATGCCTTTCTTTAACTCCTTGCTTTAACACGGTAGCTTTTGATAATAAGATATATTATACAAATTATCAAGTCTTTATAATCTAAGAAGGTTATTAAAACCTTAATTTATTACAGCATTAAAGGTCTCTTTCATACTAAACATTAAAGGTCATATTAACTCACACATTGAATAGGTTTTTGCATGTGCCGGTTCGGTAACAGTAATGGTATTGGAGCAGACACAGACACCTATAAATATGAAGACGAGATAGCAAAGTACCTAATAATAGAAATAAGACAAAATTCACAAATAAGACATTACAACAGTGCTCTATAATTAGAGTAATGTTACTGACTGGCCGCGTGCCCTTTTGACAGCCGTGTCACTCGATAGACTACATACTAAAGCTAGTTCAGATAATGCGGTTACTACTGTATCGTAACAGCCTTTATAGTTCGACCCACTGCTGGGACACTAGGCCTCTCCTTGTCATCGAAGGAGGTTTAGGCAGTAGTCCACCACGCGTGCCCAATGCGGATTAGTGGACGGAGTATAAGGTGATCAATAGCCCTTTGCTGATCCATTATTCGCCTCCTACGACACCCATTGGAGGATATAGAGTAATGCTATTCTACTCTGCCAGCAGCACAAGGCTGGTGGATTTGGCCATTAAGATTTTTCTCTACCAATCGTTGGAACATATTTGTAATAAGTATACAAAAAAATGAGATACAGAATTTTTTTCTTTTTCAATAATTTCCAAGGCTTATAAATAAATAATATCTATGGATTCCACTTAAAGCTCTAGGATCTTTGTCTATCATTTTATTTAATAGTATATATCAGACTATATATTTTTCGCACAAACGTCATAATAATCGCCCACGTTACTTGTGAATAAATAACGAATAATACCATCAATACTGACTTGAATTCAATAATTCAGGAGGCGTCAAAAATATCATTATTCGTATGTTGCAGCGTCAGCCGCTGTCATTCACGCCACTCTATTTATCGCGCATTCAGTTTAATTGAAACTGGCTGAATAAATATTTTACAATACTCACGGTTTATTGATCAACAAGGGAGGCTTAAGCGGACGAGCTCACCTCAATACACTTTTTCGAATTCTGCTTATCTTATTTACTAACTCTTCTTACGATCTATTTTCGAAGATATTTATTTTGCTGTTGTTTCAAGTGGTCGTCACGAGAACCCTTGACAGTGTAACAATACCGTTTCCAAAGTCCCATGAGTTATAATTACCTAACTTCCATGGTTTTACGTCAGAGGTTCAGGGAGCTGAAGTTTAATTGATATACAAGAGAAAACATTTTTAAGGAACTTATGAGAGGTTTTTTATTTCCCTTCCGCTTTACAAAGAAATCTCTTTGAGTTCAAAAGTAAAATTTCTCGAAGTTTCACTGTGAGCCGCGGTATATTTTTAGATTCTCAATTTTCGAGGTTTACTCGCCTTGTAATTGCCTCCAGCTATTGCAAGCTGTAAGTACTTAAATTTTACTCCTGAATAAAACTAGAGATAATTTATGAATTCTAAGTTTTTTAGTAGTCACGATTTTTTTTTAAATATGCAAATTGCAAGTCTGCGAATAACAAGGAGAGAAAAGGCGGTGTGTGTGTTTACGAAATAGCATAATAGGTTAGTGGTTAAGCTTGTTTTAAGTTCACCTAACTAGCAAAGCAACCGCCATCTTACTTAAATCTGGCGCCATAATAACTATTTTTATTTGTGTTTTACATTTACATTTACAGGAAAGATAGCCTCCCTCTGTTATGCAAAAATGAATGAGCTTCCTTCAGCCCTAAGACCAGATGAAGGACTAGCGTTACCTCTTATTTTACGCTAATATGGCGATCGCTAATATCAAGTGAAAATGCACTTAAAGTAACCGACAATTGTACGGTAGATTGAATTTAAAATGGGGTCTCTCAACACGTGTTTTTGCAACAAGAACTCGGGAGAACCTCCGAAGCGTTACCGCGTAGTCTTAGTCATAAAAACAAAGTCACAGTCAAAATTAGTATTTGATAGTAACACCAACCTGCCTGATGAAGGTGAAAGGCTTCTGTCCGAGAGCATGGCAATCCCCGATGTTGGCGCGTACCACCCGCTCGAATGGTTTCGGCACTCCCTGCGAACAAACGAAATCATTACTTTACATCTTTTTTTACGTTTTGTATAAATTATTGTACTTAATAAAAATGTTACACCCTAATCAATACAACCTACCAGGCTACAAATATATTGAAATTACTTAACAAAATATATATACAAGTGAGTTATATTACCCCCACACACATTTATACTGCAGTATGAATGCTTTCGAAGTATTGTTGAAATAATATCCGTATTATCCGTAATTTATAACATACATACATAGATTGTTACCTTTATAATCTTATTTTGATAAAAGGTCTGCGTATACCTGCCGAATTATAATAACTAAAATCTTTCAATTTATCTTCATTATCTCAGAGATCAAAGAAATTTGGCGCCAATTTTTACGAGAGTCGCGTCGCATGGCTCAAGTCAAGTAGTTGTTGTTTTTTTTTTTGGTTACATTTTCCCTGTTACGAGACGGCAAAGAGATCTAGCCCATACAGCCAAGTCTTCAGTTTCATCTTCTTTCTTGATTTTTGCATTAAAATGTGGGTGCCACACATTTTAATGCATCTAGGGAGTGCTTGGCGAGAAATGCATGGTACAGACCTCATGATGGTGACTGATGAGAATTGTATAGTGGGATTTCCAACCACTATACAATTCTCAACGCCACATACACAAAACCTTAATTTCAATGATTCCTTATAACTGTTCGTCAACACGGATGCTTATGCAAAAAAACGACACCACTTTCACTGCACAAAATCCACTCCGAAGCAATTTTAAATTATCGAAATAAAGATCGACATCCAGACGCCATGATTTCCCGCCAAACACCAGTTGTTGTTTTTAAATTCTCCCAATTACTAGAAGGCAAAAGAATGTAACCCATACAGCCATGTCTTTAGTATTTTTTATTTATTATAATATTGTTTTAAAAACATGTGGATGTCACACATTTTAATGCTTTTTGAGGTAGGAACTACTTGGCTAAAAGTGTGGTACTTTATATTTTATTAGCAAATTCAAGAATTAACTACCCGGACAGTTGAGATCTTTTGCGGTATAGGTAACATCAGACGTTGCATACCCCTTAAATGATCTCAGCTCACAAAAACCAAAATCTGACAACCGGGACAGATTATGTCCTATTTTTTGTTTATTGGATCACTGAATGGTTGGTACCTTTTTGGGTTTGATTCCCCTTTTCAATAGCCGACAAGCTGGCAACCTGTCTCTATTTTGGGACACTGCATGGCCCATACAGCCAGATATGGCTTTATGTACAATCGAATGTTACATAAAGCTCTGCTCAACCCCTTTTGAGATTATGAGCATGATTATATCCTGTCCATCCAAAGGTTGTCTGGAAGAAATCACTCATATATAACCGCCCATTGTATGTCGTTACATTATTAATTTTGTTTACATTCTACTTTTAATTATTTATGATGCACATTTAAAATTAGGTGTTCATTCATTCATAATATTTATGTATGTAATATCAAGAAATAAGATAAAAAACAGTAAACATGGCTCTATGGGCTGGATCCTTTTGCCTTCCGTTAAAAGGAAGAATTTTAAAACATAAAAAGTTTTTTTACGGACGCCACCAGGCACAGGGGTTTTTAGACATATACTCTCTAATCTGTGCACAGGGGTACAACTTCTATACCTCAGACGAATATTCTATACTATCGTATTGCGTTAAAAACAATACTACCGATTATCTTCTGCTAAGAAACTACGAAATTAAGGTCAAGAGTCAACGTAAGAAGCCAACTTAATTACAGCACAGCCTGTGAACCATCACGTTCCCGCAGTAAATCCCGTCTTCAACGTCCATAAACTTTACATTCTCTTAAAATTGCCAAGTTGTGTACAAAGAAAAAGAGAAATCGACTCTCATAATAACAAACTTGATCCGTAGCGGATTTCCTTTCATTAAATTATTCCATTAACTAAACAGTTATTTTTGTCAGAGCTCGGCAATATTGTAATTTATCTGGTTATTTTCGTAGCAGAAATTTCTTGTAATAGCCTTTGCCAGTAGATACAAACTTAATTACGTTTTATTTAGGGAGTTTCAGTTGTATATTAGACTTTAGATAACATTTTGTCCGAATAAATTGTTTTTGTTCACTTATTAAATAACCCGACTAATAATTATCTATTATTCTATTATAGTCCTCTTATAATAAACTTTCAAGTTTTATCAGTAAACACATCGTGATTTTTCGTGCATAAATAATTGCTAATGGTGTGCGAAGATTTTACCACAAAGCAGCCTTCCTAAATAAATAAAAAAGTGAAAATACAAATACAATACATTTATTTAAAAAATGTATATCTAATCTAATTTTCACAAAAAAAATAATTTATAGCTAATATCATATTATTTTCCTGTGGGCCGTGGATCTTTGATGAGTATCGCTCAATACCAACCAGATATTACGTTCCTGAATCGAATATCCAAATCCCGGGAGGAAATAGCCAGCTGTCCGGGACAGGCCGGCGCGCTGACCCGGCCAGAGATCCCGGCATTACGTGCCTAGCATCTCGGGGACCTCCTCCCAATCACCGGTCAGCCGCTGAGATATCACTTTGAGCCACCAATCTTGAAATCGATTTTCTTTGAATTACTTTTCGTCCAATATAAAATCTTTTGTTCCGGTGAATTCCAATAAGTCAATATAGCAAAGTTCACAAACGGATTTAGATAGTCTGCTTTTTCCGTGACACGGCTCAACAGAATCGAGGTCCTTTAGAGACCTCCTCAGGTATGCAATATCCCTTCGGCTCGAACGCTCTGAGAGACTCTATTCGACATAGAGACTCCCTCGCTGAAGAGATACGTTACCTAGAAGTCCCCTAGGTTAGTTCCCATGCAGGCTAAAGATCCACCCTTAATAACCCGCTAACGCTGTATACGTCATATGCGACCTACAACGACGTTGTCAGAAATGTATCTACATACATCTGATCTTTTGCTAGTACAAAAAGACGTTAATAAAATAATTATAATTATAATTCTTAACAAAGAGACAACTAACTTAATTTCTTCTTATTATTATTATCTATTTAATTGTTATATTATACTAGAAAAATGCACTGAAAAAATCGACTTGCCTCAGGCGGGACTCGAACCCGCACCTTCCACAATCCGGGTGGACGCGTTGACCGTCCGGGTGGACCGTTTTTTCAGTGCATTTTTCTAGTATTATATTTACGCGTTTGTAAACGCAAAAATAAAATTATTCCATAATTGTTATATTGTCAAACATGATTCGTACAATTCCGGTTCATTATAGGCTTGTTTCAGATGTTCCTAGTAAGTTTCCATCATCGTTTACTTGAGAGATATCTCCTAACCGGAACCGGTGCGGAATATTTGTTTAGGGAGATGATGGAAGAACTTTGGTGCAGAACAAAATGTCTGCCACGTTTAGTTGATTCTTTAAATGTCTACTTTGAAGAACGAATTAAATATTGAACAACGAAACGCCAAATAAAAAATGATATTATACGTTAAGTAGCTCTATAGACAGTGAGAAATAAAAGCAGCAGTTTATGGCGGGAACATCTTTTATCTTTTGTCCACTTTTTATCTTTACGCTTCCACGACTCCATTTACAATTTAAATGGCCCTTGGAAAACTTTTACGGAACCAAAAGAAAATAAGTTAAGCCAATGCTTATTGAGTTAACGTGTTTTATAGGGAGATTATTGTATCGACCGGACTCCTGTAGCATGTTAGAAAAGAATAATTATCAGGTTGAAAAAATTATTACATAGCTTTTATTTAAATGGTTGACTACAAAATAATCTATAAGGTATATGTCTATATGTAATCCATGACCATGCCAATCTACATTATCTTAAATACTACTACGAATTTTGCTGTAACTAGATTTTACATAAATTATTTATTTTTGTAAAACAACCAAACAACCAGCAAATGTTACCAAGTAGGTACCTCAAGTAAAAACCGCTCTATCTTTTTAACCGGCCGTTTTTTAATTCGATTCTTTCTTCTCGGCTTTAGCTGGTAAACAGACTTCATCGTTGGATAATAAAAAAATATGTTGATCACAAAATACCGTGTTCCACTCAGGGCGAGACAGTTCAGTGGGACTAAGGCCAGGCTTTTGTTTACGTTCCGTGGACACAGATAAGGCCACACACGGTACAGAGAACAAATGTCTTTTCTCTAAGATATCTGGCACTATAAATAAGAAAATGTAAACAAATAACTTGTATCGCCGGCCATTTTCCTTATTTGCAAGATGGGTGTGACGTATCCTGAGGCTATTCATGAAACAAATTGGGTTTTCTTCTCTTTATTAACACAAATACACATTTCGTTTCAGTCACTTTCGCATCTTTCAATCACTTTAAATTCTAGACAATTATAAAATAAAGGTAATGAAAAATCATTGCGATCTTTCAAAAATAATACCCCAAAATACTATACAATATGTATGATATAGGGTAGTTCTGCCAGTTCGCCGGCCACTGCCAGTTCTCGGCCATCAAGGATATTTAGTAAAGGAATAAGAAAAATACACGCAACCAATTTGAAAACTGTTTGTTATCCTATTAAGACAGTAGCTACGCGTGACCTTACCAAATTGCAGGGTAATAAAATCTTGTTTGTAACGTCAGTGTGCCCTTAACGTTCAAGGAGTGTAAACGTATGTCGAAATCAACGAAAAAAATAGTGCGCGGCATTCTGTTCTAAGGTAAGTTAAACGGTCGATTATATGAATTTCTGAGTCTATTTGAACTTTTTGTGTTATTAGATGGTTAAAGTTTTATTACAATACATTTTTTTGATAATAAAATAAGGTTTACTTATAAATTTTACGTGGCTGGCTAACTCAATACATATTTAACAAGATTTTGAATTCTCGGCCAGGTGGCCGACAATCGGCAGTTCCTTAAAGGTTTTCATTAATTTATATCTTCAACAATTGTATTTTTTTCTAGTATCTCAGTTCTACCGAAGAATCTATAACATAAATCCAGATCCAGTTCCAGTTTGCGGCCACAAGGACTCATACAAAAAAACTGAGAAAAAGTTATTTCAATTTGATAACTTTTGGCGGCCGAAAAAAGGCATTCACGTATCCTTTTCTCGGCCTAAGTATATCTATAGAAATGTACAAATAACAAATATTTATTAATCTCTTGAACATGCTTTAAAAATAATTCCTATTCAATAGTTTTATCTGTTATTCAAACATTAAGCTTCCTTTTCGTTTGATTTTTAACACAAAGTCATCTAAAACTTGTGACTATAATGAGTGGCCGAAAAACGACAGCACTTATGTGAGCTCTCGGCCATAAAACGAAAAGCGGCCGACAAATGGTTGTGAAGTTTTCAATTGTCGGCCTACCATTTCTAATGTGGCCGAGAACCCACTGCCACTATTCTGATTGTCGGCCACAACATCATGCATAGGCCGGCAACTGAGTACAGTCATGTGAATTTTCGGCCACTACCTTCCTTTAATAGACTTGATTAGTGATTACTTATACATAAGAGAAGCAAGAGAAAGAAGAAAAGAAGAAGAAAGAAATAGAAGACACACATAAAAAGCTAAGAGTAAAAGTTAAGAAACTAATGAGGAGGATTTTAAAATCATGAAGACTGCATTAAAGAGTAATTGGTATTTGTTGATTATATTTAATTATGTTGATTATATTTTATACCAAAAGAGTCCAGAGAGAGAGAGAGACAGTAGCAAGAGTTTATACATGAAGACTGAAGACAGTGTATTACAATTGGATAATGTTATGATAGATGTTACAAAGATATTTTTAAGACACAACAAAGTCTGATAGTCATAGAAGGAAAGTTTCTGGATAGTGATGAATATAATAGATGTTGATAATATATTTAATAGAGTTTTTTATTTCGTTTTTAATTTTAGTTGTTATTCCAGCTTCTTAATCTAATAGAAGTTTATCCAAAATCATGAAGACTGAGCAGAGACTGGTGTTATTTTGAATATTTAGAACGTTGATGTAAATTAGTTGATTAGTTAGTTTTATAATTTAACTGTCAAGTTCCTAAATAAAAACTTTGAAATACATGAAAAAATTCAAGAATATTATTATATTCTTTATTTTTTGTAAAGACCTACCTCAACCTATACAAAATATAATTATATTTGAAGGAAGACAAAGCGGCCGACAACTAGGACATTAGTGCGGCCGATAACTGATATAGATGGCCGAAAACTGGCATATTTACTACTTTTCTATATTTTTATAAATAAAAAATAAATGGAAATATTTGGGTATTTAATTTCTAGACAATAGATAACTATATGAAATTCTCGTTCATTCGGCATTATTATTTTTTATTTATAGTGAATGCATGGAAAGTTATACGAATCAGAAGTCGAAATTTCGCTTAATTGGCCGAGAACTGGCAGAATTACCCTATTTACAATTATTAATAAATATTGGGCTTGTATATTAAAACTAAACAAAAATCTAGCAGATGTCGCAGCAAATTGAGACTTATTAAATTGCTGTTTTAGATAAAGAACCTTAATTATTAGGTCACAGATCGCAATCTGCAATATGCTTATAAATATTTAGAACTAAATTGACAATAACGTAACACAAATAGCTATAATATCGATATCAAAATGAGACAATAACGACATGATTGCGACCGTGGCTATTATTGTCAGTTTATGGTCCCGGGACTGCGGATCCGCAACTGTCCTCGTAAATTTTCCAATAGTGGAGAACAGTTTGTCCGAAAAGTTTAGAGATGGGCAGATATCGATAATAGCTATCGATAAGACAAATATTTACGTTGATGTTTCTTGTCAGGGAAAACTAAGCACTATAATGTTTGAGGTCGATCACCCCTTATTTTATCGTAACTTCGTAGCAGCAGGCACACTTCAACTTAATACACTTTCTTTATTTCCGTCACTGCAGAATCGCATTTACATGATAAAAAATCTGCTCTGAAAACGTTACTCATCGACTGAAATATGAAATTACGAAAAAGTATAATTACCTGCAATCTTTTGTAAGTTTCTCTCCAAATTTGAAAAGCTTTAGAAAAAGTTAAAACAAAGCGTGCTGAATTTTGCTTCGGAAGGCACGTAAATTTGTTGTTACGGCAGCTATCTCAAGATTGTTGCCGTTAAAATGTCAGAGGCCTGAATTATAGTTTGAATATTCTCAAACCAGATTACTTCTAGTGCTCTACGGAACAGATTTTATTAAAACTTATTGTTATGATCATAATATTAAAGTGAGCTGGTACATACATTACTTAACAAACTTCGAAATTGAAATTACGGCATATTCATTCATTATACGGAAAAATACAGTTATGAAGGTAAAAAAAATATTAAAAAATTGAAATATAAATAAAATATAATCAGTCCCGACCCCGTTAGCAACACCTGTTCATAGGATGGCATATGAACGGAAGGAGTTAAATACGATATGATACATATAGAAAACTTCTTATTCTTGACATAATAGAACATCTATACTAATATTATATAGTTAAAGACTTTGTTTGTTTGGTTGAACGCGCTAGTCAGTAACTAGGTATCTACTGATTCAAATTTAAAAATTATTTTGAGTTGGGCCGTTCATTTATCTGGGAAGGCTTTAGGCTATATTATAATAACCAGTATTTAATAAAAAATATCGATATCAGCACGTGACCATCAGTACGTCGACAAAGTAGTGTTCCGACATGCGAGTGCAAGGTGATTGGACCGAGAGAGGACAGTAATGGCCGACCGCTATTCGTTCCCCATAAAATATGAACGTTAAACAATTTTTATTGAGATAGTTGTGGGCGGCCGGACGAAGGGTTGACGGAAACGGGGAAGTCTCGCAAAACGGCCCAGTTACTTTGAAATACAGATTTATTAAATGAAACGAACGTCTTGTGTAGCGACAAGCCAGCGACGACAGTTAGTAGAAAATTCACTTCTTTTTATTGCTAAGTTACAAAAAAACGGTAGTCTTAAGGGGATAGTACGGCGCGCACGTCTCCATATACAAACGGAGAAACCGTTTTACCGTGGTTTTACCACTATTTCTTATCCAATCTTAATGATGTATTAGAATGTTTTTAATAAAAAGAAAAAGCCTATGTCTGCAATCCATAAAAACATCCAAGCGTGTAGTTATATAAATATGTTTATCTATCTGGCGAACTCAGGGTGAGTATGTGGTTTGAAAAAGAGATACTTTGTCGCTCTAGTCTAGTCAACGTTCACAAGTAATTACTTTTCTCCCTCTCAATAGATATCTAAGGCGTAGTTTCTTTATTAGATACGTCTTGAAACTTTAGCGAGCTTAATATTACATTAACACCTTGCACCATACTTGCACGAACAAACACAATCCCTTACAATTCTCAAAATATGACTCGTAACCAAATGAAGTTTGTCTCTAACATAACATGTTCTAAACCGAGATTTCTTTGTGCCCAGACAACTTTACTAAAGCTATGTTAACATTCGTTAATATCAAACTTTTATTAAATAGATTATACGATTTTACACCCAGTCCAAAACTGTTAATGAAATCTTCTTCGTGTAATATATCTCAGCCGCCAACTCGAAATTTTATCGAAACTGCTAACATGTATAAGGCTTATACATGTCCGCAGTTTCGATAAAATTTCAAGATAGCTGTTATATCCAATGATTTTGACAGTTAAAAGCGATAAATAGCTATCATATCGTGTTTCGGTGGTCATGTTAGCCGGGCAGTTACCTATTAGATCTCGGATAAGTACTAAATTAATTTCAACGTAATTTATTTATTATTGTACATTAGTGTTAATCAAATGTCAGGGGCTCGGTCACGCTTCTCCCTACTATCGCCGTTTATGACTTCTCTTATCAACGGTATTTACGACGTTTCTTTACGTTCTGTAAAATTAAAAAATATCAGAATGAGATTCACTACGCTACATTCAGTAAGAATTTTTATTAATAACACATGATGTAATGGCGTGTGTCGTATACTAAAAATTTCAGATAGGCTGCCAACTGTCACTTTCTTGTGGCACCACAAGGCATGGCCCATACTGTCAGTTATGGCTTTACGTGTAACCAAAACCCCTTTTGGGATTATGGGCGTGATTGTATGTATGTTTAAAATGTAATACTACATAATAAGTACCCTTTAAACAAAATTGTTGGCCCTCAAACCTCCAAGTAATGCCTAATTCAATGTCCAACAAAACTAGTTAGGTACCTTACCTTGTTCCCTTTTTCGTCTGTTCTTTTTATTTTGCGAAAGTGGCAAGAGTTCTCTGATAATTATAAGTTTGTGAAAGATATTTTTTATAATCATGTATGTTGTGGCCACACCAAAATTAGTTACGCGATTAATTTAACACAATGAAATAATATGGTACTTTTCAAAACTTCCCGCCATCTTTATGCACGCACTACCAACTTAACGGACGCCAATAGAAAAAAGTCATAATACCGCGCGCGCCCTTGTGAGCTCCTCACAATTTTTTTACGATATCCCAAAAGCCGCTGTAAATCTCGGACATTGTGTCATTGTAATTATAGAATGTGTCGTGTCATGAGTGCCTACCGCGGGAACTGCAGGGGAGGTAAGGTGGTCAGTTCCCACCATCGCTGAAGATCTGGATGTGGAGTAGCGGGCACGCTGCTGTTTGCTGCCGAACTGAACTTGACCGGCGCACACCAGCAGCACTTCAGAAGGTCAGTGACTTTTTCTCTCCTATTTTTACCGTGTAGGTAAGTACCTATATCAAAATTCACATGTATAGCCCTTTTCGGATTCTTACAACCTTATTGAACATCTACTTGAAGCTCTACTAAGCGATAAAAAACACCGAAACAGTTGAAAGTGATAATCACCGAGTGAATTACTTATCCATTGGTGGTTTACAAGTTTGCGAATTACATTACATATTTTGTGCTTATGATTGTGTACACTACTTTGTGTATTTTTCGTCATGGGTAGGTACGTGATCTTATTTAAAACACATAATAATGACAATCGCTGTAACATCTAGTAACATATTTCTTACCTACCTTAATATTGCTGTCCCAAATTAAAATCCATTTATGTATTTTTTTTATTTGCCCTATTACAGGACGGCAAAGGGATATCGCCCATACAGACAAAATACCTCATGATGGTGACTGATGAGGTGGAAATCCCACTATGAAATTCTCAACGTTATACATACCAGTCACACCACAAAACCTTTATTTCAATGATTCCTCAGAACTGATCGTCAACACGGATGCTTATGCATTAAAACAACACTACTTTCAGTTCACAAAATCCACTCAAGAGAACACAACCCACCGAAAAATGTTTTTAGTTTCATTTGACGGATTTTTAAAAAATAATAATCTACCTCCCAACAAAAAATTGCTCCGGTCATTGATCTATTCTCGAGGTTTTCTCGTTAATATTGAAATAATTTTAACGTTTATGTATTTTCAATTAATTACAGTGCCGTTAAAAATCTGGTTGTGAAGCATCCAATTAATAACAATTTAATTATTTTTATATATAACTAATTTTCAAAAAATCTCCGTCTACCTCCAACTTAATTTGTTCGAGTCGCTGACCTACTTTCTCTTTAACGTTTGATATTATCCGACGGGACGAATTACATTTATATTTTCTTTTAATGTTACATAATATTAACGTTTACTTTGATGTTTTTTTCAATTAAATACAATGCCTCTGAAAGACAACAACCCGGTAGTGATGCTTCCGATTACGATTAATTATGGATTCTGGATCTTGATTTATTAACAGCAAAACGAAATGCAGATTTCGAAAAATTCAAAACATTTAATAACAACAAACAGACAAGTTTTCTCGATCAAACCTGTAACACGAGAACACTACGTGATGATTTCAAGAGTGAATAGGTATTAAAAAGTGATCTAAGAATGTAATTTACGCGCCTTCCGCTAAACTTGAGTTCTCATCGCTTTCGAGTGCTTGTACTGTAGGGGTCGAGCAGAGCTTCGGGTAACGTTCAGTTACACGTAAAGCCACATCTGGCAGCATAGACCATAAAGTACCGCTAAATAGTGACAGGTTACCAGCCTGTCGCTTACGCAAAAAGGGGTACCAAACCCAAAAATTATCAATTCTTCAGTAAACAAACCAACTAAAGCCAACGACCAGGACAGATGTTACACTCAAAATCATCTCAGCAGTCCGGAAAGAGTAAACTTGTACTGTCAAAATATGCCTAAATAATTGTCATCGATTTTTTCATGAACGGATCGTTTTGTCGGCGAAACGTTCGTAGGGAAAGGTTCTGTAGTCCAATCGTTTGTAGTTGAAAGGTTCTGTCGTTGAATCGTTCGTAGTTAAAAGGTTCTGTCGTTGAATCGTTCGTAGTTAAAAGGTTCTGTCGTTGAATCGCACATAAACGAAACGTTCTGTCGGTGGGTCATTCGGCAGCGAATCGATTATCGGAGATAAGTTTCAGAATCGAATTTTTGCAAGCACCTAGCAGGTGTATTTTACCTAAAATAAGCACAAACATACAATATATTATTATTAATTTGTGTATTTTTATAATGGTAAAGGCTGGTAATTTGGACCAATTTTATCAAACGCATTTTACATAGGTATATGTAGTAGATTATATCAATATTCGTCTGTATAATCGAATGGAGATCGCTTATTATTGGTAGGTTCAGGTTTTTTATGACTGACACTACAATTAGTGGAATTATAGTCCCTCGTCACTCTCACACACTACAATCCGTCGCGCCGTTTTGTAATATAGCGTGTTATACGATCCGCCTGCGACATATATAAACAATCATGACATGATTTGTGAACTTGGTCCTTGTCAAATTATCGTCTACTGATTAGGTACTAATTTATATAATTCTATAGCACTCACAAATTATATTGGTAAGTATAATTTCCTAAAATTGTTCTGAATTGAATCGCTGAATAAATACGAGGCACTCCATTTTTTCTGAACACAGTGTTTTTCTAAAACTGGTTTAGAACCGTAAGAACACCCCCGCTTGAACCCTTTTCAGAATGACCTGTAAACATCCCTCCCGAAAGGGAATCCCTGAGGAGAGAAGTTTTCAGTAGAACTTTACAAGAACTACAAACTTCGGGTGCAATTTCAGAGCTTTGTTATCTTATAAGAAATTTAAATTTTCTTGTTACGTCGAAAGTAGCATAAAGAATGAAAAACGGCGTTAATATGTCCGTCGTAAAACAAGTTTCAAGAGGCAGGATATAACGGTGTATTCTGCTCAAATTTGCCGGCGCACGATTTATGAAGCACCACTGACGTAGATATACTACAACATATATATCTATATACAACATTCATAACTATAGATTATTTAAACTATATATCTTGTGGATAAAACTCTTGATTCACATTAGAAGGGACAAAGAGAAGATAAGTACCTATCATGATAAACTCTGTCGCTGTTGACTAAACGAGCAAAATAGGTAGACATTTGCAAGCCAGCAAGAAACCATCTCATGTTTTCTTCACCTTAATGTCTTATCGTATGTTGAGCATGTAATTTATTCGACATTGTTAGGCATACGCCATCTTAATAAGAAAGGATAGACTAGAAAAAAACATCATTGTATTCTTTATAGGTCAGTTGAACAACAGTTGCTAGACCCCCGAGAAGTCGCGAGTGCGATCTCTGTCTCGGTAATTGATTATGACAGAAATGTTTCTTGTAGTTTTGTCATGAAATTAAATAAGATCTTATTTATGAGAACATTAATTTGCTTATAATTTTATTTGACCTTATTGAAAATGTTTGAAAGTCGTTTAGAAAAATTACAAAATATCAGAATAAATAAGTTAACGAAGAAAGAAAACCAATTCTGTCAGTTGGTAGTACCACATATCGTCGTAAGATATAATACGATTATTTTTCTCCAAAGCCGAGACATGTTGACGAATGTACGCTCTCACAATCCTGAGTTATGTGGCCATTGTATCCCAGAATAAAAACACGATAACAATAACACTAAATCAATAGAACTAACTGGTAGCAGAAATCATCAGACAACGCGAAAAGTGGCGAACTCAGGACATTTTATTGGTCGTAACTGGGTCCCTGACAAGGACAGGAGCCAGAGGCTGGCGGGCTCAGAGCCCGGCCCGTCGACACAAACAGCGCGATAAATCTCCGGTATTGCGTCGATACACACATAACTTAGTTAGGCTGGGGGCTGGTGTACAGCGATAAGGTGACACAATAACGCTAATCAATTAATAGCAGCAAGAGGAACCGCCCAGAGGAATCTCTTTTTGTTAATATGTCTTTGTATAAGTACAAAGACCTAGTTCGTTCTCACATCTTAGTTAGACAAAAAGCTTCAGTAAATGATGTATACACCTCACTCTGAAACAACGTGCAAACAGACATACGTAGTGTATCATATTCAAATCTACCATAATACCCAATTGTGAATTTATTTTTAATACATTCAATTTATATATATTATATTTACCTATTCGTAACGTCATAATACCACAACTGTCACACACTAAAACTTACCTACTTTACCTCGTGCCTCCTCCATATAACCAAGTGTTATTCCCGTGCGGGACTAAGCTGAAAACCAGCGCTGGGCTGATATTGGTGTCCATTGCCTTTGATTTAATACTGTTGATTTTTTTTGTGAACAGGTGTAAATTATTGTTATTATTTTTTGCTACTGATGTTACTCCTTTGTTTGTTTAAGACAATAAAGCTTACCATTTATTTATAAAATCCTGCTATTTTAACTAAAAAAGATGGTACAAAATTAACCAGAATCGATTGGGTTTAGGACAAACTAGGTTCTTTATTTTTCTCACTAAAAGGGTAACCCCAATATCAAAAGCGTAAATGAGCTGTATATACGTTAACGATGATATGGGTACTCACTATCGTACCTACGTATAATCACTATTTTAGGCGTAATATATAGTAGAAGATCCGAACCTATATCGACCTTCACCGAGCTGATAATAGAATGAAACATATTTTATTATTAATTTAGTATATTAGAAAATATATTAAAAATGGGTTGTCTAAAAAAATCCTGGACAGACTATTTTAAATTATTTTTTGAAAAATGATTTTTAAAAAAAAATGAATAAAATATTGCAACATCAAGATAATAAGAAAATTTTGTCCTGACTGATAGTAGAAACCGTATAGAATGTGCAGGCATTGGGTTGTCTATTATTTACCTGCGCGAACTACTGGGTTGTCAGGTATGAACAGGTATGTCGATATCAGTTACTTTCACTCGATTGGATAATAGAAAAAAATTTATATCATCATAAGCGCGCGACAAAATTTTCTTATTATCTTGATGTTGCAATATTTTATTAAAAATCATTTTTCAAAAAATAATTAAAAATAGTCTGTCCAGGATTTTTTTAGACAACCCATTTTTAATATATTTTCTAATATACTAAATTAATAATAAAATATGTTTCATTCTATTATCAGCTCGGTGAAGGTCGATTTAGGTTCGGATCTTAGACTAATAGTTCTGGATTCACATATACAGAACAAAGACGAGATCGACGAAGACGTCAAGCATAGAATCTCGGAACGGATGAAATGGCGACAGGTTACGGGAACCATATGCGACCCCCGAATTACCCTTAAATTAAAGGGGAAAATATATCAGACCATAATAAGACCTGTTGCGTTGTATGGATCAGAAAGTTGGACGGTAAAGTGGACGGATGAGAGTCGGTTGCACGTGACTGAGAGACGTATGCTAAGATGGATGTGTGGAGTAACAATAATGGACAAGGTGAAGAATGAGCATATTAGAAGCAGTCTGAAAATAGCACCATGTGGCAGAAAAATTGAGAGGTAAACAACTACATAGCATGGTATGGGCATGTAATGAGAAGGGATGATAATTAGAGATGATCATGAACGTGGACGGGTATATGTAGAGGGAGAGGAAGGCCGAAGGAACGATGGACAGGTTGTGTGAGAGGTAATACGGAAAAGAAAGGAGTTAATGCTGAGATGACGGCTGACAGGGATGTATGGAAGAGTAAAACCTATTACGCCGATCACAAATAAAATTGAGAAGAGAGCAGGCGAATGATGAATGATGACAAGTATCGTCGTCATGATGATGACGAATGATGATAAATCGCATTTAGTTTCCAAAGTCATTACATTAATTATGAACTTTAAAAACGAAAATTGCTGCCTGCATATTATAAATTATTGTAAAACTAAGTTTGAGAATTAAATTCGTCCAAAAACCACCACGTTTCTAATAAACAAACTTGAAGGAATTATAAAACATGTAAATTTTCCTAATATATTACGTGATATTACTATCTAAAATCGAGTCAACGTTACAACAAATCATTGAGAAAGTAAATAAATGTTAATGAAACAACAAAGTAAGACATATTTTTGCATTTCTTAACAATCAGATAGGGCATTATTATATACTTAACCGCAGACCCATTAAAGCTAGAAAAACCTGACTGTAGAAAATGCAGCTTTCGAAATCAATAGCAATTCATAGCTGTAGGCTGCACCACAGCCTTACCCAGTTAAGGGTTAGACGAAAATATGTTTTTATTGCGTACGTTTCTGCCGAGCGACGAACGGTGACCCGCTGGGGGGCGCACCGACGTCGTCTCCTCAAGCAATCTTACACGCCAAAATAATATACTGTAAACATTTCTATTTTGCATGCCTTATACGTAGTTATGTCGACTATGAACTTTGTGTACATCACAAAGTTCACAGGAGGGTTCCGAGAAAGCCTTTTATAATTTTTGTATGAAAGCTGCGAACCCTCGCACAATAATCTTCGATAAGCTCACGTAGGTACCCACCCACGTGAGATTATCAGTCGATGAATAACAAAATTGAAGCAGCTCAATAGAGTAAAAATGTGCAAGAGTGCTTAAAAATACCGAAAATAAATATAGAAAAATATCCGGTCATGCGGATTGAAACTAGTTCGATACATTTGATGTCAATCAAACCTGTGTTCCTGTTAGTTGTTCTTAAAACAAATTATCTTTATGTCGCAGATGGATCGTATAACACGCGGTATTATAAAACGGCGCGGCGGATTGTAGTGTATGAGAGTGACGAGTGACAATAATTCCACTCCAGTTGGTTATAAAAAAAATTTACCTGAACCTACCAATACCAAACGATCTCCATTCGATTATACACACATACACACTAATATTGATAGAATCTACTACGGATTTATCAACAAATGGTTTTATATGGTTAACAATTAGATTAACAAATCTCACACACTACAATCCGCCGCCGCCGGGCCGTTTTATAATACGGCAGTGCAGAACGATAATATATTTTTTTAATTATGCATAAATATACATTAAATTAATACACACTACTATGTATTTGACACACGCATATACACTCTTTTTTTATTGATTATGTCTGTGCTCAAATTGAGAATAGATTAATATTGCTTATCTTTAATATTATTTGGCTATAGTTTTTTTGTTTCGAATAAAAAATAAAAAGCTATTCTCTATATAATAATTTTTTGGGTTTATTTTATTTAAACTATATAATTTGTTTGAATAAAATAGGCAAATTAACAGTGTAGCCTTGGCTAATAAAGCGTAAATCTGTGATTATAGAAGATTGTCTTTGACATTAGAATCTTAATAATGTTCAAACTTATAGTAGGGGTTAAAGAATGAAATTGACGATTTTTTCCTCATTATTCATTAGTGTATAATTCCTTTAATACAATAGCTATGTCCATTATTCTTTTTTTATTTTTTTCACTAGAAATACATCTTCAAAAACAGCTCGTCCTAAGAGGTGCCCGTCGCCGTTATAAAAATATGAATATTTTTTTATAGATATGAATTCACAATTTTTTTCTCTGTGTATACTATAGCTTAATGTTGTCTAAATATATCCACAAAATTACACAAAATTTAGATTTGTGGTTCCTTAAAAAATCGCAAATATATTTTGTATGGAAAATGAATTTCCGTTAAATTCTCCATACAAAACGGAAATTTCATATTTAAACCCCTAATATTTTAAATTAATTATGGTCGAATTTCCACCACTGGGTGACCACTAGTTAATTATAAATACGTAGAAAATCCCCTACTTACTCTGATCTATCGATCTACTACACGTAGGTAAAATATTAAAACCAAATGAAATCTTTGTTTGAATTTAGTCTAAAACGGTCCATTACAAATAAACGTTTCTTTTAAAAAGACTTGTTCCAAATAACCACTTTAAACTATTCCTTCTGGTAACTGAGTTCAGTTACAAATTTGTCGTCGCTGAAATGTTTTTCAGGGAATTGTGAATGCAGTAACCGACCGCACCGCGTATTGATTGTCGGTAACTAGCGAGTCTAGAGACATTATAATATTACTAGGAAATAACATTAATGTTCTTGGTAGTATGCTACGTCGAAAAATCATTAGTGATATTAAAGTAGAGTGCATTTTAAGAGCTCTTAAATTTTTTTATTAAGGTATTGTTTCTATATAATTGCAGCGCGTTAGCCGTTTTATTCCTGGAGTTATTTCTGCGTTCAATGTTTAATTTCAACTAGTACCTACTCCCTACTGCATTTTATTTTTATTATATTGATATATGAAATAAAATAAGTAGCCGAAAATTATAGATTGCTCAATCACCACGTGTACTTTGAAAATATGACAAAAATACAAAGGAGAGTTTTGGAAACTTTATATCGATCAGATTTATTAAAATATAAAGTAGCAAGTACCTAATATTATCTCTGTTCAAACAAACCCCTGAAATTGATTTGACGCACTTAGGTATAATAAATAAATATGTTATATTAACAATTAGCGTGCGTAAAGTGTGCTGACGTCACGAGCGAAAAGTACATTGTACTCTTACGCGACAACATCTGTGCAAGTGTTTTGATTGATAACATCGTTGAACTTTGATTGTGGACTGCTACTGAACTAATTATTATATTAAGATTTTAAACTACTTACTGTAATATCACTCATTACTAGAATCATTTCGATATTCATATAATAGTCCATTACAGAGTTAATAATAATATGTAGCACGCTCTAGAATAGTCAAAGCAAAATTAAAAATTACAAATGGACATAATAATTACCCTTATGGGGTCTAGAGTTTTTTTAGAGTTCTTTTCTAACGCACTTCATAAAGTTGATATACTTTTATTTGTGTATTGCACTAACTTTAAATATTATAAGCACGCGCTCAACAAGAATAGAGACACAATAGCTGGAGATTATCTTTTACAAAAAACGCAGTTTCTGAATGTTCATCATTGATCTTATTGTGAATTGGAATAAACGAATTCCTCGTCTTTTTAAAGAATTTTCAAATCCACAAGAAAAGTTAACAATTATTGTGAATATATTAGGGGTTTAAGTATGAAATTGCCGTTTTGTAGGGAGAATTTAACCAAAATTAATTTTTCCATTTAAATATATTTGCGATTTTTTTTAGGAACGACAAATCTAAATTTTGTGTAATTTTGTGAATATATTGAGACAACATCAAGCTGTAGGATACTTAGAGAAAAAAAATTAGAATTGATACCTGTAAAAAAAATATTCATATTTTTATAACGGAGACGGACACCTCTTATCACATGCTGTTTTTGAAGATTTATTTCTAGTGAAAAAAATAAAATGAGTATAACGTTTTATATATAAATAAATGACGCTTAAAATAAAAAAAGAGTAATGGATATAGCTATTGTATTAAAGGAATTATACACGACAAAATCGGAAATTTCGTACTTTACATACTTTCATTATTTACCGTATTTCTAGGAAAACCTTTCAACTATAACAATAACCGTAATGATATGAAAAAGTTTCTATAATTTATAACTCCCAAGCTTCCCTGAAGGCCAGAGGTTGGGATAAAAGTTACCACTGTCTTCATTGTAGGACAAGATATAGTGGAACAGTAGAACGCATAGTATAGGTATACCTATATTCCCGTGGGACAATCTTAAAATCTCGCAGATACATGATAGTATGATTGTAATAAATACTTAGGTCCGATAAAGACATGCCCTTACCAACAACGCCACTACGGTGTTTCGACATTTGGTGCTAGAGTTTCAAAATAAACCATATCTAAGTGAATGTTGTAGTTGTATCTTGTCGGCTTACAACAGTTACAACAAATTGTAAACTATGTTTGACGTACTTGTCAAGGACGAAAATCCACGTTTCGCGAACACGGCACAGGTGAATAAAAAAATTTTGAAAAGTGCTTTCAAAATATTTTCTTTTTTTTTACTAAAATAAATTGAATACTTTAAAAAGTAGGTAGTCATTAGAAAAAAATTCGCCACAGGCGGTGTGCCGTGGCAATGACCTACCGGCATTCCGGCCGGTTCCTTTCAATCAGTTGCGGCATCAAATTACGCCGACCCAATTACACCTGAGTACGTACTACACTTCCAATTTCTTTCAGGTTGCCAACCTATAGGTTGATTTTTTTTATAAGTACTTATATTATTTTTTATATTAAACTACCTGTTAAAGCTATATATATTTATAATTAAGTCAACCACTAAGTTGGTACCAACATTATTACCTTATTTCTTATTATTTAAACGCTTATTAAGAGCTAATATATTTTACACAATTATCTTGCATATTTTATAAAATTTAATAAAAGAAAACACTAATAAATTGCGCATCCCCATCCTGGTTCAGAAACAACTTGTCTAAGGAACTCAAGGAAAAAAGAATATCTTGAATTATTGAGGGGAATCGGGGACAGAAGAGTGATGGGGCCGGCCGGTACTTGGGCGATTTTGACTAAATCACGAGTTTTTACTGTAACGAGCGGCGGCGTGACAAATCGATAGACTACTAACTTTATGTAGCGGTGGAATAAAAATAATCATTTGCCGGGGACGTCGGCGTTATTATCTCACTTCTCAATGAATTTGTGATGAGTTTGGATATAAACCTGATTTTCAACCGACTTTTAAAAAAAGGTGGAGGTTGTTATTTCGTCGGGATGTATTAAGTAGATTGCGCTCCGCCCGCGTGGAGTTTTTTTTTATCAAATATAGCCTATGTCATTCAGGAATAATTAAGCACTCTAATTGTGAAAGAATTTTTGTAATAGGCTACGAAATAAGAATGAAAATTTAATAAGCATTTGATAATTTATTAGAACTTGACCGCACAGCAGTTCTGTAGTAAATAGTTAGTTCGTCAATACACATCACGCAACACATATTTGAGATATTTCTGATCAGTGCAATGAAAACTTACTAAATTTGAAAATCAAGAAATAAGAAATAAATTTTATTTTAGCCCTATATCGTAGGTTGATAACAATAGGTAACAATCAATCTAAAAGAAAATCTTTCACGTATGACTTTTTTTATAATAGGAGGAGGTTCTGTTTCCTCAGTGAGACTCCAGCCAGCTACTTTTGGCAGCTCTCGTTAACATAACGATACCTCTACAAATATTGGTCTTATTCTAAAATCTACAACTTCATTCAAACAACTCAATTAGTGTCCGTCCAATAGTAACGATTTAAAATTCTATTACCTAATGAACGACGAGAAAATAGAACGATTACCGGGTCACCTATATTCAGATTCTATAAATGGACAGACGGAGTTATGGATATTTCAACACTACAGTTAAAATAATCTTGTAGAGATTAGATTATCAACTAGCGTTGTAGATGATTGTAGTGACTACTAATTATTAAAGTGTAATTTTTAACTTTGGTATTTCCTAACATTTTATTAGGTATTCCTCGTTATATAATTAGGCACGTAATTTAGTTCCTATTAATAATTATCGGTCGCTTACTTGCCTAAAAAATTAACAGGAAATTGGTTAATTACTTTATTTACAGGGAATTTTATAAATTACTTTGATAAGGTTATAACGAGGCATTGGTGAAAATTGGTAAATATAAAAACAAATTTAAATATAGTAGTAAAAGAAATTATACTTATTACGCATTTCTTGTTACCTACATTGAATAACCTTTAATTGGTATAAAACAAAGTCGCTCTTCGTGTATGTAGAGCACGCTTATAACTTGACGGATTCCAATAGATAGAAAGATTCAAGAAGAAATGGTAATTCGTTATGTTTAAAGTAAGTACTCTAAGTAGGTACTGTCCGTGAGAAGCGGGGGCGGGTCTCTAGTTAATTATAAAAAAACAATATGTCAAATTACATTAGATAGTTTAGAACACACTTGTTTCTTTTAAAACTCTTTTTAGGGTATCTATCGTATCTGTGGTTGGATTTTATTAATTTTTGAAAACATTACCTAATCATCTGTTTATGTAAGTAAAATAAATAATTAGTTTAATTAAAAATCACTTACTTTGGCCAGTTCTCGCTCAATCTGCGCGGCGCGCTCCACGATGGGCCCCCTCACTGCATAATTCACATTCAACAAATTTTGATTTATGTTCTCAGGTGTGATAGTGTTTTCCAATTTCATTTTGTTAATTTAATTTACTTCACACGGTAAAACTCCGATAGTTCAACACAGTAATCGATTGACCGCGCGGTCGTCAGCCGAGTGCACGCGGAGTGCGCACGCGCTGGTTATATGTGACGAGCCGACTTGGACCGATCTTCTTGAGCTAATGATTTTGCGTTGTACATGATTTTTAAATGGTTCGGACTATCCTAACTTCGATCTTTTCGACCCGTGTTAAAGTTTACTGCCCATAGTAGATAAATGAAGAAAAAAAATTGGCGTAGGGGAAGGGGGGGCATAACGGGGACGTTAAGGAAAATAATCAATAAAAAATGAACAGAATATATTTATTAATTAAATCTAATCAGAACGCTTTGGCTATATAATAAATTATCATTTGGCACTAAATTTGGTGAAGTAACTAATTAAACAACATTTTAATTTTAATTTTACGAAACCTTTATGAAAACCCCATCATGCCCCAGGGTAGGGGCAGAATGGGGTATCAATTCGGGGGAGTACTGCTCATATTATAGTAAAGCCGTAGTTAAATTACGACCTTCTTTTTAATTGGAAATTGGATTTGGCTGTCTTCGTTCTGTAGATCGTCGAGGTTGAGGCTCTGAGAAAGGAGTTTTCTGTAAAGGGTGCGTACTTGCAGGTAGTTACAGGCAAAAATGGTTCAGGTGGGTTCTCTTCAAGGGAAGGAGCCGCTTGATGTTTGATTTCCGTTGTAGATGCAGGTAAGAAATCTGAATCGGCAATGTTGTTTTTATTAATTGGTCATATACCTACTTACCACATTTTTTGAATGCATTTATTGGCATAAAGGGGTACCCCATCGTGCCCCGTAGTCATGTCCCCGTTATGCCCCCATGTAAATTAATATTTTAAATGATCAACAAAAAACAATAATCGATAGTTAGAGTGCATTAGCTTACAGCATATCAATAAGTAATATCGTTAGAAAAGCACAACAAAAAAACAATAATAGTAATCTAAACAATTACTTTATTACATGTGTTTTCGTGCTACTAAAAATTAGATGAAACAATATTGAAATTTATTTTTTGTCGTAAAAAACGAACACGCGCCATCTAGTCCACGGTCACTTTGGCACTAAAGAGCGATGTCAAATGGCCACTTATTAGCACAAACAACACACTTCTAGTACGTGTAGTTACTTGTACAGGAGGATGGCCCCGTCGTGCCTCGCGACCCCGTTTTGCCCCCCCGTCCCCTAACTAATGAGCGTAATGGCGAAACACCTCTATGCGTTTTCCCATGGAAACAGTGTTAAAATACTTGATGCTCCGAACATTTATGATTTTTTACTCTCTACGGTTGATATTTTCTTATAAATTAAAATCATTGTTTGTATGTGACACCATTAATCAGATTATGACGAAACTCTCATTCTGGGGACGCTCGAGAGAGCTCCTAGCCCAAATATTTTTTTTACGTGGCATTGCAATGCAACGCACCCTGAATAATCTCTTATAAATAAAAATCAATGTCTTTATGTTTGTCCTATGCGTTCCGAAACCGTTGATCAGATTGTGATGAAACTTTGGTAGAATGTTCTGGGGACGCCCGAGAAGGTTTTTGGCCCAAAAAAGCTATACCTACTTAATAAAAGTGTTTCTTTTTTCGTGGGATTGAAACGCATATCGGGTGCATCTTTCTTACTTTTTAAGTCCGAACAATAAGCAAAATGCATTTTGGGGTTTAATATACATAAATTAATATAGGGCATACCCGAACTGCTGAGATGAGTGGACATCTGTGTATGTTGTTGGATATTATTTGTTACTTTCTCGTATACGTAGTAGTAGTAGTCTTGTAATCGTCAAAAAATTCGACCGCGAGATTTTGACGGATTTACACGTTTTGGACCTCCCTGAGTCCTAAAATATCTTTCTTTGGAATTATGTCTGTGCGTTAGCACGATAACTTGAGCATGCTTTAACTTATTGCAACCAAATTTAACATACGTGTATGACATCAAAATATAAGGTTTCTATCAAATTTTGAGCCGTCGATCACGAAAGTTAAGAAATCAAGTGCGCGGTCGGTACTCGGATGGGTGACCAAAATTTAACATGCATGTATGACATCAAAATTAAGGTTTCTATCAACCTTTGAGTCTTTATTTTAGAATATTTTACATATTAAAATATCTACCTATTATTTAAAAATAGTAAAATTTAAATCGTAATAGAATTCTAACAATAAGTATGTCCAATAGAATTGAAAAATGTGCATACCTAAGTGGAAATAATTAACGATAAACAACCTCTAAAATAACACCCTGTATGGAACACGTGAATGTAATCGTAATACTGTAAGAAATTAATGGAAAATGAAAAATGCGTGTTCATACAAAAGATCTGTAATATAAGAGAGTAAAAAATATAATGACATTTTCAATGTCAAAAATAATATCGTCTGTCATAGACATAACTGGGGGGAGGGCAATGACCATGTTAATAGAAAGATAATTCTTATTTAAGTTACTGAAACATTGTTTAAAATATAATAATCTTTGAAACAAAACTTCAATTTAACATGGTAGATGCACTTTACAAAACCCCTTTAGAAACTAAAACAACTGTACTGAATAGGTAAAAGATAATTGAAAACTTATAACTCATGGACTATCTTAAATAGTAAACACATAAAGTAATATAAATACTAATCAATCAGTAAGTAAAATTACAATCTTTGAAACTGCCCTAGTGCTATTTGTACTTATTAATAAATATTAAAACATAAACCATGACACGACTTGTTTGGTACAGGCTTGAATATTTTTCAAATAGCAAATGAACTATCACAGTACTCGTGACTACGGTGCAGACATTTTTGTCGCATATTGTTAAAGGAATAGGCTTCTCAACTTCAGTTAAATAAAAATTATATTCAGAACTTCCATGTAAATAATCAGGACCTTGCGTCCATAACGCATTATGTATATCCGTTGGATCAATCCCTCTTGACAATATGTCAGCAGGGTTTAACACACTTGGCGTAAAAAACCACGAATAATCCTTTGTAAGTAAATTAACTTCTTTTATACGATTACCTATATAAGCAGGAAGCTTTAATGTCACTGTGTTCAGCCAATCTAATACAATTTTAGAGTCGCAGAAAAGTTTTACATTATTAATACTACGCACAGCTGAAACATGAGACATTAACCTTGATAGCAATAAAGCACCATTTAGCTCCAGCTTTGGTATCTTAGAATTAATACCATTCAATCTAGATCGAGGGTAAAGCAAGTGAACATGATAAGCACCCTTTACCTTAATCTTTATGTAAATACAACACCCATAACCAGTTGCTGAAGCGTCACAGGAGCCCACGAGCTCAGTTAATTATGCATTATCGATTTGAACGTAGCGAGGTATAATTATATCATAGGCATATTTTTTTAAATTTATATAAAAATTATTCCACTTTTCCTCTAAACCAACCGGCAAAGCTACATCCCATTCCAGACCAGGCTGCCAAAGCTCTTGTAAAAACAATTTGGCTTTCATAATTACCGGACCAGCAAATCCCATAGGGTCGTATAACCTACTAATAGAACTGAGAATAGTTCTTTTTGTTGGAATTTTCGTCGGCGTAACAACATGACTACTTAGACGAAAAACATCATCAATAGCATGATATTTTATACCTAGTATTTTAACGATTGGCATTGATAAGCCAAGATCGTTGTCTAAATCTTTAATTTCAAAACCTAGCTTGTCAGGAGGTATAGTTTTAATTAATTCTGAACTATTAGAAATCCACTTATGCAACTGCATGCCACCTAGCTGTAAAAGAGATGTTAACTCGTCTTTAAGTTTCATAAGCCCCTGTAATGTACTACTGCCAGCCTGTATATCGTCTACATAGGAATTGTGAATGACTGCAGAGCTGGCCAAAGGGTACTTATGTACAAACTGTTTGCCCAATTCAACCAAACATCTAGTGGCTAGAAATGCTGAACTTGTCAAACCATATGTTATCGTCTGTAATTGTATGACATTTAAATTACCATTTTCACGCCATAGAATATTTTGTAAGCACCTGTGATCAGGATGAATTTGTATCATTCTGTACATATGACGGATGTCACACAACAGTGTGTATTTATAAGTACGAAGCAATAATAATATATCAAATAGAGACCGTTGTACAGAAGGTCCATTGCACAAATAATTGTTAAGACTTAATCCGTTTCTTGTTTTGACGCTTCCGTCGAATACGACACGAAGCTTGTTTGTCAACCTGTCCATGCGAAGGACCCCATGGTGTGGTAAGAAAAATAATGGTTGGTCCTTTGGGCTGCAATTTTTTACGTCAATTACCTTTGCATGACCTAATGAAATGTATTCATCAATGAAATTTTTGTATAATTTAAAATATTCAGGGTCCCTTTTAAATCTTTTTTCTAAATTATATAATCTTTGTAAAGCGATAGCATATGAATTGGAAGGGTCAATATCTTGTAATTCAACCTTGAGCGGATATTTAACCTGTAATGTATTATTTTGTAATGTAAATGATTCTTGAAAAATCTTTTCACTATGCTCGTATTCAGATAATGACTCGTGATAAATATCCGGTACTTTTTCTGCCTCCCAAAATTTACGAACACACGTGTCTAGATCAGGATTTGATACTGTATGCATAATCAAAGTTTTATTATAATTAGAATAACCAGTGGATGAGATGATGTAACCGAGCCGAGTGTTTAAAAATATGGGATCTGATGGACCGCCTTCAATCTTTCCATCAAGTACGATTTTGAAGAAGATATCACAAGCTAACAGAAGCGATATTTCCCCTGGAATATGGAACTCATCATCTGCTAACGATACATGTTTTGGAATAGGAAACTTACTTAAATCAATTTTTCTTAGTGGAAGCGGAGTTGTAATTTTATCAATTATTGAACATGTCAAATTAATTTTTAAATCATTTTTTAATGATTCGATACTAAAATTAATGCCTTTGCTAGTGAAAGTTAAATTATTGTTGCCTAGTGTGACAATATTTTTATGTAAGTCAATCAATGGGAATCCTAAGCGATTCGCAAACTCAGTAGTACAAAAAGATGTTTGGCTCCCGCAGTCTAAGAGCGCACGGACAATGTATTTCTTATTATCAGAACCAGTAACAAGAACTTTAGCAGTGGGCAATATAACACTTTCAGCAACCGGCTGAGAAATATGCAAGTTTACCTGCTGATCATGCTCACTGGTACTCTCTCTCGGCATAGACAGCTGCTCTTCTTGTTGGTGAATCAAAGCATTATGGGAGCTGGAATTACAAACTGAGCATTTAAATTTGTACCGACAATCTTGTTTGTGTGACGACAAACATAACATGCATAAACTATTTTTAGTGACAAAATCTAATCTTTTTTTAGGCGTTAAGCTGTTAAAATCAGGACATTTGTAAAGCTTATGTGATTTGGAACACATTTTGCATTGAGCATAAGCTTCAATTACCTTACTGGAAGTAGAAAAATTAACTACAGTTTTATTTTTTACTTGCGACTTGCTATCGTTAATAGGCATACTAACCTCTAAAGAAGCAGCCCTTTTATCCAAATAATGTAAAAGCTCATCAACAGTAACAACTGTTGTGGTATCTCTATCACTGTGAAACAATCTTACGTTTAAAGGGTCTATTTTACGTATCAAAATACATGACAGAATTGCATCCCACTGCGTTACCGGCTGACCTAAATTTTGTAAAGATGTAACATGCTGTCTAACCTTAGCTGTAAATTCACGTAACTGTAAGTGAGAGCCTCTGATAATTGGCAAGTCAATAATAGCATTAATATGGTTGCTAAGAAGTAATGTAGGATTGTCAAATCTTTTTTGTAAAATTGTAATCGCTGTGTTGTAAGATTTGCCAATTATTGGAAGACTATCTATAATTTGTAAGGCCTCTCCTTTCAAAAACCTTTTTAAAAAACAAAGTTTCTCAACCTCTGAAGTACGTGGATCATGATGCACAATAGCCATAAACATTTCTATGAACGGCCTATACAAGGCGATGTCTTTTCCGTCAAACGTTGGTATATCCAAGGACGGTAACTTGGCTGAACCTTTGAAATCGCCTTGGGCATCCCCGACGGAAGACTTCAGCTTTCGCTCGATCTCTGCCACGAGCTTAAAATGACGCTCCTCATAGTCACGATCCTCGCTCTCTGTGTCTTCGTCTAAAATTTGTAATTCTACACTTATGTCTTGAAATTTTGCGAGATTGCTTACTAACGTTTGCTGTCGCATCTTCAGCTCCTCTTTCGACATGGTAACAGTAGACAGATATTGCTCACATCTTGTCAATGATCCTTTTATGTGACTACGTGCCACAATCAATTTTTTACGATCAGCCATTTTCGTTCAAATCGCACAAAACTTACTTTTTTGAATGTTTTAGAAATTATATCATTTATGCCCTGTAATTGGGTTTCGGCACCACTTTTTGTATGGAACACGTGAATGTAATTGTAATACTGTAAGAAATTAATGGAAAATGAAAAATGCGTGTTCATACAAAAGATCTGTAATATAAGAGAGTAAAAAATATAATGACATTTTCAATGTCAAAAATAATATCGTCTGTCATAGACACACCCCACGAGTCCTATAGAATAGAATAGAAATAAATTTTATTGCACATCGACATAAAAATAGTACATTTTTATAACATTTTAACTATTATGCACAATGGGCAGGCATTATCGCTAAAAGCGATCTCTTTCAGGCAACCTTAGGACCTATCCTCCTATCCTAGCCTATCCGCGTGTGTGAAATAAAACTACGAAGTATATTATTACTTATTAACATTGATTGCAACGTGATCATGTGCTTGCAACACATTACACGTTGTGACATAGTCACGTGCAATAGAATATAAAAATTGCATCACGATATACCTATTATACTACAACCTCAACAATTATTTTGAGATACATTATAGGTACTAATTCTTGCGTTATAATAATTAAGAGCTTTTTTCCTTCTGATAGGGACTTTGAAATTTGTTTGATTTAGTGTTTTTTTACTTTCTCGTGTGTATAGAGGAAGTCTTGTAATTGTTAAAAAATTCGACCTCGAGATTTTGACGGATTTACACGTTTTGGACCTCCCTGAGTCCAAAAATACCGTTTTTGGAATTATGTCTGTTTGTGTGTCTGTGCGTTAGCACGACAACTCGAGTATGCTTTAACTTATTGCAACCAAATTTAACATGCCTGTATGACATCAAAATATAAGGTATATCAATTTTTGAGTCGTTTACGGTACCTATACGAGAAAGTCAAAGGGAGACCACTCTCGATTTTTTTACAAATTAGAGTTTCATAAATTGTAGTTCATTGTTCTAGCAAATTGTAAAACAGTTATTTTGCAGAATTTGACTGTCCTGTAATGAAAAAATATAGGTACCTATTACCTTTGTGCCGGTGTAAATTTTAACAACATTAGAAATGTATACCTACCTCTACTTATTATATTAAAAGAAATTTTTTTAATAATAAAACTTGACATCATTATTTCAGTTATTTAATAAAAGTAATTTAGCGAATTTGTCAATTTTTACCTACCTAGTAAAAAATATTTTTAAAACTTACGTTATCCCTAACGATACCATATGATAACTCGTTTGATGTGAATATGGATGTATTATAGGTACCTATTAGCTGTAATTTGGCGTTACATGCGGGTATATCAGTCAATAATTATTATTTGTAAACCTAATAATAAAATCACAGTATGACATTGCATATTGTAGTTATACGAGCATATTTATTTCCTCATTGGAATGCCATATTGAAGCCATAGTTATATATAACTATATAAGAACTAAACTTAATATAACTATAGCTTCAATATGGGACTCCGATGAGGAAATGGCCTCTAAATCCTACCAAGAACATGCTCTACATGATCTGCCGTTGGCTACAGATTCTGTGGACATGACATTTACATGAATGTGTGGCGGATATTAAGCAATTTTAGACTTTAGTCTACTCATGTGTTGCCTGTCATAACAGGAGAAACCATTATGTTGGTAGTATAATATATTAACATAGAGACACTAAAATTTTTCAATGACAGTTTACACGCCGAATTAGTGCACCCGTTCTGAGGAACTCTATCTTACAGAAGAGCAACACAATCAATATCCCTAAATACTTATTCTTCTTAGTATAATTAAGACTAAGAAGAATAAGTATTCATAGGCTTCACATTAAGCATTTAGTCAATGTCGAAAATAGTTAGTCTACAGCTACACTAAAATATTACGGTAGATTGAATAACTATCAATGGAGTCTCTCAACACGTGTTTTCACAACTAGAACTCGGGAGAAACTCATTCCTATTACTATCTTTTCCTCGACTTGTGTCTTTCTGTCAGTGATGAAAGATTCCACGGCGCCTTGAGGTAAGTAACAGCGTCCGGAGTCCGGACGTCCGGACGAGAGCGAAAAGCACCCTGATGCTTACAACACCAGCGTATTTTACACGAAGACAGTCTTCGATACCTAATTGCTAGTTTTAGCCCTATTATTATTAAAAACAATTCAAATAGAAAATAAATGATGTTGTTTGTGGACGTTGTTAATTAAAGATGATGTTTGTTTAAACAACGTAGGTACTTACTTACCTACTTACAGATATTTTAGTAAGTACTTCGTTTATTAAGATTATTTTGTTTTTTGGGTATTTAAATTTGGTTATACATTGTCTGATACTTTCACGTAGAAATATCACACAGTTCATTGAATTTATTCTCAAAATCCATGAAATACCTTCTCGAAACCCTGCCTGTAAACTTTGTGTCACATCACGAGTAGGAAGGGTAATTACTTATTGTTGTAAAATTGACTTTATAGCACTAGGTAGGTACTACATAATTCTTAAGTAGATAGGTAGGTACACACCCATCATCATAAAATTTTGTGTATCTAGGTACACACTGCCAAAGGTCCAGATTTGGATATAGGATACCCTTCATCCAGTAAAAGAACTATACCAAAGGGATAGTCATATAACTTCTTGACAATATCTACTTTACCGCGAGCCGAAGCCGAGGGCAAATGCTAGTCGAATCCATATTTAATTTTCACGTTCTCGGCGATTTATCCCAATAAATTCCAATAGTGTATTCGCTGTAGTAATCAGTCATTTTCTGTTCCCCTCATATCTACTTATCTTTGGGCAGTGGTGAATCCCGGCTCACACACTTAAACGTTTTCCTCGGAGATAGCTTGGGGTCAGCTGTCAGCAACACTAAACTAGCCTTGATAATATTATTTTAATTACTCAAATACTCGCAATCTGGACAGGTTTATTACATTTACGTCATTAGTTATTTGAAATTTACTAGAATATTGAGAAGATGTACCTATCAGACTTAAAAAATACTTAATTTACTCAATCATCATCATCATCAACAGCTCATATAATGTCCCCACCGAGGGGCTCAAGCCTAATTAAGCCTTAGTCCACCACGCTGGCCCAGTGCGGATTGGTCGACTTCACACACAACCTAAGAATTTCTTCATAGGTGTGTGCAGGTTTCCTCACGATGTTTTCCTTCACCGTAAAATTTACTTAATTCTTTAAATTATTGGACCATTCTTTACTTAGCTTTCTAGATAGTTGATCTGCCAATGCTCGCTCGCTCGTGAGGCCGTGTAGGTACCTATCTACTATTTATTTATTAGCAACACAAACAGACAGTTATCGTAACATAATATTGTACAGTATGGTAAAATGGTTTTGTTTTAGATACTGTCCTAAAATAGTGTTGACATCATGTTAGTATACAGAGTTAGGACAAACAATTTTTAAGAAATTACAATTTTAAACAATTACAGAACTAATATTATTGAGTAGGTTTACAAAAAAAATACAATAAAATAAAAAAAAAAAAAAAAATCCGACAAACAAAACGTTGTGGCACGGTCATCACCCGGCCCAACCGAAGTGATAATAAAAAAAAATAAAAGAAAAAGAAAAACACTGACACTATTGGAAAATACTTAGATCTCTTATCAATATCTTTGCTAATTGAGTTAAACAAACGACATAAACGAATCAGGTACCTAACTATTTTGTCAATAGTTCGTGCGGGCCGGAACAATGTGCAATCTCAATTTCCTTCCAGTGGTGAGATTACGAGGTAGGTACAACTAGCTTAGTTAATATTTTTGACAAGTACAATAAATCTATGTGTCTGCGAACCTTAAGTGGGAGTGTCTTGCACAAAGCTCCTCATACCTACGTGTTATCATAAGTTTTAGTTTTAAGTTCTAAATATTTCATGAATCATTTTTGTATTGATTCTATACGATCGATGTACCTACACACAGAAAAGTTAAATAGTTTCGCGTCAATCTTATACTTATACTAATAATAAAGCTGAAGAGTTTGTTTGTTTGTTTGTTTGGTTGAACCCTAAGATCTCAGCAACTACTGACTCAAATTGAAAAATTCTTTTTCCGTTGGATAGTCCATTTATCTAGGAAGGCTATAGGCTATATAACATCAAGGTACGTCCAATAGGAGCTGAGCATTAATGAAGAATGTTGCAAAAACGGGAGAAAAATATTTCTTTTCAAAGCTTTCCCTGCGTGCGCTGCGTAAACGGTTAAAGTTACGGAAAAATTATGTATGACAGAATTATTCTCCATTAAATTTTCTAAAAAAAAGTTTGCGATAGCATATGTTTATCTTTTATGGTTAGCTCACTATAACCTTTCTTTTTGGTAATAAAATTTGTTTTAAAATAATGCTTTATCTGCGATGGTGTTTTTGTATGTATGATACTATTCCTTATCAAAATAAATACATTATTTATCACAAGCATTTAATTTTGAACAAAATTCTTAATGACTTCATTTGATTTCAATGAATATCTTAAGAGATATCATAGTTTGAAATAAACGGAAAATAATAAATTTTGATTTTCAGAGCTTTTGTTGCGTACGCTGGGTAAACGGTTAAAATCATGTACAACGGAATTATTCTCCTTTAAAAGTTCTAAAAAAAAATTCCAGACAGCATTTATCTATCTCTTAAGGTTGACTCGCTATAACCTATTTTAGTTAATAAAAATTGTTCTAAAATAATGCATTAGATGCGAAGGTATTTTTGTAAAAATCATATTATTCCTTATCAAAATTTATACTTTATTAATCACAAGTATTTAATTTTGTACAAAATTGTTCTTTACATAATTAGATTTCAATGAATATCTCCAGAGATATTACAGTTTTAACATAACTCCGCAGCTAAATAATGATCAAGTAGTAGTACTTGATCATTATTTAGCTAGCACGCATCTATACTGAGTTGTTTTTTTTTGTTTAGTTGATCGCGCTTATCTTAGGAACTACTGATCCCGTCAGATTCGGACGCATTAGAGACTAATAGGTTCAGAGACACCTCCGAGGGAGATGCTCACCGGTCAGGAATCCTCTTTGGAGTGATTCGACCTTAAAGCTTGAGGACCCACCGAGGTCCTCTCCTTTACTAAAAGCCCTGGTGACTTCAAGAAGGTCATCAAAGATAGCCTGCAAAAAAAACCACCTAGAAGGAGTCGAACGCGCGAACGAAGGGTTCCGTGCCATAGATTTTATCAAAAATCTCCAAAAATTATTTGAAATTTAATTTAAATATTATGTTAATATTTCAAGTTTCTACCTGTTATCGTTAATAAGACCCTTAAATATTAATATCATTTTGATTTAATTACTTATTTTAAAAGTGAATAATATAACTAAATATTCTGTGAATACTTCAAGCGTCTATCTGTTGCCTTTATCAAAATCGACCAAAAAATGTCACGCTTATTTTATGGGAGCCCCTTCAATATTTATTTTATTCAATTTATTAGTATTTGTTGTTACAGCGGCACCAGAACAGCCGGACAGCAGAGTCTTAGTAATAGGATCCCGTTTTACCCTTTGGGTACAGAATCCTACAAAGGGGAACTACTGATTCAAATTGAAAAATTCTATGATTGTCTATTTATCGAGGAACACTATAGGCCAGAGCTTCCCAAACTTATTTTCATAGTGACGCCCTTAGGAATTTTCCAATTTTTACGAGCCCTCCCCCTGTTATAGTAACAGCTAAGTTAAGTACATACCTACAAAAACAAAAACATAGCTTTTTTGGAATTATTTAGGCGTTAACGAATGCGCAAATATTTTAAAATTAGAAAGACTGAAAAAAAAATTACCATAAAAACATAAAGTAGCACCGACAAATTTCGACGGCGAAAGCAATGTCCCGGTAAACATGCTTATTCGATTTTTTCGCCCGCGCTGGACGATCGATTTTTTTCAGTGTATTTTCTTATTTTTAAAGTAAAATAAAAAAAATAAAGTAAAATTATTTGTATCGATTTTTTTCAGTGTAAAACAGAGCATCTCAAAACCGGGTTCAAGTTTAGAAATCGCGACTTATATTTCTTTGTCTACATTTATTTTCGTTCGACTAGCTTGCTAAGCTAGCTAGACAGCCATTCTATGTGGATCGTCTCACGACGCTCGCCCCCGGGATAGAACCGTGACACCCCAGGGCGTCGCGACGCACAGTTTAGGAAACCGTGATATAGGCTTATATACCTCCATAACATCACTCTACGACTAATAGGAGTTGAGCATCAATGAAAAATGTTGCAAAAACGGGAAATCCACGCGGACGAAGTCGCGCGGGCACAGCTAGTAATTTATATTAGTTAAACTAAGGGTATTTAGTTAGTACCTACCTACGTTAGTTTCATTTTGTCTTTCTGTAGCGTTGTGCTCCTGTCTGTGAGTAAGATTTCCCATATATTTCTAGAATAGGTAGATAGAACTCCATTAATTTGCTACAAATTGTGAAGGATTTAATTTACTTTATCTGTTATCAAAATTCTTACCATTCTTGCAGTTTCATAACCTTAATGGCGTCAAAACTACTTTTACGAGCAATTCGCTGGGTTTAGTGCGCTGTTTTATCAACGCAGCTTACCGCGCCACTCCGCTCCTGGAAGTACCTACCTACCTATCCCGGCGTCAGCGAGCGACGACAAAAACTTCCCTCTCCAACACGCTAATAAAAAAGGACAAGTGTGATCCTACTAGCAAAGTTAGATACGGGACTGAGACAGTTGACGCTGGTGGTTTTCGCTCCAGAAATTTAGTAGATACGAATGACTTTACGGTATTAATTAGGTGCAATGAAATATAAATATTTCACGGTTTATAAACATTATGTGTTAGACAGGTCCTACTTTTCCTAATATTTTAAAGAAAATTTTTAAGAATACTAACATTGAAGTAAATATAGGTACCTATATATTTCCTTTCCTACGTTGAATTGTCACATCGCCGTGTTGTAGGTACTGTATCTGGTGTTAAATTATAGAGAAAGCGAAAAGTGACATGATTGCTCGTGATTTAAGTTTTTAACACGAAGTCGTAAACCTCGAGTCCTTCTTTACGCTCGCAATTTAAATCGTCACCGAAGACACTGCTTTATCCCCTTGGTTAATAATCTACTATTCACGTTGTAGATATATCAACGTAAGAACATTCTAATATTTCCATATTGGAATGTTCTTACATTATACTCCAGAATACGTTGTACCTACCTACCTATTGAAACTAGAGATGAAACGGATATCCGGTATCCGGCCTATCCGGCTGTATACAAAAAAAAACACACACACACACAAGACAGGAAAAAGTTACAAAAAAGCTTTCTAAAAACTAAAATTTTCTTCTAAGATATTCACTCTAATGATAAATACATAAATATTGAATATCTAGACTAATTTTATTTAGTAAAAACTTAGCGAAAACGCCCGAATTGTTTTGATTGCGTTTGCGGTGCTAAATATAGCTTCATGGTGCTAAACTCGTCACGACATGCAACGAGACAATAGGCCAAATATCCGGTCGCCGGATATCCGGCCCCGGCCGGATATTCGGTATCCGGTATCCGGCCAAACAACTATCCGTTTCATCTCTAATTGAAACTGCCTTCCGAACTGGAGTTCGGTAAATTATTTGTGGTCATATATTAGTTTTATATACTTATCTAAGTAACTCTTTATACCTAGTCTATACAATTTTTATTTCGTCTTTATCCTTCACACTCACACCCTTGCTCATCACCGACTGTGCCATATGCTCATCATCTCCTGTCCGTACCATACACGATCCTCTGTTACTTCTCGACCTTTCTGTCTCTACTGGTGCTACTTTCAAAATTCCTTTATTATACCTACATAATATGGAATGAAATCTCTTTATTTAAATGGACTTTGCTAAGTAGGTAAGTAGGTATTTTTAAATCGTCAAAAGTAGATGAATTTATGGTAGCAACACGGTCATTATATCATAATAGGTTAAGCCGGAAGATGGATGGCCTGACGACGGATCTTCGCAATTTTACTTGGTCTGAGGTTGTGACATTAACTTATTTTGTAACAATATTGACAGTCTCACGTAGCCCGGGGAATTCTCATTTACCTACGTCTTAATGATTACATTATCACGATGACCTCTTAGTAGCGTTAATTGGTCGTTTATCTAGTTAGCTGTGTGTATACTATTATTGATTTTATTTTTCCATTATGGATATCTCTTTATACTTATTAGGTGTACCTACTTAAATACTTTACTGGGATATTTTTCTGGAGAACCTGAGTGACGTCTATTTATTGAAGGTAGGTAGATAAGGTCCTCTACGTACTGCAGCAAATAAGTACCATAGTATAAATATATAAATAAAAACCTACTAAGTATTATATTCTAATACCTACTTCAAAACTATCTACCTATCATGATTCCAAATATTTTTCTTTTCTAGCATGATCATGACATGACGTTTTTCGTTTTAATTTAATTTGGTTTAATTAAACAAACATTTCAAAACATATCGAACAAAATTCTGTCCTTCGTTGCATGGTAACGATAATATTACATCGAGCTTACATCAAGGTGTGTAAAGAAATGAGCCAAGAAACTTAACACACTGTTTACGTAATTTTTAATAAAATAATTTCGTGAATTATTTTCTTAAAATAGAAATATCAAATGCAAGAAAATAATTTTTTTGATATAATCATTTTACGGCCTTCCATGTGCCTTCTAATTTTATAAACAGTTTTTTTTAAAACTAAATACAGAACCTCAATACCTAGCGATTCTTGAACCCGTGCAAATTTCTTGAATCCGTGTGAATGCCGGCGCCCTCTATTGAGTGGCAACAAAACAATTAGCAGCCGCACCTCGCCACCCTTTGCTACAAGACTGCATTGCTAAGCTTGCGTTAGTCTTTAAACTAAAAGATGGCGCTTTTTAGAAAATATCTTTTTTGCTTCATGTTTTACTTAGGTACCTACCTATTTTTATTAATTGTATCAATTTTAATAATAGGTACAGACAACAGCACGTTGGGCTACCACAAACTGTCAAATTTTCCCAATCGATTATGCACTTTATATTAAATAGCCTTAGGTTGAAAATCGTTTGGAGAAATTTTACACTTTTGTATAGCCCGACGTGCTGTTGACTGTACCTAGCTTTACTTTTATTAATGGTGTAACCTCTAGTTAAGTACAAATTTCATTATTGGGATTACATAAGTTAGCTGAGAACCGTCTCCGCTGGAGGACGAGGACTACACCCTGATATGGCGCAAACAAGATCAGAATGGCGTGAGAAGACCCCAAAAGATATATTATGGGCCATAGCCACGGAAAAAGATGACTTCCAATACTGAGTTATTAACAGACTTTATTTTTAACTTTAAACCAGCTACTTTTTCTTCTTTCTTCGCTTTTTCTTGGTTTAGTATCATAATCGTAGATTTATATTTACTGACTTTTATAGATTGGCAATGAATCGCCTAGGGCAAGACCGCGAGACCAAAAAATGCACCAATGTGTGAGTGGGTAATGCGCATGTGTGCGTGAAAAAGAGTACCTACTGCAGTCCAAGGCCGCGGCAAAGAGTAAAGTATTGGCCGCGGACTCAGTCGGGCGAGCGGGGCGACGGCCGACCCGGTCTCGAAGCCAGCGGGCAGATCCAGCGACGCTAGAACGGTGTAGTCTTGTGTTATGAGAAATTAGTTTCTTTGTACTATCAAAAATAATTAAAATAATTTGGTCCTTGACGTTCCAAGGTTCGGCGGGAACTTTGAAACGTGGGTCGATAAAAAGCAATAAAAAATGCACAATACTACGACGCGTGCGTCGCTCCCCGCGCCGCTGCCTTCGAGGTTACACACAATATTTTATTTTACATGTAGGTACTTAGAATTTATTAAAATATTAGAATTACGTTTCACATTATATATTTTTCTCTCTATTCTTAAGTTTACAGTAATATTAAAAATAGTACATGCGCATGTACTATTTTTATATGGCATGTAAATGTTGAACAAATTATTCTTCCTTCGCAATGAGACCCCGTGGTAAAACTCAAATAAAACAAGTATATGCAGTATATCCACTTTATTTATTAAATAACAACGTACAGGAACGACCTAATCTCTTCACAATTCCTATGTTAAGGAATGTCTGAACGCTTAATGCTTTTAGCTCATTTTAGAATATCATAATCCACACTTTAAACAACAGTATGGCGTTATATTGTACATAGCACCCAGTTTCTAGAACAATTGATTTATTGACCTATTTGTAGTACAATTAAAATAATAATACTAATTTACATCAATGAAGAAAATTGTTCAAAATTCTAATAATCTCCACACGCAAAAATTAAACTCATTGCTCTTTATTAATTATAATCAATATGTTTGCCTTATAAGCGAGCGTGATTTAAGCGCTAACTGGTATAATATCAATGGCGGTTCTTGCCTGTGGCGATTTTTCTGTTAGTATAAAATAATAACAAGGTTAGAGTAACATGTACAGACAACGGCACGTTGGGTTACCACAAACTGTCAAATTATCCCAATCGATTATACACTTTATATTCAATTGCCTTAGGTTGAAAATCGTTTGAAGAAATTTTACAGTTTTGTATAGCCCGACGTGCTGTTGACTGTACATCACACTATCCTAAACCGTCAATTTTATCAATCAATTTTCAACTCTATGTAATTTACATAAAGCCGAAAGTAAATATGACTGTGTTGTGTTCTTATACAAACAGGCTTATTAAAAGAAACTAACATACAAACATGGCTTTTAATACTTCTCTCATTAGAATTATAGAAACCAGGGCCAATAGGTATACAGTTAATGTAATATCTTCATTACACATATTATGTATATAAACACAGTTATTGTCCGTATAATACATAGACAACTATAACAGACAGTTTTGTAAAATGCACAACACAAAAAAACGACTATTATAATAAATAAGATCAGAATTTCAACATTTGTTTTCTTAGGTATATTTTTAAAGTGAATATGACACATAATAAGATACGAATTAATAAGTATTTGATATTTTGCACGAATGGCACGGCCAGGACTAGAGGCTTGAAAACTCAGATAAAAAATTAATATAACAAAATTAATAAACCAATCAATAATTAAATCACATTTTGTTACAGCACAAAAAAATCGCATCGATTCCTTTATGTAAGCACATAATAATTGATAACTAGTGACTACCTACTGCAATGCTCGCTAGATGGCGTTATTAATGCTACTAACTATCACTTGAACTAAATTTCTTGAAAAGTCAATTAATTTCCTTTGTAAACCAATTATATAAATTTATTTTCGAAACATCAAACAAAAATTTATAAAATAACGAATTTCAAGAATAAATTAATTAAAATATGGCATCCAACATGTGTGATACCGTTATATGTACCTTATAACGATTACAAGGTACACTACACGTACCAGTAACAGCTGGAGTTCAGAAGAATCATAATTATAAGTACAGATTAAACAAATCTATAGCAAAATATCACAATCAATCAATAAAGTGATTGATCAATCAAAGCAATGGAATCAACCACTAATAACACATTAATGATTAAATTTTGCACTTGGTCCTAAGTTTCATAATAATATAATAATCATCGTTACTCGTTTGACCCTACAAAGTCTAATTCTACAGTGAATATTTACATCCTTACGCGTCCATACTGCGGCATCCATTTTGTTGAGTATTTTTAAACAAATTATACAACATAAGTGGTCTTTAAATCTTTCCAATTTTCCAACACAATTAAAATCTCAAAAACTTTTATTAGAACACTGATAAGACAAGTTTTATTATGTGCATACGAGCAAGATAACATACTCTTATATTCAAACCTCGTAATTTCGCTAAAAAAATTCGCGCCATTGATAAGTATTGGAAATTTAAATATTTTATCGACAGTTAACTTGTAATGTACTGGAGAAAAGGAATTGAACTCTCAGATAACCCCAATGCAATATTTAAGTAAATGTGTTTAGTGTCAACTGCTAAACATAAACACATCTGTATTTTCTTTTATCTCAATTAAGATCAAGTCAATATGAATCAATAAATCTATACTGAAAATGGATAACTAAAGTGGTTTCATTGTTTAAATTTTTCATTCCATTGGTATTTTTACTGAAAACAATAATAATTGACAATAACTCTACGCATTATTTAACATTCTCCTACTAGCGTACGGTACGCACTGACGCATTCTAAACGCGTGCACGCAGTATACGAGCATATTTGCACAAACCGGTTTAAAGTAGCGGAAATTTCAGATTCATTTTCATTTCATATTCATATTAAAGAGTAATAAATATTATCGTCGAACGAATCATAACAGCTATTTTATACCTTGTTCTAAACGAATTCCTTTTTGACAGATGTCAAATAGAGAAACACTAGTTTTCTCGAGTTTCTCTCCTCCATTTTTAAGTCAAATCTACCGTTAATTTTTTTCTGAAATTGGCAAAATACGGATATCATTAATTAAGAATAGAATAGATAGAACATATGAAGGCGATACTGAACAACATCGATTCTCGATTACTGTTAGGAAAAATTTAAATCGAGTTGAGGGAATCTATAAAAATTAAAACAAAATTATTTAATATTTTTCTTTTTCTTTTATTACATTAATATTTTTGCAAAATGATTTTGGTATTCATCCTTTTTGTGAATATTTTGCTTACTTTTATTTATTGATACCAGTTTTATTTTTGACGCCTTTTGTTCTTTCCCTGATTACTCGAATCCTTTTAATTCTTACCAACGTAACCCCTAGAAAGCTCGTATAATCGTCAGATTTAATTTCGGTACAATATATGCGTATAGTGCACTCCGTGCAATCGGATATACTCGTGAATTGAACCGTCAATTTAGGTAACTTCACTAAAATTAAGGAAAGGAACAATTTTATGAAGTTTCGGAGCATAAAATAATTACATTTAACTTTAAATATTAGTTTTTATTCATAGTATGACTGCTTACCCAAAAACGCAATAATATATTTTAAAAATTTTTAGTTGCGTCTTTTTTGATGGTGTCTCAGTTACATTCTATTGACATATCTAACTGTCAAAAAGGACTTCGCAATTGGAACAGTAACATATAACATACAGCATGTTTTTTTTTATTTACACATAATTGTAACTGGTTAAGAGTGTTGTGTTAGTGTGGAGGCTACTTGTACTGCGCGGCGAACTTGGCGTGGAACTGCTGGAAGATGTTGAGCATTTCCTGGAGCAGAGCCGGCTGCGGCAGGATGGTGGTGCGGAAGTGGAACGTGCCGGGTCGCTGGCCGAACCCGCTGCCCGGCACCACGCAGATACCTGACACAAGCGCCCGGATACATTCCACAACGTAGTGCCACAGCGTAATAAATAAATACAGTGGTTCGACGCCTTTGAACTTGACGAAAATGGCGCTTTTGTCACATTTGTAAGCGTCGTTGAATACGCAGAAATAATAATAAAGAGGATAGAAGTTCCTTAGTCGCGTGACGTTGGTGCCGCGCTTCTGTCTCGTAGTACACAAGCGCACGACTTGTGGCTTGTTTTTATCAAAAAACCTACCTACACTTTGAGAAAATCTTTCATCATGAAATATTGGTTTATACGTTATTAACATAACTTCATGTCCATTGCTGCTCATGCCTTTAAAAACGCAGAACGCTTTAAAGTATACGCAGCAATGTATTGTGATTTTCGATATCCCTTCTCTCTAGCACAAAAGTTCATGGTACGGACGGACATGATAAGTTGCCTTATACTTGCACAGTACAGCCATAATGCCGTGACTTACGGTGAGTGTTACTCAACGCTGTCTCTTATACGTAATGTTCATAATTGTTTGTAAGCAAATTTACTAGTAATTGTGGGCGTGATTGCGTAGTACGGTTTCATTCTTTAGCGTGCGTGCATTAATAGTAAATAGAGGGGATAAAGCGGTGACACTGGTTCCGGTAGTAAATGAAAACCAAAGCATTTCTATCCTCTTTATTATTTTTTGTGTGTGCGACATCCTTGACCAGATGTCCCGAGTGAGTGTATGAAGCTCGGGCTCGCCCCGCGTCCCCCTCACGATTATTATTCAATGATAGATAATAGTTGGGGCCTTTTTTGATCTACCTAGCTAGCTACCACCTTACCAAAAACTGCCACTATGATAACAATTCTAATTATTGTATTCAGTCATTTCAAGTTAATATAGCCAATCCTGACTCTTGAGAATTTCAGTTAAAGTGTACTTTAACCATCCTCCTTGTCCTTACTTTACACCAGAAGAGGCCTAAGCACGAATATTTGCTAGAATCGTAACGAGAAACGTTCTAAAAGTACAAATATAATATTTTGCATTCTTTGGGAATTTATATTAAATTATTAATAACATTATAAATGCCTACTTAATAATAATGTATTGAAATGTTATAAATTTAAGCAAAAAAAAAACTTTCATAGCTGATGAAAACAAATAAACATTCGTTTATAAATTATTATTTGGTTTATGAATGGTTATCAATTATCATGAATTTTTCGAAAAATTCATTTTCACAATGAAGGTCACGGAAAGCGTTCATAAACCTGTAATAATTTCATACACGCAAGAAATATTTGTTTATTTTCATCAGCAATCAACGTTGATTTTTTATTTATTTAAAGAATTTATTATAAGTTACGTATGTGTTAATAATACTAACATTAATTTAATATAACTTCTCAAGATTTTTTAAAATAAAATCCTCATTTAAATTTAGAATGATTTTTTTTGTAGTTTTTTAAAGTTCTCAATACGATTACGTTATTTTTATGTTAATATTCGTGGTCGGGGCGCAGTTGGAATGAAAGACAAGCGCATCAACGACGGGTTACATTAAAATTGTATCGTAAATTAACCTTTAACTGTGAGAGTGTCACGAGTGGCTTTTGTTAAATTAGAATCGCAAGAATTGAAAGTAGTGACTTGTACAAAAGTTTAAGTAATATTACCAGTCTCCTCGAGAAGCCGGAAGGCATAGAAGGCGTCGGGAGCTTTGCCCTCCTTCTTGGCCGCCTCGATGGCTTTCGGCGGCAGGTCGATGCGCGGGAACGCGTACATAGCGCCCTGACAACAAACACAACATAAAATATACCTGACAAACTGACGATTGTGAACGATAATAATCATGAAGAATAAAAAAAAATATTTAAAACTAGCTGTGCCCGCGACTTCGTTCGCGTGGATGTCGGAATATAGCCTTTAGACTTCCTCGATAAATGGACTATCCAACACAAAAATATTTTTTCAATTTGAATCAGTAGTTCCAGAGATTAGCGAACGCTTTATAATATTAGTATAGATATAAAGACGAGAGTAAAAGAGCGTATGAAACAAATCCTAAGCTCTAAACACAACTCTGCGATAGTTTCTTGATTCAGCTTGTAGTCAGAAAAGACTAGCATCTCGTACTTTAATAACATTTAATTTACGTGAATTATTTATAAACATCAAAACTCGTGCAACTTCGTACGTTTACGCGTACACGTACGTACGCACACGAAAACGTTTTACGATTCCGTTCCTTTAAAATGTAAAGTTGCAGGGAAATTGTGTGAGAGATGCTATGTTTCGAGACCTCTAGCACCCTGGACAACGTCTGGTGCCTCTACAGACAGCTGGCATCGGAACACGGAACCTTTTTAGGGCCAGCGGACCTTGGGTCTTGAGCGGAACTGGGAGGTCAAGACTCTGCCCTCAGAGGTGGCAGATGGATAGAAGTCGCATCCAGTGATTTCCACATACGACACAGCCGGACCCATTGAGTCAGACTATGGAATGGTCTTCCGGATGGCTGCGGCCTTGGATTGGGGGACAGTTGGCTTAGATACAGGGCTTAAACTGCGCTGTTTCATCCGAGCCGCCCTTGGCACTACTGTGGGATACCTGGGAAAAGGCCCTTTTCAGGGCCAGCGGAGCCATGTGCTCGGTGGAAACCTGCCTCCAAGACTAGCGGTCTCCTCTCCGCTCTTTAGTATTCACAGCGGAAGCAATTCAACGATGCACCGGTTGAGCCTTCCCGGTAAAAGTGAAAGTTCGCGATCCCGGGTCGCTATCGCAGTGTGCCTTGGCAGGATGCCCGGTGAGGACGTTTAGTGGCTAGTGGGACATGTCTGAAGGAAACTCTTGAGTCCCACATACCCCTGCATTTGCAGTACTGCAGGGATGATGCGTAAATGCATTTGACTTCTCTGAAAAAAGAGAAGCTATGTGAAGTTCAGCTTAACGAGCCATCCGTCGTCTCACCTGCACGGGGTTACACGTGAAGCCCTCCATATTGTTGAAGGTGTCAGCGATCATCTTGGCGCGCTTGTTCAGCGAGTCCAGAACTTCAGTTTTCTCCTTAATCCATAAGTCGTATGACGGCTCGCCCTTTTTAGGTGGTTTCGCCTGCAATGAGAAAAGGGAAACGCATTAGAGATATATGGATTGATTATCATTGAAATTGATACCAAATTAAATAGAAACGAAAAACATGGAAAAAAATCCTGTCATCAACATGGAAAAAATGACGATATTTTTTGAATATTCACACTCGCCAATTTAGCAACGAGTGGTCCGATCCACTCGTTTCGATATTCTTATTTTTCTTCTTTTACGTTAATTGTGATCATGACACATCAAAATTACGCATTGCGCTAACATCAAGTGAAAATGTACATACTTAAAGTAACCGACAATTGTACGGTAGATTGTGTTTAAAATGAAGTCTCTCAACACGTGTTTTTGCAACAAGAACTCTGAAGAAACTCCTTCCGATATTCTACCAGTAGAAAATCAAATGACTGACGGTGACATTATAACTTTATAATTTACGTTCCGTTCTCCCGTAACCCATTACCGGTTTTTAAAATCAACGAGTTATGGCTTTCCGATATTTATTTTTTCTGCATGAAATGAAAAATATTCGAGTTTTAGGGCAACACTCATTTCTAATGTTTCAAAAAGGAGTGTTTGGCGGGAAATCATGGCGTCTGGATGTCGATCTTTATTTCTATAATTAAAAATTGCTTCGGAGTGGATTTTGTGCAGTGAAAGTGGTGTCGTTTCGTTGCATAAGCTTCCGTGTTGACGAACAGTTATGAGGAATCATTGAAATAAAGGTTTTGTGTATGTGGCGTTGAAAATTGTATAGTGGTTGGAAATCACACTATACATTTCTCATCAGTCACAGTCATGAGGTCTGTTACCATGCATTTCTTTCCAAGCACTCCCTAGATGTATTAAAATGTGCGACGCCCATATTTTAATGCAAACATCAAGAAAGAAGACATAAATACAGACAGGGCTGTATGGACTTGATATCCTTTGCCCGTCCCATTAGGGACAAAAGAAACAAAAAAAAAATGTTTCAAAAATACGTAAAATTGGGGGAGCAATCGAAACTAATTTCGTGTACGTTTTGCTTACGTGCATGAATTTTAAGATTCACTTCGATTGATTCAAAAATACGAATCCAGTAGAGTGTCGATTGTAGAGTCTGTGAATTTATGGAAATGAAATGAACCTATTTATTTAAATGGACTTTGCTAAGTACTTTTAAATCGTCCAAACTCTACCACCATTTGGGGAGGACATAATGAAGGAGTAGTGACTGACCACGCAGTCGACGGCGACCTGCCCCAGCGAGGTGGGGCACAGCATGGCGGAGACGGCCTTGTAGAGGTGCGCCTGCACGCGCGGCTCCAGGTTCACCAGCTCGGCCCAGCCGCCGCGCAGCCCGCACTCGCCCATGTACCCCTTGCTCACGGACATGAACGAGGCCATCTCCACCTCCGCGGCGTACGGCGCGCCCAGCTCCGACAGCACCTGGTCACCGACCACTTGTGTCACGGACTTGTCAACACTACACTCAGCAAATACAACTGTTCTAAGAAGCCTATCTTAGTATTCGAGTTACCGAACCAAAGGGCCTAAGCAAGTGGCCAACGATTACGTCGAACGTTTAACGAAAAGAATATAATGCTAGAAAAAATGCACTGAAAAAAATCGACTTGCCTCAGGCGGCCTGAGCCCGCCCTATTTCCCGCCTAAGGAAAGTCGATTTTTTTCAGTGCATTTTTTCTAGTATTAAAAATATTTACGCGTTTGTGAAAACGCAAAAATAAAATTATTCCATAAGAATATAATGTATGAAACTGACGTATCACTGAGAAAGCTCTAATGTATGTGAACTAGTCAAAAATTTTCATCCATTTGATAAAAACATTGTACCGTTTGCTACTCGTCTAGGCCCTCAGAAAATGATATACGTATATGCATACACAACATTCTATATATGGTAATTTAAACGTACCTAATCCAACGACATCATCATTACGAATAGGACTTCCTCTTGGCCAAAATCTGAATCGGAATATTAAAATCTACTTTTAGCTTCCCCAAAATAGCCCTTCACTCAAGTTTTAAATACGTCGGAGTCAAGTCCTCCTTCACACAGCGGAAGTCCTTCTCGCTTCCCTATTAGAAGCGAGAAGGAATTCTGCTCTTAAGCACAAGGAATATCTACCAAAAATGAATAGTTGAATCCTATTCTAGACGTGCTAATTAGAAATGAAGCGGATATCCGGTAACTATCCGGTATCCGGCCTTATTTTACTATCCGACCGGATACCGGATAGTAATTCATATCCAGCCGGATACCGGATATTAAAAAACTACGCCAATTTCCTATAATAAAATGCAATACATTAATATTTGTGAGGTAAATATCAATAAAATGGCTTATAATTAAGACGACTTTTATTTAGTCGAAAAAGTTTCTTCTGTGATATTCCCTCAGATGATAAATACATAAAAAGTAAATATCTAAACAAATTTTTTTTAGTAAAAACTTAGCGAAACCGCCTGAAGTGATCTGATTGAAACTCGTCACAGCATGCAACGAGACAATGGGCCAAATATCCGGCCATCCGGCCTCGCAGCTCGCCGGTTATCCGGTATCCGGCCGAACAACTATCCGTTTCATCTCTAGTGCTAATCCTTGCGTCTTAACAGCATAATACCTAACTCTATCTTTACTCCTATTATGAGTATTTGTTTGTGAAAATCCTACATACTTAAAAATAAACCGAAACTAAAATAATTAATGAGAGCAACCTTTTTGAACGAGTAGAACTTGCTGCCTTCGGCGTACACGTTGTCCTGGTACACCTCGTCAGCGAACACGAACAGTCGGTTCTTGTGCGCGAACTTGAGGATCGCCTCGATGTTCTCGCGAGTCAGCACCTGCGCACAAACCAAAACACTCTTGGAATCATTGTCATCAGCAGAGAGAGGAACGTAATAATAATTTCAGATCTACCCAACACTACCACAATCTTTGGCAATATTGGAAAATTTGTAGCAAAAACAATTTATAAATACTTTCTTTGTAAATAGAAACTGTAGAATATGTATAAAACCCGCCCAGACCAAGAAAAACAGATATTTATGTACAGAAATTATTCACGATGAACGAAATGAACGTAGTTTTTACAAAATAGATTTAATTACAAAAAATGACATTTCGAATGATTGGGAATTTATGAACGAACGAATGAGTGAATGAACGTCTGGAGAATGATTCAGACGAATGAATTATACTTGAATGTTTATACTGTGGCGTAGACAGAAATGTTTCTCTCGTGCTGGTATCCGGATTTGACATTATCTAATAGTGCTCACAGCCTGGACAACTCATTAAGAATTTGTGTAGTTATTAAAAACATATGCTGTATATTAAAGAAGAACCTTATTAATCTTCATCATCTTCTTTCCTCGTCAATTTTGAATATTTCGCATTAACTATTCACATTAATATTTACAGAAATATTTCAAATTTATGACAGGTTTAGTAAAATAGCCATTCTACATATAAGTAAATGGATATTTTTCATATATTAAATTTATATAATGGGCAATTCATTCTTTGATCTATTTAGAAGAAAGTATAATCATATCTACTGAACGGAAAAATTGAAAAAAAAATATAATTTCTTTGTAAAGAGCTATATTTTAATGAAAACAGAAAAAAACATAATTATCGTTCAAAAATCCCAATTTTAGATTATTTATTTACAAATAAATCTAAACACAAATGTTGGCACGGTGCCCATTAGAGCAAGAACGTGCACTATAAAATTGTAGTCCAGCTATAAAATTCGTCACGTGACGATATTGTGTCTCGCTGTTTTCTAAACAATTATTGGAGTCTATTTCCTGAACATGCTACAGTATAAATGTAACAAAGCTCTAAAGGGACGTATACTTATTATGACTCGACTTCATTAATAACAATGTTTGTTCCACCACAAATTTGTAACAGTATTTTTTGCTAGCAGTCAATAGTTAGTAAATTATACGAGGCACAGTCGTCAAAAACCTGCAGAATATCATGGTGGTATGTTCTATGTTTTGTTTAAATAATATTAATTAATAATGAACAAAAGATGTGTAAAAAAAAAGGTACGAAAGGGAATAATTAAGTAATTTATAAAAAGCGCAAATCTGATTACAGTAATTTACGAATTTCCTTTTCCAACTAGCGCCAGCAATTATATTTAATTTTATAACTAACTTCTAAATCAGACTAATTTCTAGAAATCTAAAACGACCACGATTTTTTTTAAATGTTATACCACAACTTTTCATTGTTCCGTTTAGTTATGAAATTGTAAATAAATGACGCTCGTTGGCTCGTGTCCGCTCCATAAATATAAAAAAATTAACATACATTTTTTTTTCAAATAATTTTAGAAAAATATTTTCCTGATCAATCCGGCCTCATCAAATAAACAGTTCAATTACTCGTCGCTCATAGTACGGAGGCCAAGGGTCTGGCGTAATGACGTCACAGCTACTGTTGACATGAATGAGTACACGCAGACACGTATTGTTTACACATTAAATGGACATAATTTTCCTCATTTGTAGTAATGGTAATTGAGATAGTGCAATACTGTTGACCCAATCGAATTTGGAGCACATGCTGGGGAAATATGTTTCAGAAGAACGCAGATAATAAAAAATCACAACAGTTTTATGAGGTAAATAAAAAAGGGACACTTTGTCGTGCAGACATGGCATGATTGAACAATAATTAGTTTTACCGATGTGAGTAAGGTTTCCCGAGCTTTAAGATGTAGTAGATAGGGGGTTAATAACAAAGTTATGACGCATCTAAAGGGTACTGTGACTGCTGAAAATCACGCTTGTATGTCACCCTTGGAATACCTATATTAGTTCCATTTTATTTTGAACTAATCAACCAGCTGAGGAATTAACTCGGCTTTAACAAAAATGTAATCATATAATAAAACTAGCTGTCCCGGCCACGCGTTGCTGTGGTAATTTCATACTACTGACCTATAACATTATACTCTTTATTGCATATAAAAATTTACAGATATATTTCACATTGTATCTGCAGTAAAAAAAATATGACTACAAATCAAGATAAAAACTATCCTATCTCTCAAGTTAGATCAAACTGCACACGGTGTATAAATTTGATTAAAATCGGTTAAGTAGTTTAGGAGTCCATCGCGGACAAACAACGTGACACGTAATTTATATAAATTAAGGTTATATTCAATTGGAAAGATCTATATTAATGAGGCAATGGAGAGATAAAATAATTATTACTTACATCCTAAATAATATTTGAGTAAGTTGTTAAGCAAAGTATTTTTATGACTGCACTTCATGCTTTATTGTCATACGTTATATCGGTGTTATGTATGCGAGAGAATGTGATATCGTGAAACACTTGGAATTACTTCTTTATTTAGATGCGGATTAAGAGACATATTTTTATGGTGGGTTTTAAAAGATTTATTTAATAAAATTTTTATATTCAAAGATGGGAGCTAAGGTGGCGCTGGTCTTTTTAGGAACTTTAAAGAACTTAGTGCCAATATTTTTGAAATAGTAACCAATGGGTAGGTATATACACTAGCTGGGGTCCGGAAGCCTCCTCGTGGCGGACCCTGGTAATGTGGTGGGGAAACAAAAAGTGAGATTAGACAAAGGATCAAAGTTAATTTGCTTGTGTTGGCCATATATAAAAAAAGATGGATGGCAAAGACACTTTGTGTAGTAATCCTACGCTGTCCATTTATGGTACATTTAGTTGTTTTTTTTTAATATCTTTTGATTTAGCAAGTAATAAATTCTGATAAAAATATAATATAGTGTTCTAGCTAGATGACAAAAGCTCAAAAGGTTTTGTAATTATCAAAACTAGTTTTTTTTTAAATGTTGTCAACATCTATCCGAAAAAAGGTATAGGAGAGATGGAATACATGCGCTGGTTCCAATGTTTCTAAGTTGGTACCTGTCCGGTGGGGTTCCCCGGGTTGATGACGACGATGGCCCGCACGGCGCACTGGGCGGCGGCGCGCGCCCGCTCCAGCTCGGCCACGTCCAGCCCCCAGCAGCGCTCCTCGTCCAGGAAGTAGCCCACCTGCTCCAGCCCGTACTCCGCCAGCGACGCCGAGTACAGCGGGTACTGCGGGATCGGGATCATCACGCCTGCAACACGGGGAGACACTTATGTCTACACGACATTCTCCACGGGAAACATTTTCAGTTCAAAACTAATCTAAGGAGTTTGTTAAAAACAGTACATTGATAGCAAGGCATACTGCACTGACTCCAATTTAATTGGAAATAGGATAAGAAGAAGTTGAAGAGTAAAACTCGCAATGAAAAAGGAGTCGTTATTATCTTAAAATAGGATTTACTTATACCTGATCTCAAGTTTATTGCAGATAGATATTACTTAGAAAGTTATTAACAATTAAGATAAGCTTATAGACCACATTAAGTCCGTGACTTTGACGATCGATTCCTCAATTATATTCTAGGCACCACGTAGAAATACTTCTGAGGCTCTGGTAAAGCCCATTTTTTCCTATTGGTGAGAAATTTATTGTTAAAAAAGTTACAACATTCTTATCGTGATTATGCGTTTCTTCTGAGCGACTAATCCGGTAGCAACTATCTATGATCAGGTCAAGCAAATATGACAGCTAGGGACACTCGAAACCGGTTTAGCGAGTCATTCATTATTTTGTGAGCTCGCTGATCCAGTCATTGCGTCGACTAACAATGAATGTCGGGGAGGGCCACGAGAAATACTGTTTACATAGACCGAAATCAGCTGCCTTTAACAAAAGTACTTTTGGGATGTGTAAATCCACGAGCCAAATAAAAAGAAACCTTTTAAAAGGGTGGTAATGTCGGATATTTTCCATGGAGTACAGCGAAAATTATTGCTCCGTAAGTTAGAAGCACACAGGATTACTATTATATTTCTCAAATATGGATTTACAGATTAAAATACGGAAGAACTGTTTTTCGTTGGAAGACATTACACTATGCATTGGTTTTATGCTTTAAAGACAGTGTTTAAATAAGTCTTGTATTGGAAAAAGTCTTCTGTTTGTTTTGTTTCGGCTGCATGTCGTAGTAACAGTCACAAGGAATGTGATTATGTAAACATTGTCTTTATACAGTAGATTCCTTGGTAGATTTTTACCCGTCATGTAGCATTAGACTCTATGCTGGATGACTTGATCGTTTATTGCGACGGAAACACCGCATTGTAACCAACCTAATTATAAAGACTTCATTTTCGAGCATAATCATTTAAAGTCATAAAGATAACTTCTTTATTAGCATGCGCTACCAAACGTGACACGTCTTAAGTAAGATTTGGATTACATCGCATCACGATAGCATGTCGCGACTAATATTAGAAACGTGATTGCGATAACAGAAGTCCATACACGACGATAAAGTCATCAGGAGAATAAAAACAGCAATTGGTATAAACATAAAGACAGACTACAACAAAGCTAGTAGATATCCGAGAGATAGTAACAACACATCAAGGAACATCTTTTTATTGAATAAATTAACGACGACTACTGAATATCTCAAACAAAACGAAGATCCAATCTAGGTCGTGGTTACGTTTGTTTTGATCTCGGGATAATGACTGACGGACCCCGTTTGGAGGTGAGACAGGGGTCAGAATCCTGCGCGCCCTGCTGACGGTCCGATTGGTCGCACAAAATGTTATTTAGCGTATTGCAAAATATTGTATCTTTTGTACATTATGATGTGCAGCAATAAGATGAAAATACGATAGCATATTCTGCTTCAGCTGCTAAGAAACAATTAACTGTTTAGCCAATAATCAAACAACAGAACCAATAAAGTCCATCTTGAAGGCAATGTCCTAAGCTATTAACCAATTTCGTATATTCATCATCAGTTTAACTAAGGTTTTCGAAAATTATGTCTAATTCGCATGTTGTACCCACTCACTTTTGTGAAGGTTGGAAGCTCACTGGAAGTTGTCGATGATTATGTTTACAAGGCAAACAGTCCAACTTCCAGAAAAAAGTCAATCGACGTATCCAACTCGGCTGGGTAGCGTTCGGGAAGCTACGCGGCATATTCTCGGCCCATCTACCGCAGTGTCTCAAGACGAAAGTCTTTATTACGTGTTTGTTGCCAGAGATGACATATAGTTATTTACTGTTATGTTAGTTTAAATTTTATACTTAATTCTAGTTTAATATACAAAGCAAAACGTCAATAGCTATGTATGCTCCTTTACAAAGTTTATAAATACATTTCAATAGGTATTTGCAATAAGACAAAAGAGATAACATTAATATAGTATATCGAGTTTAATCTAAACATCTCGCTTATGCGATAGCCCATGATAGCATCTACATATACAGCTCTGTCGGTGAATCAATCAACCGCCAGTACTCGATAGCGAACAACAATATCAATGACTGATAAATGTTGATTACATCAGTTACGTGAACATGGCATAACATAAATTCACTTTCTTTGTATTTTATCACGTGCAAATGCAAAGAGTGCATCGGTTTTGTAACTTAACATTGATGTTATTATTCTAAAAGGCTGTTTGCAAAATAACTATGTACTTAATTGGTTGTTTGATTGAATTTAGTTTTAGATCATTAATCATTCATCTTTGCTGTATTGATCCCAATTTTATTTGTTCCCTACACTTCCATCACTCCCACAATAAGCGGTTGTCGTGGGAGTGTGTACTAGGCATTTATCTTCTCTTCGGTCTTCCTCTCTCACTATCCAAACCAAATTCATTCTGAGGTTAGGATCCGTTATGTGGTCATAGGAACAGATGAAGAAAGAACTTCAGAGAGTAATGCTTGATCTGTTCTGGACTATTGAATATAAACTTTATTTTCTTGTTTTTATTATTGATTCTACACGTGTATGAGAAATATGAAAATATTTATGTTAACCAGGTGACAAAATAGTTACTAGTTAAACCTACCTTTGTATCCGTAAATTGTATAACTATTGTTCAAATGTCATGGAAATTTTGTATCACGTTTGCTAATATTTTTCGTAGGCAAAGATTTGGCGATGATACACTAAAATTAACAAGTACCTACCTACCTATGGTAGAAATTCTATATTACGTTCAGCGCTATGTCTCATATGGGTCTTATAGTTATAGTTAACTAGTGAATTTGTTGCATAACCTTCCCATTGATACAGCTGCGATTTCATTGCTGGTAAGTTTTAACTAATTTACTGTATAATACTTTCTATTGCGGCATTGTACTTTAAACTGGAACATACACAGATAATAGCCAATTAACGCGGGCACATTTTGCGTAACGACAGTTGCGACCTTTTTACTGTTAAGTTTCAACATGATTTGTTGCGTGTCTGAGTGTTATAGTAGATTACAATTGCAAGTGGACCAACAACTTTGAAAGCAGTTATTCTGATAAAACACAATCATTGACAAGAAGCACATGCTTTCTGTATATTGAGCTACTATCACGTGCTATAGATATAGTTTTAAGTACCTGTTGGGAATGTTTCAGTAATATTACTGAAGTTACAAATCATTTATTTCAAGGCCTGTCTCTATGTACAGATTTTTTAATTACTTGTTAAATTTGCGTGCGCATTTCAAATCATGCTTACAACCTGAACATATCACCCACTCCATGGAGCTCTGTAAACAGTATTCATATAAAACTAGCTGACTCTGCAAACGTTGTTCTGTCATATTGTATATATTTTCTATTTAACGGTAGGAAATATACTTTACGACCTATTCTCATACCTACTAAATAGCCACAAAAAATTACATAAAAATCGGTCGAGGCGTTTCGGAGATGTTCGAACACAAACATCGTGACACTGATATTTTATATACATATTAGAACACTACAAAAATAGCGTTATAAGACTGCAGTTTTCTTTGAAATGAAGGTTACACACAAGATGGATTACAATACATAAGATGGGCATTAACGGCTAATCTCCGGTGCGCCAGACTTGTAACATTTTTAAGATAGATTAGATAAGAAATAGATTAGAATGTTAAACACGTCATTTATATTTTTTCAGCTTGTAACAAAATTAACACGCTGACAATTTATACAATAGATGCGGGTAGCAACAAACAACTATTCAATCCAACACGTGGACGCATCAATTAATCTAGCATCAAAGCACAATTTTAGAATATTGTGCCAAATTTAAATAATCTTGAACTTCCCATTTCAAATTCTCATAGCCGCGGCACCATTGACCATCATCGCGGTGTTAAAAATAACTTCCGACATAATTTTGATGGGAGCAGCCTTGGTTGGAAATTCGTCTGAGTTATAAAACGACGGGCGGACTTATGTGGCAAGTGCGATCAATACTAGCAGCCTTCGCAAGTGAACGGCCGTATCGAGTACTAGCTGAATAGCATAGGTTGCCTTTTGCTTATATTCCAGAAGGGTTCATTAGGTCGTATTAATAGGTACTATTATAAAATTCATTGGTAGGTACTTAACATTGCAACAAGCAATCTTTAGTAAAAAATATATCATCATATCAGCCAAGTGTTGGACATAGGGGAAGGGTCTTCAACGCGATCAGCCTGCGCTGCCCGTATCCAGAGGCTTCTCGCGACCTATACCAGATTGTCGGTCCACCTTGTTGGGGGCCTACCAACGCTGCGTCTCCGGCACACTAAAAATGTATATTCGACAGAATATACTCTCTTACAAATGAGTTTAGCTTATACATACAGTCGATTCCAAAGGCATTCGCACAATCATCATTAGATCATGCGTAGTAAACCTATTCCAGACGAGCGGGGGTCGATATACAAAATCGAGAAAGGGATGCGCAATTGAATAATTAAATGACCATTCGTGTGTCATCTCAGATAAGAGGTAGATTCCTTAAATTTAAAGTATTTAAAGAGCTGGGTGGCGCAGGTACCTATGTTACGCGTCCTACTATCGATTCAGGTCGAAAAAAAAAAAACAAATCTCATCATAGACCGTCCAAAATAGGTCATCATAAAAATGATTCATTCACGATAAAATATTCTGATGCGTTCGAAAGGCGTAAATACGGTTGAGATTAATTTTGCAATTGTTTCTTTGCATTAATTAGTATTATGCTAGCGTGGTGGTATTAAACTGCTGAGAATAGAATCATAATGACTTGTATTAATGGTAGGTAAATATTACCCAAAATTTGTCTTATTTCTAAAACTCCTTGTAAGATATAATTTATTGTGCATATATATTTATTTATTTAAGTATTAACTAACAGTACATAATAACATCTGTATTAAAAATATTATTTGCTAAACTATAACTAGCTTACCATTGGAAATAGTAAACAGTTGCCATAGTTAATAATTGCTTCAGGTGGCAATAAATAAAACAACAATTTCGATATGTAAATGTAAATGAGCATAAATCAATATGAATTATGCCCTTGCAATGCTATGTAATATTGTTTACATAACACAGAATATGATAAAGTATTACTATAATACTTATAACATTTTGGTAAACAGTTACTACACCATACTACGTGACTGAAGGAGAAAACAACGATACTTTTTTTTTAAACCAGTTTATAACCTAAGACACTATGCATTAACTAAACGTAACTTAATATCAAACGGAAACACAATAAAAATTAATCTTAATCCCCTATACAAAACAGTCGATTATTTACTGGCAACAGCGGGCACATGAGTCATGTGTTACTGCGCTAATCACACACTTAACACCGCGTGTGATAATCAATTTGCGGTCTCTTTCCAATTCAGCGCACGCGCAAGGTCGCCGGTGTAATGATCTACTTGGATGGACTTTGATTGTTTAAGCAAATTATCCTCAAGATGAGGACGGGAAAATATTGTCAAAAATGTCACAAGAAATTAAATTATTAGTTTAATTAAAATCTTACCCCCTTATTCATAAAAACAAGTGAATTTCTTAGAGATTTACAAATTGTTTGTCGCTGTCACTCTGTCACGAGATGGATGAGACAAAACACTTTTTAACAAGGTAATAACTAAAATAGGTTTATTGAGTGTTTATGAATAAGGCTGTAAGTCTTTATGTTCCTTCAAGCATAATAACATCCAGTTACAAAGCCCGTTAGCAATATACAAAACAAATATTATTGAAACAATATAAACATTAACACCTGTTTGATATCTAACAAACGTTGATGTTGCTTATCACACCTGCAGACAAACCCAAGAATGGCGCTAGGATATAATAATTAAAATCGACTCATTCAAAACAAGATTACGTTATGTAATAATTTTTAGCGTTTACAAACGCGTAAATAGTTTCAAAACTAGAAAGAATACACTGAAAAAATCGACCTGCCCCAGGCCCAAGATTAGGTTACATAATATTAATGTTGCTTTATTCCTCGACTCGTATAGGATTTGTCTACCTACGATCTAAGTGCGTTTTCTAAAGAATTGACAACTAAAGTTACAGCTAGTCATCTGTGAAATAAGTTTAACTACCATGAGTGGAATTATTAATGAACGAGCTCCCAATTACATTGTGGATAAAACCGAGACTTGCGGTCATTATTACGTTAAAAAATGGTATCTGCCACGTATCTGCAATATTGACCACACTTAACCTCAACTTACACGGCGTACTACCTCGACTATTAATTTATCTTTTACGAGCTTTTCACATAGCTTCGCTCGCATTAATATTTTATTTTCACGAGAAAAGTCTCCTATGCTCATTCTAAAATTCAAGATCGGTCAAGATCTTTTAAGCATCAAAGCAAGCAGTCTTTTGCTTTTTATAAAATTGATTAGGATTGTCTGCAGCCAAAGTTCTGCAGGTAATTAATGTGAACTAAAGTTCCATAAATGTCAAGAAGAAAAACAAATAATACATTTCGGTATAAGCTAGTCATCGGAGTGAATGCATAATGCATTTGTCTCAGCAACTAAACCAATCACATGACCGGTATTTTAAGCAGGGTGTTTTAAAACTACAAGATCAAGTATAGATAAGTATTTATAAGATGCTTGTATGTTTTTCACGAATTAGAATCACGATCTGCGTGTAATAATAAACAATAGGAAGTTTAATTACAAAGCTAGGTAATAGAATTATTAGGTTTACATCCTATGGATATTCCTAATATTTTGAAAGTTAAATATTTAATTACTCAATCAAGTGGATTTTACTTAAATGTACCACAAAAATAGTCTACACTATATGTTTGGTTGGTGAAATGTACGAAAAGGTGAATGTTCAATATGAATAACGTCCTTTATAGTAGATAATCTGTACTTCTTGTATACTGGGATATAAATTATCAAAAGAAAAAATTTCATCTGCAGGACGTGAGTTGCGGAACACTTGCGACTAGTTATTTATATCACAAATGGCATTATTCACCCAACGAACAGTTTATTCGAATGCACGATATTAACATGCGGTTATTAACACACAAAGTTACACACGTAAGGTCATTGTCTCTAACACTAAAATAATTTTATGCAAGATTATACAGAAGCTAAAGGGATCATGAACTTATACCGAAGATGACAAAGCGGCCACTAATATAAATTACCAATGACCGTACCCACCGTGCGTAGTCTCAATTGCTAGGTTTAAAGTCCTAAATTATGGGCATTAATAAAAAATATGTAAGATAATATATATTTGAAGAAATGTAGATAATGACCGTGAAATACTGAAAACCCTATAGGTACTAAGCCATTCTCGAGATTATACACAACGCAGACGCGGCTCTGGAGCTATGTAGATAGTGGAGCCAGAGAACTAAATTGAAAGTCGCAATATTATATGAGTTATTATTTAGAAAAAGTAGACATTTAATCACCGTCTACAAGTTAGTTTTAAATTTATTTTGGTGTCTGGTTAGAGTAAAAAGCTCTTTATTATTATCAGCAACTTTTAAAGTCTATCCCAACAACTAGGCTCGTAAAAAAAGTGCAACTATTAACTCACCTGAAGGTTTCCCGTCAATGGACTTGCAGAAGAGCTGCAGCACATTCTTAATGGCAGTGGAAGCGCCGGCAGAGAGGCACACGTTCTGCCAATCGGATGGGTGACCGTCCCTGCGCTCGATGTACTCTGCCACGTGTCGCCGGATGATCTCAATGCCGTGGGACATCGTGTAAGACCCCGCTGACTTACCCCTGGATGACAAAAACTTTTAAGATTGTCGTAAAAAATTAACATTTAAAATTTTTGTTGCCTAGTAATTCTCCATGGACCAACGTTGTTCTAAATTATATTTGGAATCCGTGCTTAGGCATATATTTTAAGATCAGTGGCCTACCTGATCAAATGATGCAATAGTATGATCATGTGCCACCGTTCACTGACCCAGAACAAATAATTTTAGTTTATCGTGACCTATTGCGACACCGTGAAGTGATAGTATTTACAACTACATACTAGTATTACTGTATGTTCGTTCCAACCCAACATTCCTACGACAACGGACTTACGACCGTGTCTTGCTTTAAAACATTATCAGGCTAAATAATATCCAGGATAGAGCACTTCAGCACTGTCAACGTTTCATAAATAATAATAAACGAGGTGTCATAAAAAACGTGTGAACCTTAAGAATAACCCTAATACAGTCCACTCGCCCAAGTTTGTGATATTGTCCATTTCTTTGATAAAGTCCTCAAAACGATTTAAACGTCGTCCTAACTGGCAAACAATTGTACAATGATACGATGCGTTCTCATCACACGATGAGATCAACATAAAAGATTTCTTTTTCCTGATTGAGCAAGTCATCGCGCGAGCACAGAAACATTACTTTCATTGCGCGATGAAAACATATCGTGTCATCGAAGCCAATTAGGACGACCGACACCTTATACAATTTCAGGAATAAATACTTAGGCACCTTCCTCATACACTCTGTAAATAATGTGCAGCGAATCTGTACAGATTCGAGCCGGTGAGGAAGGCACCATAACATAAAATTAGGACTCAATTCAGATTCGTGACCAAGGATCCAGTGATCACAACTCACCCCATCCCTCCTAGCAGTTCCCGGGCTCTCTGTTTGACATCCTCAGGGTAGTTGCCCGTGTCTATCAGCGACGGTTGCACAACACATGCCAAAACCTACAGGAAACACACAGCAAACAACACCTACATTAATACAATACCCACTATGAAACATGTAATAAATTATAATATCTTAAACTTTATTTATCAACAAAAATTACAAGAACACAAAAATACTATAGGAATTATCTAAATGGACTTTGTGTAGCTGGGATGACTGGTTATTGATGCATTCAATGCCCAGACATCGTACCTTTACCCATACAGAATATTATGAGACAATAATAAATTTTTCAGTCTATTGTTGTTAAGCCTTTTTGACATGCAATATGAAAAACGACAAATAATTACAGGAGCATTAAAACCTTACCACACAATTAGGGTTATGATAAACTATACCAACCTGTCTGATAAAGGTGATAGGTGTCTGTCCCATAGCATGCGCATCTCCGATGTTGGCTTTGATCACCTTTTTGAAAGGCTTATTTGCGCCCTGCCAACAATATCATAAAATAATTTAAAGAGAAAACTACTGTTGTAAAAAGATGATAAATTAAAATTTCATACAACACAACCCCGATTTTCCTATAAAGAGAGATTTTAGATAAAAAAAAAAGTATGAAGGCATGTTGTCTTAATTGACACTACAAGCTAAGGTTCCCAGGTTCTTATTCTGAAAGAGGCAATGTTTGTTTAATGAACACCAATAACATGACCATTAAAAGTTTAAATATTACAATCAAAAGTAAAATCTATGATACTTACAAGGGCGGATCCAGGGGGGGGGTCATGGGGGTCATGACCCCCCCCTGGGCCGGGTCCAGGACCTAGGTGGGCCACTAATTAAAATAATGTTTTTATATAATTTTTTTTATTAATTAAGTACTTTCAATATTTAAATAATTTAATATAATACTTTGACGGCAAACGCATTATTCGGGAAAATTTGAATTTACCGCGCCATGGCCGCAATGCACCTTCGTGTTTTTCTTGATCTGAGGTTTTTCCTGAGGGTTTTTTGCCATGTTTCGACAAGGTTTCGACTAACGTCTAGCTAGACCTAACTTCAACCGGTACGACTAAACTTTAGTAATAAAGTACTCAGTTAAACATTTTAAAATTTCAATCTGTAATAGTGTTCTTAAAAATTGTTGCCACAAATGCACGTGTTATCTATTTTCATCCATTCGCTTTAATGCCAAACTTTCTGATCCATGCAGGACGACAGATCTCAAGATGCTTCTATAGATTTTGAGGTAATCATGGGGAGTGACATCATCATTTCAGCCCAGAGACGCCCACTGTTATAGGCCTCCCCCAAGGATCTCCAAACCGGTTGGTCCTGCGCTGCTCGTATCCAGCGGTTTCCCGCGACCTTTACCAGATCGTCGGTCCACCTTGTGGGGAGCCTACCAATGCTGCGTTTTTCGGTACGTGGTCGCCACTCGAGGACCTTTCCGGCCCAACGGCCGTCAATCGGGCTATGTCGGTAACCTTGATTCTCCTGCGGACCTCATCATTTCTGATATGATCTCGCAGAGGAACTCCAAGCATAGCCCTCTCCCTTTTCGTGACCTTAAGCCTCTTATGAGGATCATTGTAAGCGGCCCATTGAGGCCGCTTAAATACTCCCATTGAGGGGCCTCAATAAATTATACCTGTAACCTGCCGCCATTTCATCCATCTTGAGCTTACTCGATGATTGACATCTCGGTCTATATTACCCACAGAACATAGATATAAGAGGTTCTGTGATATATGTTCTGTGATATTACCGTTGTGCTGTATGTATAGCCCAGAGCAGACTGATACAAGCACTCCGTCGAGAGAACCGGCTCAGAACATTTTGGTTCTACTGATAAAAGTGGTGCCAGTTCATGGAGAATTCCATGACTTGGCGCCACTTTTATTATTTCGTTGTTTCGGGGCGATTTCCATCACTGCTGGTTAGTGCGCTTACGGGAGTATGGTTCGATTTTGGATGTGTTAACCCAGGCGTTTTTTGCCAGTCCGCTTCTGCCTCTCAGAAGAGGTGGGTTTTTAAGTATTTCATAGCCTGGTTCTTTGGGATACGACGAAAGGCTCTGGGCCAAATTGTAGTCCTTGAGTCCCAGGCCTTACTAGCTTATTGACCTTTTCGCTACCGATGACCCACTCTTACGGCTCAGACCAAAAATTATTTTTATTGGTCTGAGTCCTATGGTTACCGAATTACTATGACGGTGTTGTGCCCAGTCCACCCTTTTAATCAGTCCCATGGTACTTCTTGTGGAAGTTAAACTCTGGAAGCAAGACATCTGATGTCATTGCGAGAGCGTGGACATTCAAACACTTTTTGAAGTAAATCACTTATTTCTTTATATCAAAAAGTGTTTATCATGCAAATCTAGAATGTAATATAAAAGAAAAAAATATTCCTATTTTTTTCAATTTTTATTGACTTTTACCTCAAACCTAAAAAAACCGATATAGCCGGTTTTTTTTAATGAAAATCGGAAAAACCGGTTTTCCAAAATCATCCGGTTTTTGAATCGTACTTTTTACCTGTATCTATTATTGCAAATTCGTATAAACCCCCCCCCCCAGTTTTGAAATGTCAGTGACACTACCGGGGCCCGTGGCATTTTGCCACCCTATGGTTACGAAACTGGACTTGACCACGACTATGTGACCCCCCCCTGGCGCCAAAGCTGGATCCGCCCTTGGATACTTATTTCATTCCCAACTCAGGCTAACACAATACTCTCCTAATTCAATTATTTTCACAGTTAACCTCCAATTATGGTTACTTTTGTTTTTCATTTTTGGTCATAAACTCTGGGTGGTAGACTAGAAGTTCGAATTGAAATTGGTTCAAATTTCTGATAATATTCAGTGCATTTTCTTTGGAAATATCTAGAAAGGCAAATCTCGTCATTTGAGCCTCAGGCTCCGTCCTAATTGGCATTGATTGTACGATGACACGATGGTTTACCATCTCTCTTATGCTCGAGCACAGACAACTTGCAACAAGTAGCAAGCATAAGGACAGGACACTCGAAAGAAATCTTTTATCCTGAACTCATCCTTCAATGAGAACGCATTGTAAGATAGTTTGTCAATTAGGACGACGCCTCAGAAGCCCACTGCTGGACATAGGCCTCCACGAAGGATCTCCAGCCCGATCTGTCCTGTGCTGCCTGCATCACTTGAGTCAAATTCGATAAAGAATAAATAATAATAACGTAATCAAACCATTGTTTATTTTGTATGAGTTATGAGCAAGAAAGGTAGCAAGTGAAAGGGACAAACTTATGCAAAATGACATTTGGTATGTTTACATTTATTCTTTATCGAATTTGGCTATAGTAAATTTTATTACATTTTGGATTAATTTTTTTTTTGTCTAACTAAATTATGTATGTTAATTCTGCTTGCATAAAATGTAAATGTGTATGTAAATTACTGTGTTAAGCAACAAATATAAAATATGTTATACTACATTATAGTACTGATACCGTTATAGTCATTTCATATTTTGCTTTGGCTAGAAGAAATCTTTATATGACTTCAGATCAGTCGGACCTTTAGATCGGTTTTGTAAAATACAATAAACTTTATAGTGAAGTAGACCTTCTGTAGCTCTATGTTTCGTACTCCAAAAACGCCAAAGGAAACCACTCATTATCTCAATTGCAGTAATATTAACTAGTACAGATACTTCATAGGGACAATCCCAATACATAATTCTGTTGGCATAGTGATAATCACCATATGTTAGCAGTGTAATATGAGATTATTTAAGTGTATTATTACATTGACATAAGATAACATTTAAAAGAAGATAGTGACTTAAAAATAAAGTCTCTCCAGAATTAAACAAGTATATATTTTAATTCTTTCTTAACTTGTTAATAAGATAGTTATTTTATTCATGTAATTGTTATTGTTCTCCATCTACTCTTAATTAAGGGCTTTTTTGTTTTTGTAATATGCATTTAGCCAATGTCAAGTGAAATTATATTTAAAATAACAATAAATTGTTATGGAAGAGTAAGTTAGATATGGAGTCTCATAACACAATTTTTATTACAAGTGCAGTGGCAGCATAGGGTAGATTGGAACTCTACCCCTCCCTTACACACTCACTGACTACAAGAACTCGGGTGAAAACTCCATTGTTATTTAAAATTCACTTATAATAAAGACACAAGTTAAACTATCATTATATTTAAACTAGTGACTAATTAGAATAAAAAATTCATAATAATTACAATAATAGTAATGGTTTTGTCTTTACTCTTGACCTTGAATAGTGTGCAATGTAGTTGACCGCAGCTAGATTATGTTAAGCTGGTTCTGTGGTATCAGCTTACATAACATACAACCTACTAACGTTTTATTATGATATTTAATAACTCAAAAAAATTAAGCATTTAAAAATCTAATATACAATAAGATTATGATTTTATTGTTTGCTAAGTTGAGACCTATGGTTTATCCTATGATATAGTTATATAGGTACTAACTAGCTTGGCCAAGCTACAATAAATTATGCTTAGTTTAAGTTACAGCAGTAATCTAGTAGTAGTAATTGTTATAAATAGGATTCACGATTTTCATATGGTTCAGTCAAGTAGATAGGATGTGCGAAAATGGATTGATGAAAAGGATATATTAATTGGAAGTGAATGGTGATGTAGGTCAGGGAAGATCTAGGAGAAAATTTATCAATCAAATCAAAGGACTCTTGAAAATGGGCCAGGTCAAAAGTTCTTGAAACGGCAGAACATATATAAGGACTGTGATGGAAAGACCACTGGTAGCAAGTGGAGACAAATGATTGCTGCTTACCACTATGGATAAAATGTGTGACTTTATGTACCTATGTATGTAATTTATTATTAGCTAGAATTTTCAAATGTTAAATTGTCATCAATTTATTAAATTAAAAAGCAATAGATGTCATCATCTATTTAATTTAATATTATGATATAAATATTGAAGCAAAAAAAAAATAAAGTTAGTTCTTATATAAAAATATTAGGTAGATTTGTATATTAAATTCCTTAATTGGAAAGGCCAACTAGTGTTGAGATCTTTGGAGAGGGCCAATGGGTAGCCTAAATTAAATAAGTACATATTGTTTGAAGTTCTCTATAATAAATATAAGGTAAAAAGGGTACCTACCTTTTCAAGTTCCTTTTCAATTTCTGCGGCGCGGATTACAAGTGGCCCGCGTACAGCGTATTCCAACTTCACCACATTGGGGTTCATATTATCCAGGTTCAACACTTTGGTAGCCATGGTTCGGACGCCGTTACTTCTCAAAGGATTCAATAAAAACAAATCCACCGCCTCTGACCGAGCCGCGACGCTTGTCGACAATCGACTGGCGCGCGTTATCAATCGCAACAGTGACATGACTGTACTAAATCAATTGCACTACTCTAAACACAATTCAATAAAAAAACTCAGCAAATGCCGTAATCAACGCGATGATAATTCAATGTATAATATTCCACGACTCTGACTCGTCTTATAATTATGTAATTTCAATTAATATTTGCACAAAACACGAAGTGACGCAAATACACAGAAGCGTAACCCACTGACTTGTGGCTTCAATGGATCGATATCTATTGTTTCAGCTGTAATGTAAACAAAGTTTAAAGACACTTGTTTTATCTAATACGTTTTAATAATACGGTATAACCAATAACCGGCACTTTAAATGACCTTTCCAATGGGTTATCTTGATTACAAACGGATCAAACACAAGATTTCTATAGTTTCACACTAAATTTACACAAAACTAATTATTCCGAAAATACATATAACCGAGAAAGCACCAAAAAGCACCAAGAATATTAATAATGGAATGGTTATAGTAGTAAACCAATACTATTACGTAAAACGGGGATTTAAATTTTTATTTATTTTCTTGGCATGACATTAGCCTTGTTTTTATTATGATGTTGGCAGAAATTGCTGTCACTGTCAAGTTAAAACAGCTGTTTATTCGGTTTCACAGGGTCTCGCAAATAAATTCTTCATTGAAAACTTATATTAATTGTTATTTTCATATTATATCCAAAGGTAAACGAATCAAGCCCATACCTAAAATGGAAGTGTAAAGGACAATGCCCAAAGCCCACTGGTCCAAGAATTAGGATAAGACAAAAAAAATAAAAATTTATTATTTTCAGTGTGATTTCATAATTAAATAGGCGAGTGAGAGCAAAACTAGAAATTAAATGTATTTGCTCGTATTTGTAAATTGGTTTCCATTTTTTAACCGACTTCAAACAAAAAAAGGAGGAGGTTCTCTATTCGACTGTATGCTTTTTTTTTTGTATGTATGTTCCGCGATTACTCCGTCAATAATGAATCGATTTTGATGATTCTTTTTTCGTTAGGAAGGTCATACTTCAAACGTGGTCCCGTATTAAATATACCGAAATTGGTTCAGTACTTTTTTGTTGAAATGATAATTTCATTGGGGATGAAACAATGATATCGTCCACGAACACAAAAATAATGACAATTTTTTTTTGAACTTGCTATTACTTGATATGCAATATTGAAATTTTGGTTAGTAGGTCCAATAGTCAACACATAAACTATGACAAATTATTTTATGAACTTAAGTTAAATAACTAGTTTCTCTTCAAGTTTCATAGTTCATTAACTTACCATTAAAACTATACCATTCATTCTGAATGAATGGTAGGCATTTGTAACGAGATATAGGTCTGAGACGTGATATAATTTGTTAACCGACTTAAAAAAAGAAGAAGTTCTCTATCCGACTGTTTTTTTGTGTTTGTTACCTGATACTCCGTCAATTATGAGTATTACGACTCGATTTTAGTGATTCTTTTTTTAGGTACGTCAAGATCAGAGATGGCCCGTATAAATTGTATCGATATAAATTCGACTCTTTATGAACAAATCATTAATAACAAAAAAAAATTGTTTACGTTTCCGTTAAGTTTTAATGAGCGCCTATCCATTTATCCAGTAGGCCTATCCATTTTCAATAAAATATACTTAACTAGCGACCCGCCCCGGCTTCGCACGGGTGCAATGCTTATGTGAATATGCATGTATTATACATATAAACCTTCCTTAACCCTTCCTAAATCACTATATCTATTAAAAAAACCTGCATCAAAATCCGTTGCGTAGTTTTAAAGATCTAAGCATACATAGGGACAGGCAGACGGCGGATAGCGACTTTGTTTTATACTATGTAGTGATTTCCACTAAAAATAATAAAAAAAAATATTTTTAGCAAAAAAATAGGAAAACCGACTTCAATGCGTACAAATTTAAACTAAAAAGTAAGAAATAAATAATATTTTTATGAAGTAGTTGAAAAGAGCGTCATAGAAAACCAAGGAAAGTATTGATACACATTTATAATTATTTATTATTTGTTTAGTATCAATATCCGGAATCCATCTTGAGTCAAACACCGGTTTTTCTACCTTTTCAGTCAGCGTTTTCGGTCCTTTCCCATACAAAGTGGCGCCCCCTATAGTATCGTTGTAGAACTACTTAATTGGCGCGCGCGTGCACCGGGTTTTGTCTTGTCATTATAGCGTCGTTTTTCGCGCCTTTCACAAGTCAGTTACAAAAAACGAATACGAATTATTTTAAAATATTTTTATTAATTTTATAATTATTAGGTTCCTTTCCCTACAAATACAAGTGATTTTTATTTAAATACGGAAAATTCAAATCTCAATGTTGTAAGTGAAGTAAATGTGATAAAAACGTGATCGATCTCCATCGTCGAGTTTCGATACCAGTGAGTCATACGACAAGCACTGGTGGTTTAGTGGTATGCATGCAAGATTCTCATTCTAGCGACCCAGGTTCGTTTCCCGGACAGTGCACCAAAAAACAGGAAACCGTGAGTTATGAAAATTTTTAATTCTCACATATTCTTTTCAATTTTGTCAAATTACATTTTTGGCGAAGGTTGTTTCACAACATGCAAACAAAGGTCGTGGTAATCAGTTATTACAAATGTTTAACTGTGACGATTACTAAGCTGTTCGTTTTGCCGGTGCACAGAAAAAATATCTGGCTACCCTCCGCTTCGTAGTGCTTTATGTTAATGACCTTTGAAACGATTTTTATTTGTTGGAACGATCATTTGCTGCGTCAACAAATGTTTTGCTATTTGATTGCACTAAAACAGGAATTATCACTACTCTGTAAACTTTAATAGATGGGGCAATGGACTCTAAAGAATTAATTGATTTTTAGTAAAATGTTCGTTAACTTTAGAGTGACGTTTACGGATGATTTATTTAAAGGGCGGATTTGATCAATTCAAACCGTATCCGTGCGACAGTGATTCGTCCACCCTCAGAGTCCTGGGTTCGATCCCCAGGGTAGTGCAGAATTGTGCTTGAGATGGTTGGTGGTAGGACTTAATTGGGGTCCGTTTGATTGGTTGTCACCATCTCCAAAGTCTGTCGTCATAGCAACAGTGTTATTGGCATTATTGTGTTCAACTGGGAAATATATAGAAGATACAGGAATCTCGAAATCACACTTCTGTTAAAAATGAGCGGCGCCAATGACTACAAAAGATTTCAGGGCAGCTCTCTAATACAATTTCAACATTGACAGCAGCTTGCTAGCCGATGCCTGAATTTCATTCATAATAAACCCGCCGCTAATCGTTCCGGATTACATTTGCCATATAAAGCTACATAACGAAAAGTACTTTTAACACAACTACACAAGAACTAAACAATGTTAGAATCTAGAATACTAGAATCAGTCGAACAAAGCCCCAGCTATTTGTAAACTACGTTTGATACCAAAACTAGATTTCACACAACAGCCACTGCCCTATCGTCAACCTGGAGCAAAACTACTTCAAATGACACAACCATTCCCAACTACTCTGCCATTTTCGTGTACCAACGTTTTTGGAACACGAAGAATTATCATCAGGATCCCAATCATCATCGATTGCTTCAAATGATTGGTCTTGCATCGGCCCTAAAAACATTCGATACAGTGACTAACTGGGCAACTGAATTGAGACTTTCCCTTTACCAACCAGTCGATACAACTGCGTGAAGACATAGCCTTAGCGATAAATATCATGCAGCTGAAAAATTAATTTCATAAAGTCTGTTCTGACTCCGACTCAATGCCTATAGTTGCTCGGCATAACTGAGGACACAAAACGAAACGCAATGTCCTTGTCGGAGTCGAAGTGCCTATCGCTACGCAAAGCACTTCAGCAACAGCTCAAGGCAGGAAAGTGGTCCCTCAAACAGTACCAAACGCTAAGGGGGAGACTTAACTTTGCCACATTTGTAACTAAGTGGGGTCGCCTCTTTGTCGCAGATTAACCTATCAATCCCCGCTCGGTAGATATCTACCACGAGACAATCATCGAGATCAATAATCATCCACATATTAAGTGCCTATCGCTACGCAACGCACTTCAGCTACAGCTTAAAACTTAGTGGTCCCTCTAACAGTACCAAACACTAATGGGGAGACTTAACTTTGACGCATTTGTAACATAACGGGGTCGTCCCATTGTTACAGTTGAAGTGCCTATTGCTACACAACGCATTTCAGCTACAGCTTAAGACAGAAAAGTGGTCCCTCAACAGTGCCAAACGCTAAGGGGGAGACTAAACTTTGTCTGATTTGTAACGGGGTCGTCTTCACTATCGGTCACTGAAATTCTTCAGTCTACAGGTGTGGAAGAGTCACCCCTACCGCTAAGAAAAGATTCCTCAACCAGTTCAGTTCAGACAGACATGGGATGGTGGTACAAAACAATACGAGCAATTATGCCCATTCACATGAACGCTGTTACTCGTCCTTTGACTATAGACTCGATGAGGCGTTCAGCTCAACCAAGTGTATTGCGGTTTATAGAACAAAAAATTGTCGTGGTAAGCCTACCGGAAAGAAATGTTCGCTGTTATGCAACGGTAATACGCGAGCCACATAGCCTACAAAATTTGAAAACACTCTTGCAGATTGATTACCGGTACATCAACAAGGAGGGCGGTACAATATCAAACTGCAGGATCAAAAGCGACAGCGTCTTGCAGTTTTAGGCAAACTAAATGCTTATCTACTAAGTATTCAATGTCGAGCCGAACGCTCTATCACACCAAAAGCCCTGTCCCTCCCTGCCCCCTCTCCACTGGGGAAGGGGGGCAGACATTTGCATCAAAGTCTGCTCATGTGATACTGAGGCGAGGAAACAATGGACAGATCCATAAAGACTGCTTTCACCAGTGGCACTACAGTCTTGCGTTTCCGCCTCCGAATCAAATTCCCAGATATCTCAGTCATCTGAACCAAGCCAGTGAAAAATACATCCTAATTGCGCCGAACTATGACAGTGTTTTAGGAATTCAACACCGAGTGCTACAGGCACAGTTTTAATTCTAATTCCAGCACAAACGCAAATAGATGCGACAAAATATGTACACCCTAGTGCTAGAGATTCAAGATCTGGACTTTGAAGCATATAAACAGAACTTATAGCAGGAAGAAATATATATTTGGACGGATCAGGATCAAGCACTCCATAAGTCGGGTTCGCTGCTTTCGACCAACAATAATAATACCTATATGGACTTATAAGTCTCGGTCAATAAACTTTTAATACCCTAATACTGATCAAGTTGCTCGTTACCTTGCATATCTACATTGTGACGTAGCTCTTGCATGTAAAACTATTTTACACTTAATTTTGTTAATTCGTAAAAAATAAACGAAAAACAAATTATGAACATTCAAATTGCTGATTTTAGCTTTCTTCAAAATTCTTTATAAAACACGAGGGAAACAAATTCAGTAGCTCACTCAATTTATTATTAGTATTATTAATCTATAGACACAAACTTGATTAAAACTGCCTTTACTAAGTTTAAAAATCGCACAGTAGGTATTAGCGTCAGGCAGACGAGTACACGATCTTACCCTATGGAGCGAACCTGCGTATGGAGGAAGATAGTCTAATTGATGAAAACTCTAATCTTATACTATGGTATTACTTATATCTTATACTAGTTCTTGGTTCTAAAACAGATACGAAATACAAAACAGAAGATCACAGACAGTCCGTTTGAAGGTTTAGATCCAATAAATAAATAAATGTACTTTTCTGGTCAAGATTATAAAATTATCTTCGAGTCGTAAGCAAAATATTAATAATATAAATTGTTTATAACAGCAAGATAGCTTTGATTGCTGGTTGGATAAAATCATTTTTAAAAGTGGCTGATAGGGGCTACTCCTAATTCGGTACCTACGTTCAGCAGTAGCTTCCCTGAATTGGTTAGTTAAATTTTCATTGCATAAACATATTGCTACTGGTAATTGAAAAACTGTACATATATACATTTTGAAATTACTATCAGAGAGAAATAATTACTAATCAACATTTAAGTATCTAACATACAATCAGTTTCAGTCAGTTCCTTTGTCCACCAGGTCTCTTGTTCTACTTAAATTATAGTGACTGGAATAGTTAATGATGTGATATTGTTTAATCATTAATAATACATTACATGGCAAATTTATTTCATATCATTATTTCAATCTTTATTTTCATTTCTAATCAATTTCTTACACATTATAGCGTCCATAACTTCATTAAAGTTATTGGCACCAGGTGACAACAAACATATCACTCAAGATGGATTCCGGATATTGATACTAAACAAATAATAGAGAGTTTTACCTAAAAATAAAACTTACCTATTATGTTTTAATCAATATCCGGAATCCAGGTAAGGCCTACCTGGTGCATCATGAGTGCATAATGACAAGACAAAACCCGGTGCACGCGCGCGCCAAGTAAGTAGTTCTACAACGATACTATAGGGGGCGCCACTTTGTATGGGAAAGGACCGGAAACGCTGACTGAAAAGGTAGAAAGACAGGTGCTTGACTCAAGATGGATTCCGGATATTGATTAAAAAATAATAGGTAAGTTTTATTTTTAGGTAAAACTCTCTATTTATAATTCATACTCCGATATATTTGGAGTCGGTGCCGGTGCGGACGGCAGCTCCGTGGCTGACCGTGCAGTAGGCCCGCACGGCCCGGGCCGCGATGACCCTCTTGCGTAGACTGCAGAGGACCGCCGCCTCCTTCTGCGAATCAGTGATGTCGCAGAAGGAGGCCGCGGAGAGGAAGCGGGAGGAGGACGCTCTAGCTGCTCCCCTCCGGCGTAGACGGGTGGGTCGGAGAAGGCAGGCGGCTAGGACCGTCGGTCTTGTCCGGCCTTAAGGTGATCTGGACACGAGATGGCTCCCGTGTGCCCCTTGGACCGGCCATAAGGTGGCGCTCTTTTGTAAATATAATTTCTAAATTAAAAATGTTAAATACTTAAACTAATTAATTTGGAAATTCATGAATTTAATTTCGGTCCAATGATCTCAATTTTTATAAGCCTGGTTCACTTCAGTTGTGTGTGTGGCTCGACTTGTTCTGAGGGGGACATAACTGAATAAGACCTTTCTTCAGGACCTTGAAATTGAATTTAATACGTAGGTTACAGGATTGGTTAGTTAAAGGAGAAATAAATATCAAATTCATTCATCATTCATTTATTTTTACACAATGTTTTCAACTAATGTCAGACGATTGTCTAATAACTATAATCCCAATACAAAAATATTTTCATCTCCTTATTTGTAATATATTATATTTAATATTGACAAATTTATACCTTTTTACATTATATCAATTCTGTTTTGTAGTTAATATATAAATAATGTGATGTATTAATATATTATATTCACAATGTTTCTTTGTCTATCATACAATACATATTTATAGCAAATTAAAAACAATATATAACATAATTTCGAGTATAAAATGTACATCACAAGATTCTCAAGTCTGAAAAAAAACAATTATTTACAACTTGTGGTGTCTCTAGTCAACAAAACTGTAGAGATTAGTAATTAAACATTAACAACAGAAACATTATCTCACACATTTATGGCAAATCGTCAGTGAGTCCCACAAATTACTAATAATTTTTATTATTTAATAGACAATTATAAAACACAACACGGCTATATTTTACATAGTCTTAAACCGAAATAAATAAATTATTTTCTATATAGTATATTGCTTATTGTCAAACGAATTTAAATCCCTATAAAACAGCGGCACAGGACTGCTCGCGAACAACAATTCCTATGTTACTTAATTATGTACTAAGTCGATGACCACCGGTCTCTCGCAGGCCTTCGGCAGGACCGCCGCGGTCGGTTGGAATGTTTACATTACAATTTATAAATCTCTCTATATACATAACGTTCCTTAAACGGACAATATCACGCGAATGATATGGTTACTTCGATCCGTAGTAACGAATTTATTTAGAAGTACAACTCGTACTGCGTTTGATTAACTTTGAGGACAACTCATATGTAAAACTAATGAATATAAGATATGTCACTACAGTTATAATTAGCAACGATTCTACAGATATTTTCCGTTTAAAAATATCTAACATCAAACGTAGTCCAAATCACTCTTCCAAATGCTAGCGAGGGCGTGACAGACGACACGTGCGAAGAATCCAACAAGTAAGTACTAGAAAGTCTGAAAGAACTAATACTGGATAGAAATGGACGGGAGACAAGATTTATAGGAAAAGACTTTGGTTAGACCGCACGAGACCTCGGCCACGGCCCTGCAGCTAGTGAGCATTGACCTGACCCAGAGAGGTCACCTAATGCGAATTATACATAAAACAAAGATTACTCGCTAACTTTCCACCCTGTTTCTCGCTCATTACCTAGGTTCAGCCGCGCTTTAGTGTAACCATTTATCGCTTCCTAAAATATAAAATATTCTTTGAATGCTTACCTTAAAACCACGTTTAGAATTAGTATCAGCACTCGCGTTATACTAGCATTAAATCGCCGGCAACTTGACTGCTCACGCTACTTAAAAAATACTACTTACATTGTGACGACTGTTTGAAATTTATGTCAGATTTATCTTTGGTGTTTCTATTGAGTTGTATAAAATGACAATCTTATTCTATTGATATGTCGAGATACTACAAATACGTAAGATTTGTTTTATTCTTACAACACCTTTACAAAAGATTTTTAAGTTATTTGATATGCAGTTTTTACAATAAGTATTTAAATATTACACAGTAAATGTAATGTTATAATGTTATGCATAGCGTGATGTGTTTTTTTACAAGGATACTAAGTACAACAGTTTACGAATTATGCGTCATTTATATCGGCATCGTGTAGTTAAAGTGTCTCTCATTTGATCATATGAAAAGCAAGTCAATTTATAAATAAAATTTATTTATAAAATAGACTAATTAGACTAGTTTCATTGCGTGTTCGAGGGTTATCTTTTACGCAATATTCACGATGAGAGCTCTAAGAATGTGTCACCTCTATACTGACGATATATTGTAGTTCTGACAGTGATGCAAGTCTGTGATGTTTAACAAGAACTTTTTTAAATGTTTATTTATAAAAACAACGCGTTTCTCTCCGCAACACACTGAAAAAATTAAATATCTTAAAGGTCGCTCACTTACACATCGCTGAGAGAAAAAAAGTAGAAGTAAAGTGAGCATGAAATAGTGGCCTGTAGATATAGCCGGTCGCATCGTTCGATCTATTGTTAAAAGCTCGGTGGAAGTAAATAGTGACCTTCACATAAACGATAGCGTCGTATGTAAGTGAGCTATGACCTTTACATAAACGAGTTTGATATGTAAGTGGGCTATGACCTTTACATAAACGAGGGCATCGTATGTAAGTGAGTTGACCTTTAGATAGTAGGAGAAAGCGTTCCCTGGTCGAGTGGGCTTCGACCTTTAGGTGCGTGGGCGTGGCCGTGGGTGCCGTGGGTGTGGTGGCGGGCATGCTAGCAGGCGCGGTCCTCGCGCACGAGCTGCGCCGTGTCCTGCCCGGTGTCGGCCGCAGGGTCCAGGGCCCGCGCGGCGCCGGGCGCGGGCGGAGCGGGCCCGGCGCGCTTGCTGCCCGCACTGCGCGTCTCCGTCGACGACGGCGAGATCACCGCCGACACCACCTTGTCTTTAATCTCCTCTGGCACCTCGTATATGCCGGCTGTCAGAAACAATTGATTGACTAAACTACTTCGTTGACATGTGCGGTAACTATAATACCCTGTTCCAATTACGAAGCCCTTTCTGACAGAATACGTCGATCGAGAATCGTCGTTCAGTATAGCCTTGAACTGACTTCTCTAATTTCTCTCTGTTTATCTGTCAAAAAGACTCCGTAGTTGGAACAGGGTATAGACCGTAAATAGATCACGGTACACTTATTTTTATTTTGGCACCAAACAAGATTAAGGGACAATTCGGACTTGACATAAGATCATAGACATTACATAACCTTTTAGTTGGATTGTCGCTGTCAACGATTACATAAAAAGTTTTCAATGCATAGTCAGATCATTTAATTTGAATAAGAAGGAAACATTATTCGATGTACACCCTGGCATTATATGAGAATTTAAATACTGAAGTTTCAGCGTGTATGTGTATGTGTACCAGGGTCAGTACTGAAGTGTCAGTATAGTGTGTGCGACATGGTCACTACTGAAGTGTCAGTGTAGTGTGTGTGACAGGGTCACTATTGAAGTGTCAGTGTAGTGTGTGTGACAGGGTCACTACTGAAGTGTCAGTGTAGTGTGTGTGACAGGGTCACTATTGAAGTGTCAGTGTAGTGTGTGTGACAGGGTCACTACTGAAGTGTCAGTGTAGTGTGTGTGACAGGGTCACTATTGAAGTGTCAGTGTAGTGGGTGTGACAGGGTCACTACTGAAGTGTCAGTGTAGTGTGTGTGACAGGGTCACTATTGAAGTGTCAGTGTAGTGTGTGTGACAGGGTCACTACTGAAGTGTCAGTGTAGTGTGTGTGACAGGGTCACTATTGAAGTGTCAGTGTGGTGTGTGTGACAGGGTCACTACTGAAGTGTCAGTGTGGTGTGTGTGACAGGGTCACTACTGAAGTGTCAGTGTGGTGTGTGTGTGACAGGGTCAATACTCACGCAGCGCAGGCTCCTCAGGCGCGGCGACGGCATCATACATGGGATTGCTGAAGTCACGGCCCTTGTGCTCCAGCGAGTAGGCGGGCTCAGGTCCGAACTCTACGTTGGAGCCTTGCCGGAACGACACGCTCTGTGACGACGCTAGGCTGCCTAGCGCGCCACCCTTGCCGCTGTAATACAAATACGCTTATTAAGTAAAAATTCGACCTCGATATTTTGACGGATTTACACGTTTTGGACCTCCCGGAGTCCAAATGAAAATGAAAATGAAAATGAAAAAGCTCTTTATTTAAATGGACTTTGCTAAGTACTTTTAAATCGTCAAAAGCCCTACCACCATTTCGACGAAATAATTATTTTACTTAAATAATTATTATTATGCTGAGACGGAGAAGAAATGGCGAAAGAAACTCCGCAGCTTACAATTTCGTAATGATTTCAAAACATCATTACATGTCCATAGATATATCAATATGAATAAATTACAATTTTAAATGCGTAAATTTGGGCAGATTTTACTCCCACGCATTTGGATCATTTAAATAATCATTTAACTTGTAATAAGCTTTTTTATATAATTTAGATTTTACAGTTTTTTTAAATTTATTAATAGGCAAGTCTCTAATATTCTTCGGAAGCTTATTGTAAAAACGTATACATTGGCCCATAAAGGAATTGCTTATTCTGTGGAGACGAGTTTTATATACAACCAAATCGTGTTTCTTCCTAGTATTTACATTGTGCGTATGACATTTCTCGGAAAAATTCATAATATTTTTCTTAACATATAGTAAGTTTTCCAATATATATTGTGATGACACAGTTAGAATATTTATCTCCTTGAACTTTTCTCTGAGGGAGTCACGCGGACCTAGTTGATAGATTGCTCTAACAGCCCGTTTTTGCAGAACAAAGATGGTATTAATATCTGCAGCACTCCCCCAGAGAAGAATTCCATAAGACATTATGCTGTGAAAATAACTGAAATAAACCATTCTAGCAGTATCTATATCAGTTAGCCGCCTAATAGTTTTAACTGCATATGCCGCAGAACTTAGTTTACCCGAAAGTTTTACAATATGTGGACCCCATTGCAATTTAGAGTCTAACATTACTCCTAAGAAAGTTGTTGTTTCTACAGGTTTCAATTCTACTCCATTTATTTGTACATTAGTTTCTACACATCTCACATTCGGTGTAGTAAACTTAACTAATTTGGTTTTTTTTTCATTCAGCAACAAGTTATTAATATCAAACCAATAAACTACTTTCGCAAGTGCATTGTTCACTTCGTCATAATTATCTAATTTTCTATTTATTTTGAAAATCAAAGAAGTGTCATCCGCAAACAACACAATGTCATGATTGTCCCTTATGTAGTAAGGCAAGTCATTTATGTACACTAGAAAGAGAAATGGACCAAGAATTGAGCCCTGCGGAACACCTATTGTGACTAGAGAACCTGGAGATCTTTTACCATTTATATCAACTTTCTGTATTCTATTGCTCAGGTATGAAGTCATGAGGTTGAGAGCCTTGTTCCTAACGCCGTAATGGTGTAATTTCCTGACCAGAGTATCATGATTAACACAGTCGAAAGCTTTAGATAAATCACAGAAAACCCCAAGGGCGTCGCGTGATTCTTCCCAAGCAGCAAATACCTCCTTTAACAACTCAACTCCCGCATCAATGGTGGAGCGACCCCGAATGAACCCGAATTGCTTTTGATGAAATATGTTGTATTTATTGAAATGCTTTAATAGTTGATTGAGCATTAGTCTTTCAAAGATCTTACTTAAAGTCGGTAGAATAGAAACAGGCCGAAAATTGGTGGGATCTGAGGTTTCGCCAGATTTAAATAACGGTATAATTTTACTATGTTTCATCAAGTCAGGAAATACACCAGAGTCAATACAATTGTTAAATACGACTACTAAATAAGGAGCTATTACAGTTATAATGGATGAGATTGTCCTGACTGACAGTCCCCAAAGATCCATAGATTTTTTCAGGTCTAGAGTTTTAAACGTATTTATAATATCTTTATAATTAACAGCTGTAAATTCAAAGTTACTATCACATGATGATACATTTTGTTTAAGCAGCTGTTCAGCTGAGGTGGAAGACGACTGAAGTGATTTAGTAGTCTGTATGGGAATATCTGAGAAAAACCTTTCAAATTCCATCGCTACTTCCAAATCAGCTTTAACATTTACATTATTAATCTTTAAGTTAATATTACGGAAGCGTGTTTGACTCCTACCAGTTTCACTGTTAATAATATTCCAGGTTTCTTTAATCTTATTTGTAGAATTCTTAATTTTGTTTTTTAAGTAAACTGACTTGGCAGTGGAACAGGCTCTTTTGAAAACTTTAGAGTAGTCTCTTACATAATTAACAAATACTGGATCAAAATTAAATGATTTTTGACCATACAAATCGTACAACTTATTCCTGCTATTGTAGATACCAGGCGTTGCCCATTCACTAAAGGTTAGATGATCACAGATCGTCTTTACTTTTGGCACAAAAGTGTTGGTAAATTCATCATTTATTAAATTAAATAAAGAACTATATAGCTTATCCGGACAATCATTATAAGGCAAACATGGTAGCTTCACAATTAATTTCGATTTAAATTTTTCAATTCGGCTTGCATTTATAGGAATAAAACTTATTTTCGTTCTTTGCACTTCAACTTTTTTTCTAGAAAACGATGCTAATTGACCACAATGATCAGAGTGCAACATATTAATAATTGACTTTTGGCTAGGTTTTCGGTTAGTAAAAATATTGTCAATGCAAGTTGCACTTGTTTCAGTAATTCTTGTGGGTTCATAAAAAACGTAGTCCAAATCATAGGACTTAAATAAATTTAAAAAATTACAAGTGATTGAGTTTGTCTCTAATATGTTAATATTAAAGTCTCCACAGATAACAATTATTTTACGACATTTACTGATTTTAAATAGGACATCTTCCATAATTTTTAAAAATTGTTCAAAAGGGGCACATGGTGGTTTGTATACACTAATAACAATGAATTGTTCAAACTCTATACAAGCAATTTCAGTAACTCGCTCAACAGACATACTTACGAGGTCATTTCTTTCCTTACATATAATATTCTTTTTAGTAATTATTAATGAACCACCATGCAATATGTTTTTTCTGCTGTACGAGCTGACAACATGGTGATTACTAAAATTAAACATGAGCTGATGGCTTTTTAGCCAGTGTTCTGTAACACACAATATATCAATATTATTACAGTTCATAAATAGCTCCAATTCTAAATTTTTGCCTGACATCCCTTGAATATTTTGGTGGACAAGGTTGATAAAATTATTTTTAGAATTTTTATTCATTACAAGTGGGGAGGATAATTTATCTAAAACCTCAAAATTTGAGTCTAATATTTCATTATATTTAGTACTGCCAGAGTTAGTCTCTTTTGTCTCAAAATTTAATTTAAAGAATATGATGCATATTCCAAATTGTCATTACTTAATGTCAAATTTGACTGCCCAATAGAGGCAGAAGTTATAGCCAATGTTTTGGCTTGATTAAAAATAAAGTAACATAATATTTAAAAATATTTTTATTTGGAATTACGTCTGTGTGTGTGTCTGTGCGTTAGCACGACAATTCGAGCATACTTTAACTTATTCAAAATATAAGGTTTCTATCAAATTTGAGCCGTCGATCACGAAAGTTAAGCAACCAAGTGCACGGTCGGTACTTGGATGGGTGACCAAAATTTAACACGCATGTATGTCCTCAAAATATAAGGTTTCTATCAACTTTTGAGTCATTTCCGGTATACGAGAAAGTCAATGGGAGACCACTCCCAATTTTTCGGTATGAAATACTTAAAATTTTAATAATATATCTCTAGACAAAAATTAAAAAATAATGTTTTCATAAAAATCTTGGCAAAAACATTTCTTACTTTGACCTTCAATAACTTCATAGCTATTAATTTCCCAGGTATCTATAGTATAGAAGAAGAAAAATGGTCCTAATGATGAGCGGAATACGTAGTTATCGGCTTTGGCATAGGTCTTTTTACACCCGTTAAATCTATATGACTCGGTTCCCTGTTCGTTCAAAAGCTCGTATGGAAATATGGTTGCAGTGTGTGTGTGTGTGTGTAGTACTCACAAGGGCCTCTTCCTGATGACGAACCAGGCGGCGGCGGCGGCCAGCGCCAGCAGCACCACCAGCAGCACCGGCACCAGCACCGCCGCGCTGCTGCCCGCGCGCGCGCCCGCCCGCGGCGCCGCGTCCGCGCACGTCGGGCCCGCGCCGCCCGCCCCGCACGCGCACCCCAGAGACCCGTCCTCCTGCACCACGCACGCGCCGCCGTTCTCGCACGGACAGATGCGCGGCAGCGGACGCTCCGGCTCCACCGCTGCAATCACACGTCAGCACGTCACTCCAGCGTTCGCCCAGCTCCGTATGGTTTATTTATTTATTTATTTATATAAGTACAGGCCACATGGTACATATTAAACAATGTTACATTAAAAATAATCAGGAAAAATAATTTCTGATATGCACCAAAATAACGGCGTACATAACACTTGCGCTAATTAATTACGTACTAAAAAAGCAGGGACTAAATCTCAGAGTACCCATCAACCCAATACTTGGCCTGATAAGTACTCTGAGACCAAAGACTTAAATTTAGGAAAACTGTTGCAAAATATATCCAAATCAGGAGTAACGTTACTAATACTATTATACTCAGAAGAAATTCGTGCCAAAGGAGACTGAAGACCAAGGTTGGTTCGGGCAAACGGTGTAGCAAATAATTTGGACATGCGGTGTCTGGGGTAATTGCGAGGAACTGACAGGGATAAACGTGACAGCAGGTCACAAGAGTCCAGCTGACCATTAAGAATTCTATATAAAAAGCACATGTCCATTAACTGCCTTCTGTCACGGAGGTAACACATATTGAATTTACCGAGGCGTTCGTTGTATGGTTGACGGTGGGAGAATCCCGTACATAGAAAGGCTAAATGTCTAGTGAAGGCCCGTTGTAAGCTCTCAATTCGTAGTGAATGCACTTTATAAAATGGACTCCAAACACAAGAAGCAAATTCGAGGTGGCTGCGGACCAACGTATTATATAGAATAATTTTAGTGTTAATGTCCTTGAACTTAGTGGTGTTACGTTTAATGAAACCCATCATGCAAGCGGCTTTAGTAATTATTGTGTCTATGTGAGAATTAAATTTCAGTCTGCTATCAATGTGAACACCAAGGTCCCGAATAATCTTAACCTCGACAAGTCTTTCGCAACCTATCTCGTACCCAGTAACAAGTGGTTTTAATTTCCTGGAGTACTTTATATGGAAACATTTGCGCGCATTGAGAGCCATGCAGTTAGCCTCGCACCAAGCGACAATTCTATTGAGGTCGTCCTGAATAAGTTTACTATCACAAGGAGAACGGACAGGTCTATAGATTTTCAGGTCATCAGCAAATAATGATACTTTGCAATTTATTATGCTGGCGGTGATGTCATTTATGAAAATGAGAAAAAGTAAAGGACCCAGGTGGGAACCCTGTGGAACACCCGACGTAGCATCAAACCAGTCCGATTGAAAACCACTCAGAACAACTACCTGTTTTCTGTCACGTAAATATGACTCGAACCATCCAAGCAAAGGTCCCCCGATCCCAAGAGCATCAGTTTTTCAACGAGAATTGTGTGGTTGACTCTGTCGAATGCACTGCTAAAGTCAGTGTAGACAGCATCAACTTCGATTCCCTTATCAACATTCTCACAAAGCTCCGAGACAAATGGTACCAAATTTGTAAGAACAGAACGACCACTTGTAAACCCATGTTGATGAACAGAGATGCGATTGCTACTGAATTTGGAGATTACAGGACAAATTAATGTTTCAAAGAGTTTCGCAAAGCAAGAAAGCATTGAGATGGGTCGGTAATTCTCAACAGAAGTATTATAACCTTTTTTAAAAACTGGGACAATTCGTGCCTCAAGGAGCTTATATTTTACATAAGCTCCTTGTCGTGCCTTTTTCCATTCCTGGGGGAAAACACCATCCTCAAGTGATCTGTTAAAAATTAATGTCAAAGGCAAGGAGATACCCCGCATGCAACGTTTGACAAACAGTGGTGGGATGGAATCGGGACCAGCACCCCCAGCCGCATTGAGCTTTTTAATGTTTCTAATCACTTGTGATTCTGTAAATAGTAGTTTAGCCAGATAGTCATGACCAAAACTACGATAGATTGACGACTTTCCGTGATCATTTACAGAATATACCGAAGAAAAATAAAGGGCAAATAAATTCGCGATATCAGGGCCTGATGAAGCGATGTCGTTGTTTGACTTCATTTCTGCCGGTATGGAAGATTAACCACCTCGATTCTCCTTGATAAAGCTCCAAAATGCCTTTGGATTTGCAGAAATGTTAGCCTCAATGCCTTGAACGTATTTTTTATAACATTCATTATAAAGTTTATGACCTCGGTTTATGGTTAACCAAAACATATCGACGATGGACGCCATAGTTGGTCCTATCGATTAGCGTGAACATTCCGACGGAGATTGAAGCCATAAACAAGATCTAGTAAATTTGGAAAAAACACTTTGGTAGTTGCAGGCTCCACAGCAGCTTGTGCGGCGCGGGCTCGGGGCACACACAGAGCGAGCTGTGCTGTGTACTGACCATAGTCGCAGGCGCGGGGCAGCTTGTGCGGCGCGGGCTCGGGGCACACACAGCGCCGGCCGCCGGGCACCGCCAGACACAGGTGCGAGCACGCCGCTCGTGCGCACGCGCCGGCCTCGCTCGTGTTGTAGCGCAGCGGGTGGTACACTGTCGGGGAGGACACTACTATTACTTCTCCGTCAGTCAACGAGCGGCGTTTAAGCTAAGTATCCACATAAATTCCTTCTGTCAAGATTTAATTTATAAATTCTCATTACTTTGACCACATAGCGTTTTTAGAGCGTGTATTTGTCTAGTGTTTTGACATCAAGATTCTCTCGAAGAGATATGGTTTATCAAAAACCCTCATAGGAAATGGAAGCACGTCACATCATTAGCCAAATTGTCATGGCGTATCGAGACGCACTGTTAGGGTCTTCCTAATGTTTACAGTTTATTTTCAACCGATTTCAAAAAAGGAGGAGGTTCTCTATTCGACTGTATGTTTTTTTTTTTTGTATGTATGTTCCGCGATTACTCCGTCAATTATAAATCGATTTTGAAGATTCTTTTTTTGTTAGGAAGGACATACTCCAAAGGTGGTCCCGTATAAATTATACCGAAATTGGTTCAGTACTTTTTTGTTAAAATGATAATTTCATTGGGGATGAAATAATAATATCGTCCACGAACACAAAAATAATGTCAATTTTTTTTTTTTGAACTTGCCATTACCTAATATGCAATAGTGAAATTTTGGTTAGTAGGTCCAATAGTCAACACATAAACTATGACAAATTATTTTATGAACTTAAGTTAAATAACTAGGTTCATAGTTCATTAATTTACCATTCATTTTGAATGAATGGCAGGCATTTGTAACGAGATATAGGTCTGAGACGTGATATTATTTGTTAACCGACTTAAAAAAAAAGAGGAAGTTCTCTATCCGACTGTTTTTTTGTGTTTGTTACCTGATTACTTCGTCAATTATGAATATTACGACTCGATTTTAATGATTCTTTTTTAGGTACGTCAAGATCAGAGATGGCCCGTATAAATTTTATCTATATAAATTCGACCCTTTTTGAACAAATCAGTAATAGCAAAAAAAAACGTTTTAGTTAAAGTTTCCATTAAGTTTTAATGAGCGCCTAGTAGGCCTATCCGTTTTTAATAAAATATACTTTATTTCCACTAAAAATAATAAAATAAAATATTTTTAGCAAAAAAATAGGACAACCGACTTCAATGCGTACAAATTTAAACTAAAAAGTAAGAAATAAATAATATATTTATGAATTAGTTGAAAAGAGCGTCATAGAAAACCAAGGAAAGTATTGATACACATTTATAATTCTTTATTTATAATTCATACTTCGTTACACTGGGTGTAAAAGACATGAGAAGTCAAACGAAAACCACGTATTCTATACATCAAAATAAGACATATTTAAAAAAAAATATTGCTGGGAAATGATTTTTATTTTTTGGTGTTACAAAAAATTGCAAATTGTACTGCGCAATGTAAAGAGCTCAACTCGCATGCAACTCGCAAAACCGCGTTAATTTTGCTTGACGGCAGCCCCGTTCGTTAGTGTCCGTGCGCATCGAGTGAGATACATTGAACGCTAACGTTTTGAAGCCATTTTTTGTTATGAAATACTAAAAAAAATGATGATGTTTCTTTGGACAATAATTAAGAAATAACGTATAGAATACGTTTTCATAAAAAAATGAGAAAAAAAATTATGACTTTGACCTTCAATAAAATCGTAACTATCAATTTCCCAGGTATAGTCTATAGGAAGAAAAATGTTATGACGGTGAGCAGAATACATGGTTCTCGTTTGACTGCTCATGTCTTTTACACCCTGTATTTGGAGTCGGTGCCAGCCTAAGCAAAATAAACTTACCTAATAGATACGAACTTGATTAATCCATTAACTATACATAATAATGAATGATGAAGATAAGAAATAATCCGCCGCTCCGTGAAGTTCGAAAATTGCAAACACTATCCTCCTTGGCTAACTGGCACCGGCTCCAAATATATCGGAGTATGAATTATAAATAAAGAATTATAAATGTGGTGTATAGTGGGAATTAATTTAGAACCTGTGAAATAAGCCGTAAATAGTGTTAATTACTGTTAACGCTACAGCTACTTCACGTGTGTCTGATACCATTACGCTTTTGCTCTAAACTTGGATTGTCACCGCGCCTTACATTTTGATCTATAACTTAAAGGCTCTGGTTCAAGGGGAGCAGCCTCAGTCTGCCTGGAGTAGAGACCGTTCGGTTCAAGGTTGCTGAAATAGATACTCGGTTTTCCAGGCGTACCTTTGACGGCGGTGGGGTTGACGAGGTTCTTGGAGATGACGGTGGGCACGCCGCGGCCGAACTTGTCCTGGCGCAGCAGCTGGCCGGCGTCACGCGTCACCCAGAAGAGCGAGGACTCGAAGACGTCGAGCGCCAGCGGGTGCCGCAGGGCGTCCCCGCGGGCCACCAGCGCCCGCCCCGAGCCGTCGGGCCGCATGCGCTCCAGCGTGTTCAGCTTGGCGTCGGCCCAGTACACGCTGCGGTCCTTGGCGGCGTCCACGGCCAGCCCGCACGGGTGCCGCAGCTCCTCGGTCACCAGCGGCTGCCGCTTGGAGCCGTCCATCCAGGCGGCCTCGATCTTGGGCGCGGAGCCGGCGTCGGCCCAGAACATGCGGCCGGCCTGCGGGTCCAGCGCCAGCGCCGTGGGGCTCTCGAGCCCGGCGGCCACCAGCGCGCGCCGGTAGCGCCCGTCGCTGCGGGCCACCATGACGCGGCCGCGCGGCTTGGACCCGGCGCGCTCCACCTCGGCCCAGTACAGGTTGTCGCCGAGGTAGTCCACGGCCACGGCGGTGGGCTTGGCGGGCCCCTTCATGCCCAGGTCCTGCGCGAACCCGACCTTGGCCTGCCCGTCCAGGGCGCCGGCCATGTACGACCGCTTGATCGTCTTGTCGTAGCTGTCGGCCCAGAACACCATCTCCCGCAGCGGGTCGTAGTCGATCGCCTCGATCCTCTTCTCGGCGGTGATCACGTCGTACTCCTCGTTCTTGTCCTGCGCGAACGCCCGGATCTCGGGCCCGTTGGCGAATATCAGTATTGGCTCCTTTTCGACCGCCTTGCACACACCGGACAGGTTGTCCGCGAGTCTGAAACAAGAGAAGTAATCGTTTGAGACGACGAAGAGGATCAGTTATTGTGATAATAATTTATTAAAAAAAAAACGCATTCAAAACTAAAAACGGGGAAATAAAAATTGCGATCTCAAGTAAAGTGACAATATTTGGAATAAACATTGTATCTTTACTTGAGATCGCCTTAAAAAAATCTGTTTATAAAAATCTAAATGTTTTATTTCAACAGTTTTTAGTTTTGAAGGCGGTTTCTTTTTATTTAAAAATAATTTTCAAATAGGCAGAACTAAACTAAAGCGTAGCAGCTGCTAAGGAGCACATCACCCATACAATGGACCGATTACCTACATACAATCTGTCGTAGACGTGAATGTACTAGAAGTGCTACAATGTGGACGCATAACAATAACAAATTCAACCTATTCATCAAGAATGAAACGAGGAAGAAAAATCAACACTTCAAATAGATAGAGATTGTTAATGACCTGAATCCTTCCCGGCAGTGGCAGCCGTAGCTGCCGTCGAGGTTCTGGCAGAGCTGGCTGCAGTGGTCGAGCCGCATGGCGCACTCGTCCACGTCGACGCAGCGCTTGCTGTCATTCTTGGACGCGATCCAGCCCTGGAAGCACGTGCAGATGTAGCCCTCCGTCTCGCCGCTCGTCGACGTCAGGTTCGTGCAGAAGTGCTCGCAGCCGCCTGCAACATTAATAAGTTTTTCATTTAAAAATCCTTTTAAATCATCAAAGCCCCACCACCGTTTCAGAACGAAAATCATTATGGAATTATTTTTCCATCTAGCCGAACCCAGCATTCACCGCGATCCGAGTTTGCGGAGGAGGCTAGGTTCCATACCCGCCTGGGGCAGGTAATGTTTTTTCAGAGTATTTTCTAGTTTTACAATTTTTTTTATTATTTTATTTGCAGACAGTAGTATACCATGATTATTTCTCGCGTAGCAATTCAAGTCATGTATCTACACTATAATGAGAAACGGGCCCAGACTTGAACCCTGTGGAACACCTAGTGTGGATAGATATTCTGGAGATCTTTTACAATTTCAATAAATCTTCTGTACTTTGTTGCTCAGACGTACAGCATGCAGTAGTCGGAAGATCGAGAGCTGTTCCTAATGCCGTAATTTTATGATTAGAGTAGCATGACTAACACAGTCGAAAGCTTTGGATAAATTACATAGTGTGACTCTTCCTAAAACACCGTCGCCGCAACGATCGTGAGGTGTGAGCGGTCGGTGGAGGCGGCAGTACTGACCCTTGTCGCCGAGCGCGCACGAGTGCTCCCGATGGCAGCCGCGCTCGTCGGAGCCGTCGCCGCAGTGGTCGTGGAGGTCGCAGAGCTGGGTCCGCTCCACGCAGTGCTTGTTGGCGCACGTGAACTGCGTGTAGGGGTCGCAGGGCCGGCTCTTGCTGGCGCACAGCGTCATGTTGTTCTCGTCGGAGCCGTCGCCGCAGTTGTCCACGCCGTCGCACACCTGGTACCTGCGCAACAGACCATCAGGTTTTGTAAGAAGCATCCCGGTTGTTCCAAACCTCAATCAATAGCGAGCTTGGAGCGATTAAAAAACGGACACGTTTCGTGTTTCTACGCAAGATTTGTCCGTTCTTGATAGCGTATTGTGTCTAAAAATTTCGATTTTGAAACTACAACAAACAAATCAATTGTAATTTGGACCTGGAAGTTCACAATTGGACCTGGTAATTATCACAAATTATTTCCTGTAGTAGATAGAGTGTAGATAGTGAAACTGCCTAATTACCACGATAAATGATCTGTTGACAGTATTTGTTTCCTCGACTAAGTTCCAGTAATGTCCTCAAGAAGAGTGATAAGCTGCATATAGTATGGTGTGGTGTGGCGAGTATACCTGGGCACGCAGCGGTGGTTGTCGCAGTGGAAGCGGCGCAGCGTGTCGCAGTTGAAGTTGGTGCAGATGTTGGGCGCCTCGTCGCTGCCGTCGCCGCAGTCGTCGCTGCCGTCGCACAGGTCCAGCTGCGACACGCACAGGTTGTTGCTGCACTGGAACCTGCGCACCAGACACACTCACTCTCTGCTCGAACGACCGAACGAGTTCCCAGTGTTAGAAAAATTTATTGTTTAACAGTGTGCGGGATCCAATACAAATTATATGCACCGACTGCCTTCCGGCGAGCGTCAGAATTGTTATTAGAGTTTTTTTAAAATGTGCGGCCGCGCTTAAACGGCTGTCCCGTATAACTCCGCCTACTTTTTACTGTGGCCAATAGAACATTAATGTGATATGGTGCAAACAATACGACAGAGCGTCTTTACTGCCCCCGCTTCCGCTGGTCGCCTCCTCTCCCCACAGTCGCTCTTGCGTGGATGATGCTCTTATTGGCTCAAACCGGTATTGGGATACTGTCAATGTCTGATTGACAGGTGACGTCGGTGCGACGCGATTATTGCCTGCAAGTGGCACACCGGGAACTTTTTTGATTGTATATGCATAGATAGATGTTCAATAATTATAGTTCATTAAAATATAGTTCTGAGTCTTATTCAGGAACTGCTGGCTTCTATTAAAATAAAATATATTTTTTAATTATTATTATTATTATAAATATGATGATAAAAAAAAGAAGTCATTTACAACGTTAAGAAGCAAGAAAAGATGGTCGAAAGATTAACGTAATGGTAGAATAGGCAGCATACCTGCTCTCCGGGCAGTAGCGTCCGCCGGGGTAGCGCGGCGGGCAGCCGACCTCGTCGGAGAGGTCGCGGCAGTCGCGGTCGCCGTCGCAGCGGAAGTAGGCGGCGATGCAGTGTCCGGAGGCGCACTGGAAGGTGCCGTTCTTGCAGCGGAAGCCGGCGCAGTCTTGCTCGTCCGAGTTGTCGCCGCAGTCGTCCTCATGGTCGCAGCGCCAGCGTGCCGCCACGCACTTGCCGTTGGCGCACTGGAACTCCGACTCCGAGCACTCGCGGTACCGGCGCCGGCACAGCGCCTCCGCCTCGTCGCTGCCGTCGCCGCAGTCGTCCGTGAAGTCGCACAGCCAGCGGCGCGGCACGCAGCGCATGTTGTCGCACGCGAAGTCCGTCTCCTTGTCGCACGCGGGGCAGTTCTCCGGCAGCTCGTCGGAGCCGTCGCGGCAGTCGTCCTTGCCGTCGCAGAACAGCCACTCGGGGATGCAGCGGTAGTTGGCGCGCCCGGGGCAGCGGCGCCAGCCCGTCGTGCAGTTGCGCTGCCGGCACATGTACGCCGGCTCGTCGGAGTCGTCGCCGCAGTCGTCGTCGAAGTCGCACATCCACAGCTTGGGGATGCAGCGGCCGTTCTTGCACGCGAACTCGGTGTCGGCGTCGCAGGGCCGCGCGTGGCACTCGGCCGGGTCCTCGTCGCTGCGGTCCTTGCAGTCGGCGTCGCCGTCGCAGCGCCAGCTCGCCAGGATGCAGCGCCCGGACGAGCGGCACTTGTACTCGAGCAGCGGGCACGCGTGCGCGCACTGCGCCTCGTCGGAGCCGTCGCCGCAGTCGTCGGCGCCGTCGCACACCGTCGCGGCCGGCGTGCAGTTGCCGTTGCGGCACTGGAAGGCGCCGGCGCGGCAGTGGCGCGGCGGACACGACGCCGGCTCGTCGGAGCCGTCGGCGCAGTCGCGCTCGCCGTCGCAGCGCCAGAACCAGGGCACGCACTTCTCGTCGCGGCCGCCGCAGCGGTGCTGGCCGGCGGTGCAGTTGGCGACGCAGGTGCGGCCGTCGCGCGCCAGGTAGAACTGGTTGGGGCACGCGCACGCGGCGTGCACGCGCTCGTCGCCGCGCGCGGGCGCCAGCAGGCACAGGTGCGAGCAGCCGCCGTTGTCGGCTCCGCACGGGTCGTAGTAGGGCAGCTGGCGCAGCGCGTGCACCGCCTGCAGGTCGTAGGGCCGATGCGTCGTGTTCCGCAGCACGGTGACGTCGGCGCCGGAGTGCTTGTGCGCGCGGCTGATCGCCTTCAGGTTCCAGTCGGTCCAGTACACGTGGTCGTCGAACAGCGTCAGCGCGAACACGTGCGGCACGGCGGCGCCCGACAGCACCACGTGCCGGTGCCGGCCCTCCAGGTCCGAGGAGCCGATGTAGTCCAGGTGAGCGTCCGCCCAGTACAGGCGGTCCGTGAAGTAGTCGATCGTGAGCGCGTTCGGCCACGCGATGTCCTGCTCCCAGTTGAGCACGACGCTGAAGTTGGAGCCGTCCATGCCGATCTTGCCGATGTAGGCCTGCAGGTGCCACGACGTGTAGTAGAGGTAGCCAATGCCGGGGTGGACGGCCAGCGCGCGAGGGTCGGCCACGCCCGTCTTGAGCGTCTTGCGGCGCGTGCCGTCCAGCTCGGCCACGTCGAGGTTCTTCGAGTGGCGGTCGAGCCAGTACAGCTTGCGGCCCACCCAGTCGACGGCGAGCCCCTCGAGCCCGTGCGAGTCGTGCCGGATGACAGGCTCGCGCGTCGGCGTCGGCGACGAGTAGTCCGAGCGGTAGATCGTCTTGGCGGACACGTCGGCGAAGTAGAGCTTGGAGTCGTTGTGGTGGAAGTCGAGCGCGACGACGTTCATGAGGTCCTGGTGCACGAGCCCGTAGAGCGCGGCGTCCAGCGACATGTTGCGCACGTAGTACTTGTTGGAGAAGAGCAGCCAGGCGGGGTCGCGGTCGCGCCGCTTGCACGTGCGCTCGTCGGGCTCGCGCTCGTAGTGGCGCTCGTCGCACTTGCAGTAGTAGGAGCCGGGCGTGTTGGCGCAGCGCTGCGAGCACGGCGCCGGCCACGCGGCGCACTCGTCGTCGTCGGCGCACGCCTTGCCGTCCGCCTGCAGCTTGTAGCCGCGGTTGCAGTCGCAGTAGTAGCCGGTGGGCGTGTCCACGCACTTGTGCCCGCAGCGGTTCACCTCGAGCTTGGCGCACTCGTCCACGTTGCAGTGCAGCGGCTCGTCCGAGTCGTCCGCGCAGTCGGACACTTTGTTGCAGACGAGGTCGCCGGCGATGCACTTGCCGTCGTTGCAGCGGAACTGGCCCGCGGGGCAGGTCGCGTTCTCCTTCGTGCAGCCGACCTCGTCGGAGCGGTCGCCGCAGTCGTCCTCGCCGTCGCAGCGGAAGTGGTCGCGCACGCACTTGAAGTTCTGGCAGCGGAACTCGTGCGCGGAGCACGTCTTGTACACGGAGTTGCAGCGCTTGCCCTCGTCGGAGCCGTCGCCGCAGTCGTTGTCGTGGTCGCAGAGCCAGCCCTCGTTGATGCAGCGGCCGTTGTCGCACTGGAACTGGTCGGGCGCGCAGGGCGCCGGCGCCGCGCAGTGGTGCAGCGTCGCGTTCTCGTCGGCGCCGTCGACGCAGTCGGGGTCGCCGTCGCAGAGCCACTTGCGCGGGATGCACTGCGCGCGGCCCCACAGCTTGTTCTCGGTGCACGCGTACTCGGTGTCCGCGTCGCACTTGCGCTCGTTGCACTGGTGGCGGTCGTCCTCGTCGCTGTCGTCGAGGCAGTCGTTGTCGCCGTCGCAGAGGTAGATGCGCGGCACGCAGTTGCCGTTGTCGCAGGTGAAGAGGTCGCCGAAGCAGGTGCGGCCCTCCGAGCGGCAGTACTCGGGCGGCTCGTCGGCGCCGTCGCCGCAGTCGTCGTCGCCGTCGCAGTACCAGGTGGCGGGCACGCAGCGGTGGTTGGGGCACCGGAAGCTGTTCTGCGGGCAGGTGCGGCGCGCGCAGTGCAGCGCGTCCTCGTCGGAGTTGTCGCCGCAGTCGTTGTCGCCGTCGCAGAGCCAGTACGGCTCGACGCAGATGTTGGTCGTCTCGCACTTGAGGTGGTTCGCGGGGCACGTGGTGTTGCGCGGGCAGCGCTCGTGCGTCTCGTCGCTGGTCACGTTGTCCTTGCAGTCGTTGATCCCGTTGCAGACCTGCGCCTGCGGGATGCAGCGCGAGTTGAGGCACGTGAACTCGCCGTCGGCGCACGGCGGGTACTCGCAGCCCTCCTCGTCGGAGCCGTCCTTGCAGTCGTTCTCGTGGTCGCACTTCCACGACTTGAAGATGCAGCGGCCGTTGTTGCAGCGGAACTCCGTCGGCGCGCACGAGTGGTACGCGCAGTAGGCGGCGTCCTCGTCGGTGCCGTCGCCGCAGTCGTCGTCGCCGTCGCAGGCCCACATGCGGCTGATGCACTTGCCGTTGGCGCAGGCGAACTTGGCGTCGTCGCAGGTGACGTTCCTCGGCACGCACATGCGCGCGTCGTTGGCCAGCCGCGCGCCGTCGGGGCAGCGGCACTCGACGCCGCCGCCGGGCGCGGGGTGGCACGAGTGCGCGCAGCCGCCGTTGTGCGCGCGGCACGGCGCGGCGCGGCACGCCTGGCGCGCTCCGCTGAACACGCGCACGTCGCGCGGCGAGTCGTCCAGCCGCTTCACCAGCTCCACGAGCCCGGCGCCCGTGTGCTTCTCGGCGCGGTACACGCCGCGCAGCTGCAGGTCCGTCCAGTACATGTAGGGCCCGTGCACCGTGATCGCGAACGGGTAGATGGTCGCCGAGATGAGCACCTCGCGCTCGCTGCCGTCCATGCGCGAGCGCTCGATCTTCTCGCGCACGGCGTCCGTCCAGTACAGCATGCTCTCCTCGAAGTCGATCGTGAGGCCGCTCGGCTGCGACAGGTCCTTGTCGACGATCGCCTTCTTGAGCGAGCCGGCCATCGTGGTGCGGTAGATCTTGCCGGAGGTGCCGAAGCGGCCCCAGTCGGTGTAGTAGAGCGAGCCGTTGCACGGGTCGACGACGATCGCCCGCGGCCGCTCGACGCGCGCGATCATGACGAGCTCGCCGCCGTCGAGGTTCATCGCGTAGATGGAGCTGTTCGAGCTGTCGGTCCAGTAGATCTTCTTGTGCGTCCAGTCGTAGGCGACGCCCTCGGGATTGACGCCGGTCTTGATGAGGTCCTTCACGGCCGCGGGGCGCGGGTCGTCGGCGGGCACGGAGGCGATGCGCGCCCAGGGCCGGATCTGCGTGAAGAACAGCAGCCGGTCGGCGTAGTCGAAGTCGACGCCGACGACGTTGGTGAGGTCGCCGAGCGGCCGGAAGGGCGGCGCCGCGACGGCCGGGTCCAGCGGCACGGCGCGCAGCTCGGTGCGCGTGCTGAACACGAGGAACTCGTCGAGCGCGCCGCAGCGCCGGCCGTCCGCCTGCAGCCGGCCCGTGGCGCAGCCGCACTGGGCGCCGCGCGGCCCGCCCTCCGGGAAGCTGAAGCACAGCTGCTCGCAGCCGCCGTTGCCGAGCTTGCGGCACGGGTTGTGCTCGTCGCCGGGCTGGTTGTTGGCGTCGTAGATGACGATGTCGCGCAGCTTGGGCAGGTTGGCGCGCACCTTCTGCGGCAGCGACGTGTTGCCGGGCAGCTTGGAGGCGCGGTACACGGTGCGCAGGTTGCGGTCCACCCAGTACACGTCGCCGAGGTGCACCGCGACGCCCATCGGGTTCGGCAGGTTGGAGCGGATCAGCTGCCGGTTGCCGCCGCTGTACGAGATCTTCTGGATCTGGTCGAGGCGCGAGTCGACCCAGTACACGTCGTGCGTGAGCATGTCGACGGTGAGGTCCCTCGGGTTGGAGACGCCGGAGCTGACGAGCGTGGTCCAGTCGGAGCCGTCGAGGTTGGCGCGCCCGATGCGCGGGTACTGCCCGTAGTCGATCCAGTAGAGCAGCCGCTTGAGCGGGTTGACGGCCAGCTCGCGCGGCGCGTCCACGGTGCTGCGCACGATCACCTTCCGGTGCGAGCCGTCCAGCCAGCACACCTCGACGTAGTTCTCGTGCGGGAACACGTTGGTGAAGTAGAGGTTCCCGGCGACCCAGTCGAGCGCCAGGCCGCGCACGCCGTTGCTGCCGATGCCGTCGGAGACGACGGCGCGCAGGTCGGTCCCGTTCGGGCGCACGCGGAACACGCCGTTCCAGCGGCCGCGGTTGAACTCCACCCAGTAGATGTACTCGTCGGCGACGTGCACGTCGGCGTGCAGCGCGTGGTGGCCGGGGCCCTCCACCGGCGCCATGGCGTCGGCGGCGCCGTCGAGGCTGAGCCCGCGCAGGCGCTCCAGCTGCGACACGACGGCGAAGCTGCGGTAGGGCGCGCACGCCGTGTCGCCGTCGGCGCGGTACCCGGTGGCGCAGGCGCACACGCGCGCGCCGCCCGCCGCGGGGATGCACAGCTGCGCGCACCCGCCGTTGTTGCTGCTGCAGGGGTGGTGCACCATCTTGCGCTTCTGGAACACGATCAAGGAGCGCAGGTCGGGCTCGTTGTCGACGATCGTCTTCACGTTGTCGCCGTTGGGCAGGTCCGCCTTGATGATCTTCTCGTGGCGCGGGTCTAGCACGAACAGCCGCGAGTCGAGCGCGGCGATCACCTTCGGGAAGGCGATCGCGTTGGCCTCGGTCAGGATGGTCTTGCGGTCGTTTCCGTCGGCGTTGACGCTGACGACGCTGGGCGGGTACTGCGTGCTGAAGTACACGATCTTCTTGTCGATGTCGACGGTGATCGCCTCGGGCCGCTCGATAGCGTCCACGAGAATCGTCGGGTTCGTGCCGTCCATATTCACTTTGCCGACTTTAGCGGGAACGCCGTAGCCTCCTTCGTCGGTCCAGTACAGTTTTCTGCGAGAGAAAAAGAGTTCGTAAAAATTTATCTGTTTCATCATTTATCATAAAGAGATATCAATTTTAGCACAGGAAGTCTTATAAAAATCAACGGTCCTAACAACGATCCCTGAGGTACACCCATTAATATTCGATGAATATTAAAGTGACAACTTTTCTGTGTGATTATTTATACTTTTCTCTGTCTGTAATATAATTTAATGGCTTTTAAGAATAATGCTAAGTGTACGAGCTAGTGTCGTACAATTTCCGAGTAAGCATTTTATAATTGACCCCGTTAGTCAATTATTACAATTATTTAATTTTCTATTTAGTGCGAAATCAGCCATCAAGAGCGCTGCGCGTACTCACGTTCATTAGCATAGAAATTTAGAGTTAATTTCTGTCTAATATACCATTTTGATTTGACAAACCGTCTTATCATTTTATCCTCTGTTTCGGGACAGCCCGAACATTTGGTCCTTCGAGCCTTCCGAAAGGGCGGGATCTTTACACGCGTTAGTTACAACGTACTCGTGTCGCGATTCCGGTCAGTAACCTATCGGACAAAGTGCATTGAAAACGTGATAGTGAATTGTGCATCAAGAGTCACACTTTCACCACGTAGCTGTGCTATCAAGAAGCACGTAGACTAGAGCAGCAAGTTCTCAAGTCACCAGGGGTGTTTGCGACCGCTTGGCTAGCAGTTGGCAGGCCCCATCGCTCAATCAAGGAGCAACCACAGTTGTATTCAACTATCAAGTAAGGTCTTTCCTTTATTTTCTTTCATTTATCATGGCAACAATGGAAGATATTTATAATAATCAACAGCAAATTGCAAAAGCAATAGAACATGTCCTTACGAATTTTAAAAAGGACAGTTCGGAGAGAAAATCGCTGGAGTATTTACAGCGTAGGCTAGATATATTAGATAACTACTGGCATGAATTTGTTACAAACCATTCGAGGTTTGTAGAATCTGGTATTCAATCTCATACATACTTTACAAACAATGAGTATGAACGGGTAAAAGAGAGATATGATGTAATCCGAACTTACATTCAAAATTATCAACCTATGACGGTAGATAGGCCCAAGACACCTGTCTTGAAACCACCAACTTTATTAGGAAGGTCAACCGATTCTCACCAACCCTCACCTTCAACGAGAGGTACGGCTAGCAAAACGGAAGACATGCTGAAAAAACAGCAGAGTAACTTGAAAGCATTCCAACGCACTATGGCGTACGTAGACTTCGATTCTATGTCGGAAAGATGGGAGTTTGATGATGTTCTAAGAACACTTCAAGCGCGTTGGGCGGTAGTCGATGCGTTACACTGGGAGTTGGACAGCGAACTCGATGGCTGCAATAAGGAGTATGAAGATATATTTTCTCAATACGAGAGAGAGTACATCAACATTAAGAAAAAGATTAATCAGAAAATGTGGTCTATGGCGCATATGGAGAAATGTACTCCACAGATGGAAATTCCTATCTTCAACGGAAATTACAACACTTGGGTATCCTTTAAAGATCTCTTCATAGAGACTATCCACAACAATCCATCCATGTCCAAAGCTCAAAAAATTCAATACCTAAAGACTAAAGTTAAAGGAGAGGCGGAGAGGCTTATCCAACATCTTAAAGTGAGTTCGGACAATTACGACGTGTGTTGGGAAATTTTAAATCAGAGGTATAATAATAAGAAGCTCATATTTACCTCTCATATTAATATATTATTAAACATACCAGCAGTACAACAACAATCGGTCGGTCATATCAAAAGAATACATGATACAACTTTAGAGTGTATGAACGCAATAAAAAACTTGGGGGTTGACGTAAGCACGTGGGACCCTTTAATCGTGCATATTCTCTCGCAAAAATTAGATACAGATTCACATATGGACTACGTAGAATCTGTTAAAAATCCTAGAGATTTGCCAAATTTAAAAGAATTTTTAGAATTTTTGGAGACCAAATTTACGACTTTGGAATCATCACGTCGGAAGCAAGATAATCCGGCTCCAAAGTTTCAAGGGATCCATAAAAATCAAATGAATCGTCCTTCTCGTTATCAAAATAATGCTCAGAAAGGAGATATAGAGAAAAAGAATTCATTTGCGTCAAGTACTCGCATGATGCCAAAACAGAAGAGCGCTAAGAAGAATGCGCCAATAAAATATAGGTGTTCAATATGCTGTACTAATGATCATGGTGTGTACTTTTGCAACAAATTTTTGTATATGTCACCCTACCAAAGACATAAGATTGCTACAAAATTGAATTTATGTTTAAATTGCCTACATAAACATGAAAATGCATGTATGTCAGAACGACGCTGTCAACAATGCAATGAATTGCACAATAGCTTATTGCACGACGCGATTGCGCAAGTAGGACAAGCGCGAGAGCAAGCAGCAAACGCGGAAGGCGCCAGCACGGAGCCAGAGTCCACCAATGCAAAAAAAATCGTGAAAAATAGTTCACACGTGCAGTTGTCTAATGAGCCAATTGAGGTGTTACTGCCAACAGCTATGGTAAATGTTAAAGGAGCTGATGGATGCTACTATACCATGCGAGCTCTTTTGGACCAAGGGTCCCAAACGTCATTAATTACGGAGTATGCAGCCCAAATATTGAGGATACCTAGGAAAAGATGTAAAGGAATAATATCTGGAGTAGGTGACAAGGAAAGTAACTGCAAAGGGATAATAAAAATAGAATGCGCTTCCCTTGTAACGGACTTCACATTTGAGGCTGAAGCTTTGATAATGAAGCAATTAATTAAAAATTTGCCTAGTTGTAGCTTTTCCAAGCCGGACTGGTCATATCTAAACCACATTAAGCTGGCTGATCCAGAATTTCATGTAAGTCGCCCGGTCGACTTATTATTAGGAGCTGATGTGTATTCTTTAATTTTATTAGAAGGCATATGTAAATTAAATTCAACCTTAACGACAGCTCAGCAGACACAATTGGGCTGGATATTAAGTGGAAACGTGAAAACGTTCCAGTGTAATGTTGTGTTGCATGATATTGAAAACCTACAGAAATTCTGGGAAATCGAGGATATCTCAGAGACATCGGAATTATCTACAGGTGATCAGAGATGTATCGATTATTATGAAGCAACCACTAAGCGACGAGAAGACGGTCGATACGAAGTCCGGCTGCCTTTACAAATGGATTATCAAGAAAAGTTGGGACAGTCAAAATCGAAAGCCGTCGCACAATTTTACAAATTAGAAAAACAATTAAAAAAACAAGCCACTGTTGCAAAAGATTACGGGCTATTTATAAATGAGTATTTATCGCTCGGTCATATGATACCGGCGCCCGATTTCAGTAAGGAGACACCTGAGTGTTATTTACCGCATCATTGTGTCACGCGCGAGGAGTCTAGTACGACGAAATTACGCGTCGTCTTTAATGCGTCTGCAAAAACGTCTACTGGCTACAGTTTGAATGACGTAATGTTTAGGGGTCCAAACTTACAACAAGACCTTTTATGTCTTATTATAAAATGGAGACAGTACCGTTTTGCATTTACGGCGGATATTGAAAAAATGTTCCGTCAAATCTGGCTTAATGTAGAAGATCAAAAATTACAAAAAATATTATGGCGGGATAATGAATCTGAAAAGTTAAAAACTTATCAGTTAACAACAGTCACTTACGGTACTAAGGCGGCCCCCTTCCTTGCTATGATGACGCTGAAAAAACTGGCCAATGATGAAAGGAAGAACTTTCAAGACAGTTCGGCACCCAGCATCCTAGAGAACGCTTTCTACATGGATGACCTCATTCATGGCTCCCATACAAAAGTTGATGCAAAGAATTTTAAATATGAAATTATAACTCTTCTGAAAGCAGGTGGATTTAATCTTAGGAAATGGAAATCCAACCTGCCCGAGATATTAGAAGACTACAATACAGTAGAAAGAAAGGAATCAACTTTCGATTTTAAGGAGTTAGAATCCACTAAGACATTAGGATTAGGGTGGAATCCTAACAAAGACTGTTTTACATTTCAGTCAAAAATAAATTCTTCGTCGACAAAAAATTTTACTAAACGGTTTATGTTATCTGAAATTTCAAAACTGTTTGATCCGTTGGGTTGGCTTGCGCCTCTTACTACAAAATTGAAGATTATTTTTCAAGACATTTGGCGATCAAATATACAATGGGACGAAGAAGTACCAACCGATATACGTAAAGAGTGGATCAGAATTACAGCAGATATAGACTTAATTAAAACTTACCAGTTATCACGGTGGTTAGGCATCACAGAGAACGTAGACATCGAATTTCATGGTTTTTGTGATGCTAGTAACAAAGCTTACGCGTGCGTTGTTTACTGTCGTGTGAAAAGCGAGCAGTCTACAACCGTAACTTTAGTTGCAGGAAAAGCTAAGTTGGTTCCACTAAATAAAAATATTTCACTGCCCCGCCTTGAACTAAGTGGTGCAGTATTATTGTCGAAATTAATGTCGAAAGTAACGTTATGTCTTAATAACTATGACGTCAAGGTTTATGGGTGGACAGATTCTATGGCGGTACTAGGCTGGCTACATGGAGATTCCGAACGATGGAAATCATTTGTCGCCAATAGAGTGAAAAAAGTCACGGCTGTTATGCCATCAGATTGTTGGCGTTATGTAAAGTCCAAGGACAACCCAGCCGACTGTGCCAGTCGAGGAATCACTCCTTCGCAATTAAAGGAACACACCTTATGGTGGAACGGCCCAGAATGGCTTCCATCATTCCAGCCAATACTGGAAGAAACGGAGAAAAAATATTGTACTAACATAGAAATGAAGAAAATAAATATAGTTAATACGACTAGCGTAAGTTATAATAATACTATAGTACATAAGCTGTTAAATAATTACAGCTCTTTCTCAAAAGCAGTTAGAATATTAAGTTGGATTAGAAGATTTATTTATAGAAATAGTAAGCAAAGCTATTTATCGATAGAAGAAATGCGTGAAGCCAAGCTAATAATAATTAAAGAAATTCAAGCAGCGGAATTCGAAAATGAAATAAGCTGTTTAAAGCGAAACCAAAGCGTAAGCGGAAAAAGTAAACTGTGTGCTTTGAATCCTATACTTGATGATAAAGGAGTTTTACGTTTAATGGGCAGGTTACGACACGCCAACATCGATCCTGAAACAAAACACCCGATTATCATACCAAATAATACTAGATTAGCAGATCTTCTGATTGATAAAGCGCATAATCTTACTTACCACGGTGGACCACGCTTAACAGTAGTCTTCTTGAGACGCAAGTATTGGCTGATTGGTGGCATAAGAGCCACGAAAAAGCGGCTTCGTCTATGTGTAAAATGCAAAAGGTACTCTTCAGATCACCAGTGTCAAGTTATGGGAGACTTACCACCTTCCAGAGCGAATCCGTCACGCCCCTTCTACCATACAGGGGTTGATTATACCGGCTACGTACTTGTGAAAGCTAACAAAGGACGTGGAATCAAGACCACCAAAGGTTATATAGCGGTATTTGTTTGTATGGCGACAAAGGCTGTACATCTCGAACTGGTGTCTGATTTAACGACATCAGCATTTTTGGCGGCACTGCGTAGAATGGCGGCTAGAAGAGGAACCCCTGGTCACATCTACAGCGACCAAGGTACCAATTTCATAGGGGCTAATAGAGTGCTGCAGCAAGAATATGAAAACTTGCAAAATATATTTAATAAAGATTTCACAGCGGAAATTACGAACATGGGCGTAAAATGGCACTTTAATGCACCTTCGTGGCCATCTGCGGGCGGGCTGTGGGAGGCTGCAGTTAAAAGCCTAAAACATCATTTAAAACGTGTCATAGGTGAGCAGCGACTCACATTCGAAGAGTATAGCACCCTCCTCTATCAACTAGAAGGATGTTTAAATTCAAGGCCACTGTGTCCTTTAACTGAAGATCCTAATGACTTAGATGTCATAACTCCGTCCCATTTCTTAGCGAGTGGTCCAACGTTAACTATCTATGAAACGGAAAGAGATCTGAGAACAAGATGGACGATGACTCAGACAATATTCAAAAATGTATGGGACCGGTGGCGTAACGAGTATCTGACGCAGCTCGCAGCGCGGAGTAAGTGGAGAAAGCCACAACGCAATATTAAGGAGAATGATATTGTTATTATCAGGGACGATAATCTTCCGCCGGGGAAATGGGCGCTAGGCCGTGTAGTACAATTGCACCCTGGAAGTGATAGCTACGTCAGAGTGGTGACTCTGAAAACGAAGAATGGCGTCATACAACGTCCAATCGTCAAACTTTCCATTTTACCAGTTCATGGAGAACAAGACTCTTCTGCAAATCAGTGCTCCAAAAAAGAAGAAGTAAAATGTAATGCGGCAACCGTAACAAGACGAAGAAAGCCGTATTCTTTCACTACAATTGCTTTTTCTTTGTTATTATTTTTTATGACAATTATAAGTACCTCACATTGCGCATATAACACAACTCCACTACAGAATACTGGACTTTATTTTGATAGCATTACGAGCATGCATATAATTAGAGATGAGTGGCGCCTCGTCGTCTACCATGACACGAGTCCTTATCACCAAGGGAATAAGGTACTTAGTAACTATATACGCTATTTAAATGACTTATGTCTTAATTTAAAAGAGCCATCGCATTGTGACGATATCATGTTGCAGCTAAGGCACGAATTCGCAGAATTGCAACATTATAATAAAATATTATTAATGAACGGTAATACTGATAGCGGCACGCGTCGTCGTCGGCGTGGATTAATCGACGGTGTAGGTTACATCGCGAATAGTTTGTTTGGAGTACTTGACCAGCATTTCGCGGATAAGTATGAGCAAGACATAAATTTGCTACAAGAAAATCAGAAACATTTGGCATCTCTATGGCAAAATCAAACTTCTGTCGTCGAAGCTCAATTTAATGTGCTAAAACGCACCGAGAATATATTGGAAAAACATCATAAAATAGTCAACAAGAAAATTAATATGATAAATGATAATGTAAATAGGATAAAATTTGCTGTACAAAACGTTTCTTTGGTGACTGAATTTATCAGTACTGCAATGATGGCAAATAATATTGCTTCAAATCTCAGGACGATTCAACAAACTTTGATTGATACTATAACAAATATTTATAACGGCAAATTCAACATACATTTGCTGACACCTGAACAATTGAAACAAGAATTAAATGTCATCTCAAGACAACTCCCAAAGGATTTATCCTTACCGATGGACAATTACGAGTTTTATGAAATTTATAATATACTGCAAGTTAAAGCTCGCATGACTGATTTATATTTAATATTTGAGATTAAGATACCTTTAATTAGTAGAGATATATATGATATTTTAGAAGTTATTCCTGTTCCTCATGTCACGGAAAATAGGACTGAGGTAGCAATAATTCCGATTGCTAAGTATGTGGCAATGAACTTAAAGAAAGATGCATTTATCCCACTTTCAGACAAAAAATTGGAGTCATGTTTACATAGAGATCCTAAAACAATGCTATGCCCCCTTAAAGGCCCTATATATAACATTAAGGATGATCAGAGTCTATGTAAAACTATGCCTTATTCAAGAACGTGCCAAACTGTGAGCAGTAAGTGTAACAACAAATGGTTGGAATTAAGCAAAATAAATACCTATTTTTATTTTTGCTGCGCTCAGTGTCAATTGAAGTTGTTATGTGAGGATCAAATAACAGCAATGCAAATGACCGGCGCTGGCCTATTTAATGTAGATCAAGGATGCCTTATAAAATCAGCTGATTTCTTGGTCTACTCACATCGACAAAACGTAAATAAAATAAGCGTAAGTTCGGATATACCAACATTTAAAATCTCACCTATTAATCATTTAATTAATATCTCCGTACCTGATGTATTAATAGCAAACAATGAATCAGACAGAGATATCTTGGAAAATAACCTCGAATTCCAAAAAATAAAGAAACAATTGGAGATCATGAAGGATAGTAGACCCTTGGCCGAAGAGATATCTTATCATGATGTACACCATTACACAGCCATATACTTGACTATGGCGGTAGTGATAATCATCGCAGCCGTTCTCGCTTGGAGGCGATGTAGAAGGACAGCGGTTCGAGACGCTGGGCAACAGGCGCCGCAGGCAGCGGTAGCGGCAGGGTCTGCGGCACCGGGGCGGGCGGCTCCGGCGGCCGCGGGCCCCTCCACAGCGAGTGAGCAGTGTATTAGTAGTGATGTGGGTAATCAGTGCAGTGTTAATGTGGACAATCATTATAGTGTGATTGAGCTTCATGACCTTGCGAAACAAAGTGCGCGTTTGTCAAAAATAAATAAAAGTACGTCGCCAGTACTGCGATCTTACCTACCATCGTTGTAGTTGTAGGTGTTTAAATTTAAGATGATTCTCATTGTAATAGAGTTAATATTATTCTACTAACAATCTGCATGTTAGTTTTAATCTAAAAATTATTTAATCATCTTGTACTTAGATTTAGTTCATTCACACTAACCCTCATTTTCTCCCCCGGGAAGATGTACGAGCTAGTGTCGTACAATTTCCGAGTAAGCATTTTATAATTGACCCCGTTAGTCAATTATTACAATTATTTAATTTTCTATTTAGTGCGAAATCAGCCATCAAGAGCGCTGCGCGTACTCACGTTCATTAGCATAGAAATTTAGAGTTAATTTCTGTCTAATATACCATTTTGATTTGACAAACCGTCTTATCATTTTATCCTCTGTTTCGGGACAGCCCGAACACTAAGTATACTGAAATGATATGTGTCACTGATTGCAATTGTGAGTGACAAAATCGAATGCCGACCAAAAATCCGATTAAAAAATTTACTGATATTTGTAATAGATTAGTTGCAAGGGTATAGGGACGTACCCTTCGGTGGGGTCGAGCGCGAGGCCCCTGGGGCGCGCGACGGAGGTCCTTGAGCCATCGTTGGCCAGCAGCAGGCGGCGGTGGCGCGCCTTGCCGTCGACGCGCAGCAGCTGCAGCGAGCCGGCGGCGCGGCTGGCCAGGTACAGCGCGCGCCCGACCCAGTCGAAGGCCATGGCGGCCAGCTCGCCCGCGCCCAGCTGCGTGCGTGCTCCGCCGCCGTACGGCATGCTGTACAGCGTGCAGTTGTCGGCCTCGTCCTGCTCGTCGGCGCCGCCCTCGGCCTGCAGCCAGTACACCGTGTGGCCCTGACGGTCGTACTCCAGCTGGACGCCGCCTGTGCGACAACACATACGTTATAATTTTGCTTTAAACTCGTACTCCTGTATCTAACTTATTATACCGACATTTGAAAATTTATTGATTCAGATAACAATGATCCATTTGTGGTTAGTAACAATTTGTACTTAAATCTATGTTAATATTAATATAAAACGAAATTAGTTATTTAAATTACAATTTTTTGTGACTAGAAATGTTTAGAATGAAATTTTTTATTTAGATTCTTTAAAAACATATATTTTTCAATGTTATAAAAAATATCTAAACTAAAGAATTCCAAACTGAATAAAATATTTCTTTTTTCTTTGGTCAGTTACCTTAGGCAATTTATTGGTAAAAAAAATCCCTTATTATAAAATTTAGACTAAAGTTCATCACTGTTTAAAGTTGATGCTGACTCTGTCTTTCATTCAGCAAATAAAAGTGACAGCATCAGTTTTAAAATATAACTAACTTTAATACATGTTTTATAATAGGGGGGAATATATTCAAAAGAAACCTACCTTGTATACCGACGACAGACGAGAACTGTCCTGCTCGTCCCGAGCCGTCCGGCGCCAGATCAATGATTTGCGATCCTTTCAATACCATTAAGTATGGGGATTCCTCTGGAAGAAAAAATACAGATTACAGCAATAACCTTTCCTATAACTAATTAGTTGTTCAGTGTTTCCTATTAATATTTTAATTTTAATTATGTGATCTCTTTATATGGATCATCGTGGATTAGATTTAATATTAGTTCGTAGTTTTCTTAACTAGTCCCATAAAACAACTCAATATCTGTAGACATTTGACAGTTGCTGTCTTTTCAAACAGGCCGTTGTTCGCGCTATAATCTCGTATCACTCTAAAATACACGTTAGTATTCTCTTTCTCATTGCCAATGTACAGTTTCAAAATCTATTACTGGCACAATATTTTCGTTCGACCGCTATGGCACTCAGTGAACTCGTGACGTGTGCGTAGAGACGAGAAGCTCACCTTCGATACACTTCCCGTCAGGCAGCAGCTTGAAGCCGGGGCGGCACTTGCACTTGTAGGGCGCCTGCTCGTCCGGGCTGAGCAGGCAGAGGTGCTGGCAGGAGGCGGCGGCGCAGGGGTTGTCGAGCGGCGGCTGCAGCGAGGGGTGGTGCACGTGGATGGCCAGCGGCTGCGAGATGAGGTGCGACACCACGGTCTGGTTGGCGCCGCGGAACTTGTGCGCCGACAGCACGCGGTTCAGCTGCCGGTCCGTCCAGTACAGCGTGTCCTCGAACAGCGACAGCGAGTGCGGGTGCAGCAGGTAGTGGCTGCCGGCCAGCACCTGCCACCAACACAACCTTTAACTTACTCGCTCCTCGATTAACTTATACATGCGAGACCTATCGTAGTCATTTACACTCAAAAAATTGTATTCCTACTTATTCCTTGTAACAATGTTTGATGTAGAAATAGAAATTAACAGAATGAGAGATTAAGGTTGCGTGTCAACCAGAGACGTGCTATGCTGCTGAGCGGTGCAAGGATGCGTAGTGACGCTGTGAAACGATGCGAAAATGAGTAGTACGAAGATACTCTAGTGTCTGCTAGCAGTCTCTCGCTCACCTTTATCCTCAACAGACATCCCTCATACATATATTTCGCACCCATTGGTTGCGAAATATATGTATGAGGAACCACGCACTTGGTTTTGTGCGTACAAAAACCTCGCTTCGCTAAGCCGTTTCCACAGGAGCTACGCTGAGTGACGCTAGGAAAATGAAGCGATTTTGTTGGTTCTACTACGCTAGGCATCCTCGCACATCTCTAGAGGAAACGCAACCTAAAGTCGGGTATGTAGAGAATGACTAAGAATTCTTTTTTTACTTTTTTTTCTTAGTGTACTGTATTGGGATATCAATTAATTAATAAAAGGTTCAGTATTAACTGTTCTTATTTTAAGCGCATGGGATAATATATACCAATTTAATACAATCATGAAACATGCAAACATTAATTTACCTGCAAATCTCGTAGGTAATCGCAAAAGCGAAGGTATAGGTTAGAAGAGGTACCTGCGTGCGTCCCGTGCCGTCGTAGTTGCAGAAGTCGATGAAGTCGAGCTTGGAGTCGGCGAAGTAGACGCGCTTGGTGGCGGTGTCGAGCGTGAGTCCGTTGGGCCAGTAGATCTTGGAGCTGACGATGGCCGAGCGCCGGCTGCCGTCCATGCCGGCGCGCTCCACGCGCGGGCTCTCGCCCCAGTCGGTCCAGAACAGCCAGCGCGCGCCCGGCGCCGGGTCCAGGCACAGCCCGCGCGGCTGCGACACGTTCGCCGACAGCAGCGCGGCGCGCCCGCTGCCGTCCGTCCCCGCCACCTGACAAACGCATTATACACTCGTTAAGTCCCACCATTTTGAACCTTATGGCTTTCAACGTAAAATTTAAAATTAAAAGTGTTTTTCCCAAATATGCTTGAAAATTTGAGTATTATTTTGACAACTTTCTCCGAGATAAATCGAAATTGCTGTATTGACCAAATGCGAGCAGCGGCAGGCAAGAGTTGTATAAAAATCCATATCATCCATCTTTTGGAACTTGCTTCTTTTTAAGAAATTAATATCATGGTCCAAAATGCCGGGTATTAACTCTCCTTGAATTTAATGTGCTTAAATGAGAAAAAATTCTATTCGACTCAACATACGAGCGAGAAGATATAGTAATTACCTCGATGGTGTTGAGCTTGCTGTCGAGCCAGTAGATGTGCTGTCCGACCCAGTCTAGGGCCAGCCCCTCGACCAGGTCCAGGCCGTCAGACACGATGACCTTGGGCTCGCCCCCCCGGTCCAGGCGCGCGATGTGCTTCAGCTTCATGTCGGACCAGTAGATGGTCCCGGAGCGCATGTCAGAGGCCGTGGCGACCACGTTCTCCACGTTGATGGGCACCCGCTCTAGGCCCTGCTCCGCCAGGTCGGCCACCAGGATCGAGTGCCGGTTAGAGATTATCAGGAACGCGCTCGAGTGGTTCTCCGCCTGCGATTATACAACACATACAATTGATTTTTCATATGCAATATCTTTCCGCTCGCTTTCCGGCAATCTATGGGAGTGATTTCGTGAAATGGGACGGAAGTGTGTAACAGTAAGTCGGAAAAGCACGCGTTATTTAATTTGACCAATGAATGCGCTCGATGGTCGAACTGCAACCAACGACGACGACCAACTATACATTTTCAACCAAGGTTATTACTAGGGTGAGAGATTTCAGGTATCTTATGTGGGCTTGCTAGCTTTTTTGAATAATTCGTTAGTCAAAAGGCAAAAAACACGAACAAAAACATAAGACAGTTAATTTGAAGTTTTTATGATGGTTGCTAGAATTGAAAGCAATAAATCACATAATCGCAGTCCGATACATTGGTGTGAACACGTCAGTCTACGATGTCTTTGAAGTTGTGAAAAACAGAACGTTCTTGTATGAAAGGAAAAACTTCTGACATAAGTGGATATTTTAAACACGAGGACGGCGGACGTACCTTGCAGGTGTGGTTGTCGGCGGTGAGGCGGTAGCCGGGCACGCAGCCGCACGCGTAGCTGTGCTCGGTGTGGTGCACAGGTGCAGCACAGGCGGACGTACCTTGCAGGTGTGGTTGTCGGCGGTGAGGCGGTAGCCGGGCACGCAGCCGCACGCGTAGCTGTGCTCGGTGTGGTGCACAGGTGCAGCACAGGCGGACGTACCTTGCAGGTGTGGTTGTCGGCGGTGAGGCGGTAGCCGGGCACGCAGCCGCACGCGTAGCTGTGCTCGGTGTGGTGCACAGGTGCAGCACAGGCGGACGTACCTTGCAGGTGTGGTTGTCGGCGGTGAGGCGGTAGCCGGGCACGCAGCCGCACGCGTAGCTGTGCTCGGTGTGGTGCACAGGTGCAGCACAGGCGGACGTACCTTGCAGGTGTGGTTGTCGGCGGTGAGGCGGTAGCCGGGCACGCAGCCGCACGCGTAGCTGTGCTTGGTGTCGGTGCAGAGCTGCGAGCACAGGCCGGGCGGCGAGCACTCGTCGACGCCCTGGCAGGTGCGGCCGTCGGCGGCCAGCGCCTGCCCCGCGCCGCACAGACACAGCGGCCCGCCCGGCGTCTGCTTGCACCCGCCCGCGCACAGCCCGCCCTGGTGCTGGCACTCCGCGAAGTCGCACGCCGAGCCTGACGGGTCAACCATAATATACATTATCATTTGACACTAAACATAGGCACAGAATAAATAGGCAAGGAGTGTTTTATCTCTATCGTAACAATACTTGTTAGCGACAATAATTGGTGACTGAGTTGGTAGTTTTTTTTATATACAGGGTGTAAAAGACATGAGCAGTCAAACGAGAACCATGTATTCTGCTCACCGTCATAACATTTTTCTTCCTTTAGACTATACCTGGGTAATTGATAGTTACGATTTTATTGAAGGTCAAAGTCATAATTTTTTTTTTCATTTTTTTATGAAAACGTATTCTATACGTTATTTCTTAATTATTGTCCAAAGAAACATTATAATTTTTTTTTAGTATTTCATAACAAAAAATGGCTTCAAAACGTTAGCGTTCAATGTAGCTCACTCGATGCGCACGGACACTAACGAACGGGGCCGCCGTCAAGAAAATATCGCGGTTTTGCGAGTTGCGTGCGAGTTGAGCCCTTTACATTGCGCGGTACAATTTGCAATTATTTGTAACACCAAAAAATAAAAATCATTTCCCAGCAATATTTTTTTTGAAATATGTCTTATTTTGATGTATAGAATACGTGGTTTTCGTTTGACTGCTCATGTCTCTTACACCCAGTATATGTATTTCCACGCTCACACCAATTATCTAGCCTAAATAATAATTAAGCATCATTAAGAACTTGTGTTATGGATACTAGATAATGGACAAAATAATATACATGCATCTAGGCGTAACCGTTAACCTTATTCAAGTCATCAGTCCACTTTGTACATTTATAATGTGACCTATGTATACCAAGTCATCGACGATGACACAACATTAGAAGTAGGCATTGCACGGTACCACTTAGTAATGGTACCACTTCGGGTGGGTTCAGACACCTGGAATACACCGAAGGTATATCCGAGTGATATCCGCTCCAGAAACGGGAACTATAGAGACAAGGAGACAAATACAGAAATGACGTGTTAAAGAGCGTGAAACGAGCCGTCGAAATTTAGCAGCTCACTCTCCCGTAATTCAGCCTCTATAACCGTAAGGAGTAAAGCCTTTGTGATTTGGACGGTCTTTGAAAGACGGTATTAACGACAAAAAAACATAAATTATATTACAAAACTGAGGGCTGCTAAAGTATATACAAAAAAAGAGAAAATATAGATGGTTAAGTAGAGTAATATGTAAAAAAAATTACCCTCATCAGCGCCGTTGGGGCAATCAGGCTTGTTGTCGCACACCAGTGTCAGGTTGACGCAGCGGTCGGTCACGCCGGGACACGCCCACTGGTCATGTCCGCATCTGTGTAACATATCATATACTTACATTTCATTTCGTTTATTATTATTATATTGGTAAAGTTGTAGGTGTCTACATATTTGGTGTAGGACTTTCAAAGACTATATAAATAATAATAAAAAAGTGGTCCTATGAACCGGATAGCAAATTCTATTATATTATAAATTTAGTATTAAGTTTGTAGGATAACCGTTAACTATCCGAACTGTTAAGATTGTATTGTACCATCCATCCGGATTATTTGCTTTTGTTTGTTGATTCACTGAAGGGTTGATACTTATTACCCGCGGTGCACCTTGCACAACGTCTGGTAGCTGACGCCGAAAAGCGGAAGGCACTTTTCAGGGCCAGCGGACCTTTAGGTGGCGGGAGCTGGGAGTCGGTAGCTCCTGACACGCCTCTGCTCTCAGAAGCGGCGTAGCTGGTCCTTTGAACTGGATATCAACATGCGGGTGTCGGTTAGCGAGCGAGCGGCGGTACGTACCTTAGCGGCGGCGGCTTGCAGGCGTGCCGCGCGTCCTCGTCGGAGCCGTCGCCGCAGTCGTCGCGGCCGTCGCACACGTAGGCGCGGAACACGCAGCGCCCGTTGTCGCAGCGCACATGCGTCGCGGCGCACTGCGTAGAGCCGCACGCCGCCGGCTCGTCCGACAGGTCCTCGCAGTCCGGCGTGCCTGTACCACCAATCACACATTACCACACAACCTACCAACAGAACATCTACCAGTAAACTAAGTTCATTTAGGAATTCAGAAGAGGTAGGGCACAGCAGAATAGCCGCCATACAAAAACTGGGGTAGTACCTCATCCTTACAGAAAACCACAGTTATATAACACTACATTTTATTGTGTTGTGTTTCTGTTGACGACCACGGTTGCCAGAGAAGGAAACAAGAGTAGCAGCGCGCCGCGAGTATCACGTCAGCGTTGAAAGCGAGTAAATTAGGGTGTAACATCTGTCCTGCTTGTTAGCTTTTGTTGGTTGGTTCACTAAGGATCTTGGATATGTTGCCCCTTTGATGTAGGCGACAGGATGGCAATATTTTACTATTTTGGGGTACAGTGTACACCCATAATGCCAGATGTGGTTTTATGTGTAACCAAATGTTACCTAAAGCTCTGCTCAACCCCAGCCTTATGTGAGCGTAAGAGTTGCAGTTGCTTTCTTTTTGTTGCCCCAAAACCATACTTGTATTCACATCCGTAGAAAGTCTGCTTTTGCTTTTAAAATGAATCAAAATCTATATTTCAGCCAGCCAAGATTTTAGCCATCCCAAAGCAATATATAAGCAATCGAGGTCAGACGACATTAGGAGGGATAGGCACTGGAACCGGTCGTCGGGTTGGCAGGGGGTGGTACCGACCGTCGCAGTACCAGGTGGAGGGGATGCAGATGCCGGAGGAGCGGCACTGGAACTGCTTGTCTGGCTGACACTGGTGCGGCGCCAGCGACGGGCAGCCCGCCTCGTCCGAGCCGTCGTTGCAGTCCGGGATGCCGTCGCACTTGTACGCCTCCTGCAACCACACCACATCACGTCAGTACACTCAACACTTTAGTATTTTAAAAAGGACTATCAAGACATCAAAACGTAACGCTGGCTCCACACGCGAAATTTGCGAGGAACACACGCGAACGCTCACTATCCGTCCATACGTTGATGCTAACGTTAAGGCAGATTTACATAGGATAAGTAACTGACTTACAAATTCGAAGAAAACGTGAGCGCTGACTTCAATATTACTCTGCTTACTGTAATGAAACCAATCACATCGTATGCCGCAGGATTTTGAAAGAATCCATATCCTTGCTAACGTTTCTACTTATCGCTCGAGGCTGAACTGCTCGTAAAGTAGTAGGTATGTAAGGACAGTTTAGTCGGCAGTGCTCACCTGCACGCATTGCTTGAGGTCGGCGCACTTGAATTGGCTGGCGAGGCAGGAGACGGGCGGGCAGTCGGCCTCGTCCTGCTTGTCGAAGCAGTCGTCGTCGCCGTCGCACACCCACGACGACGGGATGCAGTGCCCCGTGCGCGGGCACGTGAACTGGACACACACAATACACGTATACACCACAGTACTTCATTAAATATGCAGAAATCTGACAAATCTTGAACGTGGGGGTTACGAAGAAAATACATATCCTATGTACCAAGGCACGTATCTAAATTGATATTTGATTTTACCTCCCGTTTAACAAATCATTGGCATATTTATGTACCTACGACCCCTTGGCGTTGAACATAAGTTGTAATATTTTTATTAGTATTAAATTAAAAGTTTTTGATGCTCCCCTCTATACATTTTCATTTCTTTTGACACTCACTAACATTGACGTTTGCAACAGTTTTTTTGGTCCTTCGAGCCAGATTAATATGATTATATGTGAATTATTTTATTTATAAACATACTACTATTTGAATGCTGTACAGCAAAGAAATAAATTTGTAGCTACGAATATGTTTGACGAAGGCAGTCGTCAGGACTGACTATATACCTGGAAGTATGCGCATGTCTTGTCGGCGCAGGAAGCACCCTCATCGGAGCCGTCGCCGCAGTCGTTCTCCCCGTCGCAGCGCCAGGTGGCGGGCACGCAGCGCCCGTTGTCGCAGCGGAACTGTGCGGCGCTGCACGTGGCATTGCCGCACCCCGCCTCGTCAGAGTAGTCGCCGCAGTCGTTCTCAGAGTCGCAGCGGAACGTCGCCGGGATGCAGCGACCCGACTTGCACATGAAGTCCGATGGGCCGCACGTCGCCTCTGTGGTGAAGGAACACACTAATTACCACGCAGCATCGGGTTTAATAATATTACTTCTATGGGCTGTCTATTGATGACCTACTTATGTTTGAAGGTAAAATTTTAAGGACACTAGAAAAATGCAATGCCATGCAATTTTTTCAGTGCATTTTTCTAGTATTAATATTTACGCGTTTGTAAACGCAAAAATAAAATTATTCCATAATTTTAAGGACAGGTTACGTTTGATCCATTTTGTTTCACGAGCGAGAAGAAAGAAAACGGAAAGTTTTTCATGTGCTTTTTTATCTATTTGGTACTATTAAATTGGTGACAACTTTTTTAACATTTAAATCTAGGCAAAAATCATTATTTTCAAACAACTTTAAGAATAGTAAATGTAAACAACAAACTCACTTGTACAGTTGGCGAACTCCTCGTCGCTGTTGTCGAGGCAGTCGTCGTCTCCGTCGCAGACCCAGCTCTTGGGAATGCACCGCTGGTTGTTACAGGTAAAGTCCCAGGAGTTGGGGCAGGCCTGCACGGGCGGCTCGGACGCGGGATCAGCCACGCAGCTGGTGCCGTCTCCCGCTAGCTTCTCCCCGTACGGGCAGCCGCACTTCACCGTCAGCAGCTCCGTGTTGTTCCGTGGGATCGCGAAGCACAGCTTCTGGCAGTTGCCGTTGTTTCTCGCGCACGGCTGCATCGGATCCACCTTCTGCATCTTCTGGCTGTAAACTTTGACGCCGTACAGCCGGTTCGTCTGCGGCTCGCGCACTAAGATATCCTCCTGCTCGCCGGTCAGCTTGTGCATGCGGATTATGGCGTCGAGCCTCCAGTCAGTTATATACATGAACTGTTTGTAGATCACTATCGAGAACGGGTGCCGGATCAGCTTAGAGTTGACCGTCTTGACGTCGGTGCCGTCCAGTTTGGCGTGCTGCACGTGGTCCAGGAGCGCGTCGCACCAGTAGAGGCGGTCCTCGTCGTAATCTATCGAGAGCCCGTTCGGCCAGCCGAGCGTCACGTTCTCGAACACGAGCAACGCCGAGCCGTCCGTGTTGACGCGGCTGATGTTCGCCGGCCGGTCCCACTCCGAGAAGAACAGGTAGCCCTTGTTCGGGTGCACGACGATCGCGCGCGGCCGCTTCAGGTCCTTGAGCAGCGTCCGCTTGTAGGCGAAGTTGCGCGTCGACAGCACGTTGAGCGTGCCCTTGCGCGAGTCGATGTAGTAGAGGTTGTTGGAGGCCCAGTCGACGGCCAGCCCCTCCACGCCCTCGTTCTGCGAGGCCAGCACCACCTCGCGCGCGGACCCGTTGCGGTGCACGCGGTAGATGACGTCCTGCAGCACGTCGGAGTAGTACACGTGGTGGTCGCGCGCGTCGAAGTCGAGCCCCACGAAGCGCGCGCGCCGCGACACCACGGGCAGCATGGCGTCCGCGAACCCCTCCACCACCGGGTCCAGCACGCGGCCCTTGATGAACCGCTGCTGCGAGTACATGAGGAAGTCGTCGACGAGCGCGCAGTTGCGCAGGTCGGCCTCGAGCCGGAAGCCGGTGGCGCACGCGCAGCGGAAGCCGAGCCCGCCGGCCAGCGCGGTGACGACGCACAGGTGCGAGCAGCCGCCGTTGTTGGGCCCGCACGGACTGTTGGCGGCGGGCTGGCGCAGGCGGTGCACGGCGGCCAGCGCGCGCGGCTCGCGCACCTCCTTGGCCTTGTACACGGCCTGCACGGACGCGGCGCCGCCGGCCCGGCCCACGGCGCTCACGCCCTGCTTGGTGCCGTCCGACCAGTACACGCGGTCCTCGAGCAGCGCCAGCCGCGAGGGACTGGGCACAGACTGCCCGCGCACCACGAGGAACCGCCGCGCGCCCTCGTAGTCCACGGTCTCGATGTAGTCCAGCAGCGTGTCGCACCAGAACACGCGCTTGGCGATGATGTCGACGGCGACGCCGGACGCCTTGTACGCCGCCTCCGACACGATCGCCTTCGCGTGCGTGCCGTCCATGTTCACACGGATTATCTGTCGAACACAGAAACGCTTATGTTTAGTCTGCTGTTAGTATACAGGGTGACAGGAAAGACAATGGCATCCTTTTAAAATAAAATCTACTCATGATTGATGCTTATACTCCAAATATGAAGCAAATCAAATGACCTTAAAAATCAACCGTTTATTTTTAAAAAATTCGGTTCGAAGGACCAAAATGTACGAGCAGGTCACGACGATTGTAAGGCGCCGTTTTGCAAAAGTACAAATAGAAACGATGTTGAGCTAAGATTTCAGGCTTCTTTTAAAAGAAAAAGACTATGAAAGGATTACCCCAGGGAGTAACCCGGGCAAGCAGCAGCGGGAAAATAAAGAGACCCAACACGGACGGTTGAAATCTATTTATTGATGCTTTTGATTGTACTTATACATATACTAAATTGTACACATAGAAAAAAATTGTATGTCTCTCATACAAAACCATACAAATAATCTTGAAAATCTAACATATACATTATACATTCTGGATGCATAGGTGTTACACTTTTGTATGGAACAGCTGATTTTTTAAGTCAATTGTTTTACCTCATATTTGGGGTAAGCAGTACAGTCGTATTTTAAAAACGTGCCAATGCATTCCCAGTCATCCTGCATAAGTACTATCTCAATCCGAGAAGCATAGGAAGATCAGTACGAAGAGGAAAGCAGCTCTCGTTTAGACAGAGTTACAGAGAAGAGTAGCTGGTTACCTGCGTGGTGTCTGCGATGAAGAGATATCCAACGGTGGGGTCGAGCGCCAGATCAGCGGGCGCAGTCAGGTTGGATCCCAGCAGCACGGCGTGCCAGCGGCCGTCCAGCTCGAAAATGTCGATCTTCTGGCCCACGGCGTCGGCCACGTACAGCTTGTCGCCCACCCAGTCCACGGCTATAGCCACCGGCGCCCACGAGCCCGCCACGCCGATGTCGGCGCCCGCGAACGATGACGTCACACCCGCCACGCCCACTGCGTTCAGCGGCTGCCAGTGAATCTGACAATACCCACACAATTACTTCTTGCTCAGAAACATTGAACTTTTGATAACAATATTTATTGTAAGTAATGTCGAAATGGTCTTTAGACGGAGGTCCGTACTAGCGATCGAAATTCATCCGACTGATTGAACGATTACAGTTTAGTTAACTGGTCGAATGAACCATTGATCTCTAAACGGTTGGTGGAATGAACCATTGATTTCTGACTGTTGGGTGAAATGAACTATTAATCTCTTGAATACAGATCGAATGTATGCTTTAGCGATGAACGACTGATTTTAGATGAGTTTATTGATTCCCAAGGTATAAAATACAAATCAACGGTTCAACAATTCTTTTGTGTACACCGTAATTTTGGCATTCGGCATTTCTAGTATAATAATTATATAGCTCAGTAATCAATAAAATCATCAGGTCAATCGTGCATCGCTAAAGGATACATTTGATCTGTAGAAAGAGATCAATCGAACAATTGAATTTCGATCCCCAGTATGAGACTTCTTTAGACGCTACACTATCATAAAAAAGTTCGCGACATGCCTTCGGTTGGCTGTGGGACGTATACGTCTCGCAACATTTTAAATAAAATGTAACATATGCGTCATAAACTTTTCAAAAACCATAGACATAAAGTATTAAGTGAACATATTACAATGGCGTATATTGACATTAATTGTTCAAGTGAGTGAGAAGTGATTTGTTGAAAATGATAACAATAATAAATTATTTGATACATTAAAAGAATGTTGAAGGTCTTATTATACACATGTGAAACTTTTGCAAACAGTCTTCGGTCAAATTTACTACTTTTCCGAAATAAGATTACCCAAGATCTGCTTAGTCTTATTGAAGTCATAATTATCATTTAAATAGCACGTGTCAAAGCAGGTGGTATACCTTCCTAGTCTTGAGATCAGTCCAGAAGAGCAGGTTTTTCTTGTAGTGGTAGTCTAGTCCGGCGGCGTGCGTGGCGTTGGCGATGACGGCGACGGCCCGCCCGAGCGGGTCCATGCGCAGCACGCCGCCCGCGTGCGCCAGCGCCAGCCACGCCGGGCCCTCGGCGGCCGACACCACGCAGCGAGACCCCTCCACCAGCGTGTAGCCTTGCGCGCACGAGCAGCTGTACGCTGGGGATAGACCTTGCTTTATTAATCACCACACAACACTCTACAAGTACCAACATCATCACGACCTTTTTAATTCGTCCCTTGTTATCAAGGAGGTTTAGGCAGTAGTCCATCGCACTTGCCCAATGCGGTGGAAGGAGTGTAAGGTGATCAATACCCCTTTGCCGATCCATTAGTCACCTTATACGACACCCATTGGAGGATATGGGGTGAGGCTATTCTACTCAGCCGACATCACACAGCCAGTACAAACAAAAACATTGTAAAACTTTAATTGATGAATGATTCTAGGTGTTACTGTGTCAATGTGAGTTTGAGGCGGACAGTGTGCGTATACTGACAGTGATAGTGTGAGCGTGAGGCAGGGTGTGTTTGGTGCTGTCAGCCAGGCGAACTGATACGCTCTGTAATGTGTGAAAGTCAGTGTGTGTACTATTGACATCCGGGCGTGTTGACGCAAAGCTACGTGCAGTAGTGTGTGTGTGAGGCGGGTAGTGTATACTGACATCCGGGCGTGTTGACGCAGAGCTGCGTGCAGAAGCCCCACTCGGCGCACTCGTCGCGGTCGCCGCAGGTGCGGTTGTCGCGTGCAGTAGTGTGTGTGTGAGGCGGGTAGTGTATACTGACATCCGGGCGTGTTGACGCAGAGCTGCGTGCAGAAGCCCCACTCGGCGCACTCGTCGCGGTCGCCGCAGGTGCGGTTGTCGCGTGCAGTAGTGTGTGTGTGAGGCGGGTAGTGTAAACTGACATCCGGGCGTGTTGACGCAGAGCTGCGTGCAGAAGCCCCACTCGGCGCACTCGTCGCGGTCGCCGCAGGTGCGGTTGTCGCGTGCAGTAGTGTGTGTGTGAGGCGGGTAGTGTATACTGACATCCGGGCGTGTTGACGCAGAGCTGCGTGCAGAAGCCCCACTCGGCGCACTCGTCGCGGTCGCCGCAGATGCGGTTGTCGCGTGCAGTAGTGTGTGTGTGAGGCGGGTAGTGTATACTGACATCCGGGCGTGTTGACGCAGAGCTGCGTGCAGAAGCCCCACTCGGCGCACTCGTCGCGGTCGCCGCAGGTGCGGTTGTCGCGTGCAGTAGTGTGTGTGTGAGGCGGGTAGTGTAAACTGACATCCGGGCGTGTTGACGCAGAGCTGCGTGCAGAAGCCCCACTCGGCGCACTCGTCGCGGTCGCCGCAGGTGCGGTTGTCGCGTGCAGTAGTGTGTGTGTGAGGCGGGTAGTGTATACTGACATCCGGGCGTGTTGACGCAGAGCTGCGTGCAGAAGCCCCACTCGGCGCACTCGTCGCGGTCGCCGCAGGTGCGGTTGTCGCGTGCAGTAGTGTGTGTGTGAGGCGGGTAGTGTAAACTGACATCCGGGCGTGTTGACGCAGAGCTGCGTGCAGAAGCCCCACTCGGCGCACTCGTCGCGGTCGCCGCAGGTGCGGTTGTCGCGTGCAGTAGTGTGTGTGTGAGGCGGGTAGTGTATACTGACATCCGGGCGTGTTGACGCAGAGCTGCGTGCAGAAGCCCCACTCGGCGCACTCGTCGCGGTCGCCGCAGGTGCGGTTGTCGCGTGCAGTAGTGTGTGTGTGAGGCGGGTAGTGTATACTGACATCCGGGCGTGTTGACGCAGAGCTGCGTGCAGAAGCCCCACTCGGCGCACTCGTCGCGGTCGCCGCAGGTGCGGTTGTCGCGTGCAGTAGTGTGTGTGTGAGGCGGGTAGTGTATACTGACATCCGGGCGTGTTGACGCAGAGCTGCGTGCAGAAGCCCCACTCGGCGCACTCGTCGCGGTCGCCGCAGGTGCGGTTGTCGCGTGCAGTAGTGTGTGTGTGAGGCGGGTAGTGTATACTGACATCCGGGCGTGTTGACGCAGAGCTGCGTGCAGAAGCCCCACTCGGCGCACTCGTCGCGGTCGCCGCAGGTGCGGTTGTCGCGTGCAGTAGTGTGTGTGTGAGGCGGGTAGTGTATACTGACATCCGGGCGTGTTGACGCAGAGCTGCGTGCAGAAGCCCCACTCGGCGCACTCGTCGCGGTCGCCGCAGGTGCGGTTGTCGCGTGCAGTAGTGTGTGTGTGAGGCGGGTAGTGTATACTGACATCCGGGCGTGTTGACGCAGAGCTGCGTGCAGAAGCCCCACTCGGCGCACTCGTCGCGGTCGCCGCAGGTGCGGTTGTCGCGTGCAGTAGTGTGTGTGTGAGGCGGGTAGTGTATACTGACATCCGGGCGTGTTGACGCAGAGCTGCGTGCAGAAGCCCCACTCGGCGCACTCGTCGCGGTCGCCGCAGGTGCGGTTGTCGCGTGCAGTAGTGTGTGTGTGAGGCGGGTAGTGTATACTGACATCCGGGCGTGTTGACGCAGAGCTGCGTGCAGAAGCCCCACTCGGCGCACTCGTCGCGGTCGCCGCAGGTGCGGTTGTCGCGTGCAGTAGTGTGTGTGTGAGGCGGGTAGTGTATACTGACATCCGGGCGTGTTGACGCAGAGCTGCGTGCAGAAGCCCCACTCGGCGCACTCGTCGCGGTCGCCGCAGGTGCGGTTGTCGCGTGCAGTAGTGTGTGTGTGAGGCGGGTAGTGTATACTGACATCCGGGCGTGTTGACGCAGAGCTGCGTGCAGAAGCCCCACTCGGAGCACTCGTCGCGGTCGCCGCAGGTGCGGTTGTCGCGTGCAGTAGTGTGTGTGTGAGGCGGGTAGTGTATACTGACATCCGGGCGTGTTGACGCAGAGCTGCGTGCAGAAGCCCCACTCGGCGCACTCGTCGCGGTCGCCGCAGGTGCGGTTGTCGCGTGCAGTAGTGTGTGTGTGAGGCGGGTAGTGTATACTGACATCCGGGCGTGTTGACGCAGAGCTGCGTGCAGAAGCCCCACTCGGCGCACTCGTCGCGGTCGCCGCAGGTGCGGTTGTCATGTGCGAGTGCGCGGCCCTCCCCGCAGACGCACGCGCCGCCCCCCGGCGACGCCGCGCACGAGAACTCGCACTCCAGGGCCGGGCACGATGACGTCGCTGCGGGAAAAAGAGCAACCATTGGGTCAAAACAATACCACTATAGCTAACGTTGTAATGAATCTCCAACTTTAAACGAAATAAAACATATTAAGTATGTATTTTAAATCGGGATATATCCTGCGCACGCATTCTTTTTTAAAAAAAATTACGTAGTATTCTTTAATTTGGTCGACGTCTCTTCGCAATTTATTGGAGTACGAATAATATACAACGTGGCAATTGACTCTTAACAAACATAAGGTAAAGTTTCTAAAAAAAAATAATTTATGAAACATTAACTTCCCAATAACTGGTTCAGGGTAGCAACAATTGTGAAATTATTTGCGATTTCACAAAACATTTCTCGACGAGATGCATGTCAAATTTATAGCGGCTTCATCAGTATCCTACATAGAGCCCGATATCCTATCCTATATAGAACCTGACTAAAAATAGAGAATATTGAAAACTATTATTTTATTGAAATTACCGAAAAGTAATATTATTATGATCCATTACGCAAACATCTGTCTGTGATATAAATTACGGTGGTGCTGAATTCTAGCAAGGTACTTACAGCAAGCTGTTTCCTCGTCAGCATTATCCTCGCAGTCCACCTTGCCGTCACAGAGTTGCGAGCGCGCGATGCACTTGTGTGTGCCCCCGGGCCCGCCCTTGGGGCACAGGTACTTGTTGTCGGGGCACGCTATGATGGTACAGTTGGCCTCATCGGAGCCGTCGGCGCAGTCCTTGTAGCCGTCGCAGTGGTACGTCGCCGGGATGCACAGCGCGTTGCTGCAGCGGAACTGACCGATGTGGCACGGGGGGAAATCTGGCACAAACAACAATTTACACTTCACTTTAAGGTAAGGAGGGTTGTAGGCTATTATGTCCATAATAGCTTACAACCCTCCTTACCTTACAGCTACTTAGGCTAGCCTTGCAGCCCCCGCCTATAGCAGCTTGCTTGCTGGTGGATCGACTCAACCAGTTTTCTATATGTAAACGACCTAATACTTGTTTTACTTACTACAGTTGGCTTCGTCCGAGTTATCACCACAGTCGTCCTTGTGATCACATTTGGCAGACGCGTCGATGCATTTGGTGCCCGACGCGCATCGAAACTGGTCCAGGGTACAGGCCAGCGTCTGCCCTGGGCAATCCTGTTCATCTTTACCAGTTCTACAGTCTAAATATCTGCAATTGGAGAAAGGAGTAGTTTTAAAGGCATCTTCCACAGCCTAAATACGACCTAATTCTCGGAGATGCTGTTCAAAAATGTAGTGAAGTGATTGAAGAGAATACCAAACAATTTTGCTCTCACCGAACTACGCTTTCATGAGCGTGCTGGCCTACTACGGTGCCACCGACATACAGTGGCTACCATTCCAATGCGGACTAAGAAATTTGGCAACTCATTTATATGGCGCACGATCAGTAAATGGAATTCATTGCTAGCATACGTCGGCAAGGCAAGGGCGGCTAGCGCGGTGGTTTATCTCTCGCGCTTATTATCTTCGCATTTGGACTCCACTTTGCTTACCATCAAGTAGACTGGAGTCATTTGCTTGACCTTTTTATGTAAAAAAAAGTATCTACTCGGGGATTAAACCCACGACCCCGAAACACGAACCCGAATACAGAGCCCGCTTTGGCGTTTATGAATCTATCGTTTAAATAAAAAACATGTTGGTTGAAAAAAACTACCCTTACTGCATCCTTCGTTAAGTCTTACAAGGCAAGAACATACGAGGAATTTATCATAATGCTGACCCATGTGGTAGAGTAGAAGCCTTTTTTTTTAAAAAAATAAACATTTTGGTCTACGTTTTTGGCACGAAGAATTTAATTTATGAATATGCAAGAATCGCTTACCCGTCACACTTTTTTTCCTTAGGTATACAACGGCCCAGTAGCGACACTTTGCCTGGGTCGGCGCCCTCCGTGCCGCATGAGAAGTCACCAGGCAGGCACTTTCGGTATACTGCAACAAAAGAACCTCATAAATTACAGCGTTCATTTATCTTACCTGGACTGCAGAGATGATTTTGAGTGTAACATCTGTCCGGTTTAAATTGGCTGGCTTTAATTTGTTTGTTTACTAAAGGATTGATAATTTTTAGTTAGGTGCCCCTTTGTGTGTAGGCGACAGGCTGGCAACCTGTCACTGTTTCGAGGGAACTCTATGCCCCAAACTGCCAGATGCTAAGAGCAATTGGTATATTTGCTCTTAGGCCAGATGTGGCTTTGTGTGTAACCGAATGTTACCTAAAACTCTGCTCGACCTCTTTTGAGATAATGAGCGTGATTGTGTGTATGTATTTATCTTAAATCTAGGGCGTAGACGTTTGGTTGAGAAGTCATCGCATTGCCTAACGCTATTTTGTACGTATTACGGTATCTGTAGTAATTATCAAGGTATCCGCAGAATACCAGCGTCGAAGCACTCTGTAAGCTGAACGGGGGCCTATTTGGTCTAAAAACTTTTCGTGTATGTTATGTGTTTTTGATATTTTTATAATTGTATTTTTTGTGCCAAATAAACTTTTATTCATTCATACATTCAAGTCCTTAGTGATCTGAGAGCAGTTAGTATTTCTCATTGATCTACCTGAATGATATGGAGAAAATTAACTGATATACGATATAAATTAAGTTGAAAATTCTTTTTTATTAGTATAAACTACCTAGTTAAAAATTCTTCGTTATTAGAATTTCTTTGTAATTGAAGTACCTAATACTTCGCTTGACTTGGGGAGTAAGCTGGTGAATAGTGACGAGAGCGTTACGAAAAGTGGTATATGGTGAATTATGATAGTTACATTTCTCAAACTGTCACCTGTCAATAACCAAATTGCAATAATTGATTTTAAACCTAATATTAATTTAGCTTTAGAGTCAAGCTATACTGGTACATTGAGCCGCCCACCCGTGTCGTCAACCCGATAATATAAACAAGCCCTATCTGAACAACGAAGATAACACAATTTTCATTCAAAGTTATGCAAAATTCTCATACAAAAGAGTCTTTGAAGTGAACTAGCGCCGTGCAGTCGACGGCGCTTATAAGCCACCCTTTGTGCCGTTTTAAATAGTTTTTTGTAAGAAAAGCCCAGCGCAAAACAGCATGTTAGCGGTCGCTGAAAAAAGTGGTGTGTTACTTTAGTTTTAACGAAGTCCACGCCAGCGTTTATGTAACGTTTTGTCGGGAAACTGAGAATGTTCCCGTTTGTATTTTCTCTAAAATCTCGGAGGATATGTGAGATGTTTGGAGTGTTTTGGATATCTTCGGTTCGGGAATTGAGAGAGGTTTTCTTGGAAATGTTTGTTTCGCTTTAAATCGTGCTGTTTATATTTTGTTTCAGTTATTTTGTAGTTTATTTTGAGACTGTTACTTTTTAGAACATTGTTTCTTTATAGGTATCTAATTTGCTTTTGTTTCCGAAGCTCTTTGATAAGTATTACTCGATATTGCTGTAAGAAAATGTATTAAAAGTTTATTTACCTTTTTCAGGTAGGTACATGCAAATCTGAAATGTTTTTAATCTAAAGAGAATTTCCTAACATTACCCGTCTCCAGTGGGCAAAGAAGTGTTCGGTGACCCGGAAAAAGGTCTAGGGTTCACACTACGACTGTAATTAATGTATAGTAATGTCGCAATAAGTTTGTGGTCAGCGGAGTCAAGCATTGTAATATTTGTGTCTGACAAAAGAATATATCTACTTAGTTCTTATCTACCTACCTATTTATAATTCTATATAGCTATTATCGTGATTCATAGAAAACCGACACATTAAGGTAAGTATCTTTAATAATATAGATGGAGATTACGCCGCCGACGAAGTAATATGTGATTTCAATTGTATGTGCGGGATAAGAGTTGGAAGTCAGCGATCAGTTCGAGTCAGCCTTCAAGGGACAGCGTTTGCCAAAAGTTTAACGACCCTAATAAATAAATAAATACTAGGGCTCCACCAGCGACGTCATCCGCATGTAGAGTTTTTAATCATTATAGCCTAATATATTTTGCCCGCAACTTCGTCCGCGAGGAATAGTTATTTTTTGGACTTTGTTTGGATTTCATTCCCTATTACACAGGTCAATATTTCAAAAAAAGATTTGTTTCTTATCAGGTGCCTAAGTTCATAGTTTCATGATTTTATCTTCGATAATGATGAACTTGGATGTACCTATCGATAGTCTATTTGGCACCTCTGGAGTGACTGGAGCACGGCCAAGGTCTCGCTCGAGAGAATCTAAGACCTTCTCATAGTCCACAAACGCTAAGCATAACGGCAGATTATACTCTTCGGCCTTCTGTAGAACTTGCCGTAGTGTATGTATAAGGTCAGAATCCGGCTTGTTCGGGAGCCTGGAAGTCGTCAAACCTGCGCAGGAGTTGATTCGTTACAATCCTTGAAAATAGCTTATAAACATGACTCAGGAGCGTGATGGGTCTATTGTTCTTCAATTGCGGCCCTATCGCCTTTATTGACGAAGAATCTCACCACGCCGCCATGCCATGCCTTTGGCGTTGTGATACCCTCAAATATGACAGAGTTCCTCTGAACAGCATTCAGGACCGTTCGTCCACCTGCTTTCAGAAGCTCCGCTGTAACTCCGTCATTACCCGGCGACTTGTTATTCTTGAGCTGTGTGAGAGCTACACTAATCTCGTACAGGCTGACATACGGGATATCTTTCGGGTTAATTTGGCTCTTGGATAGATGGCCTGAATGACATAATAATTACTTAATTAATAATATATAAATTTCTAATGTCTATATTTTTAAATTACTTATAAATAAATATGTCTAATAAATAATTAATAATATATAATTCTAATAATTAATTAATAATAATAATAACGTTTCAATGATAATTACTGTTTATTTATTTATTTTTTAAATTCTAATATTCTGAGTTTTAAACGATGCATAAAAATAATGATGGTAAAATAAAGATAAACATGCATTTCAAGAAATAAATAATAATCCGCCTAAATATAATAATTTAATTAAAGGAATGACAAACAGAAAATATAGTAATATACTCGTATAGGTAGGTACTATAGATAAATTATATGTATAGCACTCTTCCTCTCTCCTATTAATTTTTTGCTGTGCCCGCCAGGGTCCATAACTGTTTCAAATTAAAATTCAGTTACCATCTTAATGTACTTATGGAACGCAATAAAGTATTGAGTATTGAGTATTGACAGGTGTGTGTGATGACGTGTAAAGCTGTCCATAAATGTTTTCAATCTCGGCCAAAAGCTCAGGTCGCGATGTTACGATTCTGCCGTCCTCTGTCTTCAGCTTCGTCAGCAAGCTCTCGACAAATCCCTAGCGAATACTTTGGAGGCTTTGTTCCGCTCGATGGCCGCTTTAATACGTTCGGTATTACTTATAATATTGATAATATTAGTACCTATAGATAAACTAAGCATACAATTTAAGTTCGTATTACGGAAAATCAATGTGCGGTGTTAAAATGTTTTATGCAAAACCTTTTCTTTAATGTGTGCCAGAATTAGCGTGAATTTGGCTTTCGGAATAGAAACATTTTTATACACTAGCATGAAATATAACAATACAAGGCAAAGGTATTTAGTCAGCCTTTGATCTTCAATGTAACATGTTATAGGAACAGCTTGATATTACTTTTTAAATAAAACAAAAAAACTTAATACTAATAATTCAAAAGTCTTTTGATTGAGGCAAAGACAAAGAGGTAATATAATTCTACTATAAGTCTTGAATTTCTCACAATAGAATGAATTCTGTAAATAATCATTATTGAAATAAAAAGATATAAGACATTATTTTATTGGTAAACCTATCAGCTTCAATTCGATTTATTCGAGTGATAAACACAGACGCATCTTTAAAAAAATAATACAGTTTGGGAACCTGAGGTCTCGTTGTGGTGTCGGTTCGACCGTCTCCGATCTAGTGTCAGAGGATTACGGTCTGACGGAGGTGAGCCAAGGATATTGCCTCCTTGGGCACTATTGAACTACTTCTAAAAAGTTATTTGATTTGTCCAAAAATAACTTTATTGTGCGGTTAGGCTAATTTTTTATCTATCATCATACGAATAAATACTATTTTGACACTAAACAATGTGATTTTGAATTGTGAAAAGAATATAATTATAAATTATGCCTTAACTAGTGCACAGTGTTTGAAAAACATCTCTTCGGATATTGAATATATTTTTACATCTTCGAGGATTTAAAGAATAGCTCCGCTTATGATGACGGAGTTCTGGGAGAGCTCAATTTTAAGAGCCATAACTCGGATGAAGCTCTCCCTGTTGTAATAAGGTTTTCTAACATAAACTAAAACTGGCCATTATAGACTGATGTAGTTGACATTATTAAAATTTAAATATATTCGTCTATCAATCCTGACACTGTGTACTCATTTATAAAAATATTATATTTATTATTTTATTTTTATACCAATATTACAATAGGTTATGGGCCTATCCCTATCACTATCCCTATCGCTATCAGTGTCCTAATAGAAAACTATTCATAATGGATAAAGAAAGTGCGTCATGTTTTTCGTCATATGAAAAATTGCGAGGACGAGAAAATTATAATGACTGGCGTTTCATTATGAAAAACAGTCTAGTGCACGAAAATCTTTGGCAATGTATTAGTGGTTACCCTGAGGGTGATACAACTGCGGCCGATATTCGTATCAGGAGAGATGAAAAAGCTTTAGCAAGAATAAATCTCTCGGTCGACAAAGCTTGTTTTCCACATCTGATAAATGTCAGATCAGCTAAAGATGCGTGGGATACTCTAGAAAAAGTTTTCGATGACAAAGGATTGAACAGACGTCTTCAGCTTCTTCGCAAATTATGTTCCGTCAAACTAACGGATTACAGCACCATGCAAGCATACGTCAATGATACAATTTCTATTGGACAACAACTAAGTGCTATAGGTAAGCCAGTAGATGATGAGTTTTTGGGCGTAGTACTTCTTAAAGGATTAACTACAGAATATGACCCTATGGTTATGGCATTAGAGCACTCCGGCGTCACCATAACAAGTGACTTGATCAAAACTGAATTGTTACAAGACACAAAATGGAATGGCAATGATAAGGAGATTGAAACATGTCTGTATTCTGGAGATAAGAATAAATCCAAAGATTGTAATAAAAATAAGAAGTGGTGTTGGAATTGTAAGAAAGCTGGACATACTAAGAAAGAATGTTGGTTCAAAAACAAACCAAAATCTGACAATACAAAGTCCAATAATCCAAAGTCTCTATCTGCTTTGAGCGTATGTAATGATAGCCATGATATTTGGTACATCGACTCAGGAGCGACACATCATATGACTGGTCGTAAGGATTGGATGAAAGACTACAAAGATATTGCTGCCATTGACTTGACTGTAGCAAATGGTGAAAAATTGCAATGTAAAGGACTTGGTAATGTAGAAATTAGACTTTTTAATAATAATGTAAATACGATTTCTAATGTAATGTATGTACCTAATCTCTCTGTAAATTTATTATCTGTAACTGATCTTGTTAAGAAAGGATATGTAACTGTGTTTGATTCTAAAGGTTGTAGGATATTTAATGACAGTGATTGTAAAATATCTGGAAAAGTTTTTGTAACTGGTTCAGAAGTTGATAAAGCTTATCAACTTGACACCTGTCATATATATGCTAATATCACTAAAACGATGGAATCCATTGATCTTTGGCATAAGCGTATGGGTCATTTGAACACACAAAGCCTCAAACAATTACGTGATCAAGTAGATACTTTTAATTTTACAGATAATACTTTAAGTAATAGTAGTAATATTCGTAACACAGGGCAACCTTATACGAGAGCGGTTCAAAATTTTGTAATATGCAAGTGTTACCAAATAAATAACATTTCATTTCATTTTCATTTCAATACGTGTGAGATTTGCATTCAAGGTAAGCATTCAAGAGATCCATTTATATCAAATCCCAAGAAAGGGTTAGCGACTAGCAACTTAGATTTGATACATACAGACCTATGTGGACCACTACCCGTCGAATCTATAGGAGGTAAGAAATATTTTCTAACTTTTATCGATGACCATAGTAGAAAAGTATTTATATATTTCTTAAGGAATAAATTCGAAGTGACTTCTAAAGTTAAAGAATTTATTGCTATGGTAGAGAATCAGTGTACTTCAAAAGTAAAAGTCATTCGTTCTGATAATGCAAGGGATTACTGTAATAAGGACTTACAAAACTTTTTCAAACGAAAAGGTATCCTTCATCAATTGACAGTTCCCTATTCTCCACAACAAAACGGGGTAGCCGAACGCATGAATCGCACTATTCTTGATAAAGTTAGATGTATGCTATATGATTCCAAATGCAATTTAAAATTGTGGGCCGAAGCTGCACATACCGCAGTTTATCTAATTAATAGGTCACCAACTAAAAAGATAGGAAATAAACTTCCTGAGGAGTTATGGTTGAATAAACCAATTAATTTAAATGATTTGAAAGTATTTGGTTGTGATGCTTATGCTCACGTGATTCACAATAAACGTACAAAATTGGAGCCAAAAAGCAAAAAGTTTATGTTCGTAGGCTATGACGACAGCTCTAAGGCATATAGGTTATTCGATAATAATACAAATAAAATCACTCTATCTAGGGATGTCAAATTTATTGAAAATCAGTTCTCATTTGTAAAACGCAATATAGATGAACATCATGTATTACCGTTCCCATTTTCTACATACAGTGAGACTGATGAAGATGACGAACCTGACCATCCAGTAGAGCATACTGAGAATGAGGTGGGTGAAAGTTCAAATATTGGAACTGGCACAAATGATACCTGTACCAGTACTGTCGAAGAACCGAATATTGCTACGACAAGCAGTACGTTTTCTGAGGAACCGAGAAGGTATCCTGCACGTGAACATCACGAACCTATAAGGTATGGTAATCCAATTACTAACTTTTGTGGCGATCAATTAGAGCCATCTACCCTGGCAGAAGCTTTAAAATCTCCCAATGCTGAGCAATGGAAGGAGGCTATGCAAACAGAAATAGATGCATTTCATGAACATAAAACATGGATATTAGTTGACCGACCTAATGATAAAAATATCGTACAAAACAAGTGGATATTTAAAATAAAACGTGATGCTGATGGTAATATTTCACGATATCGCGCACGTTTAGTTGCAAAGGGTTATACACAGTGTAAAGGCGAAGATTATTCGGAGGTGTTTTCACCTGTAGTCCGATACACGTCGCTCAGAGTTTTATTCACTGTGGCAACTGAACTAAGTCTCGACATAGAACATCTAGACGTTCAAACAGCGTTTTTAAACGGCGATTTATTCGAAGAAATTTATATGGCCCAACCATCTGGGTTTATTAAACCAGGTGAGGAGTCTAAAGTCTGTCTTCTTAAAAAGGCCATCTATGGCTTAAAACAGTCCCCACGTGCTTGGTACTCTAAAGTAAAAGATGTATTATTAACTTTACAATACAAGCAATGTGACACTGAACAATGCATTTTCGTGAAACGGGCGGGAGAGAGTATATTGTATATATCTTTATATGTAGACGATTTCTTCCTGTTTTACAATAATAAAAATATGGCAATTTCACTTAAAAATGCATTGTCAAAAGCTTTTAAGATTAAGGATTTAGGTAAGTTAAATAATGCTTTGGGTGTTCAAATAACTCATGACAAAGGTCGTGGTGAATTATCAATAAGTCAGGAGCGTTACATTTTACAAATTTTAGATAAATTTGGCATGACTGAGTGTAAGCCTGTCAAGACACCTTTAGAGCCAAACACAAAACTTATACGTAATAAAAATCCCTGTAATGTTAATTTGCCTTACAGAGAACTAATAGGTTCTTTAATGTTTCTATGTCAAATGACTAGACCCGATTTGTCTTATAGTGTTTCATACTTAAGTCAGTTTAATTCTTGTTACTCTGAGGAACACTGGGCCGCCGCAAAACGTGTACTTCGTTATCTGAAAGGAACTTTAAATACTAAATTATTTTTCAAAGCTAGTAGTTCCAGAAATAAAAGTTTTCATATAACGGGATACACAGATGCGGATTGGGCAAGCGATATAGATTGTAAGTCATTTACAGGATATATTTTTAAAATTAATGGCAATACTATATCATGGTCTTGTCAAAAACAAACTTGTGTTGCTTTGTCTTCTACCGAAGCAGAGTATGTTGCGTTAAGTGAAGCTACAAAAGAAGCTATGTACTTGAAGCAATTTTTGGGTGAAATATTGGGTTATTCTGTGCCTGTTGTTATTTACGATTGTAATAAGGAAATAGAACTTTACAATGACAATCAGTCTGCCCAAAAGTTAGCTTACAATCCGGTATTTCACAAACGCACTAAACATGTAGCAGTCCGTTATCATTTTGTTAGGGAAGCGGTTGCACAAAACTTAATTAAAATAATGTACAAACCTACAACTGAAATGGTGGCAGACATTTGTACTAAGGCGCTGCCATATCCAAAACACAAATACTGTTTTGACAACTTGTCAATAAGTTCTTAACTTTAGTATGTTTTTGTTAGTGTTTTTGTAGGTACAGTCTATTGCATAAATATGTGACCAATGTTAGTTTAAGGGAGCGTGTTGTAATAAGGTTTTCTAACATAAACTAAAACTGGCCATTAAAGACTGATGTAGTTGACATTATTAAAATTTAAATATATTCGTCTATCAATCCTGACACTGTGTACTCATTTATAAAAATATTATATTTATTATTTTATTTTTATACCAATATTACAATACTCCCCCATTACTTAGCACAGTGTCACCGATTGAGTTCAGACCTCACCCCAGTACTTACAGACAGATATACATGACATAAAAATAATATAATATATTTTTTACCCTTTTTTGTATAATAAAAATTAGGGCCATGTAACGATGCCAGTACATACAAAAGTAACTTTATTATAAAACGTAGATAAAGAACCATACAAGTACATTTTCAATCGAAGTCCTAATTATTAAACCTAAGTTTATCTGCGACTATTGTGCACTAATTACTGTCTCAAGTGGAGCGTATTGTCCACAGGCCAGCGTCAACATGTGTAATGCAATCTAGCTGACAATTGAGACCGTATCCCGGTGACACAGACCCGGTGTTTATCGGAACTAATGCAATTCAATAGATGGGCCCCGAACGTGCTGCGATGTGTCCCCGGAGCTTCTTTAATATTCTATGTTGCTCTTTATTGACTTAGGTTTAAATTTTTATGTTTTTTTTGCCTGATAAGGCTTTTGGACCTGACGCGGTAGAAGAAAATGTTTAAATTAAATATATTTTAGGAGTTACAAAGGTGGTATAATATAGGAGCCATTCTAACATTAGCTACTTCTCTACCATATTTCTAGGGACACAAACCTAAATAACCAGTAAACATAGATAAATAATATATTTCTTATAAATAAGCTTAAATATTAACAAACATGAATCGTGGAAAATGTTGATTTTAACACACAATTCTTTGGTCGCGCAGACTAAAACACATAACTGACTTATGTGCTTTAGTCTGCCGACCTTTCAATTGTTTTTTCCTCTCCCAGGATTGGAGTCGGAACTTGTGGCGTGTTGGCAACGTCACTGGCCACTCTATCAAGGCGGTCGTCTAATGTATGTATGCAAATGACTTTAAATATTTCTGAGCTAGTCCCATTAGGTAGACAAACAGCCCGCCTGCCCCGCGGGACTCAGACGAACCGTTCGTTCCATTACACTACTTGTTACATTTTTTACGTGCGATTGCTTCCGTAGTGACGTCATTTGTTGTCGGCATTTGGGGATTTGTCCGACATACTAATAAATCAGCTAACACATTGGAGCTTAGCGAGTTTTAGGTAAATATTTTATTTACCAATTTCACGATATTGTGTCATGCAATGTTAGAAAAGTTTATATTATAGTCTTTTTTGTACTTATCTTTTGTTAAAAATGTAGGGTTTATTTATAAGAAAGCCCTGTTGTATGAGATCATAGATCTAAAAAATCACACTTAACTCAAATACGAAATTAAAAAACATATTACTGAATTAAGCATTTTATTAAAAAAATCTTCTTAGATGCGTGGTTTAGTAAGTTGCTACAGTTATCACTCATTAGTGGGAGCCCATACTTACCTGGTTACCTACTTGTTTACCACGTTTGTGATGTGAAAAAACTATTTAAAGTTCTCAGAGATTTTTAAGCGGTTTTATTAAAAGTCTATTAGCAAAAATTATGATATCGACACCATTTAACTACATAGGAAAAATAATGTGTAAAATATTTGCGACCTATGGTGCACGATATCCTCACATTTGAAAATGGAAATATCTAAATTATAGGAATTAGTGTTCATATATTGGAATTTAGAACCTTGATTAGCGCTTAAGTAGTCCAAAGTTATTATCGGCCATTTTCAAACCTCTTACTGACATAATGGGGCCGCTCCCAACTGTTTAAGTCCAACTTTCAGAGAGAGACAAATCCAACTCGACTGGGCAGCGTTCGGGAAGCTACGCGGCATATTCTCGGCGCATCTACTGAAGTGTCTCAAGACGAAAGCTAGTTTAATATTCTTGTACCTACCTAATTAAGCCATCTTTTAGATCACTTTTTGATTACAAATAAAAAGTCGATAAGAATGATTAATGGAAACAATACACTGCTTTTATGGAACCTAAATGATATTTTCAGATACCTACCCATATTCCCAAAAATTTAGTGAAATTGCTGTTAATATTATTGAATTCTACTTTTAAGACTGGACCTAAGCTAGCTAGCTTTGCTAATCATTCTTAATGATACCGAATTAAATGTAGATACATTGTTGGATTAAGCTCATGCAAAATTATTTAACTATCCCAAAACACTTCATGATAATCATTTCTTGGTACTTATAAGGATTATTTCTTAAATATCCTTAGTCATATAATACATGAAAGCTACATTAAGTTTATTATCACCAGTGTGGCAGCATCCTAACAGAAAAATTAGGATGGCAATTTTCGTAAGAATAAGAAGGACAATTCTCATAAATGTTTTCAGACATAGAAAATCGTGGAGCAAAAACAATAATTGTGGTCTATTAAAACTTTGCCTGCTAAGTGTGGGACACGCCTTAAGAGCGGTATTTTTCTTGTAAAATGCAGATGTAAGGAGCTTTTTATTGAGCGAAGTTCGCGTCTTTGCGGGTGAAATAAATCCGGACTCAAAAGGAATGAATGTTTTATGAAGACACTTAAAACTCTCACCTACACCGACCACAAAAAGTAAACGTATTATGAGGGAGAAATAGAAAAGTTAATAAATTTCTTTGTGAATGTACACCGCCGGAAATACAAGGCATTTATTTTCTGTAACAATTGTAAACCAAATCTAGTGTCTACATTTTAGTGCTTGGGGGTTTTATTAACTGGTATTGTTAACGAAAATTAATAATATTCTTTCACAATACCTATATTCTATTCTCATTTTGACATCGGTAAATTGGCTAATTATTTTTTAAGTACATATTCGTAAAAACACTAATATTTCCTACTCAATATATCGTATAACAATAAAAAAAAATAACAATCGGCGGCGAATTGAAGTATACCCTACTAATATATAACCGCGAAAGTTTGTGGATTGGATGGATTTATGTATGTTTTTACTATTTCACATAAACACTAAGGAATAAATTTTAATCCTACTGCTTAATAATATTAACACGAAGTTTGTATGGATGTATGTTTGTTACTCTTTCACGCAAAAACTAAAGAATGTATTTTAATATAACTTTACAATATAGCTCATACATCAGAATAACATACAGGTAGGTTTTAATTTATACTAATTCTGCGCAGACGGAGTCGCGGGCAGAAGCCAGTAGTTACATACTTAGTAATAAAATACTAGCTTCTGTCCGTGAGTTCGTCTGCGCAGGATTAGTATAATAAATTATAGGCTATATGTTATTTATTCTGATGTAGGTAAGAAGTATATCATTGTAAAGTTTCATTAAAATCCATTCAGTAGTTTTTGCGTGAAAGAGTCATACAATACACTCATACATCCATACAAACTTTCGCGTTTATATTATAAGATTGATCAGTATTCCGTGTTAAATTCTTGCCGGCTCGTTCGAAAACTGGAGGACAACAGATTTACATGAAAACAGAGCATCAGCGATACGAACACCAAACAAAAACGCAATTTCCACACCATTAAAACTTACCCACTTCGCCGTTGTCACCAGCAGCGACTGACCCGCCTTCGCGAATAAAACCTCCGTTTCCGAGCCAGTTATGAGCGTGCGGGGGGATGCGGCGGGCCAAGTTAAATCGGTCGAGATATTTCGTTTAGAAGTTCTCTTTAAAAGAAATAGGGCGGTTGGTGTGGAGTTTATTTAAGTATTGCGCGTTAATGAGCGCAGACGTAAGCTTTTAGCAAAGGAAGCTTTAATTCAAGAGCCTAGATTTTAATAATCGATCACGTTTAACGAAAATCCGGTAATAAAATATTTAAAATCAAATTTAAATACATTTATCAAAAAACAATTGCACTACAATATAGGTATAGATATAAAATATTCTTAACCACAGATATTAACTTAAGAGTCTGTAAGTTAATAAAATAAACGTTTTATTAAATTTTAATTTGCCTCTATTATTTTCCCCCGCATCGATATAATAAATTATATACGTATGTACCTACTTTAAATCAGGCAAGGTGCAGAAGAATCTTTAGGTTCAGCCATATTTTGGGTATTTTGTATCAGAATACGTAATAACAATTATAGACACAAATATGTAATGAATCTAGTGATAATGTTAATCAAAAAAATATAATTGCAATAAAATATAGATATAAATTATTTTAATAAATATTAACACTCCAACGTTTACGTTGACAAAATATAAACGTAGTACAGTCAGCTCCAGAAGCAGATGAGCACTTTAGTACCATGTCATAGCAACGCCAGCGTTGGTGCAGTAATATTATTATGACAAGGTACTAAAGTGAACATCTAATTTTGATGGTGACCGTACCTATAGTCAGATATCCTGCGCGACGATAATAGAATACTTTTTAAATCAAGCTAAGAGAAGGAGACTATAGTTTACATAGCCACATTTTATGTATGTATTATATGACGCTTACACCACACTCGTAATTAATCTGGCAATTGTGTTAGTAAAATTATTATAGAAATGGAAGCTAGAACCTTAGTTTGTGTGACAGTATTTTTAAACTTGTTTGCCAGGTCGCACTCACAGCACGGAGTCAGTGTTGAGCCTCGTCGAGATAAGCGCTCCCTAACAAGACGGCTCAAATCTTAAACGAATAGTAGGAGAGTTGAAAAAAAAGATGCCTATGTATTTAAAGACTAGATATTGTCTAATAAAGTACACTTGATGTTATAAATCCTAGAAATAATGCTGTAAAATGTATATCGATAGAGTGATAAAGGCTTTGTTATAGAGTATTTAATCATATTTGATTTAATTTTGCTAATTGTCGCGGTATGGAACGCGAACTAAGTGATTTAGTATAGGAAAATTACTGTATACAATAAAGGTGAGTCCAGATTAAGTCCACGTCCACATTATTACATTTAACATTACATATAACATCATACATTTAACATTGCTGTATAACATTGCGACATAAAACATATTATCGTCCACACCAATATTATTATAAAACTTGTAATTTATCTATACTATAGTCTGGACTCGCCTTTAGATACTGAAATACAAAAATGTGCGGTTGACATGACCTCTCAAGATTCTTACTATTTATTTTAATCAAGAAAAACGTTATTACTACTTTGTTCACATTTGTAAGATAGTATTACGTTTGACATAGTAATTGTAAGGCTATGTACTGACCGCAGTCTGCCTCGTCGGTGCCGTCGACGCAGTCCACGTGCATGTCGCAGCGATAGTGCGGTGGGATGCAGTACGTCTTGTTCCACACGTACTGGCCGCACGTCAGCTGGCCGGCGTCACACTCGGGGGGCGCTGCCGGGAAAGTACACAATGAGCATAGTTGTTTTTATGTTAAAATGGCCGGCACACAAGCATACAGACTGTCTTGTGGTAAGCAGCCACCGTATAGACGCCAGTGACACTGACGTGCCACTCGCGCGCTGTCAACCCTAATTCCCTAACCTATCCCGTGTGCTTTGGCGACCTTACTCACCAACAGAAACACAACAACACAACAATGTAGTGTTATTTGCCTGTGGTCTTCTCATTCTGTAAGGTACTACCCCAGTTCGGGCTGCTCCAAATTTGAGCGGCTACTCCGCTGTGCCCTACCTCGACTAAGTTGCTACAAAGATTACTCAAGATTCACTAGCCCGAGAGCCAAAATATTTCTCTCTACGTAAATTTAATTACTATGTAAGTAATTCAAATGCTTATTCATAAGATTATGCCTACGTCGAACAGTGGACGTCTCTTGATGATGATAAAATATTCCGGTTTTATTACAGTCAAATATTTTCTTAACCCAGAAATCTCGTCTGACCCAGCTCAAACTACCTTTTTTTAAACTTAATACATATTGTAAACAAAATCCTATGTGATAATTCTAACCCCGATCCGCAATCATTTTCGCCAATAGCTAAAATATTCAACTCACAGCCCCAGAATCAATCGTGTATTAGTTTATTACTGGGCACGAAGTCTCAATCAGCGGTGCCATCACTCAGACCGGGGTCTTGCCCTTGTGTCTATAGTAGTAGTCTGGATATAGTAAGATTTACGTAGCCGGGAGTTTGGCTTAAATGTTTATTTAATTACGTATTATTAAAAACGACTTGAACCTTTTGGGTGTGTATGTGTACAATATAAATATTTATACATCGTTCGTTGCTGAATTTAAACTCACTCTCTCTATTGAGAAGTAGAAATCTAATGATGAAATGATGTGTCCCGTCCCTATGGTCGAGGTCATTCAGGTGCAAATTGAATTTTCGCGCGGTCGCCGGAGAAACGGAGCCGTATTAGAGCAGGCATTTGTAAATAGGATTTGTGAGCTTTCATGGTTCGAAGGCAAATCAAATGCAATGAATTAGGTGCTTATCTACGAAGAGACCACTTTGTATTAGAAAATAGGGAACGTTTGCTGTTTGTACCTAAAATATCGTCATATAGCTCTGTCTGTCTTTTCTCAAATTTAAATTAAATCTTATACCACTCACTTTCCGAGTTAATAAGCGTGCTACGATCTTATAACTTGAAAATTTGCAGAGTATTTTTCATTATGTGTAAGAAATATATTAATTTAAACTAAATGTTAGTAGTACAGGTTTTATTTCTCTAAAATCTTTTATGTATTATTTCAAATTCTATATCTATCTACAGGCTATAGATAACTTACAAATAATAGTGATGTTTGGAAACATTGACGCCAAGCGAGCTGGTGTACGATAGTTTTTAGTAATATCGGGGAGGGGATATCAAGCATGAATATTTTATTCGATTTAACTACCAGTACCTATCTAGTTATTTCGAAGTGGAGCCACAAAAATATGAATAAAATCTAAATTTGTAAAAGGTTATAGGTAAGTACCAACTTTTAAATGAAACAAAGAGCTAATTGAGATTATAATTGCAAAGCAAGCCCTCCCTCCCAGCATTTCTCACTGGCGAAGTCGCTGGCCGTTCATGTGACGTGTGACACGGCACTAAGCCTATTTTTCTCGACGCCATTTTGGCCCGCCCCGGGAAATGTAGCGTTGTTGGCGCGAAAAATTGCACTGTCATTTCTCATGTGCAACTACAAAAGTTAGCCATTCACTTCGCGTTTGATGACGCTGTGTTCATTCTGTCTTGAATTAAGATTTGTTGCAAAGAACTTTGCGAAGTGTTTTTATGTGGAATATGATGTTAAAAGTTAGGGTTGTTTAAATTTTCTACGTTTTTAGGGTTCCGTACCTCAAAAGGAAAAAACGGAACCCTTATAGGATCACTTTGTTGTCCGTCTGTCTGTCTGTCTGTCTGTCTGTCAAGACCCTTTATCTTAAGAACGCGTGGACGTATCAAGCTGAAATTCACATGAAATACTCAGGTCTATTGTCCCTTTAAGCTGTGAAAATATCAAACTTCTATACCAAGCCAATCAAAAGATACAGCCAATTATGTCGATATTTTCAACAAATTTCCGACACTCGCAAAGGAATCAAAACCTACAGGATACTTCCCGTAAACTCAGAATCTTGAAATTTGGCATGAAGCATTGTCATATAATGCAAATATAGGAAAAATTGCGAAAATCACATTTTTTTAGTTATATAATATAATAAAAATATTTTAATAAAATGAAACTTACTACCTTATTTCTCACGAACGAATAAAGGTATCAAATTGAAATTTATACCAAATACCCTAAGTCTATTGTCCCTTTAAGCAGTGAAAAAATCAAACTTCTAAATTAACGCGATCAAAAGATACAGCAGTTTATACCGAGGAACCCTCGGTGTGCTAGTCTGACTCGCACTTGGCCGGTTTTTTTTTCCTCTATTTACTTCGTATGCGCATGATTAGTATAAATTATAGCCTATATGTTATTCTGATTTATGAGCTATATTATTGTAAAGTTTCATTGAAATCAATTCAGTAGGTTTTGCGTGAAATAGTAACAAACATACATCCAGACATCCATCCATACATCCATATAACTATCGCGTTTATAATATTAATAGGATAGTAGGACTACAGGACTAGTACTAACTGCCTCAGCACATGCTGAGGCAGTGCCCTAATTGGTCTCGCACAGGACTCCACTAGTTGTTTGGTGTATTTTGTAGTTTCTCTGTATATGCTCTGTGTGTACCAATAAATGTTTTCTTTCTTTCTTTCTTACTACGAGAGAATTCAATAAAACCAGTTAAAACGGTAAGGTAGTCCTTTTTAACTGACTTCAAAATTAAAAAAATAAAGTTATTTCATCAAATCAAATCGTAATGACACTGTCAAAAAATAAACATAGTAGGCAAGTAAACTTGGCGTACGGACATTACTGTACATACATTTGAGCAAATGTATTAAAAAAATAAAATCCAAATTGAATTAAAAATAATTTTCAGAGTTCAGTTAAACAAGTAGTAGCTATAAGTGAATATGTGCCTTTAAATCTATATTTCAGAGAAGTTAGGTTGTAAGAGATGATGCCCTTCATCATCATCATCAACAGCTCATAAATAATGTCCCCACCGAGGGGTTCGAGCCTACCCCACATAAGGGGCAATTTGGCCTAAGTCTCAACCACGCTGGCCAAGTGCGGGTTGGTCGACTTCACACACAACCAGGGATGGTAAAGAGAGTTTATTGCACTAAAGTTAAAGTAATGCATTTGTATATAATAATCATGTCGAGTGAAGTGCTCGTAGATAGCTAATACATTTAACGTAGAAATTTATGGGATTTCCCAGTCTTCAACTGTTACTCCTGATAAGTACAGAAAAGAAAATGTTTTTGTGCAACTGGCAACCGCACGGGGCTCCAGACACGCGATACGACAGTAAGCGCAAAGTAATTGACACTAAGCCTACTCGCTTGGCTTGCTGTAACACTTACGGTCGCCGAGAATGGAAAATACTGGCTGTCAATCGGTTGCAGGGATAGCAGCGGATATTAAATAAGTACAAAATACTCATAACCGCAATATAGAAAGATAAGGTAAAGCAATATTTTGTTTATCTTTTGAAAGCTTTTATCCGTCCTCTTTTACTGATGGTAAACGATCGGTCGAAGGTGGAAGCCAGCTTCACCCGGACCATCGCCGCCGACGTCCGGCTATATCATTAGGTGTTCCAATCCAAAGGTTCTAAATTATAAAAAGCAAGCTTTAATGTTACCCCAATTTCGAACTAAATAAAATATTGTATCTAGGTAAGGCACAACCATCAACGTTTTAACCTGTCGATTTTGAAGCAGACTCTATCCAGTAAGATAAAGTCTACTTACCTAGGAAGATAAATAGATAGCTTAAATCGTATCACAAGATCATATTATAAACGTGAAATTTTGTATAGATGTTTGTATGTATGGATGTCTGGACGTGTGTTTGTTAGTATTTCACGCAAAAACTACTAAGCGGATTTTAATTAAAACCACAGTAGTATAGCTCATAGATCAGAATAAATATAAGCTATAATTTAACCGACATAAACGAGCGCGAACCCGCGGGCGACCACTAGTTTAAAATACTTAGACCGCAGTTACATAATGGCACTCTGGATTGTTGTAATTTTTCTGAAGTTTTGGTGAGCTCCTCTGGATTGAGCACGGTTGGGTACCGTTTCACAACAGCCTATATAACTCGACCCACTGCTGGGAAACAAGGCCTCTCCTTGCCATCGAAGGAGGTTTAGGCAGTAGTCCACCACGCTTGTCCAATACGGATTAGTGGACGGAGTATAAGGTGATACCCCTTTTTCTGATGCATTAGTCGCCTTCTACGACACCCATTGGAGGATATGGGGTGATGCTATTCTACTCTGCCGGCATCACACGGGTTGGTACCGCTTCCAAGCAGGCAAACTTTATGGCAGTTAACCATTCTTTTTAAATAAAAAAGCCGGACAAGAGCGAGGCGGACTCGCCCACCGAGGGTTCCGTTGAAATTTGTAGTTACAACTTATTATAAATAGTTCAGGAATCGAGTCTCGCAGTTTTCTCCCAAGATTCAGTTTCCAAAACCTTATTGTGTTTATAATTTGTGATTGTACTAACAGTTCATACCTAAGTTAGTTACGTAACATAATTAAAGTTGTTTTTTACTTAAATCTCTAAACCAGATTTGTAAGAGGTGCCTGAAAAAAGAATAAATAGTATCGCATTGTACATCAAAGTGCCATGTAGAATTGTCGGGTTCGGTTCAGCGCCATCTATTAGCGACGTTGCGAACCTAATGTCTTGAGAGTGTCGAAATATAAGTTTTTTGTGGCATAAACAGCCGTAGGTATCGTCTTTCTGCGTTAACTTAGAAGTTTGTTTTTTTCTCAGCTTCTAGGAATTGTAGACTTAAGTATATGGTTTTAATTTCAACTCGATACCTCCACTCGTTGCCGAGATAATATAACGTACTTTAAATAAAGACTATATTTTATATGATTTAATTACAAATGTATAGTTTTCAGAGTGTTCCCTGTATTTATAAGACAATATTACTTGCCAAATTTCATAGTTCTAAGTCAACGGGAAATACCCTATGAATTTGGATTCCATTGAGAGTGTCAAAATATACCTACGTTTATAAACGGCCATATCTTTTTTTCCATTAAATAAGAAGTTTGATTTTTTCACAGCTTCAAGGGACTGTAGAAATGAGTATATGGTATTAATTTCAACTGTATACCTTGACTCGTTCCCGAGTCTTGACAGACAGACAGACAACAAAGTGATCCTATAAGGGTTCCGTTTTTTTCCTTTTGAGGTACGGAACCCTAAAAAGAGCAACGTTTATTCCAATGTTTCATTGGACCGCGTACATTTTGCGTGGTCCAACATCTGGCTGGCATGGACCCCGATCACAGTGATGCATGGGCCGCTCCGTCGACGCGCGCCTAGTTTACATGTGCGACTGAAGATTTATATTTCTGCAGCCCGCGATGTTTCTTTTTCTAGCTAGACAATGATAAGTGGACTTTAATTAAAATTTTAAATTAAAACTTTTTTGGAGACCACAATGAAGCGTCGCGTTGTATTTCAAGTGTTGGAGGGTCGCTACAAAAACTTTGCTGACTCTAATGAAGGCTCTGGATTAAGTTACAAGAACTGTTTCCGCCTGCATTAAACAGCAAAATAAATGGGACACGTGAACAGGAAGAACAATTTTATTTTTGTATCAAACTTCATATTTTTATTAAGCTCCGATTGTTCGATATCGGTTGTGTTCGGTGTCTCATGCCTCTCTAAGATTATTGACGTCTGTGTTAACGTTTCAGGGTTTCATTACAACCTAAGAAAATACATTTTTACAAACACATTTAATTTTTACAAATTTTCTTCAACGGAATGTATAAAACTATCATTTTTACATATCTTTGTTCCCTTTGTTACGCTCCAAACATTTGTTTTTCCACTTAAGCCAATTAGAGTCGCATTAACACACGTGTAAAGACATTCAACATTTTCTTTCTCTGGACACGTATGTAGGAAAACAATGTTGGGCAAATATACATTTACAACTGCACACAAAATTCTAGAGCAGATGAAAATGAAACTTTTTCAGAGGGCTTATTTACCAGCTGGGTCCTGAGAGGATTGGAAACTTCCCACCATCAATCATTCCCGCAGGTATACCTACTTTTGGCCGATTTTACCAGTTTCTATAACAAAATGCCTTTATGGCAAATGAACTAGCAACTGCTTTTGTTGATATAATTTTTATTGTGTATGATGCTTTTATGGTGTTAAAAATATTTTCTGACAGATAAAGGGCAAGTGTAAGAAACAGCAAATGGGACACCTGATTGTAAGCGAAACTGTCACCGTACCTAACCCTTGCAACATGAACGTATCAGTCACGCGGTATTTCTTGTTCTTATATCTGACTGGTCATTAATTATACAGAGATTATTATTTTATACTGAACTGTGAAAGCTCGCTTTGAAACTCAATCGACAACTTTAACAAAATCGACGATTTAAAGAGGATTTTCCTTTTCTGTCCGAGCTCAAATTCTTGATTAAGGCTTCACTAGACTATAATTGTTCGAGAAGACAGTCAGTTCCAATTTGAGTGTGGCAGCACATTTACACGAGCGTTAATACTTCAATCAAGGTGATTGACGTGCAATATTTACAGCATACACTTCCATTTCACTCCTGTGTGAAATCAGCTCTGTGAATGAGTGGATTTTTGTGTCGGTTTAAACATTTTCTTATTATATCTACATATAAACACGCGTATTGTGTTGTTACCTTGCTTTCTCTTCAGTATATTTCAATCCCTAACAAACCTGGCTACCAACATTATCTTACCAATCCCCTCTCCTTCAATTACCTTTTCCCTCATTCTCTGAGAGATATAATATAGTTTCGTTACGGAAAAGATTTTATTATCGATCGACTTTATAATATGAGTTTTAAGCAGCCATTTAACTAATAAACATTTGAGTATTCTGCGGTAAGTCAAATCCTTTTTTTAGAACAATTAGTATTCCACGTGCCTCATTTAGGCAAACATTCTACATAACGTTTATACTTTAGATTAAGGAATGGAAAAACAATATGTCTTTTTCATCTACCCCACAAAACCGGAATAAACAGTCCACGACTCGTTCACGAGCCAAACAAACAAAGAGAAACCAACTAAAATTCACCGTTTCTATAAATTGCTCCTATGCTACGTAATGGACAGACAAAGAGAAATATCTATTTTTATAGAATATATTTTTATTCAAGGGTATTATGTTTAAGACGTCTTCAAACAAGTTATATAAAAGCTTATAAATAACATCCACGTGTCAACAATTCTTACAAAAAAAACCCTACATAATAAAATAAATAAAATAAAAATATGCCTAAATGTACCACGTTAGGTACACAAAAATTACTCATCGTATATTTTTTTGAAAACGAAGAATTGTATACAAAATCCTCAACAGTTACAAATAAACTTAAATACACAACGCTAATCTTATTAAGACCAAGTGTACACCATGTCGCGAATACACGCGCGCGTGAATGTTGTCGCACTCGTCTGCGGCAGTGTTGAAGCGACGCGATTCCTGTCCTGCTATTAATTACTGACGCGCTAATATCGCCATGAATTATTCACGTGCATTACGGTTTAGTACGCATTATGATCTTGATTAGTGTTAACAAAGGACTCGAATAGTTACTGGTTTCATGGCGTTGAATTATATTGTTTTGTTACATTAAAGAGATGCAACCCTTTTTATATAGATAGGAGAGAGGTAGCTAGCTACTTCTCTAGGACGCTCCAATTACAGTTACGTTGTTGTTTTCTACTCGTCTTAAAATACAGACAAATAGAGTAAAGTATATCTAGAGACATGTCGAATTCGTAAATAATGATTAGAGTACTTATACTATTTGTTGAAAATAAAAGAGTAAAAACACTACATTAGATAAGAAACTTAATACGACAAATATAACTATGAGAAAAGTAAATAACGAACAAACAATTTTAGCGTTTAACTTGATTATACACAGCAGCTCCGCTCATGTTAGTATCGATTTTAGTGTAACTTTCGTGAGAATATAACCTTCTTGTCACATCAATCATATATCAAAATTCATCAAAACAGGTTAAGGGGATTAGGCATGCCAATGTAACAAACAAAATGATAGCATTTTTTAATACTACGTGTAACTAGTTATGGTTGTATGCTGCTAAACTGCCTATTAATGCCGTCATTAAAGTAGACTAATACAGCATGGTATAGTTAAATCGCATATACCTATAGTAGGTAGTAGGCACGCCGTAATTCGCGCGATTAATCGGCATTGCGTCGAGACGCGCGTATCAGTCAGCCGCGGCCGCGTTAATCCGCGCGATATTGCGCCGCCCCGCTTTAAAGCTTGGATTACCTTTGAGAATTGATACTTAATATATTTTGAACGCAATAACTTTCAGATGAACGTTTTAGAACTTAGTTGATTTTATAATTTAGGGAATCTGCTGTGTGTAAAATGATGCTTTTATCTATTTCAATCAGAATCAAAAATTTCTTTATTTAAATGGACGCTGCTAATTAGATACTTTTAAATCAACAAAGCCCTACCACCGCTCCGGATAAAAAATAATAAAATATGCTATTTGAATAACTATTAATGCTGTTGGAGAGAAAACGGTGCAAAAAACTTCCACAAGATTACCCGCTTTCCGCTTCTTAACCTATAAAAACTAACAAAAAGATACCTACTTAGTGCGCCGTTTGTTAAAGAATTCATATTTATTTACTAGTACTCTATAATATTTCCAGATTTCCAATTTTAATAAATGAAAAGAATGTTTTACCTAATTGCTTTATTGGTGTATATTCTTGCCTGTCGTCTGCTTCTCTGTCTGTATGACCGCGCTAATATCATAGCTTACTCAGACTACGCTAATATGGTGAATGACTTAAATGGATTTTTTTGAAATTTTGAATGTTGCAAACTAAATAAATTGATTCGGAAATATTTTCACAAATGATCCAGACCTAGGTATCCTGTCAATGAATTATGAGATTTCCCTTCTCACGACAAGAAGAGGTCGATGGCGCCACGGTCTTATGTTCTTGGTAACGATCACGAAAGTTAAGCTACCAAGTGCGTGGTCGGTACTCGGATGGGTTCCCAAGGAGGGTTGGTGTCAGGTAGTCACACGGCCGTAAAAATCTAATGCCAAATCCTTTAGCAGTATTATCGATATCAAGACTTATTGCACCGACCCCAAATAAATCGTGAGCAGGGTAAGAGAAAGAAGAAGATACTCACGACAAGACTGGTACTCGTCCTCCCCGTTGTCGCAGTCCCGCTGGTAGTTGCACACCCACAGCGCGGGGATGCAGCGGCCCTCGGGACACCGGAACATGCCCGTCGGACATATTGTGTCGCCTGCCAACAACACCATCACGGTTAAACACTAATACTGACATTTATTACGAACTACTATTACATTATCACTGGGAATAGGGATAACAAAAACATACAGTTAAGTAATATAAAGTTAGTTGAAACTCAAATTTTTATTTAATACTGTAAATAATAGGAATAAGACATTTAAACAATGTGCTGTCTATTTCGGTACTGCGCCATATCTATGTATCCATTTCTCATGTTGCAATGCGAGCGAAGAAGCGGGTTATCATCAGAACAATCAGTCAGTTGTAAAAATACAGTCCTAAGAACCTTATAAATTAATCAGATTCTACTATATAAAGTAAAGTTCGCGCCTACACGCGCTTCCAAAACGAACTATTACGCGCGTATAAAACGCTGGTCTGAAACCACCCTTAGAGGTTTTACTATCAATAACTACTCGTAGTGTAAGTTTTTCGTATAAAAAACGCTTAAGAGCTCAATTTGTATAGGAAACGCGAATAGCGCTCCTAGCGGAAAGAAACGCAAATTATGTTTCCCATACACGCAACTACAATAGTTACGTTTTTTTTATATGAAAAATACATACACTACGGGTATCTACAGCACGATTTAAATCTTAGGCTAGCGATATAAAATCGTGCTGCTCTTCTTACAAATTGTTATCGCCCTTTCTATGTTTGCAAATCAAATAATACATAGATTTTATACAATACATACAATTCATACAATCATTGTCATAATCCTATAAAGCGTAAAAATATTAACTTATGGTCCACACTTTCTACCTACTAATTTAAAATGTTGTGCATATATTTAATTCATATAAGCACTAGATTTAGATAAATGTAAGAAACTGTGTAATTTTTGTGTTTATATTGTTGATGTGCCTAAATAAATAAATAAAAATAAAAGCGTTGAGCAGAGCCAAAAGCCCTTGGTAACATTTGGCTATACAAAATAAATCCAATAATATGCAAGCAGTTAGAAATTCTTATTTTTTATCTGCGAAAATATTGTCTCGTTTGTCTAAAATATTTCCAGTTGATAATACAATTACATTTTCACATCACAATTTGGTTAGCTGTATCGAATCGAATATTTTTGTTGTTATTAAGTTAGCCAGGAGTTGGTATTTCCTCGGGGACGGCGGCCAAGTTTGATTGGACCATAATACGAGTTACGTGTCAACTATTATTATAGGTATCTCTTGCTATAATATTAATTGATATTAATGGTTCAGTGCTGCCACGTGAGTATAGATCCGTGCAAGATGGATGATGATGGTGCGTAAGGATATAGGTAATTGATTTTAATATTAATCGAGATTTCACTTACATGATAATATAATTTCAATTACGTGTTGTTGGGAAACAATCAATAGCCTGACACGAGCCAACTAGCGCTACCAATAATAATAAATTTTGAGAAATCCGAATCCTGAATCGGCCACGATCTTCAAATAAAATCAATTTTGAGAAATCTGAATCGGCCACGATCTTCGCAAGCCGACGACATACCTTTTTAACTAACATTACCTTCCATTGTTTCGTTTAGTTTTTGGTATTTTTCCACTTTTGACACACCTAAACCCATTTTATAACTTAATGGAAGAGAAGAACACAACGCAAACAATTGTAGAGTAGTACAATAAATATTAGACTTGTCATAATGTGATTCTGGCCGTTTTACTTTTTCAAAATTGTTTAGAAGTTGTTTTAAATAAAACGATGGCGCTGCTAGTTGCCTCAAGTCAACCCCTTAAGGGCGTGCACTTGATTTACGTTAAAATTGTCACTTTTTGTGGATTTTTCAGGCCTAATTTTGAAGCGATGTGAACAGATTTTGCAAAGAAATTATATATTATAGGAAGACTAATGCTTGAATAAAACCACTATAGAGATATATTTTAATTTACTCCTATAGCGCTGTTTTACGAAAATGCAGTTCGGAGCTATCTGTCAGATGAAATACCAGGATTATTATAATGGCTAACAATACTTTGCGAAAATTGCTTTTCCAATAGAATATACACTATTTTAAACCACTATAGAGCCCAAATAACTAAAATATTGAGATAACATATTAAAAAGGGATACCAAAAATATTTATAAATTGGTAAATTTTAATGACGATTTTTACAATGTATTTGAAATTAAACTCCTTTAATGTACTTATTTTATTAAAATACATATAATACTAGACATAATAATGATATACATTGTTAAATGCACTCGGATATTTTAAATAAGTTAATGAAAAATTGTCTAAATCCGAGCTCGCAGGCATTTTTTGATCGTACACCCCGGGTCTTCCCAGCTAGTGGACTTATCGCTCTGCGAGCATTGTCTATGTATGTATGGGGTCACAAAAAAATATTATTGGTACTTCGATGAATGCACGCTCTTAAGCTTTTTGATATTTAGAGATAAGTTTTACTTTTATAATTAATATACATTAATTATAAAAGTGATCTCCATTCGATTATACAGATTAACATTGATAGAATCTACTACGGATTTATCAACAAACTGTTTTATTTGGATTGTAACGGAACGGAGGTCCTACCCCTAAGAGAAAAAATAATAATAAATAAATGAAAAAAAAAAAAAAAAAGAAAAAAAAAATACATTTTATTTGCTTTTGATATTCCTCGATTAAACAAAGCACCAATATAATTTATTAATAGGGAAAAGGTATGCGTATAAAAGCACCATCTAGTGTCGAATTCATGAACTATCTTCTGAACTTGAGAACTTAATGCCATCTAGTGTCGGGAAGAGGAACTATAAAATAAATGGAAAAATCGGGAAGTATTGGTATTTATTAATTTTATTTGCTAATGTAATAAATTGGCCAGAGCTACACTACAATAGCAAGAAATAATATAAAAATAATTTTAAACATGCAAACTTACAAAAAATAAGCTATGTTAGGCGACAAACTGTCTCTTCTTGTGGTCCCCGGGGAAATTGTATGGAAATTATATTAATTATTATTAATAATTATGTTTATTAGTTGTGGCCGCCTCTCCTTTCATTGCCTTTTCTCGTGAATTAAGTAAAATGCATCAACAGGGTTTCTGAAATCAAAAATTGGAAGAATAAAACATAGGTAGCTAATTAAATACAGACTTTGACATTCATTACAATAATCAAAGTTTAATTGGAGAAAGGGAATGCTAGGTAGTTAGAAATAGGGATATAGTTGTCTGTATTGTGTGGTAATAATATTTATTGAGAGCAATTCCAGTTTGGTGAAAATAATTTATGGGTATAATAAAGGATGAATGAGCAAGTTATAATGGCCGAAATTTTGAAAGAATGATTTTTTTCATGTCTCAATACTTTTAATAAACTTATACTAATAGTGGATTACATACCTGCTTAGGTTTTATAAGGATTTGAAGGAAAAAATTTAAGTGAACTTTTGTCCCTTTGGCTAAAATCGATTTTCGCTTCTCAATTCTGGAGCGGCTACTGAAACAGTAAGAGTTATATATTTTTAAATAGATAATTAAATTCTACATGAGAAAATAATAAGAATTTAGGTTAATTTATTACCTTATAAAAAAAAATCAAAGAAATTAAAGAAAATGAGAAGTGAGTAAAAGTCAGAAGAGATACCAATATAAAGAATGTTACCTATTTGGGTTTGAAAATTGGTTTGGTAATGTAGGACACTGTTAGATAAACAATAATTACGATTTAATGTAAATTATTGTTAAAACCTTAACGTTTTTAATAAATAATGTTAAATAGTTCGTTAAGATTTCTTCTCGTATAACTCGACCAAGGTTAGGAGAAAACGTCGGTTATATAAGGTGCATAATAGGTTCTTGGCTGTTGTATTTGGTCAAGTTATAACGGGGGGTTTATGGTGCCCTCTGGTGAGGAGAAATCAACGAATAGGAAATCGGTAAGTTAAAGCTGCCAACTGAAAATTTGCAAAGATATTTTGGAGTAACCAATTGAATTACGGGGAAAGTGCGAAATTTGATTATGATAGGAGGAAATTGGTAGCGAAGTTCAGGCTGAATTCACTGAGGGGGGAAAATTTAGGAGGGGATTTTTGGGGGTATAAAGGAGGTTTTCAGGGGGGTTCTTGGTTCTTGGATCATAGTTCGGCGGAAGTAGGGGAGAGTCTGCAAGAGTAGTACTCTGGGAAAAAGTCCTACGGGGAACCTCTGTCGGTGAGAATAACGATATTGGCGGGCGGTTCCAGACCCTAAGGTAAGTGTAGGATTGGGGTAAGTGCTTTATAAGAAATTTTCACTTGTCTTTGTTGCTCAATTTTTGTAACTATTTGAATTATTTCACGGCTATTTGCGGATTTGGTATACGTTATGTTTATTTTACGTTCTGTGTGTTTTATATTTGTTTTGTTGCGGCTTACGTTTATTATATGAAATGTGTGCGGTCTATTTTACAGGAATTTTCTCGTTTAAAATTACTTTTTGCGGAATGATGTGGCGATTTGAATTATTTCACGACTACCTACGGATTTCATATCGGTTATTTATTTTACTGGTTATTATATTTGATGTGTTACGGCTTATTTATTATATGAAATGCGTGTGATTTATTACGATGTTACGTCCTATATTGCGTATAGGGTGCATTGATTTTATTATTGCGTTAAATGCGGCACCCCGATGTATTCCCTATCTTATGTTGCGTTGTGCGGTTATTTTATTTTATTATGCGAAGTGTGTTTTATTTCTTTATTTCAGCTATAATTTGGTTTACTGATTAAACAATTTAAATGGGTTGTTCAGGAACCTTGATCTATCTTCCCTACCTAACGTTGAGCGGTTGTTCGCATTTTATTATACGAAATGTGTGTTTTACTTCCTTGTAGCGTATTTATTTTATGTTATAGATTTCGGTTGTTTTATTTCATTGTTGCGGCTTTCTATAGGTAATATAAGCTCCTTGGTTGCGGCTATATCTATTTTACGGTTTATTGTGTTATGGCGGTCCTTATAATATTATATGTTGTGTGTGTGTTTTATTTCCTTGTTGCGACTATATCTATTTTACGGTTTATTGTGTTATTGCGGTCCTTATAATATTATATGTGTTGTGTGTGTTTTATTTTATTGTTGCGGCCTTTGTTTTATTTTACTACTTATAATTGCGTATTACGTGCCTATAATTTGTTACGGAATGTATTTATGTTAGCGGCTGAGAAAACCCTTTGGCGTTGATTTAGGGGTTTCTATGCAACCTTTATATTTCATGATTTTAATTGCGATTTACGAAACATTTTATCAAAACCTTATCTACCTACTCTGTGACTGATTTATACTTATTGCATTTCTACCTACTTAACCTTTATTACCTTTTATATTCTTCGTCTACAAGCTATTTTTAGCATGTTAGGGAGATTTTACCTACGTATTTATGCGGATATAATCGATAGATTATTACCTACCTACATGTGTATTTTATGAAACAATTTACGGCTACCTTCTACCTGCGATTGAATCGGAAAAATTGGTGAATCATTTTCGATCTACCTACATAACTTCCTACAAAATGGGTACGGCTATTTTATTACTCGGCTTGAGTTATCAAATACGTCTCTCTCGATTGAAGCTGGCTTCCTTACATGTTACGGTCGCTAGTCTTCCGCACTGTCGATGTTATTTAGAGAGATTCATCGCTATAATAATTATGTTCGTTTCTGATCAAATAACGCTAACTCGTCAGACGCCAAGTTATCCTATGGATAACCAACATGTTCCAGATAAAATACAACCCCATTGTTCTACTTTTAAACTACGATTTATTCATCATAATATCCATTTTTGGATTCTACAGTTCCAGATAAATTACCAGATATCCTGAACCTATAACCAAACCTTTCTAATCCAAATCGACCGAATTTTATAGCAGAATCCTTGAAACTGCTTACTTTATCAATAAATAAAAGGTCGCAAGTCCTTGTAAAAATTAGTAGAAATGGTTAAGTACCTTATATGGCTAACCAACCTCAAATATGAAGGTAGTTTACGGACATTTCACCACGGAGTTATACACGAGTTTATTTACGGTGTAGTTTAAAATAAATAAGTCGTTATTTGAGAGACTTGTGTTAACCGAAATAAACTCGATACTCTACAATGAGGAAAGACTAGAAAGCACACTCCACATGCTCCGAAAATGTCGAAGGTGATTACCTTTGGGCGAAATCTCTGAACGCGTAAACAATTACGGTGAACTGAATGATTCTTGTTCGAACCTAAAAGGGATCACTCTGGAATTTAGAAAGGGATATATTGCAACCCACTGGCAATCCATGAATCGCCGTGGTACCTTCTGGGTCATAGTAGTGGCAATATATTGAGGTTAGTGCATTGCATGGCTGTCATTGAACATTGCTTCAGACGTCATTGTTGTTCCATTGCGTGCGGATGAATATTGTGCCCCGGATGCTTAACTCACAACTAAGCTTCCTTATATATTTTGATTGGCGCTAACTAGCTGGTTGTGAAGGCTAGCGGAAACGCTATTGCTCATCCGTCGTGTGCAGCACAAAATTCAGACCCCTGGGACGCCTAACTCTCACTTACGTTCCCTTACAGAATCTGGAGTTACCTGTGAGAACCATTTTCATTCACACTGGGGATTGTTAGAAGTTTGGTGATATCAACCTTATTATTACCTTCTATCATTTTGGTCTAAAACCACACCACACCACACATTCCATGGGAGAATGTCAATAAACATATTTTCATATTTGCGATTCCATATTCGCGAAGAGAAACTTCCTGTGGTTCTGGAAGGGGAGGATGCATCGACGTGGTCTGGCATTCACCGTGTTTAGGGCGCAGGATGGGGCCTTACACTTTCTCATATATTTAAAATGCCAATATTTAATTAAACACAAATTATCGACTAGAGTAGTGGATATCAAAAGTTACACTAAGGACACAGCTTTACATAATCTCATATTAAAATCTTATAAATTCTTCTAATTTACTATTAAAGATTATGCTTTTACTCTATAATAAAATGTTATCCTTTGATCCTATAATATCAGTTGTACCTTCCTACAATATCCATACAGGATTCCGGAGACAAACCAAAAGTATTTAGACCTTTCCCATCATCAATTCCTTCCCATTCCATTTTCCTTCCAAATACCTATCTTTATCTTATCAACAAAGTCATGTTTCATAGTAAACCTATTTCAGATGTTTATTTTCATAGGAAGTAACTTTAGCCGTCATTTATAAGCCCGTATAGGTACTAAGTGCATTTCACATACCTCACAAAAAGAACTTAGGGTTATCTACATCACAACTAGAGTCCTACCATTACTAGACGATCACTTATTTGGCCAAATTAATAAATTCAATAATTAATTAATTATAAGAAAAAAAGTTACTTAGACTGGTATTGATTACTTATACATATTTGTTATAGGTAAATATAAGTAAGTACATACATTGCTCTTTTTTGAAGGGGGGGTTATTACAATAACAATTCTCACACACTGCAATCCGCCGCGCCGTTTTGTAATACGGCGTGTTATACGGTCCGCCTGCGACATACTACAGTTCACTACGTTAAAAATCTTGACTGGAATAAATTTGATGGTATTAATAAGGTACAGACGGAGATGTATGGAAGAGGAAAACATAATTAACAGGGTATTAGGGCAGGCAAATGACGAATCAAGTAGGTAAGTACAGGCTGCGTTGTGGGTTCGATTTGGGCCCTAAATAACATTTATTAGAATAATTTTTCAATTCTTCTTGTATCACCTCTAGCGCTGTTATTACTTGCATGTTTCAGATTTTGTATCTTCGGGCGACTGAAGTGCGGAGTCTACCGTGAATACATCAAGCTCAGATATTTGTGTTCTCTGTTTGTTTTAAACATTTGGTAGCTTCTAATTTGCATCTTCGGCTCTATTATAAATTGCTGACTGTGTAAGCATATGTTTAGTTACATGGGAAACAATGGATTGATACAACAAAGCTCACACCGCTATGCAATAAACTAAAATACAAAATACCGTAACAATTAAGTTTTCACTAAGCCGTTACGCAACAACAACAATCTATGTGAATTCAAAATAGTGTAGTCAGCGTTCATTTAACATTTTTTCTAACACAAAATTTCGTCATAATGTGCTGAATCATACAAATTTCCTTCAGTTTATAGCGATCATTTAAAATCACCTTGACACAGTAACATAAGAAAAGAAAAGCCCTTACACAAAAACAAATTCACGACTAAAATGAGGGTTTACTACTATGGAAACGAGACGTAATTAAACGAAATTGATGTTGGAAATGTCTCGTAATAATAATATCATCTACGTACCGTCAACGTACAGCCGCGTTAACTAATCCAACAACAAATCTCCGATTACTAATGAGATCATAACGGCCAGGTAAACTTCACAGCCGGCGGATATCCGCAATAATCGACCCTCCGATTGAGGCTCCAATAATCAAAGCGATTATTGTATCGTCTGATTTGTTATCCATAATGAATATTTGGTAAACAATTACTGTAGCTTGTTGTGGGCTTTTTATATCTTTTATCTAAACATGAGGGCAGGTTGGAGATTTATTTCGTTGTAATTTTTAAAGCTACAATAAATTATATCTCGGACACGGTCCATGTTTGAATCCGATTCTCGAGTTATAGTTGTCTGTAGTTGCATATTTTTTGGGAAGTATTTAACTGCAAATCAAAAAATCTTCCTTTTGTATACCAAAAATACTGATTACACAGCAAAATAAATAACCCTAACCTACCAATCACCCAGATCTGTAGGACATTAAGACATTGGACTCTCCCAAAAAAGATGCACTCCGCCTGGTCATAATAAGCCCTAACCAACCTTTTTAATTTACGCCCGGGTAAATTTGATCTGCAATCAGTATGTTTGATGAATATAAATTGATGGATGATAATTTTCAAGATGTGCATTTAAATAATATCGACTTTATGTATAAAACTATCCACTTTGTAGTCTTATTTTATTATGTACCCATAGTTTCATTGTTTTAATGATACTTACTTGAATTTGGTTTTAAGAAAATTGGTATTGCAGTAAAAATAACACGCAATTTCTGTAACACATCCGCTATTTAGTTCGGAAAATCATTTTGCACTTCTAAAACCTCTTATTCTTTAGTCTTAATTATTTAAAAAACTTGTACGTAGTTACTGTCAAATCCAGGAATGAGTAAAGTTTTACGAATTACAAACAGACTGGACGAAAGTAAGTATTCTTGTGGAAGCCCAAAACAGCTTCGGGCGCTAAGTGTGCAAACTTAAAGCGTGTTTTAATTAACAACGTCACGGCTGTAATGGCGAGAACGTTCCGCGGAACAAACATACATAACGCGCCGGCTGCCAATTAGACACAAATTACACAATATTTTGATATGAAGCCCTGAGATGGTAATGACGTAGGGTTGTCAACTTTTTAGGCTTAAATTTGTAAGCCGCATCGACGGCTTAGTGGTTTGCCCATCGGCTTCAGTTCAAAGGCATGATCCTTTGGGTAATACAAATCTGTGCAGGGTTTTGGTTGGTGGTAGAGCATTTATCCGTAGGCCTAGCTAGCTAGCCACATCTCATTAAACTCTGTTGCCATAATATTAGTATCAACAATATTGTGTCTGACAAATTAGTGATAAAATAGCTGCTCTTACAGTGTTAAAGGGTTTTGGACGTAGCTGGTTCCCACTTTATCTTCGATAGTGAAAAAGAACTTATTCGAGATGACGAGTGATTAACTTGGGTACCAGCTTAATTTAAATGTTAATATAAATAGGGTTGTTTTCAATAATCTTAAATAAAGAGACGGAATAACCGTTTTTAGGTCTCTAGATAAAAAAATTGGTTGTCTGTAAAGTCGGTTTACTGACGATAGTTGAACGTGACAACGTCTTAAGAAAATACTGATGGAATGGTAGCATTTTTCAAAAGAAAAATTTAATTTCATTTGTTTTGCCGGCCTTACATGGAACGCATCAGAGCGAGGTAACGCCGCATGCGTCATGTTTTTTCGTGCGTGCAGCCGGCTCTATCGAATTATAAGACTTTGTCACGTCAAAAAAAAATGTTTGTATATACTATAAATAATAGAGGCTGTTGATTACAATATAAAAAAAAATAAGTTACGATACTCCCCAAAGCTAGACCGAGCCCGAATGAAACGTAAGTACTTATATTAATCTATGCCGGCCGAATGAAGCCGATTGCTGAAAAATCACAACATTCCCGCGCACTCGACGACGACGACTAGAAGGTTTCATTCACATTTGAAATTCGAAAATGGAACAGAAAACACGTGATTGATTTATGGTCCGAGTCCGATATTGGTACTTTTTCGATCTCTAGCTGCACAGATAAAATACAGTTTGAAGTTAAGTGATGGACGCGAAAAAGATTATTAATCTTTACTGGCAAAGAGTAATTACGATAAATGCGGAACATTATTGCGTTAAAAAATAGAGTTTAATTCAAGAGATATTACGATGAATTTCAAATAAATAATATAATTGGCATAGCTTATGATAAATAAGGTTTAAAAATCAAGAAGTCTTTGAAAAGCATTTATTATTTATTACAGAATCGTGTTATTTTTACTATACGTTATAAAACAACAAATAAAACTCATAGTAAACTAAAGTAATTTACTTCGAAATCTAAATAAAACAATTCACTCAAGATTCAGAATATCTCAGTTTGAATAAAACAGCTACAGTGCTCTCGAATCAGACGAAAATAGTCCTTACAAGCCCAAGTGACGGCTCTAACGTCCGTAGAATAAGTTTGGCAGTTGGGTGACGGTCGTCAATCTGAGCCATTCATTCACATTCACTCGTTCATCGGTCTGTTGAATAAAAGATGGCAGCGTTCGTCTCGAGGGACAACTAACGATGTGGGAAAATGACGCTGTATTAAGGTAACAACAGCAGATAGCGAGACAGTTTACAGTAAGCTCCATTGAATTGTATTAACGGGGGAGGGATACACTCTTAGGACGTTATTTGTTTTCGTAAAATTTGAATACAGTTTTGTCCTGTATCTAAGGGCCTAAAATCTAAAGGATCATACAGGCATTTGCTGAATATTTTCCATTTCTATAAAAACAAATAAATATTGATACTAAAAATCCTGATTTTTATAAGTATGTAACAAAAATAATATTTTTTAGCAAATAGTAGGTAAAGGAAGAAATAAAATAGTCGCACAAACGACGAGTTGCCAGAAAGTCCCACGTTGGGCGCCACTAGCGCTGAAGTTCATGTTTCTTTCAGATAAAAGTACATCGTTCCACTGAGGTGTCAGTTTCTGTTTACGACCGACTTTTAGTATGTGTGTTATATCTTTCCGTTTAATGCGATGCCGGGAACGTAAGTCGCAACTCTTTTTTACGAGCAATAATATGAGTTACATTAGTTATAGTTTGTCGTAACTCGTGACTTGTTAGAGCGATATATGTCGCCGTAATGGTATTGTGTTTAGACTGACTCGCAGGATAACATGTGCCAGATGGGTAGAAATAACATCGAGCCGTAGATAATTGGTACAAGGTAATCTATATTACATACAAACGTATAGGTAGGTAATATGAAAATCTTTTTTTAAGCATCTGAGGTTCACTTCGCTAGCTTCTACTGGTGATAAATAATAGAATATTTGTCGAAAGACATCACTGGTGCTGCTTCACACGTCGTTTATTAAGGGCAATTTAAACAACCCCCTCTTATACTCCCTCCCTATCCCATCACCCACACAATACTATATACATAGTAGGAGGCACGTGACAATAAACCAGTTTTACTGTCGTCGCAGGGCTGTTACTGTCGACATTCGACGCGGAGGCGCTCCTAAGTGGCGAATAGCTACTTTAATACACATAGAAATGCTTAACATAACTTATGTTGATACGAGATTACTGCTTTTACTTGTCTAAAGTATAATTTTATGAATTCGGCGGCGCGTTTCGGGAATATTTCGTTTTAGGTGTTAGGGAATACGGCTTGCGGAGTGATAGACGCAAAAGATTTTTTATTGTGAACAAAAATAATGTATTTTGATTTAATATTTAAAAATCATCGCTACTATAATATAATCTCTAGTGCAACTTGCAGAATGTCTCCATTCAGGTATATTTCATAGTAGGGCTCAAGGAAGTCGTCGCAATAATGCGAGTGTCGCCGCGGGGTAAATACAGTATAAAGGGGTTGCACTCAAGAGATGAGTCTCTTAAGAGCCGCCAGGGCTTATTTCCCGGGAGCTGCGATGTTGAAACGTTTGTCAACTTGGGAGAAACTACTAAATAACCATGGAATCTCATAAACGTAATAAGCAAGTTATAAAACAATGGGCAATATTTCTACCTATTTGTTCCTTGGATTTGATGTCTTGAAGTAAGGATAATATTAATTTCTGTAATACAAATTGAAACTTGTTATCTATTAAAATGGTAGAATACCTAAATCGTTGAACATTTGTTATGCGAAGACTTCGCGGAAATGATTTGCATGCTGTTTACTTATGTAAACTGTGATGCGTAGGAAGTCAAAACTTTCATCTCGTAACACAAACTTCTATTTGTTTGAAAAAGTATAATGGTTTTTTGGTTAAGGTATGATACTGCATGGTGTCCACGTCCGGAAGCCTCCTCGAGGCAGACCCTGGTAACGTGGTGGGGAAACTTTCTCGGCGGGTGTGTGGCTCTTGATGTCAAGTGTGTTCGCTTGGCATTCGAAGTCACATGCCATCGTAGAGTTGTTTTTGTTTTCCCACCACGGCTAGTTCCGGACGGCCCTTTTCAGGGCCACGACCGCGCCCGAAGTCCCCCGGGTGCAGTCCGATGGCTGCTCCCAGTGTCCTCGTCAGGAGGACGCGCCATGTCGAGCAGCCGTCGGTGAGGAGGTGGCCTATAAGTCCGGCGTCGGCCAGCGGCCCACAGTGACTGGCGTTAGTCGGTAGACCCTGTGGGCTGCTGGTCACCAATTGGTGCACAAGGAGTTCCTAGACGGGCAGAGTTGGGACGGTCTCGGTGTAGTTGCGCTCACGTGCGCAGATCCCGAGCCGTCCCGCAATAGCGCACTGGAGGTCAGGCCGGGGAGGATGTTTAGTGGATATGGAGGGAAAGTCTTTACCTCGAGTCACACATATCCCCTGCGGTTGGCACCACCCCGCAGGTAGCAAAATGCATTTGACCTCCCCGTAAACGAAAAAAAAGGTATAATACTGCATAATATTTAAAGTCCAAAAATGATTAAATATAAACGTTTCTGTTACAGTCAATGAAAAGTGCATCGACGTAACTATTCCAAATATTATAATTGCCGACCACACTGTTCTCAGAATCAGTAAGAAACGGTCCTTGGCCACGATGATACAATGGTACACCGGACATGTGACTTCAGTTACGAGCGAAAACCAATGTTAGGTACAATAGCAGCCGAAAACACCGCAGATGAGATTCGTACGGGGCCAGATACCAATAACCACATCTTGATACGGCCGCACATAATGCTGCACTGGCTTTGTTTAATTATTCAAATTGTTAGAGCGGGGATTACCTGATATTGATTCGTGATCACGTATCAGTTGCTTATTAATATTATAATCACGTGATATTAATATGGATGATGTCATTTGTTGGTATTATTCTGATACGTCGCATACACCATTCGTTTTAGATAGGACGATGTCATCGCAGCTATATAAATTGTACATACCTAATTGATGTTATATTGTAGCATAGCAAATAATTAGGATAATGATATCCTGGATGGATTAGATTTAATTAGTTGTCTTTTTAAACGCCTAAGTGTAATGTACTTTTGTCATGTAGTCTTTGGAAAACAAACTTTTAAGATTTTCTATGTTTAAGGAAACTTTCTATAAGCAAATATTTTTTATTTAGGTGACCTACCTTCTGATTTTTGATATGTATTTGGTTAAGTACATCCTTCATTATGTAGTCTGAACCTGTTTATCAAGATTTTTACATATCTAAGCATCATCTAAAATTAGCTTTACAAAAACAGTTCAAGGACAGAATGTCATTATTAATTTGCTGTTAATCCTGCTTTCGCCGGAGTGGAAAGAAAACTCATTTGATTTATGAAAGAATTTTGGAACTTATGACGTTTTAATAATAGGTAGTGTATTAGAATGGTTTCATCACGAGCTCGCGTCGAGCTCTCGCGCCAATATTTCGGTGGGAACGTAGCCCCGCACAATGATCTCGTTAGTTCACATCCCATACATATGGATGGCCCTCCATATGAATGCAGCTTTACAGTGCAGATTAAACGGCCGGCTCCAGGTCCACATGAATTTTGACACTGTACATGTGTTTCTATTCTCTAAAACGTCGTGCTGAACGCGTACGGGTTAAGTTGATTAAGTACCTACTGTGAATCTAATAACTTAAGACATCAGCTTTGTTAATTTTAACATGTAAGAATACTTTGTTTTTAACACGCTTAATATTAGTTTCCCCTGTAAGTTTGTTTGTATGTATGTAACTGACTCGTTTGGACTCGATTTTGACCCACTTTAAACGGTCAGATTTCATTTAAACTTTATAGACTTATCAAAGACCGATGACATTACAATAATTCGATAAGAATATCCCATTATCCTGATTAGAATCGCCAGGACTAATAAATTAAACGTTAGGAATGTTAGTTCAGCTATACGTCACTAGATGGCGTTGTCATTAAGTAAGTACTTTAGTCGGCGGTTATAATTCGCACTAATAAGTGGAAAATTGTAATTAAAAAGTGGTTAATTGTACCGATCGAATATTTTCAAGAACTAATGTAACAGCACCCCACGCTTTTCTCTAAATAGTAATTACTTACTTATACTTTTCTTTCATCATTTAGTTTCTATACTAAAAAGTTATTTTTCACTTTTTAGTTTTTTATTTAACATAAAAGCGTGTTTTTTTAGTTTTTTTAACTAATTTTTTTTATAACCAAGTCGAACCGTACATGACGTAAGTAAGATAATACACGTAAAAATATTGACTTTCATTGATGTAAAGTAATATACTTACATACATATAATCACGTTCACAATCGGGGTCGAGCAGAGCTTCAAGTAACATTCGGTTACACAAAAAGCCACATCTGGCAGTATGAGCCAAACTGTATAAAAAAATGACAGGTTGCCAGCCTGTCGCCTTCAGAATAGGGGCACTAAACCCAAAAAAATAACAATACTTCAGTAAACAAACCATCTAAAGCCAACGATGTCACACTCAAAATAAAAGTAGGTATAACATAATTATAAATATAAAAATTACTTGAATGACTTGAAGATGTTTATGTGAAAAACTAAATGCAAATTCTATATTCACTTCACAAATAAATAAAATTTTATACAGAACAGAGTTCGTCTGCGCTTGGTGGGGTCGCGTTAGATAGTGCCAGCCAAGCCAGCGCGGCCATGTTGCCGGAAATGTTGGTAGCGCGGGAAGCATTGCCCGCTTCCGTGCCTACGCACTTCCGTTCTGCACCCGTTGCTCGGTGGTGCAAACTTTAGATTACACGTTCAAAGATTGCTTTGTTAAATTGGCTTGAAAAAGGAATAACTAATATCAAGGCCAAATTTATTATTATTAGTTATTCAAAATCATAATATTTAGTACAAACACCTAGGTCAAAGGACTCTGAATAACTGTAATTTTTGGTAAGTTTTAATGAAGGTATCTTATAGAATTATTGTAATGTAACCATTCTTGGATAAGATAAAAACATTTTTACAAATAAGTTACTAATTAAAGAAAAGGAAATAACAATGTATAATGTTTGCGAATCGGCCATAACTTGCACCATCAGCATCATCCCACAAGTAATTCACGGCTGTGAAAGCGATAAACGTATGCCAGTTTCAACCCTGCCATCATCTTATTCTAGAAATTGCGTGTTGCTGTTACAAACCATTTATGGCCATTTTCATCTAAAATTGTACACCTACCTTACACAACGTACGGAACATAATGGTGTTAACTATTTAGTGATCGTGAAATAAGCTGTGTGTATGCGCTTTGTGAAAATGCGTAATAATTTAAAACATGAATTTATTGAAAATTCGTTACATGGGTTTGAACAGATGTATAATAAGTGCTAGAGAATTGTTACATCTTAAACGTAACGGAAACGGACACCATCAAAAAAGAATGTTGCCATATTAAATATAACGAAAAACGTTTCGATTCACGCGTGCGTGAACATGCCCCCGGCCTTGGAAGCACCCGGCTTTCAACATCGTAGTCGTTGCTGGATCTAGTTGTCGAGCAGCGGGCAGATCTTGGGGTAAGCGCGACGTACAATGCCAGACGCGGTCCGGATGTCAGCTACTCTGGCCACTCCATCCGTTCCAGGAATAATGTTGTCAATTCTTCCCAAACGCCATTTCAAAGGTGGGAGGTTGTCATCTTTGATGACGACTAGCATTCCTGGCATGAGTGGATTAGCATCTCTCCCCTTTTTGGTCCGAGCTTGAAGTTCGGAAACGTATTCCTTCGCCCATCGGTTCCAAAAGTGCTGGCGAATCTGCTCCACCCGTTGATAGCGCGTAAGACGAGTTGCTGGAACTTCAGTGAGGTCATCGCTGGCAGGCGCAGTAAGTGGACGGCCAACCAGGAAATGAGCTGGACTTAAGGGAGTGAAATCAAGTGGGTCCGAAGACATAGGGCTTAAGGGACGTGAATTCAGGACAGCCTCAATTTGCGATAATACCGTGCTGAATTCTTCGTAGGTTAGATGCGCATTACCTACGACCCGTTTTAGATGGTATTTACAAGATTTAACGCCTGCCTCCCATAAACCACCAAAATGAGGAGCGTAAGGTGGTATAAAACTGAATTTAATATTTTCCTTTAAAGCGTATTCTAATAATTCAGGAGAACAGGTATCCAGAAATTTTTTGAAATCATTCATCAAACCGACAAAATTTCGACCGTTATCTGAAAAAATCTCCACAGGTTTACCTCGTCGAGAAATAAATCTTTTTAGCGCCAGCAGGTAAGCGTCCGTTGACAAGTCACTGACGAGTTCCAAGTGTATAGCGCGCGTAGTGAAACAAATAAAAATACATACGTAACACTTTGTTAGTCGAGAACCTCTGCCCTTGCGATTTAAAATGAGCATTGGTCCGGCATAGTCTACCCCAGTGCGCATAAAAGGGAAACCAGACGTCAGCCGTTCCTTCGGTAAATTACCCATTGGTGGAGCAGGGGTTCTACCCCTTAAACGTCTACATACAATACAATCGTGCACCACCTTTCTGGCAAGGTTTCTATCGCCAATAGTCCACCAGCTTTCTCTTAGATTATATAAAAGCGCCTGTGGACCAGCATGTAGCAATCTTGCGTGTTCATGTTGAAATATTAATAAAGAAAGTCTGTGTTTGGATAAAAGAAGAATGGGGTGCTTTTTATCTAATAAAAAATCAGGTGAATTAACTATGCGGCCACCAACGCGAATAATATTTTTATTGTCTAAGAATAAATTTAATTTTGATAAATTGTGTTTTTGTGGCAATACAGAATTACTAATAAGAATTTTATATACATCCGGAAATGATTCTAACTGAGCCAACCTAGCTAATGATATGTCAGCTTCTTTCAATTCGTCAACAGTAAAAATCCCTTTGCGATCTGTGCCCTTATGGCGTGTGTAATAAATAAAACGATGTATATATGCCATTGTATGCCTAATGCGGTTGTATTGAGAAAATCTATAAAACGGGTATAATGATGACTCACGCTCTGTGATTGTTAATGAATGCGTAACAACAGATTTTAACTCAGGTAAGTTAACTTCGTGAAAATTATTTGAAGGTAAAGGGACTATGTTGGACGGAAAACTTATTTCATGGAGAAAAGACGGACCCTCCCACCATAACTTAGAAGAGGCCAAATCCTTTAGCTGAACTCCTCGCGATATTAAGTCAGCAGGATTTTCTTTGCCGCTGACGTGGCGCCATGCATGATCTCCCGTCAATTCATGTATTTCGGCTGTCCTATTTTGTACAAATGTTTTTTGTAAATTAGGTGACATGTGTAACCAGCCTAAAACAATAGTCGAGTCAGTCCAAAACATGACATTGTTGAACTGACGCTGAAGTTCCCTTTGAACCTTATCATATAACCTGGCTCCGAGTAAAGCACCACATAATTCCAATCGTGGAATACTTACAGGTTTTAAAGGGGCAACCCTACTTTTGGAACACAATAATCTTACCGAAACTACATCATTATCACTAATGGCGCGTACATAAATGCAAGTACCGTACGCGGTTTGCGAAGCATCAGTAAAAATGTGCAGTTCTAATTGCATAATATTGTTAAAACTTGAATCAATAACGTGTCGCGGTGTTCGAATATCAGTAAGTGAAGATAAGCCATTCACAAACTGCGTCCACAGACGTAACACGTCTTGCGGCACTTCATCGTCCCATTGTAATTGTAGCAACCATAATCTTTGTAGTAAAACCTTAGCTAGGATTATAGTGGGACTAAGTAACCCTAACGGGTCAAATATTTGAGAAACATGCGAAAGAATAATGCGTTTGGTGACTTTGTTAATTATATCATTTTTAAATTGTGTATTAAAATAAAAACTATCTAATTTGTTATACCAACCTAAACCTAACGTTTTACTTTGAGCATTTTCCCCTAATGATAACTCCTTGAATAAGGCAAACGGAGCAGATGTATCATCGCATTCAAAATTGAATAACCACTTCCGCAAAGAAAAACAGGCAGACTGTAAAACCTGTGAAGTTTGATGACATAAAGTTAATAATTCATGTTTGTTATCTAAAGAAGTTAATAAGTCATCAACGTAGAAATCATTGGCGATTATTTTTTGCACGTTAGGTTCCCTACAATTAAGCGCGAGTTGTTTCAAACACCTGACACTAAGAAATGGAGCTGAAGCGGTTCCGTACGTCACGGTGTTTAACTTATAAATTCCTAAAGGTTCAGATGGATCGTCGCGCCAAACAATCAGCTGTAGATCGCGTTGTGATTCGTGTACGAGGCACTGCCTGTACATTTTTTCAATATCGGCACATGCAGTATACCTATATTGTCTAAAGCGAAGTAAAATATCAAATAAGTCACTTTGCAGCGGCGCCCCTACCATCTGAATATTATTAAATGATAAACCACTGCTAGTGACTGCACTAGCATCGAAAACAACGCGTAATTTTGTGGTTGTGCTATGCTCTCTAAATACACCATGATGGGGTAAAAAATAGTGTGGTGTTCCGTATGAGTTAATCTTGGTCATATGACCTAATTGAATATATTCTTTGATGAAATCAGAGTACAGTTTTTTATAGCTAGGATTGCGTTCTAACCGCTTCTCAAGGGCTATAAAGCGACGCTCGGCTTGAGAAAACGATTCACCTAACTTGGTTGGTGGCTCCTTGAGCGGCAAGCATACGCAGAACCTTCCGTCGTCAGTGCGCGTAGTAGTACGAACGAAATGTTCTTCGCAAGCACGCTCCTCGTCTGTGTGAGTATGACTATAATGAGGCAGTTCCTCCAACTCCCAAAACTGTCTTAATTGTGCGTCAATTGTGTGTGTGAAATTACACAAAGATTGCGTGTTAATATTATTATTATTATGTATATTATATAAAATGGGTCCGGATATTATCCAGCCCAACTTTGTGTTCTGTAAAAAGGGCCCGTTAGGCAACCTTATTCTGCCATCACATAAGAGATCCCAAAATATGTCAGCGCCAATAAGAATGTCAATATTTTGTGACTCATAATAGTGTGGATCGGCAAGTTGTAGATCATTGGGTATATTAAAATGTGCGTGTTGTTTATATGCAGCTGAATGTGACGTAAAGGTTATGAATGGTAATACAAAACATTTAATTTGCGATGAGTAGGTTCCGATTCTTGATCTTATTTCGATATTACAAATTTGTGAGGATTGTGTGACAGAATTACCTACTCCTCGAATTTCATAAGTGGACTGTATACAAGTAGCGTTTAATAAATTGCATAATGAATTTGAAATAAAACAATGCTGACTGCCACAGTCGAGGAGCGCGCGCGCATGGTGATAATTATGTTTATTATCACGTACCTCGATCATAGCAGTCGACAACAAGACTGGCCGCATTTTAATAGCGGAATTATTTGTGTTATCAATGTGTGCGCTGTTTACCTGAGACGTTGGAATTTGTACGGGGATAGAAGGCGCGGCCACGGGCGCGGGTGTGAAGGGGGAGCCTTCGGGCTCATCTGCGGTCGCATCACAGACTGCGTGGAGCGCCGCTGCTATTTGCATGTCACTGGGCAGTTCTTGATGAATCAAAGTGTTATGTTTTTTATTGCATTTACGACATGGCCCGAACCTGCACATACCAACCGAATGCCCTGATCGTAAACAATTCTCACAAAGCTTATGTGTGGCTATAAGTTTAAGCTTAGTGTCTAAACTCGAATCTAAGAAGCGTTGACATGAATACAGTGCGTGATCAGCCCGACACATAAAGCAAGAATGTTTAGTAAACGTGTTTCGGGTTTCTTGCGGCTTGTTGGTGGAAACATTACAGTGTACTTTGTTAATTGAGTGATTATGTGTATTTGCAGTGTGTTTTTTATAGTCATGAGAATAATTATTAGATTTAGTATGTGACACCTGCAATGCTTCCAACATATCAGCCCTATCCCTAAGAAACATAAGCAACCTATCGACATTTAAGCGTAACTTAGAATCTGTATGACGCGTATTACATTTAAATTGTTCCCATTGACGTTCGGTGGTGTCGTCTAACTTGGAAGTGATCATGAAAACAACTAACGTATCCCAGTGCTCAGTTGGCTCGCCTAGGATTTTTAATGCACGCAAATTTTTAAGTATTGTGTCTGAGAGCCTTCTCAACAAGTGTGGTGATTCTTTAGTTAATTTTTGAATAGTAAATAGCGCTTTTACATGATTGTGAACTAATAGACTGCTATTGTTATACCTGTTGAGTAGTAGCTCCCATGCCACAGAATAATTACTAGCTGAGAATTCCAAAGACTCAATAACCAACTCTGCGCTTCCCTTTAATGATGATTTTAGGTAGTGAAATTTTTGTATATCACTAATTTCTTTGGAATTGTGCACCAACGACATGAAGGTTTCTCTAAACTCGAGCCAATGCTCAAAGGCACCGTCAAATGAGGGCATAGTTATAGTGGGTAATTTAATCGACTGAATTTTGTTGCTACAAGACTTGGAACTCTCAGATACACCTGTAGATTCAAGAATATTCTCTGCCAGTGATAATATGGAATAATATTTGTCTTCAAACATTTCTCGATAAGTTAATTGCGCTTCTATGTTGCTATCAGCTACCATATTTTCAATTTTAGTTTGAAGATCACTAAATTCAGAGAATAAACCTGTAGCACCTTGAATTCTTAACTTTAGATCAATGCGAATTTGACTGGATATCTGTTCATCAGAAATTTTATTTATGTAATTTGCAAGTTTAGTTAATCTACCTTTTATAATACCACGCGAAAGTACATATTGTGAAAGTAATTGTGAATTACTTTCGTTGCGAGCAACGGCCCTGACAGGAGACTTGTCGCGAGATGTGGGCAAAGTAGATGGTTCTAAAGACATTTTGGTGGAATATGGAAAGACTTACAGTTTGTTCTCGGCTTTCGAGGACAGCTGGTGCTAGCTACGGCACAAAACTGCCTTCAACGCGATGCAAAGACACTGAAATTTGAATAAAGCACGGTATCACACAACTGAGTCGCAATGGATGGAGTTAGGGAGGATGGCTGGCCGTACCGAAATTGCGTAGTTCGTAGTGTAGGTCCAAGCTGCAGGTCCTCCAACGTCTTAACACCGGTTCCAAAGATTCTCTTGGGCTTTTTCTTGCGAATTGTTGGCTAAATTCCCGCTGCGATGGGGTCGGCCACGTCACGTCCAAAGATCGCTGAGTCGTATTTGGCGAAATATGCGGCGACGAAGGTCCACAAGATATGTATGCGCTTTATGAAAATGCGTGATAGTTTAAAAAAATGAATTTATTGAAAATTCGTTACATGGGTTTGAACAGATATATAAAGTAAGTGCTAGAGAATTGTTACATCTTAAACGTAACGGAAACGGACACCATCAAAAAAGAATGTTGCCATATTAAATATAACGAAAAACGTTTCGATTCACGCGTGCGTGAACACTGTGTGTTTACTGTGTTAAATGTTTGTAAGTAATTTGGCTAAAATGTATTTAACTGACTACACCTTGGAATATAATATTGTATACCTGTCTTTGCCTGGGATCCTTTCGTTTGTTTGGTCATCTTTGAAACTAAATTTAGAATACAAATGGCAATAACATATTGCCATATTTATTTTCACATAAATTTAATATCTAACATTCTTATAATTGTATCAATAAATTCAGTAAACTTGTACCTATGATGTAGGTAATATAATAATATCTTTCAATCTGTGCAACATTTTTATAAACATAAGCCCCATATTATATAACCCGCTTCAAAGTCAAATGAAAAAATAAACAGAATAATCAATTCTAAATATTTATATATGTATGTATTGAACGGATACATAAACCTTTGTGTCACGAAGTAACATAATTATGTTTGTTTGTAAAACACTCCTGTGCACGTATAAAACCCACTACGACGCTTATAGCACGGTAATATTATCTATGCTTATAGTATTTCCTTGGGATACTAAACCTTCGATGAAATATCAGAAAGCAAGTCAGAATTTGAAACCTGTAGCAACTAAGTTATCAATCGAGTGTACAACGAGGTAGCATGAGGTTATTCATTTCCGTTTACAAAAACTCAACTTCTAGAGATATTTTCTGCGCTTTCACAGCCTCAGACAAAGTCAGAGTAAGCTGATAACTTGACGTTAAATACAAAATAGTGGTGCTTATTTGGAGCCGCGCATGAGCGTAAATAAATCTGAATGTGATGACAGCGTCGGAAAAGAGTAGGAAATATTAAGTTAAGTTAGTATTATGTACATAAATAATTTCTCTTTTAAGTATCCCTTCGTAGTTCTTATTAAATTGATTACATAAAGCATATTACTCACTCATGTATTAAGTATACAATGCATGGTTCCTGAAGCTTACAACTATTGCGTAGAGTTTCCCTTCAGATAAAAATAAAACGTTGATTTATTTTACAGCAACAATTTCAAAGAATGCATGATTTTAGGCCTTATACGTAAAGAAAATACAGTCCAATGTAGTATACAATGAGTACCATTGAGTACTAATGGACTGTATCATTCAAGTACTCAATGAATAAGGAAGCATCTATGTATTGGAGCTTAAATTCTTTCATTCATTCATAACAGCCTTTATAATTCGACCCACTGCTGGGACACAAGGCCTGTCCTTGTCATCTAAGGAGGTTTAGGTAGTAGTCCACGCTAGCCCAGTACTGATTGGTAGACGGAGTATAAGGTGATCAATACCCCTTTGCTGATCCATTAGTCGCCTTCTACGACACCCATTGGAGGATATGCCATCATCACATAGCTTAAATGACTTCCTGTAATTAGGATATAAAAGAAGGCCTTATTTAATTAATGGAATGTGAGTGTAATGAACTCTTTAAAATATTAATTTTTATTTTCTTATCAGATTTGCTTTTATTTATCTAGAAATTAGAAATGGATACCCACGTTTCGTCTTTTTTTTCTTTGTCTCTCTTAAATATTTCTAAGCAACCAGAAAAGCTCGGTATGTGTAACACAAATGTAACACAATTTGATAAGCCATGCGGAGTGTCTTAACAACATTTCTTGAGAAATATAATAACGGTACAAGACAATAAAGAACAAGCATCTAGATTTATTTGGGCAATGTTGATCTTTATGACGCAGTGATAAGGCCCATATCACGAGGATGTTGTGCAGTAATAACATCCAGAAAAAACCGCCAAACGAGGAGTTATACAGTTTCGCGATTGTCGGAAAGAAATGAAGACTTATGGTATTATGAACGAATAGTCAGTATACTAACTCGGCATATTAATCATTTTGATATATTCATATCAAGATTATTTAGTAAAATTAATATGTAGATAATATGAATTTGTATTTTTAAAGGATTATTCTTTCTTTTATCTTACCCGCTAAATAAAATACAATACATAAGTTGTATTGTAGTTTATATTACGTGGTAGGCCCTAACCTTGAATGCTTCAATACTCTTTCCAAATGATAACACATATTTATTGGGAATAAAACCAATTATATGCTTTTGCTTTTCTAAGTTTCCATTCTGACAACAAGGTAGGTACTGTGGCGCATTGTCTATAATTAGATCAGACACCGACCGAACACGTTTGTTTTATGAACCTGGTACATGATAGAGGGATTAACTTGTAATGGAGTCTACGTAGGTACACCATTTTTGCTACGTACAACTTCTACTTCAAGCCGGTGTCGGAAATATGTGACGTGAAAACTATTACATATAATACGGTCTCCTTGCGCGTAACTCATTCGATGAGATGAGACTTAATTTTATTTTAATTATTACATAATGGAAATAAAAAAGTTACTCGTCTATTCTTAACAAATAATGATATATTTATATGTAGACTATATTTTGCTCATGACTTCGTCCACGTGGAATAGTTACTTTGAGCAGCATTTTAATTTTTTACCAGTCATACACATATTTGCAACATACGATGGTAAACAAAGATAGATTTGTTAGGACTTTCATTCCCTTTTATCCCGTTTTTTTTTTAAACTCTAAGGACACAGCTTAGGGTATGATTTCGAGAAAACTTAAAATATCCTTTTTTTATTTTTAAACGGATAGTTCATATACCAGTTTTATGGGTTTTACTTTAAAAATGACGGATTTCCATACAAAGCTTCAACCCCTATTATACCCCCCTAGGGTGGAATTGTGAAAAATGCCTCTTTCTTCATTTTTAACCGAATGGCCATAAACCTTTCTTTTAAGTGACGGATTTCCATACAAATTTTCATCCCCTAGCTCATCTCTGCCCCCCCTTTTCACCCCCGGGGTAAAATTTCGAAAAATCCTTTTTTTCGGATGCCTACGTCATACAAAGAACACACCCTCCAAGTTTCATGTCTCTACGATCAGCAGTTTAGGCTGTGCGTTTAACCGCCAGCCAGTCATTCAGGACAAAGCATTTATGTAGGTATAGATAATAATTAGTTGACATAGTTTTTAAATTAGTTAAACATGTTCACTGTACAGTTACCCAAATGGTGGGTCACGATCAAACTTACTATTGATTACTATTAACATCCGAAATAGGAAAGTCCAGTAAAGAAAACTATCTACGATACAATAACGCTCATATCATAACCTAAGGAGTTTTGCAAACAAGAGTTTTATTAACCAAGTACATATACATTGACAAATCCATGATAAATCCTATTGAACTATAACCTCACCCACACAGACGTAATGTATCGGAAAGATTGATATCTAATAAAATCGTGGAACCCGAGCCCTCGAGGTACAGATCCACTTGCTATCAGCGTTTCAATTCGCTCGAGTTGCGGCCGAGTTATCATTTTCTCGTTCTCCAGCATGTTAGGCGGCGGTCATATTGCATAAGCGGTTTAGAGGAACACTAAAATAACAATTAACTTCAGTATTTTTAAATATTTTATGATGAGGGTTATGTAGGAAGGGGAGTTAAATCCTCACATTTAATTATAATAATGGTAAAAATGGTATTGTAAATGTAATAGAAAATATCCAAATCGTACATTAAAGGTATATAATATATCGTATTTTAATTGCTGGGAGATCCAAGAAGTTCAGTCAAAGATTTAACTGAACTACTAATTATAAGTTTAAATTACAACTACTTCATTAGAACCATAGTTTCATGTTCATCAAATTAACTATTGATCGTCTTGGAGCTGTACCAAGTAATCATAAGTTTATAGGAGAATCGTAACAATTGTATAAGTATACATGGAAGTTTGAAAAAAAAGACAAATGAAATTAATAATTATATTTTGTTTCTTGCATATATTTAATTACCTACTAAATACAAACTTTTTTGTGTTATTAATTATGGTCGGGTTATGTCTTTTTGTCAAGGTGTAATTGAATCAACGCTAAAATAGAAATAACTTTGCACAATGTAGTTTCTTTTTAAGGCTATCAATAATGAATAATATGAAATAACTTCAGATAATAGCAACAGTTAAAGTATTAAATTGTTTTAATACGTAACATAAGTGGTAGCCGCTACCGCTCGTGCCCCAGTCGCCGGTCGCAGCCCACTACGAATGCTGAAACAATCTCGTCGACAACAGAATAAATTGCGACGCGCGCCTCGTGAGGATTGTTTTTAAATTTCGTTACACAAACTCCGAGACCCGAGACAATGACACAAAGGAGACGGACGTATGAACTACGGGTGAGAGAGAACGGGACCAGAAGTATAGTTCGCTGAAGACGTGGTTGGGCAGTTAGCGAACTGAGATGTCAAAGAGGAAACTTTAAAGGTTTATCTACAAGACAGGCAAGTGTGCGCTGATTGTTTGTTTTAGAAGGGATTACACTTTTGTTTAGATAGACGCTTCTTTATCATGATTATGGATAAGGTTTAAGACATTCGTATTTATAGACTTTAAGTAGACTCGTAGATAATCATGTAGCTGCTGCGTCAACCTATGTACGAGTATAACCACGTACAACATACACTTGCTTTTAGTTATGACTCTGACCTAGCCTATCGGTCGGCTCCGCAATTCATCATAGGTAGGTTAGGTGTAGCCTCGAGGCTGCACCATCTCCATTTTCGTATATAAGAAAAAATCCTCCACTTACAATACAAATGTACCTACTCCTTATTTGCTAGGACTTTGTATTTTGACATTATTTATAATGTTTGGAAAAATGTACTTGAGAGAATCAGACGTTAAACAAATGGTTATTAGAATGAACACGGCAATGTAAGTCGAAACTTGTAGCATTGGGAAGCAAATTATAATTAAAGTATTTTATAAATTATTTTAATAATAATAATAATAATAATAATAAATCTTTATTTCAGACCAAAATCCATATGTGTTAGTAACAATGAAACTTAATCTAATGTTAGTAGTTATACAAAAAAAAGACACTTAAACTTATACAAACTGGGAGGTCGCAGCCGTTGAGTGCAATTTCACCCAACGTTTCAACAGCGGCGAGTCCCAGCGCTCGCTGAGCGCGCGCACGATGCTGTTAGGGCTGGCGCGAACGCGCGACATTAGCGACCCACACCGCTTGCGCATTATTGCATAAAAGCAATCAGTCCGCGCCTCGGCGAACATAGTGGACGCACTACAGTATCGCGCCAGCCCAAACAATATCCTGAACTAGGGATGGCGATCTGAGATCGATTAATCGAAAAATCGATCTTTTAAAGCAAAAAAATCGATCTTTTTAATCGATCCTATGCATTGAATCGATCTCGTGAATCGATCTCAGACATCCTAAAATCGAGATATGATTTTTTCTGTTTTGGTATAAACCACACAATTAGTTGAAGGCCCGTATTACAAGACTATTTACTATTTACTCAAAAACTCGCAAGATGGCTGTATGCTTAGTCTCCTTCGCCTCACTTCTCATCAATAAAAAAAGTTACGTTTATAATCTTTGACTTTTCGTTAAAATTTCACTGATTAAAAGATCGTTAATTATAACATTTGTCTTGTTTTTTATGAATTTGATTTATACTTACTTGTAAAAACTAATTTGAAAAAAGATTGATTTTTTGGAAATCGATCTTTTAGACCTCGATTTTTTGTGGATCGATTCATCAGGTCACGATTCGAATCGATTTAAAAATCGATCTTTTTCGGTAAGAATCGCCATCCCTATCCTGAACGCGTTATTGTACTGTATGCGCAGAGCGCTATACGCACGCTGCGTAAAGCTTGCCCACAGACCGCACGTATAGAAAGTTTGGCAGTAAGTCTTAAAAAGAGTGACCTTTACTTCATTACTGCACCGTGCAAATCTGCGTGCCAGCATATTACAGCGCACACTTAGCGCCCTGCGTTCCCTCTCAATATCTACGTTATCAGTCTGGTTTTCAGTTAACCAGTGACCCAAATATTTAAATTGTTTGACTCGCTTTAAAACACTACCATTAAGAGTAACGGTAGGTACCTTCCGGTAACTTTTAGACCCCACTTGGAATACCATTACCTCACTCTTCATGGCATTGTATATAAGTCCATGGGCTGCAGCATAGCCCTCACACATATTTAGCAGCTTTCGTAACGCACCAATCGAAGGACTCAGCAGCACCATATCGTCGGCGTAACTTAGATTATTAACACAAATCCCATCTATGTGACATCCAATGCCTGTACCACTAAGTCCCTCAATCAGCCCGTTAATATACAAATTAAAGAGCTTCGGCGAGGTCAACCCCCCTTGCCTCAGCCCGCACTGCAACCGATACACATCTGAATGCGATCCTGCCCATCTTACACTGTTACATTGGTTTCCATACCAGTACCTAAATAAAGCACATAGTTCAGGTGGTAGTTTGGTTTCCTCTTTTATCTTTCTCCACAATATATTATATGAAACCAAGTCAAATGCCCTCGACAGGTCCAGGAAACAGGCGTAGACCGGGGTGTTTCTGGCTGTATAGTAATGAACAGTTTGCTTGAGACACATGATCGCATTTTCAGTTGAAAGACCTGGCTGAAATCCAAATTGAGCGTCGTGTATATTAAGATGTTCTCCTAAGTGTTTATCAAGCAAACTGTCCAGTACCTTAGCCGTGACATTCGCTAGAGATATAGGCCTGTAGTTAGACAAGTCGGAGGCATCGCCCGTTTTATTTTTAACAATCGGCACAACTACTGTGTACATAAGTTCGTCCGGCAGGTAACTATGACTTACACATAAATTGAAAAACAACGACAGCACTCGAGGTAAATGTACCCCCGCGTACTTGAGATGCTCAATACTGAGGTCATCATTCCCAGGAGACTTCCCTCTGATCATTTTCCGAATGACTAATGCAACCTGCTTGGCAGAGAATCTAACAGTGAGGTCTGTGGAATGTCCCTCACCATTGAGCACCTCTTGCGACTGTATTAGCGGCGACTCAACTTTAAAATGTTTTTGAAAAACATTAGCAATTGCTAAGGGTTCATGCGCACCCGCAACACTCACAGGAAGACTCGGCTTTATATTAATTTTGTTGGTGTTTTTCCAAAATTTAGCAAAGTTTTTATCTGAATAATTTTTAGTAATCTGATCCATTTTAATTTGATATTGATTATCTTGACAATATTTCAGTCGTGACTTAAAACTTTAATGCTTTACAAATAAGAATTAGAGTCGCAGATTTTTTTTCAGTTTATTCAATTCTTAATTCATAATATTTATAAAACATCATACCTAATGTAGAAAACTTATTATTTTAACCTACGTATCTATTTAATTAAGGAGTAGCTCAAGCTGTTTCTGGAGAATTAAGTTTATTTTTTCATATTTAAATTTATAAACTAAAATTAGTATAAGATGGTCAATACGAAGTTGTAGTCAACTTTCATCAACAGACAGGTGTGGGTCCATCGGCTTGGTTAAACACTTGTTTTAAACAATTTTGTGTAATGGGAAAGGAAAGTGGTTTTGTGTGACAAACGTGAATTTTAATAAACGTGACTTTATAACTATATGTTTAGGGATGAGTGTCCGTCGTACAAGTCTCTTGGCAGAAAATACAACCTACATTTTCACATTGCAATCAATTCGAAACACTATTCATACTAATTCTTCATTCATTAAAGTAGTCCGTAAGTGGTATCGAGTAATTACTAGAATAATTATGTTGCATAGTGTCAATGAAAATTGAACCCAGCAGGATCATAATAAGTCACATTATATCTAATACAGGTGATTTTAAACATAATCTTTATTAGTTTAGATTAGTTAAAGCGCTAATATTGAACATTCAAATAGTGCCGCCACTTCTACAAAATGAATAAATATGATTCACTTTACAATTTAAATGGCTCACAATTAATAAACTGAGCGAGATCGAATTAGACTACCAAATATGAAACTGATGTTATTCCGAACAAACTATGAAATACACACTAATTGAAATACAGCTACAAAATAATGTAATCAACTGGTATAATTAATATCAGGTATCGTAGTAGTACGAGTTCGGTGGTGTAAGGGACGCGGGGTAGTTTCAATTAAGCTATGTAACTTTTGCTGACAGCTAAGCGTCGGTGGCATAGTGCGTAAGAGCGTCGTCTCCCACCCGGGAGGCACTGGTTCGATCCCCGCCACGTACCAATGTGTATTCAAATTTTGAAATCATAATGTACGATTAATCGTCGCTTTTACGGAAGGAAAACATCGTGAGGAAACCTGCACACACCTATGAAGAAATTCTTATGTTGTGTGTGAAGTCGACCAACCCGCACTTGACCAGCGTGTTTGACTAAGGCCTAATTGCCCCTAATGTGGGGTAGGCTCGAGTCCCTCGGTGGGGACTGTTGATGATGATGATGATGACTTTTGCTGCCTTAGTCGGATTCAGACGGATCATTAAAAAAATTTAACTGATGGAAGTTCTTGGCGTAGGTACATTTCACTTAAAAGGAAGTGGTCACATGGTCGAAGGTGACAGAGAACTTGACCCGGTACACCACGGAAGCGGTTCAAATCAACTTCTTCAAGTTTCTGTCTTTTAAGTCTTTAGCCTTCTTTTATAATTCGAATTAGTTTTTTTAGACCTCTTTTTTTCTGATTAAATGCAGAGATCTAATATTTTTTCAGTATTTTTTGACTATTATAATCTAAAACATGTATCTTTAAGTCCAATGTAGGTAAATTTAATAGCACAGTTGTATATTGAAATATTTTCCCATAACTAGCGGAAATTAATAATGCCACAATTGATATAAAACTTCGGATTAATTATCCTCTCCGGTTGAGACTAAGGCTGGAGTTCACCGACATTTAAACAGACGGTTATTATTTAACCGACTGTTTTTGACATTTCATCGTATAGATTATAGAAGAATTGTCAAAAACTGACGGTTAACTTTTAATCGCCTGTTTTACGTGTTGGTGAACTCGAGCCTAAAAGTTCGCAACATGTTCTGTGGTTGCAACTATAGTTGTAAGATATTTAAAAATCGATCAATTTGTTCTGTCGCAAACACGGAAAGTTTGGAAGTTCGCAGAATTTCCAAAAAATATGTCAATAAAACAGTTTAGTCCGGGCTGATATTCCCCGGAACGACCGTAAAAACTATTTAGTTCCATATATCTTACAGGGTCGGACTTAGGCAGGGGTCCATATTTCTAGCGGGGTGGACTAAGGGACAGGCGGCTGCATGATATATTATTACAACTAAACCGGATTTCTTCGCATCGTATTTCAAACGTTACGTCCGCTTGGTAAATTTTGACGGGTGTTTAACTTGGAGGTTACGTATGAGTAGGGTAAGCTACTTTTGGCAGACGGAGGCATAACTCTTTGAAGGTTAGTAAAATACGCGTGCAACGCTTGGAAAAGCAGAGTCTTATCTTCGCAATTTTGTTTTGAATTTGAAATAAATCTTAAAGTTAAAGCGAAGATTCGTATCCGGGGTTTGGTTAAACGTTTAAGCGAAATTTCAATTTAGTTATTTTGGTGATATAGGATGACAAACAATCATCTAGCCCATTTGATTAAAACTTGTCAGCGTATATAGACGCTTGCTTAAAATCTAGACGTCACTCGCGCGCTGCAAACTTTGAGCCTGTCCCCCACGTGAAGTTCTGGATACTTTATTCACCGACAGAAACACAACACTTACTATAATTAAAAGGTATTAAGATGAGAGGAGAAGCGGTCAATTTTGTTAACATAATGTGGCTTTATTTATTTTAAAATAATTAAGCGTAACTTCTAAAACAGTTTGATAATGTATAACAACTTTGTTGTTGACATTAATTAACCCCGACGCAAAAAGAGGGGTGTTATAAGTTTGACGTGTCTGTGTGTCTGTCTGTGGCATAGTCGCTCTTAAACGAATGTTCCCTCCTTCCTACAATCCTGGGTCATTCAAACGAGGCGTGAAGAAGCACCTTGCAGGTTGGCAAGGCGAGGGTGGCTAGCGTGGTGGTTTATCTCTCGCACCAGCTATCTTCGCAAGTGGACTCCACTTCTGCTTACCATCAGGTGGAATGGAGTCATTTGCTTGACCTTTTTATAAAAAAAAGTACAGATTTGAATGCGGTTTTATTTGAAAGCTGACGTGATCGAGATGGTTTTAAGCTATCAAATGTCAGGAGTTACATAAAAAAATTAATTTTGTATTTTTTATACTAGTAATTTTGGACAAGATGGTGTTATGGCCTATTGGTCACGCGTTATTTTTCTGAGATATATTTCTAGCTTAGACTTTCCTATCTAAAATGCTTGTGACTTGCACCAACCTTTTAAATCTTTATCCAAAGTATCTTAAGCCATTTTGTTGATTGATTTAAATTCTTCTAAAACATTAAATAAGAAAAATGGTTGGTGTATAAATCAGGCACTTTATAGTACCTACCCATTGTGTTCTCAGTATAAATTGGAGGTCGGGGGCAAACTGCTTATAATCTCACCACGTATTGTGATATTTTTTAAACGACTAACATAATTATATTCATTAAGACCAGTAAAACAAAACACAGTTTATCACACGTTAGGAACTCAATATTTCATGATGTTATCAAACAGTTTTGCAATTAATTATATAAAATTAGATTACGTGGAATACGCAATGGTTTATGCATTTGATTCGACATAATTAATGAACCGATGTTCTCAACGAACCGATCACATAAATTATTGTTAACCTATAAATTTTAAATACAAGATTATTCTGTTTTTAGGTTTAACCATTTCTATACCAAACCATTTCCATCATACAAAATAAATATAAGAGGACGTGCCTGCTAAACCCTGCAACAGATAAAAATTAAAAGACAATACGCTCTGAGGTCGACCGATTAACTTAATCCAGTTAACTCTTTCAGTTAGCTCTGGGGAGGTTATAAAAATAAATCCCTTTAATGTAATCCGAGATTCAAGTGGCTCTTTGTCTTTTAAATGTATGGTGTTGGGGGACTTTTAACATTAGGTAAGCTTTTGCGGTTAAAACTATTGCCGCGGTTTGGATAAAGAGTCTTGTCCTAGCTTTTAGTACTTGAATAGATGACGTTATACATACATACAGGGTGGAAACTTTCAGCGGGGCAGTAAGGGTACCTTAACCGTAGCACCTACACGAAAATGAAGAGAATATCTATATTTTTTGTGAAACTTCTTAAGAAATCTACATTTGAAAAAGAGGCCAAAAATATTTTGGTACCTGTTTTTGAATTTTTTGACTTTTTTAGTACTACAACCTGGGTTGGTCCCATAGAAGTTTTTGATCTGGACGGAATAGCGGTGGTACCTACGCAGACGACCCTGCTATGGTTCATATATGTGTCTACCATTTAGTAATTTAATTTGATACGCTTCTTGCAGGGCGATTATCATTTGTTAAAATAACTTTGATCATAGAAGGTTTAGCAAAATTACAGAGCTGACGGCTTTGAAAATATTACATACATACACATAATCAACCTCGTATTCCCAAAAGGGGTTGATCAGAGCTTTTGGTAACGTTTAGTTACACATAAAGCCATATCTGGCACATCAGACAGAGCCACATATAAAAGGGCATCATACACAAAACAATAACAAACTCTCAGTGAACCAACAAACAAAGTCCAACAACCAGGACAGATGTTACACTCTACCTAATGGTCGTCACACTTATCGGCTCGGAACTCCTCCGCCTCTTTTTACCATGACAAAGAGGCGATATGCTACGGTCCGTAGTCGTTTCGTAGCCGCCGTTTCGTAGCGTTCATAGTAAAAAAGAGCCGTTCCCTTTCCAAGATGACAAGTGTGCTACCACCTTAACACATCTCAGCAGTCGGGGTAAACAAACAAACAAAATATTGATCATCTTAATTCAAATTGCTCATATTATAAAAATTAGACAGATAAATTACAATAGCCATTAGGAGGTGGCAATGCCCACGTAATTAGTGATGTGTAAAACAATGTCTTATCTGCAGCATCGTACCCAGACAACCTCGCGTAGGAGTAATACTAACATTTGTGTTCGAGATAAACACATAAACAGTCAATACCAATTAAGCCACGTTTTGAATCATCCACGTGGCAAAGACGAAGTGGGAAATACTGAATGTTAATGGAGAATGTAATTTGACTTAATTACGCAAAGTTATCTGGAGTTGGCCTGACTGTGACCGACAGATAAGCGTTACTTGTAGAATACGACGACCTGTGGTCACCATTCCAACGCGAATAAAGAAATTTGATACTTAGCTCATTTTTACTTTCTCGTATACTTACGTAGTGTAGAGGAAGTCTTGTAATCGTCAAAAACATCGACCTCGAGATTTTGACGGATTTACATGTTTTGGACCTCCCTGAGTCCAAAAATATATATTTTTTTAATTATCTCTGTGTGTGTGTCTGTGCGTCTGTGTGTCTGTGCGTTAGCACGATAACTCGAGCATGCTTTAACCTATTGCAACCAAATTTAACTTACGTATGTATTACATCAAAATATAAGGTTTCTATCAAATTTTGAGCCGTCGATCACGAAAGTTAAGCAAACAAGTGCGCGGTCAGTACTCGGATAGGTGACCAAAATTTAACATGCATGTATGACATCAAAATATAAGGTTTCTATCAACCTTTGAGTCGTTTCCGGTACATACGAGAATGTCAAGGGGAGACCACTCCCGATTTTTATTTCTCACAATCAAGATTCCCTCCCTCTTTCTTACAAACCTGGCTCGTTCAAAAGAGTCGTCAAGAAGCACCTTGCAGGCGGTCCTTAAGCGCTTATACAAAAACACATTACTTCAAGAAATATCCCGTTCTTCTTAATTACAGGGCTCAAAAGGTCAACAATAGCTGTAATGAGGTTCCGATACATCTCATTCAGCGGGCGGAAAATAAATGGCCGACTAGACTTCAATAGAGAGGGATTTCCCCGCGGAATGGTGACGGCGGACATTTGATAACGACATTTATCAACCTTTAGAAATATTGCCTTTGAATATAAATATAGAGGCAACTAAACAATCGATAAGCGTGCTCGTTCACTTCAGAAAACTTATCTCATGTGAGCCTGTCTATGCCGTATAGGTAATCAACAAAATATTCAATAGCTTCTTTTTCACTTCCGAACATTAATAATTACATTTATATTAAACTACCGGCAGGTCCCGGCTTCGCATGGGTGGAGATTTTTTTTAACATTTTGGGATAAGCATACCGAGAGAGAATCTTCATTTTCATAATTAGAAAGACTTAGTTTGTAACGAATAAACTAAAATACTAATGGACCGATTTTGATCAAAGGTACAAATATTGATTAGACGCTGGGAAAGGATATAGGCTGCCGTGAAAAAAGGCTTGAAGTAGTTGAAATAAGGGATAAAAGTTTGTATGGAAGTTCGTCACTTATGAAGATAAAACCATTAAACTTAAAATTAAAAGGGCCGTTGTTATGAAATAAATAAATATTTGTTCTAGCGTTTTTGAAATTTTGACCTGTGTGGGAATGAAAGGTATGGTTTCTCAACATCTAATATATAATTGTACCCAATTTAAGCAAAATCGATCAAGTAGTTTTTGAGTTTATTGGTTACAAGCCTTTCCTCTTTATAAAATTAGTACAGAAAGTATAGATAGATATAGATTTATGATAAGCGAGAAATGTATCACAATCGGATTACGACCCCGGTGACCTATTTCACAACTAAACTACAAACGTACATGTTTGTGTGTTTGTATGCCATACGTGACTATCCCCATTCGATTCACGCTATCTGTCCAGTGACCAAACAAAGCAACACGCGGTATCGAACCTGAACCCTCGATGGGAATGCAAATGTTTGCGCTGCCAGTTAACGCTTAATAACTATCAACAGTTATCTAGCATCCAATTTTGAGCCTTATTGCAAGGCAGGTATAACATTCATTTGTGTGGGAGATATTTAAAAGCAATTAAAAACTTAATTTCAATGGGTTTAAATATAATTGTTTGCTTAGTTCTTTACAAATTTGTATGTATCTTATCTCTGTTGAATTTAGATACTTATTGAGATAGAAATACTTTCTGAAACGAAAGAAAATACCTAAACATGAAACATAAAAATGCACAATAAAGTATCTACAATTTTGTGAGAGATTTATTTGTAACTATTTTTATTAATGTATTTTTTATCTATTATTATTTATTTATAGATTGTTACAATTGTAACACAGAACTTAACTTTTTTAAATTTCTATAAGTACCTTATAAAAAAAATAATAATGTGCAACAAAACTGCACGCGATAAAGTATCATTTTTAGAGATTATTTCAGTTCAGTTTCTAGAAAAAGTCCTATCACCAGACAACCCGCAACCTATCCCAACTGGTAACTGCTCTACTAACTGAGGTACACAGGGCTGGGTGACCGCCGCGCTGTGGGGAAGCAGCGCGGCGGTCACCCGTGAATGTGCAAGTGAAATAATTGGTTCGTCCCGGGGTGGTGTTGGTAGAAAGGACCCAACCAATTAGATCTAGTGTTTAATTTTCTGTATTGTTGTTGAAGTTGAACCTTCTTCGATGACAAGGAGAGGCCTCGTGTCCCAGCAGTGGGTCGATAAAGGCTGTAATGATGATGACTTCCTAGTCAAAAACATTGTATTTTGAAGAAGTAATTTACAAACATACAATGTTTTTTTTTTAATTATTTTATCCTTAACTTGTGCTTTTAAATATTATTTCAAGGCTCAGTAATTTTTATAGTAGGTATTTTCGTTTCTTAACTTATAACTAAAATTTTATTTGGTATTATTAACTTTTAAGCCTGTTTTTCATTCCTATCATTATGCTAATGCTGTTCAAGTGTTAATTTAGAAATGATAAATATTTGATTGGTAGAAACGCAAATTCGAAAGATAATGATTAACATTAATACAATACATGCTCTGTATCTGCTACTGAACTCCGTAAAAAGACGTTATTACAAATCTGCAACGTCTTCATCGGACGGCAGCTTGCAAACTGCGGCGAGTCTGTAAACTTGAAGGTTCGCATTAACCGCTGAAACTTAACGCTGAACGCTGCACATCGCGAGAATGTACTATGCGATATTTTAAAAGATTTCTCTTCAAAATTCCAAGCCTTTGTTCAAGTTAACTTTTATGATCCAACAAATATGACTGCAACACCCATTCCTGTTGCAATGTTAGTTCAAACCTGCTCCAGCAGAAACTCGATTGCTTGCAATAACTTTTTGCAAGCAATCGAGTTTCTGCTGGAGCAGGTTTGAACTAACATTGCAACAGGAATGGGTGTTGCAGTCATATTTGTTGGATCATAAAAGTTTGAAATTCATTTACATTCTTGGTACAATACGTTTGAAACAAAGACTATTAGATGTACTAGGAGCTAGTATTAAATACCCGCTCGTGTTCTTTTTGCAAATAAAGAAAGAATACGAGAATATTCTAATCTTTTGACTAATTGATAGTATTAACAATTACATTAAATACTATGTCCAGCAATCACATAATTTCATTTGGATAAGCACAAAAGCTATATTCGTTATATTCAGCATTACAAAGTCGAATTAAAATTATTGTAACAAGTTCAATTATAAATAAATATAACTGTTTCTTAACATTAAAAAAATGTATATGTTATAACTAAAGTGAGCCAAAACTACTAAAACTCTATCTACATAAACACTAAACACATACAAAACGACAATATAATAGATTAGAAAAATTCCAGGTCTTTTTAAAATAAGAAGTAAAAGGTGAAGTAAAATAGTCGACGAGTTACAGCAGGTTGGTTATTGGAAATTTAATTTAATGTGCGTTTCAAGGCCTATATTTAAAGATAAAGTCATTTATAGTTCTAGAGCTAACAAAAATCAGACTGGTATCTTTCTTAGTTCTATAGAAATAAAATTTAAAAGTCAAAGATTAACAATAACTACAGAAACACACGATACTACGAGAAAAAGTATCCCACAAAAGAAACGTTTTACAACGCGCCAAAACAAATTTGAAAAAAAGTTGTGCTTCAAAACGAACTACAGGTGTCTACGCCGCTACAAACGTACCTTTGAAACGTATTTTTTTTAAAAATTGCTTTGGTAGTCGAGGCTTCACGCGCCCCGCTCGCCCTGAAAATATACGACACGTTAGAATTATTATTGTACTTTCATTGTACGAGGTGTCCGCCGCCCGGGTTACGTGGACCAAAGGTTTATTGTTTCAAGATATAGTAACATATGTTATGAGCGTAGCATGTATTATTGTAATGTAAATTATCTCTAGTATTAAGGTAATAATAGTCATACAAGCTAAATAAATATGGGACATGCATGACTGACTGCCATTGTGAATATTATCCAGGTTGCATCGAATTTATAGCGTTTATATCACACATTTGTTTAGTATGAATTTGTCTTCATCATCAGCCTGTATACGTCTCTATTGGGGATAGCCTTCCTGGGGTTTCGGTCATAATCACCGCCACAGTATCTTTGGCAGCTATTTCTGTGCCGCTCAATCAAGAAGTGGAATTCACTGCCAGCACTTATTGAATCCTTCCAATCCTGGTCAATTAAAAACCTCTCTCGCACAGCTACCTTTGCATTTGGATACCACTTCTACTTACCATTAGGTGGAATTGGGTCCTTTGCTAGATGCTTAATTTAGATAGGTTTTTTTATACTATAAGATGACAAACAAGCTGACGGCCCACCTGGTGGTAAGTGGATACCGTCGCCTATAAACACCAGCAATAACAGGAAAAAAAAACACTTGTATTGCAGTTGGTTGTCATTCTGAGGTCTAAGATAAGAGAAACACAGCAAACTGTTTCACGGCTGAAATAGGAAAGGCGGTGGTAGCTACCTAGAAGACCATACATACAGACCTACAACCTAGTCTTATGTACAAGTAATTGCAGTAAGAACTACCGAGAGTAGGGATTACAAGTAGTTTGGTATCATCACCAGACCGACATCGACAGTAGCTTTGCTTTCGAAATGAAAACCAAGTTTTTCAATACGTTTAGTCAAAAGTAGACATTCATGAAGCTTTCCTAATGATTAAAGTTGGCAGTAACACAAGCGCATCTGCCAATAGCACGGCAGCGGAGCCAATCTCAAGCGCTCAATAAAATTAAATGGCGTCTATTAAATAGTTTAAACTTCCTCTGTCTTTAAATCGCCGATGATAAAAGTGGAGTAATTGTTTAATTTATTTTATTGCGAGAAACGTTTGAGTGGATTAAAACTATTATGTTATGTAGTTGTATTAGGAACGACGTGCAAGCTAAAGATAGATTAACTAGTTTCGTTATGAACTTACGGACACAAAGGACAAACATACCTACCAAATTAGATGTCGATATAAAGACTTTAATACATCATGTAAACAACTTACGGTACTTCCGTAGATATTTACGAAACTGCCACTGATTACACATGAGAGTCCCGTGTTGTTGATGTTTAAGTTGTAGATATACCTACACAACTATAGTTTTAATATTTGATTTTGTATTCTAGTCTAATTCATTCCATCACTATCTTGAGAATAATTTTATCAATGTTTTTTTTTTCTTTAAACAAAAATCGTTACCTTTCATTCAGACTAAAGAGATAGAAAGATTCGTTCGTTCTAACGATTTAAAAATGATTATCCCTTTCCTATACATTTAGCTTATGGTTCAGTTTTGATCGTAACAATATCACATGGTGGGCATCCTACAATCCTACATCCTGTAAGGTAACCTAATATAATAAAACTTAATTCCTTCAAATTTGAAACACAAACACCGTTGTCTATAGCTACTACCGATGGTATACAAGTTCCTAATAGCAAAGTTAGAATTTTTCGTTGAAGCTAATCCAATTTCAACCTTATCATTGTCTTGACAGAGGGATTACTCTGTAAGTCTTCCTTCCGAACTTCGTTTAATTAATAAGAAAATAATTGTGCGTTTGGGCTACGGGTGAGGCTTTTGCGCAATATTCAGACAATGCTATACGATAACCGGACTGTGATTAGGGTGGCACGTGTAAGCAAACTTTTTGATAATACTTTTCCCAAGTTCGAAATACTTTTATAATAGAGTGTCTTATTTTAATGTAATACATTCTTACGAATGTAAACATGTAAAAATAAAGTAGAATTGTGCCCAGCGCGTATACAGATCGATGATGAATAACGAATGATTAATTTAAAAAAGCGTTCTTATGATATTGTGTGGCAAGATTAGATGTCAGCTGTGTAATGGAATGCAAATCAACTTTGGTATTCTGTAATTATGACATTAGAATTAACACCATGAAATACATAAATTCTTTGTCGTTACAATATATTCGAAAACGTTGCAACTCATGATGGGATGGCTTATTTTTTTCTTAATTAATAATACATCGAATTTTAAGTGATTTGTTTTTAGATAATCATGAATAAGTGAATTACTTACAAATGAAAATAACATTACCTATATCAGTGTCAGGGAGGAATGAGCCCGGGATTAGTTGTTCAAACGAGAAGCAGCCCGGGATATGGAGAGCTTTACGGGTTACAGGATGACTTTACACTTATCTGTATCAAAACCAAGTGTCAAAGAATCATACCCGAATTTGAGCCATTTTGCGTATCTCAATAACACGCTTTTCGACAATGCGTAGTTCTGTCTATCAACGCCTTGTATTGCTATGCTTGTGCCTAAATAAAACACACGCGGATTTACAGTACAATACGCGGTGTGCATGTTTAATTCAGATGTTCAGTGTAGAGTGCGCAGCTGTGTTTTGCTACTACAAATTTGTTTACATTTATGACTTGTTTGTAAGTAGACGGATTTTGTGGGATTGCGAATTTAATAACTAGAATAATTTGAATCAAAATATACATTAGTACAAAATCTAGGTGTTTTCTATGTCTCCGGTCGTAAGAATGAAGCAAGCAATTCTAAATGCTTCAGAAGATGGTGAGTTTAAACTGACGTTGAAAGCGGAGAGTGGTTGTTAAAACCTATAGACACAGACTGCACTGTTTAACTAAGACAGGTAGACGACACTAACACATTTCTAATTTAAGACATTCATATAAGAATCTACTTGGAATATCTACTGGCTGTTATATGAAGTGACATCTTTATAGCCGTGCAGCAAGCAGGACCAATTTACGAGGTCGTCTTACAGCTGTCACGCGGCCAACGTGCTCTGTGACACTTCTTAAGACACGAGAAGCATTGCAGGGGAGGTTTTATATGTTGTGTTATAATAGTGGTTCGAAGTTGGAGAAGCATTGAAAAGAATAAAAGCTTTTGCATGTGACTCCTTAAGTGTAGGTATAGAACATGATGAAACATAACAGCAAATGCCAAGATTGTCTAAGTTTTAAGGTTTTAAGCTACGTAAAATCTTGTCATTCAAAATATTATAATATCTCAAAAAGACATTTGTTGTGGTTAATGGTAATGAGGTCTTACGGCATTGAGGCATGGTCTCCCAAAGACCAACAGAGTGCGCTATATTTAGAAAATGTATATGATAAGGAATTAAAAAGAGGGGATCTGCAGAGGAACCAAAGTGTCCGACATAGCACAGAGAAGAAGCGAGAGATTGCCTTGAGTGACGTCCGCGCACCGGAAGGTGTTGAGATTCAACAATATGGATTTACAACGGAAGGGAGGAGGTCAGGACCAATCGCTGTGGCTTTCCTAGGTAACCAAATTCCGCCTTATTTTATATTCAGTATCATCATCGGCTATTTACAGTTTCTCAATGTTTTCCAGCTTAATAAATACATTGAGAAAAGATAGTTAACTTGGCACATGATGTTTTACATATCCCTCAAAACCTATTAGATCGTCGTGAATAAATTTACACTGGTACGCGTTTTACATTCGCACTTCATATAAAGAGTTTTATTAGTCTGGATCTGGAATCCATCAACAGAGATTATGAATATTTCAGGAGTATTACCGTGTATAGTGGCTGTTATAAGTGTTTGGATATTAGGGATTTAAATGTGCTTCCGAGTTGATTCAACTGAGTTACTGCTTTGAAAGTAGTGCTTTAATATTTCATAAAACGTTTGTTATGGAAAGTTGTAAGCAAATAAGTTTGTAGAATTCATAATTCCAACGTTCAAGTAAGATGGACTTATTTTATGTAATGATGATCAATTGGGACTTCCGTTGAAAATATCACGACGAATAAAAAAAAAATATTATTTGCATAGGCATTGTTCGTATGTACACCATTTTACCTATCTAACAAATAAGTATAGTTTCCGATTTATTAAGTTTAAACCATACATTTAATACTTCAATTATGAAGTATTGTAGACCTTTTTAGGTACTAGAAAATAATTTTAGTTTACATATTTTTTGTTTAGACAGATTGTGAAACCTGTATATAAGTAATATAAAAATCTTATGAAATTACTTAAATTACATACTTACAACAGCTCACGTTAACATGATTTACCAACTTTATGATCACTTGGAAGATTGCTTGCAGTAGAGACAGTAGATTGTCAAGATATCACTCGGACCAGGTCGACTTGGTAATTACCTGCAACAAAGACAAAGCAAACGATTTCAATTAGTATATCATAAATAGAAACTCGTCTTCAATCATCAGAACGTGTATTATGGTTAAAAGACAACAACGATAAGTTTGTACCCTGAGGTACAAAAGGAGACGAAGAAAACTACAATCTGTTTAAAGTAAAAGACATTGTTTCGCAGAGGCAGAGTTGCAATGTAACAAGCTAATACTGATGCAGAGATTCCGCGCGAGTATGTCGTCCAAGTATGCAGTTTAAACGATCACGACAAAAATGTTTCGAAGGAGAAACACAATTTTAAGACGGCATGCCCGCCGGTGCACTCTCGACTGCCATTTTTCATTTGCCGTTGAAATTTCTCATTTAAATGTGAAGACACGTTTTATATAGTACCTGACTAGAGCCGTGTGAAGTGTCAGAGGTATTTAATATTAAAAGTATCCGGACATGATATAGTTCAGTTTAATTTAGATACTTCATGATTTAAATTTGGCTTTTAAGCTTTGCAATTTAAGAAAGTAACGAGAAATCGCCGTGCTTGACGAGTAGCCTCCATCAAACAAACTAGCTATCGCATATCTATCAAATCAAATCAAATCAAAATTGTTTATTGTTTCATGTGGTAAATAAGATGTTACACAATTTACATTTGTACGCACATGAACCCTGTAAGGGCACTACAATAATAATTACAAAACTATAACTATTAAGAGTTTTCTAAATTGTTAAATGAAAATAAATACTAATATAAAAAAATAATAACAATTAATCAATACTTATAAATTGTTTTACAATATTTTTATCTAAATTTGTTTTTATCTAAGTATTATTTACAATATTTCTATAATAGTGAACCGGACCTTATCGAGAGCAAGGGGATTTGTGTCCTATGCTGTCATCGTAACGCTATTTTTAATAAGGTACATTGAGCGGTAAGGTTTAGCACCAGGCGATCCGTAAGCTAAGGTATGTATAAAAACTATTTTGTTTCGGCGAGCTTTGTTTGTTAATAGGACAAGACCAAGATAAAGGTAATTTCAATATTAGATTTCAGAAGCTCTTTGTTGTATCCCTTGAAAAGCTATTAGAGAAACGGACGGCAATGGCGCTTCTGAAATACCCTTTAGATCAAAGCACAAATAGCAATTTCTTTGTAGTTGTGATGTATTAAGTGGCATGTAGAGTAATCAGAGTCAAATGAAGCCAGCGAATGTGTTAAGCAATCGAAAATGGCCGACGAAGCCGCAGACCGTCCTTGATTAGAGGCTGAAATTCAATTTGGACCACTGAATACTAAATTATCCTCGATTGTATTCCCTGTTTGATAATGCCTGTCGCTATTTTAACTATACCTCAGTGAGTTGAAAAGGGTATTTTGGTTTTTGGTGAGACACACATTCGGATTCATCATACTAAATAGTCATGTAGAATGTCATATCAGTATTGTTTCACTATCCCGTGTGAATGATCAGCTGTCATGAAGCAATTTCAACATTAAGTATCTTTGTAAATAGCAATTTTAGTTACAATGGTCTGTAGGTATTATAGAAATGCGTTGGTAATTATTTTTAATACCAAGGGGATACTGTGAATAAAGTCAGTTAACAAATAATATTAGGTTAAATAAAACTACTTTTTCGGATTTAACTCGCGCGTATTTGAATTTAAAATTTTATTATTTTAACCCGAGACTTTTCGTACTTTCAGCGTTCATGCTTACTGAAAAACTAAGTTTACAGTCAGCAGCAAGTGTAAGTAGATGATTAAAAACAGAACTCCTAAAATAAAACCATCCCGGAAAAGTATAAATTATTAAAATAACATTTATCTTATTGATGTAAGTAAACATTTATGTACATCATTGGTACGTATTTTTAACGTTTTGTTTTAGAAAATTTAGTTATTATTTTGACTATCAACTTTTGCTGTTGGCTGTAATAGAGTGAGAGTGTAAGTTGTCTTATTCCATATAGGAACCTAATAGTTAAACTACCGCCAATTGTGTTTATTCAATAAAAAAAAACTTTATAATTCAATTTACGTTGAACAAATAAAATGATTCGGTTGGAATCATACCCATGTCTACCTATGTTACAAGAAATGAAATGGCGGTCCAGAGCTGCACAAATTCCGAGCTAGAGTTCCTGAAGACAAAACCAAACTAAGAGGTACAAATGGCGTAAAACATTTAAATATGAAATGTTGTCTTGTTAATATTTTTATTCCGCATGATTTAAATTATTGAAAATTATACCAAATTAAATGTTATCAAATATTGGTTTTATGAAGGAAACGAAAAAATCTAGAAAATCGTCCTGCTGCAATCAAGTAGGTATTCAGGCGGGAATCAAACCTGCGAACTTATGCGATCCGGGCGCCTGGTATTCAAACTGTACATAGGACAGTGAGTCCATCAATTAAGTTAAACATTTGCTTCTTTCTGGTTATTGCAGTATCAGACTATCAGCCGATTGGCTGTGACAGCTGCATCAATTAGATAAAATTAATTCGATTCCCAGTCATACACCTGTCTTTTGGACAGTCAACTAAAAAATCTATTTTATATTAAGATGGTAAAAGCTGTTATCAAAATTAGATTACATTAACAACTAAAATTATATTTATCTTAGTAACATTAGTGTCCCTGGAGGCCCTAGGAAGGACATAGGATACGCTTTGGCGCGATAACCGATATTAACACGAGCGAATTTATTATAATTGATATGTAAGTCATTGCCATAAAATTGTAAATAGGAAATGTGGTGTACGGCGCGCATGCCGCCTATGTACTTAGCTCGTCTAACTAAAAAGACTAGAATAAAAAGTTTACTCTGTCCATGGCCGCTTTAATTTACGTGTCCCGCGGTGCACTCTCATAAAAATGTAAATAACATCCTCGCAAATAGGGCCAGCACTCAGGTTTTTTTTGCATAGGTATAGAATTCATTTGAACATGTATCGAGGACTAATTGTCGTATCGGTATGTTTCGTATAAACATTTAGAAACAATTAAACGTAATAAACAATTTTATCTTGTTTGACTACAAGCTGTTGAACATTTATATAAAATAAGCTCATTGTACAAAAACAATTGTATTTAATATGCTTGTTGTGCCAATAAAGATTATTATTATTTATATGTAATTTTTATCTCAACAACTGGTTGTTGGTTTTAATGATAGGATATTATTATTATTATTATTATTATTAATAAACAATTTTATTGTTGAAATAAAAAATCCATTCTAACGCGAATTCAATTTGATGAAAATTTCCATTTTGTTTCGAAATAATCATTAGCTAGTTTCAAAGCAGATGGACTCTTTGTGCTATCCAATCTGCGACTGTTTTTACTTTCTCGTATACGTAGTATCGTCACATGAGTAAATATTTACTCATGTGGTATCGTTAAAAAATCTTGTAATCGTCAAAAAATTCGACCTTAAGATTTTGACGGATTTACACGTTTTGGACCTCCCTGAGTCCAAAAATACCGTTTTTGGTATTATGTATGTGTGTCTGTGCGTTAGCACGATAACTCGAGCATGCTTTAACTTATTGCAACCAAATTTAACATGCATGTATGACATCAAAATATAAGGTTGATAGGCAACATTTGAGCCGTCGATCACAAAAGTTAAGCAAACAAGTGCGCGGTCGGTACTCGGATGGGTGACCAAAATTTAACATGCATGTATGATATCAAAATATAAGGTTTCTATCAACCTTTGAGTCGTTTCTGGTATACGAGAAAGTCGAGGGGAGACCACTCCCGATTTTTTCTCTAATGCTAAGACTGCAGTTCGTTGTTAAATTTCAAAAAGTGGTTTTTCTGAAATAATGTAGTACCGTACTTCTTAATGTATTGAAGGTAATCAAGTTTGAAGTCTGTCTAATTGAAGTATGTAGATTTATTATGTTTTACCGCAACACGTATAATTTTATAAGTGACTGCAGCATAAAGGTAAAACGACTAGTTAGCATTAAGCTTATTGTATATTAGTTATTATAAGTAAATTAGATACATTAAAGCACAGACTTCTGTTCCACCACCATTCCACAAATCTATATTTACGCAGTTTTAATATTTTTGAATTTACACAACCCTAATGATAATCGAGATACACGAATTTTATATTAATTGGTAAGATTTTACTTTTTCTAGAATATTGAGGTTGAAGAATAGACAGTTTGTAATCTTTATTTTTCCGGGTAGGTGTACGAAATATAATTTTGCCGTCTTACTAATTTTATTTACCTTTTTTTAATATTTATTTGAATTATGCAGGTGGATATACCTACGTTCAATTATTTTACTAATGATATTTATCTTCTTTTTAGTAAAAAGAAGTGATTCAGTTGTTACTAAATTATCTTTAACATTCGTATATAAGGTAAATAGTTTTACTAAACATATCCATGCCTGTTACGATGTGTGTCACATCAACTCAATAAACTAGACACGATTCTGTCTCACAGTTTGATGAATAAATTCCGATTCACTGAGTTTTCAGTAGACGCAGATCAAACGGTAAAAAGGAAACATTTATATCTTCTTCGATTTTGTATACCTGTTTATATATTTGGCAGTCGCTTATCGTTTTTGATTTTGAAAAAAGCACAATAAAAAGCTCGTAGCTATAAGTCAATTAAGGTTACGAATATTCTTCTTGTGAAAATATGCACAAAGTAACGTTCCTCCGAATTTTGTAAACATTGAAATTGGTACTTACTATAGTTTTGTAATACGTAGTAGGACTAAAGCTCAGTATAGAGTGGATTGTTGGGATCTTAATCGATTAAAAACCTTCAGTAGCTTCAACTTACTAGCCCTTGACTTATAGCATCGATTAAAAAATAATAAGAATTATCTTAAGATTAAAAACTATGATTAATTTTCACTGTAATTCTAAATATAGAATAAATAATCTCACGTTCTCACAGATATGTTTAGAAGAAACGTTTGACGGAGGTCCGAGGCACGTCAACCGCGGTGATCCTCCTCATTTTAATTAAACAATACACGTTTTGTGTAATCAATTACACCAGCCGAGTTTTGACTAATTCCTTCACATTATTTATCAGTTTTATTTGTATCTTCATACGTATTAATTTTGTTGTTTGCTGCATTATTTCTGCAGAAAACATCCACCAATCTTCATGCATAGATGATCGGAAGAGTGAAACTTGTAAAGTTATAATCTTTCTAAAACCCAATTATTCAAAGATTCACAAGCTGATGAATCTGCCTGTCAATCTACATTACAATACCCATACATGAGTTCATACGTTACCTCACAAATAGCTTATCTATTTATGATTGACAATAAAGTACTGAGTATTGAATAAATATAAAGGTCAAAATCACAATGTTATTGTCGAATGTTCACTCAATCACAAAAGATAATAAACTGTATTTACTTATTGAGTATTTTATTGATATTTTTATTTCGTATTATATGAAATGATTGGCAATATAACAAATAAAAGTTATATTAATTAGAAGAAATAATAAAACTATAACAGATTTTCTTACTTATAACTTTCTGGTTCGAGTTCCGTCTCATGACCATGAACCACGACTGGAGTCATTTTATGTCGGTTTTTCGTTTGTTTAACCTTTTTTTATAGGAGGGGTCAAATGCTCTTACACATCATCCCTGCAGCAGAAGCGAACAACCTCCCACCGGCCCACCTATCGGCTGGCCAACCCACGACCCAAAGGTCTGTTGGCCCTGAAAAGGGCCCTTCTATGTTCCAATGTCAGCCGTCTGTGGAGGCGCCAGACGTTGCCCAGGATGCACCGCGGGGAGGTCTCGGACCATAGCCCCCCCCCCAAGTTTGTTTAACCTAAGGTTCCCATCAATTTCCTAATTATATATTTAAGCTACATTAAATAACATTTCAGTAAGAAAATAAAAATTGTTGTTTAGTATGCAGCTCAGTAAATACCACAAAGTATACGGCGATTTTCTTTTGATCGCGTAATTTCCGCTTTAGTTTATTCTGCTTTGTGAAATTTTTAGACATTATTTTCGTCGGCACAAAGACATATGCACATAAATGTTTCTTTTGAAAAGTTCGTTAGTGTTCATAACGACTATTAAGTAATTCGAATGGTATATTTGTCTATTATGGTATCACGGTCTATTCAACAGGAGCTTTCAGTGATAAATATCCCAGGATTATTGGTTGGTCAATAACCCATTTTTGGGATTGAGCACTGCCATTATGAAGTCTAGCCAAGGTCGACGGTTGTACTAAGTAAGATACCTTAGTCAGCCACATAATGACCACCGTTGGGAAGATTTCATTAGTTAGAGAGCGTGTAGTCGTCACGTAAGTCAACTTAAGTATGACACTAGCTTTTACATTATATCTATGTTGAGTATTGGGTTTTTATTATTGGGGAGTATAAATATGTAATGACAAATGTAATGTAGAGTAGGTAAGTACAATATTCTAATAATTATAATTTAATGTAAGTAATAACTCCGTGCAGGAAGCGCATCATGGGATGTGTTAATCTTGGATGTAATAGTTTAAGCAACAATGTAGTTATACTATACATATAAGGGAATAGTCATTGGGTTAGTATCTAGCAAAAGGGGTTCAGGACAGAAAAAAATTAATGGATTAAGTATGCACCTCGTGGAATAAAACGACGTTAATGTAGTCAACTGTTGTGCCATGTTATACCGGCAGAGTAGAATAGCATCACCCCATATCCTCTAATGGATCAGCAAAGGGGTATTTTGTCACCTTATAATTCTTCCACTAATTCGCATTGGGCAAGCGTGGTGGACTACTGCCTGAACCTCCTTCGTTGACAAGGAGAGGACTTGTGTCCCAGCAGGGGGCGAATTATACAGGCTGTTATGATGATGAATGTAGCCAACATCGCTTAGTGCGCTACGCGCTTAACCCATTAACGCCCAAATGAAAACCACCTTTATTTTTTTTGTTTTAATGATATTTGTTGTAGTATTAGGGACAAAAGAAAAGGTATTTAAAGAAAAATAGAACAAAAAAGAAATATGTATTGAAATATAGGTATGTACTCGGCCGGGTACACTGGGCGGATTAATAGTGAAATTGTCCGAAGCAAGGTCTTTCTACACATAATGTTTTCACACATTTTTTAAACACATTCACACATTTTTTAGTTCTATTTACTCGTATTTTGCTTGTAGCTCTGAAGCCTAAGGACCGGAGGTCAACGAATAACTGATATTTTGTGAAGAAATTGTCAAAATAAACGATATGTTCACTAGGAATTACGGACATTTTGTCCAGAAGAGATTTCACCACTCTTGCGCCTAGAGGATTATCAGCTACTTCGTTAGTCTTGCCACAATACACATCGAACGCATAACAGTATCCATCTGAACTAGTGGCTGCCCAATTCCGATATCCGAATCGTAGAGGTTTACCCATTATAAATTGTTTTTCGGGGTGACGGCCGATGTATTTTATCATGGATTCATAATATAACATACTGTATAAAGTTCTATAGATATATTCTCATGAAAAATTCCCGATTGGCAAGAGTTTTTCTGTATTTCTTCACACAAAGGTCTCATCTTGAAAAGCTTATCGGTGGAACCTTCAGCTAATGAGTTATCTACGAAATGAAGATTACGTTTTATCTCCAAGAATCGATTCCGTGACATGCAATTTGATACTATAGGAACTCCAAGGTCTTCATCCAAACTCCAATAAGCACATTCAGTTGGTAGTACAGGAGTGCAGGCTTTAAATTTTTCTACGACCACTTTTTGCATATACTGGCTTCATCTTCCTCCACATAGGTTTATTTGATTGAATATTTCTGGATCGTTTCGAAGGCCTTACATAATTTGACAAAGGCTAATCGTCACTATCGGACCAGTCTGAAACATCATGATTGGGACAGCGTGGTATGACTTCTACAGTTCGTGGAACTTCTCTAGGAAGATTAGAAGAAACCAAATCATCATCGTTCCCTTCTTCTTCGTCACTTACAATAGCAGGTTCCGGAGGCCCCAGTAGGACATCATATTCCAAATCATCATTTTCATCTGCAAATATAGAATCGATGTCTTCCTCCAGCTTAGCATAGCTATTTTGGCTTGTGAAGACACGACGGTTCGCCATTGTTGAATAATCAAAATAGCTGATAAAAATATAAATTTGTTATACATATCTGACCATTGTACTCAGCCGAGTACAGTGGAATAAAGTGAATCTAAATGTAAAAATATCGAAATAAAATTCATCAAAAACAAGAGATAATAACAAAATAAAGAGTAACAAATTGTTTGTATCAAATTTCTGTTAAAAAAAGTTCTATTTTGTAATAAAAATTCATTGTTGAAACTTACCATATAAACTTTCTTTGCAATCCGTATTTGACAGTGGCAAAAGTGACATTTATTTTCGCGCTACACTAAACTTTTTTATTTTATCAGACGGGTTAACCATCTGGTTATGAAATAATGAATTATTTGAATGACAACCATAGATTATAAAAACTAAATAATACTTTTTGTAGTTGTACTCGCGCGAGTACAGAAGGCGTTAATGGGTTAAACCATTTGAAGTGCCAAAAAAACCAACACCCGAGCTATAGCTTAACGTCTAATGCCATTAGTAATTCCGTTACTAAATTACGACTTTAAAATGTTGGCCACATCCACGTGAAGACTATAATAAAGTGCAACGTAACGCGTTACGACAAAAGTGATGCAGACTGTTTTAAAACATGGTTGTACCATAGACTGAGGTGGACTTAAAAGAAGCCCCATCACCAACCATTCATATTATTAACAAGTTAGGATATTCTATTATCCAGTATGAAATTTAAACCAAGCATCAGTGTCTCTAAAGAGCGCCGCAACTGTAACGTTGTAATTGTGCGTAATAAAGGTAATGGCTACCATATTGGAGTCTGTCACAGAGTACGTACATTTGTTCGCAGACCCTCTTAACTGTGCAAAACTGACAATATTTAGTGTTAAACAAGGTTTCGAAAGTTATTTGTAAACACCCTTCAAGCGTATGCTTTTATTTTAAATAGGGTATATAAATACACTACCTATTTAACTAAAATTTTTATTTAAGTTGAATAGGTAGTGTATTTATTTATGTGCGGTTTTCATATAATATAGGTATATTTTTATTCTACCTGTCGCGAATTGCTTTGCAATATTACATGACGGGTGCACGGAGGCGCTTCCTATTGGACAGCGCAGACACTTCGTTCGGTTCGTGAGCAGTGCTAGTCATCTGACGGCCATCGATATCATCCTATCGTAATATTAATTATTTCATACATATAAGTGCATATTCGCCACCGCGGTGGGCTTAATTAACAATCTGTGAGTGAGACTGTGTGGATACTTATTCAAGCCAACGAGACGAAGTGCTATCAGCTCTTAAGGTATGTGGTGTCTTATCTGCGGGTACCCATATTAATTGATATTGCAAAGAAAATCAAATCTTCTTATCGAATCTTTTCGAAATTGCTATCTATTCGGTAACATATTTGGCGCCCGAACAAAAACCCAAAATCAACAACAAAATACATGCAATAGGTACTTTCTACATAAAATATTGTTTTGTTTGTGATATTATAATTACGTACTGCACGGCAAAGTTGGACGAGTGACAGTTTGACTCGGCATACTTACTAATATTCGCCTGTTCATTCGGTCGGGTTATACTTAGCTCACACAACACCAATTTTTATATTTCAAATATTCATTGTAATATTTCGTAAAAATACTTAGGCTGTAACATTTTATTCTTGTAACACATACCTACATTACGGGAATAATAGTTTATAAGCCAATAATAATTACATTAACATTCAACAATGTTGTAAAAAACTTGTTTGATAAAATTTTACTAACGTTTACAAATACAAGTTGTTATTGATGGTTTTGTCTGCATTGTTCGCTGATAATCTCAGTTAGGCATTACACGCAGACAAAGACAAGAAGTATATATTATTTTTGTTATTTGTTTATTACATTTTGAACCGTACATCTTCGTACTTTGTATTTTTATGATATTCTAGTAAACATTTTATAGCGAAAATTTTATTTAGAAGATTTTAACCCGTTCCATTACTACCTGTATTTTATTTTTAAGTTTTAAAGATAATTATTATGAAGGCTACACGAAAGTTGACAAAATCGAGATCTAAGGAAATAGAAGCTCCCACTCAACAAGACTTGCCGTCGTTACGTAGAAAACGAACTTTAGCAATTAACAGGTTAAATAAAATATGGGAGATTTCGCAATCTGGATTACATAATGAACATGAAGTAGGGAAATTTTTAGCGTATTACTCCGACATTAAAAAGATATTTGCTGCATTCGAGGATGCCCACGAAGATATTTTATCTCTTCTCTCTAGTGATTGCCATGAGGAACAAGATTTGATCCGGTCTGACTTTGACGAACGTTACTATGATATTGTTGCAATCCATGATAAGTTGACGTCAGAATCTCATAATAACTCAAACTGCCAATCTTCGTCGGGAGTTTTAAAGGTTAAATTGCCAAAAATAAACTTACCCACTTTCGGAGGTAACATAAAACAATGGCCGGAATTTTATGATGTATTTGATTCATTGGTGCATGAAAATAGTTCTCTTTCTGACACGGAGCGCATGCATTATTTGGTTTCTAGTTTAAGTGGAGAAGCTTTATCTTCCATTCGAATTTTCCCCGCTACCGGCGCGTATTATGAAGAGGCTTACAACACTTTAATTGCACGATATAAAAATAAACGCGAATTAGCCTTTACATGTTGGAAGGATATTTTAAATATCAATCTTAATGCACTAGCACCACGTGACCTACGTCGAGCCTTAGATTCGTTAAAGGAAAATCTCTCTATTTTGAAGCGGCAGGGACTGCCCGTGCAAAGTTGGGATTTCGTATTAAATAAAATAAAATAAATAAAAGTCGTTTATTTCAGAAAAATTCCATAATAGTAGAAAATGTCAACTTTTCACTAGAACATTCATTGAAATTAAAATACATAAATTAAAATACAGACTTGAATTAAAAAATATACTTATATAAATTACTAATTAAATTGTCAAAACTTATTTTACTATCATAAATTATTAAATTAAATTATTATTATTATTAAATAAGATTATTACATAAAATCATTAAATGTCATATAATGAATGTTAAGTTTTGGGTCTGCCCGTGACAATACTTATCCAATGATGTTGGATAGGACAGTCAAAGCGGGATGCAATCATTTCCAGAACACTGTTGGGACTGCTCCGGAGCCGATGGAACATTGACGCAGCTTTTTTTCGCATAATAGCGTGGAAGCCATCAACGCGCGCGTCCGCGAACATGCCCGAGGCACTGCAGTACCTCGGCAGTCCCACCAATGCCCTGAAAGCGTTATTATATTGCACCCTTAGGGCGTTGTAGGCTCTTTGTGTATACTGAACCCACAGGCTGCTAGAGTAAAAACTTTGACAGTATGCTTTAAAAAGAGTAATTTTAACTTGTATTGTGCATCTAGCAAACCTGCGAGCCAGCATGTTGCTTCTCACTGCCAACGCCCTTCGCTCACGCTCCATATCACTGTCATCCTTTAAATCGTCCGTTAACATATGCCCGAGATACTTAAACCTATCTACGACTTTCAGTGCAGAGCCATCCAGTACAACAGGAGGCACGTTTGCAGGCTTTTGTGTACAGGCCTTAAAAATAAGTATCTCACTCTTTTTACAGTTGTACTTGAGGCCATGCTCCAAAGCGTATCGTTCACAAATGCCAACTAGCCTTCTCAACGCGCTGATTGAGGGAGCCAGCAGCACCATATCATCAGCGTAGCTGAAGTTGTTGACACAGGTGCCGTCGATGTAGCATCCGACATGGGTGCTGCTGAGTTCCCCAACCAACTCATTGATGTACAAATTGAACAGGCTCGGAGACGTGAGGCCACCCTGACGAACACCACATTCCAGCTTATATTCATCTGATAAGTTATTTACCCATTTCACCTGGTTAATTTGATTCTTGTACCAGTACCTAAGAAGAGATACACCCTCTATTGGCATGCCTGTCTCCTTCAGCTTTTTCCAAAGTAGACTGTAATCTACTAAGTCAAAAGCCTTGGAGAGATCGAGGAAACAGGCATATACAGGTGTTCTCCTCTGGGTGTAATATCTGACAGTGTGCTTAAGGCTCAAAATCGCACTCTCAGTAGACAGTCCGGCTCTAAATCCAAATTGTGCATCACTAAGACGTAAGTAATTACCGAGGCACTGATTAAGCACACTGTCAAGCACCTTAGCTGCAGTAGTCGCAAGCGAGATGGGTCTATAATTGGCCCTATCCGACATATCTCCGGTCCTGTTCTTTACAATTGGCACTACTACAGTTCTCATCAGTGGCTCAGGCAAGTATGAGTGACCTAAACATAGTTTGAAAAGCATCGCTAGTACTCTGGGCAGGTGGACTCCTGCATTCTTGAAATGTTCAATGCTGAGGCCATCATGCCCAGGAGACTTACCTCTTTGCATATTTCTTATGACTGAACAGATATCTTTTGCTGTAAAGTTAATGCTGCGTACTGCTCCCTGCATACTGATCTCACCATTATCCATCTCAGCAGTTAACCTACTAAATGGTGATTTTACCATAAAGTGATCTTTAAAGAGGTTTGCAATGCTTTCAGGGTCACTTTCTCCGTCAATGCTAACAGGGATGCCAGCCTTTGTATTTAATTTGTTTGTGTGTTTCCAGAAGCTCTTAAAGTCCCCGGCCTCATGTTTTGAAGCCAAGATATCCATTTTAATCTGTTCTTGTCTATCTTGACACCATTTCAACCTAGACTTGAAGAGCCTCCTACTGTCATACATATCTTTATAAATGTTACCAGTAACAGGTTTACCTGCCATGACCCACATTTGAAATTTTTGTCTGGCATCCCTGTGTACCCGAGAAACATATTTATTCCATCCGGCCACATATCCTCCCTTTCTTTTACAAGTACGTCTACAATTAGAGCGAACAGAGCCCTGTACAAGTACATCTACAATGTTACTGTAAATTTTATCAAGTATACGAGTGTGATCAGGGTTAGAGCAGAGCGTATCAGCACAAGAAGTAAGCTGCTGTGGAAAATCTAGGAGCCTTAAATGTTCATTACAGTAATTGTGATATACCTCAATCTGATCCGCACTCCTCTCTCCCCATATAACTTGGTTACTCTCACCATTTCTAGAGCCAGTCTCACTCCTCGCCGCAATAGCACTTACACTACACTCGATAAACAAAGGAGAATGGTCAGACCAGTACACGTCATGCTGCACCCACACTCTGCTCACAGTATCCCGGGCTGCTGCTGTGACAATGCAGTGGTCTAACCACCTCTTGCATCCGTGCGCATCACTAGTAAAGGTGTAGGCATCCGACTCTAGGCCTAGCATATTTATATCTATACAACACCATTTTCGCTCGTCACAAAAACTCAACATTTCATTACAAAATAGCTCCTTGGGGTGTGCATTAAAATCTCCCAAAATGTATACTGATTCACAATCAACATTGTCTTCAATTATTGCATTAATTGCACTAAAACATTCCGTAAACTCCGGTAAATTATCAAATCCGTTCACTGGCATATAAACACAAAAAACTATAAATGATTTTTGTATCATTGACACCTTGATTGCACTCAGACGACAGTTACTACAATCAATCACTGAAACACAGGGAAAAGCACTTTTACGCCACAGAATAGCTACACCGCCGAAGGGCCGTCCCGTTAGAATACCAGTCGCAGTGTCGACTGCGGACGTGCCCGTCGCGCCGAACTCCTCATCTACGGTACTCAGCAGTGACAGGTCGTGTGGAAGTAGCCACGTCTCTTGCAGCGCCAGTATATCCGCAGACTTACATAATCCGCGAACTCCCTCCATGGAACGTTTCAATGACTTACAGTTAAAAGTACACATTTTATTTTTAATGGGTGTAATATCCATATAAAAATTAGGTGTTTATCATCTTTGGCAAACTCGAGCGCCTATTTTCAGGCTTGCCGTTAGCGTGTCTCATGTAAACAAAGCGCCGAAAAGAGATTCCACAAGGCCAAAAACTATCATCTAGAAAAGTGTCTATTTTTGATTTTGAAACAAACACCTTAAAAGAATTATAGCCTCTTTCACTTCTCATTTTAATTCGCGTCAGTGAAACTTTCTCGCCAGTTTTTTCATAAATATAATCCTTGACATCTGACTCCTCGACATTAATATCAACATTCGACACAAATAATGGAACTTTTATCTCCGCCGCTTTAAATGTACTGCTACAACTTAATTCCGCTTTACCAGTGCGGCCTATAAATTTATTTCGTAAGCGCTTTCTTTGTACTTGGATCCATTCGTCCTCAGGCTTAGGAATATTCCAAGTATTACCGTTCGCTGATACGTCCGCGAAAGACAAAGTTCTTGTGGCTGCCGTACATTTATTTTCTTCTAATAAACCCGCTGTATTTATCTCGTTAGAAACTGACAGGCGAGCGCTGTCACTCGCTCTCCGCTGCTGCTCCCCATTAGAACTACAGCAAGCTGTTTCTTTCTCATCACATTTGTTAAGCGCGCGCGAGCAGGACGCGCTAATATCAACATCATCCTGGGAAACAGATTGCTCATCTATGCTAGGTGACTGGGGCGACGTTAATAACTTAATATTCGAATGTTCCGGGTAATTGTGATTTTTCAATAACGGTCGATCAGCTGAGTCAACCGACCTTACGGGTGGTGATTCATCGCGCGCTGGCGTTTGAATTGCCATCGGGCCGCTATCGAGCAAATACCCTCCTCGCTTGTTATTAATTCTGCAACCGGTGCTAATTAGCGAGGCATATCTACCGTTCATAAATCTTTCTTCTAAATCTTCAACTTGTTTGATAGTGGCATATTTTTCTTTCATTTCTTGAACCTCTAATTTAAGCCTCACTATGTCTTTCAGTACCGTGGTAACGTCAACATGATCCCATGTACAGGGCGGTAATAGATTTAAATCTCTGGCCACAAAAATAGGCACAACATCCGGGTCAGTTTCTTTAAAAACCGCTATGATGTCTTCTAGATCTCGCTGTATTTTGCCATCTTTTCTTCTAGAGATGTTTCGCTTGTTTGTTTTGATGGTATCAAATAATAAATTTTTCGCCTTCGCAACTTCGTCTGTCGTGAAGGCAGATGCACAGATGCGCACCATACTTTCGGTATCCATGACATCCACTTTGTTTTGTATATATGCTAAAATTTCACTAATAACAATGTTACAACTAGCACACTTCACAGTACTTGAAATAATTTTCGATTTCGACATTTTCGTTACGGAGGCCTTACAAGACCCCGAGCACACCCGTACAGAACGCGGTCACGCGCAGACTGATTAAGCTACCATGTTCTTTCAAAGATAGATTCTAAGTTGCGTTGCGCCTTTGAACAACAACATCCTAATGACGAGTTTCCGACCTTTAATAATCTCATACAATTTATTTACAACAGTTGTGAAGCTCTTGTGCGCAATGCACATTTTGTTTCACATGATCGCGACCGTAGCATGCTCGATAAAGCAAAAAATCAACAATTAAAAACTCCTAATTTTCGGTCAAATTTAAGTAGGCAGCCTAATACTTCGACGTTTTTGACTAACTCTGACCCAATAACCGCACAATCGTTGTCTTCTTCTAATGACGAAACAACCGACGCCTCTTCGCTAATGCCGCCTATGGCGTATGTATCTACAGTAAATAAATGTATGGTTTGTTCTGAGGAACACTCAATAAGTCGATGCAGCCATTTTCTAAATAAATCAATAGTGGAGCGGTTACAATTTGTAAAAGTAAATAAATTATGTTTTAACTGTCTAAAGACACATACCCTGTCACAGTGTAAGTCATTATTTCGTTGCCAGAAGTGTCATAGCAGACACCACACTCTTCTTCATTTCGAAAGTGCCGATGATCAAAAGGTGATTGAAGATAACGAGCGTGACAATCATGCTTTCCCCTGCGTTTCTCAAACTAGTGTACTGACTAACATTGGTGAAAATTCATTAGTTTTACTTTCGACAGCTAATATTAGTATTCAAGATGCATCTGGAAATATGCAGTCATTTCGAGCATTAATTGATACTGGTAGTCAAGCCCATTTTATAACCGAACATGCACTGGCCCGGTTAGGAATTGGCAAAGTGTCATTTTCGAGACGAGTTCGAGGCTTGGCCCAATCGGCCGCTTCGGTGTCCGGTGTGGTTAAGTTAAGCATAAGTAATCATCACGACGACGTTGTTTTTGATATACAGGCATTAACTTTACCTAATATTTGTGGTAATATCCCTGCAGTTAAACTGGATAAGTCATCTTGGCAACATTTGCGACATTTAAATTTGGCAGATCCGAATTGTCATATACCCGGCCACATCGATGTTCTTCTCGGAGCGGAAATATTTTCCTCAATTCTTTTGCCTGGGTGTGTAAAGGGAGGATTAACTGAACCTTCCGCTTTAAATTCCGTGTTTGGTTGGATTCTTCTTGGAAATTCTCGTTGTGCTGCTAGTTTACCGGAATGTCATTCTCTTTTGACTACTGATGAATCTTTGCTCGAGCAGGTTAAATGTTTTTGGGAGATTGAAAATATCCCAAGTTATTCGAAACTCACACCCGAAGATGCGATTTGCGAGGAACTGTATTTAGATGCACTGTCCCGTAGCTCATCTGGTCGATACGTTGTTGGGTTACCCTTCAAGGAAAAGGAAAACCATGCGTCATTTCCTGGGTCCCGTGCTTTGGCTTTGCGAAGATTTCACTCCCTGGAGCGCAAACTCCAGCGAGACACTGAACTACTATCGCAGTATTCTGACTTTATGTTAGATTACATAACTAGCGGCCATATGACTCTTGTTCCCAGGGAAAATTTATCTGAAGGTAGATATTACATACCTCATCACTGTGTATTACGACCTGACAGTGTATCGACCAAGCTCCGCGTAGTCTTTGACGCCTCAGCAAAGGATGCTCGAGGTCTTTCCCTAAACGATACCCTTCTCATAGGACCTAAGTTGCAGACTAGCATTATGGATATTCTTTTGAAATTTCGTATCCATAAGATAGTTTTTACAGCAGATATGAGACAAATGTATAGACAAATTTTGGTGAGAAAGGATGACTGGGATTATCAACGTATATTTTGGCGCTTTAAACCTTCAGACCCGGTACAGGAGTATCATTTGAAAACTGTGACTTATGGCGTATCGTCATCACCATATCTTGCGTGTCGAACCATACAAAAATTAGTGGAGGACGAGTCTGATTTACCTCTAGCTGGCCGTATACTATCTACTGACCGGTACATCGACGATATTGTCAGTGGATGTTCTAGCACAGAAGAAGCTATCAAGGCGATATCAGAAATGATAGAACTACTGAAAAGAGGCAATTTCGAACTTCGTAAATGGGCCAGTAATATACCGGAGGTATTATCTTCCATACCTGTTGAACATTGCTTAACTGACTTTGTTTCTATGGATATTGATGAAAAGGTAAAAATTCTGGGACTTAAATGGAATCCAATAAGGGATGTTTTCGTGTTCGATGTTAAGCTGACTCCTCGCGAGTGCACTAAACGCATTATCTTGAGTGAACTTGCTCGTATCTTCGACCCTCTCGGTTTCCTGTGCCCTGTAACTCTTCTTGCTAAAATTTATATTCAAAAACTGTGGATATTGGGTATTGGATGGGATCAGTCTCCTCCCAAAGAAATTACTCAATTATGGGCACGCTACTCAGAGCAATTATCGTTCATTAAAAATCTTGAAGTCCCAAGACTCGTTGGTGATCATGAAATGAAATCTTGCCAGATTCATGGTTTCGCGGACAGTTCAGAGACTGGTTATGGGGCAGTTATCTATCTTCGCGTACTGAACAGCGACGATGAAATAAAAGTATTTTTTATCTGTGCTAAGTCACGTGTGGCACCCACTAAACGTGTATCACTTCCGCGCTTAGAGTTATGTGCGGCGGTTCTTCTTGCTGATCTTCTTAAATATATAATCGATCTATATTCGCCATTGTTTCCGGTTTTACAGTCATATGCATGGTCAGACTCAGCGGTCGTTTTATCTTGGATTCGAGCCCCTTCATTTCAATGGAAAACGTTCGTTGCGAATAGAGTGAGCCATATTCATGACATTTTACCAAACACAAAGTGGGTTCATGTTCCGACGGTCGATAATCCGGCAGATATCGCATCACGAGGTCAATTCCCAATCGATCTTGTTAATAATATGCTATGGTGGGCGGGGCCATCCTGGCTAGCTCAGGATTGCACTGCTTGGCCAAGTCTTAACCCAGTGAGTAATACCGGTTTGATACATGCCGAGCAAAGAATACAATCATTGTTAGTTGATTGCGATAGCAACTTGTTAGATGATTTGGTTGCTACGTATTCGTCCATTCGTAAAGCCCAACGTGTTTTAGCATATTGTGTTAGGTTTATTAAATATTCTCGTAAACAGAACTGCCAATCTCCAGGTACGGCTCTAAATCGTACCGAATTATATAACGCTTTACTGTTGTTTGCTAAGAGGGTACAATCATTAAGGTTTAGCACTGAAATCGGTTTGCTGAAAGAAAGAAAGTTACTGGCTAAACCAATGCGTAAGCTCAATCCCTTTCTTGATGAATGCGGTCTTCTTAGGGTAGGCGGACGATTGTCCAGATCGGGTCTCGAATTCGACCATAAGCATCCGATTCTCCTACCAAAAGACTCGAGGCTGACTCAATTGATAATTGAGGCTATACATCGCGAGAACTGTCATCCCGGCATTAACACGATGCAATACCTTATTATGCAACAATTTTGGATAATCTCCCCGAAGCGCGCTATCAGGCATTGCATATCAAAATGTGTATCGTGTTACCGTATCAATCCCATTCCGTTGCAACCATTCATGAGTGATCTCCCGGCAGCACGCATTAATCAAGCGAAACCGTTCTCTATCGTTGGAGTAGACTACGGAGGCCCGTTCCGCATTAGACTCCATCGGTTTAGAGGAGCAAGGTTAGGGAAGGCTTATCTGTGTCTATTCGTGTGCTTCACAACAAAAGCTTTGCATTTGGAGGTAGCGTCAGATTTGTCTTCAGAAGCATTTCTTGCGGCGCTTCGCCGGTTTGTCGCAAGAAGAGGTCGTATAGATACAATTTACTCAGACTGTGGAACCAATTTTGTAGGGGCTCACAATTTGTTAAATTCCTACGTACGGTCTTCATGTCAAAAAGAGTCCATAAATTTTAAATTTAATGTTCCCTCGAGTCCCCATTTCGGAGGCATATGGGAAATCCAAATAAAATGTGTTAAATCTCACTTGTATAAAGTCATTGGAGATCAAGCTCTAACTTTTGAGGAGTTAACTACGCTGTTAACTCAAATAGAAGCCACCTTAAATTCCCGTCCCCTTTACCCCCTTAGCGCAGATCCTAATGATTTTCGTGTACTCACTCCCGGACACTTCCTCACATTAGAACCGTTAACCGCTGTCCCTGATGTAGACTTAACGACTGTCAATATATCACGATTAGGAAGATGGCAATTAATTCAAAGATTTCATCAGGATTTCTGGAAGCGTTGGAGGTTAGAATATCTGCAATCTCTAACTCAGCGAGCAAAGTGGACAAAGCATACTAAACCCCTGGAGCTTAATTCCGTCGTAATATTAAAGCTTGATAATGTGACACCATTGCATTGGCCGTTAGCGCGCGTTCTGGAATTACACCCAGGTCTAGATGGTGTTAACCGTGTAGCTACAATACGCACTTCGAACGGATCTATTCTTAAGCGACCATTAGTAAAATTATGCCCCTTGCCGAGCCAAACTGACTAGAACTTAATTTTTTATTTTATTCATAGTCATAATGTAGGTTAGTATAGTGTCTAGTATTTGCATGTTCGAGTCGTTACGACTTTACGTTCAATTAAGGATTAGTTACTTAGCTTAGCGTTACTTTGCGTTCAATTTAGGATTAGTTAAAATTCATTTGCATGTATTTTGGTGGGCGGTATGTGCGGTTTTCATATAATATAGGTATATTTTTATTCTACCTGTCGCGAATTGCTTTGCAATATTACATGACGGGTGCACGGAGGCGCTTCCTATTGGACAGCGCAGACACTTCGTTCGGTTCGTGAGCAGTGCTAGTCATCTGACGGCCATCGATATCATCCTATCGTAATATTAATTATTTCATACATATAAGTGCATATTCGCCACCGCGGTGGGCTTAATTAACAATCTGTGAGTGAGACTGTGTGGATACTTATTCAAGCCAACGAGACGAAGTGCTATCAGCTCTTAAGGTATGTGGTGTCTTATCTGCGGGTACCCATATTAATTGATATTGCAAAGAAAATCAAATCTTCTTATCGAATCTTTTCGAAATTGCTATCTATTCGGTAACAATTTATATACCCTAATTAAGTATTTCATTCATTTATGTGAGATTACTTTTTGTAAATAACTTGGAGTGTTCAACCGATCCGATCTGACTATTAAAAATTTGATAAACAGTCTTTATTTACAATTACTTTACAATTTCTTATCTATAATGTATTTATCTAATTTCTAATTGAAAACAGCTGACTTAAGCTCAGACTAGCGTTAAGTCATTGTAACAGAAAGAAGAAAAAATAATAACATCTTGCTTTTGATTACAATTTTGTGGAAATTTAATTACCTATTACTAATTATTTTCATCATCATCATCATGTCGGCCTCATTGTGATCCATGCTTATTCCCTTAATTCTCTGCATTCCCGGCGATCTTGAGCTCGTCTCATTCAATCAAGACCTCCGTGTCGTCAGACTACTTATTTTATTTATTAATATTTAATATTTGTAATGCAGTTACTAACATTATTCATCAAGTATAATTCATTAAGTATTTTTGAAAGAGATACCTATGAGTGCCATGTGCTGCTGGCAGAGTAGAATAGCATCACCCCATATCCTCCAATGGGTGTCGTAGAAGGCAACTAATGGATCAGCAAAGGGGGTATTGATCACCTTATACTCCGTCCACCAATCCGCATTTCGCAAGAGTGGTGAACTACTGCCTAAACCTCCTTCGGTTACAAGGAGAGGCCTTGTGTCCCAGCAGTGGGTCGAATTACAAAGGCTGTTATGATGATGATACTTATGAGTAATTTTGTTCTATAGACAGTAATAAGGTTTACAAAATGAGTTTGCCTGTCTGCGGGCATTAAATATACTATGGCAGGTTGGCACACGGTGAGCGAGGCGACATTAGTACAGTGTGGTCGGCTGCTAACAATACATTTAGTTGAATTGGAAAACTTGAAGCGAAACACCACTTCTTACTCTCATTGCTGTTTCAGTTGTTGTAATTATTAGATACTTGAGCAAAACTTGTATTGATTTTCTTATTATTGTTACAGAAAAAAATGATGTAATAAAAGACAAAATATTTTAATACTAGCGTTGTAATTTTATATTTCGCTCAATGACAAATTACGACGCAATTTTTCGTAGTAATATTGCAATAAGCCTTTATTTTCCAACCGATAAAGCAATCGGGATTCCGAAAATAGGGCACTTATTCGAAATCGAAATTTGATTAACCGTCCACGGGAAGGCGTGCCAACATGCAAATTTTATTACTTAAACTATTGATTTTGTACTCATTAAACGAATCGGCGAGTTGTCCGATGTAGCACATTCTCTTAATCGTATTACTCACACATGAATATTCAACATTGATTTCCCTGAGTGATGCTCGAAACCTCAGTCAATCTTCGTGTGGTTTTGTCACTGAAAACTTAAAAAGAATGAAAGAAACTCTATTGTACACGTGGTCTTATTGCAGCATATTGAAATAAAGAAAATAATATATATATAATCACGGTCGCAATCCCAAAAGGGAGAACTTTATGTAACATTTAGTTACACATAAAGCCACATTTGGCTAGTTACACATAACGTTTTCTCAAATCAAATCCAACCAATTATCTAGCCCAAATTAAGTACCATCAAATTGTGTGTATTATAGATACTAGATAACGGACAAATATTCATAATAATTTACATATTTTATGAATAATATTAAATATATATCTTCGCATTTGGACTCCACTTCTGCTTACCATCGGGTGGAATGGAGTCATTTGCTTGAAAAAAAAATAAGATTCGAACCCGGCCCGCCCGATGTGTAGACAACGTTACAGACCACTCCACTACAACGGCGTTAAATGTGCCATTTTTATGCAAAGGAGATTGCCCAATTATGTATGGACTTTAAGCCCACATTAAAAATGCTTGTGCCTCCACGATTTCAGTTGTAGTTTGTAGAAAAAGAACCACTCTAACAATATCAACCATTATTTTTCACTTTGATACCCGGATATATTTGTTATTTTCAGTTTCATTCACTATAATATTGAGGTTATTTTTCCATAAATTGTACCTAAGTTTTCTTGGGTTATTTTCTTCAAAATGAAAAGAAATTAAGACTTAATCATATTATTATACCGTTTTCATAATATATAATCACGCCAAAAGGGGGTTGAGAAGAGCCGAGAGTTTATTTTTAACATTTTTTCAAGGTGTGTTTGGAGCGCTATCATGGCGTCGGGAAGATTTTTGTTTCAATAATTTAAAATGGATCGTATATAACTAACTGGTCAGGAGATAAACCTAACCTAAGCCTATGCAAATATTATGTGGAAAACAAAAAAATATTAATGGGCGACAAAAAAATCATTAGTCGCGCCCATTTAGTACTTTTAGTCGCTCATTCTGGATTATTTAGTTGCTCGGTTTATTATTTCCCACTTACATTGTTTCAGAGTGGTGTCATGCAGTGAATGTAATGTTGTTTATCAAAACATTTTATCATCAATACGTATTGATAATAAGTTATTAAGAGTCATTGAAATAATGTATGGGCGTGATCCCTTTGCCTTCTCTTATTAGGGAGAATTTAAAAAAACAACATTTTTTTTCAACTTTAAGTTCATGGTCGGGCGGAAGTCAAAGTTTAAAATGAAGAAGTCTCATTAAATGTATTTTCAATCACCGGGCGTACAAAGTGTATATGTGTGTTATACATCAAAATAATAAAAAATATACGTCATTATTTTTAGATAAAATTTCATTAAGGCACAAGCACAAATTAAAGTGGGCCTGGATTTGGGCAATCTCCTTTACCTATTGTTATATACGAGTATTTACGATACAAGCTTTTCCACAGATGTGCAAGATGATAATTTAAATTTAAAAATTGCAACTTTAATCATGAAGTGGACTACTTTGAATTCCTTTTGCAGACGTAATTGTCTTTCCAAACGATTAGGCATAAATCGGAAAAATACGAGCTAGAAAGTATAGGTTAATAGAACAAGTTGATTGTGCAAATTAACAAGTATTCGCATGATTCTAGGGATTACCTACTAGTTCAGTTCCGACCCACGTCTTCCAAAATTTTTAGTTTTATGTCGTTTAAAAATTAAATATACCAATATTTAGTACTAGAAAAAATGCACTGAAAAAAATCGACTTGCCTCAGGCGGGAAACGAACCTGATTCTTCCGCAATCCGGGCGGCTGCGTTAACCATTACGCCACCAAGACACTACTTTCGCTGTCGAAATTTGTCAGTGCTTGGTGCTTATGTTTTTATCGTAAACATTGTTTCATCAAATCTTTGAAATTTGCACTTCTAAAATCCGAACGAAATATTTTTGCAAATATTTGACGCCCAGCTAAGATGAAACTCTCCACGCTCCACTTAAGACTCAAGTGTGCTTAGAACACAGACTGTCTGTCTAGAACAAATTCTATTTTTCTAAACTCAGCTAATCGTCTCGACTAGTTCCCAAACAAAGTTATCAAGTGCCCGCATGTCCATTGAGAGAGAAACAGAAGAAAAACGACTCTGTGCCCGGGGGAGAAGAGTTTAATTGGTTTACTCTGTTATCGGCGTCTTGTTGCCAACTTTTGCAATGGCACGCGACAAACTAAGACAGCGTAAATATTAGTAGACACGTGAGAAATAATGTAACGTAAGTGAAGTATGTTAAAACAAGAGTTTTAAGTAATAACATTGTTAAAGTTAGTTGGAGTAAACATGGAATAACCGAGCTTACGTCTAACGTATATTAGAAATTCAAAAGTGAGTTTGCTTGTTTGTCACGCTTTCACAACTAAGCCGATTAACCAATTTTGATAAGTTTTAGTGTGTGTAGAGATAGATGATGTTCTAAAGACAGTTATAAGCTACGATTTATCGTGATAATAAAACGCCAGCGAAGGGGCGAGCAAAAGCTATATAAATACTAGCTTTTGCTCGCGACTTCGTCCCCGTGGGGTTAAAATTCGAAAAAGTGTAAGAATGATGTACCTACATCATTCTTAATTTTTTGCCGATAAGCCATATATACTAATTTTTATGGATTTTCTATAAAAATGACGGATTTCTCATACAAACTTTCATCCCATATTTCTTCCCTCTTAGGAGTTGAATTTCGAGATATTCCAAAATAAGGGGTATTTTGGAATATCTCGAAATTCAACTCCTTAATTTTTAACCGAAAGACCATATACCAATTTTTATAGATTTTACTTTAAAAATGACGGATTTTCATACAAACTTTCATCCTCTATTTTACCCTCTTAGGGGTTAAATTTAGAAAAATCCGGCCTTTCTCTTGCCTATGTCATAAAAGGAACCTCTGCGCAAAATTTCAGCTATCTAGGTCCAAGGGTATGGGCTGGGCGTTGATCAGTCAGACAGGGAGTCAGGACTTTGCCTTTTATATAATAGATTATTTTGCCCTGCGGTAAAGCATAGTCATATTATACGTAGGCCTTACATAATACCAGCAATTAAATGCCATTATACATACATAGATGTGGGGATACTTCTTTCAACTACCTGATTGAAATTGAAATTGCGTGAAATTTTGTGGCAAGTGTTGAGGCAGAGATAGAATTGAGACTCAGAAACTTTTCTCTTCCACAGAGACTTTAAAAAAATATGTAAGAAAACATCAATAAGCTAGAAAATCAGTTGGGAATCGACGGAGGACGCTTGATCTTCAGCAATCAGAACAAATGCTACGATGCTACGATGCTACGATGCTACGACGAGTTTCGGCTACGACGGATGTAGTCTCCACTACATTTTTCTACTTGGCGAACTTTTGAGCTGTATTAAAGGTGGCGGTTCGCGCCGCGACCGCGACAGGAGACCGAGATGAGAGACAGAGACAGGAGACCGCGACAAGTGACTCGGTCTCTTCTGTATGTACTGCGGGCCGAGACCGAGACCACAGACGAGACCGCGAGACCGCAACCACCTCAGTATCGTAGAGTCTCTTGATGGAGTGAATTGTGTTTTAATGTGTCATTAAATACTGTCATGGAACGCCATGTAGAGTTATTGGAGGAAGAAGTAGACGATGATTTGCTTTCGTATTATTAAGTACTACAAAACTAAAAAGGAGTATTTATTCACGAATTATATTCAACTAGAGGCCAAGAAGGATCATCAATTAGCTTTTCACAGTCTTCATCAGAAAAAGCAGTCATTTTTTTTATATAAACAAATGCATTTCGGGCGCGACACGAGACACTACCGGTCCGGGGCGGCGACCGTCTTGCTGTCTTTGTCTCCTGTCTCTGTCGCACGCGCGAACTGTCACCCGTACAAATCGAAAGAACAAGTGCCGGTGGCGGTCTCCTGTCTCTCGTCTCGGTCTCCGGTCGCGGTCGCGGCGCGAACCGCTGCCTTTAGATATACCTAATTTTATTTCTCGTCCTGTGATAAGAATACTCGCCATGTAATGACGGCAGAGTAGAGCATCACTCCATATCCTCCAATGGGTGTCGGAGAAGGCGACTAATGGATCAGCAAAGGGTATTGATCACCTTATACTCCGTCCACTAATCCGCATTGGGGAAGCGTGGTGGACTACTGCCTAAACCTCCTTTAATGACAGGGAGAGGTCGAATTATAAAGGCTATTAAGATGAATAAAAATACTATATTTGTAAGAATAAGGTTAAGGTAATCTTCATGATCTGCTTAGCTAGGTGCAAAATTTGAATATAGAAATAGTAATAAAAAATAAAATGCTGTATATAATTGTAAATTTGAAACTGACACCATACAATATCCATATCCCACAACGACAAATAAGAATCTACCACTAAATAAAATACATTCCTCACTTCGAAACACCTCTAAAGTTTGGTTTTGAATAAGTTTTTTTTAACATTAAACAAAAAATGCTAATAATCCCGTTATTTGTGGATATTGTTAGGTATCGTTTATAGAATATTAATGTTTCAAACCAAAACTATTTTTCTTTAGCTATCGTGTTTAATAAATATTTAAAATGTTATAAAAAAGAAATAAAGTGTGACGAGCAGTTCTGGTCTCTCAGACAGTTTAATGAAATTAAACTGTATTAATATATAGGTATTAATATTGTCTCAATAGTGCCAATATTACAGAGCCAAGCGGTAACACACCTCTAACTTGTGGATCTAAGCGGCTCTTGAAAGTAAGTGGACGATTAATAAAGTTCAAGCTCTCAGGAGAGCGCCGAGGAGTTGGAGGCAGGTTGGAGGGTATTGATCACGTCTCAACTTGATCAAACAATATGCTTCGCCGGAGACAGCAAATGAAAAGGTGGATTGGGGGCAGGGGGGCAGACCAGTATGAACAAAGACTATATAACCAACTCCGTGAGTGTGAAGTATGTACATCATAAGCAGAAGGGGCTGAACAAGGTACTGTAGGAAAGGGCGTGTTGCTTTAGTACTTTAATAGTAAAAACGCCCAAAGATACATTAACACACAAAAAGCTTTATAAACTGTTAAAATAGAGTGAAAGTTTTGACGTTCAAGCAGCCAAATATAACCAAACTGTAGACTGAGTCTTCTCACCGTTTTTCATGGAGTGTGTTTGAAAACATTTTTGTGAACAGTTTATACTGATAAAACTATTATTGCGTGAGTAACTAAGTAACAAGCGAAGTTATCTATAGCTGAAGAGTTTGTATGTTTGGGTGACCGCGCTAATCTCAGGAAGTACTGATTCAAATTGAATAAATATGTTTGTGTTGTATAGTCCATTTATTGAGGAAGGCTATTTTGTTTAAAACAAACTCCACGCGGACGAAGTCGCGGGCGGAATCCTAGTATTAAATATTAGTAAAACTCTCACTACAGCCACAATCTTAAAACAATCTTTTCTAACCCTCACTTCATTGGAAGCTCGAAGGAACTCAGATAAACAACAAAAGAGGTTGCAATTACTATTCCTATTGTACCTTGCGATTAAACAGATTGAAGGTGCTATTGTCAACTTTAAGCCGAGGTGGATAAGGAACAAGACGGTGAAAGGGGGTTAATTAGAATGCAAGGGCCCGTTTAGCGAATGAATACGAGTAAGGAACTGCTCTATTAATATGTAGAATAATGCTCGTTTTATCAATTTAATTTCTTGTTACGAGCAGAGGGATAAACAAATTTTCACATGTCAGATATTTATGTCTGAAAACTGTTTCAAAGTTTGGTTTGCGCGCGTCCAAGTGTCATAACATTCGCGTCAGATCAGAGCGTTGCATAGGTACTGCTTGGGTTTATTTGCTCTGAGGTAGAGTTGCTGGCGCCGAAGCTCAGTGATGGACTGTTTGACACAATAATACCACTGTCTTAAAAGTATAATACTATCATATCATAATACAATACCATTCAGCAAATATAGAAACGCCGAGATGTAAAGTGATGAGCAAAGGTGAGTTTCTTGCCCGTTCTTCATACAAAATGACCCCAAAAGAACGAACAACAGGTTGATTTCGGGAATATTTTCAAAAATCAAAATGTGCTTTATTTAAATGGACTCACTCATGATTTAGAATAGCCTATATAAAAATACAAAACTAATCAGAAATGTATTTTTATCAATAGGATATCAATTGATCCATTTAAAGATATCGTCTAAATAGTCGGAGTTGGTCGGGTACTTAGAGGAGATTTACGCGCGCTATCGTCGGGGAAGGCGACGAAAAATATTGCCTATTATATTGTTATTTACGAAATCGGTAGTTAAAGTGGGAAAAAATCTAAGAGTAAATAACTAAATGTTTTTGTTGGTACAAGTTATGGGAAATTAAAACAAGACTGTTCGAGCTACAAGCTGACCGTTTGGCTAGTCAGCAGCGAGGTTACCATCAACATAGCGCAAATCATCAGTTACGCCATCTTCCCTCTAACGCTTTAGTTCTAAATCCTGTCCACCCTAAGGTCTAAGGTTACTGGAAGAGATTTTAGCGATAAGGTCGCCCTTTGTAAGATTTATTTTAAGGTTACAATGTTTGTATTGTTGACTAGATGACCCCGGTGTACTTCGTATCACCTATTCACGGAGTACTAAACGTCTTTGCACCTATCCTAACGACAGTAAAACTCTTCCTTCGCTAAAATGGCGGAACGTCAAATGTTTGACAGGAAAGTAGGCAGAACAGTTTATATGGGAAAATGAAATTGTTGTTTTTACTATCTTCTTCGCAATTTTTCCATATTTTCTCACCTTTTAAACCTTCCCTGGACTACGACAAACATTTCAAGACCAAGATAAGATAAATCCGTTCAGCCGTTCTCGAGTTTTAGCGAGACTAACGAACAGCAATTCATTTTTATATATATATATACCAAATCTATATATATATATATATATATATATATATATATATATATATATATATATATATATATATATATAGATTTGGTCGATGTACAATAAATATATATTCTATTCTATTCTGCGCGCACTGTCTGCAACTTACACGTACAAACACACACAAATCAGTAGCAACGATAAACAGATTTTAACTGACAATATTCGGTCCTACCTCTCAATTGTTGTCGAGAAGACCCATGCCCCCGCCCGGATCCTAATATCTTATCTTCCCTGTCTATATGTATATGTTTGTCCTCTTGTTGTCTTTAAATAAAAATAAATTAAAACTAATTAGCTGTAAATGTTACAATTAGCTGTTCCTTTAAATTCATTTATATAAAACAGCTATTATCGCCTTTCTACAAATATTGACACAAAAAAAAACACATTACATATAGAGCGTGACCCAATTCTGCAGATATCGGATTTAAAAGATAACAAGACTCGATAATTATTCGCAATGAAAATTCCCGGTAAAAAACGGTACCGCGGGTACAATAGCGGTACCTCTACGGTACACGGTGCTGCCGTAATGACTATAAATAACCGAGGAAACTGAACAAAATGGCTGAAACAACGTGAGCTGGAAATTTATTTATTATTATTTGATACCATTTGCTTTTGCTGGAGCCGCGTGAGGCCATGAAACAAGTAGTGTCTTTGTAGGTTGGTGTTTTATAAAACACAATGAAAAATTGTCAAAAAAAATCTGTACTGAAAAAAATTACTGTTCCTATCTTTCATAAAATCTAGCTGTTTTTTATTCATGTTTCCAGTTTTTTGAAGTAACTATGTATAGCTACCATTCTTGCTGTTTAAGAGCCTTTATATAGCTATGTTCGTACGTTTAGTAAGTTCTTCTGTAACTTCTGTCTTAAAATATTTACACAACATTAGATTTTAACGGAAGAGTGTATTTGAAACTTTTTAATCTGAAGTTACAATGAAGGCAGAATATATAGCCACAGCATAGCGTAGCTGGGTTTAGCTAGTATGAATTAAAAAGGGTGCAAAAAACCTTGTTCTAAAAATATTCCAAGTTAAAACAAATCCTTTAAACTTTTAATAAAATTTCTAAAATCTCCAACTCACTTTCTTTTTAGTTCCAATTCTGTTGAACGCCATAATAATACCTCCCACTTAATGGCCACAACTTAAAACTTAATCAACTATGCTTAAACACCGCCAACTAGTTCCCGCTGAAAAATTTCTGTTCATAGTTCGAGCCGGGAATAAGGATTAGTGGTATTAAGGCAAATACAACGCTAAGTTCCCGAGAATTGTTAATTTTCTTAACTTAATCCTGGCTTTGGCAAGGGCGGGTTATTGTTGTTCAGGTTCGTCTTTATTAATGTGTTGTAGTTGAATAGTATATTTTATAAGTAGGTTAACATTTATATATAAACCAGTATATATTATGCACGATACGCACATAAACAACGATAGGTTTTGTTTACTGATATAGTTTCAAAAGACAAAAAAAAGATATTATAAATACTAAAAAACTACTTTCTCAACTTCTAAGATTTGTATATAATTCCTTTAAACACATAAAGGAATAAACAACTTTTAAAAAAAAAAGTCCAACCGACTTCAAAAAGTATAAAAATAACATATTATTAAAATGTGTGCTAGGTACCTGCTGTACTGTTTGAACCCGGTGCCAAGCCATGCCAATCGTTCAGCACCACGAGCCTCTCATGATCTCATCACCTAAGCTGGCGCGTTCGGTCGGTCGCAATCGCGGGATGGTGTGATCAATGAATGTGATGTGGCAGGCGGACCTATAGAATACCTAGTTGGCTTGGCACCGACTTCAAACAGTACAGCAGGTACCTAGCACACATTTTAATAATATGTTATTTTTATACTTTTTGAAGTCGGTTGGACTTTTTTTTTAAAAAGTTGTTTATTTTTCTATTTTTAGTGTTTTATGTGGAATAATTGTTGTTTTTTTATATAATATTACGAGATGGCCAACAAACTTGCGGGCCACTCGGTGTTAAGTGGTTCCGTCGCTTATAGAAACTTGCAAAATTAACCATAAATCACTTAACATTAGAAGTGATTTTTGGGTTTTGTGCCCCTTTTATGTAGGCGACAGGCTGGCAACCTCTCACTATTTGGAGGCGGAGACTGCATGGTCCATACTGCCAGAGGTGGTTTTATGTGTGAGAAAATGTTACAGTTTTGTACAAGTTTAATATCCAAATACTAACTATTACGGTGCTTTGCCTTCCATCATCAGCTCACCTAACAAGCTGAAAGAATACAACTTTCAGTCTTTAGGTACCTACGTTTAATATTTAAAGAATTATCATTCAACTCTTAATCGTTATGGAGTTTCTACTTCCATCATCAGCTCACCTGAATAGCCTGAAAGAATACAACTATCGCTCTTTAGGTACCTTTAATATTTAAAGAATTATCGTCCAACTCCTAACCATTAAGGAGTTTTACCTTCTATCATCAGCTCACCTGAATAACCTGAGAGTATACAACTATCGTTTTTTATGTACCTTTTATATTTAAATAATCATCAACCAACTCCTAAAAGTTAAGGAGTTATTCCTTCCATCATCGGCTCACCTGATTAACTTAAAAAAATACAACTAGCGGTCTTTACGTGCCTATAATCTTTAAAGAATTATCATCCAACTCCTAACCGTTAAGGAGTTTTTCCTTCCATGATCAGCTCACCTGAATAACTTGAAAGAATACAACTATCGCTCTTTGGGTACCTTTAATATTTAAAGAATTATCATCCAACTCCTAACCATTAAGGAGTTTTTTGTTTCATCATCAGCTCACCTAAATTACCTGAAAGTACACAACTATCGGTCTTTAGGTACCTTCAATATTTAAATAATCAACAACCAACTCCTAACAATTAAGGAGTTTTACTATCCATCATCAGCTCTTCAACATGAGTTGACTACCACACGCAATCATACTAGAATTGCTTTATAAAAAATATGAATAACCCTCCCTTTCCATTGTTTTTCGAGGGTTGCTCTCGATTTTCCTAGCTTTGCATCATCAGATCCTGACTTGGTGACATTGGGACCACCTCAGGAGTATACACTATCGAATAAAAAAAGAATTTTGAAAATCGGTCCACAAATGACAGAGATATCGGTGAACATACATTTACCTTCCATCATCAGCTCATCAACATGAGATGGTAACTACCAGACGCAAATGCTAGTATAGCTTTAGAAAAAATATGAAAAACGTTGTACATGCCTATAAAATTTGAGGGTTGCCCTCGATTTCCCTGGCTTCCCATCATCAGATCCTGACTTGGTGACAATGGGACCACCTCAGGAGTAAACACTATCGAATAGAAAAAGAATTTTGAAAATCGGTCCAGAAATGACGGAGATATCGGTGAACATACATAAAAAAAAAAAATACATACAGACGAATACAGAACCTCCTCCTGTTGGGAAGTCGGTTAATTATATACAAATCCCTAATAAAAAATACGAACAGCTGAAGAGAGGAACTCATTCCTTGCTAATTGCTAAGTAATTTACTGAAAATTTAAGCTCTGCTTCTTGGTTTTTTTATTTATTTTACGTTATGGCAAACAAGCTTGCGGCCCACCTGATGTTAAGTCACCGCCGCCAATAGACACTTGCTATTGCAAGTGTCTATTGGCGGCGGTGACTTCGGTGTAAATCACTTAACACCGCAAGTGAGTTTGCCATCCTGGGGACTAAGATGATTCCCTTCATGCCCAGTAATTACGGCTACCTTTCCCTTCAATCCGAAACACAGTGAACTGCTTCACGGCAGAAATAAGAAAAGCGATGGTACCTACCCAGATGACCCTACATATGGGTCTACCACCTAGTAAAGTTAGTAAGGTTAGTGTGAATAGGGTACTTCTAGGAAAACCATTTACTACCCTAGTCAACATGACGTGCACAACAAGTGTATAAGTAACACTTATGGACTGATTGCAAGTTGCCGCATATAATCAATATCCCTTCCTCAAACTTCTGTGTAGCCATCTCATCCTTTTTTATTAATTTCGTTCAGTTCCCCGGGGCGAGCTAGCAGTGTCCCGGTTAATGTATTTTACACCCAATATAGTTCTGAACGCCTTTACTCAATAATAAAATAGATAATGTTTGCGTCAGCATTTTTTCTATTGAATTTTCCTGAATACTGCTATACATCAAACGTCTCTGGGGCCATCGCAATAGATTATGCATACATATAATAGGCCCGGGCTTGCGTCGTAAAAGGCCTACTTAGGGCATTGGATGTTTACAACCAAATATTTGCATAAGGGCTGCTCACAACATGAAGAGGATCAAAGGGATGAAGTGAATGTAAAAAAATACTTATTTTAGAAAATTTTATGTTTGTCTTAAAAGCTGTGTAAATATGCTTTCAAGGTGGATTAAAATTTAGGTTTGTTACAACCTTTGTAATTGTAACTTAGTATGTATTTTAATGTCGTCCTCGTCGTTAAATAAGACAAAGTTCTTGTTACTTAATTACGCAGCAATACTAATGGTATTATTTCTAGTTAATTAACAAAGTTCTTTGACGTTTCAAAACTAAAACGCAAGATACCTATCTATGGAAATAAAAATTTAAATGAAATTATTTTGTACACTTTGTTGCTATAATTGTAAACTCTGCTTCTCCGTTGCCTCAGGGCCTCCAGACCTCCAAATCCAGCCCTCATTATAAATTGCGAGCTTAATTTACTAGGTGGTAAAACTTTTTATGATAATAAGTATACCGAATACACTCGTAGGTGTACATTTTATATCAACTTCGTGATTCCATTATAACATAGCTAACTTTAATCAAATCAAATTATTTATTGCGTAGATATGGGTAATTATACAAATAACTTATTACAAGTATAAGGTCTTATAATTAAGTAGTCCTCCACATTTTACTCGTTTGGTTGTGCAAATTATGTCTCAAATTAAATCGTACCTATATGTCAATAGTATCGTCAAAATTTACAATATTATTATTTTTATTTATAATGGCATAACTTGATAGTATGCGCCGTGATTATTTATATTAATGATCATAGTAATAAAAATAGTTCTAATAATAAAGACAATAATAATTATGTCTAAGTAGAAATATGTCAAATTATTAGTAGATATAATTACGTTTTTACTGAGCTCCTCCTAAACGGTTGGACCGATTTTGTAAACATTTTTGTATGTGTTCACGCGAATCCGATAGTATGTTTATTTTTACAGTCACGAACATTAAAATTTGTATACAACATGTAAATTAATTAACCAACACCCTTGAATACAGATGGTTTAGAATCGGCTTCCGAATTGATTTCAAAAAATTAATAAAAAAAGTGTTTTTTTATTATAATTCTGGGTACTTTGTTTTTTTTTTAATTTTATTTCAAAAAAAAAATCGTTTAAAAAAAATTGAAAACAACTCAGAAATGAGTTGATTTCAAAAATTCTTTTCTTTAAAAACGATTTTTTTTTGAAAAAAATTTAAAAAAAACAAAGTACCAAGAAAATATAAAAAATCTTTTTTTTTTGAATTTTAAGTGTTTGGTTATTTAATTTACATCTTGTACTTAAAATTTTATTTGTAATTTTTGGAAATATGATGAGTTAGTTATTCAAAGACGGAAAACTTGAATTCTTTGTGATCTCACAGTTGTGTAGCTCAGTTGTAAGTCACGGGTTCGTGTCCCGTCCAAGCACTTACCATGATATGATTTATTTTCTATTAAATTTGGTATCTATATCAAATAGTTTTGTCACTAATTATCCTGTTAATAGATACCACGCAATTACAATCAGCCAAAAGTCACTAGGTAATTGTAGCAGGTCAAAAAGCATAAGTGCATCGCGACGTAATTGGGCGGGTGGCCGCGCGGAAAATTGGCGGTGCGTTGTGTCCAGGGCGGGGCGGGGGCGGGGGCGGGGGCGCCGTGATTAACACGCGGGGCTGTATATTGAGTTCACAGGGGTTTTATGGATCTAGCCGTGACGCTGACGAAGTTTAATATCACCGGCTGACGAATTACAGGGTAAATAAAAGTCTTGGAAAAGGTAACATTGTTGAATCATCTCTGAGATCTAGTAAGATATGAGAATCAGAAGCTCTCAGTTCCTTGAGTTTAGTTTATGGTATAGCACTGAACCTGCCAATCATAAACTTACATTCATCCAACAAATTACAACCAGGACAGATTTAGAGATAACCTACTTATCATTATACAAAAACCAAGTTCCTTCGCAAAGTTAAAAAAAACAGCGCTGGTAGTATTTGAGCAATTTATTTGACTGTATTATCAGTGGTATTACTCATAATTTCTAGTAACTGTTACTTAGTATTGATTAAGAGTGAAATTTTACTTCCTACCTTACTGGGAAATTAATTATAAACTTTAGTTGCTTACTGAACTCCACAAATAACTTTCCTTTTTCAGAAGCCGCATCTTTGGTAAATTTAGTTAATTGTAAAAACAAATAAAATGAACAAATTAATGCGAAGTTAGACAGAGCCCGCTATCCTTTACCGCTAACAAAATTACTATGAAATATAGACTGAAGGCTGATCCTTAATTCCGTTGTAACTCATAAACTTTTAATGGCTAAAACGTCCCGCGAAACGAGCCTTCATTGTTTTCCATCAACACTATTAGCGCAGTCGTTTATGATGAATAAAATTATTAATAGTATCTCACAATCGCTCTGTTCTTTTAGCAGCTTCTTAAATTTTTATTTAAAGCACTAATGTTCGTATTATAGAATAAGTCTCAAGAATGAACGCCGTACTGAAAGTCGTACGACTCTATATATTTGTGCTTGATAGAAAGGGACAAACGATTCTCAAGACACGATTGATTTCTGAGTGTCATTCAGTAATACGGGCCTAAGTGCAATCGTCATTTTTTGAGACTATTGATGATAATAATAATAATTTATTTGGAACAACATACATCGGTCAGTCTTAATTGTACAGTACATAATTACTGCATTAGTTATTTAAAAACTGTGTCTCAGCACTAACGCCCGTCTCCGGAGACAAAGGGGAAATTGGAAACTTAATAAGTAGTTTTGTTAATGTCTTCATATTGGACTAATAGGCTTGGCATCAATTGAAATTTTGAAGAATGTGCAGTCAACGACGAATTTCTCCAATGGACTTACAATAATAATAATAATAACCGGCTAAAAAGCTGAGATTTTAAAAAAGATATACTATAATAATAATAATATATTTCTACGCTCACACCAATTATCTAGCCCAAATTAAGTATCTTTAAGAACTTGTGTTATGGATACTAGATAACGGACAAATATACTTAATAATCTAGATATTTTTTAAATAAACTTAAATAAATATATAAACAACCATGACTCAAGGACAAATGATCGTGTTCATCACACAAACATTTGCCACTACTAGAACTCGAACCCGGACCGCCCGACGCGTAGGCAGCGTTACTGACCACTCCACCACGGCGGCGTCAAATCTAAACGCGTTGGATATTTCGCGGGCCGATCGTACAGTTGGTAAGATTTTACATGCCGGCATATCGGACCATAAAAGGACTATCTACTAGACCATGAAAATATCGACCACTGGTTGAATAACCCATTTTATAAAAATGGTAGTGGTGGACTGATCAGTAGGCCCAGCGCAATTTTTCCAAAGCGGGGTGGACAGTTCTTTTTATAAAAAGGTCAAGGACATGATTCCTTTCCACCTGATGGTAAGCATAAGTGGAGTCCAAATACGAAGATAGCTTGTACGAGAGATAAACTCGCCTTGCCGACCAGAGGCCTTAGACAACATGCATTTCGACAATCGCTCTCGCTATCGCCAAGTAAAAAAATGTATGGGATTGACATAAGCAATCGAAAAGTGATCGATTACTTATGTCAATCCCATACATTTTTTTACTTAGCGATAGCGAGAGCGATTGTCGAAATGCATGTTGTCTAAAGCCTCCGCAAGGTGCTTCTTCACGCCTCTTTTGAATGGCCCAGGATTGTAGGAAGGAGGGAACACGTGCGCTGGCAGTGAATTCCATTTTTTGATTGTGCGACAGAGAAACGAGTTGCCAAATTTCTTAGTTCACGTTGGAATGGTAGCCACAGTTTGTCGGTGACAACGTAGACCAGCAGGCGTAGTCCTTAAAAGGAAGGGAGATGGTGGGATTAGGGAAAAAAGCTCCTCAGAGCACTCACCGTGGTACAGACGGTAGAATGCGCTCAATGACTCAACATTGCGACGCAATTGTGGGAGAGTCTATTGGCCTAAGACAAAATTGCAGTGATGTGGCCAACTATACTATCGGCCGACGACAGATTATAAATGTGCAATATTTATTTTTCACAGTTTGTGGTAACCCGAAGTGCTATTGTCTGTACAAAATGTAATAGAAAAGCGGAAAAATCGTATCCTGAAACGGGGATTAAAAATCAAATCTACTACTAAAGTTAAGTCTGAACATGTTATTAGTTTTACTGTTATAAATTATACCAATTACTGATCGAAATTGTATCCAGTGCAATAATTTTGATAGGGCCAAGAGAGAAATATAATCTATCTATTAGCTTGACTAACCTTCGGACAACTTTGTTAAGGAAATTTTCTAAGGTATTCAGCTAGGATATTGACACCGTAATTACTCTGTCTCCACTTCGTGGAACTATAATAAAACCTCTTTTGTCTGTTTTGCAAAAATGGATCTTAATTTTAATTATCAATTTAACTTTACGATTAAAGACATCCTACCTCCATCAAATTATTAGATATGTATTTAAATCGCCTTTTAATTTCCGCTGAGACGCTTTGGCTCGGCCGCGTCCATCGCTCAGATCGCTCGGCAAATTGCTCAGTTCGCTCCAGTAAATTGCTCAAAGCTCTCCACGGACAATCAGACGGTCATTCGATCGCTCTATAGATACTAAGGGTTATAGTTGGCAGAACCCTTTGAAATGCAAAAAGGACGCTCGCAGTATTTTCACTGGTTATTTTAATAACTGCGTTACTAGGATTTTTAGATTCTTACGAGGACATCAACATACAAGGCCTCCTGGAAGACTCTTGAACCGATGGCATCAAAATTGACTTTCATTGTGTACAAATTGTACCTAAATGAATAAAGTAATTTTGACTTCAATGAAATCAAAAGATAATTTGTCAATAGAGAGCTATAAATATTGCCCGTAACAAAACATAGCTGCAAGGTTTTCATTACTAAAAACCTAACAAAAAATATTTATATCAAAGTAATTAATATTGTTTAAGCTACAAGGCCGTATGTTCAGTTTGTATTATACATAGCTCGAAGAAATATATTTACAGTACATTTTCAATCCTTAACCAAACAAGCGTTGTGTTGGTAGTATATGCTGTTAATCTAACACACATTAGTCCTCCCTATAAAATGCTTTCGAAATAAGCACTTGTAACTAAGTACTTAACGTACTACTCTTTAAAGGGACGCAACAATATTAAGTAGGTACCTTAGTTAGTTAGGATGGAGTTTGAATTCAAAATTTACAAGATCTACAAAAATATCATTATCTGTGTACCCATAATTTTATAGTAACAATTATGTATTTGAACAAACCAATTAACTTATATATTATATTTGTTTTTACTCCGAAACCAGCGTAGAAAAAGTGAATAAAGACTTACTAACATTTTTTCACGTGATAATTACATCAGCAAAGCTACCACCAATATTACCTGTAAAGAAGGAAATCCAATTAATATATATCATTTGCGGACAACAGCTCAATAAGTAAGGCTTTATCGCGGCCCGGGGAGGGATAAAGCGAAATTAACGCGCGCGGATCAGGACAAACCACGCCGTTATGTTATGGTGTTATAATACTGACCGCTGATCCTTATGGTATTTTGATTTAACAGCCATCTGCTTAAATGTTACACAAGTCAATACCTATTAAGCCGGATTTACAAAAGGTAACTGACTCATAAATTCGAGAAAACTTGATCTCAGTAGTGCTGTCACATGAGCGCTGACTTCAATATTCCCGCTTACTGCATGTGATCGGTATGGTCAGTTCTCGGCGCCTGTTACAGGCCATTTACTTATCCTGTGTCAATCTGCCTTTAGGAAAAAATATTTTAACTCTAAAATCGAAGTAGATGTTTTTATCATGCATATAATGATGATGAATAATAGACGAGGTTTTTTATGCTTTACGAGGAAGCTGTTGGCCCTCTGATCTCACCTAATGGCATCTGATTATAAAGGCAAAGATGGAAGCGAGCTTCACGCGGAACCCTAAGCCACTGACGGACTGGTTGCAGTCAAATAATAAACTTGCTCGTGATTGGTCGGTATTGTTAACTATGATAGACGGTAAGCAGAGGTTATTTTAATTATAGAAAGAAAGATTTGGTAAGATATCAGGGGGCTTAGACAAAGTAACAAATTAAAAAGGATAACGAAGAAAAAATGTATCCTAGACATTTTGTTCACGAACTTCGTTTGGTAGCGAAAGCTAAGACTCTGTAGATAACTAATCAATATGGTCGATGATGGAGAATTTCGATATCTTATCGTTATGAAACGATTGCCACTTGTCTGCGGGCGCTGGCATGATATAAACTAACCATTTTATTAAAGTTACGAAGTAGACATCTAAAATACAGTTTGTTATTTCAAGAAGTACGACTTAACAAAGTTGCATTATCATTGTCATCGGAGCCAGGCTACGGAGAGGTCCGACCAACTCGAGGCACGTACTAACTGAGTTTCAGTTGTGGAACTCGTATTATTTCTAGGCATAACTTCGCGGGTGGCTGCCGGTAATACTGATACCACTATTACTGGATGGAGACATTTCTGGATGGAGACGTGTTAGTATTAATTGTTATCAAGAATAGGCATTTGAAACTATTTCTATCAAAATTATTATATAATGTAGTGTAGGCCTGTTTAAGTCATTAATACTATTGGCTTTTTCGATCGTTAAGATCAATTACAAGGAAGTAATGACGGTATTCGTTCAGGTCAAAGGTAGATTACAAAATTAAATAGACAATTTAATCATTAGGTAAAATGACTTGCATGCAGGTATTTTGTCGAATGTAGGGTCTGTAGAAAATGCTAGAAATAAAAACAATATTTACACTCTAATAATTAGACAGATTGGATAAAGTTTTCCACGGTCGAGTTTTATTCAAGATGCCATCAATATCTACTAATATAGACATAGGCATCAGCTGCATGAATATTATGTAAACAATTCCGTTCATAAAGTTACACTTAACGATCGTTGGAGCTAACAAAGTCAAGTAAGTATTCAAAACCACGTGTAGCATGAGATGAATGTTGACTGTCTAGAACCACATCGTGTATATATAAAAAAAATCTCTCTTGAACTGAACATATATTCGAAACAAGAAACATCCTTTGCCAGGAACAAGTAAAGATAATAACACAGTGATCCTATGTGACATTGTTTGCGGGATTAAGTCGAAGTAATAATTCAATCGGCACGTAGCTAACTTGAGGACGTGGCGCCCGCCGCCGATGTCAAAGGGCTGCTCACAGAATTGTCTCGTCTTTATAGATAAAGTTTGCTTCTTAAAGACACGAGTGTCCGTCAAACATAGATCAAAACTAGAGTTTTACTTGATATTGGTATAGTAGAGACGGGGACAACGTTGCTTTTGTTACGAAGATATGTACAGACATCAGATCTACCCAAAAGCCTAAACTTTTTTAATTTTGCAACAATTTCTTCAATAAGTCTTTTGAAGAATTTTGACAGTTTTTGGACGCCTGATCTGTCGTCAGTTGTACTTGAATAAAACGAATTCTACTTATTTTAAATGCAAATATAAGTTTGTTTGTTTAATACGCTTTCACGACTAAACCGTTAGACATTTTGTTTGTCTAAGACTAAACCTAACCGCTCATCATGACATTTTGTAAACACATTGCCAGGGGTACAGGAACTATTTCCGATGAATAAAAAAAATACTTTTTAACAAAATTTTAACGCAAGAGAAAAACAGTGAAACCAGGATAGTGGAGGTGAGAAAGTCAAGTCAAAATATAAGTTTAAAATAAGTCAACAATATCTTACTTATTAACTTAAAATAAGGATTTTATTTTAAACTAGCTGTGCCCGCGACTTCGTCCGCGTAGAATTTACAAAAGTCCCGTCAAAATCGGTCCAGCCGTTTCACAGATTACCCGGAACAAACAGACAGACAAAAATTGTAAAAAAAATTATTTTGGTGTATCTACCTTATATATATTCATATGCATGTAGTAAAAAACGGTTATTTCAATATTACAAACAGACACTCCAATTTTATTTATATGTATAGATGTATAGATACGCGCTATGAATAGGTAAATTACCATGTATATTCACATTGTGAATTAGGGTAACGTCCTTAGTACCCATCTCGTAGTTTACGATGTAGGAATCCAAGATAATATTACACTGGCATTGTTTCTGGATAATCTGGGATATGAACCAGCAAGCGGCGAGGACGCGATAATCCCGCAGGACGGACGCAAGTTTAAATTGCCCGGGATGTATTGGAGAGAATATGGTGGCGTTGTTTGTTGTTGCTGAACTGGTGATTGTGTGTTTTAATGTAAATTATGTTTTTTAAGTACGTTGAATACGGAATTATTAGTTAGAAATATGATTTACAATCTATTATTTTTTATTTTAATCAAAGTTACAGAGATATGCAAAATAAAGAAAAATAGACTTGACAGAGGTCAAGGTTACAAGCCAAATCAAAGTTTGAAATTATTTTAACATGCTTCATTTCAAAGTACCCCATATATTATCAAGTGATAAACCTGTCAAGGTGACATATCAAACACGTTTTAACTAAGAAATAGGTATAGTACGAGAGCCCACGACCAAAACCATGTCTCATAGCAATACGGCAAAAACCCTATAAAATCGTTAGATTCTATGATTCTGAACCCGACTAGGTGTGTAGTAACGGTCGAAAGTGTAGCAACTGCGTGGGAGGCCATTTCTGCTGTGTCAAAAAAAAAAGACAGTCGGCATTATAGCAATACGTCTGATAGTGAAAATGTACATAGATTTTATAATTGTATTACGAAAAAGTTTGTTTTCAGACATTTTGCGCGTAGCATATAGCCTGAGCGCATTTTTGAAAATGTCAACAAATTTAGCCGACCTGTATCATAGCAATACGGATAATTTTTTTTTCAACTTTTCGTATTGCTGCCATGATTACCAAAAACCTGTTTTCAGACACTTTAAGTGTAGCATATACTCCCAAAACCCTACTTCATCCCAGTTTCCTTTTGTGCGATTTATTTCAGTCCTTTAACTTCAATGTTACGGTTTCGGGTAAATTCTTTGTTAATTATCATCTAATAAATTCAGGGTCGCAACGTATTCATTGGTTTGTAACAGAAAATTCAAGATGCCTCAATACGATTTTTAAATGATATCTGAGTATCGAAAAGTTGTCTGATAGAGAAGGTGCTACACTTAATTTGTCTGATATAAATTTTTTGCACATGTGGACAACTTATTTTATCATGTCCAACAATTTTCAGACATATTACTATGATACCGATCGGTAAAATTTGTTAACATTTTCAAAACGGTCTCAAAATTTAATGCGTTCACATTTCCGTCTGAAAATTGTTTTGTTCGCATCAAAAAACCAAAATTTACTAATAAAAAAGATTTTCAGACGTATTGCTATGAGACATTTTTTTTGTCTCATTTTTAATTTTTTTAAGTGATTTTACGGGTTTGCGCTACACCACTAACGTCTGAAAAATATGTTTCCGGTATCTCAGAACTATCATTCAACTACAGTCTGCAAATCAGACATATTGCTATGATGCAGTTCGGTAAAATTCTTTGACAATTTTGAAAATTCGGTCAGATCAAACGCTACGCGGAAAATGTCTGATATTGGTATTTTCGAGTTCAGGATAATCGTATCTATCGATTTGATGCGGTTTTGGCCGTATTGCTATGAGACAAAAATTTTGGTCGTGGGCTCTCGTACTAGTAGCTTTAACCGTTAAGTAGCCCAGTAACTTATGCTTTTATGTGCGAAAGCTACTAATTAACTTTTAATGCAGCTATAAGTTGCTGGGAGTTATAAGATAAGAAGAAAGTATTTTGCAAATCCCTACTCTTAATTATGGCTTCGCATTAAGCATTTATCTAATGTCGAGTGAAAATTGATAATCTACACTAAAATTGTACGGTAGATTGAATAACAATGGAGTCTCTCAACAAGTGTTTTCATAACAAGAACTAGGTAGAAACTCCTTGATAAATCCTAAAGTTAACTTCTGACTATGTTTTTGAAACGCTCGGCAAAACTACTGCTCTAATGTTTGCATGCTTTGTTTAGGTGATTAGGTGAAACTATTATTATAAATTGTATCTCCAATGTACCCTATTCAATCGCAAATAAACGATTCTGATTCTGGTTTTGTCGTCTACTAAAAAAACCTCAACATGGATATTCACATCCAGAAATTTCAGCAAAAATATTTGTATGAAAAAATTGCGTCCTCACAAAATAATCGTACATTATTTTCGCATAATTGCGTTGCGTCCCAGTGAACATTCCTATCACTTAAAAACAACACTAATCGATGACACAATAAAAAAATCTAAAACACTGAAAATTACTGTCAATACTAAACAAGCTTTTTCTAAGCAACTTAACATTTACTTAAGTGTCCATAGAGTTAATCACAGCTAAGTCCCCGCCGACGGCAGTGCAACCTGATTGTCACGGCTTAAGTTGCTCTCGGTTAAGTCCTTTACTTATGCTACAATACGGGCTAAGCTTTGTGACTTAACTTCGCGATTTCCATAAGATCAGCAAAAGCTTAATACCTTTGTAGAGAAGTGAGTGTAATTTTTATGTAAAAATGAAAAATGTTTGAACATTTTTTAACCTCAGCGAACATTTTGTAGTATTTATTTACGTCTTGAACCAACTCAGAGTCGATCCAACTCAAAGGCTTTACTTTCAATCTTTTAAAGTTAGAGCGCACAAGAAAATACCTTCGTCTTATAGAAAGCCGCATTTAAATAGCACCCAAAAACAGTCGGTTTCAATGCTACCCGCAAGTAAAAGTAAACTTACTGCAGTTTGGTTATCTAGCAATTATTGTTAAATTACTAAAAATAACACGGTCGCTTAGCAACCAAACTGTTACTTTGAATTGAAAGTTTTTCATTTTTCATTTATTTTCATAAAGCTTGCCGTTAATTCAAACTTAATATGACAAAAGTACAGGAACGTATTCATATATAAAATGGCACTGTAATCCATATGGCCAGATACAAATTAACATCATAAAGATCACATCTTACACAACAAGCATACGGCCACCATGACGGTGAGCCGTCACCGGAGCCTATAGACAATTAGTAAATGTCGGTGAGATTTTCAGAGCTCCACGGGGAAAGAGATAGGGTCAGCATTTTGTTATGGGCTCGGGTGACAGTTTAGAAGACAATGGGCCCAAATCATGCTTGATTGCCCTGTGAATTCCATATGTTAGAATAGAGAATTCTACATAATTTAAAATTCAGATTATAATATCTATGTCACTGGAATAAAATTAAGTTAAAATTAAATATAAAAAATCAGGAGTGGTCTCCCCTTGACTTTCTCGTATACCGAAAACGACTCAAAGGTTGATAGAAACCTTATATTTTGATGTCATACATGCGTGTTAAATTTTGGACACCTATCCAAGTACCGACCGCGCACTTGGTTGCTTAACTTTCGTGATTGACGGCTCAAAATTTGATAGAAACCTTATATTTTGATGTCATACACGTATGTTAAATTTGGTTGCAATAAGTTAAAGCATGCTCGAGTTATCGTGCTAACGCACAGACACACACACAGACATAATTCCAAAAAAATATATTTTGACTCAGGGAGGTCCAAAACGTGTAAATCCGTCAAAATCTCGAGGTCGAATTTTTTGACGATTACAAGACTTCCTCTATACTACGTTACGAGAAAGTAAAAAGTATCTCTTATTTAATAGAAAATTTGTTTTCAATGAATATATGCGGGTATCACAGAAACCTAACCTTGCATTTTCATAACGTTAATTATTTCTGGAGCCCTGTTCGCGACAGAACTCATTTTAGAGACGAGATTTTAGCATTCATTTTGTATACAAATGAATTCCAGGTTCTTTTAGTCTCTAACACACTTTTGCTGGAAAATTATACACGTGACATTTATATTTCATTTGTAGATAAGTGAATTATACACGAACAGCGGATGTTTAAAAATATACATTAAAAAAATATTACTTACTTTTTGAAAATAAAAGTCTAGATAATTTTAGAGACGTGATATTTTGTGAGCCTATATAATGATGTGTTTATGTTTACATTTGTAACTCAAACAATTTTAAAATAGTTAAAAAAATAACGACAAAATTAATTAGCTCCAGTCTTGATACTTATCAATTAATTTGTATAAAATTAATTGATAAGGAATGAGGAATTTAATAACTTTATAAAAATACTTAACCTTACATTACAACACCAACTATATTACAGTATCAATTAGAACTTTGGTTAAGAATAAAAACAAAATATTATAGTTACTAACAAACTTTTATCATATAGGTATAATAATATAATATAACCAACCATGTCTCGTGAACAAAGTAACGTTCTTCACACAAACATGAGGTAGGTTTTAAGATCTTATTAAACAAGGTTACTAATTCATAATTACGTCTTTCTGTTGATTGGGTTTTGGGCTATGGGATAGGGTCAGGGTTTGCAGTCAGCGAGAACACTGACGTTGCAAGCTGTCTCTAGGCTATGGTAGCCGCTTACCATCAGGTACCAATTTTTTTTTTAATAAATTGTAGATAGGTACTCATTTTGAAAGTACTTTTAAATCGTCAAATCTGTGGAGAATATTAAAAAACCAAACGTGCATTTCTCTCTTGGACAGTCTAAAGTTTTGTAACAAGAATATACAAGTTTACGTAACAGCTTGTAAAGGAGCCAGGAGATATCCGTGAGCTGCCCGGGTCAGCGAGAGGTGAGCCCGCTAGTGCTATTAAGGGGAGCTGCAGTCAGTAATAGCACCGTGTAACAGAGAATACGCTTTGCTAAGGCGACGTTGCATAACATTACATAGTTTATTTTGAATAATATGACTAATGTAAAATAAAATAAATAAAAAATAATATAATATAACGTTGATATATTATATTATTTTTTATTTATTTCATTACGTATAGATGATAGAAGTTTGTTAGTAATAACAAGTTGACGCCGTCGTGGTGGAGTGGTCAGTATAGCTGGCTTCACATCAAGCGGTCCGGGTTCGAATCCTGGTAGCGGCAAATGTTTGTGTGACGAACACGAATGTTTGTTTGCGAGTCATGGTTGTTTATACATTTATTTAAGTTTATTTATAAAAATATCTAAAATTATTATGTATATTAAAAAAAAAATGTCCGTTATCTAATATCCATAACACAAGTTCTTAATGATACTTACTTCGGGCTAGATAATTGGTGTGAGCGTGGAAATATATTATTATTATATAAATATATTATATTATATTATATCAATTCTAAAAAAGAGTATTGTTATGGTTTTTTTGCGTTTACAAACGCGTAAATATTTTTAAAACTAGAAAATACACTGAAAAAAATCGACTTGCCCCAGGCGGGAATCAATAACGCAGCCGCCCGCCGGATTGCAGAAATCGCTGGGTTCGTTTCTCGCTTGGGACAGGTCGATTTTTGGGGCAAGTCAATCTTGAGCTGTTTTTAGTTCGCCCATTGGTATCAGATCCAGAAATCATAGGTTCTATTTTAATATGAAACCTTGTGATTTTACTCTTTTACTCCAAGAACAACTGAATATATCGATTTTGTTTAACAATAGGTTCTCAAAGGGGGCGATAATGCCCCCTTGGGCTTTGGAGACTTTCAGGGGGCAGTAGAAGACCCAGAGAACATTAAGTGACGTTGAGATAGCATATAGGTAATTATTGTAATAGTAGTTTTAATTTCGCAACAGATAGTAAGTGAAATTAAAATATATGGGCATTAGAAAAAACTACATATTCTGTAGTAGGCGGTGCATAAAATAATTTTGAAAAACTAGGGTTCAAAATTTAAAACATATTGAAATGCACAGTGAAAAGTTATATTGATTTTTATAAAATTCATTTGTATTGACGCGGTGTCACACTAGACTACTAGAGTCTCTACGGATGGATGGACAATGTGTTTTATCTTATTGAGTTTCCATGCGCGCCGTTGTTCCATTGCGCTTCCCGATTATTTGATGTAAGTACTAGTTACTTATGGGAATTTGAGTCCTTGCTTGTTTGTGCCGACGCCAAAACGGTTTGAATTACCTGCAACAAATGAAAATAAAGTGTTAGTAAAATACAATTAAATAATTAATTTTATTTTTGCCTAGTTAATTAGACAAGATTAATTATACTCAAAAATCGCAACAGCCAACAATCATGTTACACTCAAAATCATCAAGCAGTCCTGACATGGTTGTTGGCTGTTGCGATTTTTGGATTTGGTGCCCCTTTTATATAGGCGACAGGCTGGCAACCTTTCACTATTTGGAGATGCTGGATGGTCCATACTACCAGATGTGGCTGTCCGTGTTACAAAATTTTAACTAAGATTCTGCTCAACCCCTCATGAGATTATGAGCGTGATCGTATGTATTTAATAAGTAATTAGATAACTATCAATATTTTTTGTTTGATGACTTTTGCCGAGTAACCGAGTTTTTGTCAATTAAAAAACTATACATTAACTTTCTTAACTTATTCATATTAATTTGAATCCTAATCATTAGCATCCTCTATAAGCGTTTGTAGTTTTTATTTGGACCGGAAGGCAAATTTTTATTATGTAAATAAGATATTATTTTTTTGGAATACATCTATAGTTATTGATAGATGGGAAATTCAACATAAAGGACAGATAGGTAAATTGAGGATGTACAATTGTTCGCACGCAAAATAAATAAATAACTATTCAAGACGACTGAGTAAAATAGATCTTACTGAATCGTAAACAAAGCTATTTTTACAACAAACCTGTTATTACCAAACACAATGGAAGTAGAATCAAGAGCTGTCAAAATTAACCACTAGACAGATAACTAATAACATGTGCTGTGGCATCTATCACCTAAGCCTCCGTGAATTAGTGGTAGTCATGTCATGTCAGATTAATATACACTCGCGTGACATGTGACAGGTGACGACAGGGTGAGATAAGGTAACTTGTTCTCTCTCCACAACATAATAACGTCTACTTACTTTTTTATTAGCTACTGAACACGGTGATCGTTGTTATTGTATTAGACTTTATTATTAAAATTCATTAAGCAATTGAATAATGAAAAACACATGAAATAATTTGTACAAATAAAACTTTTTGATTTTCATTGTGATTTTGATTCAAGAAAGGCGGGAAAAAGAAGATGATTCACAAAGGTAGATTAACACAACACCTTATCAAAATACAAATTCATACCATAATGGTGACAAAGGCAAACACTGCATCAAGCGCTGGCGTTGGTAATAAAGTGTTAAACCACTTCTGATGCTCACTGTACCATATAATTCAAGTTCCTGAAGACATTGACTTAAAATCGCTAAAGCTTCACTTGTGTACTTTGGTTAAGGCTAATCTTACAGCAGCATTGACGAGCACGTTCCTCATTACAGGCTCATCTCGCTGTAAAATGGTTTACGAGCTGCGGTATCGGAGTCGTCAACTAGTAATGCCAGGCTGTTATTAATATTTTGAGCTAAAGATACTTATTGGTGATACGATTAATATGTAACAGAAAATAAAGGTGTTGCGTAAAAAGGTTGCATTACATTACACCGTTAAGTTTGGTGCGTCCTTCGTATGTACCTTTGTCTGTGTTACTCATCCGTTCTTCTCAGAACAAAGCCTCCTGGTAGACTCTTGAACGGAAGACATAAAATTGGATATTCACTAGCGTACGCTGCTAGTGATGACCGGAACCGAAACGTGGCCGCTTACAATGGACCTTTTAAGAAGTTCACTTAAAGGCCAATGGAGACGGCTATGCTCGGAGTTTCTCTACGTGATCATAGCAGAAATGATGAGATCCGCAGGAGACCCAAGGTCACCGACATAGCCCAAAGAATTTCGAACCACCATAAGTGGCAGTCCGTGGGCAGGGAACATTGGACTGACGGCTGTTGGGGCGGAAAGGTCCTCGAATGGCGTAAAAGCTGAGCTGACATTTAGAAAAACAGTATCGGATGTTTTGCATAAATCCATATATACAGATACAGTCACCGTGCCAATATATAGGTAATATTAGGATTTACTAAATCGGATCAAGGCGGGGTCGAATCTGTTATTGATGGTTATAATTTCGACGTGCCTGCTACCGTTTACATACGGATCACTTCGACCCTCGGCCTTAAGATTAACACGAGCTACGATAGTTTTGTAATAATGAGAAGTAGTAGGTATACCAGTCATTTATATCATGCGGTCAAGTGTAGTGTAAGGTTGAATGAGCTGATAAAGCAGACAGACGAACTTTCAAGATATCCATACTAATAGAAAATAAATTATGAAACAAACCATAAGCGGCTTGCTTTGTAAAACATTATCTCACAAATAATCGCGAATCGATTTTGTGAAAACAGCTGACAAATAAACGAGAATGCTAACAAATTAAAAAGCTTTTTTGTTAATAAACTACATAGGTAAATCTATAAATAGGTATACCTATACATAGTATAAAACTTAGTCGTTCTTTCTGTATGTACACTTGAACTTTTAAATTACGCAAAGGACTTTAATGCGGTTTTCAACAATAGATTGATGATTCAAGAGGAAGGTTTAAACAAAGACTGTCTGTGCTATACTGGTTTAGTACTCCGTGGTTTAAAGGTATAATTTGTTAAAGTAAGTAGTATTCGTGCGTAGCCGGGGCAGGTCGTTAGTTATTGATAAATAATAGGAGCTTTTTGGCATCAATTAAAGTACTTTGATTGGGATGATAGCGAAAGGTTTTTATACATTAATTTGGTTTGCAATCACCACAATCAAAGCGTACAGCCGGCGCGGTCCGGTCCGGATTACTGGATTACGGCGGAGCACCCCTGACACTGGAGCGATTGATTTTAATTAATTGTTAGCCTTTCATTTAATTGCCCGCAATTAGAACAGCCAGAGCTTTAATAACTAGGAAAAAAATTATTTCGCTATAGAGTATAATTGGGAAACGTGGTTATTTTTATTGCTAACTAACTTTAGAAATATAGTATCTATTTTTTGAAAGCTGTGACGTATATTTGGAGGCCGGTCAAACGGACCGAGAATAAATTTTACTAGTTTCCCATTCATAGTACGCCACCGAGCCATTCAAAATAGTCCCAAGTAAACATGATAACATCAATGAAAGGAGCGCTAATCTTCGGTGTAACAAATGTAATAGAGTTTTGTGCACGATACTCGTATATACAATTCAAATGTGAACTAAAGTATATTTTATTTTCAGAAAAAAGGACTAGCCAATTACCCCAATCTCCTCTGGAGTTGAATTTTGTTGTTTGTTTACTTTATTTTTCTCATGACAAAATTACTGATTGAACTTGAACATTTGAACCCTTGAACAGATTGTGACACTTTGTTTTTAATATGGACCTAAAAGGTTGCGTTCCAATAATCTATTTAATTCTAGTCTTAATTAATGGCGTCGCGATGCGTTACGCATTTTGCCAATGTCAAGTGAAAATGTAAGTAAATTAACAAAAATTGTACGGAGATTTGAGTAAAAATGGAGTCTCTCAACACGTATTTTTACAACAAGAACTCGAGTGAAACTCCGTTCCAAGAATTATAACGAAAACAAATTTTAATTGACATTCGAATCGTCTTTCTTACGTCTTCTTTGGTTTATTTGAGTTATTTCAAAGGCATTCGGGTCTAACTCCCTACACAGCTGATAAAGCCGATAGATAGCAAGGTTACCTTGATAACGCTTCTTCACGGCTCTTTTAAAGACAGCAAAAGGAACACGACGTGTCGTGTCGTGTGCTGACAGATAATTGACTGAATTAAGGGAAATAAAAGAAATGACTGAGCGGATTTGTTTGCCATGGTCTCGTGGTCCCTTTAGATGGGTGGCAAGTAAATATTTCAAAATTTATACACAAGTTATCTGCAATACATATGGAGTAGAATTGCTCCTGGTACTGCTGTTCACGTTCGTTTATGTCGCCGTGGGAGCAGTCCCGGGGCTATTTCGGCGTATGTCAGATGACAAATGGTACAGTTAGCCGCAGTGTCCGGCGCTGTGGTCAGATCGTCGCTACTCCTCATATGTGATCGACAGCATGATACGCCGGCTATTGAGAGTCACTTTACTGACAGTCATTTTATCGCGATGATTTATTGCAGTGTAATATTTTTCTATTAGGTTAAGGGTTGATTTAACACTCATATAACAGACATGTGGCAATGTGGCACTTTTCCACACTAAACTGTGATTTCTTTGATGGTAAGGGATCACAATGCCAATGGTAAAAGACCTATTTTAGTGTTGAAAGTAAACTTCTCTTAAAACTATTGATAGTCAAGCATACTTTAAACAAACAGAAGAAAAGGTATTCTATTCTATTCTTATGCAAGGGGCTGAGGCTGTGTTTCAGAGCACTTCGACCCTAGGGGATCTTTTGTGCTTCCCCTTTCCTTATCACCCATCCCCGCCAACATAGAAAACATATTGTATGAGTTTTACGATGTTGGCGGGAATAAGGTCTATAAAGTCCTCTGGTTTAGGGTATCCTAGACCCAGGATCTTTAGTCGCCTATTGGCTAGTGCATCGCAGTCACATAGTATGTGCTCCATGCTCCATGCGCAAGAAAAGGTAAAAGAAGTGTAAAGTAAAATAATTTCCCAATTATTCTTAGCCCGGTATCGGTCACTGCTGAGCAGGCCTCACTGCCTCTCTTCCTGCACAACACCTGGGCCGATTCTGTGTTAATCTTAAACAGGCGTGACCCGAGATCTTCATGTCATCGACCTCTCGTGCTGACGTGCATCTGACGCCGCTTTGGCCAGTAATAGGCAACTAATCCTTCAACTGTTTTTTTTTTATAAAAATGTGTAGAAATGACTCTATACCACTTGATGGTAAGCAGAGATGGTGGAAAATAGCTAGTGCGAGAGATAAACCGTCGCGCTAGCCACCCTCGCTTTGCCGACCTGCAAGAAACTTCTTCTCGCCTCTTTTGAATGACCCAGGATTTAAGGAATTATCGTTTCAATAGTCCACCTGCCATAATTTTCCCAAGATCTTGTAAAAGCAAATTGTATGGTGTTCCAAGGATGCAGTCACTGAGAAAGTGTTGAGCATAGGTAGACTAGTGAAGAATAAACAACATAGCATTTCTATATCCTCTACTCACTTCCTTGTGACGTGTAAGTAGGATCTTACAAGTGGCCATCTTATCATCGGATGGACCATGATTTTGTTAGGATTCGCGATCATCCATACTAGTTTCAACCACCCAGAAAGCTCGTTATTACGTTACGAGCGTGTACGATAACTACTCAACATGTAAATCACGTGATACGTACTCGCATACGGTACATATATCGCAGTCACCGCTGCAGTAACAGCTCCGTAGCGTATTTTATTCATGACTGATTACGTAACACTGAGGGCGATGTGATAAATCGGATCTGCGTTTTCATGATACACTGCTATAAAATATATAAGAGTTAGTGACACAGCCCGATCAGAAATGCGATGGCATATTACGTGTTTGTAATCTTAATATAGTATATAAATTAGGTGTCACGTTGTTTTTCCGCGATGGACTCCTAAACTACTTAACCGATTTTAATCAAATTTGTACACTGTGTGCAGTTTGATCAATTTTGAGAGATAGGATAGTTTTTATCTTGATAAGTAGTCATATTTTTTTTTACTGCAGATACAATATTATAGGTCAGTAGTATAATTACCACAGCAACGCGTGGTTGGTACAGCTAGTAAAAGGTATATTTTGCTAACATTTTTTCAACGAGCCAAATACTATATAGTCTATTTATTAGTTGCTAACCTACAAAAACACTACACTACAGAAATGGTGTGAAGATTGCCTCTTTCTGAATAGGAGTGTCGCAAGCGGATCGTATAACAGCCCGTATTACAAAACAGCGCGGCGGATTGTAGTGTGTGAGAATTGTTAACCATATAAAACCGTTTGTTTATAAATCTGTAGTAGATTCTATCAATATTCGTCTGTATAATGGAATGGAGATCGCTTATTATTCATAGATTCAGGTTAGTTTATTTATGATCAAGCAGTGTAGAATTATTGTCACTCATCACTCTCACACCATACATTCCGCCGTGCCGTTTTGTAATACGGCATGTGCGATCCGCCTGCGACATAAGCATCAATGCGCAGCACAAATGGACACACGACAAGATCATTTAACGGCGTAATTTTAATGATTAATGTAACATTATTGAGAGGTAATTGGGAACAGCCGCCAGTCGACAATCAGACCGCAAACCGTTCAATTGTAATTAGCACAGCAATTGTTACCGTTCAGTCATATTTACTGACTAACCTTTGCTGTGCAGGATCGCACATTAACATTGACACGGACATATACAGGGTTACAGGAAAAGTCGACCTAGATCCATTAAGGGCGTGTAGTACACATCATTTCTGAATGATTTCACTATGGAACCCCCCATCCTAAACTTAACCGTTTTCGAGATATTCGAGTTTTAATTTTTTTATGAAAATGCCCAATTTTTCGGCTATTTAATTGAATATTTTGATTTCTTTTTATTCTAATGATTATTTTTTTGGTTTTTTACATGAAGAATGAGATGGTTAATGACCTCAATGACTAAAATGGCATGTAAGTTAAGTAAATAGGTCATTGCAGACGATCGAAACTTAAGAAAATAAGTACAAATTATAAAAAAATATTTTTCTTTTCTGGATATCTCCAAAAATTATTATGGCACTTGCTCTGCAGATGTGCTTAAAAACATCTACATTTTATCAGCTATCCAACGAGGTATAACAATCTAGGGTTGTATTTAAACTCATAGAAAAAAACATAGTTGAAAAGGTTCGCACAAGCTCGGACTGAGTACATACGACGCTATCCCGACCGTCGAGTACCTGATGTGAGCGTTTTCGACGGAGTTTACCGACGACTTCGTGAAACTGGCTCTGTTTTGCGACGACGTACGGACTTAGGAAGACCACGTGTCATTGATGACGACGAGGAACAAGACAACGAAATCAAAATTTCTTAAGAGGTGACTTAGGTGACCTACTAGATGATCTCCCATTACAATTACTGTGGGACATGTGGTTTCAACATGATGGCTGCCCTGCTCATTTCAGAAGAAGCGTTAGGGATTGGTTGGACACTAACTATCCTAACAAATGGATTGGACGAGGTGGGCCTTTACCCTGGCCAGCCAGATCTCCCGACCTGACCCCCATGGATTTTTATGTATGGGGGCACATGAAGAGCCTCGTTTACAGTGAGCTCAACCCCATATCGTCAGTGGAAGTTCTCAAAGAAAGGATAATTAATGCTGCTAACGACATAAGAAGAACATTAACCACTGGTGTAGTGAAAAGTGGACTACGTGAAAGAATTAGAAAATGTGTGCGAAATAGAGGTGGACACGTAGAACATGAACTATAAAATTTTATTCAAAAACATTAGGTGAATTACTGAATGATCTCCTAGGTCAGGATAGCGGGACATCGATGGATGCATGAAGATTGTACCTAGCCGAGGGAGGCCGTTCAGTAGTGGAAGCCAGTAGGCTGAAATGATGATGCTGAACTTAAGTCAAATTAATTAGATTAAATAAGTGCTATTTATTCTGAATGCCCCATGTAGCCTTAGAAACTAAGTTTCACCGTTAGACCTACTACCTGAACCTTTTCAACTATGTTTTTTTCTATGAGTTTAAATACAACCCTAGGTTGTTATACCTCGTTGGATAGCTGATAAAATGTAGATGTTTTTAAGCACATCTGCAGAGCAAGTGCCATGATAAATTTTTGAGATATCCAGAAAAGAAAATTTTTTTTTTATAATTTGTACTTATTTTCTTAAGTTTCGATCGTCTACAATGACCCATTTACTTAACTTACGTGTAATTTTAGTCATTGAGGTCATTAACCATCTCATTCTTCATGTAAAAAACCGAAAAAATAATCATTAGAATCAAAAAAATTCAAAATATTCAATTGAATAGCCGAAAAATTGGGCATTTTCATAAAAAAAATTAAAACACGAATATCTCGAAAACGATTAAGTTTAGGATGGGGGGTTCCATAGTGAAATCATTCAGAAATGATGTGTACTACACGCCCTTAACGGATCTAGGTCGACTTTTCCTGTAACCCTGTATAATTATAGTTGGAAAAAATATATATCGGTGGGTAGTTCTTAATTTAATTAGACCTGGACTCTGCCTGGTCTGACAACCACTTTACATAAAAATTCCAGGATATGGCAGTGGAGGAGTTCTATTCTATTGTTGCATCATGAGCAAACGTTCACCTTATGTCTTAATCACACGGAGTACTAAACCAGTCTTTGCTTAATCATTACCAGCTAAATGGGTAGGTCGCTTCGCATTCAGGAGGCAAGCGAGGCTACCTTTCATTCGGCCCGGCACACCAAACTGCTTTAATTATACCGAAATAACAATGGCTATAGTACCTGACTAGAAAATCACCTATATTACGGACCTGTCTACCACCTTTTAAGGCGTTAGGTGTCCACAAAGAAATTAATTAATACTGATTAAAATGTTACGATATGATAGTATGCTTAAACTAATCATTGTGCTTATAATTACGGTGGTAAAAAAACAATAGATATTTACATAGAATTATCTTTCGTCAATCACTGCCACTCTCAAGGTCTAATGCATTTTTGATTAGAATAGAAATAAACTTTATGTAAATATCGATGTAACACAATAGATTCAAAGAACATGTTTAAATAGCATTTTTTTTTTATATACGTTGGAGAATTTTATTTTTATTTTTATTGATTACTTCTTACCATGTTCTGAGGTTAGCACTATGCGCATAGTGAAAAGCAAGTGAAGTGCTGTTTGACGTTTCACGCTTTTTCTGTTCAACAAAAAATGACAAATTTGAAGTAGAATCTTTATACGTTTCATGTTACCGATATCGTTATAAGATATATACCTAGACAGTTCTGTATTCGTAAACTAATATATTACTAAAAGTATATATTCGTGCTACTAAATTTAGTCACTAGCTATACATTTTTGATACCAATTGTTTAATTTTCCGCTCAATGTTCGTGCAAGCTGAACTTGCCAGACGGTTGCAAATCAGGTAAAGTGTCAATCGTGTAAACGTGTCAATTTGTCGCAATAGACCACCAGAAATGTTTCGGCCCTTGGACATAATAATTGTCACGTGAGCACCCCCATATGTCGTCATAATCTCACCTGCTGTTATACAACGACGTGACGGAAGCCCAGAGCCAAACCCGCAACCTCTGCGCTCGTAAATGTTTAAGGCCCCCGCGAGACGGGCACGTAGGTACTCCCGCAATGTTTGTTTACGATCAAAAGGAAACAAGCCATAAAAAACCGCTTGATACGAAATATTGATACGGAAAGGTTGAGCATCTCTGGATTAGGAGGTTGCTTCCCTCACCCCATTAACTTAGAAGTAAGTAAACAGATACCCTATAGACTATTTAGTTGCGATGAAAATATAAAATTTAAATCATTTTTTTGACGTGACAACGTCTTATAATTCGATAGAGCCGGCTGCACGCACGAAAAAACATGACGTCATGCGGCGTTACCTCGCTCTGAATCTAATTCTCTAATTTGAATTTGGAATTATGTTCTTTAAAATTTAAACTTTCAATGATACCAAAACCAGCCAGATACAAATAGTATAGCCAAAGAGATTTTATTACAAGTTTATTCATACTATAATGCGAAATCTATTAAACAAATGAAATTAAATTTTTCTTTTGAAAAATGCTACCATTCCATCAGTATTTTCTTAAGACGTTGTCACGAGCAACTATCGTCAGTAAAACGACTTTACAGACAACCAATTTTTTTTTTTTAATGATTTAGCTAGTTTCAGTTCGTTTTTTAATCTCTGTCAGGGGAACTCTGCCTTCATGTCACCCTTTATTGGTCTCATTTTGTGGTCCAAAAGAAAATTGTTACTGTACTGCTATCATCATCATAACAGCCTTTATAATTCGAACCACTGCTGTGCTGGGACCTTGTCATCGAAGGAGGTTTAGGCAGTAGTCCACCAGTGGCTTGCCTAATGCGGATTGGTGGAGTAGGAGATGATCAATCAATACCCCTTTGCTGACCCACTAGTCGCCTACGACACCCATTGGAGGATATGGGGTGATGCTATTCTACTCTGAAACTGGATCGAGTTTCACAACCCCAGTTTCGAGTGAATAGTGGGAATGAGAACAGTGGTACGGGTGCCGAGCGTAATAAAAGACTTAGAAAGATAGTAGACAGATTTGTCTGTCAATAATCAACAACTCGCACAGACTTTAGTTCATTGGTGACCATGGCGCATGAAACTGCGCCGATTGGATATGGGGTGATGCTATTCTACTCTGCCGACATCACATGGCTGATATTGCTATGTACACCGCTTTAATTAAGCCTCATTAATCGCTTGTAGCACAGTTACAAAAGATATTAAGAATAAAGCAGCGGCTAAACCAGCGAAATTAAAAAACGCGCGGAACAAAGGCTCTGAAACGCATAATTTTAGCAAAGCCTCCGCGGGCTTAAGTGGGTGTATTAAGGGCTTAACACAGCTTAGGTACTGAGTTGGTTGGAAACTCGCGTTTTAGATGTGCTCAATAGTTGTACTGTAACTGAGGCTGACTGGACACGGGACGAGGCGACATGAATAGAAACCACTTGTTTCAACACTGCGACTGCAACATGTGACTTGCGCGATGTCCACCTTAAGATCAAATTAAATATTTTACTTCAAATATTTATTTATTTTCAAATATTTGCCAATTTTTAGTGAAAATTAATTAAATTTTGTTTAAATGGATAGGCCTACAAAGCGACGACGGTGAAATTTAAAGGGAACCACTTACGAAGACGTATTTTTTTTTATTTGATTATAATTTCAAAAAGCGTTGAATCTATTTAGATAAAATTTATATGAGACCACCTCTGGAATATGACCCACACCTAACAAAAAAGAATCTTGTAATTGGCACAGTAATCGCGGAACAAACATAAAAAAATTATAAAAAAGCAGTAATTTTCGTTTTTAAACCGAAACCATGACATTCCAAAACGAACAAATTGGAACTACTTATTTACATTTTCACTTTACGTCAAAGTACACACTGAGGTAAAGGATACATTTTATAAAGGTCATATGAAACTGCGATGAGAGCTGATAAAGCGAAAAAAATATGTAAGGATGGAAAGAAATAATATCCGCCGACTCCTATTCGAGAAAGGGGCCTCGTGTGATACTAGTGGTCGACCGTGGATTCGCCTGCGTCGATGGCGGCTATCACACCAAAAAGATTATTTCAGACTATAATCTTCTCTGTACTAAATTTCATCCAGATCCGTTATGCTGTTCTGGCAAAAATCCGTCCAACATTCGCATTTCTATTAGTAGATGAAAATGTAAGCTACAAATTATATCTCGATAAACAAAGAAATTTGCGAAGTATGAAAGTATGAACAATATCAAGTGCACGCTTGCCACGTTGGTTCATAAGGAAAATGCTAGATTCGAGCAAAATAAAATAGTTCACTTGCACAAAAATCCTCCCGAAATGTCCAAAACTTCTAGCTATCGACGCAAGGTGCGGCCAGCGACGCTGCGACTGAACTTATTATAACTGAAAGACGGTTGAAAACAATTCTTGATTTCTGGAGAAGGACAATATTTGGGATATACTTAAACACTAATACTAGCACCGGTGGCAGAAAAATTGAAGGGTATACGACTAGTATGGTATGAGCATGTAATGAGAAGGGATGATAATCATGTAATAAAGAAGGTGATGAACATGAATGTTGACGGGTGTAGAGGGAGAGGAAGAGCGAAGAAAAGATGGATAGATTGTATGAGAGATGATATGGAAAAGAAAGGAGTTAATGCTGAGATGACGGCTGACAGAGATGTATGGAAGAGTAAAACATATTACGCCGATCACAAATAAAATTGGGAGCATGGCAGGCAAATGATGAATCATATATAAAAATAAATTAAACATAATATTTTTTTTGTCAATTGTGAATTGAAGAACGCTCTCGACTATTGAAAGACTATATTTCATTTTGTTAAAGTGCATCCCGGATATGCAAACTGCTTTTGCAGTGTCCTTTTCTTTTTACTTAAAACACAATAAAATACCATCCTTAAAATTCATGTTGTTTTTTAATTAGTAAATTATTATTTTCTTGTGTTAATTGGCTGACAGACAAGCATATGTTCTCAGAACAAGGCCTCTTGAACCGATGGCATCAAACTTGACTTTCATAAGTGTACAAATTTTACCTAAATGACTAAAAAATATTGAATTTGAGTTTGAGTAATGATCGGGTGGTAAGCAGCCATGACACTCGCACGCTGCCAACCCTAGTCCCCTTTCCTACCCCGTGGAGCTCTGGCGATTTTACTCACCAACAGAAACACACCACCACAAAAATGGGGTCCATATTGGCTCACATAATATTCTAAATCCTATTCTTTGTCTTACTACCGATTTGTGTTCATAATAATCACTCTTCATAATTTCATTTTTCATACTTTTTTTATTCATACATTTTTATTCCTACCAACGGAGCTCATAACAGTTAGTGATCATATTTTTTTATTAATATTGTTACTACCTTGTTGCTTACAAATACAGTGCACTCCGCCTGGTCATAAAAAAATATCCCTAACCTAGTCATCACCCAGCTATGTAGGTGCATAAAACACTAGACTCGCCCAAAAATGTATGATTAATGATAATTATGAATTTCAATGATTATGTTTTGTTTGGACTGCTCCGAATCAGAGCGGCTAGTCCGCTGTTAAAATTATAGTTCTCAACATCAGATTCTTTTTTCATTTTCTAGTAGTAGAATACTGTAAGTAGGTAGTTGTCGCGTGCTCCGTAAGTTGATTTACCAAAGTAACCAAGCACCTTAGTTTCGTCAGCGCGTGACACCGCCTGCATTTGGGCAACTTTAGCCGCCGAAATAGAATTAAAAACTTGCTTCTATGGCTAGTGGCGCGCCCAACTTTAAATTGGATAAAATAGGGCCGCATAACTCGCGTGCGTTAAGTCCCGGTAAGCCCGAAGGTAATTCTAAGTTCGCGATAGTATATTTGCGACTATGCTTAGGGTGTGGTGCCTCTGAGAGCTTCTGCCAACGCTGTACGAGATGCCGGCGTAGGATTCAATTAAGACGTGTGACTTATTACTTTGTGAGCGTTTTAATAAATCATAACATGATATTTATCGCGGAATTTTGCATCGAATTATTGATAGAATATAAAAAAATCTATATCTCTATACCTTTACTTATATGATCTGAGCTCTGTTTATTTACATGCAGTAAGAATTACCGTTTGCGTTACAGTGTAGTCATAACCGTAGCAGCTACGATAGTAAACAATATTAGACGATTACCATTTCATAAATAATATTACAGCGTTCCTTCATTATAATTCTTTAGTATAATTAAAATACATGTATATGTATGTGTATTTAAATAACTATAGATACACACACATTCCCCGTGGACACTTATTTGATAAATATTACGCTTCCCTTTACCTAACGATTGGTGCAATTCGTCGTTGATATTAAACAATATGCAGAGCCTTTTTTAATAAATTTTCTTTCAATTTTCTTAATCTTAATTAATTGCTGTTGTTGAACGCACGCCGTTTACATCTTCGCTACACGCTTCCGCCCACACTGAGTACGCACGGAGATATACGCGCGGCGAGTTCAGCTAACTTGCTGAAATTTTAAGAAGCTATAACTTCAGATTTGGTTTACTTTCTCCTGAGTTTGAAATAGTAGCCGCGACTGGTGGAATCTCACATTATTTGCTACATAAATCTCTGCGTTCAGAACTTTGTTGTGTTTCAAAGGTTTACGGAAGCGCCGAGTTCAGAATGTTTGATAATTAAGCAAACTTTCCTAGTTTGTTAGTTGCTTAATTAGACGTACTCAGTTGAGTGCCTTTAGTTATAAATCAGGTAACACTTTGATATTCAGTCAGCTCAACGGTGTCCTGTTTACCCATTGTAAACAAAATTGACCAGTGCTTTCCGAAATATTGGGCCACATATCAATTGTGATATAATTATAGTTTGTGCGCAACTAAAATACTACTATTGAGGCAGTAATGGTTAATTAAATAAGTGCATACTCAAAAAGAGGAAATAAGAGAAAAACGAAAATTTTATCGACCGACAACGCCTAAAATGAAAAGATTCGTTGTAAAGTACAAGAATTTTTCAATTACAGAGGACAGATTTATCAAGATATTTAGCTCAAAGCTACATTATAAATGTACATACTTTTAACCAACTAGGTATACGAACTTGATATTAAACATCCCTTCACAGACGGAGTGCATTGTGGCCTTATCCTATCCCTCACTCGTGAAGATTTGGACACATCTAACTATTGAAATATAAAGCAAAACGTATTCAAACCAAAAAATATCTAACAGTCTTTAGCAAAGAGTATATAATCACTAGTCTTTAACGCGTTCGCCGTCCGCGGCAGCCGTGTGTCAGCTCGGTGTAGAGTGCCTAACTCAATATCGCGCTTGATTTAAACATAATCCGCGGCAAGCGTGAGCTCAATTTATGTTATATACGCCCAGTGTTGGCGGAACGCAGCGACAGTGTGCACCCAACCGTCGTAACTCAATAGCGCGCTTGATTTAAACGATATATCTACAGTAAATATAACGTTTAATCTGTTCAGTAATAAGGTGGTAATCATGCATACGAGGGCTGTGATGGCAACACCCTTGTACATAAAGTTTACTTTGCTCTTATTGAGTCTGCAAATATTTTGATGGAGATGTTTTCTGTGGGCTTAAAGCTCCGTCTCTCAGAGAGTGCCACAGATATTTCTATTTGGTTATTACGGCATAAAGGAATGTTTACTCACTTTTTTGGATATAAGCCACAGATTTGTAGGTAATATTCATTACATTCATCACATGTATTGCGTTTTTCTAAGAATCAGTACCTTGATATGATCCTTAAATGTTTCATATATAAATAGGCAAATAAGCATGGAATATATTTAGGAAGAGCTCATTATAAAAGGCCAAGTTCCGAGTACTTACAGCTGAAAATCCGCCTAGTTACGAGTTGGAGACGTTGCTTAGCATTCAGGGCGACAGGTGGTCCAAGTTACTGAGCGACCTACTTGCATACATCGGGTTACGAGCCTCGCTGACGGCACCAGTTACACGCAGATTGGGATTCTGTTTTGCACAACTTGGAGCAAATTGGAACAAAAATACGTCCCTTTTTGTTACAAGGTTTGCAAGTGAAATGGTTTTGGGTTGCGTCCAAATGAGGACAGCAAGTGTGCTTGCTTTGGCTATTAGATCAAAATGGTCTGCTGTAGACACTGTTTTTGTAAATGATAATGATGTTTTTCATAATCTAATTCATTTAATGATGAAATAATAAAATCATAATTGATTTTACTACTCTGTCATTATCATCATAACCTTTATGATTTGACCCACTGCTGGGACACAAAGCCTCTCCTTGTCATCGAAGGAGGTTTAGGCAGTAGTCCATCACGCTTGCCCAATGCGATTGGTTGACGGAGTATAAGGTGATCAACACCCCTTTGCTGATCCATTAGTCGCCTTCTACGACACCCATTAGAGGATATGGGGTGACGCTATTCTACTCTGCCGGCATCACTTGACTATGAATTGAGTAGATTTGCGAACTTTAAACACGATTTATTTTAATTAGTAATAGGATGTCAGAAAAATACGGCTTCCTAATTGTATGCAGTTTATACCCTGAGTTTGACTGACCCTCTGTGAGGCTCTGGTTAACCTATCGACAGAAACAAAACACTACAAAAAGACAGTGTTATGCAAGTAACGTCTTTATTAATAAAGTAGGTATTGTATCGTTTCACAATGCCATTAAATAATGATAGTTATATTGTAGCGTTTATAAGTATGTTTTTATTCCTTAAAACTGCTATGAACCGATTTATCATTGATTTTGAAATAGATATCGACGTATTGACCATTGAGCAGTCCTCAAAAGTCGCAGCAATCTTCGTTGCCTCAACTGTCTGGTGTCGTCGTGAGCTATCAAAGTTCAAGGTACCTGTACGGCTACTTCAACCTTTGCGAACTACCGGACCACATAATCAGATGACATTTAGATACATAAAAGTCGTTTTCGGTTATATACGAGACAAGCATTAAATCATGCTAAACAATTAGAGACACGGTCCGGTTTTACATGAACAATATTTGTTTTACTCCATTTCTATAATGACGTTTTAATACACATAAAGTTTGATATAGAGACGAATAAAAGACAGACTTACATTGGAGACTTTCTTGTATATTTTGCATTAAAAAGACGAACATGAACACAAATTGACCTCTGTCATTAAAGGTATAAAAATATTAGCATTATGTCACCCATATGCTGAATTTAAATCGCCTTTAACAATATCATAACTGAAAGAAAAGTAGGGTCATTAAATAATATGTTAATACAAATTCAATGTTTCTCTGCTTCAGGCCTCGATATAATAAATACCTAATACAGACTCTTTTCAGCCTGGATAACATAAAATCTCATTCTAGAGAAGTCAAATGAAGAAGGTATTTTTATCAATATTAACTTCATATCATTTATTTTTTAACTGATATTTTTACACTAACCTTTAAATAATATCAACAATCAAATTTTTTTTTTTATTATTGGATTAATTTATAGAAAGCTCAGTTATTTTGACAAATAATGACATCGCATAACAATCAAACGTGACTTAAAATATACCAAAATGACATAGATATATTATCTACACAATACAGGTAATTTTCAAAATTGTGACTTGACAAAATAACAAGGTTTAACAATGTCGTTCATGTTAACAACAAAAGTCCAATTATTTTTCCCGATTTAACATGAACGGGAATAGACAGTTACTGGTGGTATACGAGGGCTGGTTAGAGCCGAGGCTCTATTGTGGCCGCACAATGCCTGCCCGGAGCCACACGTGATGTGGCAGCAGATGAGCCTCACGAGACTAACAAAGGCCTTTACGAAAGAAAAAACAAGGGAACTGAAATTTTACGAAAAGTTGGCGAATTTTCAGGACGACATTAAACATTTTTCTAGTACCTACCTAAGCAAAATCGAAATTAGTGAGTATTTATAGAAGTGTTTTTACTATACTCAAAAAAAGGTCCGTTCCGCTGGTAAGGAATACATTAATATAGCGAAAGTATCGAAATTTCAATTGGTACTTTTACTATCTAATATCTAAATCCCTAATATCTACGACTAGTTGTATACAACTAGAATGCTCAAAAGTTCTATATACCATACGATATTCTTTTGTCCTTGTTACATTTATTAAATATTGAAATATAATTTTAGTAAATTTAATTTCTAGAGACGAATTTTATTTATAATTGGCAAATTGTAAATAAGATGCGTCTCGAGAAATGATTTAAGAAAACATTTTCGATTTCCTGATCGAGTGTTGATAGCAACAAAGTTGATGAGATAGAGTGAGGCGAGCGTTACGACGACACCCGAACGGTCGACAGACTTTCAGATTTGTGAAAGGAAATGAGAATTGATTGTAATCATCTCTCCCTTCGTAAATGCGAGTATTTCTGTATTTTTTTGTATCTAAATAAAAATAATTAGTTGGCTCCGATATAATTACCAAATATTTATTAGCATTCAATTTTGCATTGTAACATCGTACAGTAAATTGAGTTTTTACCCCAAAATTGAATATTCATGACATATTTAACAAATTGTTACGAGTTATCTCAACTCACATCAAACATCTTTAAAAGTATGAAAACCAATACAAAATCACTTTTCAGTAATTTCTTGAAAATCACAATTAAAGAGACAACATTACCACACCTCGTTATCCCTACAAAATTCTAGTTCAAACAAAACATTCAACCTCTCCATCGTAAAAACGTGACAATGAAAATTAAATCGAATATGGCCAAAAATAATTCATTTTCCATTTGGAGTTCACATCAATTAAATCGGGCTGCACCTTCACATTTCGTCGAATTCCGATCACCAGTTAATGAAAGCCTATGAACTGACAAATTGGAAACTGTAGTCGACAGTCTCAGGAAATCAATTTGTGTAATCTGATAAGCGGCGTGCCTGTATTTGTGTAGATAGTTTATGATGAATCCACGCTAACTCTTATTAGTAGGATTTGACCCAAAACAAAACTGATTATTTATAATCTTTAAAATCCCGGAACAGATATATTTTATATCAATTTATTAATAAGGGTAGATCAGTCGATTCGTAGGTATACTTATTTAATTAGATAACTAACCAACAACGTAGGCATTAACAAATTTTGCATAATGGCCAGGTTTTTATCAATTGGTTTATATCAGTTATAGTAATTCAAATATAATCGTAGCTCGAAAAAATAATAATTAATAATTACTATAGTAAGTTCAATGTTAAATAACTCGATTTTCGCTGTCTGAGTTGAGGATAGGAATGTCGAACTTGGTCAATCAATTCAGACAACGGTAGCAAGGGGACAAGATTTTATTTTTGATAAATTAATTCACTTTTGGAATTATGGAAACTCACAGCAAGAATTTGACAATGATACAAAATGTCGCAGCAAAACTGTGGTATAATTAATTATTATGGGCATTAAATAATAGACATATTTCACAACTACAGTCCATTATATTCAAGTAGGAAAAACAGTTGAATGATTGTGTCAAAGATGGTAATGTTATTTATTATGAGAAATAACGCAAGAAATACCAATAGAACTAATGCTAGTTAAGTCATGTTTAATTGATACTTAATTACGACTGTATACACAATCTTGTCAACAATAGTAGGTACTTATTCCGCATCAGCATCGGCCCGTTCAATGTTGAGTGTCTCTGATTTTTATGAAGTTTATTAGCGTTTAATCTTCTTCTTTTTTAATTAAATGGCGTTCGCGATATGTAACGCATTTACCCAATGTCAAGTGAAAATGTACTTTAAAGTAACAGACAATTGTACGGTAGATTGAGGTTAAAAATGGTGTCTCTCAACACGTGTTTTTACAGCAAGAACTCGGGAGAAACTCTTAGCGTTTATTTGACAGATACACAAAACTGTCATTTTAATTGACAGATATGTCTTAATCAGAACATGTGAAACCTGCCCTTAGTTCACTTCAGAAGATTATAATGTAGATATAGACGCTTCCCGACCATCCCTGCCATGATATATAAGGAATACATCCTAACATGCAATCGCATTTTTTATTGGTTAAGTAGGACTTCAAGAGCTTCAAGTACGAAATAGATTCAGTGTTGGCAACACGCGAGTGATTATTCTGGTATCACAAGATACGGTGATGGTATGACTTTACTTGTTGCTACTTGGCGTTCAAAACACGTTTGCTGACCACGTGGCATACAAAGTTAATTTAGGGTGGTTTTCTGCTAACATGTTTATTACAGCCAAATGACACATAATGAGCAGTTACAAGCACGACCTTGCTGTGCCATTTCCTGTGCACCACCGTGTAATGATGGAACATGTAATGAGATGAAATCAGACACGTTAACGCGCGGGACATCGTAATGACATTTTGAGTTTATTTGTTACGATTTAAATTACTGTGATGACACTTATTTTATATGAAACTAGTAAATCTCTTCGACTTTACTATCATCGTCATCATTATTAACAGCTCATATAATGTCCCCACCGAGGGGCTCGAGCCTACCCCACATTAGGGGCGATTAGGCCTTAGTCAACCACGCTGGCCAAGTGCGGGCTGGTCGACTTCACACACATCCTAAGAATTTCTTCATATGTGTGTGCAGTTTTTCTCACGATGTTTTCCTTCACCGTAAAAGCGTTGATTAAACGTACATATGAATTCAAAATTTGAAAACACATTGGTACGTGGCGGGGTTCGAACCGGTGCCTCCCGGGTGACAACGCTCTTACGCACTACGCCACCGACGCTTTTCGACGACTTTACCAACATGTTGGAAAATCTCAATTTACATACAGACATAAAATCACGCTCATAGTCTCAAAAAGGGTTGAGCAAAGCTTTGGGTAATAATTAGTTACATATAAGGCTACATTTGGCAGTATGGGCCATGTAGTGCCTCAAAATAGCAATAAGTTACCAGCCTGTCGCAGTCGTTCAGTAAACAAATAAACAAAAGCCAACGACCACGACAGATGTTACACTAAATCATCTAAGCAGTCCGGGTATACCAGGTCCAGGACTGCTACCAAGATTTTAGACTTCAATTTTTTATTGGCAATGTTCCTTCCAGTTTTACCTAAAGAATCTTACCCAATGTCTCACTTATAAACATGAAGCTATAGAGTAATCATAGCTGCATGCCTATAAACTAAGATATTGTGTTGCCAACTTACTTGATTTTCCACTAAAACTGGTGGTTTCGACCTCTGCCTTGGTGGCGAAATCTTATGTTTAGTGGCTGCTAGTTTCTCTAGTGGAAATAAATTACTTTCAGTAAGCGAATTCAATCGACCATTGAGTTATTTTATGACTTAATTTTAAAAAGAGGTGTTTTTAATTAATTTCAACGGTACCTTCACGCTGGCTATTAAGTATATTGTTCGGTGATGCTTCGTAAAATATTTAGTGGGTAGCAACTTTATCTGTTGGCAACACTGGTTTAAGTATAATAGTCCGGGCTACTGAATTCAAATCAACGAAATTGCGAAAGAACTATTTTTTGCTGCGCAAGTAAAAAAAACACAACTCTGAAACTAATGGAAATATTTTCATAAAATTTCATTCATCTGGTAGATAATTTAATTATTTAAATATTCACTTGAGAAAAGTAGCATCTTGTTATAAAGAAAGCAATAGATTTTTCGTTTTCTGTGCTGGTCGTCTGGGTAGGTACCACCGCCTTTCTTATTTCTGCCGTGAAGCAGTTCGCTGTGTTTCGAATTGAAGGGAAAGGTAGCCAGTGTAATTACTGGGCATGGAAGGCATATCATCTTAGTCCCCAGGATGGCAACGCACTTGCAGTGATTAAAGTTTAATATTGCAAGTGTCTATAGGTGACGGTAACCAATAAATACCAGTTGGACCCCAAGCTTGTTTGCCATCTCGTAGTATAAAAAAAAAACGCGGGATGCTCCGCTCAATAGAGCAAGGTCTCTAGAGGTTATCGAACTTTTTAATTTTGAAATTGAAATAACAATTGCACATTCATATAACCTGTGGTACCTACCTAACTACCTACCAAAGAGCCAGCAAAACATTGCTAATTTTGCGTAACAACGATTTGGGAGAAAACTTCAATTTCCTCACGCGGCATCCCTAAAGCCTTGTTTAACGACGGCTCATGGGTGTATGTTAAAAAGCAACCTGCATAACAATATCCCTTTATGTGCACTTCGCCGTAACAAGACGCGTCATTCGTATACTATGACTCTGAAACTTTGCTAGTGGAAAATTTAATTCGAGTCGGTCTGCAGACGCGACTGGGGTGCGGTCAGGAGCGGCGCGGCTCGATGGAACGACATTAATAATATAAGGTAAGGTTCCAGTCAGGCAAATCAATGGGTGTCGCATTGACTAAAGGTCGTACCACATTTACCAGCTCAAAACAGTGTCGCCTCTTTTACTAAGAAAATTTATTTTTAAAGAAAAATCGCTTTCAAAACTAAAAACGGAGAAATAAACATTTTGTCTATAAAAATATAATTTTTTGTGGGGTCGGTCCCAAATACAAGTGACATTTATTCCAAATATTGAGGTTGGCACCGATCTCAAAAAAACATTTAGATTTTTATAAACATTTTTAGAAGGCGGTTTTTTTATTTAAAAATAATTCTTTTTTTGCTTTTCAGTGTATGAAGTACTTTTGTACTTTTAGACACACAAGTGACAAGATTACGATAACATCGATGTCAATTAAATTAATTGGGTAGGTTAGGGTTATTTTTTTATGCCCAGGCGGAGTGCAATGTTTTTGGGAGAGTAGTGTTTTATTCACCTACATAGCAGAGTGATGATGGGTAGGTTAGGGTTATTTTTTTTACAGTTATCATTACAGTTACCAAATCACGAGATAAGTATTAATGATTACTGGTTGGGTAGAGGTAGCATCGTGATTTGTGATACAAACTGAATTCCTCATTACAGTCCTAATGAAGAAGAAAATATAGACATGAAAATGTTTATATTTAAAAATATGCGGGTAGTGCAAAATTAAACCCTACCTCTACGACGCGTCGTAACGGTGCAAATGCAATATCCCCCAAAATATATTATAATCCAATCCCACGTTAACATTCCGCGAGCTTTAAACTTACGGATGCATTCCTTTCTCCGCTATTGTGGGAGCCGCGGTCCTCACCTCACAAGGACCGAATATTAAAAGCCATCCACGAAGAAAGCGCCGAGGAAATGCGCCTTATAGAAGTGCAATTTGGAAAATTGTCGACAGTACCAGCGACAGTCGCCTACGTAAATGTGTGACCGACATGTCATGCCCTAATGGAATTTAATATTTAATGTATAGAATTCAATGTCCTCTTTTACAATGTGTCAAAAGCACAACGAGAACGCACACTGTGACATGCAATTGTTTAACATAATTTTAATTCCTCGGCTGGTTAATACGAAATAATTAGTAGGGAGAAAGTTGGTGAATCCTTAAAGTTTATTAAGGACAGATTTTCAAAAACCCCATTTTTAAGACTAACATTTCTTTTTTTAAAACAAAAACATTAGTGAGTCTATTCTAGAAGAAAAAGAACTCTGCGAGCACATGTCTTTCCTGCTTATTGTCTTGGGTCAATCAAAATAGGCGTGTAGAAGCACCTTGCAGGGGAAAGGCAAGGGTAGTAAGTGCGAGGCCTTATCTCTCGCACTAGCTTCGCATTTGGACTCCACTTATGCTTGCTTGACCTCTTCATTTAAGAAAAGAAAAATCTTGAAGAAAACTTTGCATTTAAAATGTATGCAGTATATTTTTACGCCACTTCTTAGACGGTTGTGACTGTCTGATAATATTAAACTTAAACTTTAAAGAAAATCTTCCATTGCATTTTTTTTATTGGTAGAACCATTCATAGATTCTTGTTTATTTAACTTAACAAACTTTTTGATAAAACTTTCTATAAATCCCATATACTCGATATTTTTGGAGGTAATGTAGTGACTGTTATTAAATAGCGTGAAATACGAATGAAAGATAAACAAATAAAATCTTAAAAACCAAATTCGAAATCCATTGTGGTTGTAAAAATTGTCAGACATCACTTATTAAAGAAACATGCACTGTCTTGAGAGGAAACATTCAACGATTTGCGACAGCCGCAGCGGTGGTCGGAATAAATCTGGAACAGGTGTGGGTAACGCCTGCAGATGGCAGCCGGCAGCATTATCGACTCGTACGGAACACGGATAACATATTTATTAGGTATTCTGATGAACCAGGAAGCCGTCGAGTGGAAACAGGTGACTAGACTTTAGGTTTCTTCAGAAAAATAAGTGAGGTGGAATCCTTGAGCGGTTGGAAGACTCTAAAAGCAACTATTGTCAGACCGCGTTGAGAGCCGCACTTATTGTTAGAGAGAAGCTTGGTATCTTGTGTCTAGAGGCAAATATGAAGGTATGAATGAAGATAAGGATATTAATTTGAAAACAATATATTTTTCTTGACGGTAAGCTTGTCAGAAATCACTTCTTATAGTGACTTCTGACTACTTTATAATATGCACGACTATGTTTATTACGAAATTCTACGTTACTACATACCTATACGTTGTAAATTTTGTGAGCATATCTTGATATTTATAATTAGTAATTTATAAAATTCTACTCCTGCTTAAAAAAACTAAAAACAGATAGATTAAAAAAAAATTATATGTCTGTTTTAAAGGCGGTTTTTTATTTATTTATTTTTTGCTTCTTTTGTCTTAAGTATATAATTTTTTAGGTAACTATGTCGAGATCTTTCAGACAAACAAGTGATAAAATTACGATATCATCGATGTCAATTAAATAGGCATTATTAGGGATAACTCAAAAAGTGCTCGTCAATTGTTGACCAAATTTAAATGGGGACCACATGACAAGCACCAGCTTCAAAACGTGAAAAGAATCTTAAAACTTTGTACACCCAGTAAAGAGCTGTCAGGTAACATACATAAAATAGTACAGTCGAATTGAGTGTCTCCGCCATTTTTGAAGTCGGCTAATAATACTGTGTTTTATTCTTAATCAAGTAGTTTTATTTAATTTCTTGATGCCAATAATATGCTATTAGTAATATTAGGTATGAAATTGGCGTTTTTTTTCTTACAGACTATTAGCCGTGTAACTTCTTTGATTTAGTCGCTGTTTCAGTTTTATATTTTAATTATGAATAAGGACTATACCGTTACGGATTTGCACGTAATATACTTAGAATTATATACATGTTTATTTAAAAAAAGAAACTCTTGGAATCGTTGTAACTCATGGACAGGTCCATCTTTTGTCTAAATCATTGATGCAATACTTGACCAAGTCTTGCTCAATTATACACTCCAAATTTCAAAAGATTTGGCAACGGAGTTTTTTTAGAAATTTCAAATAACGTTAGTATGGTAAATACACATTTAATTGAAAATCTTCATAAAAATTGGCGTTGTTCCATTTTATTTTTTTTTAACTATAAATCCTAATGTTACAAAATTTGGAGGAAATAAGCAAGCAACTCTCGGCTAAATCTAGCATCGATAAATTATGCAAAGGTCAAGTCTGCCCATGAGTTAGTAGGCATCAAATCGCCAGTTCTGATGAAGAGATTAAAGTCATTTTCACATTTTTTTCAGAATTTACCAAGTGAAATATAATTTAATTACAGACAAAAATATTGCAAAGAGTGTAGTTTCAAATAATTATAATAATAATAAGAACCTAAAACGACTATTGAATTAAAGAAATTGCAAGTTTAGGTACAAGATAATAAAACGCCAATTTCATAGGTAAGGACCTAATATTATATTATATATAAGTGAGCAATTTTTCTACAACTATACAATGTACTGAGCAATTTTCGGGAATTATAGAGCTGCCAAAGCAATATATGAGGGGCTTCCTTAGCAAAGCAGTCACGATTCTAGATATTAAGAGGTCAAATGTAGGGAGTAGAATTAAACGACCAATGGACGTGATATTAGCCGAGTTACATATACGAGTATACGAAATATACATAGATTATCAGTAGGAAGCTTAAAATAATTATATTTTTTTTTTAACACTAGAAACACACACATAGTTATTATAATAACCACAAGAAAATCTGAATACAAGGTAGAAGGGAATTTTTTAAATGTTATGTTTTTGTTCAACAGTAAAATAAAAGCTGATGCTTTTTTGTTGTATTTTAAACACATTAAATTTATAAACATTTTTTTTATATAAAAAGGTCAAGCAAATGACTCCATTCCACCTGATGGTAAGCAGAAGTGGAGTCCAAATGTGAAGATAGCTGGTGCGAGCGAGAGATAAACCGCCGCGTTAGCCACCCTCCCCTTGCTGACCTGCAAGGTGCTTCTTCACGGCTGTTCTGAGTGACCCAGGATTGTAGGAAGAAGGGAACACGTGTGCTTGCAGTGAATTCCATTTCTTGATTGTGCGACAAAGAAACGAGTTGCCAAATTTCTTAGTTCGGGCTGGAATGGTAGCCACAGTTTGTTGGTGACAACGTAGACCAGCCAGCACGCGTAGTCCTTAAAAGGAAGGGAGATGGTGGGATCAGGGAAAAAAGTTCCTCAGAGCACTCGCCGTGGTACAGACGCTCAATGACGCAACATTGCGACGCATTGGAGAGGCTCAAGATGTTTAGTCAGCTCTTCGTCGCCGATGATGCGGGCCGCGCGACGCCGTAACCTACCCAAAGCATCGAGTGAGTAAACAAAAATTAAATAAATATATCGATTAACTCGTAAACAAATGTTAATGTTCATCACATATATATTAGGCGTTCCAGAATTCGAAGCCGGACCGCGTGTATTACTGACTATTGTACCGCATTACTGACTTTATAAATAAGAGCAGTATAAATGATGAGAACCCTATCAAAGCCTCTCTACGTCTGCATCTATTGCAACCTAATAGCATCGGCTATCATATCGTCCCAGTATATTAGAATGAATATAGCATACAAAAGTAGGGAAAGACCTCTTTCCAAGTTCCGTATGTTTTCAGATATTTATTCAGAGTTTTCATGAAGTAGCTACCAATACCATTTCAACTATTATTATGCCGTTATATCTATCAGCAATAGTAGCTCATGCATTATGCATTGCTCGTTGTTACAGCTCGGTGTAGCAGATGCAGCTTGACAATTGAATATTTCTAGGGAAATATAGCTAAAGTATATGGTGGTCACCAGGAGAGATACATAACGCGCTGGAGTTAGGACGATTCAAACGCAAATGACGATAATTGCATTACTTTTTATGCACACACCGAAACTTTTCAAATATATCACAAGCCTAACAAAGTCCAAAGTCTAACGGCCATTTTCAATATTCTATCCGCAGGTAAAAGTAAGCTTACTGAAGTTTTTGAGTCTGGCAATTATTGTAATTGCTTAGGAACTAAATTCGGGTTCTGTATTAATTTGCGGATTGAATATTGAAACTAGCCGTAAGGTAACCTCTGCTAACATAGCAGCGACAGGGAACCATGAAAAAAAATCACAATGTTTACATTAATATTAACGTGTTTATATTCAATACATATATGACGATTCCAATATCAGAAAATTAATAACATTATGAATATTTACATCTTGTAAGACAGACTTACTCCATAAAGAATAGGGCAGTTCTTTTTCATTTGTGGTACAGGCCTAATTTCAAAACAATTGCTATGAACTAGAAACAGGGTCTATATAAATGTCAAAAAAGTTGCGCACTAATACCCACATTTATATCTTTTATTTTGATGTTATTGAAGTAAAGGAAATGAAGAATGCAAGAAAAACAAACGAACAACGCAGTTTTAGACAGGTAATAGAATACAATAATAGGTTTGTACGACACAATGTCACGTCGAGTGACGTGTCGAATTATGTTACACGTTTGTTTGTCACGGCTCACGCTGTTTTAGTTAATGCCTCGGCTTTGTATTAGCGGGATGTTAGAATATTAGCAATTACGTTTTGGATGTAAGTCTTTGTTCAGCAAACATTCTAGACTTGGATATAATCTAGTGTGTAATACCCCGAATTAGTTGGAGGCTCCTGAGACAAGGAGCTGTTCGAGTGTAATCCTATATGAAAATGAATTCGTTTAATAACGAAGACAAGAAAAGTTCAAAGATAAATGCTACATTGTTTTGTTTAACATTTTCTTCCTATTGATAATTCGAGATTCTTGTGTAGGTATCAAATACACAAGAATCTCGAATACCCTGGCTTAAATACATCGTTTTATTTTAAGTGTAACCATGGAGTGACTTAGATCTTTTATATCCTTCAAACAAGAAAATTTTCTATCTGTCACCGAAAAATTATAATGACCGTCGCAAGTGCAAGACGGTTAAAAAATGTTCCCAGAACGTACTTACAATAGAAACCTGAATAATTATTATGTATGCACCAATCAAAGGCAAATTCACAATTTCGCTGACCAATACGCATGGATTGTAAAACTCAGCAGGTTGTTTGTAGCGCATGCATTGTACATAAATTATATTGTAATTCAAATTTGTCTGTTTAATTTTTACCATTTTATAATTAAAAAGTTACGGAGACATGTCTATAGTGAAACCACGTGAAACGGTGTCAATATACCTGCTTTTGTGCTCACGTCGTATAACAAACACAGGTCTTAACTTCATTGGGTAATAAAAGGCAGGAGGCTACCAAGTATATATTTGGGTGTACGCAATTCTATACTGGCTTGACTAAAGTTAGGATAAGCTTAACAAAAGGAGGATCTCGTTAAATATTCGGACATCCATTTATAAGAGGCAAGAGCATCACGACCGCCTATTGCTGTCCTGTGGGTAATGTTTGTTCTATAATTTTTAAGTGTGGAATATTTTACTATAAAAGACGAAAGATAGTAACATAGATAGATATATAGAATAGAATAGAATAGAATATAACTTTATTGCACATACATCAACCAATACAGAAATAAACACAGTAAAACAATGATTTGTACAAAGGGCGACCTTATCACTAAAGAGCGATCTCTTCCAGGCAACCTTAGGATGGATAGGATTTAAAAATAAATGCTCTAGGGAAGATGGCGACGTATAACAAAATATATATATTTATATAATAGTATATACATATATATATAAACTACATATACGCTACATACAAATATTTAAATATATTTACATAATCATACATATCAACTACCTAATATATATTTTATTAATAAACATAATAGACATGAATACATATACCTACTATAAAAATACATACAATTATACATATGTATATATGAATAGACATAGATACAAATTTATGACAACTGATGTAAATATAAAGATTAAAACAAATTAAGTATCACACAATGAAAGATAGTAATCTGCAACCAGCTTTTTAAAACTATTTAGGGTCTGAGCGCGTCGTATGCGGACAGGTAAAGCGTTCCACAATAAAACAGCTTGTACCGAGAAAGATTTGTTAAAAAATTTAGTGTAATGAGACGGTGTTTCTAATTTTAAGTTTTCCGACGACCTCAAAACTCGGGAATGGGTATCATGAAGAAACCTAAAGCGGTCTTAAATGCGGATAATTTAAAGCTAACCAATAGCTACATCACAAATAACTCATAAATAAAATTAAAATCTTGGAATTTACTCGTAGGTAGTCAAACCAATCATTTTCCTGTAATAGTTACAAACGAAGATAAAATAATTTGCAACCTCATGTAGTTGCAATTTATGTGCAAATGTGTTTTCTAAGCGCGAATAACAAATCTCAATGATGGATAAATTAAAAAAACAATATAGCGTAAGAGATGACTGACGAAAAACTATATGATGATTGCGTGCACAAGGTAATACCCCAATTCATTAGTGCCGGTGGGCCCAGTGGGCACAACCACCCAAGATGTATCGGCCATTATTATCTGCAAATTGGGGTCGGGCTGCGGCATGACTAATGACGGGCTTATATGACGAACGTACATTTTATTGTGTGTTAGAATGAATGGTTGGTTGTGCAACGTTTCTTCAGTTTACTAAGCTTTCAAAATATTCAAGCTTGAAATTTTGGATACATAAAGAAAAAGTCTTCGGTGGTGTTCTTAAAAAGATTAAACGTAATGAACATCAGACTTCGGAAATAATGAATATCGTAAAAGTAGACCATAATAAGGCGACGAAGTGCCTGCAACCTTGACCATATTGAGTGTAGGATCCAGCTCCTGCATACCACACTCGGAAAACACAAAAAACGAAAACATCTTATGAAAATAGCTCCAGTAAGTAGTTTCAGGGAATGGAGAGGGCTTATGCTCGGAGTATCTCTGCGTGATCCCATCAGAAATGATGAGATCCGAAGGAGAACCAGGGTCACCGACATAGCCCAAAAAATTGCGAACCTATACAAGGCACATTGCGAGGAGGAGCGACGGCCATTGGAGCTGGAAGGTCCTCGAGTGGCGACCACGTATTGGGAAACGCAGCGTCGGTAGGCCCCCACAAGCTGGACTGACGATCTTCAACCCATACACCCTAGCGTGTATGGGTAGCTCAACGAATCAGCCGCTCGGCTTGGGAGCGTTTATCCTGCCTGAGGACCAGACCGCATTCAAATAATCACTACCTCTTCATATTGTGTTCCTGTCGGCGAGTAATATTCCCGGGCTACACGAATAGAGCCTCTTTGCAATGTATTGCATACAACATCGGAAAACTGATTTCAATTTTCGCTGGATCATTATTGTTTGGTGTTGTCATTTATGTCAGTTAGAAATATTTAAATTCCTTTCTTTACATATTAAGGAAATTTAATATTTCATTGCTATTTTACTAGGAGTCAAAACGATTAGATATTTTTGCCAAACTTAGCGTGGAACAAATTTGACGTGTTTAGTCTAACCGGTAGATTACCGGCGACCTTGCTCTTGACCGTGACAGTGCTGGCTAGCAGAACTAATTGCAGAGAACGGACACCGTTCAGTCGCGATTTTTTTGTTAACGAACGTCATCTTTAGACTTACAAAAGTGTTTTGCAGCAGAAAATAGGAAGTACAATCTAGAAAATGATATTTTCTAATTTATAGATTACTTACTGCTTAATGTTGTGATCAACATCACAACTGTTTTTTTTATAAAAAGGTTAGTAAATGATTCCATTTCACCTGATGGTAAGGAGAAGTAGAGGGTAAATACAAAGATACCTAATGCATGAGAGTGTAATCGCTCTACACTAGTAACTCTCGCCTTGCAAATTTATTAGGTGCTTCTTCACGCCTCTTTGGGTGGTACCAGGGTAGTACGACGAGATGGATATGGGAAGTCCAGGGTTGAGTATTGTACCCGGGGACGTTTTGGTAAAATGGCGTACTTAAGCACGCCGACCTAAAACGCCTCCAGAAGGGCTTAGGGGGGTACCGGTGGTTTTTAGTGGGTAGGACCGGCGTTGTTCTGTGCCGGGTGAGTTCCACATACGCCGTACGCCTAGCCAGCGTGCGGCATGGTCCGTCAATGGATTTTCCACCGTAAGAAAAAAAAAGGGTTGAGTATTGTGGAAAAGGGGATTGCTGGTCTGCTGATTCGGATTCAGATGTTACCATGAAGTCAAAGAAGTATGTATATTTAACAGAAAAACAGTTTGTTGATATAATATTAGATACGTATGGAAATCTGTATGTTTTATTGCGAACCTCCGGTAACTTAGATAAGTATAAAGAATAATTCCATCAATGAATAATTCAAAGACTTTTGAAAGGTAGAAAGCATTTAGCAGACACAAAATAAAACAACACACAAAGTGAAAACAAATAATCAAGTTAATTACCTACATTGTTGTAATTAAACCTAATAAGCGAGAGTAATTACTAATGTTCAAATTGCTTGCGTAAATATGAGACGAGTATTAATAATAACGAAAATATATGTTGAAGGAGTATCTTTGTAATTGGCACATCCATTTCTCATTACCATATATTTCGGGTTCATTTGACATAATGATCTTAATATGAGATCTTTTTGGTTCCTCTTCCAAATTCATTAAAAACTCAAAGGCTTTGATAAGGACTGGTTCTGATAATTTAAATGTATAATTCTTGGTATTACAATGAAGATGGTTAAGTGATCTCGATATATGTGTCGAAAGTACAAGATTACATGGATCGTATTCAATATGTTATAAGAACCATTTTTGTTCCCACTGGTTTGTAATGGTGTTTTTTTGTTCATTCCGTTTTATTCCAAAGGTCACTTTTAATTTATGACAGTCTACATTAAGTATTTATTATTGTCTTGAATCAGTGTAACGGAAATTACTTGTAAAAGAAGTCTTAGCACTAGTATAGTATTATATTATCTGTGGTGTTAGTCACTAAGTTGAGACCAAGGAGCTTATGTTGAGACTTTTATTATAACAAAGCCACTCCCTCGCTATTTACGAGATCATTGGTTAATTTAAAGTTAATAATGCTGATTCACAATGATACTGTCTGTACTGAGTCTTGTAGATCCTGCCTTCTACACTGTATCTGATAGAGAATGCTGAATAGCATTAAATCCACCCTTTTTACTGTCTTTGTGCAATAAAGTTTATAAATAAAATAAATAAATACTGCTGCGGTAAAATACGTTTTCAAATTAAGAATGTTAAGTGAGGTGCAACGCTTCACGCGCTGCCAACTGTACACATTGATGTGAAGGTACTTTTGTACTAATTTCCTAAATATATTTCCTTTTCTAATTTCATTAAAATTAATAAATTTCATTTACTAATTAGTCTTCGCAATATTACGTTCTATTTTTGTAAGATTTCCGTCGCCATGTTCGCAATTAATATTTTATTAACACTTGAACGCATTCTAATCAATAAGGTGGAACGAGGGTTGGGTAACAGTCAACGGAAACACAACCAAATAGATTTTAATTCATAAGAAGTCTTTATAAGTAATATTTGCAGATATGTAAAAACTGCCTAAACTTCCTACGTTGAAAAGGAGAGGACTTGTTTCCCAGCAGTGGGTTGAATTATAAAGTCAGACGAATTTCCATTTTTTTTAAATAAGTACTAAAGTACAAACTTAAAATGTTCTCATACAGATTTGTTCTTACAAACTTTGTGCATTAATTATGCACAATTTTACTTTCTCGTATACGTAGTAAAGAGGAAGTCTTGAAATAGTCAAAAAATTTGACCTCGAGATTTTGACGTATTTACACGTTTTGAGGTGTGTGTGTGTGTTTGTGCGTGAGTATGCTTTAATTTATTGCAACCAAATTTAACATGCATGTATGACATCAAAATATAAGGTTTCTATCAACTTTTGAGTCTTCTATCACGAAAGTTAAGCAACCAAGTGCGCGGTCGGTACTCGAATGGGTGACCGAAAATTTAATATGCATGTATGACATAAAAATATAAGGTTTCTGTCAACTTTTGGGTCGTTTCCGGTATACGAGAAAGTCAAGGGGAGACCACTCCCGATTTTTTAAAGATTCTTTTTAAAGACACTCTTCTTTAAGTTCATGTAAAATTTAATATTCTGGGATTCTTTGTCACTGTGAAGGGTGTCAATTATATGACAAGGGTAGTTATTTTGACAGCAGGCCAGCAGTGGGGAGGGCGCTAAGACACGGACAAACGGCTCAACAGAATGATTTTAATTAAACGTAAACATAGCCAAGTTTACTTGTTCAGAATTTTTAATTTCACTTAAAATATCCAGAAATTTCTTAAACAAACACTTTTAGGGCCTTTATAGAAATTTAGTTAATTAATTGCAAATATTCCGCGGCCTCTCACGTTCGTCTTTGTGGTGGTAAGGCGATTTTAATATTATAAATGAGTACATCTTGTAATTAAATTTGCGTCTCTAGGAAGAAATATTGCGAAGTATTCATATTCTGTAACATAACTCGACCCCCAAAATCCTGAATGGTACTCAGAGGTGAAGCACGTGCCAACATTTTGTTGGAATAGTCTTTACTAGATGTAATATTAAATATTAGGTCGTTATATATGAAAAAGACGTTTTTGAAAAGGATAGCTTTTTTAGGAAATCGTATTTTCTGTGCTAAGTTTTATATATGTATTAGTGATTTCTACGAATGTCGGACAGGAAACCTGTTTGTAAATCTGTAATTACTATATACACTGATTAATTAATTAATAGCCATTCAGTTAACAAAAAGGGCCGGATTTTAAACATGTTTTTGTCAAAGTTAGAATTATTGATTATAGATGTTATAAGAATAATAGTATTAATTAAATAATATAAATAGAATTTGACTGTCATGATAAGGAAAAAAGAAATCGTCAATATCAAAGGAAGGATCGAATATTTGCATATTATAATGCTATAAATAGATGAAATTGGATCTAATATAAAGTCACATTACTAACACGTTTCTTCTAGATGCATGAATTCATCCATCAATATTAGTAAATAAGTACTCCTACTTACTACTATTGATGGATGAATTAAATCCAACTAATATTAAAAACGTAAAAAGTCTGTATGGATGGATGTGTGTATGTTACTCTTTCACGCAAAACTACTGAACGGATTTTAATGAAACTTTACAGTGATATATCTCATACATTAGAATAACATATAGGCTACAAGTTATCCTACATTAAACACGAGCAGAGCCGCGGGCGTCCACTAGTAATGTTATATTGTAAAGTCATAATCAGAAACAGTCGCAGAGAAAGTATTAAAGAGGCCGACAGCTACTTAGTTTAATTGACACAAGTTTTATACAAACGTGCTAGTAATCAAAGTGGTATTTTAGGTAAATTTCATCTTCGTGTGTTATTCTCAGCTTGTTGTATTTTATGTAATATAAATACATTTGTTTTACCCTTCGACGGAGAGTTTAGTATGAAGCTGAAAGCGCAGTTCTTTTGATAAGTGGTAGAATAAACCACGTCTTATCTACAACATGTAAATTAATTAACCAACACTCTGAATACAGTTGGTTTGGGATCGTTTTCTGAGTTGATTTCAATAACTTTTTTTTTATAAAAAAACGATTTTTTTATAAAAAAAAAACACAAAAAAAGTACCCAGAAAATGTTGTACAATATTTTCTGTGTACTTTTTTTTTAAGTTTTTTTTTTAAATATTGAAATCAACTCAGAAGCCGATCCCAAACCACCTGTATTCAGGGTGTTGGTTATTTAATTTACCTACATGTTGTATAAGCGTGAACACAGCTATTCAAACTTAACATAACTTAAGATCTGAATTTGTCATTCATGTTCTTCTTTAACGCCTTTTAGCAAAACTGCGTACTGCGGATTCTGCATTCATCTTTTACCTGGAACAATAAAAAAACAATCATCATTATACACAAAATAATAAATTATAGAATAAAATAAAAGTTGTCAAGGGAATTGAAAATAAATTTAAAGCACTTTGGATTTAATTGGCACGAGTTTTAAATTATTAACGAAGACGATATTTAATGACCGAACTGGGAATCTAACAGGTATCGGGAGAGAGGCGTTGGGGGTTGAACACTTCCCTGGGAAGACTACTTAGGTTTTTAATGCTTTTGAGAAGACTTGTTCCACAGGCAGATAACGTATGGGAATAAATAAATACATTAACGACTTCTCTTATTCTGAGATCGTTTCTTTCCAGCTACGATCTTCCATATTTTTTTCTTCGTCAACTTTCATCAAGTCATCACAATCCACGTATGACCAGTAAAGATTGTAGACCCTTCCTAGCATAACTTTTCTTAATTTTATGTATAAAAAAGGAAAATTAATTTATCTCCTAGAATGTTCATCAAATAACGTTGTCAGGGTCTACAGACCCTATAAGAATTATGTGATGAACATAGGTAGAATTAATTAATAGGGAAAAAACAAATAAATCTGTCTGCAAGACACGATCCCGAACCAAATAAATGGTGACGTTAAACCTCCGTTTAATTAATTCAAAGCTCTATTTATTGACTTAGGTGCTTAAACCTAATCTTGCTTTGTTACATAGATGGGAAATGCCTATTTTTGGAGCAACGTGCAAGATGTTAAGCTAGAAATAAATTTTCTTTTTGCTTGCGTGTTTTTTACTATCAAAATCATCATAGCAGAACCTTGTCTTAATTAAACTGATTTTACTAACATTCTTTTGTGTAAGAAAAATGAATAAAAATCAGTTTCAGTTTCTTCAAATGAACTAGACCTAGACAGCAAATGTGTGATGTCCTTCACTGTGATAAGGTTCTAACACGAGTCAGGCAGGACTCTATTTGCTCGATAGTAGGTAATATCGCAAGGGCCAACCTACAAGAATTTCATTACGCATATAGTTCCCTGAGAGCAGAAACTATTGCACCATAAAAACCATTTTATCCAGTGAAATGAGAAGCCAGGAGTGTCGCATCTAAAACAGTCTGCTTCTATTAAACGAGAACTTAAGCGGAGAATTTTCTGATGAGGCATAAGAGTTAGCGACTCCGTGATTATTTACTTGTCAGACCTGAAATAAGCGATTACTTGGCGTTAAATGAAATACTAGTTTATATTTTGCTTTACTATTTGTAATTATGGTGGTACAGTAGGTGACTCTAATGGCTAAAAAATTAAGATGATGCGAAAATATAAAAAATGATTCAGTCTCCAGCCGAATAACTACCAAGATACCTCATTTTGTTCTTCTCTTAATTCTTCGATTGCTTAAAAACCTTGTAAATTAATAGTGTCCTTTGTGCATTTGTTATTTTATTACCAGATTATTTAATTAACCAAAATAATTGCAATACAGTAGTGTTATATGAGGTTATTAATTTGTATCAATCAAATTAGTTTCTAAATAGCCAATCGTTTGATGACTATTTTGGTAAAGTCTCACTCAGACCGCGCGTGGTTAAATTCTGAACAATGAGAACGATTTGACATATTCAACTATATCGGAAACCTTGAAATTTGCTGGGTCAACCTCCGTCTTAGTACTTGATCCCGGCATCATTTTTATCTATCTTAAATAAAAATGCTTTTCGCAAACATTTTCAAATACTTCAAACAATATGAGATTATTATCAGTGGATTACAAATGTCATGGTATACATATCGACAAAAATCTAAACATTTTTAGCTTAGAATACTACATAAAAGTCGGAAAGATGGGCACAGTGGGCCTTGGACGTGGGCGATGACTGAATTGACTGATTGCTATTAGGTGTAAGTAAAGTAAGAATTGAAAAAGGAACTTCATAAATCACAGTACGGAGAAATATTCTTCTTATTCTTATTCTTATGTGAGGGGCTGAGGCTGTCTCAGAGCACTTCGACCCTATGGGATCTTTTGTGCTTCCCCTTTCCTTATCACCCATCCCCGCCAACATCGAAAACACCTTGTATGAGTTTTACGATGTTGGCGGGAATAAGGTATATAATGTCCTCTGGTTTAGGGTAACCTAGACCCAGGATCCTTAGTCGCCTATTGGCTAGTGCATGACAGTCACATAGTATGTGTTCCATGCTTACTTCCTCCTCGCCACACATTCTACAAATGGGGTCTTCAGTTTTGCCTATTGTGCACAGGTGTACGGAGAAATAACACCAAACTGCATCCAAGAAATGTAAGAACTTGTGGTGTCTAGAGCAGAGGTGTTTATGAAACGGCGGCTTCACTTCGGATTTAATTAACGATCTAATTTATGCGAACTTGGCGCTCACACTGCCGTGCCTCGCCGAGTTGTCTGTGACTTGAATAATTGTTCCTATTGACGGAGGAAAATGCTTGAGTAACTTTGACTAAACTAAATAAATTTAAGAGCAGTTAGTTCCGGAAAGAGCTTTATCGTAACTGATAATATTTATTTACGGATTGATACGGACTGACTAGCAGTACTACCATGAAAAAATCTTATATTGATTTCATCATAATCATCATTTCAGCAGAGTGACGCCCACTGTTGGGCATGGGATTCGTTCTATGATTTCCAAACCTCGGATTGATTTGTCGTATATTTAATGTAAAATTAGGGTTCCTAAGTTTCCCGAAATTGCTTATCACCCGCCCCCTGGTAAAGTTCTTAGCATTAGCCGTAACATTCAAATAAGATTCTTGTTTAAAGTGATATTAGTTTTTTCTGGTTAAGTTACCCAGATCTACTTATAACATAAAATAAGGATCGACAGCGTGCGAGTGAAACACTAGTACTTCTGCTCATTATTATCTATTCTACATTTTAAAGGATACTGTAACCGCATAATACGTACCTATCAAGACGACCGGATGTGTACAAAAATAAAAAAAATCATACAAAATAGCAACATATCATACCTATCTTAAAGTATTACTCGAAAGGCATGTATATTGTGAGGTATCATTATTATTAAATTGATAGGCAATCGTCACATTGTAATACCTATTTCACAAATTCATTTTAATTTTGGTAACATCAATGAGCTTAATAAGGATACAATCAAAAATTCACAAAAACATACTAGGTATAAACATCGTGCAATTTTATGATGTAATTACATTTAGCGAAGAAGACCCAAGGTCAAGAACGTAAAAAAATCAACAAGATTCCAAGACACGTTCCAAAGAAACTGAAGACCAAGAACCAACAATCGATATAGCAATTTGTAACTGTATTCGGGCACCGAGTGGTACGAGTCAACACCAACATGAGCGCAATTAACATACGACAAACAACTTTAAGTCTTAGTAATACGACACAAATTAACATGCTTTAAGTTCCAGACATAAGACGTGATAATACAACTTAAGTTAACCACAAGAACGAAAGTAAAACTAAACTTTAAAATGATAACGTTAAAGCACAGATTTAAGAGCATGTTGCAGTGAAGTTAGACAAACCTTTATATGTGTAAAGAATGTTGAACCTTAATGATAACATGATAAAATTCACATTAAACTTTTTACGGTTAGAACTCATTGTGAATGATTGATTGAAGGTACAAAAGTTTCGTGACGACGCATATTTTGATTGATCTACAGAATTGACAAATTGGTTACGGTAAACGATACTAGTGGTGACAATGGTAACAACTTTGATGGATTTAGTAATTATCTGTCAAATTTCATGATCATTATTATAATAGAGGTAGGTCACAGAGAGTACAACGGAGTAAAGTACTCTACTTATAAAATCTGTTCCTGACTGACTGTGAAAATAGGTGAATCACAATCACAACGGAGAATCTTGGCCTTTGTGTCATGTTAAGATACCACTGAAGGTGGAATTTATTTATTTATTAGGTTTACACAATTGTTACAATCATACATAACAAACTAAACAATATAAAATCTTAGCTTATTGCACATTTAATTAAAGGTAAACACAACATGCAAATTTTGATAACATCTCACTAACCAATTCCTCAGTTTGCTGGAATCCTCAGCAAACTGAGGAATTGGTTATCTTGTAAGTAAATATTCAAGAAATTAATTAGTTTTAAATATCCAAATACACGTGGATGCATATATAATATTATAACGTTTGCTTTCGTCATCTCACATACCTAAATATTTAATGTTGTATTTGTGACATTATAAATCAAAGATCCGCCTCACTTACATAGAACAGAAATTCTATTCCCTAGACTTTTAGGTAATCGGCCTCAAGATTAAGTAAATTACGACTTAAAACAATCTCATCTATATTTTTAACGAGTAATTAACTTAGAATATTAAAATAGCTTAGTCACTGGTAGCACATTTGGTAGCATTACCATAGTAGAAGCATTACGCTAAACCGTAAATAATCTGGTATTTAAAATAATTAAAGCGATTTGCAATTAACACAAGCTGACAAGGCCCTTGTAATGCTAATTTGAAAACCTGATTTCACGCTAGCTAGTGTTAAAAATAATCGATGATTGAAAGTTACTCATTACTGTAAAATATTGCTTTGGAAAAAAATCTTAAGCAGTTTTGACGAGCGTTATTTTTGTCTTCATCGAATAGACAAAAGAATACGATTCTTTAATAAATAAATAAATAAATAAATCGTTTATTTCACGTAAATCAATTGTCATTACCAGTTGACCAAAGCCTCCTTTTAGGTAACAATGATACCTGTGCCAGGAAGCTTGGCTCTTCTATAGCTATACATTTTTACATAGGTAGGTACATGAAATAATTTCTAACTAACTAACTAACTTTTCTTTAGATCAATTAACGTTAGTAAAAATGATGTTACTAGTAATATTAATAATTACTCGATTAGTCTTATAAATTAATAAATAGGCGACAATCTCTTAAATCAATTTGTTAAATTAAGATTAAGAATTTCCAGATGCCTTAAGTTAATGAAGCCACGAACTACTCCAGGTACCAAGTTAGATCCAATTCTATGGTAGATAAGGTAACAAATATAGTGCTATTATTAAAACTGCTTTTATTTATAACATTCTTCTAGAATTTCTGATATAATAACGCAGAGACACTCCGAGAGCTATGATAGCAGTAGATATTTCATCAATGTGTCATGTTTCCCTCCTAGTCGTGTACTTAGGTACTGTTGATCTTGGATAAACTAATATAATTATGCACGTACAAATAAATTAGACCTTTTATATCATTACCAGTGTACAGTCTACAGTCAATAGAAGTCCTTGAAAACCCAGTCACGATCGCAGCATAACAAGAAACTGGAATTCTGATAATACACACTGCATATCGAGATTTTTTTGTCTATTACCTTGTTGATAGTAAGCTTTCATTATAAGCTTATGGTCTTCTATTCTACTGATAGTTTAGCTTGCAGTCAAATTTCCTTTCCAAAATTAACTTTCTAAAGTTTTAGTTTCAGTACCTATGTATTTTAAGACGCTCGCCCTAAATTCCTAATGAACCTCGTGAATTTCCATCAAAATAAATTATATTATAAATATGCTACGATTATTACACATAATGTCAGTAATTACTTCAAATAGTGCCTATCACTGATTCAACATCATTATCAAAGTATACAACATCTTGTACTAAATTATAGAAACAATAGTCCACTGTCACATACTGTCACGTGAATGGACTCTACAAGGTAACGTGAACCTTGCTGCTTATGACATAAAACATACGAAAACCTGAAAAGGCATCGAATATAAAAAGCAATGGAATTAAGATCTTACTACATAACTATAGAGTGTATTGTCAGAGCCCAGCTGAGTTGAAGGCTCAGGTACCGTTGCTAGGTTACAAAGGCCCGAGGCCGTTGACCTGTGCGTATGCGTCGTGGGAATCTGATCTTTTGCGTACAATATATCGTGGTCGAATGTGCCGGATGGTTCTGGCGCTTCTGTTGGCCAATCACGTGTTGGATCTAACTATGATTGATGTCTAGACTAAGTTGGCTCAAGGCAGCTGCAATAAGGAGCTATTTATGTTGGTTTATTGCAGTCTCATACTTGTTACTACACAATAAAATGGCCTACATTATTTAGAAATAAAAAGTTTTGCAGACTTCTAGTGCATCATCTTTGTTTTACAAAAATAATAACTACCTAATTATATTTTAATTTGAATGTTAACTACTGTATACATGGTTTACAAATTAGGGATAAAATTATGCTAGTGACTATAAATTAAGAAATATATAGACATTACTTAATGAATTCAATTTGATAACTTCTATGTCTTTATATGTAAGATATTGCGCGAAAGAGAACTTCATATGACAATAATTAAAATGATACACTAGTACACAGTACCAAAATTGTTACGGACACTTGTATCATCATCATCATAACAGCCTTTATAATTCGACCCACTGCTGGGACACAAGACCTCTCCTTGTCATCGAAGGAGGTTTAGGCAGTAGTCCACCACGCTTGCCCAATGCTGATTGTTGGACGGAGTATAAGGTGATTAATACCCCTTTGCTGATCCATTAGCTGCCTTCTACGACACCCATTGGAGGATATGGGGTGATGCTATTCCCCTCTGCCGGCATCACACAACCACTTATGTGTTACTAATTATATTCAAGATAAATTATGAACAAAGATACCCAATAATACCCAACTCAAACAGCCAGACTCGAACAAATATTTGCGTTCATCAGACAAACATCTGCCCAGACTTCGAAACAGCCGTAAAAGCTTACATAAGCCTGTTTAAATGAGTTTTTTTTCTAAAACGGTACTTAACAATTGCAGGCGGCGTTTCACAGTGTTAAGCCTCCTGTCCACACGGCCTATAGCCCCGGGAGTCAAGGCAGGATCAAAATAGCGAGTGGGAATTCGGCGGCGAATCGCGAGCCAATATTATTAAGCCGGGGCGATGTAACAACACGCGCGGTTCATTCAGGGAGCGAGGTGGAGAGCGCTCAATGGGTTCTCGTATTGATAACGGGTGGCCCAAGTTACAAGTGGTCGCGTGTCAGTCGCCTTTTTTTTCTTTTTTTTTTGACGAGTTGTGTGCCGGAAGATTAGTGGCAGGGTCACTCCAGCCAGCTCAATTCTGGTGTCATTTTGTAAACGATTAGATCACCCGTCCGTGCCCTGTCTGTTGCGTTTTCGTACATGGAAGAAGTACAAGAAGGTAGAGTCGTAACACCGCAACGCTTACTCAATAGGACTTAAAGGGCAAAATTTCAGTAGTGACTCACAAAATAGTAGCTGATTGCCAGCAAGATTGCTAACAAAAATATGCTGAAAAAATTGAGTGTTTTTTATATACCACATTGCATTGGCGTCAAACAAGAATACGGTTCCGCCTAATGGTAAACCATGGTAGTCACCGCAGCCTACTGACACTTGCCATACCAGGCGTATCAATCACACGTGCCTTGCCGACCGTGGGGGAAAATTTTCACGTCTTTTTGAAGAAACCCTTTGGGGAAACCTCTACCTTCATTATACGATGCGTGCGCAGAAGAACATTTCTGTTGAAAGAAAGTGTGTTGTTCATAGATCTAACAAATGTACATCGGCAATGTGAAAAACGCGATAGATAGACGAGACCATTTCACATACACGCAGGCCTAGGTCGGCCTGTCATTCACATTGAGAAGACAGCAACTGTCAGGCTGTGCATAGTGCAGTGCTTACTAATTTTCACGCACACGTAATGGTCATTACTCGCACATTAGTCATTTCGTTTTTGGTCTTCCCTAGTCGATTCATGCATTGCAAATCTATAACCATCAGTAATTATAAATCTATAGTGTTCTTCAAAACTATTAGCTATTAACTTGTGGCACACGTCGCTGCTCCGTTCCAGCCTCCTTTGTGCGCCGTCACTCGTGAGCCCTCTTACTGGGAACGCGAAAAATAAATTATGTCTTTTCTATTGACATAAGTAATGACGACCTTATTATTCAGCTAGCTGCCCGAAGACACCTCGGATTCTTGTGTAAATTTTGTATTTTCATAAATATCTAACCCAACTATACATTAAAATATTTATATTGTGTTAAGGCTTTATTAACTTATACAATACAGAAGATTGATAACTAATTAACTACGACATCGTTAGACATAAACGTAAGAAAATTGGTTAATGACAACATAGTCGGTGGCGTAGTGTGTGAGAGCGTAGCCTCCCACCCTGAAGGCACTGGTTCGATCCCCGCCACGTACCAATGTGTTTTCAAATTTTGAATTAATATGTGCGTTTAATCGGTGATGGAAAACATCGTGAGGAAACCTGCACACACCTATGAAGAAATTCTTAGGTTGTGTGTGGAGTCGACCAACCCGCACTTGGCCAGCGTGGTTGACTAAGGCCTAATCGCCCCTAATGTGGTGTAGGCTCGAGTAATGTCCCCACCGAGGGGGTGGGGACATTATATGAGCTGTTGATGATGATAATTGATGAAAACGAAATACTTTCTCCAAGTTTTGTGTAGACAGATAATAATATGAACTGTATAGCTAAAGACCCAGGGTCAAGGACCGTATCACGAGAGGATTTTACTCGATTCTAAATTTAATAAAGTCTCATTTGGTATATTTATAAAACATCTCATAAATAAAGTTTCGCAACGATTCTCCGAAACTTGGCCAGCAATTTTTAAGGCGAGATACTACGTAAGCATTTGGTAAGCATTCATAAAATAATACTGATTCTGATCTTCGCCCATTATTAGCCAGCGACATTATCTCTTCTTAGCATTATCACAAAAAAGAAAACGAACATAAAATAAAACAATCCTTGCATATTTAAAGAGCTTGAAATCTCATGTTTTCAGATTCAGCAACAACAAAAAAGAAATAACCTAAGTACTAACACATACTCTCGATTTTTAATTAACATATAACTTGATACTGGCCGTGAATGGGCCCACGGTTCAATGTTTGCTCAAATGCCGATAAAATTTCAGTCTCATTTATCTGGGCGATCAACCCTTGGCGTAAGGGTATTAGGAAACTGAATCCCGTAGTCCATTGTGGGTCATGGCCATCAGTGCTAAGGCGTCTATTTCCAATTTTACTGGGTAATTTGCAGTTATCCACGGCTCCAGAATCGTAATTATTTCGACCTTTTTTCTAAGAAATGGGGTCCAATGTTTATTAAGATACAACGGGTACTAGGATACTATTGTTTCGTAATTTACTCGTAATTATTTTTGGGTTTCGTAACGGGTGACATAAAGAGAGTAATTCATAAATTAACAGATCTAATGAGTGATACGAAAAATAATCAATACAATTTTTAAACAAAAGTATGAGTAGCAGCGAATTAGCTGCTTACAGGGGTATTGTTATGTTTCTGTCGATAAAATACGATGTTTCAAATAAGTTACTCACAATAATTATAATAGATATTACCGTTAATAGAAGCTTGCCAACTACACAATAAGTCAAGAATTATTTTTGAAGTGTTTACTGTGCAGCGGACTATACCAAAAGCAAAATCAATTACCCACAAGTGGGCATTTCGTCCGTCGTTATACAGCCTTAACGCTGGTATCAGGCTAACCGTCCGCCTCATTACCATCACATAAAAACGAACTGAGAACATCTTCGCCGGGGAACATCGCAATTTGCACCCATGTCCTTTTGCTCCTGTCCCACTCACACCTTTGGGTGTTGCATAAGCTCGTCCTCGTCTAAGGTTGTTATTTTTTACGAGCCGCATTCAGATACACGCGGCTAGTGCAACTGCTGATATTGGTTCGGAATTTCTGGATGTCAAGAGAGTATATGGCTCAAACGTGTGCTGACTAGGTTGCTTCTTGAAATACTGATACATTATGTTTGGGTATTGTCCTTGAAAGATACAGGAATTTCGATAGTACTGTACTCTAATCGAAGGATAATATAACATTTAAGAAGATCGCAGCGTAATTATAACACTATGTTAACTCCAGGTCATAGGGCAAGCTCGCCAACAAATTCCCACTCAAGAAGTCTGATGATCTAATGACAAGATGTCTTCTAAGTTTAGAAAAATGCAAAAAGGGCAGGAAAAAGGTAGCCATTTTACAAATCCTGCTAATGTACCATATATTAAGTAAATGAAACGGACAACTAAACCTGAAACGGAAAAATAAAAAGCTTACAACACTTTTTTAACGACTATAGCTGTATACAGCCTTTACAGCATCATTGTCACCGGGATATTTAGTCGTAGTGAGTTCTAAAGCCTGTAAGGTAAATGTCTCTAGAGAGTTTCCAGACGGTGCGTTTCTCCTCGAACGTATATTTGGAAATCCTAGTAACTACTAGAAGACCACAGTCAAATGACATTGACCGGTTTTGTACTCGGGGAGGTCCAAAACGTGTAAATCCGTCAAAATCTCGAAGTCGATTTTTTTGACGATTACAAGACTTCCTCTATACTACGTATACGAGAAAGTAAAAAGGGTCATTATATTAACGTGTATATAATTATTATTGGACATGTTTGCCTCTGGGTGTTCATAAAAGAAGATCACCTGCGGAAAATCTTTCAAAAGGTCACTTTTCAGAAAGATTGTATCTATGTAAATGAAATAAATTATTTCAAATGCTGACTGGTTTGATCCCTGAAACATTTGCAATGTCAATATACGACAACAAACAGTCGTTGTGTTGACATAATTTTCATTTCGCATGCAGCAAGCTTAGCGCTTTATCTGGCTGCACCATCCGCTATTCCTGCATCCGCTTAGTCTGATATCAGCCATTTTGGCATCCGCCATTTCGTGGAGCAGTTATTTTCGGCCATTTTGTGTAGTGCTCTTAACAGTCCCAAGTATAAGCTATAGAAAGCAACAAATATGTATGCCATGTGATGAGGATTTGTTTTCTGTGTTTTCTATTTGTGGTTAAAGATATTTATTTCTCAAAAATAATTCATAAGTCACTTACTTATTTTCTATTTGGCCCGACAATGTGAGTCAAAAACTAGAATATCCATGGTTTCCACATATTTTTTGCTGTATCCAAATTTTTTTTTTTTTTTTAAATTGTAATTAGTACATTTTTATACATAAAACAATCAATTTCTAAATCACTTACAGTTTATTTACGTTTGTGCAAGACGCAGCAGGAAGACGACTTGGCCAAGAAGAGTCGTCACGAAAGAATCATATTTCTAATAAATTTATTAATGATAAGTAAATATATCAGTACTTTGCTGATGCATGAGTACTAAGTTACATTATATCTATAAAAAGTCCTCTGCATCGTCAGTCTACGCTACTTTTAGCAAATACAATACTAACAGCTGAACTTCCAAATGCTTCTCTCATAATATCATTGCTCTCTGTCTAAAGGCTAATGACTAATTCGCAAGACAGTTAGAAAACAAGACCATTAAGATGTGACTAAGAAACCTTTAAGTTTTTCCTAAGTTAACGTCTCTATTAACTTACTAATACAACTTCCCTACTTGATGAAGCAACGTCGGGGAGAGTAACCAATATTGAACCGGCTAATTGTACAAGCTTTGTAAAACTGTAACGAGTTATAGAAACAAAATGGCGAAGCGTCAGTAGCGCTGTAATTAACTACCTTTACGTATCATGCCAATGAAGAATAATTGTGATTGAAATTGATACCAAATTAAATAGAAAACGAAAAACATGGAAAAAAAATCCTGTCATGCATAAGTGCAGAGACGGGACTTGAAATCGTGACTTTTCGCTATCCGGGCGACTGCTCTTCCAACTGAGCTACACAGGACTGGTTTGACCACGACGAATTTAGCCATGTCTTTCGTTTTTTGATTACGTCATCAAACTGACGTATGCCTAACAATGTTGCAGATTTACATCTTTAACACCCGATGAGATATTTTTACAAATACCGTCAAAAAAAATGAAGAATAATGATAACGTTGTAGTCCAATATTAGTTCTTTATCATTAAACAAGAAATTTAGCGAGGCACCTATTTTTTTTTTTTAATAAATAGGTCTGGCAAATGACATTCATCATTTGATGGTAAGCGGACATGGAGCCCAAATGCCAAGATAGCTAGTGCGAGAGATAATGTGTACGTCACACTAGCCACAAGTTGCTATGCCTGTTCAAGCCTCTTTTGAATGACCTAGCGCTAGCAGAGAATTCCATTTCTTAATTATGAGACATAAGATTGCTACAGTTTTTTGATGACAACGTAAACCAGCACGTGTTGTCTTAAAAAGGAAGGGAGAAGGTGGGATTAGATAAAATAGTTCCTTTAGAACACTCGCCGTGCATTGTATGGACGATACAATGCGCTCAATGACGCAACATCGCCGTAACTATAGAGGCACAAGAGTCGCACGTCGCTGCAACCTATCCAATGAATCTATAAAGCATATAAAAAGGCGAAGTGAAAATGACGAGCCGTCTTCGTTACCCAACATGGCGGCTAACAAGTTTACGTATTCCCACCGTCTTTTCTCTAACAATTCCGAATTGCAAATTCAGTTTGTTTGCAGGTAGCTATGCAAGTTTTAATTGCATTGCAGAATTGTGGAAATGAATACGAAATAGCCGGGAGTGAATAGATATTGATTAATTAGTCACAACAATGTAATTCGATATGGGTAATTAATTTGGGAAGTGTATGGACGTAAGACTATTCACTAGGGCTGATTCAGGTTATAAGGTTGGTTTTACACGCAAACTAATTATGCATTAATTACAGTAATTTCACCGTTTACCCGTGCGTTGGAGTAATGGGGTGAAATAGGTATGATTTTTAAATTAATGTAATCATCATCATTTCAGCCGAGAGACGCCCATTGTTGGACATAGGCCTCCCCCAAGGATCTCCAAACCGGTCGGTCCTGCGCTGCCCGCATCCAGCGGCTTAATCCATCCATCCATCCAATTAATGTAATGAAAATATCTATTTTGTTTTATTTTAGTGAGTTGATTTTCATCTTGAACGGAAAATTTAATTTAATAATTAACTTAATGATGTTAATATGTATCGCTTAAAGACAATTAATTAAAATTTTATTATTTAACATTGAACATCATATTTAATTACAAATAATAACTCCGCAAGTTTCTGAACAAATTTATAGACATGCGGTTAATTACACCAATTATAACATTGACATAATATATAATAGTATATTCAGCCAAAGTGTGATTATGTTTCCATTTTACAAAAAGGATAGTACCTAGGTAAGTTTTCTTTTCAACATTACGTTCTAAAACTACCTACAGATCGGAATTTCAAAACAGTCTAAGTGCGAGTCCTCGCTGCAGAAGTTCGCATATAAAACATGGTATAAAAGGTGTTACAAAGTTCGTAAGATCACATGTTTTGCAAATTTTTAATGCAGGGAAATGTTAGTAAAAAAAAAAAATTCTTAATTCTCATTAATATCATATCATAAGTATAACATATTTTCTTGTAGACCTGTTAATATATTTTTTTAAGTTGGTTAAAACTTAGTACATATTTTAATGTCATTTGGGATTTCAGTCTTGAAATTAAGTCTTATAATTTAATGTAGTATGTATACAATGATGCCTTTATTCTGTTGTGTTACTTGTTCACTAGTGGCGACAACACTATGAGACGAGAGGGGCTGCGCGGGTCTACAGCCCCTCTCGTCTCATAGTGTTGTCGCCACTATTCACGTTTCCTTGATATTTTTAATAATCTGGAGCGTGTTTTGCATTTTAATTACAAGTTCGAAGAGACTTGAAGTTTGTTCCTGTCAATTGCAAAATCAGACAAGCCAATTACTTTAACCACTTTGAACCATCAACCAGAGATTCCGAGGAAAAGGTTTATTTAGTTTATTTTATTGTAGGGTATAAAAAATTGGGAAATAATAAACCGAGCAACTAAAAAAATCCAGAATGAGCTAGTATTTGCATAGGTTTAGGTTAGGTTAATCTCTGACTAGTTAAATACGATCCTAAAAACTTTAACAAAATGACTCGGTATCTGAAATGCTAACTGTGGTAGTGGTTCGCTCACCAGTGTCAGATCAGAAGTACCCGGGTTCGATCCTCTGGGGCTATAAATTTGTGTCATATTAATTAAGTTCGCCTGGAGTGGTGACTCTTTATCGCTATTCATTAAGTAAATATCATTTTTAGCTTCTAAATGATGGGGAAACTTCTAGCTAGGATATTTTTTATCGCAGACAGAATGGTCCAAATATTGGCGTCCAAAAAGTGCTTTTGGGTAAATCACTTCTATGTCCATTCGAAAATATACCTTAATACGATCCGCGAATTTTTTGGTATTTTAAAAGTCATGATAATTCAAAAAAATGCATTTGCGAATTATCTACCGTACTTAAGAACATCATTAACTTCGGGCTTCAAATAGTGACCGACAAACTTTTGGTCCTCATTATTTTGACCTTTGCTAGTTTTTTTACGTTCAAAAACAGCATTATTACGTTTTACGAGTGATCTTTCTGAACATAAGAAACTAGTTGCACTGTTATTCATTCGGTGACAAAGCTCAAAGCGGCTGTGCTAATTGACCTGAGTACAGTAGAGAACACGTCAGGCGCGACAACGTAGAACAAAAAGCGACTGAAAGCAGACGGCGATAAGAGCTGTTTTTGCTGGCAATAAATTTGAACCGGTACTATTAGGTTTCAGTACGTTGTTTTGCGATAGTGATTACTGAGGGCTTATCTACCTAAATTACTGTGGACAGAACAGCAAAGGACTGACAGTGGCAAAGCACGAAGGCTTTTCGGCATTTAACACAATTTTTCTGTCTGTATAAATAAAAGAAAAAAAAAACGATACAAGTATTTTTCGATTATCTAGTCCAAATGGTAAACAAACATGCACTTTACAATTAAGTTTTATAATTTCAACTTTTCGTAATGATAATTAGGGATTTGAAAGAAAATTAAAACAAAACAGTCCGTGTATGTCCAGTTATATTTCTTATACAGGATCATCGTTCTAGTTATTAGACGTTTAAAGCAGCTGTATCTCTCTGAACATCTATGTCAATCTTTTCTACGTCCGATAGGCTACCACAACACCTTACACCACACATTTACCAGAAAATAAAATAATCATTTCGTCTGTCCGTCCTGTCGGGCTTTGTATAATGTCACTTCTCACTTCGGCGCTCACTCCGATTTCACCTAGATTTTCTTCAGAGTTCTCATTGCAAAAACACGTGTTGAGAAACTCCATTTTTAACTCAAACTACCGTACAATTGTCTGTTACATTAAGTACATTTTCACTTGACATTGGCGAAATGGGTAATCATTGTGTGTCGTGAACACCATTTACATAAAAGAAGAAGAATTAGATTTCACCTGTCATATTTTAGGGAAAATCCTTAGTTTTATTGGGTGGACTCCGGGTAAACTAAACAAAGTTAGCGGGGTATTCTGTAACGACATAAGATGTAATTAAGTAAGATAATCAATATTCCTTTTTTTGTGAAATATTTGTTTGCGTTTAACAGTTAAATTCCAGGTGAAATGTTTTGTAAAGTGTTCAAGTATATCTACGTATAGCCATGGCTTGCCCGTGAGATAAAAAAATGTACAGCCAGCTATTTCCTTGAGGTTTGAGATTTTGCAGCTCAATTTCGAGTTTGACTATTTCTTACACGACTTTTCTTATAATTATCCCCTTACTAATCTTTTTCAACTCGTGCGTGGGGAACATACCTGAAACAAACAAATAAATTATTAGAAAGAGAGAACAGCTACTACTTATATGAAATGAAATGAAATGAAAATGAAATGAAATGAAATGAAATGAAATGAAATGAAAATGAAATGAAATGAAATGAAAAGGTCTTTATTTAAATGGACTTTGCTAAGTACTTTTAAATCGTCAAAACCCTACCACCATTTCGGGACGATAATATTATTATGCTGAGATGGAGAAGAAATGGCGAAAGAAACTCCACAGCTTACAATTTGGTAATGATTTCAAAACATCATTACAGGTCAATAGATAATAATAATATAATTAAAATTACAGTTTTACATGCGTAAATTTTGGGCAGTTATTACTCCCACGCATTTGGTTCATTTATAATAATAATTTATGTTGTAAAAGCTTTTCTATACAATTCAACTAATCACATTAATGAACTAATTAATTTAAGTCTTATACCCACCACCATTTTTTGTTATTGTTAGATAGATTTTGCTCAATTTAGGTGCTAAGCATACATTTATGATCCTTTGGTTAATAAATATATCTATAAGAATACAATGTGTGCATACCAAAAAAAAAAAAAAAAACCAATACCTAATACATTAGATATGCTTACTATCTCATTATTATAACGTGAATAGTTATTCCTTTATTTAAAGGAAACTTTGATGCACATAAAAAAGGTACAAATGACGGACTCAAGGCCGTAGTATGTCTAGATAGGTACCTACCACCTAAAATATATTAACTACACAGATAGTTAATGACGTGTCTTATTTTCATTTGGAGCTGTCAACCTTGCTTACTGACAAAAACACTACGAAAACGCAGTGTCATTTGACTTTAGTTTTTGGTTTTGTGCGGGCTCTGTGTGGATTTGGCACAAATTACATGGAACAATTTTATTTTTGCGTAAATATTTTTAATACTAGAAAAAATGCACTAAAAAAAGAAATCGACTTGCCTCAGGCGGGAATCGAACCCGCATCTTCCGCATCCGGGCGGTTGCGTTGACCATTACGCTAACGAGACACTGCTTTCGCTGTCGAAATTTAACAGTGCTTGGTGCTTGTGTTTTTATGGTAAATATTGTTTGATAAAATCTTTGAAATTTGGAATCTTTGAAAAACTAAACCTACTTTTGGAGGAAAGATATCGTCGCCTAGTAAACAATGTCTTTGCACCCAGAACAACTCGCTTCAAATTAATAAGCCGCAATAATAAAGAAAAACATTAATTCTTCTTTGTGTAACGTTTCGCAACTTTGAAACAGAAACTCAGATATCAGACACGTAAAAAGTTTGTCCCGGGACTTGGTGGTCGATCGCCGGGAAGTTTTTACAGAGGTCAAATTATGGAGGTCAATATTTGCTGTCTTGTCTGCTCCGGTATTAGTTTAATATTTAAGCTGGCCGACGGACTCCGATAACTTTGGCTTGGGAAAAGAACTAAAAAGCGTTGAGAAACTAAAAGAATAGGATATTACCTATTCAGAATCAAATACGCTACGATATCGGGTGAAAAAGTACAAAAATTAGGTCAAGTCTTGGTCAAATCAATTGTCACTATACAAAGTTTTACAAAAATGACAAATTTTGGCCAAATATTATTACAGAAGTGTGACACGAGGACACGAGTCACAACGGATATAAAATAACCTTATAGTCACATAGTATTATTTTCACGTGAATAAGATGTCCAATCGCAATGCACACGTAGATATAAAAATATGTACGTTATTGTTAGAAATTGGGAAGAGTTAAAAATTTTGTAAGTTAGGTGTAAATTAGAAAGTAATTATATTTTGTCATGGAACCTGGTGATTTGTAATACGGGTCTTCGAACCACCTTAAGTATCGAACTCCGATTAATTTAAATATAATTCTATTTCCATTGCTGTTAATTTTAAAATAGGGTGAACTTCAGACACGAGCAGAAATATTTTATATGAACTGTCATATAAAATATTTCCGCTCGTGTCTGAACTTGGTCGCATGTAATCATAAACGCGCGATAGCGCGTCGACGTTCGTTCATTTGAACTTAGCCTTACTAATCACAATAGATAAAGGTTTATTTATACATGAACATCAAAGTGCTAAAGATTTAAGTCCGTCAACATAGAGGAATCTTAATCCAGCAGTGCAAACGCTTAATTAACTAGAGCCAACTATCAGGGGACACCCGGCGTTGCGCGGGAGACAGCTCGGAACTGATTCAATTATGACGAGAATTGCTCCCGTCACTATCGGGACTACCGAGGGAGACTTTATTTAAACAATCGGGTGATTGGAGCGTTGCCTTCAATGCCTCTGAGAGTGCAAGCCTAATTCTGTTCACCTCGACTGTTGTCAAAATGTGATGCGGTCGACACAAAATTAGTCTGAATAGTATTTCCAAGTAAGAATAGACTTAATATACTAGTGTGTCAGAAATAACGCACAGCCTGAAATTAGTTACGTAGAATATGCAAATCAGTATTTTTCTATTTATAAACTAATAAGCTCAATACAAACGCGTAAGTCAATACAAACTGAATACGCACCGCGGGATGGGCCGGTTCCAACACATACGTTATATGTAAATATATGCATATAAAACGAAATAACTATAAAATCAAACCCCCGTCTCCGTCTAGTGGTTCGTCCATCGGAATCATATCCAAAGATACCGAATTCAATCCCCAGGTAGCACAAACTTCCGAGCACAAGTTTGTGCTACCTGGTTAACTCGGTTTGGATGATGTATTGAAAGTTGAGAGCTTCCCTGTAAAAGAGAGAATGTAGTACTGTTAATACGAAATGAGTAAGTCCGGTTAGTCCTCCCAGAAATTGCAATCATTGACATCTAATATATCCATAGATATAAGTAGTGTTGCCCAAATGCAAGAACAAGACGAGACTTGGCTAGTCTTGGTCTTGGTCTTGCGCCAATACCCCTGGTCTTGGTCTTGGTCTTGGTCTTGCGCTCCCAGTCTTGGTCTTGGTCTTGGTCTTGCAGCAAGAGTCTTGCAAGTCTTGCAATTACCTATTAAACTATTGCTATTTATTACAGTTTACTTTAGATCTTAGTAATTAACATAGCCATAGTAAGGGGCCATCCATAAATTACGTCACACGAATTTTAGGACTTTTTAACCCCTCCCCCCGTCCTTGTCACAGGTTGTCACATTTTTAGAACCCCTCCCCCCTGATGTGACGTCACACATTTTTTAATTTTATTCATGTATTTAGAAATAATCAAAAGAAAACAGTTATTTTAATTTTTTCTTTTTTTTTTTCTTAAACCTACTCAAACCCTTACCAGAACTCTCGTGAATTTTGTGTCTAACTTGCATTACAACGCCGCTCTAGAAGTTGATTGTTATTGTAAGAGAGATAATCTCATAGCGAGAGTGCTAAAGTATTAAAAATATAGATCGAGTTCGAAATTTTTTAGATTTTTTTATTCACATACAGGGTGTAAAAGACATGAGCAGTCAAACGAGAACCATGTATTCTGCTCACCGTCATAACATTTTTCTTCCTTTAGACTATACCTGGGAAATTGATAGTTACGATTTTATTGAAGGTCAAAGTCATAATTTTTTTTCTCATTTTTTTATAAAAACGTATTCTATACGTTATTTCTTAATTATTGTCCAAAGAAACATTATCATTTTTTTTAGTATTTCATAACAAAAAATGGCTTCAAAACGTTAGCGTTCAATGTATCTCACTCGATGCGCACGGACACTAACGAACGGGGCCGCCGTCAAGCAAAATTAATGCGGTTTTGCGAGTTGCGTGCGAGTTGAGCTCTTTACATTGCGCGGTACAATTTGCAATTTCTTGTAACACCAAAAAATAAAAATCATTTCCCAGCAATATTTTTTTTTAAATATGTCTTATTTTGATGTATAGAATACGTGGTTTTCGTTTGACTGCTCATGTCTTTTACACCCAGTATAAATTTCGCGTTTTAGTACTTTAAATTTTAACATGTAACGTCACAAAGCTTTTGACCCCCCTAACTGTTATACCTAACTACTCCGTGAAATAGCGCCTAAGTCCTAGCTGCAAGACGCAAGAGTCTTGCGGGATTAGTCTTGTTCTTGCACAAGTCTTGCACGGTCAGTCTTGGTCTTGGTCTTGCTAAAAATACGCGGTCTTGTTCTTGGTCTTGGTCTTGCATTTTTGCAAGACCAAGACCAAGACTGCAAGACCAAGACTGAATTTGGGCAACACTAGATATAAGAAACTGTAGAGCGGCAATTTGAAAGAGAAAAATCATACTAACGCGTATATTAGAGAGATATAGATAGACGACACGGTAATATAGACATTACCGTGTAGACGAGACCATTTCACGTACCTACAGGCGGCCTAAGATGGCCTGTCAGTCACGTACGTTACGCACACATACGCATTACTCACACATAAGTGCATTTTTTTGGTCTCACCCTAGTCGATTCATTGCCAATCTATAAACGACAGTAATTATAAATCTATGAATATATCACTATTTCTGCTGACTCGTATAGTTTGGCTCCAAAGTCGGAGAATACACATATTTTACTATATAAACCAGCAACTTATGAAAACTTAGGACTAAAAGACATATGAAGCGGGTACCGGTAACAAGGAAAGCCGAAAATGGTGCCGAATAATTTTAAAAATTTACCCCATAAAATATCTTTTCGGCATCGCTATATAGATGAAACAATACTAACACAATACTTAAAAGTAAAATAAAATTAATTTTATGCGACAACACAACTAATTTATACCTTGAAAGCAACAATTATTATTAAAACACAACAGAAAAAAAAAATTGTCGCGAGTTCGGAAATTCGAAGCAAAGTTAACCTTAGTAGAGTAGACAGTCGTAACAATTTCGAGAAGCAGAGTCGAATCTAATGTCAACGAAAATAAGGAACCTCGCGCCTAATGGAGGAGACACCTGATACTTTGTCAAGCCATCAGACATCAATATATCTTCAGACCATCAATATCATGCTGTCGTAGGCTTCGGTATTCTAGATACGGGCTCTTTCCAGGCTAAGTGATCAGTATCAAGTAGAGCTCCGAACACCCAAAACTTTGGGTTTAAGTAATTACATTATAATAAAGTATGTTTAATAAATCAAAAACAAAAAGTTTATTTTTTAATTGGAGAACCCTACCATCGTTTCTGGACGTAAATAATTATTTTACTTCAACAACTATTTTTTATGCTAATGATGCGAAACAAGTATAAGTTTTTTCATCTCAATCGATAAGGTTGTACCTAAGTGGTAGCAAGCATCAAAAGGACCACTAAACCACTAGGGGTTTTCATTTACTTGGCTATTTAAATATAAAAACATCACAACCAAAAAAAAATCATTATTTATTTTTATTACGTAAAAAGAAAAACTGTCTATTTAATTTTCTTCGTCTCAACTGTATATTATAATTATTCTGGGCTTCTAAATCTATTTTCGTTTGAATATTAATTTATGAATATAGAGATATCACGTTATTTCGTAACAATAGACTCACCCGTAAATAAAAAAGTATGAATACATTTTTGTACCGGGACTGCTGCGATGATTTTCTCTGTTTGTTTTACTGAGGGACTGATACTTTTTGGGTTTGGTGCCCGTTTTATATAGGCGACAGGCTGGCAACCTGTTTGAATTTTTTGAACCTTTTGTTTTTGGGCAATGTTCAGAGTGATCATATCAGAAATGATGAGATCCGCAGGACAACTAAGGTCATCGACATAGTCCTAAGAATTGCGAACCTTAAGTGGCAGTAGGCAGGGCACATTGCGAAAAGAACGCCGTTGGGGTAAAAAAGGTCGTGTGGCGGCCTCGTACGGGGTGACGCAGCGTCAAAAAAGGTGGACCGACGATCTGGTGAATGTCGGCTGAAATGATGATGATGAAAGAATATATTTTCTTTCCACATATCACTAAAAAATATTTGGCTGAAAGTTTTACTACCGTCCGCCTATCAGATTTCAACCCTCCTTGGGTTATTGCAGGGATTGCCAAATTGTGCGTCGTCGCAAAAAAAAAGGAACTTCTTAAGGGCGTCACAATCAAATTATATTTTGGGAACTCCTGGGTAAGTGAATACCCACCCTCCACCATAAGGGGTTACCACCTATGGCGACAGATAGTCGCCATTTACGTCACCCATTAGTAGTATTGGGGTAGCTGCATTCTTCGCGTCGGCCACTACAAGTCTACAACACAGCACAAAAAGATTTTAAATCAGAATCAATGCAGGCACTAATTGTAATTAATTAAATATATCAAATACGAAATGTTTCCTAAATGTTCTCTTTGTCGATGTACAATTTACTTCTATTCTATTATTGCTATGCCAGAACTGCATTGGAACTAATACATCTTGGAGATTGCAATATGTTCAAGTTCGCTTCTGAGGAGTCAATACGCCGAAGTCGGGCGACCGAGCAAACATATCAATTAACTGCAGCCAAAGTTAACGCCGGAATTGTATGTTAAGCTGGCTATAGCACAGTTTAAATTTAATGAATTAACCAAGTAAATCTATAATTGATGAAATTTTATTGATTTGTTAATTTTTTCACTTCGTGTGAACTCACTCATAATGTTAAAGATATGTTTACTGTGGGTAAATTTGTATTTTAGTCATAATGACTAAACTTTGCGTATGATATTTTTTTCTTTTTTCCTATTATTTTATTCTTGTTTATGTTTGTATTTAGATTATAATATACAACTATGAATGTGAGACGGTGAATTCCGGTGTGCGGACAAACCAAAATTGGTTTTTGTTACACCGTTTAAGGTAAAACTTTTTGTAACTGTTATTTTTTTTATTTATAAATTAAAAAAAATTACGCGTCAGAACCAAGTTATAATAGTAATCATTTATTCCTCTCCATAATCTTCAGTACAATAGAACAATTCATAAGACATTTTTATAACAATAAAAACAAATTATGGCGAGTTGACCCTGAACTAGGACGGGTCCAGTCCTGTGTCTCAGGTAGTCAACCCTCCACAACATTATAATGCACTATTAAAATATGTCTTAAACAAGATGGAAATGATCTAAAAACAAAATCATTTTCCATTTACTTATGTCGCAAAAAGGCTATATTTTGATTCATCATCATAGTCTTTATAATTCGACCCACTGCTGGGACACAAGGCCTCTCCTTGTCATCGAAGAAGATTTAGGCAGCACCCTTGCCTAATGCGGATTGGTGGACGGAGTATAAGGTGATCAATAACCATTTGCTGGTAGTCGCCTTCTACGACCGCCATTGGGCGATATGGGGTGATGCTATTCTACTATAAGTTTATTAGATCCATCCTCGTTTAACATAACGCTTAAAATTCTGCGTTACTATCTTAAAAATTGTATTACATTACGGCATGCTCAACTAGAACCATGTTATGTAGTACGGCCGCTGATCGCGACACTCGGTCTTCCTATAAACTCAGCGATTAGAACTAATATCCTACTTGAAATGTTCTTATTATTCTCATTAAAACGAAGACTGAATTAAAGATAATAACTACAAGAAAATCCTGCAAATAAAACGTACAAGCGCGAGCAATAAATTAAGAAACGATAAAATGCCAAGCACCATTCAATTTAACGAGAACTTTCCACCAAAATTGTTATTACGTTATTATGATTTTACCGGCAATATCGCGCCAGTTTCTGGAGCAACTCTCCAATATTCATATGGAAATTAACGCTTCTATAAATCACGCGGTGGCAGTTTTTTCATTTAGCCGCAAGACGCTATCTCGGCGGCAGGTGAGGCAATTTCCAACGTGACTCACAATTATAATGTTAGATGATGACAGGGAAGCCTTGCCGCTACTTGGATGTTTTATTCAAGCTATGAGCTTTATGGCCAGCTGTTAAGGAACAAGATAATAAACGATCTAATACGGAATAAGACTTCACACATATACCTTTAGGTTTTGCGCGCCTTTGCCTTTGCTGCGTTAAGCAAAACCAATTGCATTTTGTTAAAAATTAGCAGAAATTACTAAAAAGCTCAAAAAGTTTGACCAAAAAAACGCGATACTTTTATGCCTAAACTTACTAATAAGAGCACGGATATATCTAAACAGAAGAATTACAACATGTAAAAGAAAATTACTCACAAAAATTACTGAAAATTAAATGCCTACAGGCGCGGAAAGATGATAAAGATCAAAAAGGGAAAGATAACGCAATGACATAAATCACAAAATACACCAGGATTGCCTGTGCTGATGATCTGAGTTTCTCATATTTAGACAACAGTATACTGTTGCTTTTGATAACTATTATTTAAGCCGCTAAATATCGAGAACATACAATGATTTTAAACCCGTTCTTAAATTTACTAATGTGAAATCTGAATGATGAAGACTTTTGTAACAAATGTTCTAAAAGAAGAAAACTAAAATCAACGAACCAACAATAAAATTAAACTTCACGTAATACCAGAGTAATCTTTGAAACTCATCTGCTCTAGAAACTGCCTTGAAATGGGAGCATTGCTTCTGAGAATTCTGGAATATTGTTTCGCCTAATTACACCCAGAGATGACTACAAATTTGTCATAGCCACATGACATAGATCGCTCCCCTTACTGAACAAAAGCGTCCTTGTAGTCGTATTAATATACATACAAAAGGCTTTCACGCTATATATCAAACTAACTTGAAATATGTCTGCCAACGGATTCTCGTTTAGAATACCTAGGACGGCGAGCACATTATAAAGGGTTATTACTATTCAAAACAGAGTTCATATGACCTAATTACAGTTAATGTTCTCTTAGATTTGCACGAGTACTACACATATTAAAGAAAACTGTTTTCAACGGTCTTCAAAAAGGAGGAGGTTATCAATTCGACTGTATGTTTTTTTATGTTTGTTACCTCATAACTCTTTACTGGGTGTACCGATTTTGAAATTTTGTTCGACCTTTGGAAGCTGGGTCTTGTCATTTCGTCCCATTTAAATTTAATCGACATCTGACGAGTAGTTTTTGAGTTATCCCTTATAATGCTTATTTAATTAAGATCGATGATATCGCAATCTTATCACTTGTGTGTCTAAAACATCTCGAGACAGTTTACTCAAAATGTAAATACTTAGAACACTAAAAAACAAAAAATTTATTATTTTTAAATTGAAAAAACCTTCGGTTATTTTTAAATTGAAAAAACTTGACTTCCGGTGCTTTTAACAGTCATACGTATTTTTGGTGTCTCCTAGTAAATATCACAATTCGAAGAAATTAGTGCTCAAAATCAAGCAAATACCTGACAAGGCTTCACAACACAACCGGCTGCTTAAAGGTATAAACATAACCTCAACAATAACCTGCACAAATCACAGTGATTTTGGATGAAACTTTTTGAGATATTCACAGTACATAGAAATAGTATTCATAACGGCAAGCCTATTTTGAAAATCACCCAATTACAATAGAATGTAATTAAGCTCCACCTCTAAACAACTACGTGTTTCCGTGTTCAATAACTGTCAACAACACTGCAGTGACAACGACATTGGGTTGACGTTTCTGCTCTTCGTTCGGAAACAGCAAGCTGTCATTTGTCAACAAATATTTTTAAATACCACGCATAGCAAAGGAACGCGTAACCATACAGCCATAATTACATGAGTACTTTTTAAACCCAGAACACTTGTCACTGGTCAGGCCGCCAGGTCCAATTGTGCTTCGAAGACCACCCTGTATGTAATATGTTGCAGGCTAAACCAAAACTTGGCTGTTTTGATAGACAGACGTCGTCAACAAACACTTTGTCCTGTAACTCCTGCAAAGGCAATTTTCACCTTAGTTGCGTAAACATAAATAAACCGCTCAAAGATTTGGCTGAGGACTTCAAACAAAAATGGGTATGCCCTAGTTGTCGCAGTAAATTACCTAAGTCCGACAACACTAACACTCCGATAAGGGCAGCTGTAAGTCAGTCAAGCGACAACGGTGACAAACACCAGGAAGAGGACGTGTATGTAAACACCACCAGAAGAGGTAATCAACAACCTAAAAAGCACGATACTGGTGTAACCATAGACAGTATCAGGCAAACTATTAAGGAAGAACTAACCAGTGTGCTGAACAGTTTCAAAGTTGGCATTCTGCGACAGTACGAAATAAAAACCCAGGAAGTTCTCGACCGCTGCAATAGCATTTCAGACTCTTTATCCACAATAGAAAAACGACAAGAAGAATTGAAAGAAGACCTAGAATCCAAATCCAAAGATATTGAACTGCTGAAAAGCTAGCGGCGTTGGGTGTTTCGGGAAGTCTGCTGGACTGGTGCAGATCGTACCTCAGAGACCGCAAGTTTGCAGTTGCATTCTGTGGTGAAGAGTCTAATCCTGTTGTCGTACTGTCGGGAGTACCACAGGGCTCTGTCCTCGGGCCTCTGTTCTTCAACATATTCATAAATGACATTGGTAATAATATCAAACATAGTAAATTCTACTTGTTTGCTGACGATATGAAAATGACAAGAACGGTGACGACTGAGCAAGATGTACAATATCTCCAAGAAGACATTAATAACGTGCAACAGTGGTGTACGAAAAATAAAATGCCCTTAAACACTGCTAAGTGCTATCACATCAAGTTCACCAGAAAACGCAATAAGTTTCAATCTGAATATTATATAGAAAACAAAATACTGAAAGAGGTAGACACCATTCGGGACTTAGGAGTACTAATGGACAGTAAGCTGAAATTCTTAAATCATTTAGAGAAAATTATAAGCGAAGCCAATAAATGTCTTGGATTTGTTTTAAGAAATACTAAAGCATTCAAAAAACCGTCTACCGTCATTATGCTATACAATTGCTATGTAAGAAGTAAGCTGGAATATTGCTCTTCCGTTTGGTGCCCGAGTTACAAGGTACATGTAAAACGAATTGAGCGAGTGCAAAAAAAAGTTCATCAACTGTTTGGCCTACCGATATAAAGCGCCGAGAACGGCAAAGGCATACGCAGCAAAACTTAAACATTTTCACATGACACCTCTTCAACTACGACGAAAATGCTTGGACATGACTTTCTTGCACAAGTTAATGAACAACGGTATTGATAGTCCTCCTTTACTAGACAAAATCGCATTCAACATACCTATCAGAATGCCACGTTACCCATGTGGACTCTTTAAAACTAGACGTTGTAGGACAAGATTGGGTCAAGACTCTCCCATTGTTCGTTTGACGAATCTATACAACACCCTTTCACGAGATTTTCCGGAGCTCGACATACACTACCAAAGCCAGTTTAAATTCCTTAAAATCATAAAAAAAATATTGACGCATCCTAACCACAGTATTTCATAGATAAATTTGATGACATATGTATATTAAAATTAGTTAAATAGTTTAAATTTAATACCGACACAATTAATAACCAATCACTAACGACGCTGTTTATTGACTCTATTTAATTTTAATTGTAATCTGAAAACTTAGTAATGTTATAAATAAAGTGACTGAAGCATGCTGTGGTTACCTATAATTGTAAGAACAGTAAGCAAGAATTGTAATAAGCAACCTAATTTTTAAGTACTGTAAAACCGCTGTATCTTATGTTGGTAATCCTTAATAAATAAATAAACCGCCTTCTAAACTAAAAACGGAGATATAAAAATTCCGTTTCTACAAATCTAAATGTTTTTTTGAGGTCGGTGCCAACCTCAATATTTGGAATAAACATTGTCACTTGTATTTAGGACCGACCCCAAAAAAACATTATTATTTCCCCGTTTTTTTGTACACCATCTGCTTGGTACACAGTAATTAAAATTATTAAAACTCAAGTACAAACCACACAGCAAGGCAAACCGCGAATTGGACTAACCGCCAATTAGGTTGGATTGAACCAAACGCCAATTGGACCAAACGCGCCTAGGGGTTAAATGACAGTGAGCTCAATTTCAGTAAAACGGAACACACGTTGTATTGTAATTCATCTGGTGGTACTTATAACAATTTCAGCGAAAGACAGTCTACTACTTTAGTCTATCACGTGATTAAGAACGCTGTTAAGTGTTACAACATATCGGGCAGTAATAACAAAATGTGAAAATACGCACGTAAGTAAATAAGGTTGTATAGGTTCAAAACAAACACATAATAAAAGTTCGAAATAACTTAATTTGGAAGGATTAGATCGATTATTAGAATGACATGGTCTTCCGGTCAGGAATTGAATATCAATTTATTCATGACCATTAACATGTCAGCCGAGAGACGCCCACTATTTGACATAAGCCTTCCCTAAGGCAAGTCATCAATTTGCTAGCATAAAATATACAGATGATGAAAATTTCACATTTTTTCAACTACCTTGTGAAATTTAGTAACAAACAAATGCTCATGACTGGACGAGTAATACCGAGTACCGAAAATTACCTTTTAAAATCAAAAAGGCCGTTGGAAAAAATTGACTTTGATAAATAGGTAAGTACTTTTAAATCCTCAAAAACCGTCACCGTTTCGGAACAAAATAATTCTTCTTCTTCTTTCCCTCAATTAACATTTGGAATCGGTGCAGTTTGTCTTGATATCAACATTGCTGCTATAATGACAGTATAGCTTGCCTGACACCAACCCTCCTAGGGAACGACTCCTATCTTTCGACAGCAACCAGAACAATGCTTAACGTGCCCTCCGAATCACGGCGGAACATCGATTAAAAAAATTCGGTTACCCATCCGAGTACCGACCGCGCACTTGCTAGCTTAACTTTCGTGATTTTTAAGAAGATCGCATGACCGCGGCACCATCGTTCTTATCTCAGGACAAAAATAATTACTTTATTCCATTTTTTTATATACGGAAGAAGTTATTTTTTATAAAATTACAGGTCAAAAGACATTTCAACATGGTGTAAATTTCAGTTTTACTTGCGTTAATTTTGGGCAAATTTTACTCACATGTATTTGGAGTATTTATGTACATATAATAATTTAGTATTTATATATAATTTACATAGTTTTTTTCGCTAGCTGATTCGTCGTTTTCTATTTGTAAACATTCGCTGCTACCCGACCCCCTTCATCTTTCTACCTTAGTGTAAGATTCTCCGTAATTACCTCCACAAATTACCGTCGTAATATCGCCGGCTCCAGCTGCGGCATCTGTTATCTGGCTGTTGGTTTGTTGATGGCTTCCTTTGTTGGTTTATTGTTGGTGTTGATAATGAGCTACACGAATGTTGTCAAGGAGTGTTTGTTATGTCAGGTGGGTTCATTTAAGGGAATGGGGTTGGCTCACAGAACATAGATATAAGAGGTTAGAAGTATAATGATGTCAGTTTTGTACGGGGACCGGTGTCGCCTCTCGCACACAAAGACACATTTTGTTCATATTTTGACTACATAAAGCATCGCCCAGCGATTCGTTACAGAAAAACTTTAAAAAATAGGTACTAAGTGAAAAATTATTATTTTCAAATACATACCTTATTTCAAACAGTTTAGGTTTAGTTTACTACGTGACTGTGCACAACGCTTACGGAATTCGAACAAGCCTGTCTACGTGGCTGCCAGAAAGAACAAAAATCTGCACGACGTTTCAATAATTATGTAAATTAAATATGACATGACAATCATTTGTCCCCTTTTCTATAACAAAAAGTATAATTGTTCGATATTTTTATGAGTAAAATAATAATGTAATTTATTTATTTATTTAAGTTTGGAAAACTAAAAGCCAAGATATAACACTATATAAAATTGTTCAAATTTTTTTTTTTTTTTATTTTTTTTTTTTTTCAAAAATCATACAATTCACAAACTATTTTGCGTTAACAACTGTAATAGTCAAAGACTGTTATATAATTATGTAGCCATTAATAGGTTCGTACTTTGTGTTACAGATTTTGTTGTAATGTAATTCAAATTATAATTATTTAGTGCCACATTTAAATATTGGTAATGAACCTCATCATCATCAACAGCTCACATAATGTCAAGCCTACCACACATTAGGGGCGATTAGGCCTTAGTCAACCACGCTGGCCAAGTGCGGGTTGGTCGACTTCACGCACAACAGACTCACGCCGAGAACCCCCGAGAACACCCGAGAAGCGTGAATGTGATTAGTTTCTCGCGTTCTCGTTTTCGGGCTCGCCTGTTCTCCGCGCGGTGTCGGTTTTTTCACCCGCTTCAAAGGGTTTTTTGGGCGAGAAAAGAGAACCGTATCACATTCTCGTTCGGCCTCACTGCGATGTAGGAAGTGATTTCCTTCGCATGTGTGTGCTTTGCATTTATTATTTCATTAATCTGAGCTTTGAACCAGGGCCTGTCTAAATAATTAATTTTATCTACACTCATGCTTTAAATCTTCTATTTAAAAATTGATTTTGTTTCTAATTTTTATATGGCATGTTTAGTTATGATCGAAATTTATAGCAATTCGTTCAGGTTTAAGTCCCGTCTCAGCACTTATCCATGACAGGATTTTTTTCCATGTTTTTTATTTTCTATTTAATTTGGTATCCTTTATAAAACATTCTAAACAGTTTATGCCAACATTAAAACAACCAGTATCCTAGTAAACATTATAATATTTATAATATCACTCCTTCGCTTTTTCGATCCTACAAACTGCTGTGGTTTACTGTAAATACCAAAGCCGTCGCACTGTCAAAGTCATCCATTTCGCATAACAGTCGAGAACGCAAGTGAGAAGTTCGCGTGAGTGTAGATACCATCTCGTTTCTCGGGTCAAGTCTCGGCAAGACTACTCGCCGAGACTTCTCGCTTCAGTCTGGAGGGCCTATAAGAATTTCTTCATAGGTGTGTGCAGGTTTCCTCACGATGTTTTCCTTCACCGTAAAAGCATCGATTAAACGTACATAAGAATTCAAAATTTGAAAACACATTGGTACGTGGCGGGGATCGAACCAGTGCCTCCCGGGTGGGAGACGACGCTCTTACGCACTACGCCACTGACGCTTCCCGATGGTAATGAACATATCTACAATCAATCAATTACAAAAAGAATCTGTTGCCCATCAGTCGCCTTCAAGATGTTACACTCACTAAGACTAAAACTAGTCAGCAATTTTGTCACATTTTAACTAGTACAATGATAATATTTAGACTATCACAATAATTCAGCGACATATTATTGTTTGTTTCCATTATAATGTAAATAGATTTTGTTCATTGTGATAATTTTAATATGTGCGAAAAATAACTAAAACGAAGTATTATTTACAAATCAACAATATATAACTTTTTGAAAGTTATAATTACAAAGCTATTTCCATTCTTATAAAGTTCAAACAAGTTACAGGTAAAGATATTAAAATATATACTAATAATTATATTCATAAACAAATCTAAGAAAATGAATTACCTGTCATCACAAAATACCTTTAAATTTAATTTATCTTGCAAATTAAATTTAAAGGTATTTTGTGATGAGTGATGACAACATTCAAATCGTGCACATTTAGGGATGGGGTAAAATATCAAGATGTTATCAATAATGTCGATAGAATCAAAAAGGACGATTTACTAACCAATGTCTGAAACTAAAATGAGACATTTTAATTAATAGTCTTTTTATTTCTTTATTATATTTATATATCTATACTATATAAATTTATATATAATCCTAATAATAAATAATATAGTAGGGTTAAATAAGAAAAAACACTATGACTCATCAAAAATAAATTTATTGCTTCTTATAATATTTATGTCCTTAGCTTCGTTGCACATTTTCATACGAATGAACAATTTTGAAAGACATGCTACTGCTCTAAATGATACACTATTCAAATTTTAACTTGGTTTAAAACTAAACATTCTATGGGACATTTACTGTGAAACGAAATTCTATAAAATTTCTGTCTGCGAAACAAGAGAACACAATTTCAAGGTACACAAATTACTTCAGCTTTGGCGCTTTCCAGCGGTTATTGTTGAATAACGATATAAAGCGTGTCCTTCATAATCAAAACTACACTCGTCAAAAAAGTCTAAGCAACACAAATTATTTACAGGATCTGCAAACCCAGCTGGTTCCATTTTTATTACTAAACAAAAGTTCAATGTTTTTTGTTTTCGTTTTCCTCACTAACGCGTCAGATGAATGTTAAAATATTATTTATAAAACATCATCATCATCATCATCATTTCAGCCGAGAGACGCCCACTGTTGGACATAGGCCTCCCCCGAGGATCTCCAAACCGGTCGGTCCTGCGCTGCCCGCATCCAGCGGCTTCCCGCGACCTTAACTAGATCGTCAGTCCACCTTGTGGGGGGCCTACCAACGCTGCGTTTCCCGGTACGTGGTCGCCACTCGAGGACCTTTACGCCCCAACGGCCGTCAGTCCTCCTCGCAATGTGCCCTGCCCACTGCCACTTGAGGTTCGCAATTCTTTGACCTATGTCGGTGACCTTGGTTCTCCTGGGGATCTCATCATTTCTGATATGATTCTCGCCCTTTGGGTGACCTTGAGCCTTCTTATGAGGCCCATTGTAAGCGGCCACGTTTCGGTGCCATAAGTCTTCACTGGCAACACACACGAATTAAAGACTTTCGTCTTGAGACACTGCGGTAGATGGGCCGAGAATATGCCGCGTAGCTTCCCGAACGCTGCCCAGCCGTGTTGGATTCGTCGATTGACCTCTTTCTGGAAGTTGGACTTACCCAGTTGGACTGTTTGTCCCAGGTAAACATAATCGTCGACAACTTCCAGTGTAGAGCTTCCAACCTTTACAGGAGTGGGTGCGACATGGATATTAGACAAGATTTTCGTCTTATCCATCTTCATTTTAAGACCCAATTGTTGGGAGACTCTATAGAGATCGTCGAGCATTGTGCCCAGGTCTTCCAAGGTCTCATCCATAACCACGATATCATCTGAAAAGCGAAGGTGAGTCATGTACTCGCCATTTATGTTGATGCCAAGTCCTCTCCAGTTCAGAAGCTTAAACGCGTCCTCCAACGCAGCTGTGAACAGTTTCGGTGATATAACATCACCCTGTCTCACGCCTCGCTGGAGCTGTATGGGTTTTGAATTCTGGTCTTGAAGGCGAACTGACATAATGGCGTTTTCGTACAGTGACCGCAACACTTGGATGTATCGGTAGTCTATGTGGCACCTCTGGAGTGACTGGAGCACTGCCCAGGTCTCGACAGAATCGAAGGCTTTCTCATAGTCCACGAACGCTAAGCATAATGGCAGGTTATACTCCTCGGTCTTCTATATAACCTGCCGCAACGTATGTATGTGATCTATGGTACTGAAGCCTTTTCGGAATCCGGCTTGTTCGGGAGGCTGGAAGTCGTCAAACCTGCGCGCGAGACGATTCGTTATAACTCTTGAAAACAGCTTGTAAACATGACTCAGCAGCGTGATGGGTCTATAGTTCTTCAATTGGGCCCTGCCATCCTTTTTGAAGAAGAGTCTCAACACGCCGCCATGCCATGCCTCTGGCGTTTTGCCCTCGAGTATAACGGAGTTGAACAGCCTCTGAAGAGCTTTCAGGACCGGTCGTCCACCTGCTTTCAGAAGCACCGCTGTAACTCCGTCATCACCCGGCGCCTTGTTGTTCTTAAGCTGTTAAAGAGCTACACTAATCTCGTACAGGCTGACGTCCGGGATATCTTCGGTATAGTGTCGGGTTAATTTGGCTCTTGGATCAGTGGCCTGAATGACAGATGTGTGTGATGTCGCGTAAAGCTGTTCGTAAAAGTTTTCAATCTCGGCCAAAAGCTCAGGACGTGATGTAACGATTCTGCCGTCCTCTGTCTTCAGCTTCGTCAGCAAGCTCTCTCCAAGCGACAAATCTCTAGGGAACACTTTGGAGCCTTTGTTCCGCTCAATGGCCTCTTTAATACGTTCTGTATTAAATTGGCGTATGTCGCGAGTTAAGTACTTGGAGATATGTTTGTTGAGCTGCCGACGCCGACGAGCATCTTCAGAAGACTGCAGAACCATCCCTCGACTTTCCTCCATCAGCTTTAATGTGGGCTCTGAGATTTTCTTCGCTTTTTTTGTACGGCTGGGTTTGAAGAGTTTTGAACCCACCGTAAGAACAGCTTCCACGAACCTGTCATTGTAAGTGTCCACATCTATGCAATCCTCCAGGCATTCGAAGCGATTTTGCAGTTCGAGTTGAAAGCGCTCGGGGTTTTGGATCTGGATGGCTTCAGGGCGGAGCCTCTTCTCCCACCATGCTGGCCCAGTGCGGGTTGGTGGGGAGCGCCAGAGCCTCGTCTGTTGTTCGGTAGGGTGTACCGCGTGCAGGTGAGGTTGACTTGGGTTCCGTCAGATGTTGTTCGGAACCCCTTACACCCCTTTTAATTTATTTATAAAACAAATAAACTAAATTATTAAATAAAAATCGCATAAAAGATCGAAAAAGTACATGTTACTTAGACTTTTTGATGACGGCGGATTTAGAGGTGGCGATTGAATCGACGTTGTTGTCTGAAAATATGTTTTTGCATCAATACATTTGTGTGTTTACTTTGATAGTATAATAATATAGTAAGTAATAGGAATCAAATGAGAATTGCTTATTCACATAAAACTATTTATCATAAAATACGTACCTGTGAAGGTTCAGAAATTTAGTTGGGACTGCCCCCGGTCTTAAAAGACGTTTTCCAGCCTTTTTTATTAGAAACATATTTTGCTCAAAATGGATGGAAAACACAGTACTTAGTTTAGTAGTTACCCAATCTATGCGACCTGTCGCATTTATCTAGGTTTATTTTGTACTCAGTTCCGAGGGAAAGCTAAAGAAACAAGTTATAATAACTATTTGTTATATAATATAAATATACCTATTCAAACAATATTTTTGTATAAAAGTTACTTCCGAGTTACAATTATTTTAAATGAACATTATTCATTTAAATGCACATTTTTATCATGTTTTTTGTGTTTGATACTGTTACTGCAATAGATTTTCCAAATGGAGGTTTATCGATATATTAATTATGATTCTGACTTAGTACAACACTTTGTTTTAAGAACAGTCACTGTTCTGCACGAAACATTAAAGATTGCAAGCTGGACACTATGTCACACACATAGGTGACGTATTCAGCAAGCAATGTATATTTATTGGACGTCTTCATGATTTTTTCGATTTTAACAGTAAATATCTACTTACCGGTGAAAAGAAATGTTGTCACGAGAAAGATTACACTTTCTACTTTTCCTTTTGCAACTCAAAATGGCACAGGAAGGCATTTTTGTCACAATTTTTAAATAAAATCACACCTACAGCGCGAGGCGAACGTCAAATCGTGACTGAGAAGTGTCAAAACATGCAAATGGGTTCAGAAGAGCGTTCGCTCTTCTGTGCGACGCTCCTACCCCGCCCACTTACGCCTTCTAACCTCTTATATCTATATCTATGTTCTGTGGGTTGGCTTATATAGATCTTTGCGATGAGGCTTATCCACGATATGTCACCAAATATTTATATGATCCAATCCAAGCACTCCATGCTTGAAGAGGAACGTTAACAGCCAACTTGCTAACTCTACCTTGTTATTTCTGCTATTTGTAGTGGAGTGAGTGAGAGTGGAGAAAAATATCACTATTTTTCCAAATCTCTCCACATACTCTTTAGATCACCAATCTGCACGTATATGCTGATGACGATGAATAGAATAATCTTAAACACTTAATATTATGTTGATGAAGGCGGAATTTGACGAAGATTAGTAGAATTAGGTTCATTTTTGCTATCATTTTCGATGAAGCATAGAAAATAAAACGTCTAACTAGGACGATTCATCTTTCATCATTGATGTGACTTTATGATAAAAGGCACTAGCCGCACAAAAACTTTGGTCATAGTTCATTAGTTTGTCGAAAATGAAACGTGTAAACGCGACACTTTCTGTTCCACTAGGAGTAGAAGCAGATTCTGTCAGATTGTGCAACTTGTCTCCGCAACATTGTGATATGTATGAAAGAAGCGTATGCTTGTCTGCTCTCAAATAATACATTTTAAGAACCTGTAAAAGGAGAATACCCAATTTGTCAAAGTTAATGTCACATTTTTGGAGTAGTCGAATTCCGGCAGGGTTATTATAATGCAAATAGTCGGACGGGTCGCGGAATAAATCTACTCTTGTCTAATAGAAATTCCGGGTGTCCTTTGATTTGAGTTGCTCGGACAATTGTTCTATCGGATGTCTTATCTCCGAGAATCGATCTACCCTATTATCCCACGGGAATGTATTTTCCGTGGAAAATCTAGAAGACGCAAATATAATATAAAGACATTTGTATTATAAATAATGGCAGGTAAAGAATTTCAAATGAAAACAATATCAGTAATTTTATTTTTATACTTCTGGTCAATTTGTATTTAATACATGCGAAATTTCTGCCTTCTAATTTTTTCAACTCAAATATATGAATTGATGATTTTGTTTCTAAAGCAAGACACAAATTCGGGGATTTTTGTTGACAGATTAATTACCGGTTTCAATATTCAATTCACAGTAACAGATCGCCCTTCCAGGGGCTGATTGCTTAGCGACCAGTGTTATTTTTAGTAATTTTACAATAATTGATAAGCAACCAAACTTCAGTTAGCTTAAAAGCGGCCGTTAAATGAATGAATATTGAGTAAGAAACTTGTATCGAAATATACATTTATACCTAAAACAAAATGTGTGCACTCGTTTTTTCCCAACTAATTAGATTAAACTACTAGCAATGTGTTTTTATTCTAATTCAAACACACAACATTACTGTACTCTATACCATCGGCAGCTTAGATCATTTAATGAATTAGAAGCCTTTCGATTGGTCGACAACATAGCAAACACATCTATAAAAAGAAACTGTATAATTAAAAATTAATTTACAGCGATAACACATTACGTGGTTTACCTACTTACGAATGTTAAATTCAAGCGCCCTCCAAATGAAGACTGGTACTTGATGGAATTCTCAACAGAATTTTCTTTTGGAAATCATAAAAATCGTCCTCGAGAAAGCCGAAAAAGTACAAGGCTTGAAGCTACAAACGTTGTTAGGGCTCTCAAAGAGGCTTTTGAGTCGGCTTGAGTGGCGTGACGTCACGGTGGGTAGATTTAAAATATTCGTAAGAGTATTGCGAACGGGACTAAGATGTGTTCCAACTGTTCTCTTGGTTAACTTTCAAGGGTGGGACTAAGTGGAATTTGTGTAGGTATTACTTCGGGTCTCGTAAGTATTGGTCCTCCGAGTTTTCAAATGGTATTCGTACCGCAAACATTAATTTTTGTTTCTTTCGGTTCTTCATAAATTCTCAACCAAACTTTAATATAGCTGTTTTGAAAAAGGACTGTTTGAAAAATCAAAGTTAATATAGGTAATGTTTCTTTCAAGTATAGGCAGGCGCGCCAAAAGTTTACAAATGGTCTAGTACTTGTATTATCTACTATTTCTTTAGATTTGCCTTCGCTATTAAATATTAACCTCCAAACTATAACTTAAATAAAACCAATGTGGAGTTTATAACACCGTGGTACACCGATATCCTTTGGCTGATTCCATTTATGTTAATTTCAAATTCTCCAATGCAAGGTTGACAATCTTGTATTATTCCAGTACTATTATTTAAGGACTAGAATAAAAGCTATGACATCTCTTATTATTATAAATAGGTACTACATTACATTCATAACAGCCCGTGAAGGGATTTTTTTTTCATTACTTTCTGACCGATTGCGATTTACTTAATATAAATAGAGGGATGCAGTTTCCGTCGCCGTCTGTCTTTGTCCCAGAAGTGCCTTGTCGCTATTTCTTTATATCCATGATCCCGATAATATTAGCAGTCGGAGCCATGTGATAGGTTCCATCTGGTCCCAGCGCTGCCACTGTCTCCGAACCGCTGGTAATTTTATTACCGCGCAGAGAGGGAAGTCTCCTCATGATTGATTTAATTTCCGCTCAACAGCTTACATGCGGTACCTAGTTAACTGAGATGGCGTAGTTAAGACGATGGCGGTAGGTTAATAAAAATTTACTTTTATGACTCAATATACAGTTAATAAAATGTATGGTCTCGACCTTTTTGTAACGGTAGCGTTGGTTTTGTTAATGGATTAGTTTTTTTTATACCACGCACGCGGTCTCTGCAATCTAAAAACGTTTGCTACATCGGTAGAAAATCATTTACTTGCTTAGCATATTCGGTTTTACTCATATTACTTGAAGTTTTATTAAAATAACCATAGCTACTACGTCCCTATACCGACAACAACACAATATTTTCAATAAAATTTCAACCGTACTCCTCGACCATAGAGTCGAAAGTCTATTGAAGAAATTTGACAGATTGTGGTAGCCTGATCTGCCGTCGTTTGTACGGACGACAGCATATCAGACTAGCCAAAACTGTCAATTTTCTATAGTTGATTTTCAAGCAAACGCATGTATCATAAAGCGCAAAATCGACTCTGAAAATTATACAGATTGTGGTAGCCTGATGTGCTGTTGACTGTACCATGGTCGTACTGTACCGTGTTTATCATGACGTGTGATAAATTACACGGCTATTTTCTCCATCTCAGCATGATAATAATGATTTATGAAATAGTGGTAGGGCTTTTGACGATTTACAAATACTTTTACGAGTTTTTTATTTCATTTTCTTTTCACAATATTTTACAGACACCAATAGTTGAATACGTGTTATGCAGTGTGCCGTACTGTTCTCTTTCAACTGTGGCCGACGTAACGACGTACAGTGATCCGTAGAGACTTGTAATAAGTTCTAGATATTGCTGGCGCAGTTCAGCCTCGCCTGCTCTATATCAACTTAATATGCTTATTCGTTAATGTAGTTTTATTAAAGTGTTGTAATATTTTCTTATTTTCATAGTGGAAGGGTAAACGTTCATATAGAGATGATGAACGGGAGAATATTACGCAAGGAAACACAAGATAATTTTAACGCCTGTGGAAATGTTAAGAATGCAACTTGAAGAGTACGATTTTATTATACACTAGCTGATACGTAACCACTTCGCTGGGTGGAAAACTTTTTTACATGTTAGTGTCGTCACAAAATAGAAGGGTATTCGTCATTATACATTTGATGTACGCTCGCTTGCAGGTGCAACGCTGCGCTCGCGTCTTGTATGTAGCTGCAAGCAGGCGTACATACTAAGCGTATAATGACGAATGCGCTTCTATGAAGTTACGCTTCGTGGACAGTGACACACAAAACAACGATCAGAGCACACCGCCTTCGCGGGACCGCTCGCGCCGACCCAGGGCGACACACATGGTCATCAAAGCTCTGTGGTGACACTGGTCAGCGCACGCCGATATATCAACGCATCCAGTTTTTGAATGAATAGACGTTTATTTGGCACAAAAATACAACACACAAAGTAACAAAAAAAGTTTAACAAACAAAGTTTTTCTCGAAATTGATTGACAAATATTGTATATACTAGGTGGTAGACCCATATGTAGGGTCGTCTGGGTAGGTAACACCGCCTTTCTTATTTCTGCCGTGAAGCAGTTCGCTGTGTTTCGGATTGAAGGAAAAGGTAGCCAGTGTAATTACTAGGCATGGAAGGCATATCATCTTAGTCCCCAGAATGGCAACGCACCCTTAAGATTGCAAGTGTCTATAGGCGACGGTAACCACTTAACACCAGGTGGGCCGCAGGCTTGTTTGCCATCTCTTAGTAAAAAAATAATATACATCAATCACAATCAAATATATGTCGCCTATGACACTCAGGAGTAATTTAGCTTTATACCTACTGGTCAATTTTTTATCAAAATCGGTTCAGTAGTGCCAGAGAATACCGACAGAGAAACTTACAAACAAGCTTACAAGTTTACCTCTTTATAATATTAGTATAGATCGCTTATGTCAACTAGAAGATATACTCGTAACACCAAAGGTACCTAACTATAATAGCACATAACCTGATCTTTTTATCTTTGGCACAAATTAAGGCTTAAAACGAGTAAGTATTACTGAGGTCCACGGAGTAAGCGATATAAGGTTGGCAGCATATGTGGTACGGTGACCCATCAGTAGACAGATCCAAGCCAAAATAACCCAGAAACAACCTGTGGACCTTTTTTTATTTATAAAACCAGTATTTTTAAAAATAAAATACAGCATCTAGATCTGACCCGGGGTTTCAATCCCAACGGCGCTCAAAGGCCAACCACACTGTCCGCAACATTAGCTTGTAATTAGTGTTAGAGGCCCGGCCGGGCTCATTAGGAGCTGGCCGGGTGCGGTCTCACTGATAAAGGCTCGGACAACTACTTTAGAATTACAAGCGTGTGTCATTCGATCCTACTCCTTAATTATTCGGGTTTTCCGGGAGTGTACAGACGATACATACCTAACCTTAAGATCGCGAGAGAATCCAGATTAATTTTGCGAAAACCATAATATAACGGTATCGCGCTCAAATTGTCCTCTTAAATTGATTTTCGCTAAATACTTAAATAAAGCTATAAATACTAGATGATGAATATGACCATACAGAGATATTGTTCTCCATATACCTTACATTTTACTCCAAACCACCTCTCGAACATGAGCTTATAAATGTATCGTATTTAACTCGTCAGCAACCTAACTAAATTAACAACAACCTAACTAGATTAACCTAACCTAATCCTATCTAAATCCAGAAAAAGCGACAAATAATCCTTAATGAGCGACTTACCGCCGATTAGTCGTTCATTTAATATTTTTAGTGACTCATTCCGGAATTTTTAGTAGCTCGGTTTATTATTTCTCTTTGCAAATTAGAATAGAAAAGAAAAGAATTTTGCTATAACTGTGTACAATTTGACCCAAAACATTTTAATGTTATACTCTAGTGTAACGTTCGAATAATTAAATACCTACATCAAATGTCTTATTTGTTAATTTAGGTGCTAAAAATAGCAAATGTCCTCGCTTTCCTATAAGGTTACATCTGTAATTATATACTTATTATAGAACATAATAAACAAGAAAATATTTCCAAGAACTACAAAAAACAAATAAGTATTTTCATTCAAATATAAACAAATATTCCTATTTTTAGATATTATCATCAACATTTTGTGCTATGGTTGGTATTAGACAAACAAACACAAAAAAAGTAAGTATGTACAATCATTATTTGATGAAAAAGCATCACAGATTTCTCAGAAAACCGTGCCAATCGTAATACATATTAATACTAGGAATTTTCATCTCGTGGCTCTATGATCTTCGTTTCCACAGAATAAAGATTTTAATCACTCAATGTACTTGCCCAAACAATATTAGTACGAAAAGGTAAGCTATGTAAAAAGGCTAATTACGAGACATACTAATTATTAAATGCATGTCGTTTCTATGCAGATAGATAGTTCAAAATTTATTAATTATACACGTACTTCATATTGTAATAATATATTAGTGTTTTCCTTTTTTCGTATACGTAGCATAGAGGAAGTCTTGTAATCGCCAAAAATTCGACCTCGAAATTTTGACGGATTTACTCGGTTTGGACCTCCCTAAGTCCAAAAATAGTTTTTTTGGAATTATGTCTCTGTGTGTGTGTATGTGCGTTAGCACGATAACTCGAGTATGCTTTAACTGATTGCAACCAAATTTAACATGCATGTATAACGTGGAGTAATAACTACGTATGCGTGGGAGTAATAACTACCCAAAATTTACGCATGTTAAAATGTAACTTAAATTATATTGATAATTATTTATTGACTTGTATTGATGTTTTGAAATCATTACAAAATTGTAAGCTGTGGTTTCTTTCGCCATTTCTTCTCCATTAATTATTATTCGTCCCGAAATGGTGGTAGGGTTTTGACGATTTAAAAGTACTTAGCAAAGTCCATTTAAATAAAGAGCTTTTTCATTTTCATTCAACATCAAAATATAAGGTTTCTATCAACTTACGAGTCGTTTCCGGTAAACGAGAAAGTCAATAGGAGACCAATCCCGATTTTTTATGTTAAATACTCGTCAATTAAGTATAGGTCATAAGGTACTCGTATATTATAAAAAAATATTTTAGATATTTTTTAAGATTTAAAGATCTTGTTTTTGGTATAATGACAGTATTGCAGACCATGCCACCAGGACTGTCGTATAAGTATAACATATAATGTTTGTTCTTTTTTCCATAATCGCTACGGTTGCGATTGGCAATCGCAGAAGGCCACAACGGAAAAAATATGTCGATTGTAATGATAAGCATCGACATATTTTTTCCATTGTGGCCTTATACTGCGATTGCCCAGCATCGACATATCTTTGGTCAGTAGTTTGTTAGTCAATGGCGGTCTCAGAAACCGGGAGGTTTTATACGTGGTATGGATAGCTGTCTATCCTACATATTTCAAAATATACTCAGAGGCGCAATTATTATTAATAACTGCCCACTTAAATTTTTCCACGTAAGTAATTTAAAAAATGTCCTTTCCAATTTATGAACATTAGCGCCAAAATTGTTAGATCTTAATAAAATATCATTTAACATCCTTTTTTTTTTTTGTTTGCGAGGAGGTCAAATGCATTTACGCATCGTCCCTGCGGGGTGGTGTCAACCGCAGGGGATATGTAGGACTCGAGGTAAAGTCGTTCTCTCACTATCCACTAAACATCCTCCCCGGCCTGACCATCGGTGCGCTATAACGGGGTGCCTCGGGATCTGCGTATTTACACAACACACCGAGCCGGTCATTTAACATCCTAGGTGTTTAGTTAAAAACAAACAATGTTATGGCACTGAGACGGGTGGACTGTTAAGCCTCTGAGTATATTATAACTAATATCTACTTGTAGTACCTAAGTATGAAATTACAATTTGATAGCGTTAAAAGCACATTTATTGCGACATTCGCTTAGGTTTAGGACACGCGCCGTCGCGCTTACCCGCCGCGCTCTCGTTTCTTGTACCACGCATCGCACCTATTTGTACTCGCGGTCCGGACGGTACAAATCAAATATTTACTGTATTTTGGACGAATTTGCTTGGATATACTTGGTGTTTGCAGCCTGCACCGATGACCTGTTTCGCGAGGTCGGAGCCGCTTTGTGAATAAATGGACGTGTTCAATACGATACTATGTTAATGTTTCGAGGCTACATGTAGGCACCGAATGCTATTAATTAAGTGGTAATTTTTACCGATTTTCGAACAATCATCACGCCTTAGATTAAGAACATATAGATACCGAATCCGGGCACTCAATTTGGCCCCGCCAATATTAGGCCTTATTTGGCACCATACGGAAACTCTATGCGTAGTCCTCGAGGTCAACGCACTCCGTACGCATCTCCAACAAATTATTAAAAAATGACGATTTGTGCTATTAAATGGTGTAATAATCGAACTGAAAAAAATAAAAAGAGTGAGAACATTACTTTTCACACGTAATTTTTTAACATTTTATTGTATTTTCACTTTCACTTTTTAAGCAATAAAAACCAAATATTTTATTTTGTATTTTTTAAATACTGAGTGCTGCCAGTTACAGAAATTATTTTACCTATTTTAGTTGTTTAGAATTTAGTCGAATGCAATAATTTAATCATATTAATAGTTCTATAAAAAATACTAAGGACATAAAAAAATATTTTCTGATGATTAGATTGTTTTGACTTAACTTATGGACATTTTTAACCGCCTTAAGAAAAGGAGGAGGTTTTCAAGTCGCCTTAACCTTCTTTTTTATGTATGTTTCTACGCCTAGACCGGTTTGGAATAGTAGATTGTATGATAAGGGAGCTATTTTGCTCCCTTATCATACAACTACTTTTACGGCGAGGGCGCTACTTTGATTCAAGAGCGAAGCAAAGGAATTAAAAGTAAATAATAACACAAGTTCTTAATGATACTTAATTTGGGATAGATAATTGGTGTGAGCGTAGAAATATTTATCCCTACTAGTATTATAAATGCGAAAGTAAATCTGTCTGTCTGTCTGTTAAGCTTTCACGTCTAAAGCACTGAACCGATTTTGATGAAATTTGGTACAAATATAGATCTCGGGGAGGGACATAGGCTACTTTTTATCGCGAATAAAAGGTTGATGGGTTGAAATAGGCGATGAAAGTTTGTATGGAAGTTCGACATGGCGGACGCGACTTTTTTATATAATATGAATATGGGTATCATTTTCATGGTTTTCGGGGGTCCTGATTACGAATACAACATCTTTTTTGAAATCCAAGATGGCGGACGTGACTTTTTGACAAAATATCAATAAGGGTATCAATTTCATGGTTTTCGGGGGTCCCGATTACGAATACAACATCTTTTTTGAAATCCAAGATGGCGGACGTGACTTTTTGATATAATATCAATATGGGTATCATTTTCGTGGTTTTCGGAGGTCCCGATTCCGAATTCAACATCCATTTTGATATCCAAGATGGCGGACACAACTTTTTAATAAAATATCAATATGGGTATCATTTTCATGGTTTTCGGCGGCCCAGATTCCAAATACAACATCTATTTTGAGATCCAAGATGGCGGACACATTTTTTAATATAATATCAATATGGGTATCATTTTCGTGGTTTTCGGGGGTCCCGATTCCGAATGTGACATCTATTTTGAGATCCAAGATGGTGTTTGCGACTTTTTAATATAAAATCGACATAGGTATCATTTTCGACGTGTTCGTCCACGAAAACCACGAAAATGATACCCATATAGATATTTTATCAAAAAGTCACGTCCGCCATCTTAGATATCAAAAAAGATGTCGTATTCGTAATCAGGACCCCCGAATACCACAAAAATGATACCCATATTGATATTTTATCAAAAAGTTGTATCCGCCATCTTGGATCTCAAAAAAGTTGTTGTTCGCAATTAGAACCCCCGAAAACCACAAAAATGATACCCGTATTGATATTTTATTAAAAAGTTGTGTCCGCCATCTTGGATCTCAAAATGGGTGTTGTATTTGGAATCTTGACCACCGAAAACCACGAAAATGATACCCATATTGATATTATATCAAAAAGTCACGTCTACCATCTTGGATTTCAAAAAAGATGTTGTATTCGTAATCGGGACCCCCGAAAACCATGAAATTGATACCCATATTGATATTTTGTCAAAAAGTCACGTCCGCCATCTTGGATTTCAAAAAAGATGTTGTATTCGTAATCAGGACCCCCGAAAACCACGAAAATGATACCCATATTGATATTATATCAAAAAGTCGCGTCCGCCATCTTGGATCTCAAAATAGATGTTGTATTTGGAATCTGGGCCGCCGAAAACCACGAAAATGATACCCATATTGATATTTTATTAAAAAGTTGTGTCCGCCATCTTGGATCTCAAAATGGATGTTGAATTCGGAATCGGCACCCCCGAAAACCGCGGAAATGATACCCATATTGATATTAAATTAAAAAGTCACGTCCGCCATCTTGGATCTCAATATACTGGGTGTAAAAGACATGAACAGTCAAACGAGAACCATGTATTCTATACATCAAAATAAGACATATTTCAAAAAAAAAATTGCTGGGAAATGATTTTTATTTTTTGGTGTTATAAAAAATTTCAAATTATACCGCGCAATGTAAAGGGCTCAACTCGCACACAACTCGCAAAACCGCGATAATTTTGACAGACGGCGGCCCCGTTCGTAGGTGTCCGTGCGCATCGAGTGAGCTACATTGAACGCTAACGTTTTGAAGCCATTTTTTGTTATGAAATACTAAAAAAAATGATAATGTTTCTTTGCACAATAATTAAGAAATAACGTATAGAATACTTTTTCATAAAAAAATGAAAAAAAAAATTATGACTTTGACCTTCAATAAAATCGTAACTATCAATTTCCCAGGTATAGTCTAAAGGAAAAAAATGTTATGATGGTGAGCAGAATACATGGTTCTCGTTTGACTGTTCATGTCTTTTACACCCTGTATTTTTTTTTTTAATCGGGACCCCCGAAAACCACCAAAATGGTACCCTGATATTCTATTTAAAACTATCCGTCAAAAACTTTGGTGTGGCTTTTCCGTTTCATCGAATTTACAAATTACGATGTACAGACGACAGCACGTTGGGTTACCACAAACTGTCAAATTTTCCCAATCGATTATGCACTTTATATTGAATAGCCTAAGGTTGAAAATCTTTTGGAGAAATTTGACAGTTTTGTAAAGCCCGACGTGCTGTTGACTGTACCTATCGTATAAAAAGAAGTTTCACTGCAAAATCAGAAGTAGTATTCATGTTTTATTTAAATTACCTGGTTTTGGGGTGACGAGATTTTAGTGACCACACCAATTTTTAGTAGTGTGCGTGTATCTGTGTGTAAGCGTTAGCACACATAACAAATTTTTTGCGTCAGTTTTGAAGCGGCATATTGTATGGAACTATCCTTCTAGTATGTTCTTATTCTAAGCATCACGCTTTAATTTTTTTTTAAATATATACGTGTGAAGACTACTTACACAACAAATGAGTACCTATGAAAACATTTCAAAAGGAGAATGCCCAATTTAGTGTGACACTTGGGCCATAATTTCGCTTTAAGGAAACGAGTGCCAAAGACAGAGAAAAAATCTATAATTAATTCAATTAAATTATTTTGGGGGAGTTTTCAGAAATCATAACTTTTATTAGTCATTTCGAGGTAGGTATATTAAATTCAAATAATTGTTTTTTTTTTCTTAAATTTTCCCTGTTACGGGACGGCAAAGGGATCTAGCCCATACAGCCAAAACTTCAGTTTCATATCTTCTTTCTTAATTTTTGCAATAAAATGTAGGTGCCACACATTTTAATGCATCTAGGGAGTGCTTGGCGAGAAATGCATAGTACAGACCTCATGATGGTGACTGATGATAATTGTATAGTGGGATTTCCAAACACTATACAATTCTCAATGTCATATGCACTAAACCTTTATTTCAATGATTCCTAGCTGTTCGTCAACACTGGATGCTTATGCAACGAAACGACACCACTTTCACTGCACAAAATCTCTCTGAAGCAATTTTGAATTATCGAAATAAAGATCGACATCCAGACGCCATGGTTTCCCGCCAAACACTCTCAAATAATTGAAAGAATTACAGTTGTAGATTTTTGTTCTTAAATTCTCCCTATTAAGGGAGGCAAAGAGATCTAGCCCGTACAGCCACGCCTTTTTTTTTCTTTTTTCAATTTTTTTTAATATAAAAATATTTAATATAATAAATATTAAACCTAACTATGTATGACTAATTCTGCGAGTAAGGGCGGAGGCACATTATAAGAAATTTCTAAGAGAAAATTTCTGACGCTCGCCGGAAGGCATTAGTATTAGATCCCGCACACTGTTAGACAAGAAATTTTTAATCGGGATCTAATACAAAATGTATGCACTGAGTGTCTTCCGGCAATCCTCAGAATTTTTCTCTTAGAAATTTCTTATATGTGCGGCCGATGTATCAGAGTGTTTCTCCTTAATTTGTGTGACTTTTTTTTCTACTTGTTTTTTTTTGTTTGTTTCTAAAGGATGGTAATATAATTTCATTAGTTCCAAACTTAAAAAAAAAACACATCAGCAACAAACAACTAAAAATAAAACTTTATTACATTCGTTTAATGATGTTCGTTACATTATGGTCAATCTTAATTACATTCACAATATTAATTGATATTTATGTATTTAGATAATCCAATGGAATAATGACTAATTCTGGAAATCGGTTTAATATAAAGCGCTACATTCATTATCTTAACTTGTTAGAAGTAGCTGTATTTCTTTATTTTTCAATATAAGGTACTTAACCGTTAATTAAATAGGGGTGTTGCCTGTCAAGTAAGTTGAGAGATACTTTTGATTAGCTTTTTCCTTAGATTTTGTATGGCGATACGAATTTGTGAAGTCATAAATTCTTATAGTCAACTGACTGAATATTAAATGACTTTGATACGCTTAAAATCAAATTCTAGAGATAATTTGAAACGATGGAGATTTTCTGGCAAGAACGCCATCACCTTTTACGAATTTAACACCGTGTAATTATTTTTGAATGGTGTACTAAATTAACGTTTTCCACTTAGAATAAATTCCAATAGATTGTATTCAAATTTTCAAATTTTAAACATAGAACTTAAGGACGTTCTTATTTCAAAATAAGTAGATACAGCCTGTTCGTATTTTTAAAAGCATTCAGTTCTAATTTTAAAAATATTTCATTAAGCGTAAAGCAGCGATGTTCTTATTCCAAAATGAGTATGGTACCACCATATTGTTTTACATATTCAGTTTCGTCTATGTTCAATATAAAATGGAAGAAAGAACTTCATTTTATTATACTATTTTCAAACATGATCGGGCATGCGGCTTCAATGTCAATAGTGTGTGGGCCAAACAACAAAGATCGCACCATGCATCACTGATTTGAACACTTCCGTTCTGTTTCAATGGTACACGTGTAGGTGTTGGGAATGTCTTCACACTGGATAGAAAGGAGACTATAAATTCCAGAACCGCCTATAGATAAGTAGTAATTATCGAAAATAATTATCGATAGCGTCGGTGGCGTAGTGCGTAAGAGCGTTGTCTTCCACCCGGGAGGCACCGGTTCGAACCCCGCCACGTACCAATGTGTTTTCAAATTTTGAATTCATATGTACGTTTAATCGACACTTTTACGGTGAAGGAAAACATCGTGAGGAAACCTGCACACACCTATGAAGAAATTCTTAGGTTGTGTGTGAAGTCGACCAACCCGCACTTGGCCAGCGTGGTTGACTAAGGCCTAATCGCCCCTAATGTGGGGTAGGCTCGAGCCCATTGGTGGGGAAATTATATGAGCTGATGATGATCGAAAATAAGCGACGCTGGGATTGTGAAGTATAATACGTAGCTTGGTTAAGAAATACGAAGCTGGTGAAATTTTGGAACTAGAGTTCTGGTTGCTCATATTTTACAACAGTTTGGGAAATTATTACTTACAACGAGTGACAAATACGCAAATAACTAGTAATTTTTAATTTAATAGATGAGCAACTACTTTCTGGTTAACTGCTGTTACACGTTGTGAAGTAGATAGTAAATAATTAGTAATTACATTTATCCTTTAACTATGTATTGCGAGTTGGGAATATCTATAGATATGCTTGCCATAATATTTGAAAGTGAAGTCTGGAGTATAAAAGGAAAACGCGAAATTTCTAGCACACCCTAAGATTTTAAAAAATAAATGGAAAGGTAAAAAGTGTCGGCTATAACCCTTTGTATTTTGTAGCGCCCCTTTATATGGCCGGTGCTCAAAAGTCCTGCTACTACCTGGTGTACACAAATGTTTCATGACAGAAAAAGTTCTCACGGGCGCTCACTCAATCACTGAGTTATAGCAGCGTGCTGACAAAAATATTATTAAAAATCCAAAAATCCGGAAGTAACAGCAATGGTTGTCATATCCGGACTACATCCGGAAGTATGACAAGCCTATCTATAGAGAACTGATCAGATTTATGTACTGAAATCACAATAACTAAAAACTATTTAATAGATAATATCAACTAAACTATCTGGCACATCTGGCCCGGACACCTTCCAGGGGACGATAATTTCCATGTTTTAAAAGGAAAAGTTACGAAACACGATCTCGACAGCAGCAGTTGCTCATAATACCTCCATTTCACATTTTTACGTAAATAGCCAAGTTTGGGCGAATATCAAATTCTCATTGCTTTTTACGTTACGTGAGAAGTACGTGGTCCATTTTTATCTGCCGGTGAATCTGTTAAAGGGTATTTTAACGACAGCGTAATAACGTAATAGGCACTGACAATACACAGCTTCGCACAAATGGCGACGCCCTCAATAATAATATTCCTGAAATTGCAGTATCTTTTTGTGAAGTTTTTGCTTTCAATGTGAAAAACAGCGCTATCGCTGATGATGAAAGCATTAAATTAGTGTAGAAGTGTAACTTACGAGATTTTACTAGGTGGTAGACCCGACCCATAGGGTAGTCTGGGTAGGTACCACCGCCTTTTTTATTTCTGCCGTGAAGCAGTTCGCTGTGTTTCGGATTGAAGGGAAAGGTAGCCAGTGTACTTAATTACTGGGCATGGAAGGCATATCATCTTAGTCCCCAGGATGGCAACGCACTTGCAGTGTGATTTACCCTTAATATTGCAAGTGTCCATAGGCGACGGTAACCACTTAACACCAGGTGGGCCACAAGCTTTTTTGCCATCTCGTAATAATGTCAAGAAATTTCAGTTTAAAATTTTGAAAATTGTACAAATTAAATAGTAAACGAAAAACATGACAAGAAATTTCTAACAGTTTAAAAAGAAATTAAGAAAATATTTTTTCATTGCCAAACATCACAAAATACAATGTTTTACAGTCACTATGCAATGAAAAGGCTTCCACTCAGGGAGGTCCAAAACGTGTAATTCCGTCAAAATCTCGAGGTCGAATTTTTGACGATTACAAGACTTCCTCTATACTACGTATACGAGAAAGTAAAAATAAAATTCTTAAATTAATGAAGCCTATGGTAAAATATGAATATATTTCTATCATTTAACAAATTAAAGACAATTAAAAGTTCCAATTAATAAATAGAAGGAAGAGAAAATAGAATGAGAATAATCAAACAGACAGCAAACCACAATAAATATAAAAATCACTAAAATCAGTTTATTTTGAAGCTTGACCATAGAAAGCCGCTAAGCGAGGACGGTCACCCTCAATTTCGCTTTACAAGCGAAGCAGCATATCTGCTGTACTCTAGTTCTCTGTTGCATTAAATACCAAATGTGGACACCTTTTTTTCTCAAACTTTTACCAAATTTTTATTTAACTGCGGTCAATTGGTTTGTGGTGCTGGTGGGGCGTTTGTAAATCCGCTTGCTAGTTACCACCATCTCAAAGGCTGTTGTCATAACAATAAGTGATAAGATAGGTAATAGCACGGTAATATAGATAATAGGTACCAGTTTGTCAGTAATTGATTAAGCCTCCTCCAGCATTATCTTCATTTACCCGCAGAGTAAGGCAGAGTTCTTGCCAATCAAGAATTAATTACTGACTCTTGACTTAAACAACCCAAATATCAATTTTGAACTCTTTCAATAGCACCTTAGAACCCAACAATTTTCAAATACCTTCAAACCATCAATCCACCTCCAAACAGAATAGCCGAAATTAAAAAAGTTGCAACTCTCAAAGGCACATCGGGATAATCGAATGCAAATCTATGTAAATACGCGTGGTGAGGGCGGCGAACACTTTTCCCTGATTCCCGAAGACAAAGCTCCGCGGTGTTAAATAATTCAAAATTATTATTCATGCATATTGTTACTACGATATTGTAAGATAAGGCACAGAGCATATAAGGACAGTACCTACGATTAGTGCACAGATATTACATAGATACAGTCACGCTTTTCTAAATATTATATATACAACTCAAAGGTGACTGACTGAAATAGTGATCTATCAACGCACAGCCCAAACCACGGGACGGATCAGGCTGAAATTTGGCATGCAGGTAGATGTTATAACGTAGGCATCCGCTAAGAAAGGATTTTTGGAAATTCCACCCCTAAGGGGGTAAAATGTTCACGCGGACGAAGTCGCGGGCGGAAGCTAGTCATACATAAAGTCACGCTTTTCCACGCCTAATTCCACTTGCTACGACCCTTACATTCATTCGCCTAATATACTTTCATCGGTCCTCATACATGCGGCGGTTTCGAGTACCTACTTTTGACCTGTCGATTTTTCAAGACATATTTTATTTGATAGATAATCGTTGGCCCAGGTTTTTCTGTACTCCCCTGGCGTACAAATCCTAAACTTCTAGATCTAATTCCGGTGGCCGAACCACCTGACCACAGAGACGATTAAACGTATCAGAATATACTCATTGTTCTAACAGGCGTCAATTGTTAAAACATGCGACTTACTGATATCTCCTTAGACTGTGGTCCGAATCTTAGTAAACCTTAGTAAACCCAGATAATGGGTATTAGCAGGTAATAAGGGAATCTTGCCATTCTTTCCTTTATTCAAATGAAGTCGCCGCGGGCCCTCGGGATTACCTGAAAAAAATATAACGACCATAATTAAAAAAGGCTCTGGAATTGTCAAAAGGGAAAACCGTGATGAAGAATTCAAATATTGAAGGATAGGCTCCTTGCAGGATATGACAAGAACGATGTAAAACGAACTTCATTTTACAAAAGATGCTCTTGCACACAATATGCAAATTAAAAAGTGTCTTCACTAATTTAATGAGTAAACAAACATAAGTTTCAATGGCCAAAGATAGCAACATTGCCATGTGATGCCGGTAGAGTAGAATTACATCACCCCATATCCTCCAATGGGTGTCGTAGAAGGCGTTTAATGGATCAGCAAAGGGGTATTGATCACCTTATCCTCTGTCTACCAATCCGTATTAGGCAAGCGTGGTAGACGACTGCCTAAACCTCCTTCGATGACAAAGAGAGGCCTTGTGTTGAGAAAAAATAAATAGAGCACTCCACGCTTTTCTCTAAATAAAAATTAATTATACTTTTCGTTCAACTTTTGTTTCTATGTATAATAAAACTTATTTTTCACTTTTTAGTCCGATTTATAATTAAGGCGTGTTTTTTTTCTGTTTTTTCTTTTGGTAAGACCTATTTTCAAGATTTGTAACACACTAAAATATACATTTTTTATAAAGTTCTACTACTAATTTGTTGTGTAAGTAATCTAGTATAATTACATGTCACGTTGTTTGTCCGCGATGGACTGCTAAACTACTTAACCGATTTTAATCAAATTTGTATAACGTGTGCAGTTTGATCCAACTTGAAAGATAGCATAATTTTTATCTTGACAATTAGTCCTCATTTTTTTTTACTGCAAATTCAATGTTATATGACAGTAGTGTGAAATTACCACAGCAACGCGTGGCCGGGACTGTGGCCGGGACAGCTAGTAAGATAAGTATATATTTTTTAAATTTACACTGTTATTTAAAATTTTCAATTCTAATTGCTTAACATTTACATTACTAATTTTAAATCTCAAAGGTGGTTAACTCGTTAAGCCCCGTTCGCGCTCAGGAGCGCGAGAACACAATTAAAATCAATTGTGTCTGGATATTAATAATCGTCCAGGGATTAACAATCAAAGGTCACCGTCAGGCTGTAGACTCTGGACATAAACTTAACACTTCAATGATGCAGCGTTATTGGATACCGTTGTTTAGTAAGGTTGAAAGGAGGCTACATCTCCAGAGCGAGCGCTTAAATTACGAACGGGTTACGCTGAGCGCCATCTCTTGACTATTATTTCAGCAATGACTTCATGCTAAGGCATTACCTGATTAGTTTATAACACTAATATTATTGTAGGCTTTATTTTATCCATCATAGAACATTCAACACACCGTGTGACCGTAATAATTCCGATCCATTAAACTGCTACTGATAACGTTCAACTATTGAGCTTTCCAAATAAGTTGTTATGGAGAAACTAATGAAAATTGTATGTTTAAGAAAAAGTAATAAAATATAAATGGAGAAATAAAAATTGTATGTTTAAGAAAAACTAAATGCCAACTATGGTTTTTTTGAGGTCGGTGCCAAAGACAAGAGACGTTTATTTCCAATATACTTAGAGGTTGGCACCTAACTCAAAAATAACATAGTTTGCATGTAGATTTTCTTAAATATACAAATTTTTATTTCTCCATTTTGAGTTTTGAATGCAGTTTTTGTTTTATTTAAAAATAATTTATCTTTTTAAACTTACGTGGTCACTATCACGTCAGGTCACTGTCACGGATGAACATCATCCGTGACCACGGCGCATGAAACTGCGCCGAAATATCGGAGAATTCAATAAACAGAGGTACGTGGTATAAATCCCGTTTTCTCTCATTCAATTTATTTTTTGCTTGTTAGTGGTGCAAGTATAGTTCTATAGTTTTAACACTGTAAAATTTTCAGGAAACTATCTCAAAACTTACTTAGTGCTTTAACATTAAAAAATAATCATCGAAATTGGTCAGAACTTTCGAAGATATCGACGTACAAAGATGGAAAAAATATTAAAGCAATTGCGTATTTTCAAGATTGTAAATAAAACTAATGAATCGATTCATGTAAGATTTTTATGGGACTATTTGGAAAAATATTTTTTCTAATCGGTAAGAAAAAGAAGTTGAATACGAATTGAAGACCTCATGTCTAACTAGAGTAACTAAAAACGCGAGATGTAAACTATCTTAAATTCAATGAAAGATATTTCTCACATCCAACAAATGTGCAATGTCGTGGAAAATCGAGTCAAAATAAAACAAAATATACAAAAAGCCATCCTCACTGTCACGGTCAAGGGCACGGACAATCTTACGCATATCGAACGAAAGAGATAGACGATTTGTCGTCGCTCGTTGTCACGGCCATAGAGTTACGTATGGAAGAAAGTGCAGGGAAGAAAAAGGTCAAATATTTAGAAGTTTTATAAAATTTAATTTAAATTTAATTTAACCTCATTGTTATATAAACAAGGAGACTTCATTCGTCTAAGCTGCTCCCAATTTCTCCTGGGGTCGGTCGGTGCGGTATGTTTTGCTATCGGCATAGGTACTGTCATAGGTTTTGGCCTGACACCAACCCTTCTTAAGAACCACTGGCTATCTTTCGGCAGCAGCCGGGACCACCAGCTCAACGAAGAAAATCGAGTTGCAAAATTTTCGGTCACCCATCCGAGTACCGACCGTGCGCTTGGTTGCTTAACTTTCGTAATCGTTAAAAAGAACACGCGACTGCAGCGCCATCGACCTCCTCTATTATACAAAGTGGTAACAGAAATGAAATGAAAGAAAGCGGTTTTAAGAAAACTATTTTCGGGGTACTTCTTCTAGGTACAAGTTGTATACCTAACAATATTATTTATATGGGATAAATGGAGCTAATTCTAAAAACTTTTTTTTATGCCGCATTAGTAGCAATCAAGCATACGCTGATGGTAAGCGGTCACCGTAGCCTATGGACACTAACTAAACAAAGTGCATGGAAGGTATTGGATGGGTGACCAAAAGTTTTCAACTCTTCTACCTTTCTGCATCTGAATTCTTTGGTCTATATTAGCTGAGGTTTATATTTAGCTACATGAGATGTAATAAAATCAATATCTACAGATTATTAATTGGCTACTTTAATCCTCCATTTGATAATACAAACATTATAACCTAGATTATAACACAATGTTGAGCTCTATATTCAAGTTTTTTTGGTCTATGGAGTCACGGATGTGCGAGCGAGAAGGGCGTACGGTGACGTAGTTGCGCAGGCGCAAGGTACGGCCTGGCACCAACGTGACAAGCAAGCGGTTTCGCTAATTGAACATTAATGAAAATGTTTTATGCGTTTATATCGAAGCGTTTACCTGCCACAAACAGTGGGAAACGAATGTCATGTGATTGACCCATTTGGAAAATAACTAGTAGCTACATTTGACAACGAATTAAGCCGACGTCGTAATACTGTAGTTTTTTATATCGCGTTTACAATATCCAAATAACACATAATGACATATTTTTTTTCACAATAACAAATAATTGCGGACTATTGGTATTATATTGTATATCATAGTTCCAGAGGTACCAGTTCGACCCTGAAAGGAGCACAAAGGACGATACATGGATACGTTACCCCCAAACCAACAACGACTAAATGTACCTCAGTCAAAATATACTGATATAGTTTTTAAGATTTTAAATATAACTAACCATCTATGGGCTATTTAGCCTGAGAATAAATGATTTTTATTAAAGCATCTTAGTAATATCACAGGTAATATGATATTTTTTACTACAGCGGCATTTCTGAGAAGTGAAAAGGGCCTTTCGAGAAAAATCATGTTTTATAATTTTTTTTTTTTTTTCTTTTTTTTTTTTTTTTTTATTAATCATTAATTACACACAAATAAACAATCATGCACAGTGTCACATAAACCATTTTAGGTTTTACCGTACACTGCATCATCACCCACCGACACTCATTTTACAATATAATATAAGGTAGTCTAACTTTAACAATTTAACAATAATCCCACCCGACCAACGCGCCATACCAGCAAGTCAGTGCGTCTGTCCACACGGGTCGATTATGGAGTTTATAATATGAGGTACCTATATTGATTTACTGATAATATTTGCAATGTTATATTTATGTATTCTTTAATCGATGTTAATGTTATTAATAAGCTTATAAAAAGGTAGTAAAATAATAAAAAAATTGTTTTTGATAACTACAAAGATCATTGCTTTTCAAGAATTATTGTATATTATCTATGTGTATTGTGTTATTGTACATTATTGTGTTTGTTATTGTATATTATGTATTCCTACATCGCTAATAAATCGTGATAAACATGTACATAGCGAATTAGTATAATTTAATAAATATATTTTTGACAATTCTCTAATTTCTAAACCACATGGATTTTGAAGTTAAAACTATGTCTCTGCTAGTATTTTCATAGATCCTTAAGAAACTATTTACACATATAAAATATCTGTTAGTGCAGGACCCATACAATTTTGTTCGTTGTCCTTTGCAATCGGTTTGGTTGGTGGGAGGGCCTGCGTCCTCCTACCATCAATCTTTATCAATGCCTGTCATAACAATAATGTTAACAGCATTATTGTTTCAGGCAGTCAGTGCATCCCCAAGACAGCCAGTCCCTCATTGGTGAAGGGTTCCAGGTAAAATACACTTACATTTTCAGCTTTATCATCAGGTGAGATAAAGGTTAAAAGTTGCAATGAAGTTTAAAAAACAAGGACAGAAATCAATTAGACTTATGGCCTGGATAAAATATTATAATTGAAATGCCAGTTGAATCTTCATAAGTATTGAGATAGTATCAAAAAGGAGGTTACCAAACGTTCCTTGTTCTCAAAATTCTATATTTGCGCTCACCTTGACCTTTCATAGTGAAGAAACACTTTCGAAATACCTACTCACCGATTTATGATTGATTTTAAGATGAACACGTGTTTCTTTTTTAATAAATTATTTTCTGCTAATCATATATGGAACGAACTTATGGGAGTTAATAAATTCTAAGTTTCAGAAAGAGTTTTATACTAATTTATATAATAAGCAGGTATCTACCGCTTATTTTTTATGATCTTACGATGAGTATGATTGTCAGGCTAACGTCGTATACCGTTAACAATTCATTTATTTCAAACAACATTTTGACTTACAACATAAAAATGGAACATTATACAATTGTTACCTATTGGCATATTATAAAAGCATGCAAGACACAATTGCTTGAAAACATAATACCAATACATAAATCAGTACCAATACATTATGCGGATACATCAGTACATTCTCCAATAAAAACACAGTTACTTGGACGTTTAAATTAAATTAAATTAATAATTGAATCTTCAAATATTCCACTCAATAGATTTCAAGATGATTTACCCACATATTTATTTATTTATTTAAAGGCACAACAACAGAATATAATTTGATATATTTTCATTAGATAGTATCTTACAGATCACATTAAAATTGAATTCCGATAAATGTTGCACACAACATTTACATAAAATACAGAATAATTAACAAAGATAACTAAAATAATCTCAAAAGGAAATGCAAAAACAACAATTTTACCTTCAGATAACAATGCATTGTACAGAGATACAGTATGTAGCTGTTTTATAATTTTATTGAAGCAATATGGGCTCTGATAAAATATATCTAAGTCTTTCACATTAGAATTATATACAATTGCACTTTATCCTTAACACTTTCAAGTTTACAGATTAATTTTCCAAGACGCTTAGAAGTATATGTAATGAAAACTATATGTTAAATACAACGATCGATATAAAAAAAAATAACATTAAATACTCGTCAATAAGTTTGAAATGAGGATAAGAAAAACATCGTTTAAGACAAGAAAAAAAAGTAATTACATACATGTATCGGTTGCACAAAATTATTATAAACCAGGAAAATGCTTTATAGTCAGTGAAAAATTATAACTACCTTAAAAGGATACACGAATGATTTTTAAAGTTCATATTTGTTCTTGCAGTCAACTCAAAATTCATCTGACGACGATAAGAAGAACAATAACTACACGTATTTACAATAAATCCACTACGGAAAATTTTTCAGAGGAAGAAGGCAAAACGTTGCGGCGACCTCGGCATTGCGAACGCACAAAACAAAGTTTCGAGTGAGACTTGTTATCTTAGCATATTTAAACAGCACAAAAACCAACCACAATAAATTTCCATTAAGGACACATCATCGGATGACATGACTAACCAGTTTCATTTCAAAATATCAAATAAGACAAGGATACAACTTGCTGTAAGATTCTGTAAAGTATGAATAAGGTATATCTGCACGAGATGAAATAAAGTAAATTAGCTACTGATAAAGATTATTAAATTATAAGACAAGAATAGAACTTTCTGTAAGATACTGATACGTATGAGTAAGGTATATTTCAAATACTGCAACTAAACCAGCTACTGACAAGCATACATACATACCTACATACCAAGGCGCTCATAGTGGAGCTGAGTTTTAGGTAACATTTGGAAGCCTCAAAATAGTAAAAGATTGCCTGTCTCTAGCCTACTGACAACAAGAAAGATTAGAACTTAAGACTGAATATAAAGCAAATGACATCACGTTAGTAGATTCGAGTTAAATATGGTGATGGTTTTCTGAAACAAAAAGATGACTAATGGTTTACTTGCGTAATTGTAACCGTTGAAATTAAGTTAAACTGTCTTACATTGATTACATATATTTTTCATGATACATTAATTGAATAGGAAAACTTTGTAATAATTAGAAATTACAAAGTTTTCCATTTCAATTAATTAATGGACTTACAAGACAAGAATCCAAAGTTTCTTAGAAGCGATAAAAAGACATGAACTTGCTAAAGGAAGTAAGTCTTAAAGTGTGAATAAATATCAATATTTTGAATTAATTACACATACTTCGTAAACACCGCGTAGGACAAATGATTAATAAGAAGATAAAAGATTTTTTTAAACAAACTTTCAAAGCCATACTTGTAATTTAAATGATCATCACCTTTGTTTTCAAAGAACTGTAAATTTAAAAATAAGATATCTTATGGTGGATAACTTTCACTAAAAATAAACTTTGTTATTTGTTACTATTCAATAAACTTTGTTTACAAAGAGATTTGATATTCATTATAGTATATTAAAATATAGCCTCAATTTCTACTTGTAATCTTTCAAAGTTACTCAGATTGTATTTCAATTTTTAACATAACAGAACTTGAAATCGAAGCCGTCTACGGCAAAGTCATACAGAAACAAAGACAACAGATTGTGATCAAGGAAACATTCGCACTTGTTATTCAATCGGTGAGAAATATTTTCGAGGAAGTCAGCAATATACTGATGATCTTTCCTTAAAATATTGACTAGCTTAAGATGGATAAACAAGACATTGGTTTGCAGTATAGCATACTGATTCTAAGGAAGATAAACAGTTTACGATACACGGATGAAAATGAATATTTCAACTGTTCCCACGAATTTATTGAGTTAAATAAAATAATTATTATTCAAAAGGTTGTCGGAAACTTCCAAAACTTTCGGATGGGAATTAAAATGTTTCCTAAAATTATAGACAATCCATCGTAGAAGTTTCGGAGCAGCTGCTCGGGCTCCAGCGTTACGTCAACGCGATCGTTAAAAATGAATCTGCAAAACGGTCCGTTGTATAACGGTTTTGTTATCTTCGACATGACTACGACTTATCAGAGACTAAAGCAATCCAAAGAGGGATGAATCACAAAAGGCCGTTCAGATATCGAGTGACTGGAAACATAATTTAATGGGATCTGTCACTAGCACGCCTCCCCTGAACCATTAGAACCGTAGGAGCCTTTTGATAGATTCCTGAATACACTGTTCAGATTGTACCTTTTCAGTCCTTATGGATAAAAGAGATTAAAAGTTTATTTAGGATTTGTAGGACGTTTAAAATTAAGCTAACAATGTCTGCATAAGGACTTATAAGTATTGAGATAAATTTAAGTAATTCTCGCGTTAAATTCGCTGGAAATACATTAATGATTTCGTGATTTTGAAGGTCATAATATAGGAAGAGATCAGTAGATTTCCATTTACGTCACATTAGTTAGAAGCTAGGAATGACAAATCACGTTCATAAATAGATGCACTATGGTAGATTGCTATGTGTAACCCAATAATGTATTTTTACAAAGGACTCTTAACACCGTGCAACGTTGTTAAGATATCCAAGATCTTAATTAGATCGAAGCGAGTTTAGAATTATTACCTATTTTTGCATTCATGACTTTTTAATTTTCCATTCCGCAAACATCCATTCCGCAAGCACTCAGTTATTTTTTTTAATAGATAATGATTAATGATCAAAATAAAATGATAATCATTTCTCTAATACATTTCACAGGAATTTAACAAAAAAAGAGGTAAGGCTCTTCTCGTCAAAGTATTATAATCAAATGAACCGTCTAATAGAAATCCAAACTAATTCTAGAAATACATAATTAATTTTTCAACTTTCAACTTCACAGACAAGAAAAGGCGACTTTTAACTTCATTAATGAATTTTTTATCCATCCTGAACTAACAAAAGCTTTTAAAGTCGACTGCGTTGTAGAGATTTAAGTGGATTAGCCGAATTACAACGGCCCAATGAGATTCAGTTTCGAGTAGCATAATTGGTACTAATTTCATTCACTGCAGAGGTTTTTTTTAATTTTAGTGAAAGTTGTCTGGTATGTTTATAAACAAGTGTGGAAAACAAGGACACAGTAACCTGATAGTAAGTGCACTTCAGCATATAAAAAAATACAATAATAGGATTTGGACGATACTGTCATCTCGGACCCAATCTCCTGGGGAATTTTGGAAGATATTTGGGAGGCAGTGCTTATTAACAACGTTCTTTTCTATGATATAGTAGGGTTCGGACTAAACTGTCACCCCTGGCCCAATCTCCTGAGGAATTTATATGGTCTCTTATATATTTATATATATCTGGTCTTCTATATGGTGTTTGTTAGTTTTTATTTTATTGAGAGATGTCTGACAAGCTTGCGGTCCACCTGGTGTTAAGTGGTTACGATCGGCTATAGACACTTGCAGTATTAAGAGTAAATCACTTAACACGGCAAGTGCGTGCCCATCCTGTGGTCAATGATGATATGCCTTCCATGTCCAGTATTTTCAATTAATTTAGTGTGGGCTGGATGTCAAGTTCGAGCGAGATGATGCCTAACTTAGTTTAAAAATACGTCACCCGAGAACTAACTTCTATAACACCATCACAAACACTAAAACCTTAATCCCATCTTTATTTACCATAATTACAAATCCTTTCAACAATTTGTTTGTGATTGTGTCATTTCAATCTCCACACAGTAAATGTCTCCAAAGCTTAAAGCCTTATAGTATGAGGTATAAACTACACCACGTCTTAAACCAATTTACTTCCAAAGTATTTCTATTTCCACCCCCTCACGTTTTAAGCGTCTCAAAATTACAAAGGAAATTTGGGCCGATAAGATAACAGTGTCCATATCCAAGCCAAATTAAGAGTTTACGAAACTTTGATTTACGAGCGAGGCTGGGCGTCCCTGGGGAACATTTACCGTCCGGAGACGCGGCAAATTGGCCGTGTTTGTCTTTTTTATGTCAGTTGTAAACGGTGGGATACCCTCGCCATCTTTAAAAGGTTGAGCTTTTAAAAATACTTATTTGGAGAAAGGGGATCAGGTGAGTGGAGACGACCTAATGACTTTAAGTGTCGCAAAGATTAATTAGATTAAGTGAGCCGATCTTTTTTTTACTTTTCTAGGGAGCGTGATAAGAGAATCCTTGGTATTATTGATCAGTAACCACTTCCTCAGTATGCAACATAAATTTGAGTTTGAATTTGAAAATTTTGATTAAGTAAGCATTTAGGCAGAGGCGCAGTATGTTTTAACTCATAAGGAGGAGGGTTGTGTGTCGAAGACAGAGCTGACCGTAAAACTGTCAACGCCGAGGATAGGGCGGCGGCAAATAACTTTTACTTCATGGCACACAGTTGATGGATTAAATCCCCTCGAAAAGACAGCCACGGAAAGATCCGGAAACCCACCGTGACTAAGTTCCCATGAAAATCCCAATGGATCAAGCCATCAGTGGAAGGAATAGCGTCGACGCTCCGTCTGACAAGCAGCGCCATTTGATTTCCGAGTCGAGTCACGATCCTTTCTTTGAGGATTCCACTCATTGTAGTGTTCTCTAGATGTCCATAACACTCAATATCACATAACATGGTGCAGCTTGTATTACCAACTTTATCGGCAGCCACAGATTTCTTGACGAATCAAACGTTTTAAGACAATGGACAAGCTGCCCGACCGTTTAAGTGGGACAGCTACCTCATTCGGTTCTAAACTCTCAATTTGCACAGTAGAGCAAAAACGTACAAGTCAATCCTTATTACCTACGTCGACAGCAATTACTTAACATCGCGTGATGCATCTAAGAAACTACTCCAGCGTAATTACAATCATTTATTCGAATTAATGTTGGCTAATGTTTGCCATCTTGCTTGTTATTCATAAATCACGGCACGTCATTTGGCGAGCCGGCTGCGGTCGTCGACCTCAGTAAGCTAGTCAAGCGAGTGTCGTCAGCTCCACAGCCTGCCGAGTCGTCAATGCGCTATGATTGCCGCCTAGAACAACTAATTATATCACCACAGAAGTGTTAATACTCCGGTTTTGGTGGTACCGTCGTTTTGGAAGTTGGTTACGCCAGCTTGTAAACATCAAATCCAACATTTCTTTGTGGTGAAGTAAATTTTCCTAAAGCGAACTAAAATTGCATTTTTATTGAAAATAAGGAAATAAAAAATTATGTCAATAAATCTGACATTGATCAATTCACCGATTGTGATATTTTTAAATAACACGACATTGTGAAAGATGGTATGAATTATTATATTGATATAGTAAGTACTCACAGATTAGAAAGCAACATATGTGGTGATGGTTACACTGTAGGTAAGTAAGTAGGAACTACGTCGTATTATTAACTAGAGAAATGATTCGATGAAAAATACTGAATGAATATGAAAGCGATTAAGATATTGCATCGTTTACGGAGTATTTTAAAGGTCATAAAATAAAATATATGAGATTAATACGCTAATATCGAAGCTCTACATTTAAATATTTAACGTAGTGTTACCGTTATTTTATTAGATTAAAATTGTATGAGAGCGGGATTTCCACCAGGCTTTCTCTTAACAAGTGCTTATCATGCTTCAAATATAGCGTACATTGTTGTTTGGTTAAATAAGCGCCATAAAATTTAAAAGTGACCTATTGGTCCACTTATTAAGGGACCTATTGGTTCACTTTTTAATTACGTTGAATTTTGATTTGAACCCATCGTGTAGAATTGTGATTGGAAGCCATCGGACCATATATAGCTCAATTTTACAAATTAACTGCTTGTTAATTTTTAGGCGATATATATCTACGTCTAACTAGACTAATTCAGTAAAACTCCAACACTGAAGATCGTAATAAATTCACATTGAACCACGTTTCCGCGGCAGAAGTGCGCAAGTGAAAGTTTTCCCACGATGCAAGTCACTGCAACTCTAGAGTCGTTACTTTATAAACCTTAACTCAATGAACATAAGGCGCACGTAATTACTAGGCTACACGTGACAGATGATGATGACACAAGTAATAGACTTCTTAAAGATGGTTCTATATTTGAGGTTAATTTATTTACAAAGTAATTTGCCAGAATTCTTTTTTTAGAACAAGAAAAACCCGTCGACACGTTATAGCTTCAATATCAATAAATTTAAAGAGAATTCGGGCTCATAGTTTGAAGTATACACTATCATTTAATATGAAAGTTGACTTTGAAATAGAATTCAACATACGAAGTTGTAGCGGAATATTTGAGTGAAGAATTATTACATATATCTTAATCAAACTGAGCCCTTCTAATGGAAATGAGACCGCCATCAATCGATGGCTACGTACCTATACTTAACTTACTATTGTTACTCAAAATACGATCATGGAACTCCCATTGGGGTCAACTTTCGTTTAATGTGCAATCATGTTCTATAGACGCACGCGATTGGTGTATTGTAAAGAATTTCTACGATAGTGCTTAGAGTTATGTAGTGTGGATGTGAAATAAATTCACGGTCCATGTTAGTATATTCAGAGAAGAGAAAACCATATTCCACCGGCTTCTTAATTGTACTACGTCCCTTTTACAATATCAGTATTAGCACTGGCTCCGTAAAGAGAGACAACTACAGCAACACTAACTCTTGTCTTCGCATTTGGTTACTAGTTAAACAAATTACACCTTTCAACTTTGAAAGGTGTAATTTGTTTAACTATATTTTAGAAAATTTTGACAATACCTCTATATCGGGTCATCCATTATCTAAACCGCCGAAACCTATATTCTAGCTTTTCAAACGTTAATGGTCGTCGTCTCTTAATTCTATAGTTACCCTTACATGATCCATAATAACACAATCATTATAAATAAATAAAAAAATACATTTCTCTTACATTTAGTTTGCATTATAGTATGCCCTAAAAATTGAGGTATTATCTATAATCGCTTCAACATATGACTTGCTCCCGCGAAGGTTTCCGGGCCATCCACAGTACTGTTTCTACTATTGTGCTGTCACGCAACACCGATTACGTAGGTACGTAACGGTGTCTGATATATTTAGACTTGCAACAAAAACTGCGCACACGCAACTAGGAACATTAATCAAAATAAATATTTAAAAGTGATTGATGATATTGATGGGAGTACTATTGACAACAATGACATTATTGAAAATTTACAATAAGGAGTAAAGGAAGGTATTTTTAGAGATGTAAACTAACAAATAAACACATTTAATTTCAACCATAATAAATTTAAATGTGACGGTTCAGGTGCATATTGGTGATAAATCAATAGCTCTTTACAAGCAAAGCAGAACAGCCTGCGATTGCAAAATATCTCTCGAGCAACACACACTAGAGGTGTGCCGTTTAAAATAAACCCCTATTAATAAGGCTATAAGAGACTAAAGGTTAATGGTTCCGATCGTGCGCTGAAAATGCAAATCGGAACAATATCAATTGCATACGACTATAATAAAATATTATTAATCGAAATGGGTCGAGCAATTACCGGGATACGGAATAATGGAGAGCAGACCAATGACCACTTTCCAACGTCCGTCGGTGACATAGTCCAAAAATTTTATGAGATTTAAATATTGCATAGGATCCTACTAATATTACAAGCGCGAAAGTTTGTATGGATTTCTGGATTGATACTTTGTTACTCTTTGACGCAAAAACTACTGAATAGATTTTATTAAAACTTTACAGTAATGTAGCTCATTCATCAGAATAACATACATGTTATAATTTATACTAATCCTGCACAGGCAAAGTCGCGGGCAGAAGCTATTCATTAATAAAATATAAACAAGCATAGATTAGGTCAGCAATTATCAGGTTCATCTATGAGTACAAGTGAAGGATAGCGACGCAATAATTTTGTAATTTGTCTGGTTTATTTAGAATTTGAAATTCGTAGATAAGTCCAAATATATAAATCAGCAAGGCAGAAGGTTTATGTATTATATTCTTCTAATAGGTATGTACCCTTTTTTGTAAAAAATTCCAAAATTAAAGTCAGACTACAACATTGAAAACGTATTCCGCAAATCCAACAATTTGCTCAATCACAAATGCTCATTCAGGTGAATTTAGCAGCAAATCACGTTTATCAATCCAACATAAAATGTTAGTTGTTTTCTCTGTAGCTGCGTAAGCTTTTTGTAGGAATGACAGAAACAATCGCTAAAATTCGATTAAGACCGAATCCAAGAAAATATGAAATTATTTAAAAAAAACACCTATAAGAAGCAATTTTTACGCATTCAACAAATACTTATATTTTGGTGAAGTTTAATTTATATTATGTATCAAGGCTGTAGTTATCTGCCAACCACTTGACACAAAAAAATGTATTAATACACCGCAAAGAGTCAATGAATGCAGAGCAGACGAAATGATTAGCAATACTTTAACTTGCAGTAGACCAATCTCAAGACAACCAAATCATAACCAATTGGGATCCTAAATGCAATCCATCGGAAATCCGATATTAACGACTCTCTACAACGATATTGGTCAATTATCGAAGCCCTTTCAACGGGCGAAAGCGAATTTATTTCCGCATGAGCGCAGCCATTCCCGTCGGATGGGCAGGATCGGGTATTTACCTGTTATTAGCAGTTGTAAACGGGTTCTTATTGTACCGTGTGCGAATTGGGCAGCCGGTTGCGTAAGGGCGTTTAATTGTTCGATTTGGGAAGTCACTGTGTGTTCGACATTTGTGTGCTTCGATAACGTACGAAAATATGTGACATTGTATGCCCCTAAAGCTAAAGTCCATACCTTATATTATACCTGCTAGAACATCCTATCGACAAAAAACATACGAAGCTACATACAATTGGTATCACAATATCAAGCCAAATAATAAATTAATTAAGTTTCAGTCTTTAAAGCCAATATTGGACCTGAATTATGTGGTATAGCTAATCACAATATCTTGTTAATGTTATCATCAATATTTTACGAGTTACATATGCCAGAGCAGCGGATGTGACTACAGTGTCTGTGTTTTGCAGACTACCAATCCATTAGTCTCGTCCTAGGTATGAGAGATAATATTTTTAAGCCATCCTTTGGTCCATTTCGCTAATGCATTTACGTGAGTACACATATGTTGAAAGCGCTTACAGTTGTGACCAGACTACCTTTGCTGGCTTTCTGTCTGTTGGAAAACATGTTCGTTTGGAGATGGAAATTCTTTTCTTTCTGTTTCAGTAATATCAAAATATATTGCCCTTGGGTATAAATTTATGTTCTATATTGATATCATCATCATCATTTTAGCCACAGGACGTCGACTGCTGAACATAGGCCTCCCCCAAAGAACTCTACAACGACCAGTCCTGTGTCGCTTCCAACCAGTCGTGACCAGAAAATCTTATTCTGGTCACTGACTATATACATATATACATTATACATTATATACATTATAAATGTAGAACTTTAAACTATTTAAAGTCTTGTAATTTGTCAAGGAAAGAAAACTTTGAGCGATAGTTTTAAAGCTTTTATAACCAGCTTATCAGATACTAAAACACAAACATGTATGCTGTGGCTTTAAAATTATTAAGTCAAAACAAACCAAAGACTAAATTGTTAAAGCAGAAGTTAGCTTGAACTTGCTCATTATATATCAGGCAAAGTTAGGTTAATTCGTAAATATCTCAATGTTAAACTAGAAACTGCAAATGTTTACGAAGAACCTTGTACTCTAATTAGATTTTCAGGTTAAGAAAGAAGCGACATAAGTATATACGGAACATAATTACCAAAAGGGATTTTTCTTCAAGATGTAACAAACGAATACTGACGTTTACTTCTGACGAGAAAGGTTAGACGAAAACATATTCGACTGGTTTTCAGTCCTTAGTAATTTAATCAAGTGAGCTCCTCGCGTAGATACTACGGAGAATCGCTAGATATCAAACATATTTGGGTTACAGCCTGTTACAGTCCCTGGGTTTTATGACGGTAAATATAAAAAAAGTTTTTGCGTAATGTTTCTTATCAATCCATCAGAAAATTGCATTACTTATGCTACTCTGTATTACACAATATCTAACATCAAAAATCGGGAGTGGTCTCCCCTTGACTTTCTCTTATACCGGAAACGACTCAAAAGTTGATAGAAACATTATAATTTTATGTCATACATTAATGTAAAACTTTGGTCACCCATGAGAGTACCGACCGCGCACTAGGTTGCTTAACTTTCGTGATCGACGACTCAAAAGTTGATAGAAACCTTATATTTTGATATACATGCATGTTAAATTTGGTTGCAATAAGTTAAAGCATACCTACTCGAGTTATCGTGCTAACGCACTGACACACAGGTACACATACACACACACACAGACATAATTCCAAAAACGGTTTTTTTGGACTAAGGGAGGTCCAAAACGTGTAAATCCGTCAAAATCTCAAGTTAGAATTTCTTTACGATTACAAGACTTCCTCTTACGAGAAAGTAAAAATAATAATTAGGAAAAGTTTACAAAGGAACATATGAAATGAAAAAGCTCTTTATTTAAATGGACTTTGCCAAGTAATTTTAAAACGTCAAAAGCCCTACCACCATTTCGGGACGAAATAATTATTTCACTTATTATTACGCTGAGATGGAGAAGAAATGGCGAAAGAAACTCCTACAATTTCGTAATTATTTCAAAATATCAAAACAGGTCATTAAAAAATTATCTATCAATATAGTTTAAGATACAGTTTTACATGCGTAAATGTTGGGCAGTTATTACTGCCACGCATTTGGATCATATATCTTGTATAAAGCTTTTCTATATAATTCAATTATAACTTTTGATACCTACACCTATCTGTATTAGAGACAGCAAATATTCTAAACGATAAGTACTTCAGAAGCAGGATAAACGAAAGACATGGAAAGAGAGACACGGCTGCCGGCTGGTGCAGCCGTGGCTATAAAATCGGCTGATGCTTGCAATATCTGAAGGGTTGTTGCGTGCTTCCAACTGTGATACGCCCTATTTTGTAAGTATTTTGTGATGGGCTCAGATCACTCTCTAATATGTATTTATCGTCAAGATGTTGTAGCGGCTACGTCACAGCGCTACGTAGACAGTATCGAGTAACCGAGAAATGGATCATCAGCGAAAAGTACAAATGTACACACGTAGCCAAGATACGACACAGAAACGTCACAATACGTAATGCAAGCCTAAATCGCGCATAAGAAGTTTCCGAGGAACATCAGTATATATACAACTTCCAACGATGAACGTCGGGCCGCGGTCCCCGAGCGAACACCTAGCTCGGTGGAAGATCTTCCCTTTTCGCTGAAGATGTGGTGAACCCAGCCACGTCGTACAATGTTTTTAACATTTGGTATCTTTATTGACAAATACGTCCGCACCTATTGCCGTTAGAAAAGCAAATGAGTTTTCTCTCGGTGTGTCTAGCGGCTGACGACTCCCTGTATATTTTATTATAAAAAAGAAATTACCATGTTTTAGTTCTAATCTACCAAGGGAGTAACGTACGTCTTTGCTTTGTCCTTCCCTTACGCCTCATTTCTCTAACCCGCACCTAACAATTTTGTTACTGGAATAAAATATATACCTATTACTCTACTATCAGTATCGGGTAGTCTCCCAGAGGTACCAAGTACGCCTGAATGCACTAGTTTGAAAAGTGCAGAGAAGATAGCTGTAACATGCATAATATAAGTATCAGAGGCTGCCCCAGCTTCGTCTCCAGGGATATTGTGGTTTCCTACAAGGGAAGGCTTAGATTCACAAAATTGTTTACCCCTTTAGGCAAAATGATGTATCTATAAAAGATTTGCCGGAGTTTCTCCCGAGTTCTTGTTGCAAAAACATGTGTTGAGAGACTCCATTTTAACCTTAATCTACCGTACAATTGTCGGTTACTTTAATAAAATTTTCACTTGATATTGGCGCAATGCGTAATCTTTATGTGTCGCGATCGCCATTCACTTAAAATAAGAAGAAGAAAGATTTGCCTTTATCACAGATTATTTTGATGACGTTTTGTTGCGAATATTTGTAATATATTTTCATGAAAATTTCGAGGTAATTTCAATTTCATCTGATGGATATGATGATGACGGTTTGGACATTTTAAGAAAATATCAAATTAATAACGGAATTTACTCATTTCAAAATTATTATATAATATATATACAAGTGTTTTTGTTCATGCCCCGCCTCGTGACTTCTTCGAGTTTAAAGAGGATGATTATCAGTGGGAAAGAAAAATGTTAACTTTATTCTGTCATTGTGTGGACATACGAAATATTTGTTTTATATTATGATATTAAAAGAAGTGCACAACAACGTATGATAAAAGAAAAAAATACTTCATATTTGCCGAATAAAATGTCACAAGAAAAATAATAAGTTGAATATTTATAATGAATTAGTTAGATTTAAAACTGTATTTTTTAGCAATTCTAGTGTAAATTATGACGTGTGTAATAGCAGAAACAATAAAATACTTGCGTCATACAATTTGTTAACCCAGTCTTAAGGTTTCCTGAAAACCCAAGTTATCTGCAAGTATAACTGTTGTAGTATCTCATGTTCGATTATTTTGAGGTACTGCATGGCTCATACAACTAGATGTGCCTTAATGCGTAAACAAATGTTACTTAATTATGAGCGTGATAATACCAGTGTATGTATATACTCGTATGTACGTACAGTACACTACAACCAATCAAGATAGAATTATGTACACTATAACAAATGGAGTCTGATTTTCCAACTTGTAACGCCGGTACAAGGTGTTTGTATAATGTATTGTTTTATATGTCGTCGTGTGTACATAAATTACGCAAGCTATTCGGTTGCCTCTTACAAATTGTAGGCCAACGACTGTGTATCAAAAGTTCAGGGATTCAAAGCTAAAGGCGGTCAAAAGAAGTAACACAATGTAGGTACTTACTCTAACTACATGTAACTTTTTGGTCTTATAGAAAAGTGAAGTAACTCTAGTTTTGGTGCTTTTTATTGTTTTTCTTGAGACGAGATCCTTTAGAAGTAAACACAACATCTTTTTTACTGTTTGATGACCAAGGTTAATACTACAAGAAGTTGAGGGTTCCAGTGTAAGTTGCATCCATGTTTAGGTATGTATTCATAAAAGCTAAGAAATAATATTTCACTAAATTTAGTGTAATTTGTAAACTCAAATAGTTTTAAAAATATCATTTATGTTTTTAAAACTAAAGAAAAGTCATTTTCGCCCGTCTTCTTTAACAAGAAAAAATATTTGTAAAAGACCTGTGATAAGGAAAGAAAGAACTAGGTAACAAATAAACGGTAATAAATAAAACTCCTATCAAAATAATATAGACTATCTTACCTAGACTAATCGATTGACACCTTATTCATAGAATAGTTTGGACGCTACGGTGGAACATACGTAAAGACAATAAATACATCTATACATATACTACTAAAATCATAAACCTTAATTTAGCCTTCGCCGTAGTCGGGTAAAAGAAATATTTGAACGTGTACGACAGTACGACTACTGACGATCTCTTATGGATAAAGCTATGTCAAGTCAAGATATTATTCAAAGATAGCTCGCGCACTTTAGTGACCATTTACTTTTACTTAAACTTACATTTGAGCGCGACTACTTGAAAAATTAAAATTCTCTGTTACCACACTTTTCGTAGGGGCTGTCGAATCAAAATTTTCCTGCTAGTTTGTCCCCATTAAAGACGTTGAGGGCTCTTTGTCGGTAAATTCACTTCGGAAGGAGTGCCAATAAAAATCAATCGGTAGGGAAAAGTTTGGGGCTGTTGTAAGTTGCTGCTCTTGATCGGTTTAGGAAATGAAAGCTTTTAATAACGGTCTTTTACTTTTAAAGATCATTCAATTGATTGAAACTGCTCTTGGTATATTCGAAATCAACTTCTTCATTTCATGAATCTTATCAGACAACTTACGAAATTTAATTTCTATTAATTGTAAAATCTTGTTTGTACATTTGTTATTGATGAAATTAATAATAATTGAATTGTTTATCTAATCGAAATTAAGTTTTATCTTGAACAGTAGTTCTTGAACAGCTAGATCACACAGACGGTTATATTAACAACAATTAAAAATTTGGTCACAACACGAATCAAACAACTATTGCCAAAATTAGACAAATAGCATTATTCCTATCTTCGTGACTTTGTTTATCCAACGGATTAATTTTATTTGTCACACAATACCTACAGAGTTACAACATACATTAGGTGGAGGACTGGACATCTTAAGTAACAATTATAGGCTGGAACTCCACAAATATATGTAAAAAGCAATAATGTAAGTAATTAAATTACTTACGCTTAATTAAATATATAATCATAAATTAATAGATAGGTAACAGATGAAACAATATGAACTAATACACACTTATATGTATATGTCGCAGGCGGAGTGTATAACACGTCATTTTACAAAACAGCGCGGCGGATTGAAGTGTGTGAGAGTGATGAGTGACAATAATTCCACTCCGCTTGGTCATAAAAAAAAATAACCTGAACCTGCCAATAATTAGCGATATTTATTCGATTATACAGAATAATATTGATAGAATCTACTACGGATTTATCAACAAACGGTTTTATTTAGTTAACAATTCTCACACACTGCAATCCGCCGCGACGTTTTGTAATACGACGTGTTATACGACCCGCCAGCGACATATATACTTATATTTATAACAGATATATCGTACTATATATGTATATTACAACAAATTCAAATTCAAAGATTAATAAAATACTTACTGAAATCTGTAAGCTTAAGACGCGTCATCCCGTTTCTAAGAAAACATCGATGTGTTAACACCGAGCTTACATCGGAATCCGATTACGTACCTGAAACAAACAACATGATTTGAATAACACTAATATTTTGAAAACATATTTTAATAAAAAATATCTATCATGCTTAGTTCATACAGGTTTCATAGAAATATTCAAAGGGTAATAAATTATAAATATACAGAAATATTACATATGGGAGGAAGCAACCAATAATAGACCATTTTCTAAATTATACCTACCACTTCTATATTACCACTATTGAAAGTCTTACATTTCGCCATAATACAAACATGGTCAATAATCTCACTTGGAACCAAATCTTAGACATGGACATCTAATGCCTCACCGTACAGCTTTTGCATTACATGAATAAATGTACTGAAGTAAGTACAATTCAAATAAAATTATTCTAGAACTAAAAGACAATAAATGCATCAAGAGTATGCAACCAGGAATGCTCCGAGCGAACATTGGATTCGCATTAGAGATAAAATGTCTCCAAAATATATTTCATGCTCCCCAAAATACTGAGTTCTGTGAGCATGTAATGTATGAGTTAGGTGTGGATTAGTGTTGTCTGTCTGTGAGAAATATCCGTGAGTATACGTTGAAATATCCCTAGAAGACTAAATAGAATGCAAGATATAAAAAATAAAGACATGACAGAATTCATATTGTACAGTATTAAGATTTATTTGAATAGTATTTCCTTATTTTTCCAAGCATGCAGTACAAAATAATTTGCTTTTTGCTATGGGTTGTTTTTTAAAGTGATGTAAGGTAACCAATACAAGTTTATTTATTCAAAACTAGCATTTGTTCGCGACTTCTTCCCCGTGGAATAGTTACTTTGAGCAGCATTTAAAATTTTGGTACTTATTTTTTTTATTAATCATACACTATATTTCCAATATATGTATAGTAAACATACATAAATTTGCTTTGACTTTTGTCTCTCGGACTATTTCATTCCCATGTCAGTCAAAATTTCAAAATCGCTAGAACAAACTAATTTATTTCTTATCAAATCTCTAAATTCAAGGTTAATGTGTCCATCTTCCAAAATAACGAAAAAATACCCATGTTGATTTTCAGACTTAGTCATTTTTTTCCCCTTTTAGGGGTTGTATTTTGAAGAAACCCGAAACACGTGTTTACTTATTTATCAATAGGAGTACTCCTGTGAAGTTTCTAATAAAATAGTATATTTTTGTTTCCCCATACAAAATTTCATCCCCCATTTTACCCCCTTAGGGTTTGAATTTCGAAAAATTCAGCAAAATTGCAGCTGTCTAGGTGCAAAGGTGTGGGCTGGGCGTTGATCTGTCAGTCAGTCAGGACTTTGCCTTTGATATAGGTATATCGATTTTAGATATAATTATTTATATTTTTAATTTTGTTTCTTCTTGAACAACCTGTGAGACAAGTAGGTATAAGGTTGTTTAAGGTTTTAAATTGTAAGAGATAAAATTAATATGTATACCTATTTGAAATGGGCACACATCCAATTTAGTGGACGTGCCATTAAGTAATAATAATGTATTGCTAAAAGTTTTTCGTATTTATTTATTTAAAACAGTTACACATGCTGGCTTACAGAGCAGGGATTCCAATACACCAGTATGCTAGTCTACAATATACTGCGATCACATACATAAATTATTTATACTTATAACTAAGAAAAAACAATACGCCAGTAACGGAAATAGAATTCGAACAAAAAGAAAAAATCACACTTATCATTATCAACTACCTTTGTCACAAACTGAATGTCAATAAAAATATAAACAATTTCAAATTAAATTAAAACAATTAATATGAAAGAAATAAATGAATATTAATTTTATTAAAAATGTCCGTTATGTTTTCAGCGGCACATCATTACTCGCGCAACAACGTCTTATTTAGGAGAAAGCTTGAAGGCCGCTGCAACCAAATGGCTTTAGACATCAGATAGATCTGGTCTGGTGAAACACAAACTTAGTATCGTTAGGGTAGTGAAATTATTAAGAGTGGAAGGTAAGTATAACACATTTCTTTTGTATAAAGCTTTGTAATATCTTTAAAATATTTCCTTATGAACTTTCGACTACACCAACTGTGTCTTCATACAACGCTGCATCTTCATAAGTTACTTAAAATAAAGTTACTGCATACCTATTTACTTTGCAAAAAGCTTATTTTTTAGAGGTATTGGCTATACCTCTACCCTTGAATATCTTGTTACGTCACTTGTCGGCCAGACAGCGAGCTTTAAATCGGTCTCCATTCGATTATACTGGCTTAAATCGATTTAATTCGTTCCGATGTCAGTGACTACCTGGCTTCAATAATAAGAACGAAGATTCAATTTAATTTTTCATGCAATATTTGCTTTCGTTAAAGTACAATCGAGAGCAAATCAAACGAAGCACTCGACGATTTCATAAATTGCAAATAAGACTTTTTAACTTGCAAGTATGTATTTAATATATCTTTGTAATTATGATATGTTCGGTTTAAGAACGGACTGTAAATCCGAGTGGTGCAGGTTCGATCCCCATACAAGAAAACCATTTCTATATACGTTTTTCTATACACATTCAGACATAACACGACATGTCTGAGTGATTTTTTCTCGTCATACGAATAGTCAAATATGCACCTATTTACAGAAAAAAAAGAATATAACTATGTTTGTTGTGGCTAGGGGGCGATGTTAATTAAGTATAATTAGATTTATAACATATACTGACTTTACTTGATAATTTTATACATCTTGTTTGTCAAATAATAGTGAAGAAGACTGTGTTTTAACATAATATCAGATAGCAACAGTTAGTATTCAAATCGGCGACCATTAATAACCATCTTTAGGTCAACAAACTATTAATCGCATTTTGTTTCCTTTGCGACTTTGACCAAAATTTTAAAATGACAAAAAATATTTATACCGTTTATCACCCAAAACCAGTTTTCAATTACAATGAATGTTCATCTAAAAATAAAGGTGTGGAACCACAAAAGCCTTTGCGACGTGGTTAACTTCCAATTATTTTTTTAGTTCAATGGTTAGACTGATTGTGTGTGCCACGTCCAGATGTAGTTTGGTTCGTATTGATCGCTGAACAAAATGATATTGATCAATTAATAATAATACTTATTTTATTATAGGTGAAAAAGATTACAAAATTATTCATGTAGCGATAATTTGCATCTAACATGGCATAATAATTATTAAATTAGCTTATGCTATTCAAAATAATATAGGTCATTATTTATAACTATTTTAATACGTTCCGCCTGAAAAACAGGATATTAAATTTCATTCTTCTTTGAAATAAATTATTATTATTATTATTAAAAACTGAGAAAAAAAAGTATTTTGAAAACAGTGAATTCGATTTTTTGATAAACAAGCTAGACCTTTTATACTTAAGTATGTTTTACTCTTTAAAATCAATTGCGCTGAAGGTAATCGTGTTACAAAGCATATTTTCGTTGAGAAATAAAAAAAAACTACTTACGAAAAACTATAAAATGTTAAAAAAAAAACAACATTGTAATACTTTTCCTATATTATGTACCATTGCAAATACATATTAGGAAAATCAACAGTCAACCCTTCTCTGCTGTCGGAAAATCAAATCTGAACTGAAAACTACCAATCAATTTTTAATCGAGGAAGAAAAAGCCCCTAACGAATGCACAAATGGGTTTCGGGATGCGTCCAGGAGTTATAAGCGGCACTAATTGAAAACGGGATCGATCGCGCATTTTGTTTCGCACTTTGTCCCGTTAGAGCGGACTCCGGACCAAATGGGAATTGGGACGGAGCGTTTGTGGTTATTGCGATTGTTTGATGGGAAATGACATGTACGTACTTATTTACAGAATATAGACGTTAAAGCACATGTGAAGTAAACACATTTCTCTGTCATGTGATCAACCACTAGCCAGATTAATTGCTTAACGCAGATTTATTTTTTTACGACTTCTGAAAGCCTAGTACTAATATTCTTGTTTTTGTAACCACAGCAGCTCAACGTGCCTGCTAATGATCGAACCAATTTTGGACTAGTTACGATTTCTAGATCTTTACAATGCAGACAAGTTTGACGTTAAAACAATACCAAAAAATGTAAATCAGCAATAATACTCTGAAAATTATACGATATTCTGAAAATTTTACTATTATAGCCGTCGATATAAAATTGTTTCATTTCTCTAGCCAAGGACCTCAAGTGGCGTAGTGGGAGACGCAGCGTTGGTAGGCCTCTCACAAGGTGAACTGACGATCTAGTAAAGGTCGCGGGAAGCCGCTGGATGCGGGCAGCGCAGGCCCGACCAGTTTGGAGATCCTTGGGGGAGCCTTGGGCCTTGTCCAACAGTGGACGTCTCTCGCCTGATATAATGATGATCCCTTCTAGCATAGCCTCGCAGAATATAGTATCCCCTATTATTTCTACAAATACAATCTCGCACATTTAAATAAAGGGAAACACTTAATGTAATACTTCACAGCAGAATCTTTTTCCACGAGAAAGGAGAGAATAAAACTCTTACCCGCGGCATAAAAACTTTTAATTAGATAAAAAAAGGAAGCTGCTCTAATTACTGATTGGAAATGGTCTCGCCTCTCGGGCAAGCGTCATTTTATTTCCCACTTTGTCCGAGCAATACGACTACACGATACTTTTACATAAAAGATTTATGTTGCACTGAGAAGATTGAATTACGCAGCTCGGATAGGGTTGAACTACTTTATTTGCCCTTTTTATAGTATTTGTATAATGTTTCTAGTCGTATTATTTTTAATTATGAACGGATAGTACTAGGGAAAATATTCACCTGTCACGAGATCCAAACTCGTGACTGTACTATCAACTATATCAAACTAACATTTAGCGAGTTAGCGGTTTTTGATAACAAAATAACAAAGGTTAACTTGTCAGGACAAGTATGATTTTGTAGTGTAATACTATAAATTACGAAATTATATTTTTTTAATCTATCTACTGTTTATAAGTCAATATTTAAAAATATCAATTAATCAAAACTGTAACGCAATTTCACAGTCAATTTCAACTTTCTTCAGTCAGTACAAACATTGTGACTGCTATTTTTGTTATGATATTGTGTTGTTTTCTGTAAGTCTGGCCTACTAATAGCATCCAGAGGTCCTGGGTTGAATCACCAAGGCTATATTAATTTGTGCTCAGTTTAACTTAAGTCCCTGGCCAGCTACCATATTAGGTAAAAACAGTGTTGCATTCTCAACATGTCCCCACACTCGTGATAAGATAGTTAGTCTATCAATTGTTGAGGATTCCGGACATAAAAACAATATTTCCCAAAAAACGGACTACGTTAAAAATGAAACAACATTAATTGAAATATTCCACTTAATACAAACAGTAACGAACAAATAAATTTACGGTAAATTTCAATATTTACAATTCCCTTTAAATTAATGATTGATAAATTGTTAATGTCCAGACAGCGTAATTAATTTATAGCACATTTAAGATTACATAATTATTAATTATTAAGCGGGATTAATAAGTGCAAAGATTCCCTAAATAATAGCCATATTTATTTCAAAATATTCAGTCTTTTATCGGACAAAGGCTTCAAACAACTTCAAAATTACAAAGTCGTAATCTTGAAATTATTAAAACCTCTTTAACGGTACTTTATTAAGGAAACTTTTTTCAAGAACTTTTGTAAGATCAAGAGGTCCATTAATCAAGATATTGATTCAAGCAGTTAGTATTTTAAGCTTGAGTGTAACAGAAAATTGCTCCAAATATTATGATTTTTAATAATTAAATGGAAAGAATATAATAACTAGCAACCAACATCTCTCGCTATATGTTGAAGCTTGTAATAAGCTTATTCATCTATACTAATACGTATCATCTGATTTTCATAAAATTAGGTATGGGAAGAAAGGGAAGGACATAAAGACACTTTTTTAATGATAATAGCGATAACCGCCATGGACGAGTGCGCAGCCGCGGGCGACCTCTAATTAAATATATTAATATTTGTATTTAGATAGATACCTATTGTGGCTGTCAGCTTTCCCAATATAATAAAATCTTATCAAAGTAAGTCTGCTATTGCAATAGTTAAGGCGACGATAACGGCTGCATATATATTTTATTTTTCTTAACAAGTTGCTATTTTTAGTTGAATCATCATTTGTCTGCCCTGTTTCCAATTATTAGGAGTCTATGTCTTTTCCTCTTCCATACATCCCTGTCAGCCGTCATCTGCACCAGCACCTTTCCTTTCCCCGTCATTCTCTCACACAAATCTATCTATCTTTTCTTCGGTCTTCCTCACCTCCTATACCCGTATTTGGTTCTCAAATGAATTTCATTATTTAAATAATGAAATATCTACAAGTTGAATAAAGTTTTATGAAAACAACTCCAATAGTTTCCGAGTTACGTCACTTTTAATTTTAACAAGACCTATTTTTAGAGTTTCACTTTTTAGTGTTATTATAAGATACGTTTTTCACTTGACATTGGCTCTAAATGCGTCATCCAACGAAAATCATTATTAAGAAGAAGCTATTTTCAAGAGGTTTCTTTATACACTAAAATGTACAAATTTTGAAATGATCTCATTTAGTAGTGTAAACAGTCTAGTTTCATAAGCATATTTTCTGTTATTGTTAACGTATGATGATCATTAAAATATGTATAATGCTATGGCTATATGGACTAGATTCCTTAGCCTTCAATGAATAAAGAGAATTTAAAACTACAATAAAAAAGTCAGTGCAGCAAATACCTATCGTACAAACCATTCCCTCCGCCAATATTTTTCCCAACACCGTATCGGATGATGTTCGGTATGCAATACATTTTTTAGATCAACATTTTTTTAGAATTTCGGACTGGAGATAGGCAATACCGTTCTGGCATTTTGATAGCACTCCATTGCTTTGCCACGCGAAATGATACTCTATTTGCTAGTCACAACGGCACGTTGACAAAAGATAAACATTTTGATGACAAGTTTTCTCCTTTTGGTTGTTGCTACTTGTCACATCGACGCGATTTTTAATTACACTCTAGGAGTAGGGCAGACAGGACTGCTCGGAATCGGTTTTACAGCACCAGCTGCTGGTGCGCGAAGACGCTGCTGGTTGTTGACAGTCCATTGTCGCGGATTCAAAGTGGATGGGAAACAATTTGGAGAAGGGAAAATGGAAGGACTGATATGATGTTTCTACACTAGTGTTGCGATTTGGTGGTCGGTATGGTTGCATTAGTTTTCAAACAAAACAGCTTCCCGTTGGTGTGGGTACAGTCACAGTAGGAGTAGCTGATTAAAAACAAAAAAGCAAAATAATTTACAGAAATCTAAAATTATTGAAAGTATTTTCATCTTGCGGGTGCGTAAATTTATTTATATCTATAGTATAAAAATGAATCGCTGAATGTGTTGCTAAGCGCAAATCTCGAGCGCAGTTGAACCGATTTCGCTAGTTCTTTTTTTATAATATTTCTTGAAGTACGAGGATGGTTCTTACAGAGAGAAAAATTCAAAAAAAAATATTTAAATTACATAATGTAATTGTTGACTTATTAATTTTCTTTTTTTTTCTGCTATTCTAGAACAGCAGAATAGTATTTAAAATAAATAAAAAATAAAGAATCGACTGTTAGGCGGTAGGAAATTCGCCGGGTCAGCTAATATTACTTAAATATCTTTCATTTGGTGAACTTAGTTTTGATTTTAATAATTTATTTTTGCAGTTGACTTTACGGGTGCATACTCATGAAAATACGTTTTCTCGAGTACGAAATAAACTTTAAACAAAGTTAATTTATCATACACTGTATACTGACTATAAAGTACTTGTAGATAAAAATAAATTCTCTGCAAAAATACAGCGTTAGATGCACACCGAATATTTATTGCAAACGTTCTATCATTCGTGAAAAATCGACGTTTCAAGCTTCAGAAAAAATATACAGCAATCCCTATCAAAGCAGCGATATACCTGACGGTGAGTGGTAAAACACACTGAAACCCAACGGGATAAAGTTTAAATCTGTCCGTAACACCCGGTCCATTGATGTGTGTAACTTTAATAGGATCTGAGATGGAGGTATACGGGGTGTTTGCAAACCGTTTAATAGGTATTGGAAAGAGAAATATGACATGAAAATTGTATTTGATGCTTTGAGAAATTTCTGAGGTTATTGGAAACGTATTTTGTTGATGATTGTCGAAAATCTCTTTTTATAATGTTTTTGATGGCGTACCTTTGCTATGAGAAGAAATGTATTGAAGTATTTCAAGTGGCTGTGCAAGGAGTAATTTTTTTTTATAAATTCTGCAGAAGATAAGCAGATTACTTAAGTAGATTAAACCTTTTTGAGAGTTGTGACCCCTTTTAACTTTTAATATATTATTAGAAATGTAAGAAGCTGAATTTCTTGTATGTTTTCCTGTATTCTAATTGCTAAATAACATATTGGTATATACCACATGTAATACAAAAATATTTAAACTTAAGTATGTTAAGTAGGTACTCTGACATCGTTAGAAGTGCCTGTTGTTTGGTATTTTTATGAATTTATTTATTTTCACAATTTAAGGAAAACTTACAGCTAGGTACATAATGCTCGGAGGGCCAATTAAAAGTTTCCACTAATAGATATCAATTAATACCAAATTAAATGTAAACTATAACAAAAAAAAATTGTTGTCAACCAAAAAGAAACGATTAGTGAGATGACGTTTTAACGCAGTAACTGATGTGTAAAAAATCTAAGTCAGGATTCGCTTTTACCAGTATGTACTTAAAGGAAACGAGGTACATATGCCTAGGTTGTTCTAGCTTACCGTATGGTAAGTAAAGTAAGTAAGGTGCTCTGAAGCAAGGAATTTATTATATATTTATTTTGTATTTTAGATAGATGCATTCAAAGTATAAGCCATTTTCGTACACCAAAGCAAAAGACCTTCCGATATCCATTACAATCCACTTGTTACAACAACTTACTACCAACATGTTCAAACTAATCGGTTTATCATTTAAAACTCGGTGGCAACAGTTTGGGCCTAAAAGCCTTCCCTGAACGACCACCGGACTGAACATAACTCCATGAACTTCCCAGTAGTGTTGTGATCAGTTTGTCGTTGTTAATTTGGACTAGATAAAACAGGTTTTTGTCTGTTTATGTTTAGGTACAAGCGGAATAACAAAAGGTTCTTCCCCTTAAAGTAAGCCTTTAGAGGCACCCTCAGTTATTTTTTTTTATTTTTTAACACGTAAACAAATAATGACAACGATACTATGCGTTAAAATGTCGTGTGATGTCACGCTTTCGTGCACTTTTCACTGAAAAGTGACACCACGATTGAACTTAGATGATAATATCTTTTTAAATATTCACTAATTTGATTAATAAAAATGGCTAATTATTTTCCTGGCGACTAACTACATACTTATACGAAAAAAATAAATTGGCAGCGATTAAATATTTTTCCAATAATTATATTAGATGAGCTTGAAAATGCAAGGATTTATAAAAGTAAACAACGGCTGCCACTAACAAACATTAAACAGCGAGAATGAAATCGTAGGCGAGGTACTATAAATAATGACATGGCGACTATAATATTAACAGTGGGATAACAAACATTGTATTATTGGCTACCAGGGTTGCCAGGTGTGCGGTATTTTACCGAACCGTTCGGTATTTTAGCATCGTGTTCGGTTTTCGGTATGACGCAATCGGCATCGATGTTCGACGAGAAAAGGAGGCAGAGACGTAGTATGGCAACCTTACTCGGTCGTCATGCTGCCCAGCGCTCCGTGCGCGAGTGAAAGGATCGGCAATACGACAAGTAAGAGAAGTAAATGACGTTTTCTTTTTTTGCTGTTTTGCTCCCTGTTCCGTATTTTTTGGGAAAGACCTGGCAACCCTGTTGGCAACTGCTTCCATAAGAGTAAAATAATTGGTTACCTAACTTTTTATACACCTACATGGCTTAGTGATTAGGTAGATTAGGGTTATTTTTTAGGCTGCTACTTTATATTTTAAATTATCCTTTACTATAACTCCCAGTTTTTTTTATTCCAAAATCGGGTTAATTTATCGCTGCGTTAAAAAAGATATTTTTTCGTAATCTACCTGATCCAGTTATGATCCTTATTCCATCAATTTAAATAGCAGATACTTAGTCAATGGTATTGCCCATCCCTAACATAGGGTCAAGCTCACAAATGTACAAACTTGGCAACACCTGGCCCCGCCCGGATAAGATTACGGACAGTTTGGAGTAATTAACTTCTATTAGGGCGTTCGAGTGTTCTTGATAGTTCCCACTTTGAGTCCGCCAAGTTTTAGATCTTGTTCAGCGAACTTCCGTGGCCATTATTGGTACATTGCGCTGATCTTTGAGTTTAGGACAGTTCTCGGCCAATTATGATAGCACTAGTAATGTTAATGCGCCGACTATTTAGCACAAATTAAATGCTTGATAACGAATAACAATACATTAGGTTACATTTGAAAATTTTATCCAAATTAAATAGGAAAAGAAAAATATCATGATGTACTGAAACGGGACTCAATCCCGCGACCTTTTGCTATCCGGCGAATGCTCTTCTAACTCAGTTACTTCAGAATTTATTAAGTCGTCATAAATTAACGAATACATGGTTCATAAACATTACAAATCATGCCAAATTAAATTGACAACATTACATTTTAAGGTTTGGGCCATAAATTAAAAAAAGATGGATGGCAAAGACATTTTCTGTTAGTAATCCTACTGTCCATTTTTGGGTACATTTAGTTCTTTTTTAATATATCTCTTAATTTAGCAAGTAATAAATTCTGAAAAAAAATATAATAGTGTTCTAGATAACCGAAGCTCCAAATGGTTTCGTAATTACCCTACCTTGTTTTTTTTACGTATTCAAAATTTGTTGTCAAGGGGTAGTAGAGTAAGTTTCCTCTTTAAGTGAAGTAAGTGGGTAGGTCTTTTTCTTACCTGATTTTAAATGATGATAATATCAATATAACTTAGATCAATTCAACCCTAAAGACAAAAGTACTTGTAGCACGTGTGGTACTTGTTACTGCAAGTGTCCATGGGCTGTGGTGACCGCTCACTTCAGTCGGACCGTATACTTGCTTGCCACCAATTTGGTAAAAAATATCCCTGCTGATAGATATTATCAACACGGAGAGATTATCTTATCAATTATCAATCATCGATTATCAATCTTATCACAACCTGAGAACATTATTGTTACGGCGAAAGGCTTTGATGGTGTGGTGATAGCTATTTAAAAGAGCCACCAAGCAAATCTATATCCGCCTGGGGATCGAACCCTGTACTTCCGGATGTGGAAATTGAGAGGGAACCACCCGATCCGTTAGTTAGAAGTTAAGGATAAATCTTACATTAACAGTTCAATTATGTGTAATTACGAGTAAGTCGTGAAACTTTAAATTATTAAAAATGAGGTCTATAAAATATCGCCTATTTTAACTTAGCAAACTAATTCTAGTTTCGAACTAATCTAATTTTTTGATTGTTTTTATAGGTCTCATTAAAAAGTTTTCCTTTGCGACCGATGCACTAAAAATTCTTAAGTTTTCTTCGTCAAAAAACTTTTATGAAAATGATATTATGAAAAATTTACTTTAAAAATTTAATATGTTATTATTTTTTATTACTTAAATATCATATTAACTAAGTAAGGTGATTAAGAATACTTGATGCTTTGAAATTAACTGTGTGTATGTTGTGTGCGTAAAACTAGTCAATGAGGCGAAATTAAAATAATAATAATGAGTAGTTACAACGCAAATGTGCCCAATGGAAAGCTTTCCGAATTTTCCGACTACACTCATTTTACCCGTGGAAATGTTACCAATGCTGCGTATGACGTATATGGATATAATCGTCACAGAATAAAAAAGGCGCAGAGTCCCATCTTAATATTACGTATCTTAACCATAGAGAGCAGTGTGATGCTGGCAGAGTTTCTACTCTGCCCATCATCACCCCATATCCTCTAGTGGGTATCGTAGAAGGCGACTAATGGATCAGCAAAGGGGTATTGATCACCTTATACTCCGTCCACCAATCCGCATTGGGCAAGCGTGGTGGTCTACTGCCTAAACCTCCTTCGTGTGTATGTGTGTGTGTGTGTGTGTGTTTGCGTGTGTGTGTGTGTGTGTGCGTGCGTGCGTGCGTGCGTGCGTGCGTGCGCGCGCGTGTGTGTGTGTGTGTGTGTGTGTGTGTGTAGCTATCCAAATCAAATTATTCTGATGACTCGATCTGGTCTAAAATAAAAATCAAAAAGTAAGTAGCAAAATGGTTTATAAAAAGGACAATATTTGTTTTAGAAAACTGTGTTAGTCATGAATGATGAAAAATGGTAACATTTCTAAATGGTTCTAATAGTTGACACTATTTTCTCGGTCACCCATCCGAGAACAATCAGGTACTTACTGGCTCCGCTTAATACGCAACAATATGTATTATTATGAGGGTAGATCACAAACAAATGCACAAAAATATCACGGTCAAACATGAATTATCTTAAAAATATTTTATTCTGTGGACATATTTAACGTTTTCACCCACGTTGAAAATTTTATTTTTAAGCGTGGACTTACTGAATCTTATCTAGGCTGTGCGCATAATGTATTGGAATTTTTCGGGCCGTGTTGTTGAGCGTGACGGTGACGCGACGACGACGTGACGCGGCCGACCAACAATCGGCGCTGCGCCGACAGGACAAAGCGATGCACTCGGAACAATTTTTGTGCGTCGTTTTTGGGAGGGAAATTACGCTTCCGACTGGAAATGCGGATGTGTTACATTTTTACTGCAAATATAGGACTTGTGTTATAATTTAATTAGGTTGTAATTTTGGATGTCTTTACAGTTTTGTTTTGAAGGAAAAGGGGACAAACGTACACAGAATGGTAAGTGATCACAGGAGGAATCGCAAATGCATATAGTAAGGGTATATTTTTAGTGGAAAATAAACGGTACTGATTGACGTATTTAAAAAATGTTGCTGAGGAACCTGCATTAAGAGCCATTTCACCGATCGTAAGCGCTCGACTTTAGGTTTTTTACGCGCTGCACGCTTGTGTGCGCGTACTTGGCAGCGTGAGTAGAACTATCGTCTGCGAAATAATCTTGATCCTTAATGTTTTTTTTTTGTATTGGTTAGTACATATTTAATGTGTTTTAAAGATATTTTTTATAGATACCTATCTACTGTCCGTGTTTCATGATACTCATACTAAAGAACGTATTACAGCACAATAGTTATTGATCAATGAGAGATGGGTGAAGGTGGTATTGTTATGGCGGCCACAAAAGCATAAAGGTATTCTGTGAATATTTCAAGTGCCTACCTATTATGGTAAGAGATATAGCCATATGACAGAGAGACAGACACATAGCGGAGGCATATTAATCGGGTCCCGTTGGCACCCTGTTTTATTCAGAGTTCCCTATGGGTAGGGAACTCTGAATAAAATAAGAATAAAAAAATATCATACAGCGTCACACACATTGACACACATCGAAGATGCCGTTGGTGGAGCGGTCAGTATAACTAACCATATTTTTTTTATATATTCCTCCGATACTTTTTTTTATTGGTTATATGGCTATGGTAACTAATGTGAATTTTTTGATTCCATATTACATCCATGGATATCGGGGTGATCCCAAGATATTTCAATGACTTATCGCTCTATTCTTAAAGATATATTACAATAAAAAGTGAGATGATAAATGTATTTTTAAAATAACCACTTGCTTAAAAAAAAAGCCGTTACCCTTTAGTATTAAATGACGTTTGTGATTTCACGTACCTACATCCACGGATATCTACTTGATCTGTAGATATTTTGGTGTTCTAAAGATTTAATCTTAAACAGATATTACGAAAGGCTTTGATATGGTGAATATTTTTGAAAAAAATGGTTGTCTTTAAAGTCTGTTTACGGACGATAATTTTACGTGTTAACGTAAATACCGATCGTGCTTCTCTATCGCCTATTCCGCGCTCTCGATTGCATACTCTCCTCAGGCGGAACGTGACAAAGAATCATGTCTTTTTGTGCAGTCGGCTTTCGTCGATTTATAAGACGTTATCACGTCAAACTACTTCACAATACATCCACGTATATCCATGCAATCCTGTGATATTTTAGTGATTTTAAGAGTTCATTTTAATGACAAATTATCGTGGATTTCGGGATAGTATATATATATTTGTGTTTTATATGTGCAACAAATAAAGCAAATATCAGTGATTTAATATTCAAATCAGTTTGTTGTCGCGTTTTGTATCAAGGGAATTTTCACTAAATTTCGTTATCCATAATACATCCACGCATATTATTGCGATCCCGTGATATTTTAGTGGTTTTACAATTTAATTTAATAGACATATTGCCAAGGATTTCGGGATTATAGAATAGAATAGAATAGAATAGAATAATCTTTATTGCACACCAGTGAAAAAAACAGGAACAGTTAAATATGAATAATACAAAATAAAATGTACAATGGGCGGTCTTATCGCTAATGAGCGATCTCTTCCAGACAACCTTTGGATGGACAGGAAAGACTAACTAAAATAGTGGAAGTTGTTGGTGTACGGTCTAATACATAAGACTTATAAATATTAATAATACTATATCTATATGTATAAAGATATATAAATATATATAAGTAAATAAATATTATAATATATATGTATAAAAATTAATAAATACATATTAGTAAATATAAGTATAAGCTTATAGATAATACAAATAAATACTAATGCACTCATACGTATATAAATGTATGGAATAAATATACTTAGATACAATATGCATAATAACAAGTGTATACATAGATGATTAATACAGAGAAAGGAATTACATTGCCAAATAGTGATCTTTAACTTGCGAGATAAAAACATCCCGCGACTGCGCTTTCCTTATTGGAATAGGCAATGAATTCCACAACAAAGCTGCCTGAACCGTAAACGATTTACCGAAGAAACTGGTGGAATGCATTGGGATTGACAGCCTTAGATTCTCCGATGACCTTAGTGCACGAGAGTGAGTATCATTCGCGTAAACAAACCGTTCCTTGAGATACGACGGTGTTGTAGGAACAAAAAGAATGCTGTAAAGCAGGGAAAGGATATGAACATTCCGGCGAAAGCGAATTGGCAACCACTTGAGTTTACGGCGAAAATCTGACACGTGATCATATTTGCGTAATCCAAATATAAATCGAATACAAAAGTTTTGAAGCCGCTCAAGTTTAACAAGTTGCTCTTCGGTGACATCGAGATAAGAGGTATCAGCATAGTCGAGGATAGGTAGGAGAAGGGATTGAGCTAGCGCAATTTTGGTCGCTGTAGGTAGGAAATACTGAAGTCTTTTTAATGATCTCGCCGATGCGAACAATTTTCGACTAACTTCCTGTAGCTGGACATTCCAAGATAGGTTTTTATCAATGTGGAGACCTAGGCTTTTGACATGATCACTGAACGTTAAGGGCACCCCATCAAAAGTAACACCGGGAATTTGCGACCAATCAATTTTAGCATACAGTCTACTGCTACCCACAACAATAACTTGGGTCTTTGCAGGATTCACTGTAAGGCCATACGATTTTCCCCATAGGTTAATACTCTGTAAATCAGCGTTTATACTACTTATGGCTCTACTTAGTTGGTCAACAGCAGCTTGAGAATATATTTGTAAATCATCTGCGTAAAGGTGGTAGGAAGAAGTTAACTGGCTAGTGATAGATTTTATATATATTGTGAAAAGTAATGGAGATAAAACGCCGCCCTGAGGTACACCAGCGGATATAAGGCCCCAATTAGAACGTGTATCTTCAATAAATATCCGCTGTCGACGACCAGTCAGGTAATTATGAAACCAATCAATCACCGTAGGAGATATGTTAAGAGTGCGTAGAATGGCAATTAAAATGTCAGAATCTACAGTGTTAAAGGCGTTGCTGAAATCAATCAGTGTCAGCACCGTAAGGCTACCGTTATCCATGCCAGCTCTTATATCGTCGGTAATTTTTACCAATGCGGTTGTGGTACTGTGCCCTCGACGAAAACCAGACTGGAAAAGATTCAGAAGTTGATGGCGGCAAAGAAATTCATTGATTTGAGTGTGAACTAACCGCTCGAGTACCTTGGAAAGGAAAGGAAGGATGGAAATAGGTCGATAGTCTGCAAAGGATGCAGGATGGGATTTTTTGGGTAAAGGGATAATTTCAGCGTCCTTCCAAGCGGTAGGGAACGCACTGCTAGCAATGGAATGATTCAGGATATCGGAAAGGACAGGAAGGATTTCATCAAGGATAGGTATAATCATCTTGCGGCTTATGGAGTCACAGCCCACTGCATTAGATATAATCGCCGTCACACTTTTCTTAACATCACAGTCGGAAAATTGATGAAAGTAAAATGATTCATGATCGGGGACGGGTAGAGATGAAAGATAGTTTAAAGTATTACTTTTAATAGTGCCATCATAATTTGGCACGGAAATAAAATGTTGATTTAAGGAATTAACATCTAAAGTATTGCAATGAAGCGCAGAGCGTTGTCTCCCTATCCCCATTGATTTCAGGAACTTCCAGACTTTGGCTGGATCTTCATTTTCGATGGAGCTATGGAAGTAGCGGCGTTGGGCGTTCCTACACACCTTGTTGCAGTGATTACGAATAACAGTATATTTTTCCCAATTTATTGTTGTAGGACGTCGATTATAACGTGTTTTAGCTACAGCTTTCTTAAGTAGCAGCGATTTTATGTCATCATTGAGCCACGGGGAAGGTTGGTGTTTTAACTTAATCGCCCGGACAGGCGCGTGCTTGTCATAAAGCTCAATTAAATTCTTATTAAAAATATCAATTTTAGCGTTGACACAATTTGACGTGAGAACTGTTGTCCAATCGATATTCCGAGCGTCTACGCGTAGTTCCTCAATATTCATGCCACCAAAATTGCGCTGTAGGAGGATTCTGGGTTTAGCTTTAGGAGGACGGATTTTATAGGAAAGGAAGATTAAATCATGGTACGAGAAAGCATCTGCCGGAAACTGACCATGTCTGGCGATATTATTGGAAGAAGAAACAAAAATAAGGTCTAGGAGAGAAGGCGTGCAATTAGGAAAATGGTGGGTGGCATTAAGAGTGGGAATATGCAGATTATTTGATTGTAAGACTGACTGAAACAAGGAAGCACGAGAATCGTTCTTCAGGAGGCACGTATTGAAGTCACCCATAATTATGGAGTGATTGTATAAAGGAATTAAATTTTCTAATAATGAGTCGAAAGAAGCAAAGAAGTTAATATGAGAGGAAGGTGAGTAGTATACACCGAGAAGGACTTTAGAGTGATTCAAGGTCAATTCAAGAAAGATATGCTCACCCGCGTTTGGCGGCGGGGGTTGAAGCGACATGTCAATAACGGTGAAAGGAATATGTGATCTAAGATATATAGCAACACCACCACCGCCTCCGCGAGCACGATCATTTCTAACCAACCTGAATCCAGGCAAAGAATAGGAATTTGAAGGAAGACAGGGCTTTAGCCAAGACTCGGATACAAGTATAGCGTGTATGTTCTTACAATCAAAGTTAGCGATTAAATCGGAGTAATGAGCCGGAATGCTTTGTGCATTAATATGGATAACGTTAAAATTTTTCGGAACATCGGAGAACACAGACTCGAGATTATCAGCAAGAGTGGGCAAGCTTCTAAAGCTGTCGTCGGAATCGTCACACTCCGAGTCACTGCTTAGTGAAAAATAATCATCAAAATTATCGTGATGATCCATGGCTACTTTGTATTATGCAATAATAATAATAATATAATAAAATAAACAATAATAAACTATATAAATAAATTTATATATAAATAATAAAATTTAAATAAACAAATAAATAAAAAATATATAAGTAATTAATGTATCTTAGGGTTTTTAACAATAATTAAACTTACTGTCCACCCGCCAGTTACTTACACTTCAACATGGTCAAATGTCCGTTAATACAACATTATACGATAAAAAAAGAAAAAATACATGTTCCAGTAACAAACAAAAGAAAAAAATTAAAATGATTACATAGACAAGAAATAAAACTTAGAATAAAAACAATGCAAGCTATTGAGTAGTAATAAGTAATAAAGTAAAGAGTAAACTAAATGAAAAAAGAGAGAGAAAAACAAAGAATAAATGTCACGCTGTCATGATCTAAGGAGCGTTCATGGTGCAAAAAATATATATGTGACAAAAATAGTTTTAAAAATTAATTGGCAACACGGCTGTATGGGCTTAGTCCTTTTGCCTTCCATTGACTATAAAAAAAAAAATACAGTCATGCCACTGTGACAGCTTTGACATTTGAAACAAAATTATCTTTAAAAGTTATACAAAATAAATTGTAGGTAACATTATAAATTTATTATTCTTCTTAGTGAAATTAGAATTATTGAAGGTGAATGAAGTAAAAGTTACGAACTATGAAATTACTACTACAATACCAATGGTTTTAAGGAATTAAAAGGAAAGTTAAATGTTACTTTTTGTTGGCCACTGCTCGCTTGGTCTTCGCTGGTACCTTCAGAGAAGCAGCAGGTTTCTGGAGCTCAGGATCGATGGCATTCAGGTCACCGACGGTCGAAACCCTGTGTCTAGTGCTATCAGGACCGAGGACATATACACCACCACCTTTTGTCCAACACCGAGTCACACCGAACCGTTCTCGGGCTGCCATGAATACCTCGTGTCTCTCGCGAGTTAAGAACTCTGACACCGTGATGCCCGTACCTTTGAGGCTACGTTTTGCGAACCAAACTTTATCCCTGGAATCAACCTGCATGAACTTCACAAGGACTGGCCGGGGTTTCTGGGAGTCAACTACACGTCCCATCCTGTGACACCGTTTGATGGATTCCGTCTTGAAGCCAATGTTCATATCTCTATTTATAGTATTAGTGACCACTGTACCTAAGTCTTCATTCTTCTGTTCCGGAATCCCATGAAGTAGCAATATCTTTCTTCTACCTTGCATCTCCAAGCGGTCTATACTACGTGTAAGGATTTGAATCTGACGCTGAAGTGCATTCAGGGATTCTACCATAAATTTCTTGAAGCAGACAAAGTCAGCAGCTAATGTACCTGGACTTGTGGTTGTGGTAGAAGGCGCCTTGTGCAGATCCGCTTCAAATTGAGTCATGCGATTGTTGAAATGGGCGGCCATATCTGCCAGTGATTGCTTGAGATCTTCCATGCTGATAGTGTGTTGTGAAAGTAAGTGGCAAGAGGAGTAAATATAAGGCGAGTGAGGTTTTTATATCACTAGAATAATGTTGTAAACATTAAAGTAATAATATTGTAATTGTATATAATTAAAATCTATTCTAAATATTGGAGCTAATGATTTTATGACTGCCTCCTACAACTGCCCACAAAAAAAAAAAAAAAAAAAAAAAAAAAAAAAAAAAAAAAAAAAAAAAAAAAAAAAAAAAAAAAAAAAAAAAAAAAAAAAAATTATATATATTTTTGAGTTACGTTCATTTATTAGTTTTAGTGCAAACATAACAAATACCAGTAAAATAAAATAATAATATAAAATCACAGTGTCATATAGCTTCGCTTTTTCTTCGTTCAATATTTTTGATTTCGATTGTAACAAGAAAACCACTTAGCTATTTCTACATACTTTCATCCCCTATTTCAACCCATTCAACCTTTTTTTCGAGATAAAAAGTAGCCTATGTCCTTCCCCGAGATCAAATCTATATTTGGACTAAATTTCATCAAAAACGGTTTAGTGGTTTAGACGTGAAAGCTTAACAGACAGACAGACAGAGTTACTTTCGCATTTATAATATTATAAGGAATAAGGAAGTGGGGATTGTGAATATTGCTTGCCTTACATTGTGCCCGGTGCATGGCAACAGGCTTGCCACCTATTACATGGGGACCTAATCATATCTGGCGAAATGTGGGTGTTAACATCTCTGCCTATGCCTTCGGGGATAAAAGCGTGATGATATGTTTATGTGTATGTTTATAACCAGCTTCCAGCTCCGTCATCAAATCAGCTTCAGGACATCATAATATTGCTCAAGTATATCGTTATTTCGGCCAAGTTGAAAAATAAATTATTTGCTTTTTTTAAGGCTGCAGAATTATCGCGTTTCCTTTTTTTAACGCAACGGTAATAACTATCCTTGCGACCCATAGCTAAAAATAAATAAATAAAAAGAATGTTATTATTATACAAACTACTAGTATAATTCTTATACCAACATATTTAATAACTAACAAAACTTAAATCCAAAAACAAAACTCAAAATATATCAAAATAATTTGTCGCAGTATGATTATGACTACTCGATACGAGCGAACGTATATCGGGACGCGGGAAAAAATAGCACAGGTCCTACCTGGAAGGACGCTCGCGTCAGACTAATCGGAGCTCGCTTGTGCATCGTGATTTATACAAATTTATTTCACATTTCATATAAATATATTGACAAATTTATTATTGATATTGACCAAATAACTCTAGAAATCAAAAGTCGAAGGAATATTGTTTATTTTGGGATAATTTTATTTTAGTTATTACGATGTATTTTAACCAAAATTGGCGATGAAATTATTATGTTAATGTTAGAAATTTGCCAAATGATTTATTTTTTTACTCATAAATGGTAATGAAATTCAAGAATCTATTTCATTAAGTACCGACTGGAACATATGTCCGATGATTCCTATATTTTTTTACGTTTATCATTTTAACATTATTAATAGAATAAGGACTTTGAAATTAAGTCTGCGAATGTTTTTCAGCAAAACGGCTGTGGGAGATCGAACATTACAAATTAATCAAATAAGTTTTAGTAATTTTGTTTCATTAAACGTCAACAACATAGATTGGCCTATTTTTATCAATTATTAAATAATATCTGGGTATTCCTTAAGATTGTGATATAGGACTCCAAAATCTCCGAAATTCGTGCAAAAACGTGAAATGGCTCTTAATAAGGTAAAAATAACTATGACTATCAGACGTACACAAACATACAAACAACTACCTTAAATTAACATTAAAGTTTGGTAAAAATGGAACAGTGGGGTCTTTCGAGTATGAGAAATCCACTTTCGCTCAGTTCTAGATGGACCACCAAAATTCTATACTTAATACCGACCATAAAGTTTGGGAAGCCACGATTAGCTGTTTGGTACAAGTGTTTTGAACGTGGAAAGATCCGACAAAAACGACTATTTCTTTCTTACAACCTTTTTCGAGGAAGTGCTTTTTAAAATACCTACTTAATTTACTTTGCGAAGCACGGAATAAAACCGAAGTGAACATGGTAATAATTTGTCATCTTTTTACGTCCAATCGTACTTACAATAAAATTAAATACAAAAAAATAATATCTCGTCCCCAGTAAGAGCATCGTAAGCCGCAGAGTGGCGCATCAAATGACACGAAAATACTGAAATGTCCGCTTTAATGCCGGTAGCAATTAAATTTAAATTTCTTTCAAATGAAAAATCCCGCAAAACTTATTAAGGTGAGACGCCATTGCGATGCGACGATCGTGAACTTCCATCGTCATCATTTTTATTAATATCTCTTGGCAATTCGTCTTTAGCCTGTTCTGTTGTATTACATAATGTATTACATAAATTACATGAAAAAGCTCTTTATTTAAATGGACTTTGCTAAGTACTTTTAAATCGTCAAAAGTTAAATCTACCACCATTTCGACGAAATAATTATTTTACTTAAATAATTATTATTATGCTGACATGGAGAAAAAATGGCGAAAGAAACTCCACAGCTTACAATTTCGTAATGAATTCAAAACATCATTACAGTCAATAGATATATCAATGAATAAATTACAATTTTAAATGCGTAAATTTTGGGCAGATTTTATTCCCACGCATTTGGATCATTTAAATAATCATTTATCTTGTAATATGCTTTTTTATATAATTTAGATTTAACATTTTTTTTAAATTTGTGAATAGGCAAATAGGCAAGTAGATTTAGTAGCACCTGCTGTTTATTGATTTTTATTGAACAGGAGTATATTTCACATTCACCAGGATTGCCGACAGAAATTAGACCGTGTCCAACTGGAAATATAATAATTCTGTTAGTGATGACTTTACAAGATACAAGGTTGTAGGCAGTTCATTTTGATAGTCTTTGTCTTATCGTCTGGGTAACTAAGCAAAACCAACTGGCATACGTTCGATATTCAGAGAAGACACACGCTTGTTTGTATGAATGTGTCTGTTCGGGGAACCCATCACTTTATCGCAATTTACTTCAACGATTTTCATTTCCCATAAAACTATTCACAGATCTTTTTATACAATATTTAACAACTCCTAGAATCAGGTTACATCGCAATTTCATTTCCTCCAATAGTTGTTATCTACAAGTTCATTCCATCGTTAATTCTTTTCCTTTTATATTTATTTTATCGAGTAAATGTTAAATCAATGTTTTGTTACCAATAATTTTGTTTCCACGTAAGTTTCAGTTTGCAGAATAGTTGAAACATAAATTTTTACTACACTAAAGTTAGTGTACATCGAAAATGCTATTTTCATGTAATTACTCCTAATCATTTTTGTTTCCCTGTAAAGAAAACCTAATAATGTGTTAAGTTAGGTTAGATTTAGAACCACACGCAGCGGTACAACCGAAGCTAACGGAGATTGCTTGTTGTATTCTGGCATGTTACATGCATGCTTGAATTACATGCTCGCATTGCATGCTTGCATTGCATGTTGTATGCATGCTTGCACTGCATGCTGTATGCATGCTTGAATTGTATACTGTATGCCTGCTTGCATTACATGCTGTATGCCTGCCTGCAAGATTGTTGGCGGGGGGGTGCAGGGGGGCTGGCCCCCTGCTCGGGGGGGTCGGGGGGCCTGAGGCCCCCCGCTATAAAGAAAAACTATTAATACGAAAATTACCCTAGGTTAGGTTAGGTTAGACTTGTGACCACGCATAGCGGAGCATTATATTGCTTGCTGCATGTTTGCTTGCATGTTGCATGCTTGTTTGTATGCTGCATCCTTTTTGCATGCTGCATGCTTGTTTCCATGCTGCATGCTTGCTTGCATGCTGCATGCTGTGTACTTGCTTGAACGATGCATGCTTACATGCACAATAGATCGTAACGTAACAATTATTATGTTGTAGGTAAGGTTTTTAAGAAATTTATAAAAGTTATGAACTGACCTCAACAGTTTTTATCAAACGTCAACAGGCGAATGCATCGTTCGATGAAACGTTACTGCGATGGAAAGTTGTTAAACGAAACATTATAATGTGTACTGTCAAATATTGAAACATGTTTTTATAAATAGTTTTATCGATAACTTAATAGTTTATATGAAATGTTAGTTCGATAGACCGTTATTCTGGTAACCAACAAAACTTTGAAACATTTTTTTATGAAAGATTATTCGATAATATGAAATGGTGATCATTAGCTATTCGATCAATCAACAAAAATAGATATTGAAAATCGTGGAATAGTTTTCGGTGAAATGAAATTCGATATCAAAAAATCTGTATTTTGATAGGTACCCGTCTGTTCGTCTTAGTCTGGGAGTTTTCCATGTATGTATAGGTATTAACATGTATTTACAAATAAAGTCTATACATAAGCATAGTTGTTCTTTTTTTTTAGCAACATGATGTCCAGAAATGTCCAGTGGTCCTTTAGGTGCAGAAGGTCCAAGTTGCAAAATGGCAAAATGTCCAGGTCGCAAAAAGTGCAAGTTGCAAAATGTACAGTTTAATAACCTGTTAAAAAACAATCGCGTCACGTCGCATCTCTGTGGCGATATTATTAAGAATCAAGTGCAATAGAGTAGTTGTGCGGCGGTGCTGCTAGGAATCGTTAATGTTACCGTGAATACGGCCGGCGTAAATAAATTAAAACATCCTCTTCTCGGATGTAATTTAATGTACAAATCAGGTTACAAAATGATTCATTAAAACGTTGAAGGTTTTCGATAGCCTTTGGAAATTTGTAGCAACTTCACACACGTGCAAATGTACTTCTACAATATGCAATGTTACTATACAATATTATGGTACATAGACATTTTTCATACATACATAAAATTCTTTTTCCCATTGTTGTAGGCAGAGATCACTTTTTTCCACTTGCTATAATCTTTACATATTTCTTTCATCACTATCCTTAGGTTACATGTTCGGTGGAAAAAAGACATTTGAGATTTTTCAACCAACGATCATACATATCAGCGTCGGTGGCGTAGTGTGTAAGGGCGTTGTATCCCAGCCGGGAGGCACCGGTTCGAACCCCGCCACGTACCAATGTGTTTTCAAATTTTTTATTCATATGTACGTTTATTCGACGCTTTTACGGTGAAGGAAAACATCGTGAGGAAACCTGCACCACCTATGAAGAAATTCTTAGGTTGTGTGTGAAGTCGAAGGCCTAATCGCCCCTAATGTGGGGTAAGCTCGAGCCCCCGGTGGGGACGTTATATGACCTGTTGATGATGATCATTCATATGATAACCCTGACAGAAACCTTGGCAATCTTAACTGTAATACTGTCTGAATACCTAGGAGTTGGAATCGTGGTAAATGTTTTAGTGAGGAACAAAGTTCATTTATAAAAGTACTAGCGGGGGCTTAAACAAGTGGCAATCGTTTCATAACGATAAGATATCGAAATTCGTCATCAAAGGTCAGATAGATTGGTTATCTGCATCGTGTTAGCTTTAGCTACCAACTTATTTAGAGCTACGATGATTTAACGATGGCTTAAGTGAATCCCATACATTCTGTTCCTATCGAACTTCGTTATGTAGGGCGTTCAATATAAAGTGAGAATGAGATATAAAAACTATCTTTGAAGCCGAAAAATGTAATATTGGTTATTATAACTAGAATACTAATTAGATTTTTTAAAATAAATAATTTTAGTATCTTTTATTTTTTAAAAAAGTTAAGTCTTGTGTTTGCAGTCTGTCGTAGGTCGTAGCATGGTGTCCAAAATAGAAAAAAATAACCGACGCGTGGGTATTAAATATCTGGACAATATACAAAGCTTAACCTTGCTATCGAAGGAGGTTTAGTTTTAGCAGTAGACCACCACGTTTGCCCAATGCGGATTGGTATAAGGTGATCAATACCCGATCACAATAGATCTTCTACGACACCCATTGGAGGATAGGGGGTGATGTTATTCTACTCTGCCAGCATCACACGGCTGTATGTGTACTTATGTACGTTTATATTCATCTTGTTTTAGATAATTGCAGTTAACGTTAAAATTGTAATAATACAATATCAATGTTTTGAAGTATGCGTGTTCGTTTGAAAAGCCAATTAAAATGCCATAAAATTACCTACACGTCTTTAAATAACTGAGACAAGGCTACTATTTGGGAAAAAATGTGGTTTTCTGTTATAAAGATTAGGTTTAATTTTCCTTGACAACCTAAGCATTTTCAGTCGCGAAATGGCACTCGTCGACCTACCGTTTACATTATGATAACGGAGGTAATCAAGTGCGAAATTAGACGTTAAGCAAACATATTAAGGGTGTTTATGCAACGCTGTTTAAAAAACAAAGGTATAAAGCTACCATGATTTGTAAACAAGTGACATTGGTAACTACGAACGCTTTCAATGTGATGTGATAATGAGTGTTTTGTACTTGTACTATTACTTTACTATTCTACTAGCACACTGAGTGTATGAGAGAGGTGAAAATTCCTAACATTCCATGGAGACATGGCGGAGACCTAAGTCTAACAATGGGTGTCTCTCAGCTGAAATGACGATGATGATGAGAGAGGGACCAGGAACTGAGACTTTAAACCGAGGTGTAGGCTTAGGGCCCCTAAATACAGCAAAAATCCTTTATGTTATTCAGACTATTAAATTGATCATTTCTTACTATGGACACTTTTATGAATTCCAGTTTCTTTAACATTTTTTATTTGCGTACTAACTAAATGCTTAGATGTAATTTATCTAATATGAATTACTCTTTACCTGAGCTGGCAACGTCGCATTTGTAACTTTGGTTCACATAAACTTTTCGAAACTTTTCTTGACGTTCTTTTCTTGAAATTCAGTTAGAAAGTTTTGATTGCACAAAGAAGGCAACATGTCACAGATACTCTCACTGCACAACACAATTAAATTGGCTAAACTTAAATTACCAGTAACTTAAAAACTATGTTATTTAAACTACTACTTCCTTTGTACGATATATTTAACAAGAGCTATAGAAGTATAGCTCTTCGCTACCAGGACTCGAACCCTGACCGCTCGATGTGTAGGCAGCTATACTGACCACTCCACCAAGACGGCGTCAATAACAGACACTATATAAGGATTCCCAAAATCACTTATTCACCACATAAAATCCTTAATACAGCGATCTTATTGAACCTTAAAAACAACGTGAAACACCCACGTGTCCGTTTGACCATTAGCATACATTCCCGGTGGGCCTGTAAAGTTCCTTCCGGGCGAGCGAGTCCCAGCCGGGATGGACGGTCGCAGCCCTCACTCTTTATGTTACGGCCGGACTACATAACTGTTGGTTTCGCGGGACTCTAAACTTTTATGTTTACGCAAATGTTCTAAGTGTTCTAGAAGGGTTTTACATAGAGCAATACCGGGTTCTCGTGGTCATCGCCGTCGCATGTGATTGACTGCGGCACCTTATCTACATTTATTAACAGTAAGTTTGGAGATTAAAACAGATCTTTGAAATTCATGCCATCTCGCTCACGCAATAGACGAGTGAGATAATTTAAGCTGCTTAATTGTAAGTGGCCACATAACTAAGAAGCGTTTCAGTAGTCAGTCGATAAACCATTAATTTAAGAACAAAAAAGACATGTACTTACTGAAGAAACTCTTACTTAATTTATTGCGTCTTCAGCTATTAATATAAGTATATTTCACACCCAAAAAAAATTTCAGTCTACGTGCTTGTATGTGGCTAGATTTATTTCAAAAGAGGCTATTATATTTTATGTTATGTTGTAAGCAGATAAGTATACAGCCTGCCTGGTTGTGAGTCGGGACGTCACACTCACGCGCTGACAACCATATTCCCGTTCCCTACCCCGTGGATTACGCCTGTGAGTCCCGAACACCCTGGAACCTCCAGTTGATACGAACAGCGCGATAAAAGTGGAGGATCAGGCATGCAAAACCATCAAGGTCTACTAGGTGGTAGACCCATATGTAGGGTCGCCTGGGTAGGTACCACCGCCTTTTTTATTTCAGCCGTGAAGCAGTTTGCTGTGTTTCGGATTGAAGGGAAAGGTAGCCAGTGTAATTACTGGGCATGGATACACACATATCATCTTAGTCCCCAGGATGGCAAACGCACTTGCGGTGTTAAGTGATTTACACTTAATATTGCAAGTGTCTTTAGGCGGCGGTGACCACTTAACATCAGGTGGGCCGCAAGCTTGTTTGCCATCTCGTAACATAAAAAAAGGTCTCTGAATAAACCCAGTCACAGTGTCTGTGTAAGAACTGTGAAGGCCTGTACCCTTAGTATGAGTTTTGATAGTTTTCGAGCTCGATCAAACGTATCGTCTCTTTTCATACATTGCCCACTAGCGCCTCTAGCGTAAACTATCAAAAACAAAAATCGGCAGTATAAGTTAAATCGAGTTAACGTAACACGAAAACTTTGATAGTTTTCGCCTCACGAATGCATTTTGGCAGTACGAGTCGTTACTTTGACAAGTCGTCGTAAGTATACTATTACGTTTGATCGTGTCGTCACTCGATGAAAGAAATTCCGTGAGTAGGTAAACGAACGAAATTTTTAACAATTATTACAATGTTATCGCCATAATTTTCATTTATTATGGTCGCTGAAGAGGTTAATGAAGCCCACCAACGTACACAGGAACGTCGGGAGGTTATGCAGCAGTGGCGCATTGATAAATTATAAGCATATAGCTTCTACTTTATAAGTCTCAAGCAATAATGTCTGTGTATATTTACCTACCTATAAGCGAATTATGTGTGTCTCCACGCGGCGTAGGTATTGTCGTGACGGGCGATAACATTACCGTGTGGATATTCACTCGTCACAGAGACGACCGACGCTTTAATAATTATCTACGCTTTAGTCGTCTTAGCTAGAATTTAAACAATAGGACACTATCACAGTGTAGTATAATAAGGTAATAAAACACATTGTTTAATTAATACAAAACATTATTTTATTTTATTTTCTAAATAAATATGGCGAATAGAGTTTGTCACTAGGCAAGCTCGCTTGAGTTCAATTTCCCTTTGTTGCAGCTCTAAATCTCGTTTGCCGTCAGACACGAGATCATTATTTTTCCCAAAAGCATTGCACATTAGTATTTTTCTGTATAATATCCTTTTAAATACACCACTCAATGAAATTCACTATTTGTTCAAACTGCGACGCACTTGTTTTGCACATTTTCATTTTATTTTTCCGTTTAAACACCTTAGTACAATTGGGTATAGTTTATGTATCAAAACCTATTACTTCTTATCTGTTTTAGTAATAATTTATAAATAATATCAATACGACTCTCACTGTGACGCAGACATTTTGTTTGTTTTCATCGAGCACAGACTAGTTAGAGATACTATGAATGGGAGTGAATGGAACGAATGAACATGTTGTCTCTTTCTTGTTAATAAGAAATGAAAGAGACAAAACTAAACAGTGTGAAGTTCGTATAATCGAGTGATCGAGTAGGCGATATCGTGATGACTATGTGCCAAATTTAAATCTTATACTACGACGTATTAAGTAAACCTATAGTTTCATAGTCTTGACGATGACGATCACTCGTTTGGTGTTGCAAAAACTCATACTAAGGGTACTGACAGCAATAGTTGCCCAAAATTCATAGAAGGAACACCGAACGAATTAAGGAACTGCAAAACAGTTATTTAAAACTGGTACACATTAATTAACATGAAAAGGCGGTAGTTGCTAAGTGGAGCTGGAAAAATAGCAGCCTCAGAGAAATTACACGGCTCATATCCTGCTTTGGCTACGCTAGCGTAACTGGGAGTGTGAGAGTGTTTGTTATGTAATACATACAGACACATAGCCGTCTCAAATTTATTGGCGATACTATTATAATAGTTTGGCTATTGTTATTGTGGTTCTTCAAATAACCTTAACAAATCACAATAGTATTGTACAACGATAGGAAGGTACTGGCTTCTGTAACACAGGTTATCCTATCTCAGAAGTCAGGGCTACATTGATCTTTGTATTGGTGATTGTTACAAATAAACATTTTTTCATTTTTTTTCATATCCCCATCATTGAAAACCAAAATGATAGCTACGTTAATAAATACACATAAAGTTCTCTTAGATTTGCGCGAGCACTGCACATTATAACTAAAACAACTTTTACTGATTTAACTCGCGTGTAATTAGATTTTACATGATGTTACGAGGGCTATCCAGAAAGTAGATTACGTTTTGGAATAAAAAATAAACAAAGTATAGGAAACAAATTTTATTGTATACAGATGAAAGCCACACTCAAATACTACTTTTCTACCTAGTCACCATTCAAATTAAGGCATTTCTGGATAGCCCTCGTATTATTGCCTGACGTTTCGTAACATTTTTCAGCGTTCGTGGTCACGGGATGACTAAAGGTGTAGGTTGTCATGTTTTATGAAATAGTTAAATCTACCGTCACTTTAATTATTAATTTGGAGTGTTCCGTTTCACGCAAACGGAGCTTAATGTGTCATTAGGTCTTGCTGTGTGGTGGTTTGCTTGAGTTTTAATAATTTTAACTACTGGATCCAATAATAACAACATGTAAAATCTAATTACACGTGAGTTAAATCCGTAAAAGTTGTTTTATTTATAATACAGATAAAGATTACGCATTTTGCCAATGTCAAGTGAAAATATTATCAAAAGTATAAATTTTACGAGTTTTCTTCTGAATTCTTGTTGTACCTAATCAACAAGAATTCGGAAGAAAACTCTTATATTATATTCTTATATATTATCAAGATTATGCTAAAATCATGTTTTCTTATGTTAGCAGACCTGACAAAGATTGTCCTGTTAAACTTTTTTAATACGAACGGATCAAATAGAGAAACCATTCTCGAATCCACGTAAACAGACTCAAAAAGTTACATCAAAATTAGACCGACCAACCGTCTAGGAGTTCAGTGACATAGTACAGAGCAGCAATTTCTCCTACCTACCTAACTAACTCGAATTTAAGTATTTAATCAAAATAGATTTTGCCAATTACCATTAAATGATCAAACCCTACTGCCGGACGAAAAATAAAAATTATTTTGAAATAATTATTATAGCTGTAGAAAAGTAAAAACTATGCAACAAACTCCCACCTCCCACAGCTTGTAATTGGGTGATATGTGTCAAATTCTGTGTCTTATTTAATACTAGCACCTGCCCCTGCTTCGCACGGAATTTCTCGGCTTTTCTCTACTATAATATACATGAAATGAAAAAGCTCTTTATTTAAATGGATTTTTCTATGTACTTTTAAATCGTCAAAACCACATGTATTATAACATTCCTCTAAAAGCACTCTGTCTATAGCTGAAAACCGTTGCGCAGTTTAAAAGTTCTAAGGGCACATACAGAAAGAGCAACTTCATTTTATACTATGTTTAAGTAGACGTAATTATAAGGCTTGTATTAACGTTATTAGTTAAAAATGATTCCACCTGAGAATGAAAACGTTACTTCCCTAATTTATCGCCTTTAATAATAAATGCTTAGAGCGTGTTGAAGAGGCCCTTATAATTTACTAAGTATCGTGAAATTTGCTTTGTTATGATTTAAGTAGGTAGTATCTAATTTTGCGTTAACTGTACTATTCCACTCATCCGAATATCCAAACTCATTACGATCTTTACCTATATATACATATAAAAATAATATCGACGTAATGATTTAACAAAACAAAAAAAGCAACCTTATGCCAAGTTATTATCTTCTAACCTTTGTATAATTATTCCTTACATGCTTCGTTTAACAGTATTTTCTTGTGTAAACGCGAGCCATCTTCGGCGCCCTTTATTTTTGAAGTTGAATGGACTCGTTAGCTTTGGACAAGCCACTCCAAATATGGCGGATCTTAATTATAATAAATGTTTGGTTCTTCAAATACGACGACGTTTCCTCTAAATGGTTCGAGACACGCTTCTGTCATGTAAGGTAGAGTCGCTGTTTTTATTTGAAACATTTACATTGCAAGTGACGTAACCAGCTCCAATGATCAATGGACTTGGACACTAGAAGATTTAAAACAGAGACAAAAAACGGAAACTTTCATGGGCAAAGATATAATAATGATGAAATAATGAATCGTACTGCAGGGATGACACAGCAGGTAGTTTGAAATTGGAGATGTTATTAGGAACTTAGAACCTTCCGGTTCCAGCAGGTCCCAACTCCTATCATCTACTTACTACCCAAACAACAATACCTCGGTAACTATTGCACCAACCAAAGTAACCAACTTACAGTTGTGGTACTGTCGGTGAGTAAATCCATGATGCAGAAAATTGGTTCAGATTCGCAGCAAATGATTCTGGTGTCACAAGCGTCTACGCTGACCGCTTACCGACAGGCACTGCATGTTTGCTTGCAACTTTAGCGGTACAAAAAAGATATACCAATAATATCAGAACTACTTTTTCTTAATTAATGGCTTTCGCGAAATTACGCATTTAGCCAATGTCAAGTGAAAAATGATCTAGTTAGAGTAAAATGTAAAATTGTACGATAGATTGAGTTAAAAACGTAGTTTCTCAACACAAGAACTCGGGAGAAACACAACCAGAACCAGAGCCGAAAAGCTCTAAAATGACTGCTTTTAATTTGAACATAGTTTCTCAATTTAACAAAATGGAATTTAGTGTCTGGTGGCGATTTAATTTAAAAGTTCTTAAAATAGCATAGTCAAAAAAAATAGTTCGTAAATACCGATTTCTTTTTACTCATACAGTTACGAGACTATAGAAACTTGTAACACCACTCCTGAAGTTTGAAACGGAGATCTTTTACTTCGTATCATAAAAGTTGTATTATTCTGTGTTAAAACCTAAGAATAGCCCGACTATAATGGAATGTTTTATGTTATAATTCATCTTCCATAAATTGAAAGTTCCTACAATGGAAAGCGGGTAGAACTGAGAGCTCTCAGCGTAGTAAAAGCTTTGATGCATCACACAACTTACGTAAATATAGAAAGCAAAGAAGAGGTATACCTGCATACAGGATGAAATTAAAACAATATAATTTAACGTGAAAAATGCACTGAAAAATTCATGCATTTTTCTAGTATTATATTTACGCGTTTGTAAACGCAAAAATAAAATTATTCCATAATTTAACGTATTGAACTCGCGTATAATATGGGTTGCACATTTTGTTATTTTCCCGTATCCAGTAATTAATTAAAATTATTAAAACTCAAGCACACCACCACAAAGCAAGACCAAGTGACACAGTGAGCTCCGTTTCTGTAAATCGGGAACACTCAAAATTAATAATTAAAGTGGCGGTGGATTACACTTTTTCTTCGAATATGACAGCCTTTACATCTTTTTTTAATCTTCCCGTGACGCCCCGAAATGTCGGGCAATAAGAACAAAATGTAAACCCTACACGCGAGTTAAATCAATAAAAGTGGTTTGTTTATTTTAAATAAATTCGTAGGTGTTGGGATTTGAAACCATGCGCGACAGTATTAACACTTAAATATTATTATCATTCTTCAATTTGATAAATGTAAAGTCTAATTTTAAAAGAATGCCAGTTTTTTGCCAGTCATTCTGTATACACTTCTAAATATTAGGGGTTTAAGTATGAAATTGCCGTTTTCTATGGAGAATTTAACGAAAATTCCTTTTTCCATATAAATGTATTTGCGATTTTCTAAGGAACCACAAATCTAAATTTTGTGTAATTTTGTGGATATATTTAGACAACATTAAGCTATACGATACATAGACAAAAATTTTGTGAATTGATATCTGTAAAAAAATATTCATATTTTTATAACGGAGACGGGCAACTCTTAGGACGAGCTGTTTTTGAAGATGTATGTATGTATGTGCCTAATGAAAAAAATAAAAATAAGAATAAAATTTTATACATAAATATAATTCCTTGTAATGAAGTTTAAAATAAAAAAAGAATAATGGACATAGCTATTGTATTAAAGGAATTATACACTAATGAATAATGAGGAAAAAATCGGCAATTTCATTCTTTAACCCCTATTATTATAATGACATAGGAAGTTATTCCATATTTTTATTACTTTCCCTATACATTATTAGAAATAAGATCGTAAACATGCTGTATACGAAGTACGGAGTGCCCGTAACAAGGTACGCAAACTTAACGTAAGTACGAGTAGGTATGAAAGAACCTCTGAGCCATTGTAGCGGTCCTGGAAGCCGGATGTTTGTAAAGTGGTCATTATTTTCACAATTACCGGACAAGGAAACATGGTAAGAGTATATTGGTAACTTCGTGTTCGACGGTAATGTGGAAAACACTACAGGATTATTTTTAACCTATATACCGGTTTATTTATACATAACAACAGAGAAGATATGATGAAGATGCAAATTAATAAATGATACCAATAAATATGTTTTGATCTGATTAAGGTCGTGGTCACGCCTTGATGTGGGCAGCATATGACCGGTCGTTGTGGCGTTCTTTGGGGGAGACCTATGTTCAGAGACGTCTGAAATAATGATGATGATGATGACTAGAGCATCGCGTGGTAGATTTACGATCATGGATGATTTAGATTTAGGCATTTGTACATTGCGGAAATTGGTTGGAAACGACAGATATCCCATAAACCGACTAATAAGAATTACTTCCCATGGAAATATGTATTTGCACATCTATCTAGTCTTAATGAGATAAGAGTTTTGATGAGAGTCTATAAGAGTTCTAAAAATTTAATATGTCAAGTCAAATTTATTGTTCGCTACGTTTAGGAATGTCTCACATCTTGATCCAGCGACACGTCGCGCGTAGGTGTCTACGGGTCCCTGGAATGTTTTGTGACCCACATCCTGAATTTGAAGGTAACTAGGGTTTGTTCACATGAGACACGCTTAGCGATATGGGTTTGATTCGGTATCTTTTCCTAATGTTAAAGTGGGACATAAGGCACAACAGACTTAAGCAACTTGCTGCGGCCCTCCATCTTATAGTAAATACAAATAATATTCTACATGCTTCGTAGGTTTAAGGGGTTCCGCCGTACTCCTTGGAATATTCCATTAGTCACATAATTCCCGTAGTCAAGTAATCGCCACATTTTTCTCCTCGGGGTGGGTGATAGTGTGAGGGTTGACAGCCGTTAGCGCTTTTACATACGAGCGGCAAGTTGCCAGCGGCAGAGTTTACAGCAGCCGCTGACTCGCTGATGGCTGCAATTGCCTCTGCCGTTGGCAATATGCCCCTGGTGTATAAAAGTAGCAAGGAAAGGATCGGCTCAAGACCTCAATAGGCCCGACCCTTTTGTAGGATTATCTAGAAGTACCATAAAAATGGCACTAAAAGAGTATTGTCAAAAGAGGCACCTCAGGGAATGGTTGCCCACTCCACGACTGACACACTCAAAGAAATTTTTAGGATCCTCACACACAGGCTACCTTAAAAGAATAGGAAGAATCAGTAGGACCCAAATCCGCTGCCTCACAGGTGCTCTCACTGGCCACTTTGCCACTTAAAGACAATAGGCAAAGCTGAAGACCCCATCTGCAGAATGTGTGGCGAGGAGGAAGAAAGCATAGAGCACATACTATGTTACTGCGGTGCACTAGCCAACAGGCGATTAAAGGTCCTTGGTCTAGGTTACCCTAAACCAGAGGACTTTATAGACCGTATTCCCGCCAACGATTTTGGCGGGGATGGGTGATAAGGAAAGGGAAGCACAAAAGATCCCCAGGGGTCGAAGTGCTCTGAGACACAGCCTCAGCGCCTGGCATAAGAATACAATAGAATAAGAGCGCTTAGGGGTATGGGTTTCTCGAAATCCTCTTCAACCTTAATATAGTCGTTATTGCCTGACGAGTGGTTGTCGTTGGGAATGCTGTTATGGGTTCCTTTCAGCAATGGTCTGTCATTAAAAAAAACTTATTTATTTAATTAAATGAATAAATTGTCTACACGGGGTTCAGAAATTATAGGGGGAAGTCCTGTTCGTGTCCGGGAAGGTCACTGGATAGGTCGATTAGTGTAATAATAACTAGAAAGCCCAGTCTTGTGGTGGTCTTTGGGTTGTTGTTAAACTCACCAACTTGATCTGCTTGTATAGTGTTTCAATTACACCGAACATACCTGGAAGAACATAAATAACTGTTATTCACAGTCCAAAACTACGCTAATTTGAAATATATTTGTCTGTGTATTTGGACACACAAACAAACACATTTCAAAGTCAAAGACAAATCATTTATTTGCAAATGTGGGCAGGTACTTTTTCTTGCCACTAATATTTTCATATAATAATAATAATAATAATAATCATTTATTTCGGGCAAAACCCATAAAGTGTTAGTAACAATGATAATCTTAAAATAGTGTATAGTGATAATCTTATAATATGATCAACTTTATATTAAAATAGTGAGAAAAAAACATTTATGCCACACCTCAGAAAGTGGCATTTTCCGCCCGCTACGTGTACGGAAAATCCAGGGGTGACATAAACTTTTGAACTTACCTCGGGCGGTAAAAAAGAAAGCCTCAGATCGCATATTATGAAATGAAACAAAATAGTTCTTTACTTAAATGGACAATAGTCAAATACCTGTGATCTGTGACAGTTGTTCTTTATTTTACCGCCCTAGTCAATAAATGTACTATTTTGTATGTATTACACAATGGTATTAAAGACTATATGATTTTCTCGATGTAACGCTCATCAAGGTTGCTTACTTCATTTAGATCTGAGTGGAATGAGAACATTTTTCGCAAGCTTCTTGTTGTTTACTATTATCATAATTATATTCCGATCGGCGATCGGCCGAGCAAACTCTCCCGAGCATTACCGGAAAACGTTAAATCGGTCGGGATCCGATTAGCTGGCAAGTGGGCGTCAATGGTCGATTGCTACCGGTGGTTACCGGTACTCGTATTACAGGTACGAGTAGTAGGGCTGGCAACAAGATGCATACGAAGACTGCAAAATATACATAGTATGTATATCTGATTTCAACGGGAGGTTTGAGGTCGATGGCGTTTTGACGCGTTCTTCGTGTACAAAGTTCAGGTGTACTCGCACCAATACAGAGATTGGCCTTAGATGGGCGTTGAAGAGAATGGACAGGGGCGCTTTGATAGAGGCCTCGCTTGTTCGTCACCAAGACCAGAAAACGCGAGCATCACTCACGTATATCTGCGACGCGGCCATGACAAGGGTCAGGACTTTGCCGTTTCGTCGATAAGTGTATTGGTAGACGGCAGATTGCTAATCTCAGAGCGACCGACGCAGAAAATCTAAGCTACTTGTATGTCTGACCGAATTTTTTTAACTCGATTTTTCTCCGTTCTTCGGAAGGCACGTTGAGTTCTGGTCCCGGGTGCTGCCGAAAGATAGAAATCGTATACAACTCACGTCAGAGGACAGAAATGGAGACTTGTAAAACACTAGGCTAACCTGTACGGTGAGCATCAGAAGTGGATTTAACTGTTTAGTACCTTGACATAATAATCACACATAAATAATGGTGGCAATTATTACTGCACCAGCGCTGGCGTTGATATGACATGGTATTAATGTGTTAATCTATTTATGATGCTGACTGTACCAGGTTCTCGACTCGAAGAAGAACAAGATTTCACCAGATAAATCCCATACCAATAATAATTGCCGTACCAATGGTATCACTTTCGTTTTTAGGCGCCTCCTTAATCTAATAGCCCACCATGTAGAGGTTCCCAGAGGTTACAAATTTGTTCTCAGCCTGGTTGGTAGTAAGACTTGTTTTAAGACCACCTAGCTAGCACCAACGCCAACTTATCGAAATCTGTTCCCATGATACCATCTTTTAGCAGAAACCGTAGCCTATAGCCGCTTGCACCGCTGGCATGACCCTAGTCCCCTTTCCTACCCCGTGGGGCTCTGGTGATCTTACTCACCAACAGAAACACACCACAACAAAAATGTATTGTTATTTCACTGTGGTCTTCTGTAAGGTGGAGGTACTACTCTAGTTCGGGCTGCTCCAATTCCGAGCGATCAGTCTGCTGCACCCTGCCTTGATTAAAACCTAATGATATTAACATCATTCTTGTGTTCCAGCAGTTAATGACAAGGTAACTCAGTCCCAGGAGGGTCCCATTGGTATCCACCTTATCACACACGGTCAGCATCAGAAGTAGACACTTTAGTACCGTATAATAGCAACGCCAGGGTTTGTGCAGTAATAGTAACTATCATTTGTTTGTTTGGTTGAACGCGCTAATCTCAGGAACTACTGATTCAAATTGTAAAATATTTTTTGTGGTGGATAGTCCATTTATAAAGGAAGGCTATAAGCTATATTTGTAAAAAAAACTCTTGCGGACAAAGTCGCGGGCGGAGCGCTAAGATGAAGATCTATATCATTTTCAAAACTCCTTTTTGAAGTTAGTTAAAAAGCACAGCCCTGCCTTTATTCCGGATGGTTGTCCCATTTCGCCGGATTGGCGACTTCATTTGCAGATTAATTGCGAGTTGGATGAGCGCATTGTCCGGCGGACTTCGAAATGCTCCTGACAACCTATCAGATGACATTCCTAGTCCTCGTGTGACTACTATGCATCGCCATACGTCCCTTAGGCCATTTCAAGTAACTATGAAGACCCTTTACCTATTTATCCTCACACATCGGAAGTTCCGAACCGATAAACATGTTTCAGAAGAAATTCCCTTCCACGTACTTATGTTGTGGGGTTTATTCCACAACCTAAGTATGTGGAACGGAATTCCAGCGTGTTGATATTTTCCTCAAGACTAGCTAGGTACAACATGGGTTTCTTCAGGAAAGGCGCGACAAAGTTTTACAAAGTCGACAACGCACAGAAGCTCCAGGAGCATCTTGCAATCCATAAACTACGGTGACATTTAATCGTCAGGAGAAACCGTTTGTTTGCTTACCTCCAATGTATTTTAAAAATACCCCTACCTCTGCATACTATTTTGGTAGATTACCCTAATTATAGGGTAATAAAGGCAGATCCACCAAAATAGTATGCAGTCAAAGGAAACTTACCAAAAGATGATACCTATCGAGAAAATTATAAAAAGAAATCCCAGGTGTATAACTATTGGTTTTTCTCTCTGTACGAGTCGATGAATGAGACAAGAGACACTCGTATTCTGTCGCTTCAAATAAAACTAAATGTATTAAATTTTCGTTACCAAATGTCAAGCAGGTCGGTACAAATATTAAAATTAACGAGGAAATTATACAATGTGTTGACTCAACAGTATTTTTAGGAATAACGTTAGATTCACGTCTACAATGGAATCCTCATATTACTACCCTATCAGGAAGACTTAGCTCTGCTGCTTTTGCTGTTAAAAAGATTAGATTACTGTCTGATGTTGAGACGGCAAGACTTGTATATTTCAGTTACTTCCATAGTGTTATGTCATATGGTATATTGCTGTGGGGATCAGCAGCTGATATTCAAGACATTTTTGTATTACAAAAGAGAGCCGTACGCGCCATTTATAAACTAAGACCTCGTGACTCGCTTAGAGAGTTATTTAAAGAAATCAATATATTGACGGTTGCTTCCCAATATATATATGACAACATTATGTATGTTCATAAAAATTTACATACATTTTTGAAGAAAAGTGATTATCACAATTTAAACACAAGATATAGAAATAAACTTTCTGTACCAAGTTTCAGACTTCATAAAACTAGTCACTCATTCATGGGGAAATGTATACAAATATATAATAAACTCCCACATCATGTAACTGAACTTCCGTCACATAAATTTAAGCTTCACATTAAACAAATTTTAATGAAGAAAGCGTATTATAAAGTTCAGGAATATATAGACGACAAAGATGTGTGGACACATCCAAATGTGCTCGATTCTCCATTTTAATCTAGTGAGATATCAATGTGCAAAATTTCAATTCTCTAATTGACAATATTGTAAGGAAAGATGTCTTAAATCACATTTTTTATATATATTTATTTATTGTAAGTTTAATTATAAGTCTTTATTTTATTAGATTATTATGATTAATTATTAAAGACTTGACAATGTGAATTATGACTCTTTCCAAATCAATACTATGAAAACTGTAAAGGGAGGATAAAACTTGTTGAGTTTCTTGCCGGTTCTTCTCAGAACAAGGCCTCCTGGTAGACTCTCGAACCGATGGCATCAAAATTTACTTTCATAAGTGTACAAATTGTACCTAAATGAATAAAGAAATTTTGACTTTGACTTTGATGAAGAAGTATACCGTGAAACACCAACATACAACTAAGGTATAAACTGGCGGAAATTCTTTCACGTTTATATTAATGTTAAAGGTACGACTAAAAAATCATGGTCGTCACCAATTAAGTAAGATGTATCGTAAGCAATTCGTCGAGCTGATTTTCATATCAAGCGTGTAAGCAGCTTATATTTATCTCCATTTGCTTGTAAGCTAGGGACTCAACAGCGAAAAGAAAAATATAGTAGGAACATCTACTTTGAGATTAGTGCCATGTTTGACAACAGTATGGTTGTCTTAAGCTAAGCTAACATCAGAGTTGTCTTCTAATCTAATCAAGGCCTGGAGTTCATAATTGTAAACAAAAAAATAAACGCAAAATGCCTCGTTGTGACAAATAGATATTTCTGAGTACGCAATGTTACATTGTAATTCGTCAAAGTAACTGTATATAGAAGGCGTTAATGGTTCAAAACCTCCTGACACTCTTGCTTACCTGAAAGTGCTTATAAGGCAAAATTAAAGCCATAAATACGATTATTGTCAACTGTTAACTTTGCAAACGAAACGACACAGCATAACTCGTATGTCCCACTTTATCTACGCGATATCTTCATGCAAGGACGAGCGTTATCTCGTGTGCCCCACGCCTAGCATCAGCAATATATCCTTAGGAACCCCTTTCCCGGTTCGTAGCTGAATTGAGACAAACCGACGGGGATATTATGATTTGTAGAGCTCGCCGTCAGATAGCGAACAGGCTCTGTTTGTCGTCGTCTCGTAAATCAGGACGAGATGGGACTCGTTTTGAAGTAATTTGACGCTTCTTTTAGCACGAGCATATTATGGAATAGGGGAGACGGTATGCCTTTTTGTTTATTTAAGATGACAATATACTTATGGCACCGAGAGGAAAATCTCGGAAATAAGGTATTTGAATACAAGGGTAAAAAATAACCGTACGTTTGTTTGAATTAAGGGGGCATGAAATCAAAGTAAAATGACAACAACTAATAACCAACGTAATATAATAAAACAAACACGCAGAGAAAACGGGAACGGAAACATTTCAATACTTCTGCAGCAGTCAAATGGTCTGAAGTAATAAATATTAACATAAAGATTATATTAGCAATAATTATAGCTTCAAATACCGTAGGTACGTTTTGTTTCGCACAATTTTCTATTTATAAACTCTACTCACAAAAGAGACTCTTAGTTCTTAACTGAGACTAGTTTATAGAACAAACAGTGCGTACCGTGGGAAATTTAGCCTTATGACTGAGGTCAATAGTTGTACTTCTCTTATCAAATTACATTTTTACAGCGCCTGAAAGGTACTGCTTAGAGCAGGACCGAGTGAGGATAAGCTGGCCTAGTATTTGTATAAAATACTTTACACAGCGATTCGAGCTTATACTTCCTACAACTTCTAGACAACTAAGATAAAAAAAACTAATTCGTAAAGCTCAGTTGGAAAAGTGTTGGCTCGGGGATCGAAAACTCGCAAGTTCAAATGCCGTCCCATTACCACAATTTCTAAATATTTTGTTTCTAAGTTTAATAAAATTTAATTTAGTGTATTTTCTAAACCAACCAAATACTTAAATCGGGCTAAGTTGGGAGTGCAAAAATGCCGTGGGGTCGAATCCTGTCCCATTATAACGAATTAACGACAGTTTTTCTGTTTTATAAAAAAAAATAGGTATGTTTTCTCAACATTTTAAAAAACATGAACAACATAATAAGATAAGATATATATTGTACCTCTCAGTCCATTTTTCTCAAATTGTACAAACGGGAACACTAATTCTTAGAACAAACATTTACGTTAGAAATGAAGTTTAGCTAACTCGCAGCCAAGTTGTAGCTAAGTATGATTAGTAGCTGTATATTTACTGTAACTAGCGCGAGCGTTTAATTGAAGCTAATAACAGATTAACACGAGGTTTGAGCATTGTGTGAGCACAATGGTGCAGTATTTGTAATGTACCCTTAAGGAACAATGGCCAATGAAAATTGGGCTTTTAACGAACACACACAAAACCTACTTGCAAGCAAGAAGTCAGAAATGAAATGTAACAATCAGTAATTTAACTAGGACTTCGACAATTTTAAAGTACTCCTCACATGCTGTCAGTCAAGCAAAAGAGACTGGAAGAACAACTTGCAGTTTGTCAAGGCAAGAGTGGCTGTACGGCGCTTACTTCCGCGCGACTCCTCTTTTGGTTACCATCAGGTAGGCTACATTTCATAGGTAGGTCAGGTAGGACCAACCCGCACTTGGCCAGCGTGGTTGACTAAGGCCTAATCGCCCCTAATGTGGGGTAGGCTCGAGCCCCTCGGTGGGGACATTAATGAGCTGTTGATGATGATGAGGCTACATTTGTTGTTTATAAAAGAATATACTATAAATAAGATGAATATACTATTAAGTTTTAAAACATGACTCAGTTGACCCTAGAGTACAGAACGAAGTGTCTTCGCGAAGATGCTGGTTTCCGCGAATATTGCGACGAGGCTGCTGTAGTCATATGGAACCGACGAAAAAATAATTTACATATTTGTGTAAGCGTATTCAGTAGCACGTATGTAACAATATTTAATACTGCCTGGTAACAATAGGAGGTATTTAGGTCGTCACGTATGAGGAATCGTAACCGGCAGTAACCCGCGACCTGTTACGGTCAGTTTGTACCTTATCGTGGCACAATCAACCGAGCGAGCAATCCAGCAATAACTAATATTAATAGAAAAGTAATCAAAATCCAGACTCGAAGTATGTATTATACAGTCTTTCTTATTTCTGCTGTGAATCAGTTCGCTGTGTTTCGGATTGAAGGGGAAGGTAGCCAGTGTAATTACTGGGCATGGAGGGATTGGAGGGCATATCAACTTGGTGCCCAGGATGGCAAACGCACTTGCGGTGTTAAGTGATTTACACTTAATATTGCAAGCGTCTATAGGCGGCGGTGACCACTTAACATCAGGTGGGCCGCAAGCTTGTTTGCCATCTCGTAACATAAAAAAAAGTATGTGATATTTTAACAGCTTTACTTTAACCATGGTGGACCCTGGTTCGATTACCAGAGAGATATAATGTCAGTTTGTATGGTGGTACAGCTGGTTTTTGACCCGCCTAGCTACTGAAACTCTTCTTTCATAGGTATCCATGTACGTCAGGTCAGTCACTTGACAAAATTATCAAGGGTATTTCGTTAGTTGACACCACGAGCTATTGACAATTGCAGAAGGACATCATTTTGAATTGGCAAATAGGAACCATTGGTGTCAACAGCGAATAACAATTGTGGTCTTCGTTGATTGACACCGTGTTACCAAATGGTGAAGATTTTTTTTGCTCCAAGTACTAGGATCTCATGCGATCCTCTTATTCATTGTCGATGTCCATCATTGTCACCAACGAAGAACCATTGGTGTCAAACGGCGAGGTCGAAGTCAAGAAGGGGAGCGAGTGAAATTTGTGCGAATAACTCCATAGTGTCAATCTCATGGTGACAACCCACGAAATACCCAACATAAAAAAACGATCAGTAGAAGAGATCCTATAAAATATCTTTATTGGCCACTTTGGTGTTATAGAATTTAATTCTAGATAGTAAATATCAGTTCCTTCCTGCTGTTAATAATGCAATTAAATGATCAGTTTTACATGCCTCAACGATGGCGCTAAACAAGATTACACGCCGCGTGATGCCTTAGTCTATGGATGGAGAGATAAAGCGTGCTATTCGCAAGATTCCCACCCTGACCGTAACTCTTTCCCAAGGAGCTCATCAAAACTTAGGTACTCGTTCATAGAAAACTACAAATAAAACCAAAACTACAAATATACAAAGAAAAGAGGCAATGCTATTTAACTACGGTCTTTAGAGATTTACATTCCGAGAATATATTGGGACATATTGCGAAAAAGACGAACAGAAACCTAATTTATCCTTCCCTTCCACAACGCCAGTTAAATTTTAATTTACTTGAAGAAATCACCCTTACGTACATGCAAGTACAGTTTAACACACATCAACGGTAACGCTTGGGAGATAACATTTGCTTTATGTAAACGTGTTAAGGGTGCTTTTGCGTCCGTCGCTGAGTTCACAAGTCCCTGAAGAGCGTAAATTAAAACGAGTTCTTCTCATTCACGTTTACAAGCCGGAAGAGCGTGACATCGACCCAGTTGTTTGTTAATGAAGGTCTGGCTGGTGCTCGGGTAATAAGTCCACATAAATACTTCGCCATTAGGTATATACTAATCCTTCAAGTATCAAACTTGATTGATAGTACCTTATTGCTTACATCACTTCAACATATTTTTATTATTAAAAAACTGACAAAAACTACTACGTCTCAAGAAAAAACGAGAAGTTAAATCCACGAGCGAGCCAATTCATGATTAATTAAGTATTGATATGAATAGTATTTCGTCAAATAAGTAAGGTACCTACTAACAAATGTCTTATAATCGATTATCCCCAAAAAATCATTACGTAGATCGTAAATACTTACTAATTTGGACGAGCTAACTAACAATGTCGCGTGCGAACTAAACATTTCTTTTTCTTAGGGCCTGTCCGCACAGCGATAAAACATTCGCGCGGAAATAATCCCGCACCGTATCGCGTTCAATTTGCATCAAACCACAGATTTTAATTTTAAACATTATAATAACTTATTATTTTCCTTTATATCTTCTATTTATACTATTTGTAATTCTGAGAAGGCAGTTGTAAAATTTAAGAATTCCTCTTCTAGCAACTAATGTTCAACAAGTCACTACTACTTTATGGAGTTAGGAATAAAGGAACGACAACTAGGTAACTATCTCAATATGTCAGAGTCCATTAAAACAGAGAACCTTTTTATTTTGTCAGATGTACCATGGAAATTATTACAATTGGCAACAACAGAGGTGGTATCAAAAGTAACCGCTTAAAACGTGACAATAGGTATTGATATAACATTGTTCGACTTAACCATATGTTTTTATTTTAACAAAATCACAGCAAGCCTGATTCATCCTTAGAGGGGTTGGTCGTTTATTAAACACGATTAAGTAGTAAAAAAAACATGCTACATTCGATATTCAGCGAGCGTCCGTACCTTTCAGGGTCTCTATAAGGTTGAACTGTGTGCTGTGAGGTTGACAATAAGTGCTATTTTGCAATTATCATTTGCTTGTTGTTCATTCAGGCATGTCTGATTAAAATCTCTACTCTCTCTACATTCATTCTTTGAGTATTGTTCTGTGTCGATTAATGTTTTGTTTACCGATTAAAGATGTTATTTTACCTATAATTATTTATAATCATACATATTTATTAATTTAAATGAAACAAACAAGTAAGTAATTATAAGCGCAGAATGAATAATCATCACCATCTGTCTGCTGTTTTACCAATTTTTGAAATGTGTGAAAAATGTAACGCAATTTAATAGATAAGAAAAAAACTCTGTAATGATCAGATGCCGAGACGGAACTCGACCCGACCTTTTAAAATCTAAGCAACTCCTCTTCCAATTGAACTACACATGACAAGACTGAGAGTTCAGACGAATTTATTAAAGTCTTTTCGTTTATGATTACGTCACAATATGACTCTAAAATTTATCGTCACAATTTGACTTTCAAAATGTGACGTACGGCTAGTCATGATTAATTTAATTAGATATTTGTTTCAGTACAAAATTAAGCTTGTGATGATGATGAATTTATAACAATTTGCCTCACTGTGCTTAAACGGATTTTCCCTTTAAAAGGAGGTTTATTAAAAAAGATGCTTAGGACTAGGACCTCCTAAGAACATTCATAGAAAAATAAACACTTGTTTAGACAATAAAAGTGGATGACCTCTTTTGAAATCATAAGAAGAAAAATAAATATACAGCTTTAAAGTTACTATTACTTTATTGGTGGCAGTCCAAAGCTAATTGAAAAAGAGTGGGAAGCAAAGGCCAGAGCGAATCAGACCGCAGCCAACGTCCTAAAGTCTAGATCGATTTGGTCGACCGGAAAATCATCGCTGGACCGGTGAACGGGTACAAAAAGTTTAGAAAACCTGTTTTGTTGCCTATCTCTTCACTAGCAAATCCCGTGGCTGTGCTCTCTATTGTTGTGACAAAGGTATATTAGAAGCTTAGAATAATTAAATATTTTAAGTAACACCCGACAAAAAAAATCTCTTAAAATCAAACTTAAAAATCAAAACCCCTAAACCTTTTCAACTGTCGGGGGGCCGATAAGTAAATAAAATAAAACCAGATACGCATAAAAAGTTTATTGATAATGGTGCAGTATTGATCCTGGTCCTCCGACGCGGAAACGAGGTAGGTTCTTTTAATGAAGTTGTAAAGCCCAGTGATGCCCGTACTATTCTGTGAAGAAGTTACTACTCACTGAGTAGTAACTTCTTCACAGAATAGTACGGCAGACCACCGTGCCATTGTCAAACACTTCAGCAGTGCAAGCATGAAATTATTGATGGATATTCAGGTATCGAGCGACAAACGCATCTGCCCTTTTCTCTCTTTAAGACATAGATATAGGGAACAGTAATTATTAAATATGGTTTTTGACTCGTGGTCCCACTAATCTTCAACACTAGTACTCGTGGGCCCACTGCCTAGTGGGACCACCAGTCATAGAATAAAGTAGGGTTCGTGGTCCCGGGTACCACGTCCGGAAGCCTCCTCTTGGCGGACCCTGGTAACGTGGTGGGGAAACTTTCTCGGCAGGTGTGTGGCTTTTGATGCCAAGTGTGTCTCCTTGGCATTTGAAGTCACATGCCATCGTCGAGTTGTTTTGTTTTCCCACCACGGCTAGTTCCGGACTGCCCTCTTCAGGGCCAGGACCGCGCGCGAAATCCCCCGGGTGCGGTCCGATGGCTGCTCCCGGTGTCCTCGTCACGAGGATGCGCCAGACGAGCAGCCGTCGGTGGAGGAGTGGCTGCTGGACACCAATTGGTGCAATTATATGTACTTATTTGGTATGCGGTGAGAAATAAACGATTATTATAATCTTAAATTTCGTTTATATGATTTTTGTCAAATTTTGTCGAGATATTCGTCCTCAGGACAGTTTTAAGAGGATAATCATATTCTCATTGTTTATTTTTAGAATTAATTTTAGGAAATAAACTGTAAAATACAAACTAGAAATTATGATTCATTTCATTTTATCTACGATACTATAACGACATCGTCATCGGTCAATTACCATAAACGTTAGAGTCACCGACCGCGTGTATGCCATTTTAGCAACGATAAGATACGCCATAAAATAGCAGCTAGCACTTATCAAACAGTTTAGTTCTTAGAGGAGCACAATACCTACTTAAATTACACTGAAACAATAAGAAGACAAGCTACCCATTAGTCGAGATGTTAAGAATTGACCTTTCAACAAAACGCCTTCAAACATGCTCCTTTACAATATGTACTAGCGGTCGCCCGTGGATGCCACGAATGCACACGTTAAAAGTCTTTCCCAGGGTCTTAAACTATATCCATGCCAAATTTCATCAGAATCGGTTCAGTGGTTTAGGTGTGACAGCGTAACAAACAAACAAACTCAGTTTCGCATATAAGTAACATAATATTAGTTAGGATAACAAAAATTTGCAATTTTGAATTCTATGTCAGCATGAGTGCTCGCTTGTTATACGTTTACCAAACACTGTGTGTGTTACAAATACATTGAAAATAAAAGGCAAGTTTGCCAAAATGTGTAAAACTAAAACAAGAGAAGTTATAACGTAATTTATCATGTTACTTCCCACACTCTAATCAGTTTAATTACACATCCAAAAAAATATACTTAGTGAATCGTCATTTAATAGTTTCAAGATTTTTTTAATTGAACAACATTTGGTAAACGTGTCTACCTATCTGACAAATTTATTTTTAATATCTGTATGATTATTAAAAGGTGCGGCGCAATTTAATCCCAACAAAGTACCCGCAGTAGAATAATTCAATATACGCTGAGTCGGGCCTCTATACTACAATACATTCAAAATCCATTATACTTCTTTTGTACTGTATGTACTGGATAAAATATTATTCTATTCAGTAAGCACTCCATTCTTACAGACCGATTCACGTTATTAAAATTTATTTCAACCGTCTGAACGTTCTAGATCGCCACTAAACTAACTGTAACACAGATTTTAGAAATGATGCTTTCCAAATTTCATGTCAAAAAATTATCAAATTCATCTGTATTTGTGACCCAGTGCGCTTCGCGGAATCGACCCGGTTACCCGGCCGGAGCAGAGCCGGTCGTCCACGTAACGGTTTATCAGCGACCGTCGCAAGTTACGAGAGAGATGCGATATTAATTTCTAGATAAAACTTGTTGAGTTTCTTGCCGGTTGTTCTCAGAATACAAGGGCTCCTGGAGACTCGTAAACCGCTGGCATCTTTGACTTTCATAAGTGTACAAATTGTATCTAAATGGATATAAAGAAATTTTGACTTGAGTTGACTTTGAGAGAGTCCAATTATACTGCCCTTTATTTATTGAACCACCTACGAGGTCATGATTTTCCGACTGGACGTTGATCTCCAAAGAAGTAAATTGCTCAATTTGGTTGATGGTAAGGCTTATATTATGACCGACCGGCTAGCTATCACCAGTTTAACAAGGTCTGTCGCTATAACGACAGTGTTAGCAAATACTGTGTTCCTACTGTGTGATTGAGGTTATCGAGAGAAGCTTATCTTGTACATTCGGTCTTTCATCGCTTACGATCAGGTTAGATGTAGGCTAAGAGCTTCTATCACAGGTTAATCATCATCATCAGTCGAGATACGTCCACTTTTGGACATAGGTCTCCCCAAGGATGTCCAACCCGAAAGTCCTGCGCTGACCGCATCGAACGGCTTGCAGCAACCTTTACCAAATCATCGGTCCACTTTGTAGGGGGCCTACTAACGCTGCGTCTCCCGGTACATATGAATGAATAAAATAATAGCTGCACCACGTACATGGCAATTAAAGCCGCCCTTACCTGTGCCTACCCTGTTAAGTATTTAATGAATCTACCTAGACTCTTTCTACAAAAAACTTAAACTCGAGTTACATACGCCGGTGTATTCATCACGAACACATACTGCACTAGCATCACCACATCATGTAAATTAGACTAACAACTCATTTGGCTCGCATATTAAAAAGTGAAATCACACTCTCTTTCGTGACTTGCACCAAACGCAACGCTGTAACGGTTCAGCGCACGCGCAGCGACGCCATCGTGATTCATTTCGTACACGCCTTCTCTTTCCGTTGTATTAGTTTGGTTTATGTGCGAGAGGGACAAAAGAACAATTGTCATTGAAAAGTCTGGGAGACATTTAGTCTGTAATGACCAAGAGAGATAATACGATAATGGAGCGTGTAAGTTGTTTAATGAAATGATACACTGTTCTATACGTCAGATGTCTTCATAAGTCGGCAACTTGTTTGCTTCTGCAAAGGAAACGTCAGTTTTATGCTAGTCACTGATGCAATCAGTTTATTTAGTCATTATATATTGGTCTTGGGCCTACGCTGACGTTCAATGCAAGCAAGACTTGAGCAGGCGCAATTAACAGGAACGTCCCAAGTTGGAACAGTAAGCCAAAACGACTTCTCCGAGTTGGGACTTCCAAATAAGGGGAGTCTAGGCCTTACGTTACTGTAAGGGCTATTCTGGTTAATGCTGGTAAAACGTAAGTGTATACTAGGTGTAAAAGACATGAACAGTCAAACGAGAACCATGTATTCTATACATCAAAATAAGACATATTTCAAAAAAAATATTGCTGGGAAATGATTTTTATTTTTTGGTGTTAAAAAAAATTGCAAATTGTACCGCTCAATGTAAAGGGCTCAACTCACACGCAACTCGCAAAATCGCGATAATATTGACAGACGGAGGCTCCGTTCGTTAGTGTCCGTGCCCATCGAGTAAGCTACATTGAACGCTAACGTTTTGAAGCCATTTTTTGTTATGAAATACTAAAAAAATTATAATGTTTCTTTGGACAATAATTAAGAAATAACGTATAGAATACGTTTTCATAAAAAAATTAAAAAAAAAAATTATGACTTTGACCTTCAATAAAATCGTAACTATCAATTTCCCAGGTATAGTCTATAGGAAGAAAAATGTTATGATGGTGAGCAGAATACATGGTTCTCGATTGACTGTTCATGTCTTTTACAACCTGTATATCCAGAAGTAGATAGCTGCTTACGGTGACCGCTTATCCTCATGCGGGACATAATATAACATTTTAACCGACTGCAAAAAAGGAAGAGGTTCTCAATTCGCATTCATCTTTTTTGGTGATCTTCTCCAACCCTCTAAAAAGACAATTAATGTTCAGGTTTAAAATACGTAGGGTGGCCAATATAGTGACACGCCTTATGATTATACCTTAACCTATGAATGTCTGCCGAAAGTGTGTTCTCGCAAGCTTTTAATCTTGTCTCTATGCACTCCACGCCATCCCAAGCCTGTCCACTGCTGGAAGTCGACCTCATGTTAAAAAGACAATACCACAAAAGGGTTATTTGAGTGGTTTGGCTGAGGTCTTCATAGAAATGGAAGTACTTCCCCAGTGCATTCACTTTAAAATCCATAAAAACATAGTTAGATATCCAATTTAAACAATTTAAAAAGCGTATTAACTGCCCCGTCAAATTACATTAACGTGCAAAATGTGGGTAACTGATGTTCGCATAAAACAGGTTAGTCGGTTAACTCAGCAATTTGCTGTTTATGTTAAATTAGCGGGTTAACTGACGTCTAGAGCTGTTGTTCCGAGGTAAACTGAATTTTAGCACAATATAACTTCGAGTACTGATGATAACGTAGCGTGGGCAGAACTAAGTTATATTCGCATGTCTTATTTAGAATTATTATTCAGGTGGGCAATTCTTACCTTTGCTTTCTTTACGTAAGTACATAATTAAAAACATACCAATTAAAAAGCAACGAAATGAAATAGTTCTAGAAACATCTATGAATCTACTTGCAACTTCCAGCTATTTCTAGAAAGGTCAGAAGTGCCTTCGAACTTACCCAAACATTGCATCGATCTCTAGAAAAGTCTAGAAATTTCTTTGAATTTACTCCAATATTGCATCGATTTCTAGAAAGGTCTAGATATTTCTTTGAATTGACCCAAACATTGGATCCATTTCCAGAAGGTTCTAGACATTTCTTAGCATTGCAGCATTGATACAATTCTATGAATTGATATCACCATAATTGCTAAATTCTAGAGATCGGTCTTAAATTTTCTTGGATTAACCTAAACATTCTAAACTAGTCAGTTTGAGAAAATAAGTACCTACCTTGTGTTTCTGTCACCGAGTGAGGTTTCCAGAGCTCCCTGGGGAAAAGGATAGGATCAGTGCCAGCATCTGGCAACACCTATTGCAAAATTTTATAAGATACAGTGACACTGCCGTCTAACAGTCCGAAAGCTTGTCGCTATGCCCATTATTTTTTAGTAAAAATATCTTATAATGGCACCATGGAATTATCAGAGATCTTTTTCGAATTGTCATCAAGATGTAATATTATAGTAAGCTGCTTACAAAGCCAGCTTAGTACTGCCTCCACGTGTTCTTGCAAAAACACAGAAATCTATTGTTTTCTCTATTTCCATTTCGTGTACTTTTTAACCGACTTCAAACAAAAAAAGGAGGAGGTTCTCTATTCGACTGTATGTTTTTTTTTTTTTTTTAACCGACTTCAAACAAAAAAAGGAGGAGGTTCTCTATTCGACTGTGTTTTTTTTTTTTTTTTTTTTTTTTTTTTTTTTTTGTATGTATGTTCCGCGATTACTCCGTCAATTATGAATCGATTTTGAAGATTCTTTTTTCGTTAGGAAGGACATACTCCAAAGGTGGTCCCGTATAAATTATACCGAAATTGGTTCAGTACTTTTTTGTTGAAATGATAATTTCATTGGGGATGAAACAATGATATCGTCCACGAACACAAAAATAATGACATTTTTTTTCTTTAACTTGCTATTACCTAATATGCAATATTGAAATTCTGGTTAGTAGGTCCAATAGTCAACACATAAACTATGACAAATTAATTTATGAACTTAAGTAAACAACTAGTTTTTCTTCAAGTTTCATAGTTCATTAACTTACCATTAAAACTATACCATTCATGGCATTTGTAATGAGCTATAGGTCTGAAACGTGATATAATTTGTTAACCGACTTAAAAAAAGAGGAAGTTCTCTATGCGACTGTTTTTTTTGTGTTTGTTACCTGATACTCCGTCAATTATGAGTATTACGACTCGATTTTAGTGATTCTTTTTTTAGGTACGTCAAGATGGCCTGTATAAATTGTATCGATATAAATTCGATCCTTTATGAACAAATCATTAATAACCAAAAAAAAATGTTGTTTACGTTTCCGTTAAGTTTTAATGAGCGCCTATCCATTTATCCAGTAGGCCTATCCATTTTCAATAAAATATACTTAACTAGCGACCCGCCCCGGCTTCGCACGGGTGCAATGCTTATGTGAATATGCATGTATTATACATATAAACCTTCCTTAAGAATCACTCTATCTATTTAAAAAAAACGCTTCAAAATCCGTTGCGTAGTTTTAAAGATCTAAGTATACATAGGGACAGACAGACGGCGGATAGAGACTTTGTTTTATACGATGTAGTGATTTCCACTAAAAATAATAAAATAAAATATTTTTAGCAAAAAAATAGGAAAACCGACTTCAATGCGTACAAATTTAAACTAAAAAGTAAGAAATAAATAATATTTTTATGAAGTAGTTGAAAAGAGCGTCGTAGAAAACCAAGGAAAGTATTGATACACATTTATAATTCTTTATTTATAATTCATACTCCGATATATTTGGAGTCGGTGCCAGCCTAAGCAAAATAAACTTACCTAATAGATACGAACTTGATTAATCCATTACCTATACATAATAAAGATGAGAAATAATTCGCCGCTCCGTGAAGTTCGAAAATTGCAAACACTATCCTCCTTGGCTAGCTGGCACCGGCTCCAAATATATCGGAGTATGAATTATAAATAAAGAATTATAAATGTGTATCAATACTTTCCTTGGTTTTCTACGACGCTCTTTTCAACTACTTCATAAAAATATTATTTATTTCTTACTTTTTAGTTTAAATTTGTACGCATTGAAGTCGGTTTTCCTATTTTTTTGCTAAAAATATTTTATTTTAAACTAGGAAGTTGGTTTAAATCTACCTTCTTAATTATAATAACACCGGAGTGCTTCCTATTTTTGGCGATCGTCCAATTCCAGGGAAATTTAATACTTCAGAAAACTTGCGTAATAATGATCCTTTAACAGAAGAACTTTTAAGTCTTTTTCTGAGAAATAAAACTTTGAATAACATATTTTCAATAACTAAAAAGATAAATGTAATTAAGGTCCTGAGCCCTGAAGCAAATGTGTGAGTTTGCTTATCCAAGGATTGTCTGGCTTCCACCATTCTTTCTATATTACGTTGGCCGTAAGGTCCACCTGATCCCTAGACGAAGACGACGATAGCACTAATGCGTCACTAACCCTCTGCCTACGCTTACCACATCCCATACCCCGTGGCGCTCTGGGAACTTTACTCACCAACAGAAACGACTACACTACTAAAATGTAACGTTATTTCATAGCGGTCGCTTTTGGGGAGGAGCTGCGCGATTTTGGGCACTCCTACGATGTATCCATCTCTCTAATGAGAGATAAAGTTGTAAAAGTAAATATTTTCTTTGGAGAAAATATCCTAATGAAGATATGGTTTAAGTACCGCTGCTATTCAGATCATTGCATAAACCGTTTTACATCAGACGAAACAATGACCATTCATGTATCGTTATAAAAAGACCTTTCATACCATTGCTATTATAATACCATTATTGCGATCCGATTGCTAAAATGGACATAACAGTTAACACAACTGCTATGTATATAGCATTCCAACGAACAAAACATTTGTTTGATAAATAAGTAATTGTTATTAAGTACGTAACGGGAATTAGAGTTGGTATTTAACAGGTTCATCCTATTAGCTCTCCCTTTGTTGTTAAATAATATTTAGTCAATTGGTTATTTCAACTGGCTATATTATTTATATATTTTCACGCTCACAGCATTACATACATCAAATTAAGTATCATTAAGAACTTCGGTTAAGGATACCTACAGCGGACAAATACATATTAATTTAGATATTTTAATACATGCATAAAGTCACGCGTTTCTTCTTTAGGGGTAGGCAGAGATCACTTCTTTCCACTTGCTATACGATCCTTATTTATATCTTAAGGTTCATCAACTCTCATCATACGTGCTCGACATTCGCCAATGATCATCATCATTCACCTGTTCCCAATGTTGTTTGTGGTCGGCGTAATTTATATTTTCTTCTTCCACTCTCCAGTCGTCATCTCAGTATTAACACCCTTCGTTGCCATATCATAATTCACACAGTCTCAATCGTTTCTTCAGTCTTCCCCGACCTCTATATGCATCCAAATTCATTATCATTTTCTTGTTGGTGCTCATCATCTCTTCTCATTGTATGTCTATACCATGCCAACCTGTCAAAGGCTACTTTCAAACTTCCTCGAATGTAGGTAGACATTCCTCACTTTGTCCATTCTTGTTACTCCAACCAACCATCGCAGCATTCTCATCGCAGCCACATGTAGTAGATTTTCATCTACCCTCTTTAATAAATACATGTTCGGCAATATTGAGTACTTTGATCTGATCCTTTTTCATATATTTTCGATTTGATCGATAAACATTCGTCTAGTCCTATATTCAAAAACTTACAATTTTTTTTTCTTTATATGAACAGATGGCAAACAAGCTTGTGGCCCACCTGGTGTTAAGTATGACCGTCGCCTATAGATACTTGCAACATTAAGGGTAAATCACTTAACACTGCAAATGCGTTGCCATCCTGAGGACTAAGATGATATGCCTTGCTTGCCCAGTAATTACACTGGCTACCTTTCCCTTCAATCCGAAACACAGCGAACTGCTTCACGACAGAAATAAGAAAGGCGAAATCTGTATTTATTACTAAGCACCACTGCTGGCCGTAGGTCTTTCGCATGTTGTTAAAACAGTTCTTGACAAAGCTATTTTGAAAAAGCTTAATAAAACAAAGAGATATTGTCACCAAAAGGTTGTGGTTATGTCGTACTTACCTGCTTTAATTTTTTTACTTTCGATGATTAAAATATAGAGACTACAATAGTTTACAGAGACGATGATTTTTCATGCAAGACATATCACCTGTGTTAGATACACTTGTAACAGAACGACGTAAGACACCTTGGTACTAAGCAAATAAACTAAAAATTATCTATTTGAATTAAGAGTTACAAAAATACGTATTGTAGAGTCGTGATAGGAACAGCGGACTAGCCTACTACCTTCACCTTACAGAATACCAAAGTATTCTGTTTCTGGTGGGTGGCGAGTAAGCTAGAGGAAAGGAGATGAGGGTTGGCATTGGCAGCGCAGGCCGAATGCTTGTCTGCCCACCAAACATGTAACTAAAAAATACATTGAAAAGTTCAAAATTATAAGAACTGGTGACATCACCAAGTATGCGCACCTCAATTACTCAGGTAAGCCGAGCGACGCCGGGTCGACGACTCTGTCTGTGCAAATACGCGCCCGCGCATTGTTTTGGGTCAATCACTCGCAGCGCCAGATGAATGCTAATCACTCACGTCCACTCCGTACATACGAATGTCACGTATGTGTTACTTTATACAATACTTTCAGAAGATATTAGAAAACAGCTTTTCAATACATAAGCAAGAGTTAATAAGTTAAGTAGGACCAAATAGTTAACTTGCAACGAATACAATATATTCTTTCCGAATCATCATCACTTCAGCCGAGAGACGCCCACTGTCGGACATAGGCCTCCCCCAAGGATCCCCAAACCGGTCGGTCCTGCGCTGCCCGCATCCAGCGGCTTCTCGCGACCTTTACCAAATCGTCAGTCTACCTTGTGCCTACCAACGCTGCGTCAAAAATAATAAAAAATGCTAAGTATAATCATAATATAAATTAGCGGCATCCACAAATATAATTATCTGTCAAGACGGTGTTCTCTCGTTCTTGCTATCCTGTATCATCCAAAAGAGGCGTGAAGAAGCACCTTGCAGATCGGCAAGCCGAAATACTATCTTTCACTTTAGATAATTGTGTGTATGATTGATTACATACAGTCTTAAAGATTAGCAACAAAGAGGGTTAAAATATGAAATTAATACAAAGGAATTACCAACCAGAGCCCGGTGAATCACGCGGACAAATGTTTTCCCAGGCAGATTTTCGTATATTTATGTAGAAAAAAAATTCGGTCACCCATCTGAATGTTAGTACCGACTTAGTAGCTTAACTTTCATAATCGTTACGAAGAACGGACGACCGCGGCGCCATCAACCTCCTATGATCGCCAATGAGGATATATTGGATAGTTTAAAACGGATGTAAGACAAAGGAGTTCCCCGTTATCTTAAGTTCCGGGGAATCGAACCTATTATAGCGAGTTTTCACACGCCGCGCGAGACACATCAATGCATTATGTGATTGATCGCCACTTATAGTGTTAGAAAACAAGGAAACGATTTATTTATCAATCGTGTGACTAGATCAATGCCGTAATAATGATTGTTAGCTGGAAATCATGTAACAATTATAAAGACTGCACCAGATAAGTACACAAAATGGCGAATTTCTCAAATCGATTTCAATTTGGGTATTTACACCGTATTTCAATAACTTATTTAGATACTATAAGAAGTATCAAATGCTTAAAGACCTACATTGTTTCATCAAATATAATTTTAAGAATCATACCTGCTGCTCCTTGCGAGTCTTGCGACGTTATTCTTCAATGCTGAGGGTCGCGACTCCCTGGACTAATAATGTTGTTCCTCAATATGTTGCGCCATTTATTTCTCTTTGAGGCGGCTACGTTGGCGTGGCGTGGAGGGCATCACACAGTTTGGTGTTGAGTGTGGTGCGTACCTATCTGTAGTCTGTATAGTAGGTTTATTCTTGAAACCAACATTGATATTGGGACGCACCGCACTCTTGAGTCTCGACACTAGCGCCAAATTCTATTCATATTGCGTGGATGTTGAGTACGAATTTTGTTAGAACTCAATAATATTTAGTTCACTCTATATCTCAATATCCACAAAAAAAAAACAATTTAGCGCATGTGCGTGTGAACTGAGGGACCACGCTGGTATTTCGCAAAATAAATTTCGAAGGATTTAGTAACAGATTTACTAAGTCTACTTTTCGGACCAATACATTAATTAGACTGCGACCCTCTTGGTCTTTTGCGTTGACTTTGCCAGTTATTATAAGTTTTTCGAGCTTGTCCCCGCTTTTTGCAGAAGAACGATACACATTAGTATAAAAGTGTGGGTACTGTGTATATGTGCTACTAGCAGTACCATGAAGATGTCGCTGAACAATATCTATAGAGAAACTCAAATCGATTGATTCTTGTCGATACTTCGAATTTTGCTGTTGAGTTTTGTTTATCGAGTTTCATCGACACAAATATGAAAAAGTTACAGTATCATCTACCATCAGACAAAACACGACGAGAAGGAATCTCTGAAATGTAGTCTAAATAAATCCCATAGGAATACCTACCTATACTTTTTCATAAACCAAAAGCAATATCCACAAATAATATTATTTTTCACACTCAAGCCTTCTTGTAAACTTTTTGCCTAATCCCAAAGCACTTGTGTATATTATTTTCATGAATGCTACCAAGGTCGCGTTACAGTAAAGCGGAAATGTGTCAACACATGACATTATTTAATCAAATGAATTTAGATAATATACACTCATCGTTATATGGGAGTAAAGCATGATTTACTCAGTAGCTTCTATGGGGAAATAACGATGTTGTTAGAATCATTCGGATGACTCCTTAAAAAACTTGTTCATTTCCCCCGTACATTGACACAATCATCAATTCAAAAGTGTACTTCCTTCTTAATCTGGAACCTAGTCAGAATGGAGTAATTTGTATGAAATTAGTAGGGGTGCCCGTTTTTTTTTATTGGCATTTTATTTCTATTTTTTTTACTTTATTGGTTTACCAACAACTTATACACTAGTACAATAAATGAGTGTTTAATTGTCTAAATATCTTGTATCTTGTAATAAGCTTGTTGTAGACTATTTTTTCATTGTTTATTTTTGTAAAGTTATATTAACAGCCAGATACTATTTACTTTCGTAAAATGCAGGTATTCTATCCCACATTCGGTGCACAGTAAAGAAAAGTGTAAGTACCTATATAAAATCTGAACACACCGCTGTATATGTTTACTGTTTTTTTCGGTTCTGATGGCAAAAATATAAAATAAGTGAAAGTAAAAGATATAGGTTTTAATTAATGTGATATTAACAACTCAGCAACTAAGCTTTTCTTCTAAGCTCATATAGCTTTACTTATTCATTACTTTTTTCAGGTCTTTACAATACTGAAAGCACTGCTGGTGTACAATAAAAAATCCTCTATTTATGCAAAAACACATTTTCGATACGCGCACGTGTAACGCGCACTTAACCAACTTCTCGACCTCTCTGACCCCAAAAGGGTCTTCGAGAACTTTCTATAACTTATTAACAGCGCTTTCGAAGCATATAACTGATGTACGGACCCTTTCACCGCTGTCTCAGTCTCTTAAACTGACTATTGGTAGAAACTCAAAATAGCAACTATTTAATTATTGACAAGAAATACGTCGGTTGTGTTTATAAACAATTCTTAAAATATAGGTTAAACTAACACTCTGAATGTAGATAAGCAAGTGTTGTATAAGATGGATAAATAATTGATTAGTAAAAAAAAAAAATTTGAATGAAGTTCGAATATACTTTCCATACTTACATATACAGCCTTGGTCATAATACTCTGAACAATTTTCTTTAGTTACTTGTTAGAAAACTAGGCCATTCAAAAGAGGCATGTTCTTCATGCCTTTTATTAACGTCTGTAAGGCGAGGGTGGCCAGTGCGCCGCTCATATTATATCTCGCACGAGCTATTACCCTCTGGTGGGATGAAGTCATTTGTTAAATCTTTTGATTAAAAAAAACTACACTGTTAAAACATTTTTTTATAAAAAGCAATTGACTGCATTCCACATGATGATAAGCAGAAGTGGAGTCCAAATGCGAAGATAGCCGGTCACCAGAAATTAAGTATTTTGAAATTTCAGGCAAGTAGGGTTTCACTAGGTGGTAGACCCATATGTAGGGTCGCCTGGGTAGGTACCACCGCCTTTCTTATTTCTGCCGTGAAGCAGTTCGCTGTGTTTCGGATTGAAGGGAAAGGTAGCCAGTGTAATTACTGGGCATGGAAGGCATATCATCTTAGACCCAGGATGGCAACGCACTTGCAGTTTAAGTGAACTAGTTGAGAAGATCTGTTAAAAAAAAAGTAGGTACATGCGTAACTTCAGATAGTGTTTAATTACCAATCTAATAAATTAAGAGTACGTATTTTATGCCTACACCGAAAGTGTATTGAAGTACCAACGTAAAGCACAGTTTTGGCGCGAATTTAATTATAATATCAACATGACATAAACATAGAGAGGACGCATCCTCCCGAAGCCACTTTCGGCTGGGGTCCGTAAATCATGGCGGCTTCCGACTACACCTCGCTATTTATTATACAATAAAACACGCAAGCTATTGTCTACACGGACTTTTTATAGTTCGCTGTCGAACGGTCGAGAGATTGATTGTGTGGCTTTTGGAATTTGACAACTGGTATATTTATGAATTCGCTACTATTTTTGCAAAATGACAGCATTTCGCCTTGGTTATTTATGGACAGTTCGACTGAACAAATTTTTATATGCTTATTTGGCGGACAGTGCAACTACTGAACCATCGGTGAATTCAGTGTGTGGTTAATTGGTACATGTTGCGGTTAAATCTAAAAAAAACTATACAACATATAACATGTACGTATGCTTAAGCTTGGAGTTGACAACATTTAAAAAAAACAAGTTATGATAATTATGAAACCATTTGGGGCTTTGGCATGCTTTTGTCATCTAGAAGACTGTATATTTTTTTCAGATTTTATTTCTGGCTAAATTAGGAGATAGGTATTAAAAAAACTAAATGTAAGTACGTACCAAAAATGGGCAGCGTAGGATTACTAACAGAAAATGACTTTGCCATCCATCTTTTTTTTATTTATGAAAACTTAACCTCAAAGATTTGACACTGTGTCATCTTTTTTAATATTGTAGTTGCACTTACGTAATTTTAAAATGAGTAGGTAAGTATTGAAATTTTAAATTAAAAAACCGGATCAAAATTAAAGAACATAAAAATACATATAGTAAAAAAATATTATGTTGTCATGGCGGTCGATTTTTTTTTAAATTCGATAAATTTTTATTCAAAATAATTGAAATTAATTTAATCACAGTGTGTTTAATCACGATTACGTTCTATGTTCTTTTTTGCCTTTATGACGGATTTATATACGTACCTGCAAAATAATAATACAGACAAAATCGTAAGAGGTCAAATTGTAGAATAGAATCGCGAAAGGTCCAAATGTGGATTTATTTTTAAATTACATGTAATAGCAGGTCGACGTAGCCTAATTGATCATATCAGACAGGTTTTATTAAATTTCGAGTCTTATAAACTAGATGAAATCGTAAAATAATATTGTGCCTGTCTAAATTAAGTGCTCAGTTCATTCGGAAATCTGTTAAATAATGGAGTTTTTTTTTTAAATCTCAGATTAACCTTTCGAATTTTTTTTAAAGGGCAGTTAGTTTTGCAAAACGTGTGCAAAACGAAGACAAATTGTCGGCAGTTCGATGCCCGTTGCGGCATGGTTGACGGATTTGAGACTAATCACTAAGAAAGGTTCCACGGGTTAAAGTTCTAGTTTTAAGTTATAGACAATAGCGGGTTACGATTTGAAAGACATTAAATTTCGCGACTTTTCGAGAATATGAGTGAATTCAACTATATTTTTATTTAATGTACTATTCGAAACGTAGTTTCTTGGGTTCTTTTCTATCAGCTCTCTACTTTTGCTATTCAAAAATAATTATTAAAATAAAATACTTAAGTACCTCTTTTCGCTGCGAACCGATAACTTGTATTTAACGATTTAAAAGTAGGTAACGAAGTCTATTTAAATTAAAACACAGGTTTTTTATTTCAAAAACCTCGCGTAACATGAAGAATGAAGTCTTTCAAAATGTAACAATTACCTTTTTTAAAATATCTTCTTCAGACCGAACAACGAAAAGTAACAGGTTGAAGGTTGAAGTCTAGTCTATATAAAAGCAGGTACCTACATACCTAACTATTTATTTTTGGAAAATTCATTTTTAAAAATAATATTACACTCGGTACATTATTCATACATTTCAAATCGTCATTAAAATAAACAAAAAATTATCCTGGATGAATTGACTTCCACATCTTAAAGATACATTAAAAATATATATAATTGGGACACGGTTAATTTACGTCTTCTTCCTCTAATTACAATTATATAACCACTGTAGTTAAATAATTATTTTGGTAAGCAAACACGACATCCTTTGACTTAGGCCAGCACCTTTTACTCCTGTGTTGAACCACGATCGGCTCCTCGGAGACAACTGACACACGCCGACACCCCATCCATCAGGACAAAGCCGAACAGCTCATTATCTTGAGTAGCAGACGACATAATACCCACAGCAAACGATCTTGGGATTCCTCTTTACAGCCTTTAAATTTCGAGCCACTACTGGGACACAAGGCCTCTCCTTGTCATCGAAGAAGGTTTAGGCAGTAGTCCACCATGCTTGCCCAATGCGGATTGGTGGACGGAGTATGTTTAATGATCCTTTAGTCGCCTTCTACGACACCCATTGGAGGATATGGCGTGATGCTATTCTACTCTGCCGGCATCACACGGCTAATCTTGGGATTATCAGGCATAAAATGCCATCACCTTTAACGAATGTCAACATTCCTATTAAGGTCGAACATCGGACTCGTACATACATTAGGTGTCTGTAACTTTTCATTACTACGCTTACCTTCTTAATACTCATGTGATCATATTCGCGAAACATACCTGCAACAAAAAATAGTATTCAGTTATGAAATTGTTATTTATCAATTAAACCACCTTGACAATATAATTTTAGACTGATATTGTATCCATGTCCCTTGCGGTCGTCAGAAATCCGGAAATCCGTTACTCATTTCCCTATTCTACCGCTTTAAATGTTTTTCTGGTATGGGTAAATGTGGGGATGTTTTTGTAGCGAGAAATCGTTATTTTCTTTGAAGACCAACATTTATTCCAACGTGAACTAAGACATTTGGAAACTGATTTCTATGTAGCACAATCTTAAAATGATACATATTCACTTCTAGCACACGTGAACGTCCTTACAATCCTGGGTCATTCAAAAGAGGCGTGAAGAAGCACCTTGCAGGTCAGCAAGGCAGGCAGGTCAGCTCTCGCACTAGCTATCTTCGCATTTGGACTTCACTTCTGCTTACCATCAGTTGGAATGTAGACAGAGCGTTTCATGTGAAAAATGACAAAATACCAACGCTTATTCCCGTTCTCATGTAACCAAACATAGTTGAAATGCTGCAAATTCTTTTCAGCGTGTTCGTTGTTGTGACATAGATATTAAAGCAGAGACGGACGCGTCGGTATTAGAATAAAGCCTCCAGGGCTGCGATACCTGCATCCTTTGTTAGGAGACAAACCCATTGTTGCCACGTCAATACCTATATGGAAAGCCATCCCTGGAACGTATGACATTGTGTTTTGTAGCTCCGATAACGTTAATACTTTAGATTGGAAAGGCTTTGTTTTGCAAAGGAAAATTTATAGCTTAAGCAAACATTTTAAGATATATTGCTATTTGGATGCCAGGAACTACAGCTACCAGGAAATTGTTCTGGTTTTTAAGAGGGTAAATTTGATTGGTTTTACTCTCAATTTGATTGGTCTCAGACTCAGATCTTGGGCTGGGTCCCCAGGGGTACACACAATTGTGTTTAGTTTAGTTGGGTTTGTTTTAAGTCTGATTAAACTGCCTTTAAACCAAAATCTGCCGCCATTAACAATCCCAACTTCTAGATTCCGAATTTCGAGGACAGCTAAATAGTTCCTAAGTAATTACTGTTCTATTTCTCATTAACATCGTTTATTAATTGAATAAAAAAAGTTTGAGTTTTTAGGTAGGTATCCAAAAAACAAGTTATTATTAATCTATACATCTATACATATAAATAAATTTGGAGTGTCTGTTTGTAATATTGAAATAACCATTTTTTACTACATGCATATATATGAATATCTATACATCTATACATATAAATAAAATTGGAGTGTTTGTTTGTAATATTGAAATAACCGTTTTTTACTACATGCATATGAATGTATATAAGGTACATACACCAAAATAACATTTTTTACAATTTTTATCTGTCTGTCTGTTTGTTCCGGCTAATCTCTGAAACGCCTGGACCGATTTTGACGGGACTTTTAGGTAGCTGGTGTAATAAGGAGTAACTTAGGCTACTTTTTTTTTGGTAAATTCTACGCGGATGAAGTCGCGGGCACAGCTTGTACTTAATAAGAACTAAGTACTAATACAAAAGTGAATGATGGCTACGAACACAGTAACGATTTTGATAGAAATATCTATACAATACCGCCTTGACAATGTCACTAACCAGGGCCACAGGATAACAATGGACGTTGTCACATAAAGAAACGTCTAGAAATTTCCTTATGTATCTTAAAGTGGACTTTGCGTTTACAAGGCTTATTACAGGACGAAGATTGTTAGGAAATATCAAAGATGGTTGTTTAATGCAGATATTTATTTTAATGCTTTATCATAGATATTAATAAATAAGGGCACAGTAGTTCAAGTTATCCAACTTGTAGCACCCATCTTATGGAAATTCGTACCTAATGAAATAACATTAACTTTTCGTCGTCTAAGAGACAGACAAAATATAAGGTTTCATTGAAAAGGAAATAAAATTCTGGTTTTATTCATATACCTAAGAACATAATATAAAGATGTCACTAGTAGAATAATTTGACAATTACCCACCAAGGTAAAATTTCAGTGGTTAAATATTTTCATGAAGAAATTATAACGATTAACAATAACGGTACATACATAAATTAACACAGATGTTACAGTATTTTACTAACCTTGACTTTGATTACAAAACAATGCGCCTTATCATAAATTAACTTTTACCCGACGTTATTCGCACAAAAACCGATTTAAATTTTTCAATCCATTGCATAACCCGTAACAACGATACAGGCGAATTGAATTAACACTCGAGTGCTGTGCCCGGAATTCGCGCGGTCTCTCAGACCGCACACGAGCTCGCATTAGCTGGCTCCGGTACCCGGGGTTAACGCGACTTGTTCCTGCGATGCGAACCGCGAATTTTCCGGGCCGCAGCATTTTAGGGTTAGTATTTCAATTGTTAAGAAATGCTCGTAGACTTTTGGAATCTAATTATGAAATAGACGCGCGTTATACTAATATCACGCGGACTGTAAACTTATTTCAGAATTTAACAACTGTCCTGATTGCCGGTTTTTCTGTGTAAGTTTACTGAAGGTATAGTTACTTTTTTGGTTTGATGTTGCTTACATTTATAAACTGGCAACCTGTCACTATTTTACGTTTGTTCCCAGCGACGCACGCCGCAAAGCGTAACACTGTTACACTTTTGGAATTTTTTGTGAGGACTGGAAGAGATCTCTTTTAGAGATAAGTATGCCAAGCTTTTTATTCTATTTTTGTGCATTTTATGTATTTTTTATTGCAATAAAGAGTAAGAGTAATCTAAGAAGAATATTTAAATAAATAAAGCACAGCACAGCACAACGCAGCAGATCAGGATGAATCACCACAAATTTTATAATCTCCAGTTCCTCACCAATGGTTCGTACAACATGTAACGTTGTACCTTAATATGCACTATAGGTTAATTAAAAAAAAAAAGGCAATAAACAACTAATATCTAAATAAACCTTACATTTCTATTATTAACTACACTTAATTCTAATACAATAAATATTACAATAAAAATAATTAAATAACTACGAACTTAAATCTAATACATAGACTTAAACTATAATTAACTTATTAATATACGGAATTCTCAGTACGTGTTATTGTAAGTTCTATTGAGCTTGCGCATCTCTAAACTTGAGCTCGTCGATTCACGATCTGGCTAAACCGGTTCGGGTTCGGGCGTCTTCGATTTCTTCGCAGACCAGACCAGATAATCGCATCGAAAGAGGTGGCCGTGTCAAGCGCTCTTTATATCTTAATACATACATACTCTAAAACTGCTAAAACAGTTCGTAATTATAGTGAAATCCCGCTGGGGTAAGTTTCCATATATTTTATTAGAAGTGCTTAAAATTGTAAGGTGTGTCTATTCAATGTAAATTACTGTCTAGCGCTAGTACTGTCCGCTTTCCTACTTTCTGGGACACTGTGACCTTTTGACCGTACGCCTAGGTTCGAGAACATTCCCTAAGCCTCTTCTTCTCTGCCATTCCAGGAACTACATACGCCTTACCATAATTACCAATTGGCTAAGCTAATTGGCAGCTGGCTATACGCTGTTACTACAGGCTGTCTAGACGGCTAGAATAATTGGAGACCTGGAGGGCTGTTGGATGAAGAGGAGCTACCACCGCTACGACCTACGGTTCAGGCCAGTGTTCCCCTTGACTACCTACCTCACGACCAGGACGTGTGATGGCCACGGAAGTTTAGGAATAAACAATTGTCTAAATTAAGTTGTTTAATTAGAACCCACCTACCTATCTGTGGCGAGCTGGGTAACCTACAACCACCCAAGTGCCGCAAACATCTTTCTGTTTAGAATTATAACAAGGCTTCTTCTATCTTACTGCGACAAACAAATATATCTCTTATTGAGTAAAAAATAAACCTCACAATATGAACACAAATTGGTTTCAAAAAACGTGTAAGCGGATAAGTTGCACAGTTCTCAGTAAAACAGCCAATTTAACTTTTGCGATACATTACTTACGATACAATATATTTTACTACAAAACAGGAAGTGGCGTCGAGGAAGGCGGCTGTCTTCCGGCGACCGGCGCACGCGCATGATCGGGTTACGGCATTAGTATAAACATGCTGTGCCTGAGTATCGACCAGCCAAGACCGGTCCCTTGGATATATTGGAAACTGAAGAAACTGAGTCAATGCAGTAAAAAAAAAGAAAAGTTTCTGACTTCATTTGCCGAGCCTTTTGTAGGATTATCTAGAAGTACCATAAAAATGGCACTAAAGGAGTATTGTCAAAAGAAGCACCTCGTGGAATGGTTGTCCACTCCCCGACTAACACACTCAAAGAAATTTTTAGGATAGTCACACATAGGCTACCTTAAAAGAATAGGAAGAATCAGCAGGACCCAAATCCGCTGCCTCAGAGGTGCTCTCACTGGCCACTTTGCCGCTAAAAGACACCTGTGTACAATAGGCAAAGCTGAAGAGACCATCTGTAGAATGTGTGGTGATGAGGAAGAATGCAAGGAGCACATACTATGTGACTGCGATGCACTAGCCAACAGGCGACTAAAGGTCATGGGTTTAGGTTAACCTAAACCAGAGGACTTTAGAGACCTTATTCCCACCAACATCGTAAAACACATACAAAATGTTTTCGATGTTGGCGGAGATGGGTGATAAGGAAAGGGGAAGCACAAAAGACCCCATAGGGTCGAAGTGCTCTAAGACACAGCCTCAGCCCCTTGCATAAGAATAAGAATAATAAGAATGTACAGGAGTCAGAAACTATACACGGAGCATGAACGCCATTATTTACAAAAAAAAACTAAAGTTATTATTTTTCTATCCGTAAAAACATATCTTCTTTAGGTACCTTGGCTCCAATGAATTTGGGGTCCTTGCAATATTTTACAGTACTGCTACATGTTTTAACATATTTTTTTAGGCGATCGCCTGTAAATAAAATTACATATGGTTCCGACAGTGAATCGACTCGCCGGACCACGGTTATAAAACAACCTGTACCGATAACATGATTTTTTTTATTTAAATACTTAATTATAACAATAATACAATAAATCCGTGAACCGACGATCTGGTAAAGGTCGCGGTAACCCCTGAATGCGGGCAGCGCAGGACCAATCGGGGTTGGAAATCCTTGGGACCTATGTGGAACAGTGGGCTCTTGGCTGATGTGATGATGATGAATTATAAATACAGCAATGGCGTTTTGGTTCTGTGGCTTTGAGACTAAAGAAGCCGGATATAGGTACTTTTATGAAAATTATTATAAGGAAAAGATGGAATCGAATTAAATATGATGTAAATTACGGAAATGATTGGTTAAGGTAATTTACCTTTATTATTACGTACATAAATATGTAAATTGTTATCTCTTGTGAAATTACATATAGGTACGTACTATAATGTAATTCTAGAAACGTGTTTAATTCACATAAAGATTTAACATCTTTAAGTGAATTAAACGCGCGGCTTAGAATACAAGTGTATCCTAATTTACTACCGTTTTCACTTAAATAAACACTTGTAAATATCCCTAGCAAAGGTAAGTAAGAAGCGTCGGTGGCGTAGTGCGTAAGAGCGTCGTCTCCCACCCGGGAGGCACTGGTTCGATCCCCGCCACGTACCAATGTGTTTTCAAATTTTGAATTCATATGTACGTTTAATCTACGCTTTTACGGTGAAGGAAAACATCGTGAGGAAACCTGCACACACCTATGAAGAAATTCTTAGGTTGTGTGTGAAGTCGACCAACCCGCACTTGGCCAGCGTGGTTGACTAAGGCCTAATCGCCCCTAATGTGGGGTAGGCTCGAGCCCCTCGGTGGAGACATTATATGAGCTGTTGATGATGAAGGTAAGTAATATCAATCCTATGAAAAAATAAAGGAAAGTATATGCTTTTCTAGTTTTATTGAAATAAAAATAAAAAGTTTAAATATAAGAAAAATAAAATTGATACAAGCATGATAAAACAAAGTAGCTATTTCTGTATGTAAGTTTAGAAACTACGCAACAGATTTCAATGCGGTTTTCATCAATAGATAGAGTGAGTCAAGAGGAAGGTTTAGAAGTACCTATCGTTCTGTAAGTACTATCCGAGCAAAGTCGGGGCGGGTCGCTAGTTTATAAACGTAAGGGAGCGTTTGAAAGTTAGATATTCAACTGATAATTTTTTCTCTATTTATATAAAAAACCTCTATAATTAATAAATATTAAATAGATATCTGGAAATGCCTAAGTATGTTAGTCGACAGAACTTCAATGATCCTTTGCTGTTAGTATCCATTTGGTTTTATAGGAAGCTGTTATCCTTCGACCGGACATTTTCTTAATGGTGGAGTTAGGTACTAATATTTCGGAATAAAATTACCTTTTTATTGTTACTTACAACTTCCAGGTATAAATAACACAAAATAAATTCAAATACCATTTTACGTCTACCTTCAAACACTGCCTACCTACACTTCTCGAAGACGGATGAAAATAAAAATTGAAAAAAAATGTCAGTTACAAATAAACTATCTAAATTTGTTTAATACCTGCCACAATATTTTATATCCAAATTGAATACCATGAAAGGTTTATTATTAATGATAACAAAAGTTCAATGCATGCCAAATTAATAATATTTACACAGATGTGATGAACCGAATCGAAACAAAGTTTAAAATGATTATTGAATAACAGATGAATGTTAAAGATTAATTAAACACAACATGCTCATAAAGGTGGATTATAGCACATGTCTGGTGTGCAAATGGTACAGTCAGCCACATAAGTTGGTTGACAGTTCAGTTAATTACAACGTAAACATCTATTACAACTCTCAAACGTTAATTAGGTATACAGACAAACAAACACACAGAGCTATGGAGTGAGCGTCTGCCGACTGGTGATAACGCTTAACGCAGCGCTTTACGCAGTTTTGAATAATAACAGCGAAAGCCGTTGCTTTGCAAGCACTCTTGAATGTAAGATTGGACAGACAGATTATTAATTTAATGTATTTAAAAATGTTGCAAAAACCACGATTTCACTTTCTATCATACTATAACAGTAGAAAAATGTTTACATATTTGTCTTGTCCGCCAATCACTAGGGTACCGCAATAAAATTTAACCTTTATTTATTATTTTACCTATATTAAATAAACAGCTTAGTTAATAAATAAAAGGCGTTCCTAAACAATTTCCAGCCGAGCACGTCTGACCCAAAACATGTCGAACTAATCATGGGGTCAAGTTCAGTTCGACTCAAAAGGTGTAATACAAATAACGATCACGCGTCTGTCTGTCATGAACGTACTGAAGGATTTGATATAGGCCATTTAAAAAACAGTTAATTTCGAGTTTATCTAATAAATCGACAATTAATAAAAACATTATATTATTTAAATTGAATTTATAACACTTATAACTTGCAGAGTCGTCATTTCAGATATATCATAGCAGATAAGGTGACCTAATACTTCTGAATGATGTCTAAAAGATCTATTATAGATCTTATTTTATACTACAAGTTATCATATTTCTGAACATTAATTACTTCATTAATATGTACGCAGATGCTTGTCAATGTTTGTGTACACACAACTAACCAAAAATATCTAATACTTTTTTAAACGGCAACGCAGATGGGGTGGTCAAAACCAATATTTATTTTCTTTCAAGAATTTGACATTAACTTATCAGTTGAATGCACCTATAGGTACAAATTATTTTCTATACAATTTTAATTCCTTTTTCATCATATTTATACAACAGATTTGGTGAGAGTTTGTTTTTAGTTTCTCCTTTCCGTCAGTCAGTAACGAATTTGGTTTGTCTGCGTAGATACACTTGACGGTGTAAGTATCCAGACATTTTTGGTTAGTTGTGTGTATAGAAATTATTGACAAGCATCTGATCAGATATGAATGTTGAGATGTAATAAGTAACTTGAAGTATATATATTTATTTGACATTTTATACTGTTCAGAAGAAGGTATTTAATCATCTTGTCTGCTAAGATATATGCGATGGCGACTGTACCTGCTCTCATAAAATAAAAAAGATCTAAAATCACATTCGTTTCAATATCAACAAAAAAATAGCTAAATATTACAGAATTAACCAATTCAATAGCAACTGTATATCAGCATAGCTGGTCACAATGCGCCCGCGCAGCGCAAGGTTAGGCCGAGTGCACGCTCGCGACACCAAAACAAACATGCCCCAGTGTTGTAGTACAGCGACGTGGGTTATTTAACTAACAATGGCCGGCGCGGGCGCAGCCGTGCCAGCCAGTGCCATGCGCCGCACTCGCCCGGTATGCTACCAACAACCGCCGCTGTTCGGACAAACCTGAAAATATTTGATTAATGGCGGATTGCCAAATAGGTACAATACTATGTACACTCGCATATAGAAACAAATATAAGTCATTGTGGAAATTAGCTTAGAAGCACTTTCCAAATCGGTAAGGCGAAGGTGGCTACCGCGGCGATTTATCTCTCGCAGTAGCTTTCGTATTTGGTCTCCACTTCTGCTTACCATCAGGTGGAATGGAGTCATTTGCTTGACCTTTTTTATAAAAAAAAATGTGAAAGAAGAAGTTAAAAGTAATTTATCAACCGAATACTAAGAAAATTCTTAGTTAAACAGTCAATTAAAATTCATGAAATCTTGCTCATTACCAATTTGTAGCCATTTTTATGGCTGGCAACCTGTCACTATTCCGAGGCACTACATGACCCTATGATAATGCTGTAATCAAATGTTGCCTAAAGCTCAACGTCATCATCATAACAGCCTTTATAATTCGACCTACTGCTGGGACATACGGCCTCTCCTTGTCATCGAAAGGTTTAGGCAGTAGTCTACCGCGCTCACCCAATGCGGATTGGTGGACGGAGTATAAGGTGATCGATACCCCTTTGCTGATCAATTAGTCGCCTTCTACGACACCCGTTGGAGGATATGGGGTGATGCTATTCTACTCTGCCGGCATCACAGGGCTACTAAAGCTCTGCTCAACCCCTTTTGGTTTGAACATTGTTGTATGTGTATATTGATATATTATGTGGCGTACCAATTAACGAACGCCATTCGGCAAGATACCAGTACAACTAGTTTGTCTCCGTGCCGGTTCTTCCCACTTAACGTGTGATCTCGTTTTAGTAAGGCCCTTCTGCTACTTACGGTTCAATAGTAAATCATTTAATCCCTATTGCATACAAATAAGCTATCTTTGTACAAAGCTTAAAACTTTTACAAAACAATTACAAATATAAATAGATAATTATGTTAAATTGTTACACTTTATTTTGTGTAAATAAAAGGTAAAAAAAAATTCAACATTGTATTTTTTGTGAAAAAAACTACGTTAGTTGTTCATAGGGTTGTATAAAGTTCGCTGGATTAGATACCTAATTTAAAATGTTCCGGCATTTAGATGTGTAGAGTCCAATTCATCACTCTCGTATGAAGTTCACTTCGCTCTTCAATCTTTATGTCAACTTGACATCAGATAAGATAGATCAATACAAGCGTACCCTCCCTGACGTAGAACAAATAAAAAATGTATCGTCTCGAAATCCTAACAAAGATAGATCTTAGTGATTGTTTGTCAATGTGCAGTTTACTGTTTCCTTTACAATTTCTCGTGTTAACATATTCGTTAACATATTCTATCAAAAACACAGGAATACGGTTTATTATCACTCAATCAATGAGTCCAAAGTGCTCAATTGTCATTCGTTCCAAAAACTTTTTGACTTCGTCGATAAACCGAAGTTCGGCAGGATACTTCATTCCATACTTGCGTCAAAAAGTTCTGCAAGACAATAATAACAGCAAAAATAGAAATATTGGTGAAAGTAAGTTCGTGAGAAGTAATGCCTACTGCGTATTAACCTACAAAATGCAATATCTAATAATGTTTAAATCACCTCTCGCGTGTTAGGGCGACTACAGTTATGGCGAGACAATAACGAGCCGTGAAGAGCTCTTGTAATAACGAGTGAATGGCCGACTTATCTATACAATCAAAATCACAGAAATTGGTCGAGCTTTTACTAAGATCAGACAGGACTAGACCTTATCGTCCTCAACCATCTTGGAAAGTTTGAAGAATATATCAAAAGATGTTTTAATATATTAAGAGCGTGCATTCATCGAAGTAACAATAATATTTTTTCGCTGTTTTGTTGTTAGATACACATATGTCTATGTGACCCCCTACGCACATAGACATTGCTCGTAGAGCGATAATTCCACTAGCTGGGAAGACCCGGGGCCTACGATCGAAAAGTAGCCACGAGCTCAGATTTAGACCAATTTTCAAATAATTATTAAATAATCTGAGTGCATTTAAAAATATTATAATATCATTGTTTTGTCTAGTATTATATTTATTTTAATATAATAAGTATATTATACTGAGACCTGGACTGTAAGAGGCCGTGATAGCAGTAGGATAGACGCCTTCGAGATGTGGTGTTGGCGAAGACTACTTCGCATTCCTTGGACTGCTAAAAGAACCAATGAGTCTATTTTGGAGCAGCTTAATATGACCACGCGGCTCTCAGTTATTTGCCGACCAAGAGCTCTCTGCTTCTTCGGACACATTATGCGGTCTCCAAAGCATGGTCTGGAGAAGTAAATAATACTTGGTAAAATGGACGGCAGTCGTGCCCAAGGAAGAGCGCCTTTAAGGTCGTCCGACACAGCTAAGGCAGCAATGGGCTGCCGCCCATTGCAGCATACACCGTGCAGTTCATACCACGCACGACCGAACCACGTGGAAACTGATCGTAGAAGGTCGCGATCCTCAACAATGAGGGAACGAGGAGGAAGAAGAATAAGTATATTGATTAAGTTTATTTTCAAATACATTGTAAAAATCCTCCTTCCCCGCCCGCATCTCCGTTCACTTCCTGTTCACATATCCTCTTCGTCAATCAACTATCACATATCCTTTCTACATGACAGAACTATTTGAGCATCCCTTCTCAATTCTTGTCACCTATATCTTCTTTCAAACTTGCCATCACATCATCATCAACAGCTTATATAATGTCCCCACCGAGGGGCTCGAGCCTACCCCACATTAGGGGCGATTAGGCATTAAACTTGTGTACATGACTGATTTATTGTTGTGTAAGTATGTGTGCTGTGACAATGATACAAATATAGCGTTTCATTCAAGCATTATTATTTTTTAGTTTCAACTTACCACCCGGATGGTACGGCGGACATAATCTCTCTTTTATCACATTTGGACTCAAGCGTCTAGTCTCAAGTAAGATATAATGTCATTTAGACATTTCTCTATTAAAACACCTATCTATAGTTTTTGAGCGCGTCAGGTATTTTTGTAATAATATTTCGGCGGATATAAACAAGAAAGTAAAAAAAAAATCTAGATAAATTCGTTGGGTTTCCCAATAATAAATTAAAGCTAAATCTACACATATCAACAAATTATATCCCACCCCTAAACTTCAATTTCCTATAAATAGTCCCCGAAACTTACGAAGATACGTCTATTTTTTGCATCGCAAACGTCTAAGTTAAATTAACCCTCTGCCGCTGCCGTCTAACTCTTCCCAACTATTGAGCGGCCTCCGGGACCGACTGAGTAGACGTCAGCACTTTGTGGCTTTGACAGGTTATGTAAAAAACTGAGACTAGGAAATATTGGGAGATTCGGCGCAAGAAACTCTGTGAGGTAGATTTGAAATTGCGAAAGTTTTGCGCCAATTTAGAATTGGAAAGCAAAGCGTTAACGCGAGTTCTAGTATGAGTTTTGATAGTTTTCATATTCAAATTCCTCTTTTCTAAAAATTTGAGTGCCTCTCGAGCTGAAGCGATTTTTACAGGTAGGTCAATACAAATAACTCTAGCTATAGGACCGATATAGAAATCGTGAAAAGAAATAAGCTATTTCATACATTTTAGTTGCGTAGATGTTACACTTTTGTAAATTTTAACCCTGTTTGTTAAACAAGAACCAAGCGTACATTACACCAGTTTTTACTGTGACAAATTTTGGTTTATTGATTTTACAAACAAAAAACCAAAAACAGACTAGCTAAAAAAAATTCGGGGAAATCAACTCAATTTTAAGATTCAATAAATCTGTAGGAATAATCAACACAGACAGTGATTCAATTAAGTTTTAACCCTCTGCATAGTCCCAAAGATAGCTTATAACGTCCGTTCCGAGAAAGTTAAAATAAAGCTCATGAAATACATATATTAAATCATATTTACAGATTTTGTCCTTCTAGTCTAATTTTTTATATACCGATATATTCCGAATCCAAACCTACGAGTTGGGTCGATTTCATTGCACGCAAGTGTATTATTGGCAGTATGATTTGAAATTTCAGTTACTAACATTATTATGTACGATAAATCTGTACTTACATATTTATACTAATAAAAATAAAATATCCTTTATTTCTCACAGCAAAGAAAAAAGAATATTTACACTTATTATTACTACATTAAATTATTGATCTACAAGAGCCCCTCTGTGGGTGAGGGCCTCCTCTAAAGATAGCCTTAATATATACAAATTACGTGTCATGTTGTTTGTCCGCGATGGACATCTAAACTACTTAACCGATTTTAATCAAATTTGCACATCGTGTGTAGTTTGATCCAACTTGAGAGATAGGATAGTTTTTATCTTGATAAGTAGTCATATTTTTTTCTTTTACTGCAGATACAATGTTATAGGACAGAAGTGTGAAATTACCACAGCAACGCGTGGCCAGGACAGCTAGTATATTATAGATATTTATACTAACGATACAGAAACGAAAGCGCACCGAGAAATCAGGAAGGGGACTATTATATTGGGGAAATACTTGGCATCACTTCACCTGATGGCAAGTGAATGAGGATGAGGTGGAAGCACGTGGAAGGCGCATCAGCAAGAACCCTCACTACCTTATTATCAATAACTGTCAGAGTTCAATATGTAATTCTGTTATCAATAATTATAGATAATAATATATTTCCACGCCCCTAAATTACATGTTATTGTTATGGTACAGGCTTTTGATAAGATGATAGTAGCTAGTCAAGCAGACGAGGCCAATAGGCACAATACAAAATACCTGATCCAAGGTTACTGGTGGACATCGCCTGCAGAGCTAATGAAGCTCAACAGGAAAACGTTTACGCCAATTACAAGAGCGTAATTGAGCACTGTACATTTTACAAGACACTTTTTCCTTTTCCTTTATATTTTAGTATAATTAAAAAGTGAAATTTTATTTCAATATAAAAGCAATTGATATTGTTTTAAAGTGTTTTTTCTTCTGAATTTGACATTTAAGGGTTAAATGAGCATTATTTTTAAGAAAACGTTGAAAACTCCTTCACAACAGAAGCTTTTAATTTTAAAATTAATATTATGCTTTGTTTATTGTACACATAAATTGGTGATAGAAATATACATTTAGAAAGGTATTCAGGTGCGCTTATTTAAGTGAGCTTGTCTCGTATAGATATTTTTTCCAGCCAATCACAACAACAATAATATTATATTTTAAAATGGGGGATTATTGTGTACTTACTTACAAACAATATAAAAAAAATAAACAGTATATCAATAAGAACAAAAATATTACTACATCATAATTAAAAAGATAAATATTCAATGCTAAACATTAATTGTTATTGTGTTTTGTTTAGGAATGCATAGAGGCCTGTGGTTTTCTTTGTTATGTGTGGTTTTTCAATTGCAAAATAGCGGCATGGTTCCGAGATCTTTTAAAATCTATAAATAAATACCAAGCAATATCCATTACCCACTTACACAAAACGGCAGCTTTAAAATTTCAAATGTATGTTATAGACAAGCATCGCTGTACATCAAACAAAGCGGAAAGATTACATGCGTATGCGCATGATAATTGGAATACCATTGACATTGCGCAGTAGTAGATACGTCACAGCTGAAGGCTGCGTGGCCTCGTACTTGATGACTGATGATTTGTATGTTATTCATTTTAATTTTATTCTTCTTTTTATGACTTAGCTCGCCTGTTGTTTTTTTTTCAGTCGCCATTTCTGGTCCCTAACATGTGTTGCTTTTTGTGACTTCCAACTGGCATCTGGAAGTTTCCGACAGCAAACGGGATATGGCTTAGTCTTCCGACGAAGCATCATGGAAGATTAAGATGAAATGATTTCGGTCACTCATCAGTATACGGTCGTAGCAACGCCAGCGCTTGTACAGTAACAGTTGGCAATTGGCATGTATGTATCTATAATTAATATGTTATATCCATCTAGGTGGTGATCGTTATTAATGCGGCTTTTAAATTAAGATATTGAATTTTGCTTCTAATTTTATTTGGCGTGATTTGAAATGTTTGAAATTAATACCAAATTAAATAGAAAACGAAATACATACAATAAAAAAAAATCCTGCGACAGGTCCGTCTCAGACTGTATCATGAAAGGATTTTTTATTTCAAAGGAAACAAGGAAAAAAAAATTGAGAAGAGATGTTCAAATGGCTTCGTCGTGTAAAAACGCTGAATGAAAAGCCGGACAGAATAGAATCTCAACTATTGGGCAAGTCTATTTGCTCAAAAAACAGGGATTCGTCAATGAACTCTGGCGTCCTTACTCGTCTTTGAAACAATACAATAAAAGAAATGTTTATCTGGCGTCTTATTAATATGATAAGAACGACGGCTCTCAAATAGTGCCGCAGGCTGCAGTTTAGAGGTCGCCGGTTCAACGCCCGCCGAGGTAGAATGTGCTAATGTGCTAATTATGATAACTGACTTTGATAACGTAAGGTATTTTATTACAAACTGAAAAGGTTATTGATATTTAAACGGCTAGTTCGGTTTAAAATAAATTTAAAATTTAATACTAATAAGATGATGAAATGATGGGTCGACATTGTAAGAACAGCAGAAAAAAACTGGATGATCGCTGCTCAAGACAGACAAACATGGCAAAAGATGGAGGAGGCTTTGAACCCTATAGAGGCCAAGCAATAAACTACTAGGTACTACAAATAAACTACTAATTTCATCACCATCCTTTGTAATTCGACCCACTGCTGAGACACAAGGCCTCTCCTTGTCACCGAAGGAGGTTTAAGCAGTAGTCCACCACGCTTGCCCAATGCGGATTGGTGGAAGGAGTATATGGTGACCAATACCCTACTGCTGATCCATCAGTCGCCTTCTACGACACCCATCGGAGGATATGGGGTGATGCTATTCTACTCTGCCGCCATCACACGGCTGCTAATTTATATTTAATTAATTGCTTGGATTAATAAAAGCTTAATAATAATCGGTCCTGGTTGGTGAATTTTGTTTGAGGTTTACGTAGACAATAGGCTGGCAACCTGTCACTATTTAGGGCACTGCATAAAGCAACATCTGGCCCATACTGCCAGATTTGGCTTTATGTGTAACAAATTGTCTCCTAAAGCTCTGCTCAACCCCTTTTGGCATTAAAAGCGTGATTGTATGTATGTAAATGACAGTATAACATGGTGTTACTTTCCAAAGTCACCGAAACTCCGTAATCTTTTCGTTAAATATTCCGTATTTCTGAATTTCTTGTTCTAAAAATATATGACAAAATTAGACAGTACATGCGTTCTGCTCCGCCATTATTAAGCCACGTCGTTTTCTAATTCAGCATAATTCAGGAAGCTACAGTTAGCGATTAGCTTGCACGCGAACCCGGGCGGCGGAGCGTGTTCACAGTGAAAACTGTTACGAAACAACACTTTTTATCGATTAAGTGTCGATACTAAATCGACTATTAGTGACGTGCGTGAACTTCAAAAAATACTAATAATTCTCGTCTATAATTTATTTTTTCTCTCTGCAATGACATAGTAAAGTTTTTTTATTAATTTCATTCGGAGTTAGCTACTTAGTCGCTTCTAGCACGTATAATGTATGCAAATGAAAAACAACACATTACATACAAGAGGAATAAAATGTTTTGAAATTTTTCCATAGCAGTGAAGAAAACTTTCCATAGATGTACGATGCAGCAACCAACTTCCCCAGACTGGCGAATGCGGAATGGCCCTACAAAACTTTAGTACCTTGTCATAATAATGATTCATTACATAACCGTTGCAACTTATACTGTACACGGAGAAAAAAATCTTGCAGCGTTTACAAGAATAACGATTATAGGAACTAGACTTTCTTATTGTTAACGACACAGCAAGAATTCTGTGTTCGATTTACTAAAACTAGAATTATACAGAACTTACGTTATTCTAACTTAATAATCTAGTAAAGTGTAAAAAGTGTCAAAGTAGTAATCAATAGTCATTTTAGTATTTTTTGTTGAATAAAAAGTCCACAATACTTTTTACATGGTACACTTTACTAGAACATTAGGTTGTTATAACAGCACGAAGAGTTAAAGCACATGAAATAGTTAGCTACTATTACTCGTCATTTAATTTTAAGAACTATAAATTCTCGTATGCATCACGTATTAGTTTTGTTACTATAAATAGTGTTCAATTGCTATATTAACTACAATAAATACTATACTATACTATATAGTATAGTTAAGATTACTATACACTAGCGTTACGCCTACTAAAACTTATATGCAATCTGTACTAGTGTGATCTTGTAAGTGTTATATTATTTATAGTCAATAATTATTTACTGTGCTTACGTTCTTTTCACAATCTAATAGGTAAATACTTACTGTGCTGTTTGTTGTGTGACGATGTTGCTTCTAAATTCATTAAGATTGAGGTAAGTATAACATAATTATGAAACATAATATAACATAATTAAGGAGGCACAATACCTTCTAAGTACAGAACATACTATCTCAATTCGTTTTACATGAGGCAACCGCATCACAACAACACAGTAAACACTTACCAAATTGTGAAAAGAACGTAATTACAGTAAATTATTATTGACTATAAACAATATAACACTTACAAAATCGCACAATACAACAATATTTATGATAATAAATGAAACACGTAAATTTCGATATTCACATTTATTTTCTCAGCATTATAAGGTAATTTAATCGTTGAATTTAATACTAATCCGTCAATATAAACTTTTCTTCTGCCGTTATTATTTAATTTGCCACTATTGTCAAAGAGGTTGAGCAAACCATGTCCCACATTTGTTTTCTTCAAAAGTTCTTTCAGAGGATTATAGTCTGAAAAAATAAGATAAAATTAAAAAAATCGCTTAAACTCAAAACTTGTCTGTGTGAGTCATTTAACACGTATACAAATTGAACTGAAATTTGTAAAAAAAACATGTGTAATTTTTTGTTGCAATTAGTTTTTATAAAATTCTTATTTAGTTAGATGGTGTCATTCCTATGTCATACCTATGGAAGAAAATAAAGAAAATGATCCTTATTTTTGACAGCTTTAAGTGACCATTTACAAAAACTGATTTATAATTGACTTATACTCTGACGAGACATCTACTTATAAGACATTACTTATTTACTTACTGGTTTTAAGTATTCCACTTCTTCATTTTTTTGTCAGTTTTAAAAATTTTTGAAGTTTGCTCGGTCCCTTATAGGGTGGATTAGAACCTTAACCAATTCTGCATCTAACATTGGCTTACTGACTGAAACGAAAGAAATGAGTTATATTTATTTTCTGTGTATTGTTTTTGTCAACCTTGATATAGATGTTACCAAATCAAAGAATCTAACAACTTCGCATTGGCCGTTCGTGGGAGGGGTAACCAAAAATAATATCTCGAGCTCTCCGCGCTCCGGAAAGCGCGTTATTTTCCATGGACCCTGTAATATTCGCCAATCTGCGCTGGGTCTGAGTGGTGAGTTATGGCCAAATCTCCCAATAACGTTGCTAGCCATACGAAAGGCTGTACCCCCGTAGGGACATAAAAAAGTCTGATGATGATGATCATTCATGATGATGCTCAGGTGATGATTGCATACTGTATCGATCGTATCAGACCGAAAATCCTATAATTAGTGAAATTTCAATCCTATAATTAGTGTCAAAATGGACTTACCTGGAAATGCAGGTCATACTTCCAGTTCCTAAGTAATTTAGTAATATTCTCATCCATATTTTATTTTTAACAATCATTACCACTATTAAATTTTTACACGCCATCTTTTATGCGGCGCAGTTTGAACTGAAATGACGAGAGTGAGGCAGCTTTTTTGATGACTAAGACAATGGGTTCAGTTTCTGTTGCGAAGCGCGAAGTTTGTATTACGATCATACAGACAATCACGACGAGATAGTTCTTGTTGACATAATAAATTAACTTTTATGTTAATATGAAAAAAACTTCATGTAATTGAAACCATGTAATTAATATTATTCACTGAACTAGTTATTGTTAACTATACTAATAACTATATCGTTATGGTTAAAAAGATTGGTAATGTGCTACAAATGATAAAGTTGTACTCAAAACAGAGTATTTAGTATCATAAACAAGTTTTATGATACCCAGTACTTAACAACATATAGTTTAAATCACCATAAGAATATTTGTAATGAAAATACATTATTCTAGTAATCCTTACATAATGACTCGTAAGAAATACTATCAACAATCGTAATAGTTAACATAATAATTCTTGTAGGATTACAATTAAGTATACTTGACAATATAATATATTACGAATACAGAAAGCTAGTACGATTAATCAGAATATTGTATTAAACACAATAAATTTGTTAAAACAACAAAAAATCTAGTAATAAATTTTTACTAAACACTTCTTGTAAATATTTCGGTCACCGATTTTTCTCCGTGTACAAGCGCTGTCGTTGCTATGATAGGGTCCTGAAGTATCAAAATAAAAGTACTACAAATAATAGTAACTACCAAAATTAACACAGATGAGCAATGGACTCTTTAATTAAAAGTATTCAACGCCGAATACGTAATCTTTTTTTAAATACTTTTAAACAAAAACAAATCCTATTAGTACAAAGTGCACAGCTTCAATGTCACCTTGTAGTTAATTTATATCTTTCCTTATAGAATATAAAAAAATCCAAAATAATTTAAGCACAAAAAGATAATGGAAATTCCAAAGTTTCAACACCTATTGTTGATTGTATTTTAATTTTATGTTTTGTTCTGTTTTAAACCTTTAGTGAGAAGTTGCATTGTCTTCAGGATACGTGGGAGACTAAATTACGGGTAACATGTTAGCCTACTTCAAAAATAAGAAGGCTTAGTCGGGTCATGCAGAAAACAAATGAACTCATACAACGCTCATACTCATAGGGCCAAGCAGAGCATTAGGTATAGGCCATGTAGTGCGTCAAAATATATTAAAAAGAGTATCAAATCTAAAACAAAACGGCCAATAATGGATTACGCTCTTAATTATCTCAACAGTGACGAAGTCTATTTTCCGAAAGATCTATTTTTCATACAAAGTTCACTCTATAGGCTAGAAGACCCACCACCTCCTAAAACCACAAATATTACGAATTCAGCAAACAAATAACTTTACGTCCTATTTATACATTTTGAGATTATTTTATTAGTCACATGTTTTTGTCTAATTGGATTCTAATTTCTCAGTTCTTAATATTTGAAAAACAATTTAAATCATATCATACTGGGATACGATCGACATCAAAAGTAGATTAACAATTTAGTAGGTACTCAATAATCTAAATTATCTATAAGTAATATTATAAAGAGAAAAAAATTGTAAGTTTGTAACGAATAAACTCAAAATATACTGGACCGACATCAAAAATTCGTTCACCATTAGAATGCTTTACACTAATATTATAAAGCGGAAAGATTTGTATGTTTGTAACGAATAAAGTCAAAATAATGCTCCATTATTCCTTAGTGACATAGGCTTTGTTTGATAAAAAAATCCACGAGGATGAAGTCGCAGGCGGACTCAACACTGAAATGCAAATGTTAATCTACTTCTTTCTGATGCCGACTATACATCAAAATAACAAATTAATAGATCAAGTTTCTGGATGACGTAATTTGTTAAGTCCGTTAAGGAAAATGGTAGGAAATTTTATTGTGATCGTGTCTGTGTGAGAATATGTGGCCACGTCCTACTTGAGCAATCATTGTCTTGATCTTAACGTGGTAAACTATTAGTGGGCTTCTTTTATTATAAGAAGGCACAGCGGACTCGCAGGCACCCGAACTGAGGTAGTAGCTGCACCTTACAGAAGACCACAGTCGAATAACATTACATTTTTGTGGTGTTGTGGTGAGTAAGGACACCAGAGCACCACGGGGTAGGGAAGGGGACTAGAGTTGGCAGCGCGAGAGTGTCACGTCTGTGCTGCAAGCGTCTCTATATGCTATGGTCACTGTTTACCGTACCGGCAGTATTTGTCTGCCAACCAACAAGTAACATAAAAATGTGGTACCTACATCCAAAGGCAGAGTTAGAGCCTTTTCACATACCCACGGTTGCCGTCTAAACGGTGCCGTGCAAGCTCCTTCACATGTACACGGTTTACGCTCGGTCGCCCGGCGGTAATGTGCGGACGAATAACCCCCTGCGCTCGCCGCCGCCGTTTTGCGCCCGTGCATGTGAACGAGTCCAAGTCAATACATGACTACAAGACTGGATAGTACGGGTGATACACGGACACGACATGGTCACCGTGCCGTGTGAAAGCTGTCTATGTAGCTCATACATTTCTAAAGTATTTCGTAAAGTAGACATGTGAAAAGGGCCTTACTAGATGAAAATTAGAAATAAACCCCAAACAAATACTACGCATGATATGTGTGCAATGATGCGTCGCACAAATGATTACGCACACTGTGTGTAAGTAATATTAATTAGTGAAACTTGTAAGATATTACCGTATTTACGAATTCTGTTGTTGATTGGTAATCTTCGGCAAGCGTACGCTATGACCATTTCAAACTATTCCAACGCTAAAAATAATTATGTTGCTTTAGAAATATAAATTACAACGTAGAAAACACTAGGCACCTCCCTAAAGTATCTGAACAGAGTTAAAAATTCGTTTTATCTTATATCTGCATTCATACCAGCAATTATTAGATACTTGTCCATAACTGTACATACTTCTTCGCGTATGGTTTCTGATATTTCACGCCACATATCATTAAATATTTAAATTAATACCACAAGACCGACTGCCAAAACAGTTTCCACTTTAAAACTTTCAATTAAAGTTGAAATTCACAAACTTGATGCAAGTTATGTGGAGGATTGTATCATTGAACAAGTTCAAGGCAACGCGAAACCAGTTTCGCCTAGTTGTTTTAATGGTGTCCCCCGTCCTTATCAGATACCAGAGAAAGGAGGGAGATGGAAGCTGTTTTTCTAGCATGCTGGGTGGGGCCGCAATATCAGTGGTAGTGAACCTACGGCTAAGTATGAAACAGCAATTTTCAATGATAACTTTGATTATGGTATGTTACTCATATTACTTAATTATATGTCTGTCTATGCAAGGATTCTGTGGAAACCAAGCGGCCATATTACTGTCTGCTTCGTTTCCTATAACTAAACGTATGTTACCCTAAAATAGGGCTTCTTGCACGTTTTTTTTTATGTTACGAAATGGCAAACAAGCTTGCGGCCCACCTGATGTTAAGTGTAAATCACTTAACACCGCAAGTGCGTTTGCCATCCTGGGGACTAAGATGATATGCCCTTCCTGCCCAGTAATTACACTGGCTACCTTTCCCTTCAATCCGAAACAGCGAACTGCTTCACGGCAGAAATAAGAAAGGCGGTGGTACCTACCCAGACGACCCTACATATGGGTCTACCACCTAGTTATAAGAATTCTATTTTATTCATAATTAATGGCGTCGCGACACAGAGATTACGCATTTTGCCAATGTCAATTTAATATGTATCAAGAGCAAGTAACAATAAATTGTAGTATAGATAGATAGATGGTAGATGGAGTAACAAATTGAGCGATGGACTTGACGAAGTCGTCGTGATTTTTGTACCTACCTTCTTTCATTTCAGTTTATTCTATTCATAACAGCCTTTATAGTTCGACCCACTGCTGGGACACAAGGCCTCTCCTTGTCATTGAAGGAGGTTTAGGCAGTAGTCCACCACGTTTGCCTAATGCGGATTGGTGGACTGAGTTTAAGGTGATCAATACCCCTTTGCTGATCCATTAGTCGCCTTCTACGACACCCTTTGAAAGATATGGGGTGATGCTATTCTACCCTGTCACTCAATATTCTACACTGAATCACTAATCAAACCAGATTTTTTTTCAATAATTAGTGATAACTTTGTTCCGGTGAAGCTTACTACCAGGTGAGATTAAGGTTCAGAGATTCCTCGTCAAGGAAAAATAATATTTTTGGCCTTAATAAAAAAAACTATATTTTTACGCACTTATTTCAGACATGATACTCGTAGGTAATGTCTTTCGTTCTTGACAAATCATTAAAACACTAGATTTGTTAAACCGATTTTACCCATCAAACTTCACGACAGACGTTAGGAAAAACTAAACAAAATTGCGACAACGCAAGCTAACTTTTTCTCCGCAGTTCGTCAATCAAAACCGCACAAAAATACACATTGTTACGGTAACGCCAGATTAACTGTGCTCCTAAAATGGGATATTTCAGTTTTTGCGGCGACTGAAGCAACGTTGAAATGTCATAACGGGGGTATCTTGTCGTATGCCGTTATGTTCGTATATAACAGGTATAACATAAATTCGCCACGGTCGAATGGACGACGGGACATTAGCGACATCAAGTGCGCATTTGAAAGTGGCAAGAAGCACATAATATTATTATGCTGGTCACACATCTTAAATGAAATTGCATTTACGGGTTTACTCACTTGTATTCACTGGAAAATTTGCTCACAGAAGTGATCACAGGAATCATCAGACGACGAAAAAAAACATTTATTAGGTCCGAACACAAATTGGTATTCAATGTAATTAATTACCAGTGTTCCTACCTTCGGCTTTATCATCCATTACTCACCATCAGGTTAAAAAAGAACAAAATCAAAATATTTGTTTTGCTATTTTTTTAAGTAGGTAATACGAGTAATAATATTTTGGGTTAGAAAAAATATATTTTGAATGTAGATGAGTGTTTCAGATTTTAATTCTTAAGAAGTGAAGTTTATTTTCTTAATCAATTTTCATAAATACACCGATACTGAAAAGGCCCTTCGTCACTCACCACTCGTCGCTTAAGATCTCCCGATTAAGCGACGAACCGTATGCGAAGGGCTTTACTTGGTCAGAAGCAGTCTCCTAATATTTCTTTGATTAAATGAAGAGTGTTAATGTTGAGATTAAAAAGACTGCTGATCGAAAATGGTGGAACATCGAATCCAAAACGAAATTAGTATTTTTTGCGTTTTTTAATAACGCTTTGAAGGTTGAAAATCAATTAGAGAAATTTGCCAGGTTTCATTAGTCTGATCTAGTGTTGTAAAAGAACTGAGTCTTTTAAGTCCTAATATTGAAACTCCTGTCTTTTTTGAAGACTCAAGTCAAAAATAATAAGTAAAAGCTCAAGTCTCTCTGAGTTTTCAGTCTTCTTAAAATAGACTCCAGTCTTGCCGAAGAGAACTCGAGACTAAGTCTTTTAAAAGAGCTCACTCTTTACAAAAAGAACCCAAGACTAAGTCCTTTAAATAAAAACTTAGCTTTCCTAAAAAGAACTAGCGACTGTTTCCTTTTAAAAAAAGAGCTCAGTCTAACGAAAAGCATTCGCTCCTTTTAAAAAGAGCTCAGTCTTACGAATAATAGTTAATCGAATTTTACAATTTAAAACTTTGCTTTGCTACTTTCCTTGTGCGTAGGTATGATGATTATCACCATCTATTGAACGCTTTAGGTTTTTTAACCAGCTGTCAGAAAGCCACACACACACACACACTCGCAAAAAAAATCCAAAAAACATTCAGACGAATTGAGAACCTCCTCCCTTTTTTGAAGTCGGTTAAAAACGATCGATGATTGGCATGTCTTTTTTTGAGCCTGATTTATTGTTTATTCGAACGTACTAAGTGATTAATAAGACTGCAGTCCTCTACTTATTTGATTGAGCTGCAGTCCTCTACTTTAAAGTTCATGACTCAAAGAACTCAAAGGCTTCATGACTCGAGTCCTTTGATTGGACTGCAGTCCTGTTGTATAACTCATGACTCATAAGACTTGAAAGAACTCAAAGGACCCTAAAAGCTTACAGGACTGAAAAAAACCGGCCAAGTGCGAGTCGGACTCGCACACCGAGGGTTCCTCGGTATAAACTGCTGTATCTTTTGATCGCGTTAACTTAGAAGTTTGATTTTTTCACTGCTTAAAGGGACAATAGACCTAGGTATTTGGTATAAATTTCAATTTGATACCTTTATTCGTTCGTGAGAAATAAGGTATAAGTTTCATTTTATTAAAATATTTTTATTATATTATATCACTAAAAAAATGTGATTTTCGCAATTTTTCCTATATTTGCATTATATGACAATGCTTCATGCCAAATTTCAAGATTCTGAGTTTACGGGATGTATCCTGTAGGTTTTGATTCCTTTGCGAGTGTCGGAAATTTGTTGAAAATATCGACATAATCGGCTGTATCTTTTGATTGGCTTGGCTTTGAAGTTTGATATTTTCACAGCTTAAAGGGACAATAGACCTGAGTATTTCATGTGAATTTCAGCTTGATACGTCCACGCCTTCTTGAGATAAAGGGTCTTGACAGACAGACAGACAGACAGACAGACAGACGGACAACAAAGTGATCCTATAAGGGTTCCGTTTTTTCCTTTTGAGGTACGGAACCCTAAAAAACCGAAAGAACTTAGAATAAATCTAACGACTCAAGAAATTTTAGGACTGAAAGAACTGACAAGACTCAAAAGAACTCAAGACTCAGGACTCAGAAGACTAATTAGTCGTGAGTTCTGCAAAAAGAACTTATAGCCGCAAAATGAGGAATAAAAGACTCAGTTGTTTTATAACACTAGTCTGATCTGCTGCCGTCCGTGCCTAAATGACGATTGAAATATAATAATTTACTATTTTAGTACCTGGACTATAATATACCGAGTTGATTGTACAGTCAACAGTCGACATTGACCGCCGGAAGCCGCGCCGAGACGTGCTTGCCCGTTCAATAGGCCACTTCCGGTAATGCGACACATCTCCCAACGACGGCTTACGAATGTAGACCTTGGGATCACCACGTAAAGTTGACATTAAAATAATTTTAGATACTATAAACTGGTGAGTGTGAATCGTTTATAAACCAAATTAAACGTATTGTGGATTTGTCAATGGTTTGATTTGATGAAGGATGGTATCTCTCGGTTCATATAATTTGGTGTTGTATTTGAGAAATCAACTACATATTTGGTATTTAAGGATTCTAGTTAAAGGAAAAATATATTGTACTTGCGTGCAATAAAATTGGCATATACTGTATGTCCGCTTTGATCCTGATCCTGAGATTTTTACACACTGTTGTATTATAGAGACAGTTTATTAGCTTCCTCTAAATTTTAACCTATTCTGCATAAATACATGTATTTTTTGATGTATAATGTTTGATATCAATAAACATCAAAGTGTAATAAAAGCAATGGATGACTTGTGACCGATTGCAATATTCGATTCACAGTTACAGATCGCCCTAAGCGTTTGATTGTTATTCAATTATTGCTAGGCAATCAAACTTCAGTAAACTTACTTTTACTAGCGAGTAGAATATTGAAACCAGCCGTCAGGAATGTATGAATTCGCCAGGAAAGCAAAAGCTCAGAGTTGCATCCACATTTTAGCTAATTTTCTTACTTATTTATTGAGTTTTACAACCTCATGACTTGCAATAAACAATTTGAATTTAATGTGTGCATTATTTTGTGTTCATGGAGGTCATAAAAGATACAACTACCTATATAATATCCTAAACTTTTTTATAATATTTAATTGGGTTATGCCCGTGTAAATATGTTAAAATAAATAAATGTTTTGGATTTAAAACACACCAGACACCACAGTACCTACAAACAGGGATATTCTGACATAAATTAACCGTTGTTGGATTTCGTAAGTTGTCTGCCATAAATGAAAAACCTATTCTGCTACACGGCAACTTCACACCAAACAATTTTTTGATCACCCATCCCAGCACCAACCACGAACTTAGTTGCTTAACTTTTGTAATCGTTATGTATATCGCACTGCCGCGACTTCATCGATGTATATACCAAATAAAATATTAATATACACAATTTAATAACTTTAACGCTCGTTGATGTCTTTTTAACGCACAAGCTCATATTGGCGATATTGATTTTGTTCTTGTCTATGCTCAGCATTTGGTTACGTAAGTAGGTATGCAGTATGCATGTTAACAGTGCCTTTTTTTAGGTTCAGCACAGATATTTTTTTTATTGAATATTTAGGCTACTTTCTTTACTAGTAGAGTAGGATATCGTGTGGTTGCGGACGAAAAGAGTAATAAATAATATTTTTAACACTCGTCACAAAAAGAGGGGTGTTATAAGTTTGAAGAGTCTGTTTGTCTGTGTGTTTCGGCGGCATAGTAGATAGTTCCTAAACGAATGGACCGATTTCGATGTGGTTTTTTTTTAGAAAGCGGAATGTGATCGAGATGGTTCTTAGCTATAATTCATAAACTGTTCAGGGTTCGCGGTAGGCATGGAACATTTCATGAATAGCATGTGAAAAATCATATGAAATTATTTTCATTCGTCATACCGACTATACTTCTACAACTACTATAATTCACACTCTGTGAAATAGCAGATCGTTCGCATTTCATTCCATTGTTAAAGTTCGTTGGGTTAAAAAAGTAGATCTTAAATTAAACAACTAATATAAGTTACATTTCATTTCATATATCATATCATATAATTCATTACTAAAAGCAAACACTCGCAAATGTGACTTAGGCCACTGCGTAACAAAATCATTGCCTGTGAAATTTCACATGTTAAATCATATAAATAATCATAATAAATAAATTTAAAAAAATATATGAAAAAAAATCATAACTTCATTAAACAAAAATTAACGAAAAGTAGCACCATCATTGCCATACCTGGTTCGCCGCAATGATGTTAATAATATACTAACGATCTCCTCCGGCTTCGCACGGAAGGTACTTATAGTACTTACTTGAACCTTAACAAATTAAATTATACATAATTAAACTTCCCTGAATCATTATATCTATTGCTGAAAACCGCATTTGAATCCGTGGCGTAGTTTATAAGTTCTAAGCGCACACACAGAGAGACTTCATTTTATACTATGTATAAGTAGATTATATTATTGGTTCGCGAGTAATTTAAAAAGAATGAAATAAGAATAAAATAAAATTAAATCAGAATATCATAAAAATAATATTGATCATGATAAAGTTTGGATTAGCGGTCGCGACGCGGCGACGTACCTAAATCTTAAAAATATTAATTTTTATAGAAGTTCAAATGTCGAGAGAAAAAATATTTCTTTTAACTTTTTAGAGTTTTGGTTTTGTGTCGGGGGCTACTTATAAGTAGTTTTAATATTTTTATGCGGAGCAGTCGGCCCCGGGTGCCAACGACAATGTAGCTACACAAGTACCTAGGTGAAGTTGGTACTTACGACAACTCCGTATGTGTCAATCTCAGACCAAATTTTTATTTGGTCTGAGTTGTCAATACGATTACAGTACAGAATGATATCATTTAGTTGTAGGTATTGGTGCCAACTCTAATTGAAGTGAAGTAAAGACGAACTAGGGAGGTAGTTAGGTACTTCACCTACCTAAAAATTTCCCTATCCTACTACGCCGCCATTGAGGTATTAAGAGGACCAAACGTAGTGTAGGTACCTACCAAAATGAAATGAGAAATTTGTTTTCTCCTGTTGTTGGATGGAATGTGCATTAGGTAGGTATCTACCTACCTACCTACTTTGAAAGTGTTAAGTCGAAGTTGTGACTTAATAGCTGGCTTGGCTAGTAGTAGCTACCTACCTACCTGGTATTAGGACTTACCTAAATAGAGTACCTACCTACCTAGTTTTTAACTTCTCTACCGCGCCCGTTACGATGAAAAGTAGGTAGGTACTAGCTAGGTAGTTTATTAAATTTTTAGGTACCTAGGTACATTTTTAAAATTCTATTTGTTCCTACGGATGTTGAACGAGCACTATAATTTACGACTCTCATTTGATTGCTCTCATAATACTAAATCCATTGGCAAACAATTTTTGAATTATTAACCCTAGATAACTAATCTCCGTCGTATCGACGGGTAGCGTAAAGAAATATACCTGTTTCTTTTTAACGATGCGTCCGAATGCCATGGTTCGCATAGTCAACTCAGTTGTTGGAGAGGTCATTGCTGTGGCGTATGAACCGAAAAGGTAAGTGTTATGGTTTTAGAGATACGTAGCTGTTGCCCGTCGTTTTGACGGATGGTTAGCTTTACCGTCAGTTTTAGTACCAGTACATAGTTTGTACTGGCGCTAAAAAAAAGTAGGTTAACTTATATTTTAATTACATTTTTGTATTTTTAATTGCTTATGCAATAAAAAATATTTTAAGATAAATGTTCCTTTTTTTGGAGGTCTAAGTTAAGTTGACATAATTTTATAAGGTAATAAATAAAGTGCCTTTTAAATAACTATAATAAACATCAAAAGCTCTATCAAGTATATATCTTATGAAAAAATAACCTTTTTTCTATTACTTACCCGTCGTTTCGGCGGATAGTTAGCTTAAATAGGGTACCTACGCCAGAAGGTTAGTTATCCTAGGGTTAATAACAATCTGACGGGAGGTGTCCTCAAATTATATTTTCTAATATTCTAAAAGTTAATGTAAAGATAAGTAGGTGTGATTATCAGTTAATTTATAATATTTACAAGATAAGAAGAATAACACGTGCGTTTGTAACTTTTTACTTAGCCTAATAAAATCGGTTAAACGTGTTCTAGATAACTGTAAATTACATTACGTGCCAAAGTCGAGGTAAAAGCCATGTTTTTATCGAATACCGGAATGTTACAACGAAATATAATTTATAGTGCGGATTAAGTACGTGTCCAACTTAAGTTTCCAATAAGAATAGGTCCTTAATTGTTGCCAAGATATTTAATTATTTGCAGAATAAAAACTATTTTGTCAAGTAAATACCTACGGGTACTGACTGACCCAAGTACAATTTAAGACTACAATAATACAATTGTATAAATTTTTCAATCTACCTACACAAATTATAATAAGAAAAATAAAAATATTTTTAAACCAACGTAGGTAATAATTCTAATTACCATACCATTCGCTTCTAGACAAGAATGTTTCCAGTTAAACATTAAAATTAAGCATTGGCATGCAGTCGGCACTCGAGACACCACACCGGTGTCAGCATAACGGTCCACCAACCACTCGCACATTTCGAACCATTGACATTTTGTTACCACGAACGCTAAAACCTCTTTAAGGTACAGTTTCAAAAAGAGAATTAGTTTTTGAACGACAAAAAAGGCTTCGTCACGGTCGGGTTAAGTTTTGCAGCCTCAAAGGTGTCACGTGACTTTCTTTGAGTGTTCACTGACCTGCTAAGTGCCTCGTGTCGGCCTGGGCAGCCACAGCAGCGGCCACCACAAGCAAACAGAACGCCTCTCCGGCGCCCCGCATCTTACACCACGATCGACCACATTAAACACACACCACAGCAATAATTTAATTGAAAAAAAAAACAACTTATTAAACAAAGCACACAAGACACTTCAGTTTTTTAAATGGAACGCGCGTTCGAAAGTTGAATTCGTGACGGTTGGAAAGTTTGGTGACGTGTCGCAAGTATCGCTTTACGCTCGACTACAAACGAGCGTTCTATGGGAGCGCGGGAGAGCGACTGACGCGCCGCCGGCCGGCAACCAGGTAGGGTGGCAAGCATCTCGATAAAAACTACATACAGCCTCTTCGAGAATTGTAATCGGGTAAATAGGAAATAAATCTAATGAAATAAATATGTAGGTATTTTTGGCGTTCCTTACACGGTTTAATATGAATAATATGGAAATGACTGATTCATCAAACAGACTAGAGAATAATTCAAGAAATAGGTACAAGTAGGTGCCTATCAGGGAGTTTCTCCCGAGTTCTTGATGTAAAAACATTTAACAACACAACAACAAAATTTAGTGTAGAAAGACTATTTTCAGTCGACATTGGCTAAATGCTTAATGCGAAGCCATAATTAAGATTAATAATAAAAACAAGTATTAGGCCCTTGATTTTGCTTGAGTTGAAATTGAAATTGTTTCAATTCTATTTCGTAAAAGTAGAAATTGAAGAATTACATTTCAATCTAAGTACTTAGGTTTTGTTTACTGTAGGTAATATTTAAACTAAAGTAGATATATCAAACAATATACCTAATAAAAAAATATGAGATGGGTTCACCTTATAGATATAGGAAACTGTATATCGGCAATGTAAAAGAGAAAGAGCATACTAACGCGTATATTAGAGCGAGATGGACAGACGAGACCATTTCACGTCTGGCCTGTCAGTCACGTAGAAAAGACAGCAACTGTCAGACTACAGTACTATTTTTCATGCACACATTCGCATTACGCACACATCGGTGTGTTTTTTTGGTCCCACCCTAGTCGATTCATTGCCAATCTATAAACGTATGTAATAATAAATCTATGGTTTACCTATTTTTGTCACCTACATGAAAATAATGAAAATCTGTTGTACCTATCACAGTATAACTAAAATGGTCTGGTGATGCATTTCATTTTTAACCTTGACAAAACATAGCTTTGTTTGTATATTTATTTAACAGATTTTTTTTTTAATCATGCATAAAACAAAACAGCCATGAAACTGAATCAATTAGTTGCCTATTTAATTAATTATGAGAAAATAGTAAATAACTTAAAAATGTGGAAACCTATGCATTTTTATATTTTTATTTTTGCAAAATTTATTATTTATTACACGACGCAATTGTCAATAACAAAATACAATCTGTATTATTACGTTTAAGTAAATATATACAAATTAACTAACTAAATTACTTATAAGTACATAAAACTGACCGTAATTGATAAAATTCTCCCAACTTTCTGGGAAATCACCCCACGCTGGCAGTCAGGTTGCTCGCACAGGTGGTCGGATGCAGGTAGCAAAGTAGAGGTAGCTAGGGCTGACACGACACTGATACTCGACACAGGCAGAAAGCTACTGTGCTTGAGGATCCGTAGGCACAAATAGCTTCTCATAAGTACACGTCATCTTATCATATTACATTACTAACAGCATGCAAAAATTTTCCAAGAAGAAGGCTCACTTTTGGAGACGTTTTAGTAGCATTACACTGCAATTTTGCACCAGAACCTTTGGTTACATATCCACGCCATTGACAGCAGCATGCAATGTCTAATATTTTTGTAGCAAAATTTGACCATACTAAAAAAAATCGACCTGCCCCAGGCGGGAATCGAACGTAGCATCTTCCGTAATCCGGGCGGCAGCGTTACCACTACGCCACCGGGGCACTGCTTTCGCTGTCGAAATTTGTCAGTGATTGGTGCTTATGTTTTTATGGTAAACATTGTTTCATCAAATCTTTGAAATTTACACTTCTGAGATCCGAACGAAATATTTTTGCAAATTATTTGTCACTCAGTTAAAAGTAAGTTATTCTATAAAATTAGGCCATGACAATTCGCGTAGATACCACTAAAAATAGAGTCTATTATAATATAAGGCCTTAGTTAAAAAAAAAACGTTCGTCGTCTCATAAACTATTAAATCCGGCATAAAATCTGGGAGAAGAGAGATAAAAAATACTTATTACTAGACATAAATATTGTGAATACTAGCTTCTGACCGCGACTGTGTCTGCGCAGGATTAGTATAATAAATTATACCTATATCCATTCGTCTATGTTATTCCTATGTATGAGCTATATTCACAGATTTAATAATACAAGGAGATAGGCCAAGCCGGCGTTTAACTTGTGACTAGTGTATGCCCAGTGGGCATACATTACCGCCATTTCGCCGTCCGCGTCACTCGGACTTCCTATGAACTCAGCGATTTGAGCGATCTCCTTTGCGGCTGTGCTTAACTTTCATTGCTTCGCAGTCCTTATGACGCGCGCAATGAATAGTGTATATTACGGCATGCTCAACTAGAACCATGTTATGTACGGCCGGTGATTGCGAAACTCGGTCTTCCTAAGAACTCGGCGATTCGCCCGATCTCCTTAGATTGATATATCTGTGGCTATATTATTGTAGTTTTTTTTTTAATTAATTCAGTGGTTTTTGTGTGAAAGAGTAATAAACACACATCCCGACAAACTTTCGCGTTTATAGGTAACTAGTGGTCGCCCGCAGCTTCACTCGCCTTAATGTCGATTAACTTATAGCCTATATGCTATTCTGATGGTCTCCTCTATCTATCTCTCTCTAATATACCTACGCGTTAGTATGCTCTTTCTCTTTTACATTGCCGATCTACAGTTTCCTATATCTATGGTAATATCACAGTCTAGTGAGTCTAGTAGACAATTAAATTTTTGCAGATAGGTAATTTCTGTTGCCGCTATAACAACAAAATACTAATAAAGAAAATACAATAAATTTATAAGAGGGCTCCCATTTAACAAACGTGATTTTGGAACGTATTTAACGTACGTACGTATAAAGTATTTAACGGTCACGTGACACGTGCTCTAGTGGTTAGAAGGAGTCATATGGATAGTCAGAATTTTAAAGGACAAATTTTTTATCTTCTTTTTTTGTTCGAGTTGTGGCTTCCAAAAATTCGACCCACTGCTGGGACACAAAGCCTCTTCTTGTCATCGAAGGCGGTTTAGGCAGTAGTCCACCACGCTCGCCCAATGCGGATTGGGGGACGGAGTATAAGGTGATCAATACCCCTTTGCTGATCCATTAACCGCCTTCTACGACATCCATTGGAGGGTATGGGTATGGATTGATGCTATTCTACTCTGCCGGCATCACACGGCTAGCTACGAGTCTTCTTTTAGTATCTACTTTTCGCTATTCCTCATAGCTTCGGATTTGGCCAACCACGCCCACTTGAAAAATTCACCCTAACCAAGGTCGCCAGCCCTTAACATCGTCGCCTGAAAATCGAAACCACTACCTTTAGATCTAAAACCAGCGGGCGAACAACTGGATCACGTAGTCATTCGCGTTAAGCGTTATGTTTAAAACAAATTTAATAGATAGCAATTTCCTACCGCGGACCACAAGACTGTGGAACCAACTTTCGCCAGCGGTGTTCCCGAACCGATACGACCTGGACATCTTCAAAAAAAGAGCGTATTCCTTCCTTAAAGGCCGGCAACGCATTTGCGATGCTTCTGGTGTTGCAAGTGTCCATGGGCGGCGGAGACCACTTACCATCAGGTGAACCGTCTGCTCGTTTGTCCCCTTTTCCATAAAAAAAAGATAGGTAGGTACTATTAAAATTTACATTGTTTTTTCTTCGAGACCAACTATTGAAATTTTTTCTTGTAACACATTTTCCTCATTCAAAGCTATCGATAGGGTGATACTGCCTTGTACGAAGTGTTAGCAAGATTGCAAGCGCGAATTATTGCGTTGGGTAAGTACCTACTTGTGGTCACAAGGTGAGCCGAGATATTATGAGGAAAAGAAGCTTGTGATTATAATCAGAAATAGGAAAAGGTTTCTTAGATTGTCTGAGACAAAAACATTTTCATTATTTCCACCACTATTAGGTAGCTTATAAAAATAATAAAAAGTACCTACATATCTTCACTAATATATTTTCTCCTCTTGTGTTGTTTTAAAACGACCGACGGTAGCATTAAGTGGGTGGGTAAACACTTAACACTGCAGCAAGTGCGTAGTTGCTAAGATGATAATTATGCCTTTCATGCCCACCTTTTTTTTGGTTACTGTGGGAAATCCATTAACGGACCATACCTCACGCTGGCTAGGCGCACGACGTGTCTAGACGGCGCTAGACGCGCCGGTCCTACCCACTAAAAACCCTCCTAAGCCCTTCTGGGGGCATTTTAGGCTCGGCGTACATTGAAATGAAATGAAAATATAGATAATAGTCCCGGACGAGTGCACGGAGATAGAGGGGCACTCTGTCAAAATCGAGCCCCAATTACACTGGCACCTTGCCCATCAATCCGACACATCGAACTGCTTCACGGCAGAAATAAGAAAGGCGGTGGTACCTACTCAGAGCCTTTAGACAACATGCTCACGCTTACAAGCGAGTCGGTTTGTCTAATCGCTAACGCTTCAGCGATAGCGATTATCGTTTGGTAGCCAAAGTGACAGTAACGTAGCGATCGCTTAATCGAGGCGTCGTATCGATAACTCAAAATTTTTGTCTATAGTTAGCGAGAGAAGAAATGTCAAAAATTGAAAATGACAAACTAACATAACCTAAATAAATTAAATTTATTTCATGAAGTTTTCGGCGTTTTCGCCACTTTGAATCTACTTATGAGTCCCATCGGTGGTTTGGTGGTTTACGATAATGTACCACACCACAAGTGTTGCGTACCGACCGAAGTAATTTACAACAGGACCTATAAGTTTCATCAATTTCATAGAATCATTTCTATTTTCTATGAAAAGACATACCTAGGTTATAGTTCCTAGTGAAAAAACCATAAAACATGCATCTACCTACGTGCCCTATATAAACATTTTGAGAAAAAAATTGTCATGGAGATAAATTGAAGAGTGGTGCTTGTCCATCTTTATTTTTGAAACTCGAGATATCTTACCAATAACTGTTGAATACTGAGGAATACCATCAACTGTTCCCACAGAAATAGGTAATATTTTATTAACATTCATGTCATGATCATTCTTTTGCACCTTATGAGCGAAAACCACATAAGATAGCTTGTCTAGAAGTTTCTGGTATTTGTATTATGTGTTTTTAATATTTTATGAGATTTCTCAAAAGACAGGAATAATTATGATTATTTCATTCTGTATGTGGTCTTGATCGCAGTTTAAAATCAGTATGTACCTACATCTTGAATCAGAAAGCTCCACACAGCACTTTCTATTAGGTTTATCAAGTTACCCAATATTCTAAGCCATTACCTAATTAATCTAAGCAATCTGTAAGCAATCTAAATTAACCACTCCACCACAACAGCATCAAATTAACGTCTAGTTATACAGAATTTCTGAGTGATTATCTTTTTCTCTCTAGATAAAAAGGTTTAATCAATTTTCTGTGAATTAGTGTAGAATTAGTATATAAATTATTAGGAAAATAAATCCTGTAATTTTCAAAGTAAAGTAAGTTAAAATGCTTATTTTATTTTTCAGATGATCATCAGCAAACCAATTGACAAATTACCATTATAATTATTTAATGAGTTACTGTTGTTAAACTTTTTTAATATTAGTTTAAATAAAACTTTCTGAATGAACTTATTTGTTTTTATTTGCACAAGCACTTTTTATTTTACAGTTTTACAACAAGATAATTTTTGGATACTATGCGTCTATCTACAATACAAGATGGTGGTGGTTGTTTTTTAATTTATTTTTTTTTTAGACAAAGTTGTGAAATTATACAGCCTCTTACAACACACCCCCTTAATTTTACAATCTTAATTAATTAATATTAAAGTTTTACAATATTTTAAATCATACTACATATTTTATTTCAGTTATACAATATTTAAAGAGTTAAAAATATTAGCAATTGTTTACAAAATCAGTCATAAACAAGTTATACAAATTTAAAAGAACTTAATTTTACAATTTTGAATTACAAAGAAAACACTATTGAATTAGTTTATAATATTTACCAACAGTTTATAGAATTTCTCAGAACATAAACTTTTTGTCATCAAATCTGCATGATTTTGATTTGTGTTCACATACATAATGGAGATTATATTTTTGTCTATTATATCCTTCAGAAAATAATATTTTATGTCTATGTGCTTAGTTCTTTTTGAGTTTTCGAAATTTTTAGACATAGATATAGCACTTATATTGTCCACTAGTAATGTATTTTCTTTTCCAGTGCATTTTAAGTGTTTGGCAACTCCTTTCAGGTTTAGTAATTCTTGAGCTGTTACTGCTGCTGCGACATATTCTGCTTCAGCAGTAGATAATGCCACACAGGGTTGTTTCTTTGACGACCATGCTACAGGGTTCTTGCCGTGAAATATTATTGTTCCGCTTACACTTTTACGGTCTGTTTCATCAGCTGCCCAATCAGCATCGGAATAAGCAAGTAAGTCATTATTTTGTGATTTCTTAAAAATTAATCCTTTATCTTTTGTTGTTTTCAGGTACCTCAGTATTCTTTTTCCAGCTTTCCAGGCGGTTTCATCTACTTTATCCAGGTACCTGCTGAGATATGATACTGGGTAAGTAATATCAGGTCTTGTCATCATGCTTAAATAAAGTAGGCTTCCGATCATCTCTCGATACAAATCTTTCTTTTCTCCTTCTTCCTTTTCTTCATTACCTTTTATCTTAAAATTTACTTCCATAGGAGTTCTCATATCCTTGCTTTCTAGCATGTTAAATTTAGTTAGTATTTTTTCTATTAATTTAGTTTGCTTCATTGATATGGTATCTATGTTTCTCTCGATTTCCATTCCTAAAAACCTTTTTGCTTCCCCCAGATCTTTTGCGTTAAATTCTGTTTTTAAATCTTCTATTGTTTTCCCAGCATTCTTTCCTATCAGTAATATGTCATCAACATAGATTATCATCCAGCAGTCTTCTTTATAGTATAGGCAGGAGTCATATTCTGATCTTTTAAATCCTCTTTTTATAGCAAACTCATTGATAGTGTCATTCCAACAACGTGGTGATTCGGTTAAACCGTAGAGAGCTCTGTTTAATTTTAATACCATATTTTTGTTTTTTGGTACGTAACCCTCAGGTGGTTTTATATAAATATCTGATTTCAGCTTTCCATTTAGGAATGCAGTGGGAATATCAATCTGTCTTATTGGTAGGTCTTCATTCAGAGCCTTTGAGATTAGCATTCTAATACTAGACATTCTTGCCACAGGTGAATATAGGTATTGGTAGTTATCATCCTTCTTGACTTGGAATCCTCGGGCTACTAATCTGGCCTTCTTGGTGCCATCTTCTTTTTCCTTAAACAACCATTTTGTATCTATAGGTTTTTTGTTTTCAGGTAGCATTTTTTCTGTCCAAGTTTCTAATTTTATTAAAGCTGATAGTTCTTTATCTATGGCTTCTGACCAGTCTTTATCTTCCTTTGCTTCTTTGTAGGTATTTGGTATGTTTTGACATAGGGCTATATTTGTTTCGTAATCTTCTAAATATCTAGGTTTTTTCAATATTCGACCTGTTCTTGTAATTGCTCTGTTTTCTAAATTTTCTCTTTCTTCTTGATTTTCTTCTACTTGGTTTTCTTCTATTTCATTTTCTTGTATGATATTATTGTCTTCTATTTCATTATCAGTTAAATTTTCTTCTAAATATTCTTCTTCTGTATATAATTCTTCATTTTCAGTTTGTTTTTCTAACTGTTTGTTTTGTTCTAAACTTATATCTTCGTTATTTGTATTTTGTATTATGAGTATTTCAGGTGTACTATTATTTTCTTGTTCTTTATCTTTATTTTCAAAGTTTTTAAAATTGATGTCTCTTCTAATAGTAATTATTCTTTTTTCAGGTATCCAGAGTCTGTATCCAGTTGGCGCATAACCAACCATTATCATCTTCTCAGATCTTTCTTCCAGTTTCTTCAACGGATGTAGATTTTTTGTGTATACTTCGGAACCAAAGATTTGAATATTTTTAACGTTAGGTCTTCTGTTTGTCCATTTTTCTATAGGTGTTTTTATTTCGCCATGTTTTGGTGTTCTATTTAGCAGGTAAGTGGCAGCAAGTACAGCTTCTCCCCACATTTCCTTTTCTAGGTTTGACTGAAACAACATAGCTCGTACTTTTTCCATCAGGGTACGGTTGAAACGTTCAGCCTTTCCATTTTGTTGCGGGCTATATGCTACTGTATAATCAAGCCGTATACCGCGGGATCTACACCAGTCCTTGAGATGAGAGCTGGTATATTCACCACCATTATCACAACGAATTATACTGACCTTTAGGTTTGTATGAGACTCAACTTCTATTACATATTCCTTTAGATAGGTAAATACTTCACTTTTGTGAGCGATCAGGTAAGTTTGTGTATAGTCAGTGAAGTCATCAATAAATGATAATACATAACTTTTCTCGTTCCAGGTGGATGGTGTTACTGGGCCACAAACATCAGTGTGAATGGTATGTATTTTTCTTTCAGCTCTATGGCGTGAATAGAATGGCAGTCTTGTTTGTTTGGATCTCATACAGACATCACATGTAGAGGTAAGTGAGTCTATTTCTTTGTTTGTTACATTTATACCATCAACAGATTTTATTATATTTTTTAGAGTTTCTTTTCCTGGGTGTCCATATTTAATATGCCAATTTTCTGCAGTTTCAGTTTTTGTTAATAACAGGGCATCTTCAATATTAGTTAATAAGTTTATATTGTATAGGCCATGTATATTTTTAGTACCTTTTAGTAAAATATTATCATTTTTCTTTATTATTACTTCGTTTTTAGTAAATGTAACTTCTCCATCTTTTTTAGTAATTCCATGTACAGAGAGTAAGTTTTTCTTTAGGTTAGGCACATAAAGCACATTTGTAAAGTTGACATTATCTGTTTGTATTATTCCCATAGTATTAGATTCAAGTGTATTGTCCTTCTTCGCTGTTTGTATTTGTATTGCACAGTTTTCTTGTTTAGTGAGTATTGACTTATTATTGGTCATATGGGAAGAGCATCCGGAATCAACAATAAAATTTTCAGACTGTGTATAAAACGACATCGCATTTCCTTCCTTTTTATTATTATTTTTATTCTTATTCCAAAAGCAATCTCGTTCTTTATGGTTATATTTTTTACAAATTGTACACTGTGTTTTATTCTTGAAGTAGCAATTCTTTTCCATGTGATTGTCTTTTTTGCAAATTGAGCAATGTTTTTTATTATTTTGAAATTTTTTGTGTGTCACTTTAAATGCTGTACTATTTTGGATTTCATTCATGTCTCTAGATCTCTGATGTTCTACTAATAATCTAGCAGTTAAATTTACTATAGTTTGTTCAGTGAGTGGAGTGGATTCCCATGCTGTCAAAAAATGTCTGTATTGGTCTGGCAATGTTGATAATATTTTTGATATGAGCATTTTCTCATTGATCTTTTCACCCAAGCTGTTAAGTTGGTGGGCAATGTTTTCTAGAATGCCAATATGATGCGTCATATCTTTATTTGTATCGTATTTGTACATGAAAAATTCTTGTAGCAATTGACATTTCTTTTGGTCGGAATTTCTCTCATAAATGGCAAGTAATTTATCATACATAGCTTTCGCATTTTCGCAAGACAGTAATGTAGACAACAGTTTTTTATCAATAGTACTAGTTATTATTCTTTGCGCTTGTGCATCTAGTTGGATTGTTTTTTCATCTCTTTTATGAGCGGAAATGCCTGACTGCACCAGGTCTATTATCCCTTCGCTTTTCAATAAAATGTTTATTTGGAATTTCCATAATGGAAATGTTTTCTCATCAACTAACCTTTCTATGTTTTTGAGGTTATCCATGTTACAATGCTTCTTCGGTTTTTATGTTTTTACGTTCTTCAGATTTGTTTGGCGCAACTACGCTCTGCTACCATGTTAAACTTTTTTAATATTAGTTTAAATAAAACTTTCTGAATGAACTTATTTGTTTTTATTTGCACAAGCACTTTTTATTTTACAGTTTTACAACAAGATAATTTTTGGATACTATGCGTCTATCTACAATACAAGATGGTGGTGGTTGTTTTTTAATTTATTTTTTTTTTAGACAAAGTTGTGAAATTATACAGCCTCTTACAACAACTGTAACACCTACAGTTGCATCAAGTGAAATACTGGGTCAGGAAAAATATGTAAGCAGTATTATTCTTTGAAATGGCCCTGGAAACTGACATATACAACAAGCAAGGATGACATTGTTGGATTTGTAGACTTAAATGAAAAATCGAGTAACTTTGCTGACCATGTTAGCTTTATGTAAAAAATAAATAAAAGATTAATGTAATTGTTTTATTTTATCAAAACTAGGAATCTTCAATCCTGGAGGAATAAAACTTTGAATAATGAGGAACAGAAAATCTAATTAATGTTTCCTGTTGCTCAAAATTAAAAGTTACATAAAATTAAATAAATTAACATTATAAAACTTTTATTTAATGATTCTTCTTAACAGCTCGTCGTCATGGATGTTTGTGCATCAATATAACATCAGTTTCACTGCACAAAATCCATTCCGAAACAATTTTTACTATCGAGTCAAAAAATCTACATCCGGAAGATATAGATTCACGCTATACACCACGCATTCACAATGTTCATACAAAAACATCAACAAATAGTTTTATGTACATACATACATATACCTTAGGTCTGTTCTTTTAGGGGGCGAATGATCTCCTGTTTCATACAAATAAATCCCTAACATGAAAACTTTCACAAGCACACAAATAGTTTTGATTGTAAAATAATGTGAAATTGTTGTTAAGTTCCATAGGCATTTCTTTTGTCACCAGTGTTCAAAATGTGGAATATGTAAATCTATCTCCAAATAATAAATCAATCAGGCATTTTATTAAAGTTTTCTATTAGTTTCACAGATTAGAGAGTCTATAGTTTTTAGTCTCAAATATGTTTTGGGTGCATGAGATACACTCATTGTTACAGGCAGCCCACAACAAATTAAGATAATGTATTTTTAAATGATAACCTAAGCAAACAATTCATCATCATAACATAACAGCCTTTTTAATTACACTCACTGGACACAGGCCTCTCCTTGTTATCTGAGAAGGTTTAGGCAGTAGTTCACCACACTTGCCCCTATGCAGATTGGTGGACAGCATATAAGGTGATCAATACCCCTTATCTGATCCATTAGCTTCCTTCTACGACGCCTATTTATAGATATAGGGTTGGTGGTGCTATTCTACTCTGCCAGCATGACACGGTCATGAGAATAACTATTACATATAAACTTTAATATACAACCACTGTGTACAAATAATGTATATTCTTACTAAAAAATACAACTATTCAATTTCAAACCCATTTAATACCGAAAATGTTTTACATTATAATCTAAATTTATTACAGTATTAACACTATTTTGATTATTGTTTTTATTTTTCGGTGTGTCCTCCTGACACGTAGGCCTCATCCAGCCTTTTCCATAGGTACTAATCTAATCTGTTCTTGGCCAACCATAACCACAAAGGCTACCCTCTTAATGTCATCTGACCATCTCCTCTTCTGTCTGCCCTTTTTCCTCTTACATTGATACCTGAATGGGTCCCCCATTCAGTAACATCTCTTGTCCACTTCTGTATGTTATTTCTAAGTATGGGCTCCGTCCATTTCCACTTTAATTTCCTTATCTTTTCCACTGTATCCTCCAGCTGTGTTAAGGGCTATTGCTTTGACTTTCTGTCCTTCCTTCCATAAAAGTATATCCCAGAATGCACCTCTACAAACTTCGTTCGCGCTCAGGAGCGCGAGAACACAATTAAAATCAATTGTGTCTGGATATTAATAATCGTCGATGGATTAATAACACTATATTACGCCTACGTAGCGTATGAAATAATAAAAACTATTTTTTTTGCTGATATTTTAATCAATAACGTTTTTCACAAGCGTTTTCTACATGGTCTCGGCGATCGAAAGCCAAGCGATCGACCGAAACGCTAGTTTGTCGGTTTCGAGTCTCAAAGCTGCATGTTGGCTACGCATTGTATGGGAAGTTAGCGAGCGACGCCTTCTATTGCTTGCGTTTCGGTTCAATAGAAACGAAAACTGACATTTGGCTAGCAATTTTCGACTCGATTATTTTGATGACGTCACTTTTCGATTGCTTATGTCAATCCCATACATTTTTTGACTTAGCGATAGCGAGAGCGATTGTCGAAGTGCATGTTGTCTAAAGCCCCAGATAACCCTGCATATATGGGTCTACACTTAGTCGCGACAACGCAACACATACGTCGCATTGTCGCGGCGTCTACGCTGCGCCAACGTTCATCGAACGCCTACGCTGGACAAACGCTAGTGTGAAAGAGCGCAGCGCTGTTCTATAGAGATGGCATGAAACAGCCCGCCGCGGGTGCCCGCGCCATGCACCCGCCTAACGCAGGGCACGACCTAAGTGATTTACATTTATTTATGCGTCCACCCTCAAATCATTTATGTAAAGTAATATGATCTGAGCATCCACCTCACAGCAGCAGCAGTCAAGCATAGCATTTTTTTTTCAGACATGCATACGGCCTGTCTGCGGTCGTAAGCAGCCAACGTAGTCTATAGACGCTTGCATCACTAACGTTATTACGTTCCTTTCCCTACCCCTTGAAGCTCTGGCGACCTTACCTTAGGTAAGGTCTTCTTCTACTTGGTCCAGGTCCGGAAGCCTCCTCGTGGCGGACCTTGGTAACGTGGTGGGGAAACTTTCTCGGCGGGTGTGTGGCTTTTGATGTCAGTGTGTCCCCTTGGCATTCGAAGTCACATGCCATCGTCGAGTTGTTCTTGTTTTCCCACCACAGGGCCACGACCGCGCCCGAAGTCCCCCGGGTGCGGTCCAATGGCTGTTCCCGGTGTCCTCGTCAGGAGGACTCGCCAGGTCGAGCAGCCGTCGTTGAGGAGGCGACCTATAAGGCCGGGCGTCGGCCAGCGGCCCACGGGGGCTGGTGTTAGTCAGTAGCCCCTGTGGGCTGCTGGCCACTAAGCTGGCCGCTGGCAGAAGGCCAATGTCATTCCTCTACCCAAAATCCGCTCGCCTAACATCTCAGTTCCAAGTTTCCAACTATTCAATGGTTCTGTTCGTACCTTTTTGGCCGCCAGTAGTGCGTAAAAATTGATGATACCACGTCAGATTGGTGCCAGTTAGCTGCTAGTGTGATTACTTTCTCTGTTGCTATTTTCTATTTTTATAAACAGACTTTGTAATAGTACCTATCTCTTCCTCTTATCATCTGTATGCAGACGATTTTCAGATTTACAGGCATTCAAGTTGGTCTGAGCTTTCTGAGCCTATTGCTATTTTTAACAGAGAATTATCTGCAATTTCAACCTGGGCAAAATCTTTTGGATTACTTGTCAACCCACTTAAATCGCAGGCTATATAGTTGTAGGTAGTAGCTACGTCATTAGGTAGTAGTAGTAGACTTAGGAACAAAATCGACTTCCGTTCGAAAGTTCGACGTTCGTTGTCATCTCTTATAAATAACGGCACTATTATTACATAACATTAACAAGGAACAAACGAACAAGGTGTAAAATCTCGGTATAATTATGGTCTGTTATATGCACAGAAATAATAGTAAAGAGAAAGAATAATAATAAATTATTATTATTTCTGTGGTTATATTGTCATGGGTACTGCAGGTGAATGAGGTGAGTAGGCGCATGCATTACTCATATCACTCTCTCAAGCGGTTACATAAGTTCCTACTTTCTCCCGTTTTTTATTCTCGACTACACTGATATCTGCTATTTGGACGTATGAGAAGATATACTCAACAAGCTCGACCGACTCCAGAATATGACCATACGCTTCATCTACGGCTTAGGTAAGTGTATAACCGTGTATCTGCATTTCGGGAGGAGTTAAACTGGCTTCCTATTCGAGACCGTCGTAATGTGCACGCACATCCTTTCATCCCTATATAAAATCATTCACGATCCTAAAGCCCCTTCCTACCGTCATTCCCGTTTCCAGCTGTCCCCAACACCCACTCGTCTTAGGCGTTCATGTAACACTAAGATGCTGGTACTTCCCAAGGGTAATACAAACCTCCTCCTTCATTCCTTTCGTTCATTCGTTGTCGTTTTGCGTCGCTATAATGTGAAACAATCTTCCAGCTATTATTCTGGATAGTCCATCTATCATTTCTTTTAATAATATTCTAAAGCGGTACTAATTTTGCACAAAACATCCAATTAATCTTTGAAAACTTATCTCATCATGTTTATTTTGTATTTTTTTTTATTTACCTGGTACTTAAACGTAGTGATTATATACTCTTTGCCTGGTACAGGGAAAATACAGGGAAAGAAAGATAAAATGTGTGACACACACATTTTATTGTGAAAATCAAGAAAGAAGATATAAGCTGAACATTTGGCTGTAAGAGCTAGATCCTTTTGCCATCGCGTAATAAGGAAAATTTAAGAAAATATCTAACTGACAGCTGAGTGTTTGCGGTATTTAGATTTATTGCATTTTTCTTGAAAATAAAACAAAATATAGTGCAAAATCAAGAGTGGCTATGTTTATTTACTTCATGTAGTCGAATTATTAAAAGATGTCGGTGAACGAACAGCCTGATCTCTTGTTTTTCGACACTTTCTCTCATGACACTAGTGAAGTGAGTTGCGTCCATTGAACTCATTTTCTGAAATATTATATTGATTTTCCAGAATCTTACTGTATTTTTGTTTTGTAGGAGCTGAATTTAGATCTTGTGCAGTTTCCAAAGTCTGTCTATGTGAGAGAAATACGTATAATACCGCTTGGCGCCCGAGTGGAAGGCGATTTTCCTGGAGGCGTACGCCTTGGCGCAACAAATCCAACAAAGTTTCATATAGATTTCTTTGTGAATGATCTGAGTAAGCCCGGAGCATCAACATTCGAAGCATTAGGTAGCCTCGACTATTGTCAAAATGGACAAATTCATATGGAATGTGGAACTGGTCTGGATCAACCAAGAATTCCCACTGATGGCTTGGTGTTGCGAGGTTTGTTATTTATATTGATTTTTTCATTGTTAGAAATACATTATTAATAAAATTGTAATATATTTAATTTCAACATTATGCTTATTGGACTGTTCCAATATTTTGTAAGTATCTCTGTATGTACACACAAAATATTGACTTGTTTATTGTATTTATTTTGTATACTGACATATTATGCTATAACAATAATTGCATTTGTAGCTACAATATTTTTATATTGTTACCCTTTCAGTATTAGGTTAACAGAAAAATTTTGTTGATAAAAATCGGATCAGGTCTGATTACGGCAATTCCTGCTCCTATACTCGCTAGTTCATATGGGTCTTTGTTGCCTATCTCGCCGCTGGGTCCTTTAATCCATTGAAGGTGTTTAAGTTCCCTACTGTTATGAATGTGTCATGGCACTCACATAGTGTGCTTGATGTCACCTTGTTATTACATAGGGCATGTAGTGCTACTTTGCTGTCAGTGTAGAAAACAAAAAGTTTCTGGATGATAGTCAAATTAACTTTCCAACTAATATACATACATCTACAGTCACTCCTTCTTCTCATAGGGGTAGGCAGATGACTTGTTTCCACTTGCTATGGTCCTTAAATTATTTCTTCCGCTTAATCTATTTTCTTCACACTCACAGTCCTCATACATGGTTGGCGGTCTCTTTTACAAGGCATCTTCAATAAGATTGATAAACATTCACCTATGTCTTCCTCGTTTGTCCTTTCTTTGTCATTCACTTCTGATTCATATATCCTTTTAGTCAATCTTCTTTCACACATCCTTTCTACATGATTGAACCATTTGAGCCTATTTTCAATCCTTGTCACTAATTATCTTCTTTCAAACGACATCTTTCTCTTATCATGCTGTGCACCTGTCACTCAATTTTATACTAGCCATACTCCTCAAGGCTTTCAACCACATTTATTTTGTTTCATGCCTTTTCTCTGATATCCAACTTTCACTCCCATATAATAGTGTTGGGACCAGCAAACCTTCTTGCAAAGTTTGTATGCTTGTTACATTTTTACGACTAAACTACTTGATCAATCATCATGACATTTCCACACACATTGTCAGGGGTACAGTACAAGATATAAGGCACCTTTCACCCAGAAAAAACAAGAACAATAACCAAATATTATTAACACAAGAGAAGCTGTGAACAAATTCTAGCATGTACAATGAAAGAATTGGTAGCATTTTAGCAATTAATAATAATAATAATAAAGCCTTTTTTATTCCATATCTAAGTTACATTATGAGAGATTTGAATTTATTAATTTTGTTAGTTTATAATTACTTATTCCTAGTGTTAGTGTGGTTAGTTTATTTGTTCTATTGATACGGTCCCTTTCAGGGTATAGGCCTCCTCCAATTTTGTCCATTTCTTCTTTTCTGTGGCTAAAGCTCTCCAGTTCTTCCCTGCCGTGGTTTGGATGTCATCCTCCCATCGCTGTTTTGGGCGTCCTACCTTCCTCTTTCCAACTGGGCCTTTCCAGTTTGTGCTTAGAATTGTCCACCTAGCGTCTCTATATCTAGCAACATGTCCCGCCCAAAGCCACTTCATTTTAAGACAGTGTTTGAGAGCATCTGTTAGTTTAGTTTTTTCTCTTATTTCTGTGTTTCTTATCTTCTGTATCTTCCTTAGTCTTAAAATACTTCGTTCCATGGCATGCTGTGTGACATTTATCTTATTTTTTATTTTGTTTGTGTAGACCCAGGTTTGACATCCATAGGTAAGGCTGGGTAGTATGCAGGTGTCCATTATTATTTTCTTTAGATTTAGGGGGTAATTTCCTTTTACAATTTCTTTTTGAGACCAGTACTTTTTCCAGGCAATGTTGACTCTACGATTTACTTCCTCTTCATTACTATTTTTGTTTAGTGATACTTGTTTTCCAAGGTATATATAATTTTCTACATACTCAATGTGTTTTCCATTTACTGTTACTATGTTTTGAATGTTGTTAGTTATGATCTTGGTTTTGGTAGCATTCATCTCCAGCCCTATTTTGTTGCTCTCTAAGTCGAGTTCTTGTAACATTTGTTCTAAATTCTGCGCTGTTTCAGCAAATAATACAATGTCGTCTGCGAATCTTAAGTGACTGAGATGTTTGTCCATCATTCGTATACCCCTGTTCTTCCAATTTAGATTTTGAAATATTGCTTCAAGCACTGCTATGAATAATTTAGGTGATAAGGTATCTCCCTGTTTCACGCCTCTTCCGATTTTAATTTCCTCACCTCTGTGTTCGAGCCGTATTCTACTTTTGCTGTTTGAGTATATGGCCTTAAGTAGGTCTATGTATGTTTCGTTTATATTGCAATACCTTAGTGCTCTCCATATTGAGTTGTGAGATATGCTATCAAATGCCTTTGAATAGTCAACAAACGCTATGTAGATAGGTTGGTTAAATTCTTTATATTTCTCTATGATTTGTTCCAGAGTGTGTATATGATCGCAGGTCGAGAAGCCTGATCGGAAGCCTGCTTGTTCTGGTGGTTGTTTCAGTTCTATGTATGGAGTTAGTCTACTAAGGAGTATGGAAGAAAAGAGTTTATAGATACTGGACAGCAAACTAATTGGCCTATAGTTGCCAATATCTAGCGGGTCTCCTTTCTTTTTAGCAATTACTTATAACTAATTATTATTAATGTACTAGCTTTTGCCCGCAACTTCATCCCCATGGAATAGTTACTTTTATTTTTTAGGGTACTGATTTTTTACTAATAATACACAACTTTCCAATAAATATAGGTCAGGGATGTCGCCAGGATTTTGTTCGAATCACGAATACCAAGTCCATTTATTGTACAGAGGAGAACCAGAGTAGTACCTGGGAGAGCCCATTTTACATTGCAACAACGCTCACCTCAACTATCTCGGCTTCTCTTTCTGACTATTATCACACAACCATCGGAAATAGCTTTCGCAAGAGTTCCTAATACAACCATAGGGAGCGTCGCGCACACGGCGACACCTTGAACCAGACGTGAGCTCAGTCGAGAGCGTACCACTACCTACAAAGGCACGCCCCACCACTATTATGTCGCATCATACGATTACATGTATGGAACCGTGCGAATTCATATCTAAGGAAGAACTGTGTTTAAACAGCTATTAAAAAGTATATTGGTGTATAAAATCAGACTGCAATTTTGGTTTTGTATACCTAAGTGTCATGCTTTACCATCTCTCTATTAGCTTAAAACTTAAAAATATTGCTTCTAGGAATTTACACTTAATAAGCTAACATTATTATTTATCTTATGGGGCCGGTCCCACTGCATGCAATACAGTGGTCAGAGTTCTGACTTCTACGTTCCGCATATACAATTTTGTATTGACTGTCATGGATTGACTGCTTGTAGGATTTTAAGCCACCGCATATATTACAGTGAACACGGAACACAGAATCTTTCAACTCTGACCACTAGACCGCCTGCAGTGGGGCCGGTGCCTAACAATGTGTAGTATTTTTACATTTGTTTTGTTCTCTCGAATTTTTTTTTAAATACTAAGAATTTATTTGTTTCTATCCAGGTTGGTACACCACCATCACATTGGCAGTTTACGGAAACTTGACTCAAGTATTGAGTGATACACCTATAGGGTCAAACCCTCCAAGCATACAGAGACCAACCATGTCACGAGATGTTATCCCAGTCCCTTCTTCCAGTGTGCCACCTGCATCTGACTGGAATCCAGAGTCTTCTAATCCAATTCCTTCTTATACCGGAAATGTTGCCACTGGCAACCCTGATTCGTATGGCCCTAATAACTACCCTGATAATTATGACAATCAGATGTACAGGGGTGATTATTATGATAATGAACCACCTAAAGACCCGAGAACATACCATCATATAGACGACAATGACTGGGAAAAGGATCGTCGTGATTTAAGCTGTGAACGAGATGACAGGATAAGACACAGTCCCCGTTCTATTGAACATGACAGGGACAGAGAGAGAAGAGACGGCAGGAGCAGGAGACGATCTTTGGAGAGGGGTCGCAGTCGGGAGTCTTCAAGACATCGTGACCGGAGCAGGGAGCTAGATAGGATGGAGCGATTGCATTCGAGGTCTCGAAGTCGAGACAGAGATTACATGGTTAAAGGTGAATATCGTTCAAGGTCGCGTAGTATCGACAGAGATAGGATGAGGGGAATGTCTGGAGATCGTGACTGGGATAGGGGTTCTTACAAAAAAGATGACTATCGTCGTCACCGCGATACTTCCTATGATCGTTCACGAGGCGGATCATACGAGAAAGAAGGTGGATCTTATGAAAGACGCTCACCTTATGACAAAAGAGCTCCGTCTTATGAACGAAAAACGTCATATGAGAAACGCGGACCTTCGTATGAAAATCGCTTATCTCCTTACGACAAGCGGGCCTCTTCGTATGAAAGACGTACTCCATCATATGAAAAGCAACCACCGTATGATAGAAAACACCATTCACCGTACAGTCGTATGCGAGCTTCGAGTTACAGCAGTAGGTCGCCTAGTAGAGATGACCCTAGGAAAAGGCCGAGAACGCCTCCAAGTGAGAGCACTCGCAGGCCTTTGTCGCCGCTTGAAGGCGAAGCCACCAGTCCAATAAATCAGGAGGAGGTGACAGAGTACGACAGGAGTGGTAAACAGATTCCCCGAGTCGATTTCTACCATCCCAGCTATCGGCACAAGAATTCCATTCGCAGTCCATCTCAAGAGGTGGAAAATGTACCTTATGTAGAGCCGCAACATTCCAGTTTGGTTACTGTACAAATCGTAGACAATGTTACAGCTGCTAAAGCTATAGAATCTCCTAATCGTACTCAAGACGAATCTATGGACGCAGAACAATTTGAACCAATCTTATCTGACGAGGATATATGCGACGATCTTGAAGGGCCATCTTATATGGAAGTAGATTATGATATAAGTGAGTACTGTGCTGTTGACCATATTATAAAATATTATAATCCTTTTAAGACTGAATGGCAAAAATATGACTATGAAAATAAGGTTCATTTTCTAGCAAACATGAAGGACAGTGGCGTCAAAGATGTAATGAGCGCGAGTTTCGACGAACTATGTAATGCTAACAGGGATTTGTTCAAAATATCTGAAATCACTAAAGCAGCAAAGAAAAGGGAACAGAAATTCTTCTCAAATACTTTTACTGAAATTGATAATGCATCGCGAGAGGAATGGGTTCACCAATGTGACCAACTCTTTATATCCTTGACAAATCTATGCAGAAACAGTGATATCATATTACGTATTTTTCGCAAAAATAACACCGATGACGATTTTATTGACATTTACAATTTGCTCGTAACTTTCTGCAGGATTGGACTAAATTTCGATTTGGCACTTGCTCAACAACAGCCTACCTATAAAATAAGGCACATGAAGTGTGGCATTCGTCTTGCAGAAGCCTTAATGGCTCACAGGCATAATGGTCAAGTGGTGAAAGTACTTCTAAATGCTGGAATAAATTTACCGATGTTGCTTTTGGCAATTTATTCAAAAGAATATATGGCTTTGAGTATCCGGCTCATGATTTTGAGAGCGCTAAATGCCTGTCTGTCGTCAAAAGAATCTGTGGAGCACTTCATGCAAGAGTCAATATTTCCTAAATTTGATAAAAAGAACGATAGTGATAATAAACCGAAAAATGGGTACCAGGCTCTGATAGGTATCATGCAAACGAATCCTCTTGCAAGAATTAAGTTTTCCATCAGTGCTTTGATTAAAAAACTCAATATGTACGAGTTGTTAGGAAAACTTCATGATTTAGTTTTCAACTTTAACAAAGCAGCTGCTGAAAATAATCAAAATGAGGATACAGAGTTAACAGAGAGTGAGACTGAGTTCATTATAAATGCTTTAGAAGAGATACTTTATATGTATCGGACTCAATGCTTCCATTTATCTCAACCTAAACGTTTTCTCCCGGTTTCTGCTCAATTCGAAATTAGTAAAGAGTGCTCGAATGAGATTTTGCTAGAATTTTTCAACGTGCACCATATTTTGGAAGTCTGTCTTTATTTGTTGACCTGTCCTACGACATGTAATAATCTTGTCGTTATAAGCCCAATTCATGATTTAATATATGAATTAGTAAATTCAGAGAACGGACTAATGTTTTTATATAGGAATATGGAGATGAGCGAATTACTATTCAAGACGTTAGTGCAGCCGTACGGTCAGCAAAACACCGAAGAATTTATCTACCCTCACGATTTAAGCAATTACAGCGACTTACAAATATTGGCGCTTGAAATGGCATACAAATTAAAAGCAGTATATTATTTGCAATCTATTTGCGATTTGCAAGCCGGACAGGCCGACGAGAACGAGTTGATAGATAGATTACAATCATTATACTGTCTAAGCTTTGGAAGTATCGGAAAAACAGCCGTACCTGATGTGATTGTGATGGGAGACAATGCTGACTGTCTCATGGAAGTCTTCGAAAATGATCTGAAAGCCAAGAGTAAAAGTGATTTACCAAGTAAGCAAAAGTCACCTGCTAAAGGTTATGCCATAGAGTTGATCGTGTCTGCCGTTCGTTACTCTGCTAACGTTACATTTTTAAAGAAGTACGGCCAAAGGCTCATTAATGTTACAAATGAACATGTCAGATTTGAGCCCAGTGTGTCTAGCGTTCTGCAAGAAGTAATACCATATTTAAAGCCCGTAGAAAAGACAATTCTTCAATCTGGTGACGATCTAGCAGAATGCGTGGAGATCCTAAAACTTACTTTGGAACATTCTGCTGATTTACCGGGAGAATTAATGACTTGTCTGAGAATTTTGAGACACTTCTGTATTTCTGATTATGAAAAAAATGTGACGATCGCTTGTGAATCAGCAACAGAAGAATATATTGAGTTGAAATATAAATATAATGTTTTACAGTTATTCTCTCTTGATGGAGTAGCACACTTGGTGAGCATTCTGGATCGCCTGGCCAATCATTTTGATCAACCAAGTATGCATACAGCTTTCTTTGCATCTGCCAAAGGATTACAGCTGGCTCAAATGTTGCTTCCTTGTTTAAGATTATTAGACGAGATGTTGGCAAGAGTAGTTCGCTGTCGTGGACCACGGTTCCGAGACTTGACTGCTGCTCCAGTTCTTTTGAAGACTTACGGTATCGCAAAAGCATTCCCCATTGGTTCAGTCGGATACAGAACTGCGGCTAAAGCAGCGGAAGCATCAGTCAGAGCATTACTAGCGTATGCTCAACCAATTGCTGATGATGCTAACGATGGGGACTCAATACGTCGAGGACCTTGGACGTCTCTTTGTTCTGAAGTTATATCTTACACAATGACGGCTCCATACACCTTCGTGCCGGGACTTCTAGTATTTTCTGAGTTATTGCCCCTACCTTTACCGATGCAAACTAAAACGGCACCAACTGATAGAGAACTGGCTGATGCATCCAACGAGAGAAGACTTTGGTCCGCTCACCTGCACGCGTTATCTAATGACTTGACGGATATGATTCAGATAATATGCACGTCGACGTATCGCCCCGTCGTACATATGCTGCGACGAGTTTGTGTTCAGATTGCCGATTTAGCTCCGAATACTGCGGCAACTGTCGCAAGAGCAGCTGTAGGTGCCGTCTTGAGAGAGTTAAAGCAAGATGAACCGATGACCGCGAGCACAGCACGTGTCCTTGGCTTCTTTGCTTGCTTGGTGTCCCATGCGTCTGTGAAATGCGCCGTATTGTATACTATGAATAGTGGAGGGCCGAGGAGCTCTGAGGTGCAGACCGCTTTGTGTGGAGTATTGAGTCAGACTCACGGCTCCAACGAGCAAGCAGCGGCTCAGGAATTTGCAGCACACGCGCTGGCAGCATTCTGCGATGTCGAGATAACTTTAACGCCGCTTACTGCATCAACGGACGTTCTTCTATCTAACTCGCTACCCAATAAAGATGCTTTAGCAGCATTCCTTGAAACATCAGCAGATTGCTTAGAGTCTACAAAGACTTGTTCGGTTGCATCATCAATTTTGAGAACATACTTCGTTTTGACGGATCATGAGTATGGTTTCCAGCAATTCAAGAAATTTGTGACAAAAAAACGTGAAGCTTTGGGGAAGTTCTTGAGATGGGCATTGTCGGGTTCTGGTGAAGATAAGGCGGAGTGTCTTAGCATGTATATAGATCTGATCAGGATTTTAAAGATAGAAGAAGGTGAGGGGCCCGTGGGAAGAAAGTCTGTTCTGCAAGTCAATGAGATGGCAGACATGGTGGGGTACTCTTTAACTGATGAAGATCATCCAGTACTGACTTTGGAGAAGACATTGAAGGTATTTTTTGCTGTAATATGCCACTTTTCTATAACTGCCTTAATATTGTATTATTAGCTAACGTCCCTTTAAAATTCCAGGAAAGAAACTTTGACGAAGATGCCGTAGCTAATGCCGTCTTCTTACAAAACCACCTGCAAAAGTTGAAGGCACCCGAAGAGCCGCAGACTCCCCCTCTCGAGGTGACTGAGCCCACGCTTCCTGCGCCCGAGAGCCTCGTGGTGCAGTTTGGAGCCAGGATCATATACGCCATAGGAGAGGCGAACGACGAACGGCTGACCAGTAGTTACTGGTTGAACGTGCCTTCAGCGAGTGGTGACGATGATGTCAACGACAATGAACTGGTAAGTTAATTTAAAATTTAAGATAACATTTATGTCTTATTACTGTTGTATGGGTACTTCAATTGTCAAGTATTACTGCAATTTGTCAGGTTCTTCATTCAATTTTGAACTTTAAGTCTATATAGTTATAAATTGTCTGGGACCCACAGACCTAATAGCTGCTTAATTATATTTATGTATTTAAAAGAGTTTCATTTAGTTATGAATGATAAGTCTGACAAAAATGCAATTAAAAGAGGGGGTTCTCAATTCGATTGTATGTTTTTTATGTGTGTTACTTCATAACTCTTTACTCGCTGTACCGATTTTAAAGATTCTTTTAACGTTTGGAAGCTGGTGCTTGTCATGTGGTTCCATTTAAATTTGATCGACATCTGACCAGTAGCTTTTGAGTTATCCCTAACAAAGCTATTTAATTAACATCGATGATATCGTAATCATTTTATTATTTGTTTTTAACATCTCGAGATAGTTTCTTGAAAATTTCTATACTTACAACACTAAAAAGCAAAACTAAAATTATTTTTGATAAATGAAAACCGCCTTCAAAATTAAAAACGAAGAAATAAAAAATTTTGTTTAAAAAATCTAAATGTTTTTTGAGGTCGGTACCAACCTCAATATTTGGAATAAACGTAGTCACATGTATTTGGGACCGACCATAAAAAAAAATAGAATTTTTAAACATTTTTTTTTTACGTTTTTAGTTTTAAAGACAGTATTTTTATTTAAAAATAATTTTAATCGACTTAACAATAGGAGGAGTCGATTTTACCTTGTAAACCCCGATTTCATTCTTTTCCTTTTTCCGTGGACGGGTTACATTTTTAATTTCAGCTTGTTAAATTTGTGAAGGAAAGTATCGTTGTGGTTTAAGGTGGCGTGCGATATAATGGAGATCGCGAACGTGCACTTGGGCGGGGCTGCGGGCGGCGGGGCGGAGGGGCTGGCGGGCGCCGTGCGGCGGCTGGCGGGCTGTCTGGACGCGCGCCCCGACCCGCTGCCGCCCGACGACAAAAGGCCGCCAGGTAACCACACTTCTTGTTACTTTCTCGTATACGTACTATACAACATGTAAACTAAATAACCAACACCCTGAATACAGGTGGTTTGGGATCGGCTTCCAAGTTGATTTCAATAATTTAAAAAAAAAAAAAACGATTTTTTTTTGAAAAAAAAAAACAAAAAAAATAGTTCCTTAGAAAATGTTGTACAATATTTTCTGGGTACTTATGTTTATTTTTTGTTTTTTATTTAAAAAAAATTATTGAAACCAACTCGGAAGCCGATCCCAAACCACCTGTATTCAGGGTGTTGGTTATTTAGTTTACATGTTGTAGAGGAAGTCTTGTAATCGTCAAAAAATTTCACCTCGCGATTTTGACGGATTTACACGTTTTGGACCTCCACGAGTCCAAAAATATTTTTTTACTTTCTCGTATACGTAGTATAGAGGAAGTCTTCTAATCGTAAAAAAATTCGACCTCGAGATTTTGACGGATTTACACGTTTTGGACTTCCCTGAGTCCAAAAATATTTTTTTTTGGAATTGTGTCTGTGTGTCTGCGCGTTAGCACGATAACTCGAGTATGCTTTAACTTATCGCAACCAAATTTAACATGCATGTATAACATCAAAATATAATAATAATAATAATAAAATATAAGGTTTCTATCAAATTTTGAGCCGTCGATCACGAAAGTTAAGCAACCAACTGCGCGGTCGGTACTCGGATGGGTGACCCAAATTTGACATGCATGTATGACATCAAAATATAAGGTTTCTATCAACTTTTGAGTCGTTTCCGGTATACGACAAAGTCAAAGGGAGACCACTCCCGATTTTATTTTTTAATTTTACTTGCAAATGTTTGTATGTGCGGTCGCGATCAGAAAATGTTTACCGCCTTAAGAGCGCGCATATTAAGAGCGCACATCGAAATACCAAGAATATTTTTTTCGCTGTATTGTTGTTAGATACACATGCCTATGTGACCCAAAGCGATAGACCCCCGGGGTGTGCGATTTAGACCATTTTTCATTAAATTATTAAAAATATCTGAGTGTATTTAACAATGTTATACATAATTTCATTATTATGTAATAGTATTTTAATATAATAAGTATATTAAATAAGCCTAATTTCAAATACATTGTAAAAATCTTCATTATAATTTACTCTTAGGTTCTACGAAGCATTTAAACAACATGTAAACTAAATAACCAACATCCTGAATACAGGTGGTTTGGGATCGGCTTCCGAGTTGATTTCAATATTTTTTTTTTTGAAAAAAAACAAACAGTACCTAGAAAATGTACAATATTATTTTCTGGGTACTTTTTGTTTTTTGTTTTTTTGTTTTTTTTTGTTTGGATTGTAATATGTATATCCGTACCTTTAGTATGAGTTTTGATAGTTTTCGAGCTCGATCAAATGTATAGTCCCTTTTCATACATTGCCCACTGTTTCTGATAGTTTACGCTAGAGGCGCTAGTGGGCAATGTATGAAAAGAGACGATACGTTTGATCGAGCTCGAAAACTAACAAACTCATACTAGGGGTACATGAATGTCAAATCTTTTGTTTGGTTCAGGTAATGTTGGCCATAAATAAAAAAAAGATGGATGACAAAGACATTTTGTCGTAGTAATCGTACGCCGTCCATTTTTGGTACATATTTAGTTTTTTTTAATACTAATCTCATAATAGGTAGTAATAAATTCTAAAAAACTATACATATAGTGTTCTATAGTGACCAAATTAAGCTCCAAATGGTTTTGTAATTATCATAACTTGCTTTTTCGAAATGTTGTCAATTCAAAAACAGTTTTGGTTTTCGAAAACTGATATTATTGTATCCTACATTTTCAGTGTCACTGCCACTGGCGCGCGAGGGTTGCGCGGACGCTTTCCGCTCCCGTCCGCCCAACACGTCGCGGCCACCCTCGCTGCATGTGGACGACTTCACCGCGCTGCACCAGCCATACGCCGCCAGGTAACGTCCACACGTGGGCCACTTTGAATATACACCTCTAGGACTAGAGCTTACATTGACGACTAATACTTACACCAGCTGCAAGACGACAGGTATCATTGGCGGCCTCACGTTGACGACTTCACAGCGCTGTACCAGCCCTATGCCGCCAGGTAAGATCCACACGTGGGCCACATTGACGGCCACACGTGGGCCACTTCGTCTATACCACCTCTAGGACTAAAGCTGGCCTTGACGCCTATAGGTACTACACCTGTACCAGTTTTAAAACGACGTGTAACCTTGGTGGCCACACGTGGACTACTTCACCTGTACCAGCTAAAAGACGAAGGGTAACATTGACGGCTGCCCGTGGTCTACTCATCTGTACCAGCTCTGAGACGACAGGTCACATTGACGCCCACACGTGGGCCACTGCACCTCCAGCTTACAGACGACAGGAAACATTGTCGGCCATATATGGACTACTTCACCTGTACCAACTCAAAGACGACAGGTAAAATTGACGGCCACACGTGGGCCACTCATCTATACCAGTTCAAATACGACAGGTATCTGGACGGTCACATGTACTTCACCTTAATAAATAAACAATTAGCTAAAGATGAGTCATAAGAGTATTGCAGTCTTTTTTAATCTGTGTTTAACTTTGTTATCCAAGTCCAACAAGAAAACTCGTTTGGGTGTTCCTTATTTCACGATAAAGCTAGGCTGGAGTCTGGTTCATAACTAGTATCGTTTGATAATCGAATATATTTACTGTTATGTATTATTTCAATCTGTATTAAAATTTTACTCAATATCACATCACACATCATGTAAAAAATATTTTTCTATTTTGTCTAGCTTCTGGTCTAATTTTTGAGGTAAGCTTTACTTCTTATTATATTAAAAACAGTGAATTAGCCAGGTAGCTGGCAATTTGTAGATACGGGGTTTAATACAGAGAAGGTTTTTTTTTACGTGAAATTATGGCATCGCAACGATTTTTGTTTCTATAATATTTTTTTTTTCGGAGTGGTTTTTGTGCAGCAAAATTGGTGTTATTTTCATGCACAAGCATCCGTTTTGACCACAGAAATAATATTATAGAGGATAGAATTGATTTGGTTCGCATTTACTACCGGAACAGTGTCGCCCTTTATCCCCTCTACTTACTATTAATACACACACTCAAAAAAACGAAACCGTACGCAATCACGTCCACAATTTAGAATTATGAACTTTACGTTTAAGAGACAGCGTTGAGTAACACTCACCATAAGTCACACTCACACTTACACAAAGTCGCTCTTCATTGGTCGCGTGTCGGCATTATGGCTGTTATCATGTCCGTCCGAATCATGTCTGTACCATAAACTTTTGTGCTAGAGAGAAGGGATATCGAAAATCGCAATACATTGCTGCGTATACTTTAAAAAGCTCTCTGCGTTTTTAAAGGCATAACACCAATGGTTATGAAGTTTTATGTTAATAACGTATACTGGGTGTAAAAGACATGAACAGTCAAACGACAACCATGTATTCTATACATCAAAATAAGACATATTTCAAAAAAAATATTGCAGGGAAATGATTATTATTTTTTGATGTTTAAAAAAATTGCAAATTGTACCGCGCAATGTAAAGATCTCAACTCGCACGCAACTCGCAAAACCGCGATAATTTTGCCAGACGGCGGCCCCGTTCGTTAGTGTCCGTGTGCATCGAGTGAGCTACATTGAACGCTAACGTTTCGAAGCCATTTATTGTTATGAAATACTAAAAAAAATGATAATGTTTCTTTGGACAATAATTAAGAAATAACGTATAGAATACGTTTTCATAAAACAATTAAAAAAAAATTATGACTTTGACCTTCAATAAAATCGTAACTATCAATTTCCCAGGTATAGTTTAAAGGAAAAAAAATGTTATGATGGTGAGCAGAATACATGGTTCTCGTTTGACTGTTTATGGCTTTTACACCCTGTATAGAACAATATTTCAAAGTGAAAGATTTTCTCAAGGTGTATTTTGATAAAAACAGCATTATTACATTGAAATAATACATTCGAATGAAATGTGATCCCCTTATTAGTGTAATTACACACACTGGATGAGGTTCCGCAATACCAATGCCTCAAAACACCATTTTAAGGCATATCACATCGACGACGGTTCGAGCAGCACTGAGTCGCAAGTCCCGCGCTTGTGTCTTAAAGAGACACATGTGCGGCACCAAAGTCACACGACTAAGGCACTTCTATCCTCTTTATTATTACTTTTGTGGTTTTGACGATTAATTATGAGGATAATTGAAATAAAGGTTTTGTGGTATTTATGACTTTTTTTTTTAAATTGGATTGTCACCTAATCAGTCGCCGTAATGAGGTCTTTTGCCATGAATTTCTCGCCAAGCAGATATCGGCCAAAATCCCTAATAAAAAGAAGATTTAATGGAGACATTTACTCTGGAGTGAAATGAGTTGTTTTTACACCAGAGGGCGTCGCGCCGGCGCCGACCGCGGCCGGTTCGCTTCCGCCGCGCCCATGCACGCACACTACAGGCATCTGTGAGTACAACATTCATTATTTTCCAATATAAAAATAATAGTTTAATTAGTAAGTATAGAAACTAAATGATGAACGAAAAGTATAATTACTATTTAGAGAAAAGCGTGGGATGCTCATTTACATTAGTTCTTGAAAATATTCGATCGGTACAATTAAATTGAGCACCCCACGCTTTAAACTATTATTTTATTTTCCACTTTTTAGTGCGAATGAACCAACCACCGATGAAAGTACTTAGTTAATGACAACGCCATCTAGTGACGTATAGCTGAACTAACATTCCAAATGTTTAATTTATTAGTCCTGGCGATTCTAATCAGGATAATAGGATATTCTTATCGAATTATTGTAATGTCATCGGTCTTTGATCAGGGGCGGTCTCATAGTAAAGGCATTTAAGCACTGCCTACCTCAATATATTACTCATACACTACTACAGATTATACGTCCTTCCTACCAACAAAATAATGCAACCTATAGGCTTCGGGCGACCTGCGTATAACGTATACATACCTACACCTACGTGCCAATATGCGCGGTAAGCACTAGTTTCATCTGCTTGTAAAAATCACACACACTACAATATTTTTTACTTGTTCAGAAACACACAACGATTGACAGTATTAAACGACAAGATTGAAATGTTATAACTTGCTGGTATTATAACTAGGAAACTGACATTCTTAATATAGCCGTATTAAGTAGGCTGACCTACTCGACCTACTGTGATTATAAATTTGATATTATTTAGGATGCCGATTAATTTATAGGATTATTTTAATATACTTTCATCAATAAATAATGAATTACGAAATTTAAATAACCTTTCGTCGCATAAAATACTAGGAATAAATTTTATTAAATAAAAGTATTCGCAAGATTATTCTCCAGTACTCCCTAGGTGGCGCTACGTACGCTAGTGTCTGTGAATAAGGAACAAAGCAAGTAGTTTTAATCTTAATATTTACTTAAGATCTTTTTGACTTATTTGAATTTTAAAATTCTTTTTATATATTGTTATTTCACTTCACTGTTATAAAACACACCTTGACGTGATTAACTTATAAAAGTAAGGAAATAGTTTTAAAATGAATGAATACGCCAGCGCCAGTTGCGCCAGCCACTTTTTATAATCCAAATGTTTATGACTGTCATGTCACTCACGCGCGCGAATGTTGAATACTTTTTTATTGCAAATCTTATTTTTTAACAATATTTATCTACTTATAATATTTGCTTTTATAGTGTTGTGTTGTGTTGTGCATTTACGACGATAGAAAAATTACAGTGTTCCCAATGTTCTGATAATTCCATTTGCTTAGAAATACTCCGTAAGAAACCCAGATTTCATAGGTTAGATTATTTTTATTTAAAGATAGGTAGTTATTTATGTTTATTTACAAATAACTATGAAACTATTACACATTCATCGAATTGACCCATCCTGGGTTCGCCATTCGCAAAAAGAACAACCTGAAATACCTATATTATTGTAAGTACATAATTGTTTTTAAGATTTTATTTTCTACTAGCGGCCGCCTGCGAGTTCGTCCGCCATGCATGGTACTATACATGTAAACCTTCCTATTAAATCACTCTATCTATTAAGTACCTATTGAAAATTACATTAACATCTGTTGCGTAGAAAAGCTATAGGTAAACGTAGGTAGGTACAGGACGCGGGTGCGACTTTATTTTTATACTATGTAAAGATTTCCGCGTAGCGTTTCAGATTGAGTTTTAGAGACTTAGATCTAAATGCCTACCTTATGTATAAATTAATGCACGCCACTGTCTTTGATAAGTCTATAAAGTTTAAATGAAATCTGACCGTTTAAAGTGGGTCAAAATTGCGTACAAAGGAGTCTGTTACAAACAAACAAACATACAGGTAAAACTAATATAAGCGTGTTAAAAACAAGTCCTCCAGACGTGTACTCCGTTCATTGTGGTGCTTTAGAAAGGTAAACAAATCTAAACCAAGTTCTTTCATAGGACAAGTTTACCGTTAAAAACGTAATAAATGTTTGCAGGCGCGGTCGCGGCGCTTGGGAGATGGGCGCTCAGCATTTCGGACATTTCGCACCAACTTCACAGTATATGATGGGTAAGTTCATATTTGTTGAATTTTTCCACCCTGAAATATATGTGATCCGGGCAATTTGGAATGCCGTAATTTTGTCCATATAATATTATTTTGCCTCGCATATAAAATACAAAGCTACATTTTAATATGCTTGTCATAGTCCTAAATAATTAACAATTTTCAGTAAAACTAGTAATTTATATCTGTATTGTATTATCTAATAGGGATATTTACTGTCATGTGAGAAGAGATATTTTAATTAGCTGTCAAATCATATTTCTTGGATCGGAAGACTAAAGCACAGAAGTCAATATGGGATCCTGACCCAAAATTGTCCCTTAGATTTTGTATGGCATTAAGAACTGTGACGTCATAAGTTCCTATACTGTACTGAATGAATGTTAAAAATTTAGATATGCTTACAATTAAAATTCAAGAGATAAATTGAAATGAAGAAGATTTTCTGTTAGGGTATGCCCTCGTCTTTTAGGGATGTTGTCAAAATCTGCCATAACAATAACGTTAACAGCACTATTGTGTTCGGCCAATTAATAAAATAAATAAATAATAATTAATAAAAAAATAATTAATGATAAGATAGCCAGCCGCTGTGGTTGAGGGTTCAGGTGAAGCTCAGAGTCCATCTTCTGCATTATCGTCACAGAGCTTCTCTGTCCAGAACAACCAGAATAAAAAATCGGGAGTTGATAGAAAGCTTATATTTTGATGTCATACATACAATACAATAAATCTTGGTCACCAATCCGAGTACCGACCGCGCACTTGGTTGCTTAACTTTCGTGATCGACGACTCAAAAGTTGATAGAAACCTTATATTTATGTGTCATACATGTATATTAAATTTGGTGGCAATAAGTTAATGCATACTCGAGTTATCGTGCTAACGCTCAGACACACACACAGACATAATTCCAAAAATGGTATTTTTGGACTCAGGGAGGTCCAAAACGTGTAAATCCGTCTAAATCTCGAGGTCAAATTTTTTGACGATTACAAGACTTCCTCTATACTACGAGACGTTGTAATGATTGGTGAATGTCGTTAATAGTATGTTGTGTTGTGTCAGGTGGTATGGGGTGGGGCGGCGCGCGGATGCAGCGCGGTCCGCGGCACCGCTCCTTTATGCGGTGAACTACCACGGACCTTGGACACTCATTTATCTTAAGTGCAATAAATGTTATAAATGTCCTCTCATGGTTTCTTTACCTTGATAAGAACAGCGACTTCGCCCGTATTCACAAACAATAGTTCTCTATGGAATTATTTTTGCGTTTACAAACGCGTGAATATTTTTAAAACTGCTGCTGCCGAAGATGCTGGGTTCGATTCCCCGCCTGGGGCAGGTCGATTTTTTCAGTGTATTTTTAGCTGTTAAATAAACAAATAGCTGTCTAAATAAACAAATTATTTTTAAATTAAAAAATACCGCCTTCATTACTAAAACAGATTAAATAAAAATTTTGTTTATAAAAATCTAAATATTTTTTTGAGGTCGGTCCTAAATACAAGTGACTGCGTTTATTCCAAATAAAAAAACATTTAGATTTTTATACTTCACAAAATTTTTATTTCTCCGGTTTTAGTTTTGTAGGCGATTTTTTTAAAATATAGTACAGTAATTTTTTGTATTTTAGTGTTTTAAGTATAGAAATTTTCAGGAAACTATCTCGAGAGGTTTTAGACTAACAAGGAATAGAACTATTTAAATAGGCATTTTTAGGAATAACTCAAAAACTACTCGTCAGGTGTCAATTAAATTTAATTGGGACCATATGACAAGCACCAGCTTCCAAAGGTCGAAAGAATCTTCAAAATCCGTACACCCAGTAAGGAGCATGTACGGGGTTATAAGGAAAAAGGAAATGCAGTCGAATTGAGAGCCTTCTCCTTTTTTGAAGTCGGTTAAAAACAAATGACGCCTTCGTAGTGGAGTGGTTAGTAACGCTGCCTGCACATCGGGAGGACCGGGTTCGAAGCCTGGTGGGAGCAAATATTTGTGTGATGAACATGAACATTTGTACAAGAGTCATGATTGCTTATATTCAGTATACTGGGTGTAAAAGACATGAGCAGTCAAACGAAAACCATGTATTCTTTACATGAAAATAAGACATATTTCAAAAAAAATATTGCTGGGAAATGATTTTTATTTTTTGGTATTACAAAAAATTGCAAATTGTACCGCGCAATGTAAAGGGCCCAACTCGCACGCAACTCGCAAAACCGCGATAATTTTGCTTGACGGCGGCCCCGTTCGTTAGTGTCCGTGCGCATCGAGTGAGCTACATTGAACGCTAACGTTTTGAAGCCATTTTTTGTTATGAAATACTAAAAAAAATGATAATGTTTCTTTGGGCAATAATTAAGAAATAACGTATAGAATACGTTTTCATAAAAAAAATTAAAAAAAAAAAATGACTTTGACCTTCAATAAAATCGTAACTATCAATTTCCCAGGTATAGTCTAAAGGAAGAAAAATGTTATGACGGTGAGCAGAATACATGGTTCTCGTTTGACTGCTCATGTCTTTTACACCCTGTATATGTAAGTTTATGAAATCTCTAGTTCTTTATGTATATTTTACTTACGATACTCTATTTGAGTTAGCCACAGATTTAATAATACAAGGAGATAGGCTAAGCCGGCTTTTAACTTGTGACAAAGTGTATGCCCTGTGGGCATCTATAACCGCCACTTCGCCTTCCGATAAAGTCAAGTAACTCAGCGATTTGACCGATCTCCTTTGCGGCTGTGCTTAACTTTCATCGCTTCGTAGTCCTTATGACGCGGGGAATGAATAGTGTATATTACGGCATGCTCAACTAGAACCATGTTATGTAGTACGGCCGCTGATCGCGACACTCGGTCTTCATATGAACTCGGCGATTCGACCGATCTCCTTAGATTGATTTATATCTGTGGAGTTAGCTAATGTGTGTGAGCGTGGAAATATATTATTATTATATTAATGCTATGCGAAATAAATAAGGTTTTTCTCAGTGCATACCTAGCAAGCCATTTAATTCATAAACAATACTAGAACGACTCTTGGATAAGTAAACGCATTGCGTTGAACAAAAACCTCTGTGATTGGTTCGTTTCTGTAGCGTTGTTCCTTTGTTCTCATTATATTATATTCACAGAATATTATATTCTCAAAATATTACACAATGGATAATCACAGACAAAATAGTTTTGGATTTACTTGAATTATTATAGTACCTACTTATGTTAAACATCTCCTACATAGTTATGAGATAGCTTGGTACTTCAGGTTAGAAATTTATAGGTACAGGTATAACCATAGTCTTATTATTACTGACGTTGGGTATGACTGAATCAACAGACTGAATAATTTATTGTCGGTTAATTAGTAGTATGACGGGCAAACATTTTTAGTTGGACAGTTCCGAGACATAGTTAAATAAGAGGAAATAAAATATTGTCATGATAAATATACATTTTTTCTTTTCAAGTAAATTAAATTTGGTTTTTCATTGTGTTTGATTGTACTTCTAATATTTTGAGGATATAACAACATGTGATTGTAATCATTTGAGAATGTAATATCATAAAAATAAACCATCGCGTTTGACATCTCGAACTGTTTGTTTTAAAACTGTCTAGCTACATTGTTCATTTTAAAGTACGTACGCATAGTGTCGATCCCCACTCAAGTATTACCTATAAAGAGGTTTTTACGACCCTGTGCGTCCACGCGCACTGTGATACCTCATAGTAATGTTTATGAATACGGGTTCACACAAAATAAAACAATCTTAGAAAATTTAGAAACAAATCAACTTTATTATCAAGATGAAAAAGATCAAATCATATATTATATATAAGCTTAACAGATATGTAAATCTGGAGACAGATCACAGTATCCAACATAACCCTTGCTTAACGTACTGCAAACAAACAGTCACTATACACATACCATGTATATTATACTTCATATTATACATTATACATATATCAAACTAAAACAAATTAATTATTACAATATTGCGTTTCAACTAAACAGTAACGATGTAAAATTTACAATTAATACTCCACCAATAATTTCCCATTAGCGTTTTACTATAATTGTCTTTGTTTTTAATTAGTTTTTAATCATTAAATGGTAAAACATCTCACTAGCATAATTATATTTACAAAGCCCTTCAGGGCAGCAGTCTGTTCATTGTATAAAAGTATCACTCGCACATGGCACGTGTCGGCTCCGGCTCGCCGCGGACTCGCCCCGGCCTCGCTCCGGACTCGCTCCGGCCGCCGCCGGGCCCTAGTCGCCGGGGTGCTCGGGGCACGATCTGTTCACTTCGAACCATTGGTCTATACATCTGGAAGTAAAGATAACATATCTACTTATAGTTTATCTTCAATAGATTTCTAATAATGGAGTGAACGCTAACGATAATATTATGCGTAGGTCATATTAAAATTCGACACAACGATAGATTATTGATCTATACGATGCAAACTGGTCTTTTTATTCTTTTTCTATGTAATAATAATATAGGCTAAACGAACATAACCATCATTTGTTTCATCCATGTAGAAGAAAGGCATGGTTTCAATGTTTATGTATACATTATAGACTGATATGTATAGTATGTATAGACCGAGAATTATGCATGGTCTGTTGATTCTGTTGTCTATGGGGCCCTTTTACTTTTTCTGTACTTGATAAATTTGTATCTAACTAGTTTATTTTTCCGGCTTTCCCGTTACTAAACTCGCCATTTTTAACATTAAAATTACATTTCTTTAAATACGATTTTTAATTGTTTGCGAAAATTTTTCTTAGTAATATCTCCACGGAAGTGTCAAAAAGCTCAACAATTCATTATCAGCATGTTCAGCGTCGTCGGTCAAGTGGCGCGATCACAAAGGAGATAGGTCATAGCACATGATATGTATCGGGTGACCTAGATGCGGTTAGGGCGAGGGGAGCTTATCGGGCTCTTTGTTGAACCCCTTTGATATGAGCCTTTATGGCTCTCCACTGAAGGTACGACGCCAAACATATGTTCTGACGTTATCTAAAGATAATAGAGGCAGGATTAAAAGCACAACATGTCACATGACTAACACTAATTTAGCTGGAGATTCTTTCTTAATTTGCTTCCGAGGGATGTAAAAATAAAGCATTACGTATGGCGCTTACAAAAGATTTAATCTACTTATGATGCTAGACAGAAAAAACAAGCTCATTGCATCGGCAGTACATATCGACGGCCCAAACTTTATATATTAGGTTGGGGAAAAAGTCTTTTCGCATTATAGTATGTATAAACTTGTAATAAAATCTCTTTGGCTATACTACTTGTATCTGGCTGGTTTTGGTATCATTGAAAGTTTAAATTTTAAAGAACATAATTCCAAATTCAAATTAGGAAAATGTGTGATTTTCATTTGTTTTTCGTACCGCCAAGACACGGTAATATTATCCAAGATGAGTGAATCTAATGAAGAAATTCGATACACTTTAAAATTTTACTACAAAAAAGGTAAAAATGCAACGCAAGCCGCTAAAAAAATTTGCGATGTTTATGGACCTAGTGCAGTGTCTGTGAGAGTAGCACAAATTTGGTTTAAGCGTTTTCAATCCGGAAATTTGATTTCAAAGATGCACGTCGCTCTGGTCGCCCTATTACAGATAAAATGGATGCCATTTTTGAAAAAGTGGAGCAAGATCGGCATGTCAGTAGTTACGACGTAGCTGAAGAACTGGGAATTGACCACAAAACAGTTTTGGCGCATTTGAAAAAAACTGGGTACACAAAAAAGCTCGACATTTGGGGTACCCAAATGTCGAGCTTTTTTGTGTACCCAGTTTTTTCACGAGCTCACTGAAAGAAACCTAATGAACCGTGTACTCATTTGTGATTCTTTATTACGACGTAATGAAACCGAACCATTTTTGAAGAAGCTGATAACTGGTGATGAAAAGTGGATCACGTACGACAAGAACGTGCGAAAAAGGTCGTGGTCAAAGGCCGGTCAGGCTTCACAGACTGTGGCGAAACCCGGGTTAACTCTCAACAAGGTGATGCTGTGTGTGTGGTGGGATTGGAAGAGCATTATTCATTATGAGCTGTTACCACCAGGCAGGACCATCGATTCTGAACTCTACTGCGAACAACTGATGAGATTAAAGCAAGAAGTTGAGAGAAAGCGGCCGGAATTAATCAACAGAAGGGGTGTGGTTTTTCATCATGATAACGCTAGACCTCACACATCTTTAGCCACTCAGCAAAAATTAAGAGTTTGGCTGGGAGGTGTTAATGCATCCGCCGTATAGTCCTGACCTTGCACCTTCAGATTTCCACCTGTTTCGGTCTCTTCAGAATTCTTTAGGCAGTGTCAGGTTTACATCACGAGAGGACTGCCAAAACCACTTGTCGCGGTATTTTGACCAGAAGTCCCAAAATTTCTATGGCAATGGGATCATGTCCCTATACCTACAAGATGGCAAAAAGTTATCGAACAAAATGGTACCTACATACTTTAGTTAAATGTAAATAAACTATATTAAAAAATGTTTTGAATTTTCTTAAAAAATGCGAAGAAACTTCCCCAACCTATTAGAAAGACCTGCGCCCGTAGTGTAAGATTTTTCGTTTAAAAAACGTTACTATTGTCGTTGCGTTAAGCTCAATTTGTATGGGAAACATGATTTACGTTTTTTTCCGCTAGGGGCGCTATTCACATTTCCTATACAAATCGAGCTCTTAACGCAACTACAATAGTTGCGTATCTTAAACGAAAAAACTTAAACTACGGGTACTGATCCTGACTCACTTCACTGACTGGCTGATCAACGCCCATTCCATAACCTTGGACGTAGATAGCTCAAATTTTGCTCAGAGGTTCTTTTTTATGGATTTCTCCATCACAGAATGTGTAATTGCTGTATGAATACTAACCCCTTATGATAGATGCAGAGGCAGGGCAAGCGCGCGATGGTGTCTCCCGCGCTCAGCTCCTCCAGGCAGATCACGCACTCTCCCTTCGAGTCGCTCAGTACGTCCTCTGGAACACCACAAATACGACAAATAAGCAACAGAATCTTACTGAACTATAGAGACAACATGGCACTCGCAAAATACAGGGTTATTTGTAATATACCAACAACCTTTAAACCATTTGGAGATCTCATCAATAAAAACATTTTTCTATGGAAGCAAAACTGAAATCGTGACAAAAAAATCTACATCTACCGTTCCACGTATTTCAGACGAATTCGTTTGTAACTTTGTATGGAACAACTTAAATATTTTTTATTTTTCGCGATTTCAGAGTTGCTTCTATAAGTAAAAGATTTTTGTGTTGATGAGATCTTCAAATGGTTTGAAGGTTGTTGCTGTATCACTATCCCTGTATACAAAGCACAGTCAAAAGCAAATTTTCTCAATCGATTTTGCGCTTTAAGGTTGAAAATCTTAAGTAAAATTTTACAGTTTACTGGTACCCTCTAAAAGTACTACTAAAAGTAAATTCGAAAATATATAAAAGGTTCTCTCGAAAAAGGGGCTGTTCGGAAGGATTGTTATTGCAATCCATTTTTATTACCGTTTTCAGCCAGTTACTCGCTGCTATCAAAGCTTCAAAAAATTCGAAACATTTTTGATTTGGAGAAGCGGAACACCGATGCATATTCATGCCGAGTCGTCAGGCTAATGGACGTCGTCAGCGTTTGAAATACAACCTTAAAAAATTTTCAAGTCTTAAAACATGTTTTTTTTTCATTCTTGAGCTTTGGGCCTACTTCGTGACGGAGATGGTTACTATATTGAATGTTTTGATTCGGTTTTTTCCCCCCTCCCCTAACCGCTTCCGCTGCTTTCTCTTTTCTTACCCCAGGGGGTGGAGCGAAAGACAGAGCAGCGAAAAGAGTTAAGAGAATCTGCCGGACCCGGGGGAAGAATGGATGAATCCTGATGGAGATACCCTAGGGGCGAGCCTAGGGTTATGTCGGACTCTTACGACTAAACACTCCCTATTGCCTGCCAAAGTGGCTATAAGGCTATCGGAAGCAGCCGCCCCCTCAGGAGAGGGGAAGGGTACAATTTGATGTCGTTTAACATTTAAGTTTAAATATAAAGATATCTACTAGCGGTCGGACAGACATTGTACGAGTTGTACTGTTAAAAAAAATGTGCTATCGGATCAAAGTGTGAATAATTGAATATAGACATTTTGGGATCCGTTTAAACGTATTTAGTGTATAGTAGGTGTTCTTTAGATATGATAAGAGTTAGCTACTAACCATTATAGGAGAGCCTCGGCCTGGTGAGGCACATGACGAGGTGGCATTCGATGTCGTCCGGCAACACGAACTTGCTGCATACCGGACATTTGATACCTGCGGACAAACAACAGACAACATTAGTGCTGCTACTAAAAGGTACCATGGAGGTTTGCACGGAGAGAGTACTTGTCAGAGACAGTTTGCCTATAAAAAAGATCGCTATTCAAATGCAGCATTCTACCGGTGAAAGATTTTTTTTTTAAATTGGTACAGTAATTTTAGAGCCCTTTTTTTAAGATACACACATCATTCTTAAAATAAGAAAAAACAATTCGCATTGAACATCTAACTGATAGTCCCAAATTGGACAATGTTATGATAAGTAGTATAATACAATAGCGTCGAGCGACCAAATATTGAAATGTTATCTAACCATTATAATATTAAATAATTAAAATTAGTTCAAACCGCAGAACATAACTGGCATCAATAATTCATGTGCTTTCCTGTTTATTTACAGCGTGGGGTAGGTATATAAACTTCCTTATAAAAGCATTTGTTGTGAGCTGATAAATAATCACCCATTATTTGAAGGGAGTGGTTTTAAGTACATCAACCTATCTAACCATGTCTATCACAGAATGTTAGTGAGTTAGTTAGAGTGAGTTCTTCATAACGATCGCAGTAGTTAAGCTGCTAAATTCGCGGTTAAAACTCGAATGGGTGACCAAAAAATTTGACGACTCTATTGTCCTCCGTGCTTCGGAAGGCACGTTAAGCTGATAGTCAGTCGTAAAAAAAAAATCAGGTCAGACGTGGCCTCTGACGTGATTTCTTACCAGCAATGGCAACATGTAAAACTCGGAGGTTAAACATACGAAAGAAGTAAAAGATCTCATTTTATTTGTTCTAACCCTATGCACAAAAATCTCTTTCAACTTTGATTCTGCTATGCCAGAGTTGCAAATAAGATAAAAACGTATCTTGATGATGACGTACCAGATATGTAATCAATCGAGTAATTTTAATAATATTGTGAAATATTTTCTAAATGTATCACCGATGAAATTAGACGTGCGATAGTAGATTGTAAAATATACACAATCTTACTCTTACGATCAGATAAATTCAACAGAATTATTATTATCTGGCTACCTTTGTTTTATCTGTGGTTAATAATGTTGATTTCACAATTAGTAAGTTTAAAGATTATTGTTGTAACCACAGATCAATCTAAGGAGATCGGTCGAATCGCCGAGTTCATAGGAAGACCGCGTGTCGCGATCAGCGGCCGCACTACATAACATGGTTCTAGTTGAGCATGCCGTAATATACACTATTCATTGCGCGCATCTAAAGGACTGCGAAGCGATGAAAGTTAAGCACAGCCGCAAAGGAGATCGATCAAATCGCTGAGTTACGTATTCACTTGACTTTATCGGAAGGCGAAGTGGCGGAAATGTATGCCCACAGGGCATACACTTGTCACAAGTTAAAAGCCGGCTTGGCCTATCTTCTTGTATTATTAAATCTGTGGGTGTAACTGTTTGTTGGACTCAACGAAAAAAAAGAACAAATTACATAAATCAAAGGAATTAGTTATTAAACCAATAAAAATTATTCTGGGAAAGACAAGATTTCTCTTTAGCTCTTTTTGACAGATGTTGGCCTTAATCTCTCCTGTCGTTAACAAAATCCCTACTTAAGTAAAACTTAACAAAGGTGACTTAAACTAAATAACTTCGGCCAGAACGCGTGATGCCGGCAGAGTAGAATAGCATCACCCCATCCTCCAATGGGTGTCGTAGAAGACGACTAATGGATCAGCAAATGGGTATTTCATCACCGTCATATACTCCGTCCACCAATCCGCACTGAGCAAGTGTGGTGGACTACTGCCTATACCTCGTTCGTTGAAAAGGAGACGACATGTGTTGTGTCCCAGTAGAAATAGAGGGGTTTTTTTATGTTACGAGATGGCAAACAAGCTTGCGGCCCACGCCCACCTGATGTTAAGTGGTCACCGCCGCCTATAGACACTTGCAATACTAAGTGTAAATCACTTAACACCGCAAGTGCGTTTGCCATCCTGGGGACTAAGATGATATGCCCTCCATGCCCAGTAACTACATTGGCTACCTTTCCCTTCAATCCGAAACACAGCGAACTGCTTCACGGCAGAAATAGAAAGGCGGTGGTACTTACCTACTCAGACGACCCTACATATGGGTCTAGCACCTAGTCGAAATAATAAAGGCTGTGATGAAAGTACATACATACGATCACGTTTATAATCCCATGAGGGGCCTTAAATAACATTTAGTAACACAGAAAGACACATCTGGCAGTATAGGCCATGCAGTGCCTTCAAATAGTGACAGGTTGCCAGCCTGTCGCCTTCATAAAAGGGACGCCGATTCCAAAAATAATATTCATTCAGTACCTAAACAATCAAACGCAAAAACCAACAACGAAGACAATTATGTTTCACTCAGGTTAAGTAGGTAGCTACGATATAGCATTATTACTATGGCGTCGTACATCAATCAAACTTAGCACAAATTTGTAATTGCATGTAGGAACAAACTAGGGATTTCTGGACCAGATCACGTAAGTAGTCTAGTTCCTTGAAGTTTTTACTAAAATTATGTTCATTGTACACAAAATACTGCTGAAATTATAACTAATAGTTAAGACAAGCACAGCTAAAACCGTGTCGTCTTCGGACAAAGTTCTACATAGTGACATGACGTGGATATGTGACAGCTGAGACGGCTGTCAGCTCCGAGTGCGTGACGAGAGTACTGGAGGCCGTACAGAAGCCACTTGTCTACAGAATGACGTCACTAATGGATTAAATTATTGTGATCTTTTAATTATCAGAACAACAGACGTTTTCGTAGCCGCACGATCTATGTCACATCCAAATAAGTATGCGAACATGTTTGTGTTGCAGATATCAAAATTCCTTAATTTCTTGTCCGTTTTATTGAGATAGATATACAACATGTAAACACCAAGCACTGACAAATTTCGACAGCGAAAAGCAGTGCCTCGGTGGCGAAATTGGTCAACGCGTCCACCCGGATTGTGGAAGGTGCGGGTTCGAGTCCCGCCTGAGGCAAGTCGATTTTTTTCAGTGCATTTTTCTGTGCAAAAAAAAAACAGTTTTTTAGAAAAAAAGAAACAAAAAGTACCCAGAAAATATTGTACAACATTTTCTGGGTACTTTTTGTTTCTTTTTTTCTAAAAAACTGTTTTTTTTTTATTGAAATCAACTCAGAAGCCGATCCCAAACAACCTGTATTCAGTGTGTTGGTTATTTGGTTTACATGTTGTATACAAATTCATATCCTGTATTCATTAATTCTGCCGACGATTCATATTTCGCCACTATTTTTTTGTTGATAATTTTGTATGGATATCCGTAAGATGGTCCAAATCTTTGAGGAGAATGCCTCGAAGTAGATATATACTTACTAACCTATCCTCTGTTGATACCAAGTAAAGTTGAAACTGACAAAATATGAACTTCAAATTACAAAATACGACGTATCTTGTTGCCTATTCTTGTGAAATTGAAGTATTGACGTATTCAAAACTAAGTCGTTTAATGATTCAAAGGGCCTAATACGGTGGCATGACTGGAGTTTTTTAATAGCCTCCTTGAAGGCCATCAATACTGTTGACTTTAATACTGTTAAAAGTACACAAATATTTGAAAAGCTTTTGTACAAAATCGTGTTTGGGAGTACGTATTATATTAAGGTAGATACTTACCTATATGAAATTAAATTATTTACGTATACATGAGCTTTACATTAAATTACATTTGCATATATGTATAACAGTGTCAGGCAGGTCCATATTACACCATAGCAGAGAAATTAGGAAAGGATTTGTGAAGGATAAAGAAAATGAGACTTTCGTTATTTCGCATTTCTTATTGGTGGTTTTAGTGGTGGGATGAGCAAAATATAATATAAAGCTTTTTGAGCTAGCAGTGAAGAATGAAACAAGATCTAGTAAATAAATATGGATTAATCAAACGAATGAGCGCAACGCAATTTGTGTCTGCATAATATGTGCCAATGCGCAGCGTAGAGCATCTTTCGCTACGAAGACAACGACCGACGACATTAAACGACTTTAAATTTTCGTATTGTAAATTGTAAATTAATTATATAATTTTCTAATGGAGCTGTCACACTTTATAAGCTGTCCATTGTATGTATTCCAGTATACAAAAACAAAAGATGTTTAATTAAAGAACAATAGGCCAGTAGCCAGAACTCACAGCCATCCTTACAAAGAGCAATTCGTATGCTCCGACGATGGCTCAGTGGGCGCGTGACGCGAATGGGCATCGCAACCAATGGGTTTGATTCCGCACAACACAATAAAGGTTTAATTATTTATAACAGATATAGGCAAGGTTAATCAGAAATATCGTTTATTGTTAGGTGTCAATTATGCTGTGTCTGAATAATGGATATTTTACAAACTCATAATATTACTATATCATACTTACAATGCTAACAAATATCAGGCTTGGATAAACCCGTGATAGATTTTATGGAACTTAGTATAGCACACAATGGTTATATAAAGTAATTTTTAATTTAATTTGCAAATATTGCATCACAGCATTTCGAAATAGAACTTTATTTCAATGCATAATAATTGTAAAGTATTGGTTTTCGCGAGATTACGCATTTTGCCAATGTGAAGTGAAGAAAAAATGTATCCAGTAACAATAAATAGTACGGTAGATTGTATTAAAAATGGAGTCTCTCAACACATCTTATTACAACAAGAACTCGGGACAAATACACAAAACATAAATGAACTATTTTGACAACAAATTTAATTTGAATTGTATTTAGAATTCGTTCGGTGATTTTATTTCTGGATAATTTAAATCCAGCGTTAAATATTATGCAAGTCATCATTATGATGATGTTAAGCTATAATATTTTGCTTTCACAATATATTGAGTCATTAATTAAACTAAAGATTAGCATATAAGCATATTGAGTTATAACGTCCAGGTGATCTCCAGCTGTGATATTTAAAAATCAATATCGATTTCTAATTGTACCAAGAACGCATGTTCATAGCGAGGCCATAAATCATAACCAATGTTTCGTGAGACAACCAAACTGGTATTACGTCTTCAACTAATACCTCCCCCATTATCCAATTAATGTCCACATGACAAATGCGAGGGGTTCTTCGCCCACTGTGATCAATAGTGTGGTTACCTGAATAGAAAAAGAAAATTAAAAAAAACATGGAAAATTGGGTAGCTCTTGAAGTGAACAAACAACCATTCTGTGACGGTTCACGAAAGCTCTAAATTAAATCCCTCTTAATCCCAAGAATATCAGAGGATATTCTCTTCTAAAGATCGACTTCTGAAAATGAGCTAGCTAGAAAACCAAGTTCCATTATGTCTGATGACAAACTTTAAAGATGAGAGACTGAACATCAGTAAAGAGTAAGAATGGAGGTGCTTAAAAACGGGACTATTTTACGGCTACTCATAGATAAAATATAACTTAAAAACTGAACTTCGTACTGAACTTAAACCATCGACTACTAAGAAATATTATTAAATTTTACTTTACTTTTAAGAATGAAAATGGTGTCTAGTCAACCTAATGAGTGCAATATACTTTATCCAAGAGAAAATGTAAAGATGTTAACTATATCTTAGGTAAAACATAGACACTTATCTATAAAAAATAGTGCATGTCTATAAAATTAGTGCATATCTAACACTGCTTCAGTTGCTTAACTTTATCAAATAATGCCTCTCGTTCTCTTTCGAAATATTTCAAAGAATTATTAATACTAGTCGCCGATTAGTCTTTTATATAATCAAATTTACTGTAACACATATACACTTACTTATTTTTATGCATTATTTGCACTTCTTCTTTATATGAACTTTGTTTATGTCAAATCTCACACTCCTCCGTGCGCTCAATATGTTTAAAAAGGGGGTGCAAAGTTTTTCTTCAGGTATTAGTACCTACATAAATTTGTCATACTTCCGTCCATCTAATAATGATTGGTGGCGTTCGTCAACATACCTAATTGACTCAGGCAGCATTTGTTCTGTATCGATTATTGTTCTGTCACACGCTCAAGCTTGCTATATCGATTGAGCGCTAAAGTACCATTGTACCAGAACCTCTTGTTGCCTTATTGGAAGACCTGCTGTCGTAATACTATATTTAAACTACAAATATTGTGGGAATATACTGACCTATTTTCATGTGTACACGGAATTGTACTCTAAACAAGCACAGCTGCTGATAATTTAATGACTATACGCAAGTAGAAGCCATAAAATAGTGTAGCAATACACTGTTTTGCAACAAACCTGTAAGTTAATCTGAATGAGAAACACTAGTCCACTTCTATATACGACAGCTCAGAATATGCTGAAGATGAAAATGAAAACATACTCGGAGCAAAATTAATAACAGGACGATATTACAACGATAAATTCATAGAGCTATTACGGTAACCTTTATTGGATTAATTAATCACCCATGCCGCAAGGGACTTTACGTGAGATAAATGTTGATAATAATTTAAATCAACGAATCTTGGGGTAGGATTTTATTTTTATTTCAGATAACATAATTTTGAATCGTAAAATAAAGCGCTGGATTTCGTTGTTATAGGGATTCAATGTATTTCATTTTGCTGCTACTGTCTGCTACATTGCTGCCTTCGTGTAGAGCATACGTGGACTGCAGGATAGCTTGTCGCCATTGCAAGGAGAATAGAGAACACGCTATTTTATTGGAAGTGCACTGCGCTATGTGTGAAGAATGCAAATTAAGAAGGAAGGTGAGTAACATTAGCTGTCAATAAAACTGCACTTGTCGAAAAAAAATATAATACAAGTCTTCACTGATTGTTTCTATTATTGGTTTTAGGAGATTTTGCAAGAAGCTCGCATGCCAGCCCATTTGAATAATACATTAACTATAATACCTGCTAGACGTACTACAACAACAACTGAGCCAACTGCTAAGCTCAAAGTTCAATATGAAGGTAGGACAGGACATATCAAATCAAAGTAAATACAGAATTACAGACGATATCTAAATACATTTCAACTTTTAACAAATAAATTTTCCTGTTGTCTGGATCTTGCAGATTTGCTCTTTGATGTAAATATGTAATAATGACGAGCCTATCCTGTAACATTATTTGATACAGGATAGGTAAGTCATTACAGTATTGGTTATGTTTCTCAGAAATTGGAATAGAGGGTCTTGTATAGCTCCACTCTCTTAATTTAAATATATTACACTACCTAATTTGCGATATTTACTTCATACATTATGTATCTGCCTGAAATACACAACAATGAAATTCTTAACAAAAGCTTACATAATATATAATTTCATTGTGTAGGTCTAACTGTTGATTATTTTATAGTCCTGCTTTATTTACAGAAGAGTAGTTTAGATAAAATATTATTATACGTTTAGGCTAGTTTTGAATATTTTACAAGAGATCCACAAAGTTCAAACAAGTCAAAATGTGACTTATTTGAACTTTCACATGGTACTTAGTTACATATAGGACAAAACAGGAAAATCTAATGACAACTGCATCATTTGTAATGTAATAATATTTCGATTTTATGTATTCGATAAAATGCTAATATCTAATAACGTTAATTTAACAGTGGACTTGAGAGATGTAACTTTAGTACTAGATCACTCGCAAAAAGAACCTAAAGCAATTAACATATTTGAAATGAAATAGATGAACATAATCCAAATTCGAAATTACAGAATATCCTGAAGAAGAATACTATCCGGAAGATTGTCCTACGCCCCGGCTGTGCGAATCTGATGAGGAACCCATCAAAATGAAGCACAAAAGCACCACGACTACTACCACCACTACAGAGAAGATACGATGCCGTCCTTTATATACTTGCAAGTAGGCATTTGGTGCTCATTGAGTTTGTTTATAATTTTATTCCTGTCTTCGCACTTGATTAGGATTTTTTTCCGTTTTCCAGTTTCTATTTCATCTGGAGCTCATTCAGAATGCAGGTTTCAAGATAGCTTAGCGTGGAGACCAATTCTACTGTGCACAATAAGACTGACTTGTGTTATATAATAAAATTTGGCGATGGCGCGACTTTCCGGAATCATAAAACATGTTATGCTAAGAGCAAAACAAATAACATGCGCGCCTTTTTCTCTTATTTTCCGCTTACAAATAGGAGACAAATGTATCTCACAGCCTAGGCTCATGCATTAATCTCAAACGAATAGGGGCAATTTTTTCAATGCCGCAAAATGAGATAGTGAAAGCCACTACTAAACCTCGTGAATTAAGCACTAAGTGTAAATTTCAGGTATTTCCACATCATCTTCAATGAAATTATTTAAGAACTTATATCTCAACATGAAACTATAGAGTCTATTGATTGAATATAATTGCTAATTTAACCTATCTGAATTTTGTTTGGCACAAAGATCTCTTTCTATTATGCAATTAGCCATAAATCGGTGTAAAGAGAAAATTATCCAACTCTTATATAAAACACGTTTTGAAGCATGTATTCGTTTCTTTAGTCTAGAGATCGCTGGCTCAGAAATCCCGGTTACTGAAGGTTGGTTGACGGTAGGAACAAAAGTGTTATTCCTACAGTTAAGGCTGAGACAGCCAGTTCAGAAAAATGGTAATCTCTGTCCAGACCACACGTGCGTGAACTGTGCGGTCCGCGTGCCACATAAGAAAATAGTTTAGATACTTTTCGAAATGTTCGCAAAGCGTTCGCGTGCAAGTAATAATCTCCACGACGAACACGACCTGTGCGGTTTGCGTGCATCTTAAGGACACTATTGGACATATTCGCGAGCGACACTTGACGGTACGTACGTACGTCCGCCCTTGCGCAAGGTTGGTGCTCATGCGCAGGTCTTGGCAGAGCACCTTTAGCTCTTAAGTCTATCTTTCTCTGGTGTTGCTGGGATATGCTGCAGTGATCATTAGACGAGTGATATGCCAGTTTTCTAACGTTATAAAAAATCAATTTTGTCCACCTGTATAGGAAAAGGCGTACAACTACCACAACCAGCCCAACCGCACCCTGTATGCCGTGTATGCCGCTATGCGTGAATCCATGTCCATACCAGTCACCGCCTGTGTCCGCCGTCACTCCAGCACATGGTTTTCTTATGAATTCTGTGATGGAGTCAGAGAAAATGAAGGGAACAACAGATTACTACTACGTTTATGTAGGCCTCCCGAAGACCATGGTTAGGAGGGGATAAATACCAAAGGAATGTTTGTTTTTGTTAAAATAAAATGTATTTCATGTAGTTTAATTATTTCTCTTAGTACAGAAGTAAAATTTCTTCTGGTAACAATACTTTAACATTAACAGGACCAAGACTTGACTTTTTTATAACACAGAATATATTTATAATACAACATTCCAGCAAGCATCACCAGGCAAAGAGAATACAAGGCAAGCAACTGACCTAGACCTACGCGATTGTTGTTTTAATTACCTTTATAATCTGTCAGTTACATAAGCATTTCAAATTAGTTATTTTCCTCAAAGCAATTAGGTACACGACTCACTTCTGTTTCACAATTCTGAACCAAACGTTACTTTAACTCAATCGAGTCCAGAAATAAATTATTTTGTTTAATTTCCGATTACTTTTGTACATTTTGATGGAGTTTTAATTAATAATTATACATTTCAGCCGCATGTAGAGGCATGTAATAAAAATAATAAAGTAGGCACGGCGCGAGGGATTATTGAATATAATTAGAAACTGTGGTTGTTATATTATTTCAGGACAATTATAGTATAAATTTATAACCAGTAGGAAGGAAAGGTACAGCTGCAAAATAAACGCAATGTGATGCCTATGAACTTATCAGTAGTTGATACTAAAAAGAAAAATATAAAAACAAAGGCACAACCTATTTTTGAAAAACGAACACACTTTCATTGTTTGAAAAACGTTTTCATTTCTTTCAATTATAATGATTCTTCTCCTATAGCACTAAAAATCGGGAGTGGCCTCCCCTTGACTTTCTCGTATACCGGAAACGACTCCAAAGTTGATAGAAACCTTATATTTTGATGTCATACATGCATGTTAAATTTTGATCACCCATTCGAGTAAAGACCGCGCACTTGGTTGCTTAACTTTCGTGATCGACGACTCAAAAGTTGATAGACATCTTATATTTTGATGTTACACATGCATGTTAAATTTGGTTGCAATAAGTTAAAGCATACCCGAGTTATCGTGCTAACACACAGACATACACACACAGACATAATTTCAAAAACGGTTTTTTTCGACTCAGGGAGGTCCATTACGTGTAAATCCGTCAAAATCGAGGTCGAATTTTTTGACGATTACAAGACTTCTTTTATAAATACTACGTATACGAGAAATTAAAACGTACGAATAATTAATTTGTGTTAGATAGGAACTTGTTAGCTAAGGGCCTGTTTCACAGGTTCCCGTTAAATTCCCATTAGCGTCTATCTGACCGATAGTCCATATAAAATAAACCAACACTAATGTCACTATTATCTGGAGCTGAATTCTCTCATTTTGGTTCTTACCGCAACTGCTAGTCTATGATGATAACGTTATTCGTATCATCTTACTTAAATTTTGTACTACTTACTTTAACGTTTGTAACAAATATCCTAATTAATACGTTTTTCATTCATCTACCACTAAACTAATCCCGCCACTGCTACATGGTAACATTAGGTACTACATGAGAAGTTCACAGCTGTTTCCTCGGTGGATTATTGCAAATTAGTTGACAGAAACTATTGACTATATGTAATATTAAACCAGAAACAGGTTATCGTGTTTTCCGAATCACAGAGGAGAATTACACATCATTTTTGATCCATCTTTGACCTATTTAGTTCATTCGACACAAAGCCTCCCGAATTAAAAAATAATCATCTATTTAACTAGTACTATTGTATCTATTATGAACTACAGTCAAGTTTATATTTGAGAGAGTTCAGAAATAGGTTAGATTGGTTCAAATTATTGGAATCGTTTAACCAGCGCTCGGGTTAACTGGTCGAATCGATAGCCGAAACTGGAAGCAACAGGTATTCGCGTGTGGCTGTGACGTCACGGAAACATGTAACAACAACGATTACTGACGACGTTTCGTATGTCGATGGAAACTAAGCAATTTGACTTGTAAGTTAAAGAAGTTTTAAGTAAATTCAAAGATTATTTAGGATGCTCTAACTTCCGCTCGTTTCATAACTGTCTAGTACATACCTACCAGACGAGGTCTGTTTTCCCGGATCAGTATAATCTGGACATCTTTGAGGCCAGAGTGAACAAGTATCTTCTAGGCGAGCGTGTAGAGATAAAATACGATAACATGGTGCGCCCCTCCAAAATTCAAAACGTTTGAAAGTCACCAAAGCGCCCTCACTCAAGCCTCATCATCGCTTTTCATCAGACGTGATTGTGGTCAAACGGCCAGCCTATTCAACATAGAAAAAGCTGAAACGGAAATGAAGTACCTACAGTACGACAGTATTTTTTAAACTTCTCGAAAGTGTTAGAATATCTAATCACAAAAATTATGTCTACACTAGCTGTGCCCGCGACTTTGTTCGCATGTTATGTTATGATGTTATATAGCCTGTAGCCTTCATTGATAAATGGACTATCCTACACAAAAAGAATTTTTCAATTTGAATCAGTAGTTCCTCGCGTTCAAACAAACAAACTGTTTAGCTTTATAATATTAGTATAGATATGGCCTATCTGGTGAGTGGTCAGCGCAGCACCTATGAAACACTAAAAGGATCACGTGCAAAACGACCAGAATATTAAGATAGCTACTTCAACATCACAAAACCTGTATAGAAGACAGATTTTTTTTGTGCATTAAAATGCACAAAAAGATAATAGCATTTTTTTACTTTGGCTGTTTTTGCAATGGATGTTTTTTCTGAGCAGCTAGGTACCTACGCAATATTAAAATCAGTTTACCGTGGGAAACTTTATGGGCGTATGAGATTCGTATCGCAGCCACGAATTATGTAGGTATCTGTTTCAATTTAAATATAAATTGTAAAAATTAGTGTCACAGTTTTTAAAATTAGATTTACTGAACTAAGAGAAGAACTCACAGAAAGCAACCAAATAGCACAAAATAGTATTGTACGATGTCATTAAAATGGCCAAATCTCTTCAAGAATCCTGCTTAGCAGCAAGATGTTTATTCGTCGCGGCCAATTTGTATTCTCCGTCTGTTTACAAATCTAGTCGTCCTTTTTGCCTGCGACATAACAGGCCATAACCACTAACCGCAGGCCTATTAATTTTGCTTGTTTGTGATCTTAGTTTTAAAAAAATAATCAGTACAAGATTCTTTCCGAATCTTGTAGGTACTGATTATTTTTTTAAAACTACAAGATTCGGAAAAAGTTGAATACTACATTCAAATTTCCGTATTTTACAGTTAGGTAGGTACTTATTTTTTATTTCTCATCTACGATTTTTTTTAAAAAATATACATATTCCATTGGCATACCTTAAACCATGTCATTTACCTACCCGCATACTAAGCAAAGTACTTATTCAAAAATCTAATGAAAACAATAACAAAACACGCCTAAATCTAATTTAATTACCATAGAGTATCCTTCTCGGAGGCCTCCGCAGCTGGCTCCCGTACGCCGCTGCATCCTGCTCGGCATCAGGTACGCAAGTACCAATTATGATCCCCATGCTCATCACCACTCCACTTCACTTCGCGTCCGATTCACCATAAATATCTTTACACAACACAATCACTTTAATGACACATGGCAGAACCAAGTCTTCAATGCTACAAATCTAATAAGAACAAACAATTTAAAACTGAAGTTTTAAAATATTTGTATTTAGAACGCGCGAACGGCTCGAAGGACCGAATGGAACTAAGGTTTGAGTAATGATGAGGTACGGGGAACGAAATGACCGATGACCGATGTTAGGTACCTAGGTCGCGCCAACTCCGACACGCGAACCGTGACGTCACAGTGGTCAGTGCGTCACATAGGACCGGCTGGAGGGCAACGACTGCCGCAAGTAAGGCTTCTTGGTCACATTGTTTACAATCAGACCGTCGCATCTAATTATTGAAATCGAGGAAAATTACATTTAATACTTCGCAATGCTCGATGCATATTTATGGAACTTTTGTCTTATTTACAAGTATTCTATTTGTGTACATAAATGTCCAATTTTTGTTAAATGCTAATGTTTTTGTTAAAGTCTACTAAGACAAGCACTTCTCATTAATTTGTGTGCCGAACTTAACAACTGCCATGAGAGCTATATCGGAAATCGGAAGGTCACTAAATAAGGAAGCTGTAATAATTGTCCATTTTATAACGAGTACATATTCCGCACATAAATGGCAATATAGACAAGGTGCTTTGATACAAGGAAACGAGATGGCGCCGTAATTGACAAAGAGGAACATAATTATGTTCGAACCAATTAGATACAGCCTGATTGTGCCGCAGAGGGCGACCAACTCAACAATTATGGATATAAATAAAGCAACTTAAAAAAACCGTGAAACGATTCCTTATATTTGCGTGATCATTACCTATTAAATGAAACCACTTTACGTATTCAACACATGTAAATTATACATTCTTTGATGAACCTTACTAATACTACGCTGCGACACATACGCACAATTACGACTAAGAAGTTCACTCAATTGAATTTCACTCGATATCGAGAAAATATCAAAGAAAAGCTAGTTAGTAGTTTGACTTTGATAACTGCGTTTGGGAGTGTAGATATGTATTTTGCTTTCGACAAAAAGACAGCGAACGTCTGCAGTAATATTACTATCCAGAGATGATGGAATTCAATTCCTATCAAGTCAAAACCTAGATTGATAATCCGATATTTTCCTACCAATATTTCATTCATTATTCACGTTGGGCATCCTCTGATTTGTAACTGATACTTATCTAATCAAGGGGCAATCTACGAGCAAGAGTGACGCGTGAACAAAGGTAATCGCATTAATTTATTAGCACCCCTTGTCACCCGAAAAAGCATGGCGTGTCGTATTACGAGCATTATCGCCTCCAAGTGTGGTATTAGTCGATGGTGCCCTTGACTTTATACTAGAGGTGGGCAAACTCGTGGGGTGTTTTGGTAAATGCTAAAATTGGCCTGCTTTATTGGCTTATGACGTCAAGTATCATGCTACTAAATAAAGTTCAGGTGACCGGGAACGTGGGCACGTGACACAAATTTCACAAATTTGTACTTGTGTCACCAGTCTGGTCGTTACTGCTGGAGATAATGTTACTCAGGTTTAAGGCAAAATGCCCGATTCTCCATTGGAATCTAGTCAAATATCAACATGATGTGTACAATTTCAAGTTGTCAACATTGTAAGGGATGACGTCTTAAATCATATTGTTTTTATTAAAAGTTTAATTATTAGTCGTCGTATTATTATGATTAATTATTATTAAAGAATTGGACATGTGAATTATGAGTCTTACCAAATCTATAGGTACTATGAAAACTGTAAAGGGAGAATAAAGCTTACTGAGTTTCTAGCCGGTTCTTTTCAGAGCAAGGCCTCCTGGTAGTCTCTTGAACCGATGCATGACATAAAAATTGAGCTTGAAATATTCAGCTCTCGGTTTGGTCATAAAAATATAGTTGCTAAGCTTTTGAGATTGTTTCGAAGAACGCGACGACAATGTGGTTTAACTAAAAGAGATCATAAACTGTTTTGTGGACCTTGAAACACGATAACTACTTGTTCTCAGTAGCAGTAGACTAACGTTAATTGAATCAGGTAAAAAGTTTAAGTAACATTACTACACAAATGAATAAATTAAATTAAACAATGAACAGTCGTATGTACCAACGATCATCCTTCACAGACAGGCGTGCTAACGAGCGAATCTAAAGCGAATGATTCGGCATTTTCCGAAAACAAAATCACTTAAGGCGGACGATTTTCCGTGTCCATTGGAAGCGAGCCGCCATTGTGTCCCATGATTGCGACTGACACCGTTCACAAAGGTAGGTGACACTGTCGCCTTTCGCAATTTCTGTGTCACATGCTAACTCTATTGAACATTTTACATGAGCCAGAAACCTATATTAATATTTTCTTCGTGGAGGAAACATGAATAACAATATAACTTCATAAGCAAGCTCAGTGAGCTGGCAAGTTGACTTTCTTATCAATATTTGTCCATCGTTGTCAGTATTGAGAATGTTCTCGCTATAAAATTTTCGTTATCTATACTGAACAACAGAATATTATCTATTACATTTATTGTTCATAACTTAATAAATTGTTGTTTTCGTAAATAAAAATACAAAAAGTATAAAGAAAATTATTAAATTACAGTATAGTTTTATATTGTAGAAAATAAAATTGTCATTTTATTAATATGATTGAAATCATAAAAAAGACTAAAATATATTATGAAAAATAAAATTTTATTCCTGTGTCCCGATATATCAACTGATCAATGCCAAAATGGCATGCCAAATAAAAATATTAACGTGAAATATTTTACAAAATCATATGGCAAGACGTTGTTATTATTTCGTGACTTGTGAAAAATGAATTAACAAAGTCAAGAGTTATACGCCCTTTAACCTATAGAATCAGTTTAGTCGGTCAGTACCGAGTGTATTTTTAGTAAAGTTAAAGCTTTAATAAATACACGTGCGGAAGCGGTTGTAAAGGTTGTTCGCGGTGTTGCGTGCGCCTAATCTCGAAAACCCTGGCTTTAATGGCGCCCCCACTTGCCTCTGCTAGTTTATTATTACCTTCTCACACCTTGAGTGATTTTTGATCAATAGTTTACTCAATTAATTTCGGTCCGTTACTATTTCAAGAACAAATCAAATCAAAATTAAATTTGAAGTGACGAAAGAAAATTAATTCAACATTACTCAAACAGTATGAAAATCTTTTTAGTGGTAGTAAAATTCAGCGTCTCTCATGGAAACAGAACAGTAGAAAGAAAGATAAAAATAATGTAAGTCACCCTCCAGCAGAAACAAATCAAAAGAGCTTTTAACTCAATCAGCCGACACAAAGAAGCCATTTTGGGGAAACACAGAAATATTATAACGATATGATATATTATGATGACACAGATGTGGCAGGTGGATAACGTACGGTTAATATAATAAGGTATTTTAATCTTCTTCCTCGTTCCCTCATTGCTGAGGATCGCGACCACGTACGATCAGTTTCCACGTGGTGCGGTCGTGAGGGGTGTGAACTGGACGGTTTAATAACACATATGAAAACGGAACAACAACGTCGAAAAAAATATTGTTGATTTTTTAACATGCCTACCAATATAAGACTGTTATAATAGGTTGGGGAAAAAGTTTCTTCGCATTTTTTAAGAAAATTCAAAACATTTTTTAATATAGTTTATTTACATTTAACTAAAGTATGTAGGTACCATTTTGTTCGATAACTTTTTGCCATCTTGTAGGTAGGGACATGATCCCATTGCTATAGAAATTTTGGGACTTCTGGTCAAAATACCGCGACAAGTGGTTTTGGCAGTCCTCTCGTGATGTTAACCTGACACTGCCTAAAGAATTCTGAAGAGACCGAAACAGGTGGAAATCTGAAGGTGCAAGGTCAGGACTATACGGCGGATGCATTAACACCTCCCAGCCAAACTCTCTTAATTTTTGCTGAGTGGCTAAAGATGTGTGAGTTCTAGCGTTATCATGATGAAAAACCACACCCCTTCTTTTGATTAATTCCGGCCGCTTTCTCTCAACTTCTTGCTTTAATCTCATCAGTTGTTCGCAGTAGAGTTCAGAATCGATGGTCCTGCCTGGTGGTAACAGCTCATAATGAATAATGCCCTTCCAATCCCACCACACACACAGCATCACCTTGTTGCGAGTTAACCCGGGTTTCGCCACAGTCTGTGAAGCCTGACCGGCCTTTGACCACGACCTTTTTCGCACGTTCTTGTCGTACGTGATCCACTTTTCATCACCAGTTATCAGCTTCTTCAAAAATGGTTCGGTTTCATTACGTCGTAATAAATAATCACAAATGAGTACACGGTTCATTAGGTTTCTTTCAGTGAGCTCGTGAGGTACCCAAATGTCGAGCTTTTTTGTGTAGCCAGTTTTTTTCAAATGCGCCAAAACTGTTTTGTGGTCAATTCCCAGTTCTTCAGCTACGTCGTAACTACTGACAAGCCGATCTTGCTCCACTTTTTCAAAAATGGCATCCATTTTATCTGTAATAGGGCGACCAGAGCGACGTGCATCTTTGACATCAAAATTTCCGGATTGAAAACGCTTAAACCAAATTTGTGCTACTCTCACAGACACTGCACTAGGTCCATAAACATCGCAAATTTTTTTCGCGACTTGCGTTGCATTTTTACCTTTTTTGTAGTAAAATTTTAAAATGTATCGAATTTCTTCATTAGATTCACTCATCTTGGCGGTACGAAAAACAAATGAAAATCACACGTTTTCCTAATTTGAATTTGGAATTATGTTCTTTAAAATTTAAACTTTCAATGATACCAAAACCAGCCAGATACAAATAGTATAGCCAAAGAGATTTTATTATAAATTTATACATACTATAATGCGAAAAGACTTTTTCCCCAACCTAATATGTACTACGTCTTTATAAGCGAGAGGCTGCTTTTATATATGCGACAGGCTGACAACCTGTTTTGAGGTACATGCATGACCCATACTGCCAGAAGTGTAACCAAATGTCCCTTAAAGTTCTCCTTCACCCCTTTAGGCGGTCACCGTAGCCTATAAGTACAAGTTTGAAAATCCAAAGTGTAACTCATGCGCAGCCAACTCCATTTCCTAACTCGTGCAAAGCTGGAAACTTTACAAAAACAGCACTAGAAGGGCTAGTGTTACTTGACTTTAGTCTTCTCTAAGGTGGAGGTATTTCCCCATAATGAGCGGTCCTTCAGAGCCCTTAAAATCGTTTACAGAAGTCGTATTCTTATACTGGGTGTAAAAGACATGAACAGTCAAACGAGAACCATGTATTCTATACATCAAAATAAGACATATTTAAAAAAAAAATTGTGTGCGTGTAACCTTTACGCGCGATTGAAGTAAAACTTCTTTGACGTAGATCACTGAAATGATTAAATTTTAACTGAAAAAAAAAATATGACAGATACTTACGACCAATCGAAATTACTATTTTTAAATAGCGGAAACTACACAGACTATAGAATACTGAGCGTTACTTCCGTTAGAAAAATCTGAGTTACCCCCTAGTCGCGCCTAAAGAAGTTTTACTTCAAAAATATTGCTGGGAAATGATTTTTATTTTTTGGTGGTAAAAAAAAATTGCAAATTGTACCGCGTAATGTAAAGGGCTCAACTCGCACGCAACTTTTGACGCCGTCGTGGTGGAGTGGTCAGTATAGCTGGCTTCACATCAAGCGGTCCGGGTTCGAATCCTGGTAGCGGCAAATGTTTGTGTGAGGAACACGAATGTTTGTTTGCGAGTCATGGTTGTTTATATATTTATTTAAATTTATTTATAAAAATATCTAAAAATTATTATGTATATTAAAAAAAAAAAAAAAAAATGTCCGTTATCTAGTATCCGTAACACAAGTTCTTAATGATACTTACTTCGGGCTAGATAATTGGTGTGAGCGTGGAAATATATTATATTATATTATATTATATTATTATTAACTCGCAAAACCGCGATAATTTTGACAGACGGGCGCCCCGTTCTTTAGTGTCCGTGCGCATCGAATGAGCTACATCGAACGCTAACGTTTTGAAGCCATTTTTTGTTATGAAATACTAAAAAAAATGATAATGTTTCTTTGGACAATTATTAAGAAATAACGTATAAAATACGTTTTCATAAAAAAATGAAAAAAAAAATTATGAAATGAAATGAAATGAAAATGAAAATGAAATGAAATGAAATGAAATGAAAAAGCTCTTTATTTAAATGGACTTTGCTAAGTACTTTTAAATCGTCAAAAGCCCTACCACCATTTCGACGAAATAATTATTTTTCTTAAATAATTATTAGTATGCTGAGACGGAGAAGAAATGGCGAAAGAAACTCCGCAGCTTACAATTTCGTAATGATTTCAAAACATCATTACATGTCCATAGATATATCAATATGAATGAATAAATTACAATTTTAAATGCGTAAATTTGGGCAGATTTTACTCCCACGCATTTGGATCATTTAAATAATCATTTAACTTGTAATAAGCTTTTTTATATAATTTAGATTTTACAGTTTTTTTAAATTTATTAATAGGCAAGTCTCTAATATTCTTCGGAAGCTTATTGTAAAAACGTATACATTGGCCCATAAAGGAATTGCTTATTCTGTGGAGACGAGTTTTATATACAACCAAATCGTGTTTCTTCCTAGTATTTACATTGTGCGTATGACTTTGACCTTCAATAAAATCGTAACTATCAATTTCCCAGGTATAGTCTAAAGGAAAAAAAATGTTCTGATGGTGAGCAGAATACATGGTTCTCGTTTGACTGTTCATGTCTTTTACACCCTGTATGTAAGTATAATCCGTTGTAGGAAAACTTTCATTCATTTAATTGGCTTGGTATTTTTTAACACAGGAAAATTTTTTCGAACTTGGACTTCAAAACTTGTGTGTTTATTAGGTTTTTTATGGTATCGATTCACTTATCTGGCACTATATTTTCATTAAGCTTTCATGCCAAAATGACTTACGTAATTTTGTTGTACTTATTGATCTAACTAATCCATTGATCTTTTATATAAAGTGTATTAAAAATTATCTTTACTCTATTCCCAACAGACAAAGGATGGGACTATAAAGTTCCACATACATCTCGAGGGGCGTATTAAGGCAATCGCTGAGAGAGAACCACCCTTTACAGAATGTTTCCAAAGTTGGTACAACTGATTTTTTCTTAGCGAAAGTAATTTTCCATGATGTATCATTGTTGTTTGTTCACGGGAAGTTTGGACTTCTCTAATACTTTTTTAATAACGATCAAGTTTGATGATGGTATGAGAGTTGTCTTGTTATTACAGTGATATATGGTTTTATTTCTTTGTATTTGCGAATATTATTTTTTATGAGGTTACGCTGGCAATGGTTCAATTATGTATATTTGGTGGTAAGTTCTGTGTTCCATTTCACTAAAACAAGATTAGAATATTATGCGAGTCAAAATACTTAGCTCATTTATGAATCGGTTAACTATATCAACTTTTTACAAGAAAAAGTTATATAATACTAAATACATCGCCATTACAACTCAAGGTGACAGAAAAATTCAGGAGCAATACCCATTTACTCCATTTCCAGAACAATCCCTAGGTACTTGGACGAGACATTAGAATGGAGGTAAAACAAAACAGTGAACACTTAACGCAGTACTTGGTGAGATTTTTAAAAGGATTACAGTGTAGGCACTTCACCCGAGGGTGGTTGAGGCCTATTCAAACATTCTAAACAGAGGAAGTTTGCGTACGTGATTGCGGGGAAATTAAGATTGTCCTCCAAATGTATCTGTTAATATTTCATCGTCCACGATTTACTATGAGAGAGGATCCCTCGGGGTTTGATGTTTCCTTAAAATAAAGGGAATCATATCCAAGTCGATATTATTAGCAAGCTCACCGCAGGCTAAAAGCGTTTCAGCTTTTGATTCGCCCAATGAATGTTCCACAGGAATGTTCCATAGCAGCCATAACAAATGAAAAGTAATTCAAAGTTGATGATAACTTCATTATTTCCATTGTTATTTAAGAAAGTCATAGAAATTACCTTTGTTTAATTATTGTTTCTTCTCTCATTTCGCCCATTTTCACTCACGAAATTTCTCAAATTAGTTTTCAGTTCAATAAATGTTTCTCTGCAAATATTTTTCTTCTATTGAATATTCAAAATTCTTATTTGAACCTAGATTTTAATACCTGATTTCCAACTTGAAAAATATTGATACAAATTCACATAGTCTTTTATCAGCTGTAAAACAAATAAACATTTTCTTTTCTCCAATACTTAAACATTTAGGTATTCCAGGAATTTTAACTTCCTCATTCCGGTCAAGTTACCCCGAGAGAGCCCTCTGGAGTCAGCGTCCTCTGAATCGTTTATTTGGAACGAAACGCGACCTCCTTTCACCCACCCTTTAGGTAGCAAATAGGCATATATTACAACTTAATTCATGATTATAGCAATCATGCCAGGAGCGGCAACAAGAGATCAGCTAACGAGAGCCATTGAGGTTATTTTAGTAGTGTTCCATTACTTTTGAGCGTAATTGATGGAAAGAACGACCTTTAGTAATAATATATTGTATAAATTAGACATATACACTAAAAGCTTTCTGTTTGATCGCCAAATATGTATCCTACACAAACGTGTAATAATACAGGACCATTAATTTAGGTAACGTAGGTGTTCTTCAATTATGAGATTTATGAGAAGGCATAAGCAATTAATTATGAATCCATTAATGAAGAACAATCTTATTCTTGTAAAGCGTCAATAAGATTTTTAATGAAAAAGAAGATATTGAGCTAATGATCATTCAATATTGAAGTAACTTATTTCTCGAAATTAAATTCATTAAATAACTTATTTATTAGTCAATTTGTAGTTGAACATCTCGTAACTAAATACAAGAATAACCTAATTTACTAACTAAATATAAAATCTGTCTATTTGTAAATTTATGATTTTAAAGTCACAGTTTGTCAAAGAAATGTTACTTTAATGAAAATTTTAATTAACAAGTTCGCAATATTGATTCTTCGTTAAAATTGAATTGGCGATGTTATTAAATGAACAGACAATAGATAATAACGCTACAAAGAGAAACCCCAGTAAGTTTAATTTGTACGAAGGTTTCTAAATCTCAACATAGTTGTCCTTTCATTATTGATTGATATCCTGAATGACAGCCAGTGCACCCATAGGACTAAAAAGTAGGTCCTAAATATTTTGTCATATTTTTAACACAATAGCTACATCTTTTTAGCGATAAAAGGACCTAGTAACTGACAACATACAACCTGATAATAAACGGAAGTGAAATCCAAATACGACGATAGATCGTGCAGGATGGTGCAGGACCTACATGCGCAGCGCAAACCATACTTGCCAACCTACAAGTTCCCTGGTTTATAAGGAGGTAGAGGTGTGCTGGCAGACAATTATATTTGTAGATTGTGCTAGAGATAAATCAGTTTCGAAACTTCGTTGTTTAGTGTAACCTCAATAAATCGGTGAAAGCGCAAGCCATCACGCATAGTTTTGGGATGGAAAAGAGAAGATGGTTGCAGGAAAAGCTTCGCAGAACACTCGCTATGGAATAACCGATCAAAAGCGCTTATTGTCACAACATTTCGATTTAATTCTAGAGGCTACGTTGTTGGTTGCCTCTACAGAACAAAAAATTATAGTAGCACGCTGCTACAACTTATGTGAAACATCAAGTAAGTATTTGGCGGAGCCATTTCAGAGGTGATAGCACTATTCTACGCTGGAAGAGGACGTAAATCTCTTGCGTCTTGTATAGCAAATAGTTTATCACGTAAAGCAGGATCGCTGAATACATCACACTCAGTGAAAGATAATATTATAAGTCGAAACGCATCAACAGCTTTAGAACATTCTGTAAGAGATGTAATAGAATGGATCAGACGTGTGCTAACTTCGAGATTTATTACAGGCATTCCCTGATCCATAATAATAAAGTGGATTAATATACGTTGAGTTTTTTAAATACGTCAGTTAAATAATACTGACCTGGGGTATCGTATCGTTTCAGACATTCATCGCATGAAATAAATAACTGTCCTGTCTTGATACAGTATACGCAATTTGGTTTCAATAGTTTCATCATATTTAGCATGTGCTGGTCCTAACACTGGTGTATGAAACTGCAAGTTGGGTTTGGGAGATGAAGTATGAAAGCAGAAACAATGCGTCAGAAACGAGAGCCTTGAGTAGCATGGCTGAGGTAAAATTGAGCGATAGCTTAATGAGGTGAAAATAGATAGGTATGGTTTGAATGAAGATGAAGTGAAAATAATTGAGAAAGTAATGATCAGATGGCTTGGTCCCGTAGAAAAAATGATTGTAAGGAAATTGACGAAAAGTTACATGAATCGGAAATGAGTGAAAATGCGGGACCGAGTCTTTTCCGAATTTCTCTTTTAGTAGGCAAACGTTTAACGACCCAATCGTAAATGTTTTAAAGAAGGGCCAAGTGACAAATACTGGCAATAGCCGATTATTTTTGAGGACTTTGATGAGAGTAGATGAAACGAAAGAAATTTCTAAAAGAATCGTAGCAAGTGCAAGTTTGAACTACCTACCCCTCCCTATGCACAGAAGAAAGGCGTGAGTTGATTGACATGTATCTATAAGGTGGAGAGATAGATAGGTCGCCCCAGGACGACTGTTACGATTTCGATCGGCTAATTCTACCTCTCCTAAATCTGATCTTTCTGATTATATAGAAAGCATATTCGGTATTTCATAAACGAGTTATTAATTTTTATATTTTTTATTACAGCCAATTTTGAACCGGCGAAGAATCCTCTTGCATTATGTTAAGCCCACTAAGTTGGTATCAAAATAACGTTCAAAGTTATGAACTTTTAACGAGCGAAGTTCTCTGGCACTAAGGCAAGCGGTACTGTTTCTCATCACTCATTAAAAACAAACAACAGTGAACACCCAGCGTGTTTATTATTAGTTACTGACTTCCAACACTATCAAATAGCAATATATCGGGTGTCATGTCATGTAATATTTAAATTACATTCCTACGTTTAACTATTAGACGATAAATTAAGCTCAACACATCCCCACTGTTCCTGGCGAGAAAACTGATGGTTCTATAATAATAATAAAAAAGCTTAACAGAACTACAGTAAATGTCCGCTACAAACATGAGAGACAGTACTGATGTTGCTACTATCTACAAAAATATATACCTAAACAAATTTTCAAATTTGATAGCTCTACCTTACTTTAAGAGCCTCCCAAAAAGGGATGGTATCTAATATATTAACAAAATTTAATTTAGTATACGACTGACACAAGTCACTCACTCTTTTGATTTCCCAGGGACACACCACTTAAGTAAATAACGAGAAGTACTTTCTCAATAATTTAGCGTACAAAGGTTGTGGATTTGAATCTGAAACTTCGGAGCGGGCGAGCGCACTGGCCCGCGTTAAAGGGGTTAATGGGGAGTGCGCGGGTTAATCACTAGTCCAATTAAAATGTTTCAATCGTCCCTCTCACTTTTTCCCAACGGCCTGGCGAAACAATTTAGCTGTGAGGTCTATATTCATCACTCCTGTGCCTGTGTAGTACCTACTAACATTTATAAGGGTTTGAAATGAATCGGACAAGTACGGTTCAAATGTTTTCTTTATAGATATTAGTTAGTGCTCGACCTAGAAACACCTGATGATATCATGAGTTTTAATGACTGAGAGCTGATGTTGTTAATGACTGCATTACAGCTTTTTCCTAAGCAACGATCACAAAATTCAAACAACTAATACGCGATTAGCATTCAGTTGCTTATGAAACCATAAATGTCTTCCAATTCTGTTTTCCTACGGTCTTCTTGTTTAATTGGCAGTCTGGACTGCTGTCAGAAGACGGCAGTTAACGTAAAGTCAGAAGCTCAAATGGCAACTTCTAACACTAGGCTTAGATTAGGTCTAAAATAACACGCACATACTCAGTCGATGCATAATCACTATTAATTTTAAGAGCCCCAGGAACTAGTTTGCTGGGCCACAAGGGGAGGTGAGTGCTATTCTTTTGCGGTTTGTATAAAGTGGTTTTCCTATAACACCAATATGTATTATAAATGGAAAAGTTTGGACGTTACTTACAAAGTTTTGCAAAAAAATATACAAGGAACTCCGACAGACCATAACTTAGTATGAATAGCTTTTATACCCGTAGGAGAACTGATCATAATCACACAAGTAACAAAAATATTTCCACACTTATTCTGGTTGGTTAAAATTCACTACTATTCTTTTCCACGTGTATGGACGTAATCTGATGGTAAATTAATCTTAATGTTTTTAATACAAGGAACAAGATTTCGACCACAAATGTATGGTTGCCACCGTCTTTACTAATTGCTCCAATTAGGATGTCGAAGAACAAGAAATTTGCCTTCATAATTTCCAACGGAGATATAAAATGAACCCGAAATAGCAACCTATTAATAAATTTCTTAGGAAGTTTATTTAAATAATTAATAATATTTGTATTAGAAAAGGATTACCTCCATTTGGCTTCAATTTCAATTATCTGTATTGGGCTTTCTGTCTCGTCATTTATAGAGCAAAATTGATGTATGAAAAGAAGAACTGTCCATTTATAAAGTATTTAATACAATTTGCAAATGATGTCTTTATAATAAAATAGGTACTACAATAAAGATAACTCCGTTATTTTTGGTTCCATACCGATTTTCGGACTTAAAAGCGGGTACTTGTAAAAAAAATCCTACTGGCCGTCTCTTTCGTCTCGTTGTGCGTTAACCCTTAACAACATCGACGTGTCAATACCAAAAGTCCGGTCGATGGTGACCTCGGTGTCCTTATCGTGACGATAACATCAAAATATACAGCCTGAGTGTTCGTGTTTATTATCTATCTAGAATTTCATCAATGCCTCTATATATTGACGCACTAAAAATTTTATAAAGTTTTTAATATTCTTTCTACGCCGCGTAGAGTCGTAAGTATATTAAAATATTTAATTAATACGTTTTTGTTTATTTTGCATGAGTATGCGTGATTTAATATCTTCTTATTTCTCCTAACCTGATCCCAATTTAATTATGGTCGGTGTAGTATGTCTTGCTATCGACATACTGCTATAGATTATGGTATTATATTTTACCGGCCGCATTCCTCACCAACCCTCCTCGGGAATAAGTGGTTTACTATATAGCAATGTAATCACCAAACTGAAGTTATTAGCAAAATAAATAAATATAATAATAGTAGGTACACATACTATTTCAGCAGAAATAATTACACTGTACAAAATGCGCCTAAACATAATATATTGGGTTATACAAGCTCGGAGTACACGGCTCAAACTTTTACCTTTGTTCCGGTTAAAAGAAAACTTGTTACAAAGGAATCTTAGAGATTCCCCGATAAGTACTCGAGTATTTTTGTTACATATTTGACATATTTTGCGAATAAAGAACGTATATAAGAATAATACACTATTTGTTCATCAAAGCGGTTCATGATCGATCATCATCATATCAGCTGAGAGACTCCCACTTTAGGACATAGGCTCCATATATCTTCGGTCATGCACTAACAAAGTGGTTAAAATTACATAATAATTACCTTTTATCATATAACCTTTAAAGTTATTAATTTCAAATCTAGACACACGTGTTGTGACACGAATACAATATAAATAATTGAACGATGAAATCTAACCTCACAAATCGGTTTTATTGATCGTCTAATTTGCGTGCCGCGGGCGGCATTTATCGGCCCACCCCTAGCCACATTGCATTCAAATAGTTCTAGATTCATTAAATATAGGTACTATTTCGCCAGCTAAAAAAATTGAAATATCTTAAAATAAATTTGACATACACTTTTAGGAGCAAATCTTGCGAACTAATTAAATTGAAAAAAGTCTAAACGTACCTAATAATTTGTGAATTTTAACTACTTAGTAGATTTTTAATCAAACATTATGAGAATATCTTATTAACGATATTAATAAGATATCCTCATAATGTTTGATTAAAAATCTACTATGAATACAAAATTACAAACTAATTTTATTAGTAGAACCGATTAGCAGCATTTCACGTAAACGTAGTTTAATGATTACCACAATGATTAGTCAAGGTGATGGTGGCTTAATTAAGCAATAATCAAGGCAGTAATTCGTCATAATCACAAAACGATTCAAGCCACGATCGACGCCTCGTCAAAACACGATATTTTACAGTAGTAATAGAAGGGTGAACCTTATTAAAGCAAGCATAGCATTAAAACTGCAATGATGATTCACTATAAAGAAAGTGAGGGATAGAGGGAATTACGTTCTGGGTTTTTACTGATCTGTTTTATTATTAGGTCCTTACCTATGAAATTGGCGTTATATTATCTTGTACCTTAACTTGCAATTTCTTTAATTCAATTGTTATTTTAGGTTCTTATTATTATTATTTTTTGAAACTACACTCTTTGTAAGATTTTTGTCTGTAATTAAATTATATTTCACTTGGTAAATTCTGAAAAAAATGTGAAAATGACTCTTTATCTCTTCATCAGAATTGGCGATTTGATGCCTACTAACTCATGGACAGACTTAGCCGAGAGTTGTTCGCTTATTTCCTCCAAATTTTGTAACATTAGGATTTATAGTAAAAAAAAAAAATAGAGTTAGTATGGAACAACGCCAATTTTTATGAAGATTTTCAATTAAATGTGTATTTACCATACTAACGTTATTTAAAATTTCTAAAAAAACTCTGTTACCAAATCTTTTGAAGTTTGGAGTGTATAATTGAGTAAGACTTGGTTAAGTATTGCATCAATGATTTAGACAAAAGATGGGCCTGTCCATGAGTTACAACGATTCCAAGAGTTGATTCTGCTGACAAAATAAAACAGTCCCTTTTTTTTTAAATAAACATTTAAATACTTTTAAGTTTACTACATGCAAAGGGGGTAACAGTATAGTTCTTATTCATAATTAAAATATAAAACTGAAACAGCGACTAAATCAAAGAAGTTACACAGCTAATAGTGTGTAAGAAAAAAAACGCCAATTATATAGGTAAGGACCTAATATTAATATAAAGATATAGATTGTTTCCTTTCCTACTAAAAAAGAATAAGAATTTTAACAAAACCCGCGTGATATAAATAATTCATTGCAACGTAGGATGTCGTATGTTCATAGCGGCACAGTCGACAACACCGAACTGATGAGCAGGTTGACTATCCTAAAGACGCAAGAGGGGTGGCCTCATTTTCCTTTATGAATTCTAATGCCTATTGATAGTTTACAAATCTCAGATGATGCAGCTAACAGCAATGGTCAATAAAAAATATTAGGCATCAGGAGTCCATACTAAGCAAAAGTGTTTGTGTCATGGGTCTCCCTGGTCTTCTTATCCCAAGCACAGATTGTTTTTAAGTGGTATGGAATTCTGAAATACAAGTCAAATGGAAAGCAATATTTGTCAACATCGCATACTTTTAATTTTAGCATATACCATTGCTAAGATCTTATTGAACTTACAGATTCAAAGCGGTGACTGTATTCCTAAATTAAGAGAAAAACGTGGGTATCGTAGCGACCCATTTACTAAAAAGCCTCTTCCTCAAACTAAAGTGGCTCTGACTGAAGTATTTACATTTGTTCTGAGTGATCACCAGATATCTGCTTTTTAGGTGCTGAGGAACTTTTTACAAACTTGAGCGTTTGCAATCCCTGTGCATGCCATTTATTTTGGTTCTTGAAATATGACCACATTGGAAACTTTCTCAGACACCGGTGGATTTTCGCTCTCAAGAATATAGAAATATTCACCGTCCATTATAATATGCTTTGGCAATCTATCTTTCTCATCTTTTGCAATAGATTTAAACACACCTGGGGTTCCACGCAGATCACACTTTAAAAAATCACTCATATTATTATGTTTCTTTTCTTTAAATATAGTTGGAATAATTATAGTACTCAAATAGTAAATTCCTCTTCTTCTGTGTATTATCACAGCCTGTCCATACAAAAATATAGTGTATCCTTGAACACCTTTATATTTAAAATTAATGAGTTATTATAAAAACAGTAGAGTTAAGGGACTGAGTTAGATTAAAAATTACAATAGAACGTATTCCTTACACAATTCAAGTATTGCTTCCCTTTTTTTGATAATGCCACATCTTTAAGCTCTTCATTTCTAAAACTCTACTGTTTTTATAATAACTCATTAATTTTAAATATAAAGGTGTTCAAGGATACACTATATTTTTTCTGTGTGAAGAAAGATGAAGAATTTAGGGACGCAATAAGATGATTCCACGTGTAATTTGAACTGATATCAAAACATGTATATGGATCACTAGAAATATCCAAACAAAAGAATTGGGAGCAACTATCCTATAATAGGAAAGTATTTCCAATATTGTTCTACTCGCTGTATATTGTTCAGCCTATTTCATTGTATCGGTACAAAGGTTCGATCCATTATTCTCTCTAATATCAGGATCAAAAGCAGAAAAACCATTATTGCGTGCTAAGCCTCATATCATAAGCTTCATGGATGACATTAATGAAAAATGTTCAGGAGAAAAACAGCGGTATTGTGTGGACTTCGACCGGAGGATTAAATCATCACAAGATAATCCTTACTTAATCGGACATTGTTCATAACATGTTGTATCATTTACAGGACATGCCATCATTGTTCAGAGTAATGGCTTAGGCTTGTAATGTATTATAACTCAGCAAATTTACTGAAATTTAAAGGGAGAGTATATTATATACCTTTAACGTTACCTAAGACTGAGTAGGATGAAAACTTTAGTACCGGATATTAACAGAGAGGTATGGTTAACGAATAACTTGGACATTTGTTTTGCAAACTCGGTGAGTCTTATCCGGCTTAGAACCTTCGTCTCCATTGCGTAACAAAGAGTTTATATTGCTTACGTACTTTAAAATTTTAAATTTAATTATACTACGAGTATAAATAATTATATTCTGATTAAATTTGAGAAACCTATAATACAAAACATAATTAAGATATTCGAATCATATATAATTTATATTTTTTTAAAGCTAAACATATAAACATAAAAGAAGATGTAGGCAGTAAAAACCTATGATATAAACCATTTGATCCACGTTGAGAAATGTTTCGTTTTCTATAAATAAAAACGGTTTTCCTACTTCAGACATCTAAAACGGCGAATGATGTCTGTCCTGGATATCGTTCAATCATCATGCAAATAAGAATTAATCACCCACCAAGGAATACACCTACATATCACAACGTAATAACATTAAACCTTTTAGTAATTGAATCCAACGCTTAATTCTGATATAGGTATTATACATTAATTTCTGTTTGATTGCCTTTTTAGATGGAATAAATCTCCATGTCTAATCCCATTCCAGAAATCTTTGAACGAATTCGCGTCTCTTGAGGGAGTAAAAGTATTGTATAATTCAAATAAAAATACATGAGAAATGAAAAATATAAAAATGTGATAACTAACCAATTACTAACCTCCCTTTTTTAATGGCCCATTTATAGAAATATTAAAATGACTTACATTGAAATTCAAATGCATAGCTATAAGATTATTGATATTATTGTTTCGTACAGACGCAAACAGTATAAATGCCTATTTTTAAGAGGTTTAATTATTTATTATAAATTGAAATAGGTAATACAAATAATTTCACATAAATTATATTATTAGTATCAATCTTGAGCTAGCTTTCGTCTCTCGCATATTAATTACTCGTATAAATTGTACAGAATGGGTGTAAATATTTGGAATTGAGTACGGGTCTGAATTGCAAGTTTTTATCTGTCAGATTTTAATAGCAACGAAGAGTAAGAGATGATTGATGGGGAGGCAAAGGAAAATGTAACGAATTTAGTAAGAGAAGAAACAGTACCGACTATAGAATACAAACAGAGTCTAATTCAATTAAGGTACCATGTCAAACAAGAAAAGACAAAATACGAGCGTATACGAGCTTACTAGGTAAAATTACATTTACGACGACTAACATGGAATAGATATGAAGAATACTGGAAAACATACCCCTTGAGAATTTAAGTCGAAATACAATGTACATAAAGACCAGTACTACTTTTATATTCTTGTAATGTTAAATATTTTATATAATATTATAACTAACATTTTCTTTATCTATTTTATTTCAAATCTTTTTCCCAGAACTTTCACAGTATATCTGATACCTATTATAAAACCCATAATGGATTCCAATTTTGAAATATACGTCTGTAGATTCATTACCTTAAAATAAGATGCTCGCAGGTATACAAAATAAAATGTTGTCAAATCAAAAGCAATAAATTACACAACAGTACACAACTAGGAATCGTGGACGACAGCTCTGATTCTGCAAAATATTGGAAATAGATCTTACTAGGTATTCTACAGGATCGTGGAGTTCTCAGTACTTTGTTGGCTATAAAAGTTATTAAATCTATTGTCACCGTTTACCACTACGTCTGTTCTCTCAATGTCAAATCTACCTCAGAAGTGAGTTAATTGCAAAAATACAGACACTATTTAGATTAGAGATTCTACACTGTTCAGTGATTTTTTGTTATCAATTATTATGAATGACCTAAAATAAAGTTTGTAAGACGCACAAACAGCTGTGATTACAATTTAAGATATCTTGTTGAATTTATCGATTGATACAAAGGTTTTTATAAAATAAACAGTAACAGACTTGGGCGTATTTGTTTCGCAAACAGCGCTTGAAAAAGCTCCCAGAGGCCTTTTCATCTCACGAGCTTTTGAGCTTCAGAGCTGAACCTTAAAAATATTATTTTTAATCTGCCCCAGCATATCGCTGTGAATCTCAAATCGTTTAAAGTCTGTCACAAACAAATATACTGACATTTTAATTTCAAAGGTAATGAAAACATTTAATTTTTAATAAATATTCTGACTTATAGAAATTGCTCTTTAAAATGTTGAGAGAGAAAACGTAGAAGTAATATAACGACGACCGAACATTTACAATAATATAGTTTTCAGTATAAAATGTGATATTGAACAGCAAGACGTTTAAATCCATTTATTTGTACACTAAATAAGACAATCTCATTAATAGAGCGAGACACAAAAACTTGTGATTTAGAACAATTTTAACTGATTGATTGATCACAGCGTATAGTAATTTTATATGTATACTTTAGTCATAAAAATTTCGTTTGCGCGATGCAGGATATAACAGCGCGGAGACGCGAAGCGACCGGCTGCGAGCAACGCCCGCCGGCGACTGGCATGCCTCCCGGCGTCTGGGAGGCACAGGGTAACCTGGTTTTACTATGCGCACAGTGTAATTACAAGCAGTATTATTTATTCAAAAACTGGAATGAAATGAAATGTTCAATTCCACCAGGACGACCCAATCACGAGCGCTGATGCGCTATTCGAAATCATACTTCGTATAACGCAACATCACACTCCCGCACTCAACAGCATGTCTGCACGTCACACCACCCGCAGATGGGGGTGAAGGCCTGATTCACACACGTCGCGCTATTAGGTACAGAGGATAGGTGACTGGGTGCTGATGTCCGATTAGTCCAAGTGACGGCACTGAGTAAAGGTTCAAGCCCTTAGATGACACTCTCAGGTTTTCTTTCGACTTTAACCCTGCAGGGATTCACGACGACAGTGATATTATCTCGTAGGTGGTGTCTGTCGACTAGAAACCCCATACGGAAAGTTAGTCCTACAGGCTAGAGGACAACCATTAAAACTATCTTTGTACCAATTCAAATGAGGCTACAGGGAAGTCCTAAGGATTTCATCCATTATTGGGAGATAAAATTCTACAGATTTGGGAAGAGCAGCCAAACGATCGCTACATGTAATAAAGTTTAATTAGGAACATTTTTCAAAACTTTATGCGAACTTTAAATATTAACAAAAATATTGTATCAGATTTTCTGCTTTACAAGTACACCTGACGCGGTTAAACAAAATTTCTTGCAGAACGTGCGAAATACTCAAGCATATGTAGTTTTCTTTTCGAACCAAAAGAGTTCTTCTATTCTAACAAATAGGAATATTTGTTAGAATAGAAGAACTCTTTTGGTATTGACAGATATTCTCAGCGACGGCACGAATAAGACGTATTTATATTGGACATAAAATCTCTCGATATCAAGTTGACCTCCGTCGCTCAGTTCACAATCTAAATATTAAAACACCAAAACTGTCTTGACTTGAGACAAAAATTAATGGCTAGTTTTTAAGCCTTATTAGTGAGAATCTAGTAAAATACCTGATAGTAGCAATAGGTTACAGATGACAAATTCGACACTTAGAGAATATTCTAGATTCCAAGCCTTGAAGATCTGAGTGAACCATCAGAACTACTACTTTATTATTAAAAATAGACTAGAGTGGCAATTGAATGTAAACTTTCAGACATACAAATCTATATTCAAGTTTTTCCACATATCAAAACAATGTTGATTTCCTGCAAACACTCGTACACTGTGTCTGACTGTACATGTGTATGGTTGCGTGAAAATGGGATAGGTCGCGGACAAAGGCGAGTAAATCATGGAAACTACATTATAGATAGCACTAAATAACTTTTAGTTAAGTGATAGTAATATAATGCCAATATTATAAAAGACTTCATCTTTAAGAGCAAAAAATTTAAATCAATAATACCGTTTGTAAATTAAGTGCAAACGGACTCATTGTGATCAAGTCCTTTGAAAATCAAAATTAAATTTTGATATCTATAATGATATGAAATAATAGAAATACCCGAAGGATTTTACTAACAAGACAAGTAACAAGCATAATATGTAAAATACTGTAACCCGACTACGAAAAAAGAACGGAATGAAATTGATTAAAATCGGGGTTTACAAGGTAAAATCAACTGCACTCGATTTCAATAGATATCGACAATCAAACATCAGTTTGACAAGACAGTCGTAATTCTATTTTTGGCCATTTCACATTGCTTATCAAACACAACAAGATTTCGTGTACAAATTTCAAAGGAATTTAATTAAAATCGGTTGCAAGGAAAAATTCCCAAACTCCTCCTGTTGTTATAGTCGGTTAAAATATAGCCTGTGTTGTCCGAGTTATAATGACGAATTCATTGACACCTCATTCATCAAAATCAGATGAATAGTCTAGGCGCTCCAGGATGGAACATACATGAATAACAACATACATGGCTGCTAAAATCATTACCTTTCCTTTTGGCTTCGCCGTAGTCGGGTAAAAAGTAGCTTGCGGGGTAACTCTCTACTTTATAGCTGTCAGATAGAAAAGTATTATGTTCCGCAGATAATGCTAATATGCCATTAGAGTAAAACTTAAAAAAAAACTTTATAATAATATAACAACCAAATTGTATACCAATTTTCTATCCCATGTTAATATAATAATACTTATTATGGATAATAAATAAACTTAAGCAAATATACACAGTTATTCGTAAAGTGTCAACAACTTTCAAACCATTTGAAGATCTCATTAACAGAAAAAACTTTTACTATAGAAGTAACTCTGAAATCGCGAAAAACATTTAAGTTGTTTCATACAAATTTACAAAGGAACTCGTCTGAAATACGTGGAATGGTTGATTTTTTTCTTCGCTATTCCAGTTTTACTTCCATAGAAAATGTTGTCTGTATTGATAAGACCTTCAAATGGTCTGAGGTTGTTGATGCTTTTAACCCTGTATAAGCATAACCAGTTAATTATTTATGTTCATCACACATTGATTTATTTCAACCAGGATTTGAGCGCCGACCACTGGATGAGCATTCTGCGTTACACTTACTTATCACCCCAAACACAAAAGGCTAAGATGATATCGTTAGAATCATTTCTCCATGAAGTATTTTCGAGGTTTAGGAGAAAGCCACTAGCGAAGATGGAAAGGGTTTTGTATACATATACCGGCACCAAGATATAAAACACAGAATTACTGCAAGTTTGTGAACAAAAAGTATATTCTAACCTCTACTAATTTTCAATAGTGTGACCGTCAAATGTGTATCTTTTCCAGGTTTGAATTTGCACACATTTTCATTTCAAGCAGTTTATACAAAGTCCCTTTTCCGGCTTACCAATAAATAAAGCAACCCATCATTGTAAAAGCAAAGCTTCATTACAGCAGCTTTGGCGAATGTAATAAGAGCACTTTTTATCCGCTTCCGTATATATGTCTCTCTCTACACATAATTAATTTGACCTCTTCTTCCAAAGTAAACTTAAGGAGTCCTTTCGTAAATAAAAAACCTTCTGAAACATCTGTTTTTCTATCTCTGTAATACTGAGAAAGTAACTTCAAAGGACCAGTATGATTTTAATCTGCTTACATCGAGGACTTATCTTTCATAAAGGATGAATGCAGGCGAAAAGATTACGAACTCAAAGTAGTGAAAGAGATAATAAAAGGAAAAACATTAATAGCTATTCATGCTAGTTTATATGAAAAGCTGGAAAGTAAAGGTCATTACAAAACCAACAGTAGTCCCCCAGACGACGACGGTCCACTACAATGCCTCACAGACAATCCGAGTAACGTGTGCACATTAGACACAACAAAGCAAACCACACCGCAATCGTATTATATTGTTTGCTTACGCCACTGACTGTCCTTAAACATTTGCTTACAACTTGTATTTACGGTGGATTCATTTGAACAGAGATACGAGAATTTCAAACTAGTATATTAAAGTTATTTACGAAGCTGGCGAAACAACTACTTGCACATTTTAAATAGGATCGACAATTACATATTAAATCTTCTTATTTACATTTAAGTTAAGAGGCTAAAAGGTTTCATTACAAAAAATTTTTTTTTATTAAGAGATTAATTTAAAAACAGATTAGATTACCAAAAGAAATACTATAGTTGCAATCTGTAGATGACGTCATAGTAATGACTATGTAATTTTATGAAAGACTTTGTTCAAATAAGTAGATTGAGATATTTTTTAAACAGAAACTAAATCTAGACGGTTCAACCATTTTTCTTGGAAAGGGACCGGTAATTAATGAATTGCTGACATATTCCGACGTTCTCAAATATACAAACATACGTAGCTCTAGCTACCAATGGTAGGCTTTATTTCGATGTAATGTTTATAAGTCACAAGAGTTTATATCGATTGTGCCACTTATGCACTGACGTACTTATCTTGGACATCTTGGATATATCCTCTACACATTTTAGAGTTCTGGGAAACTGAATTTTTTGCTGGCTCTTCTCAGTAGGCTCAGTTTTCCGAACCAGCTTTAGCTTTAGTATAAATATTATTTATCTTAATTATGTATGACAGCAACAAGTACTTGTAAAAGTCTACGTTGCATAAATTATGTTTGATTTTGAATTTAATCTGACTACGGTGTTTTGAAAAGTACTCCAGGAGGAGCGCTGAAAATTCTAGCGGTTGCGCTGTACTCTATCAGATTACATCATGAACCTCGACTGAAATGTATTAGACTTTAGTAGTAATCTCATCCAGCCCCTAATATCATTATTTCCCAATCCCCGTTTCAGCCGAGCATCGAATCCGCTGTAACAGTCTGCAATAACCAGTCCGTGCTGGCACACGAACCAGGCGGACTGCCAACTGCTCCTAATGACCCGAGGCTAGACACGTTGTAGGGATTGGGGGTTAATGGTGTGGCATTTCACAACCTGATGTAATAGTTATATACCATAATTTTGTTACGCGATTCGGGATTATACGCCTAGTATTACATTCATCTAATCATCCAATCGGGGTACGTATAGAAGTCAAACTATATACATAGATGTTTTTAAGCCACAGACGCCACAGTATGCCGACGGTGTAAGATTTTCTCCTAAGACGTGTGATATACGAGAAAAACCATCGTAAGAAAGGCTGTTAAAATTACCAGGATCTGGAAAATATATAGACTTAATGAGGTATTTAAGCTTTCAAGACTCTTTAGTACGTGAAAACGATTTTACATTTCATATAGCATTAACCATGCCTAAATCACTTAATAATTATGAATGATGAAAATGTATAATTAATTCAAATATAATTTTGCTCAAACAAGAGCAAAAGTGGGAGAGTCTTTTATGCTTTACCTACAAGGTTCTCTTGGTCTTGTGGTCCAACCACCGGAATGAGATCCAGAGGTCCCTGGTTCGATCCCCATGGGAGTACTTGTACTCGGTTAGGTTAAAGATAGTGGATCTTATCAATTTCTGTCGCCATAATAATAATGTTAACATCATTATTGTGTTTTACAAATAAAACCGACAATTAATGATAAGATATTCAGTCCCTCTGTGGTTGATGGTTCTAGGTAGAGCTCAATTACATCATCGGCATTATCGTCACTTACCATCAGGTCAGATGAAGGACAATAGCTTGCCGGTCAAGAAGAAAAAAAATGCGACTGCACTTCCATTATCGTTAAAAGAACGTTTATGGTTACATCACAGAGACTAGGACAGTAAATAATTTATCGCCGACGACGTTAGAATAGTTGCATCTAAAAGCTTAATAAATAAACAAAAACCCGCGATGCATTGCTCTGAGACGTGTGCTCACGATCTCTAGATTTATGGCACAAATACTATTTAAAAATCTATCTTACTTACTGGTAAGAGGAAATAATACTAGGATCATTGAAATTGACGCCATATTAAATAGAAATCGAATAAAATGTTTTTTTTTATTTTGTATAAATTTCAACCATAATTAAATAAGCCAAATAAAAATAAGATTCAAAACAAAAAAAAAATACGTAGAAACTGAAGGTTCACTTTATTTGATGCCCCTTTTATGTAAGCTCGGCAAACTGTCATTATTTTGAGGCATTGCATGACCCATACCGCCAGATGTGGCTTTATGTATAACTAAATGTTAGCTCAACCTTTTTTGGGATTATATGATCGTATTATGTATACATATAACTAAAATAAGTAAATATACACTTATTTCATAAAATATCGGTGCGATTCCGACAATAGAACGTTATTTTAGAAGTTTGAAGACTGATATATCTATGGATAGGACGACGAAATCAAATTACCCGAATGTTAAAGGGGCAATGATGATGGTAACGTATATTGCCAGACCTTGATATATCTAGCCCATCTCATACGAAGCATTTACATCTAAATGATAGTTTACCTAATTTACTTACTCTATAAAATTAAAACAAAGCGTCTCCTCCTTACCTGTAAACAAAGAAGAAAACAAAATTAATTAAATAATAAAATACATTCGCAAATGGTATAAGCTAAGTTACGATTCTTGGGCCAGGTTTCAAAGACAGTTTTATATGGACTATCTGTCAAATAGCTTTTATTTTAATGAATGAAAAGAATTAATAAAAAAAAACTGAAAAAATGGAAAAACAATTACAATCTAAAGGTGTACGCACATTTACGAAACGAATTTTAACCCGGAACTTCACATAACTTCACCAGATTCGGACGATTCACCGCGGACTCATATTCAAGATTTCATTTAAGGATTTCTAAAATTCGTTTCTTCAGTGCGTTTGGCTCGGCTAAATGAATGTACACCTTAAATGTGTAGTTAATGAAAAACTTAATACGGTAGTTGATATTAGATTAAAGTATTCACCTATTTTATACGTCGAAAAGATATTCAGTCTACCCTAGTAAGTGCCTACTTACCAGGTGTACAATAATAAAACGAAATTTCCCAATAGATGGTACTAGCATTATGTAGCGCTATCATCTCACTCTGACAGTTGAACAAGATTTTTAACACACAACAGCATAACAAAACAACACATGTTTAATGTTATAAAAAAATATGCCGATGTATGGAACTTGATACACCGGAATATTTTTTTATAACCTTAAAACCATGTCGAGTTTTGTGCCTAGTTGCCTACGAACTACGATATGCCGATAGCATTGGTTTTCTGTTATCAATTGACGAAAACTGCTGCAGACTCGCATCGAATGATTGTGGAAGCTTAAAATAAATAGGTTCATTTTAAAAATACTAAGCGTAATTAATTATTGCTGAATCCAACCCGAACAATCGACTTCCACTGCTAGATAAAATCGCTTTGGAAAGAAGACAATACTTAGTTTTTGGTGGGAAGTGATCTACCTATAATGAGCTGCTAAAAACCTAGTGAAACCGTTAAAACGACTAGAAAATGGAAAAAGGCTACACAAAGTGATCATTTTGTTCCATGATACTGTCCCATCACATACAGCAAAATGAGTCAAGGAAACGATAGAGACGTTCAGTTAGTAAATTCTAGCGCTTGCGGCTTCTTCTCCAGACTTGGTTCCGTCCGATTATCATCTGTCCTCATCACTGGTACACACTTTCGCTGAATAACGCTTCAATTAGTATGAAAATATGCGAAAATGAATCTCTCGATAATTGGTTGGTTTAAAAAAAAAGAACTTATTTTTTTCGTGTGACATTTAAAAACTGCTGTGAAGTTGGGGACAATGTATAAATAGATATGGAGATACATTTGAATAAAAAAACATTTATCATTTCAAAACAACACACGTGTAATTCTTACAAAAAATATTCCGGTTTCATACTTCTAGACATAGATAAAATAATAATATAATATAGCAATCTAGATTACACGAGCTCAGTTGTTATTGTGCGCGTTATTTACCTTTTAATCGTCACGCTCATTCCTGTTTATTGTTATGTGTTGAGGCCTTAGTACAGAATAAACAGTGATTGTAGATCCAATAAACAAACCAGAATAAATAAACCATTTATCAGTGAGATCTCTCAAGCCAGGAATCATAATGCAATTGTCCCAATCACCACGGACCGACAAACTGACACATTGCACAAAAACCGCAATAAATGAGCACGGAAGTCGTTAAAATAAAATTAAACGAAACGCAAAGCCTGACCACAAAATAACGATAGTGCAGAATGTGTTTAGGTTACACGCAGGGACAAGCAATCTTAAAACGCGCGAGGAGCTTTCGTTCTATATATACTTTAATTGTGTAATGAGCTATACCTTTCTTGAAGAAACCCATAACCACAGTCGAATACCTATATTATGGGTTTTTACTTTCTCGTATACGTAGTATAGAGGAAGTCTTGTAATCGTAAAAAAATTTGACCTCGAGATTTTGACGGATTTACACGTTTTGGACCTCCCCGAGTACAAAAATACCGTTTTCGGAATTATGTCTGTGTGTGTGTCTGTGTCTGTATGTCTGTGCGTTAGCACGATAACTCGAGTATGCTTTAACTTATTGCAACCAAATAACATGCATGTATGACTTATAAATATAAAGTTTCTATCAACTTTTGAGTCGTCGTTAACGAAAGTTAAGCAACCAAGAGCGCGGTCAGTACTTGGATGGGTAACCAATATTTAACATGCATGTATGACATCAAAATATAAAGTTTCTATCAAATTTTGAGTCGTTTCTGGTATAAGAGAAAGTCAAGGGGAGACCACTCCCGATTTCTAAAAAAAGGTGACAAAATCTTTCTACTGGTTCGGCAACAGGCGTGACCACTGGATCACCACACCATACACATAGCTTTTTATACCATAAGAGTGACATACAAACACAATGCATTCGATGGTAAGAATGGAAAAGAATAAAACTTTAATGTATATCGTTTTTTTAATTCATTTACAAAGGGCGACCTAATCGCTAAGTGCGAACTCTGAAATGAAATTAAAAAGCTTTCCATTTAAATGCACTTTGCTAAGTACTTTTAAATTGTCAAAAGCCCTACCACAATTTCGGGACGAAATATTATTTTGCTTCAATTATTATGTATTATTATTATTATGCTGACCAACTGCTGAAATCCCTTGCCCTATCCGCTTATGAAGCTTTTGATACCTAACTCACCAGCAGCAACTGTATAAAAAGAAGCAGTCTTATTTGAGTGCGGTCTTCTGTATGGGAACTAATTTAACCAGGTCCAGGACGAATTCTATAATTACCTCTCTTAAAACCAGATAGGTTCTTCTACTACAGAAAGCGCAGTTAATTAAAGTCCGCATTGGAAGAACCTTAGAAACTTACTACAACCGACGGGTGGTATTCAAAGTCATTTACATACAAAACCTTGCCTTCTGTTTCTGTTTATTTTGCGTCCGGACGCAGCAGTTTACTTACGGCCCCCGGGCACTGGCGGCCAATATAATGGAACAACAAATAATCAATATCAATGTTTAAGGAAAAAGGTCGTCTTTGATTTGTCTTTGATAGTAAGCGGCTGCTTTATTTGCGTATTGTGACAATGAACAATGATTGAGGGTTACTTGACATTTGATAGGTAAGATATATAAATAAATATGTATACAAATAATACGGGTGAGCTAAAACATGTAAAAATAATAAGCTTCCGGTGATTAGCAAGAAGCCAAAGCCTTTGGTCTTCACCTCATAAGAATCACAAGTAGTTAATAAGACGGACTGTCAGAACTATGCTGTTAAGTGGCTGTTAACACGCAGACTTAAAACCCGAGTTCGTGAGATAAAAATCATCATCATCATTTCAGCCAAGAGACCCCTACTGTTGGACATAGGCCTCCCCTAAGGATCTCCAAACCGGTCGGTCCTGCGCTGCCCGCATCCAGCGGCATTTTCAAGATCTTCACCAGATCGTCGGTCCAACCAATCAAAGCTATGTCTCCCGGTAAGCGGCCACCACTCGAGGACCTTTTCACCGCAACGGATGTCAGTCCCCCTCGAATTGTTAGGGCTATGTCAGAGTTCTCCTGCGGATCTCATCATTTCTGGTATGATCATGCAGAGAAACTCCGAGCATAGCAAATAGAAACGCCAACATTTTCTTTATTCCGAGATATTTTTGCGCAAAATATAAGCAACGTGCTTTGCCTCCAATTGTTTTGTCAGCGGTTAGGGAGCTACATCTCGGCACCGCTTACGTATATTGCACGGTGGCAAGTTATGCAAGTAGGGGCAGGGACCGCAGACTGCAAGGGCCGGCACCCGATGCTAGGTTAGGTGCATTCAACTCTACACATTTATTTCGTTGTGCTTATAAGTAGTTGGAAGGTGTATTTATTACATGATTTTTTTAGGGACTGAAATTATATTTTGTAATTGTATTAAACAGCTTGCTAAGCAGTCAGTTGTGATTGCGTGTGAAATAAGTGAAATCATTTATTTTGCGCCACGGTGAAAAAGACGTAAAGGTTGCCAGGTTGTCTCCTAAATAACGGGGCATATAAATAAAACCAATTAAAATAAATCAATCGTCAACGCAAATTGGGTCTCGCATAATTTTTCAATGTACGTAGTCTGTTCATTATAAACCAAACAAAGATGAAAAACAGCTTTCGTCGGTGAAAGATGGAATAAATTAAGAACAAACATTAAAATAATCTCCGTTCAGTTTCAACCCTAATCTCAGGTAAGTATAGTTCTCTCACCCGGCGTCGGCCAGGATCGATACGTCGCGACTGCCGGGTACTATGGTACTAGCGTAGTTTTAAATTCTCCACTAAACAGCTAAATGACGCCATTTGTCTAACTGTCTGTGTACTTGTAAAGGCATCGTTAGCGGAAGTGGTGCCTGCCACCAGTTAGCGATTTCGACACCTATTAGGGAAACGTGGAAAAAACGTTTGCATTTCGTGACTATAAGCTGCTTTTTAATGGTTTTTACGTTACTCTGTAAAGATCTCATATTGTGTTTTCTACTTGTTACAATAAATACTAAATCATTGCATATCACGCTTGTCAATTCAAAAGGCTTGGGCTAAACTTAAAACTTAAATAAAGCCACATCTGCCAGTATGCGTCAGACAGATGTTACCCTCTAAATCTTCTTTACGGTCCAAACATTATACGTACGTATGATTATTATTATCAAGAGCTATACATATAAATAAGCATTTAATATTCAAAAACACACATGGGACATTTTTAATGATATCCATTAAAGCGTTGTGGTTTCCATTTAAAACTATAGTTATAGATAAGGAATCATTAATTAAAAACAGCCTCATATATTTATAGATATATGACCAAAGGTATAGAAAATAAAATAACATTACGTAGGTAATGTTATTTTATTTACACGAATGTCCAAAACAATAAAAATCAAAGTAAACCATGTCGGTTTCTTCGAATAACATTCTTTAAATAGATAAAAAAAAATATGATAACAAGGTCAACGTGTGGTTGTCTCGATATGTGCATACGCGTATGAATAATTCACGCGCAGGATTGACTTCTAATTTGGCCATTTGGTGTTCAAATTAGTAAGTAAGACTCTTTGATCCTAGTCCTGCAGAGACTCTAAAAGACATAGAGATTCACAGATACCTGTCCGCTAGAAACCCTTTACTGGAAGATCGCCCTACAGGTTAGAGAGCCCACAAAATTCTCGCCTTTCCAATTAAGAGACGTAATAAATGTAGCATTTTGCACTTTATGGATTTTATCGCACTGCTATCGAAGCAATACTATTAAGATGAGGATTGAGCAATATAGGTAAAATCATTTATAATTTAGGTCTAAAAAGCCATAAATTAAAGATTTTTATAAATAACATGTACTACCTCCTGTAGTCTACAAGTACGGCTACCAATTTTTGTTCGGTGAATGTTAAACCTGGTTTGTAGTCATAACAAGAATTCTCATTGTGTTCCGGCATTTATGGATGCCTAAACAGGCAGTAACTTACACTGCTGAGCTTAGGCCTTAGAACCGGTGCCTCCCGGGTGGAAGACAACACTCTTACGCACTACGCCACCGACGCGTTTTATATGTAAATATAAATACTAAACTTAATATAAAAGACTAGCTATGCCCGCGACTTCGTTCGCGTGGATGTCGGAAAATAATAGCCTATAGCCTTCCTCGATGAATGAACTATTCAAAATAAAAAAATTCTCTTCAACTTTATAATACTTTGGTAGAGATCAATCTTAAAATTAAATTCAAATTACCTGTTTGTCATCAAATACAATAGAATCATTATTTACATTTTTTTTTTACAATTAAGAGATGCTTTGACGTTTGTCGACGTAGGCAGTAATCATTATCAATAACAATACAACCAGGAAGTATTTCATTGCCGTTTCACAAGTGTACCTACTTAATAATAATGCTAACTTACAAACAAAAGTAATACAGTTTTAATGTCTTGAAGTGTATTTTAAAGATAAATGGATTGCTATTCTACGCTTATTTTACATATTCCAGGGGCTCTCAAATCTCAATGGCCTCTACCTACTAAATATCAATAGAATTATTTCGAATTTATGTACCTAGTTATAAATATCACTAACATGATATCCAGGATTCCGATAACACCAGATAATTGAGCAGATGAACGGTTTTTCTTGTTGTTTGTGTTTTTTCTAAAACATAAATACGTTCTATCTGTTTCTTCTGCAATAGAACATCATGATAGGGTTTCATTAAAGCTTAATAATATAGAGTGCCATAAAGTTAAAACAATTTTTTACTTGTGTCGATTACTATCATACTGAAATTAGAGCACATATATTTTTTTATGAAATAAAGAACCACGTAAGAATTCGTAAACGAAAATTTGTGTCATATAATAACTATCCAACTCTACCTTTATTACCATCAATCATGTAAATAATATAGCTCTTTTATGCAGACGACAGGTTGGCAACTTGTCACTATTTGGTTTGTAACTAAATGTAACCTAGGGCTCTGGCTCAACCCCTATTGGGACAATAAGCGTGATCGTATGTATGTATGTATGTAATATTATACCGGAGCTAACTTTCTTGAAAGCTGTTGTAAATTTTGGTATAGATTTTCGTCAGCGGGACGAGTAGAGCACCAGAAAGGCTGCCAAGACGCGTTGGCAGCAGCCCAGCCTGCAGGTGCAGCGATAGATCTACGGCTTCATTGAAATACTAATATGAGAATTGACACGTAAACGCGAAGCTTTATAGAGCTTTGAAGTTGTCGAGTTTTGGCTCGGCAAACAATGGGGCGGAAAACGAGCCCGTATTATGAAAACTTTGATAGTTGATTATAAATATAGGTAGTACCTATAAGAGGATACTATAATGTAGATTAAATAAAAGTATAAGCAAGCTTTTTAAATAAACTAAAATAGAGTTATAAGTAATGATAACTAAAGTTTACAAAAACTGTACGAATTAAACAAAAATCTTAAACAAGTACATCACACAACGACCCAAAAATTACTTGACATTGATTATTTTTAATAGATAAAAACAAATTTCAGGGTTTGGATTATTTATGTTACACGTTATATATTCTTGTACGAATTATCTTACTATTTCAGCCGAGAGACGCCCACTGTTGGACATATATGCCTCCCCCAAGGATCTAAAATCCGATCGTTCTGGCGCTGCCCGCATCCAGCAGCTTTACCAGATTACCAGATCGTCGGTACATTGTCCACATTTGTTACGATTATGTTGACGATATGAACAATGATGATTTATTTGTATTATCTTTCTAGCAACACCAATCCTAGCATAATTTTTTCCCTCTTTCAGCACAGAATTATTCAATGAGGTAACATTTTTAGGACATAGGATTGGTAAGAATTCAAGGCTGAAACTTTGTTTCACTTCAACTATATTTCAGTTGAAATAGGATAATCCTATTTCAACTGAAACATAGTTGTAGTGTAAGAAACAAAGTTGCTGAAGAAACAGTATGCTGTTCAATTGCTGTCATCTATAAGGAGGAGGTGGAAGTTACTCCAATACAGATTTATAAAATAAGTTTAATGTAAAAATGCAACTTTACATTATATTAGGTAGCCCTGTGTAAAATACACAATAACATGGGTTTAAAACACACCTCTTCCCAAACAATACCAATAAATATCGTGCGTTTACCTCACAATTAGTACTTAAAATGAGAACAGCATTAATTACATTTAGCCCTGCCTTTAATATGAATTGTGGAAATGATGGACGATAAAATAAATTCGCCTTTACACAGTGCGAACCACTGGTGTGTATTCAAATGTTTGATAACATATGGGAGAAAACTCGGACGCTGATAGTAGAGATTATAATAATTTATCAACGTTTTCACAGTAAACATTAATGGCTTATGACGTAATAAGAAAATAACTCTAGAGGATAGAGGAAATTCATCGTGGTCTCAGAGTCCTGTGTAGCTTAGTTGGAAATACAATCTATACGATTAAGTCGCGACGGTGGTAAGGCGCCGCTTCCCACAAGTAGGTACACTGAAAAAAATAATGGTTAAACAAGTTACAATCTTGTTTTATTGGAAAAAAATTGATTGGGTCATTCAAGAAAATATCACAAACAAATTATCACGGTATTTTGTCGCAATAAAGCTGATGTTTGAACGTGTATCAAGTCAAATGTATAAATGTATAAAATGTATAAATGTATAAATGTGTAAATTTATTAAGTTTACTTTATTGATGTCGAGACATGGTAAAATTTTATCATCAACTTATTTATATTTGTCAAGTTGCTATATTAATACTACAAATCACTAGTTTATTTTAAAAAGAATATTATTATTTTAAACAATATAGCCTATTGGTTTAAAATAATTTTATTATTGAAAGAATAAAGTTTCATAATTCATTCGATCACTCAACTTTATAACAATGAACGCGCGCTTTTTTGTTTGAAAGATGTACGTTGACAGTTCAAATAACTATCTTCCTTCTTTATATCTTGCACTTTCAATCAAACGTGTTTCAGTTCATTTTGATCTCCGAGCCGTTGGAGTGTGCATCTTCTTGTAAATTCGTGTTTGTGCCTAAAATATTACAAATAATATAAAAGATAGGTCTTTGCGATTGAATTGAAATATTCAGTATCACCGTAAGATGGATGAAGTGATGGATTTACTTAAAGCCTGGGCGCTCCCGGAGTTGGGGCCACTTTTCGCAAGTAAGTACCTACCTATATTTTGTTCCTGCTTCCTAATTTCCTATTTTCCAAACTTGCTCACAAGTCTATTATGCTGTGCAGTGTGAGGATTTGGTGCAATAATTAACCGATTGGTTTCGACTCCCGATACTAATATGTTACGTAGATTACCTAAACATGGGTTCACTCTACACTATATCTGGTATCTTTAACTTGACACAGCTCAATGGTTTCATCTCTTAAGAAAATATCGATTTAGAGAATAGATAGAGTAATTACCCACTTAACTTACTCGATTTTATAAGTTATATTAAGGTTCAATTCTCAAAAGGCATTGAACTTTAATAAAACTAGTATATGCCAAGTGACACTATTGCTAGTACTCCCCCTTAGAGTAGATACCTGCTCCCCTGTCAGTCTGTGTGTCATAACATAAGGGATGTATCTTTTGTACCGCAAAGTCATTTGTATATTATACAGCACGATTAAATACTCTGCCTGCTATAATGACATAATAAAATTGGAAAATGATTTGTTACAGGTCCTTTCTGAATTATTGAAAAATAATTTCGAGACTTCTGGGTTATTGAGGTATAAAGGAAAAACTTTAGAAAACGAAAATTCTTCGACGAAAAAACGTTTCTGAAACAGTAATGTAGAATGTAAGAAAGTTTTGAATTTGTATTGTTATTTTTTATTATTTTAGTTTGTAATATAGTTTCAAAATATGAAGAGTTTTATGCTGTAGATTGTTTGTATATTTATAATATGTTGTGTATGTTATAGCCATTCTTACTCTTGAAACAGAAAAACTTTTTTTTAGTATTTACTATGTATTTGAAATTTATAATAATACAGACAGACGTATAAATATCAAATAACTGTCTTTTATTTACAGTCCTCTATACAGTTAAAATAAACATGAGCGAATTATTGTATTTATTAGCCTATATAGTATAGATATATAGATCATTATAACCTAATAAGATCAATCAAGCTACTTGTTTAGACTAAACTCTAATTGATAAAGAAAAATAAGTGACTATATTACAGCCATCAGAAAACTTTATTAAGATTACCTAGTCTAAGTTACATGCACAAAATCCAGTTGATAATATTAATGACATAACTTAATTATGTCGATAATTATTAGTTTCACATAATCATTATAACATAATAAGGTGAATCAAGCTACTCATTTAGACCTTACTTTACATTATATAAATAAATAAGTGACTTTATTATAGTCATCACAAAACTTCATTAAGATTTTAAAGTCTTAGTAAAATTTACAAGGTGCATTTGATAATAATAATGACCAGGCTTGATTATGCCGACAATTACTTATTTGAATCTACATTGTTTCTTGTTCAGTTTTTCAATCAAGATTACTTGATTTCCGCGATCACAAAACTTTGTACGCTCGTATATAAACAAGTTACTTGATACCCATAAATATTTTTTTAATTTATGCTATCAAGTTTTTTTTTTCAGTGTACAAGGAGAGGATTCTAGGCCAGGTTGTAAGGCTGGAGAAGCCGGAAGCAGTGACACCCTACGGATGGAATCTGTTTATTGTTGCTTTTGCTTAATGTTACATACTAAATACATTGTCTGTGCACATTGATAGGTTTACGCACGTCTCTCATAGTTGTAAGCTGCCGACGTTGCACGTAAATGCAGATCCTGGGAGTGTAGGTTGTTGCCTCCCTGCTAACTACGCAGCCGAAGAGTCAAATGCTTGTGGCTCGAACACAATCGCTCGGATCCCGAAAGGTTAAGGCTCTGTCCTCGTCTCCATAATCAGGACATCAAAATTTTGTTTTTTTTTGTAGCAGAATTTTTATTTGGTATATTTTATAAATTTGTTTAAAAATTTAAAAATGTACCAACTAAAAATTCTGCCATACGCCATACGACCCCGACCCCCGCCTCCGAAATAAAGAACGCCGCGTGAACGGGCGTAAATCACACCCGTGTACTTCCAACGTCGTAAAAGCGGTCTAGAAAAACACGCGCACTCATAAATTTGGCCTTTTGTTATGAAAACAAATCGACATTTGGAGCTAATTTAAGTTTTATTTATAAACTCTGTTTCTAGGCCGATGATCGTTAAACTGAAGAAATGTGCCTATGGTACCTCTTTATTATGTAATTACATTTTAAGTAAAGTTGGAAAAGAGAGGTTCGGGTACCACGAAACACGAAATAATTAAAGTAAGTTTCATTCATTATACGCTATTGCAACGCACACATAGACACCTCTCACGTACACCGAATCTCAACACGTTTCGAGTTTTCAGGCGTGTTTTCGATAAGTGTTACGTAAGCAGCTACTTAAATATCGAGTGTGAAATATTAGGTCAGGGAAGAAAAACAAAACAAAAATAATCATGCCACATCAAGAATTTACGAGGTTTTTAGAACATTTAGTAGTTTTGTAATCGTAAAAGATCGTTTCGTTATCGATAAGTATTATGACGTCGCTAAAGGAAACGATAACAGATAATACCAATAACCGATAAACTTGTAAACATGACATACTTTATTTATCAATAAAAACAAATAAATAGAGATTTTAGAGGTACATATTTCTTTTGTAGTATACATATTTGCACAATATACTCGTATGAATCGAAAGTGACCGGTGATGCGGGACCAGGAAGACCTAGGGGAACCTTTATCGATCAAATCACAGACTCCAAACCGCGAGAATGAGTAGCAACTAATTGAGTCATCAAAAACATATCGACTTAATTTATAAATATTCTCAACAGTACTTACTCTATCCCTAGGCTTTCCATAATATTTTAAGGTGAAGTCCGGACGTATAAAAAGAAGACGCGAAAAATTTATGATTTGGCGAAATTTCTAGCACCCACCCCCACCCCTCATTTTAAAAATTGTGGTAAAAAGTGGTGGCTATTTGTATCCTGTAGCGCCCCTTTGTATGGCCGGTGCTCAAAAGTCCTGCTACTACCTGGACCCGTATGCGACTGTTTCGACAAATGTTTCATGAGAGCGCGCTGACAAAAACTCATAAGTACTTAAACATAATAAAAATCCAAAAATAATCCGGACGCAAGAACAAGTTCGGACATGGTTGTGAAATCCGGACGTATGGTAAGCCTATCTATCCCTATTTATAAGATTAATTCATATTCCGACCTGTAACTAGTGCATTATGCGCGGTCAGTTTGCGGATGCATAAATAAATATGTTAATAACTTAGTTCCATTCACATGAATTATTATATACATATAAACCAAGTGAACATGTATGTTATGGAATTATTTTTGCGGTGACAAACGCGCAAATACTATTAAACTTGTGTATTTTTTTAAGTTTAGTAGTCTTTGCGCATTTGTTAACGCAAAAATAATTATAATTAGATTAATCTACATGTTATTCTCAATTTATCAGAAGGACAATATGTGCAGGTGGGGCTACATCAGAAACAACCAGTCGGAGTGTGATGTCTCCCCACAAACCATGGACGAGAGCTGTGGAACGCTGCTGAATCTGCGATTCAAGTCGCAGAATTCTGGGCGGCCAAAATTTAATAGAGATTAAGAAAATATCGAAACGAAAGAAAAAGAAAAATCCTCTATACTATGTTCATATTATGTATTGTTCTTTATAATCAGGACTGCTGAGACAGTTTACTTACGAGCGTAACTGTAACATCTGTCCTGGTAGTTGGCTTTTGTTTATTGGTTTCCCGAAGGTTTGTTACTTTTTGGGTTCGTTGCCCTTTTATGTAGGGTCACTATTTTGGGGCACTACCTGTCCCATACTGCCAGATGTGGCTTTATGTGTAACCAAATGTTACCAAAGCTCTGCTCAACCCACACATATATCAATCTAAGGAGATCGGGCGAATCGCCGAGTTCATAGGAAGACCGAGTGTCGCGATCACCGGCCGTACTACATAATATGGTTCTAGTTGAGCATGCCGTAAGATACACTATTCATTGCGTGCGTCATAAGGCCTGCGAAGCAATGAAAGTTAGGCACAGCCGCAAAGGAGATCGGTCAAATCGCTGAGTTTATAGGAAGTCCGAGTGACGCGGACGGCGAAGTGGCGGTAATGTATGCCCACTGGGCAAACGCCGGCTTGGCCTATCTCCTTGTATTATTAAATCTGTGGCTCAACCCCTTTTGTTATTAGGAGCGTGATTATATGTATGTTCTTTAAAGTAGACTTCGTAAAACATTTGGAATTCACTTATTATTTACGATTATACGTATTCCAAATACGGTATTTCTTAGACTAGACCGACCGTTCTTTTAACAAAGAAGCCGCGTGTTAATTAATGAATACGTGACCTGCTTAGACGTTCACAATTGTATGTAACAACTGTAAGTAGAAAAATACATGTCCTGTTGTCCTGTAACGGGAAAGTTATTTTTTTACTTCGTTTCACGCTATGAGACATCTATCAAACATTTCTAAAGAAAGCAAGCAAGGCTTACAGAATATAACTGAACATAATGTTTTAATTTTGTTAAACAACTTTACTGAAAAAAAAATCCTGTTTCTCTGAAAGTCTGAAGGAACGACTTGAAGATAGAGATTGTAGAAGATATCATTTAAAGCGACATAACAAATAATAAGGTTCTTACAAATAATTACTCTAGACTTTGATTTGCAACCCCGACAGTAGATAATTAAATACAGCTCGTAAAATCAATTGAAACGAGCGGGGCGGTCCGGGCCAATCCAATCACTTGTGCAGGCCGGCGCGTTAACCCAATGGACGGTAGTCACTGCATAATTACGAGTACATCTGTAACGCTGTTTCAAAAGAGATTTTAAATGTGAAACGAAGAATTGTCAGAAAAAGTTGGAACAAATGTCCACCCGGTATCAGAATCGCACTACTTCTCGGAATTCACCGGTAATAGAAAGCCACGACTCCAGACTTGTGGTACTTAAGGCTTTTGTCAACAAATATTTATACTAATGTTCTCCCAGTATCCCAATATTTAAAATGGAGTTCATTCACTTTAGGTAATTTCGAATAACCGTACAGAAATTGGAATTTTATTTATTCTACGAGTAAAGCATTTTGTTTAATATTTCCCAGAGAAAACATCCTTTGAATCCTATTGCCAATCAACCTCGAGAAAGAAGTGTGATTGAACTCAATCTGAATAAGCGTGTGGTATACAAATATTTACTGAACGGAATAAGTGTTTAAGGATTAATATAGCTGTAAGAAATTGTATATGATTTTTTTCTGCGAAATGGAGGATCGGTAAACAACGCTAAGGATCTGTAATATGAGTGTCATATTTCTTTTGAGCTTTTCGTCTGATTTTAGACGAACTGTGCCTTAGATAGGTATCTAATTATAAAATAATGTGTCACATGCCATAACGCAATAGCTGTGAGGATAAAAGACTAACAAATATACGAGTCATCTACTTGCTCATGGTTTAAATTGGATTATCAGATCAAAATTTCCTATTTTTAACGATTTTGGGTAAGTTCCTGGTAGTTTCACTCGGGATCTCCACCCACTAGTTAATATTATTTAAACAATGTAATAATTAAGCCATGTGACGCAGGCAGAGTAGAATAGCATCACCCCATATACTCCAATGGGTGTCGTAGAAGGCGGCTAATGGATCAGCAAAGAGGTATTGATCACTTTAGACTCCGTCCACCAATCCGCATCGGGCAAGCGTGGTGAACTACTGCCTAAACCTCTTTCGATGACAACTAGAGGCCTCGTGTCCCAGCAGTGGGTCGTATTCTTAAAGCTGTTATGATAATGATGATAAATGTAATATTTATTAAGGCACACTGATGACACTGATGAGTCTTCACTGCAAACCATGATGAAAGGATTACCTATGCTGACAGCCACTACAATAATTACCATATTAAACTCATAATAACAATCGCTCGTTTACACAACCGATGAGTGTTTAAATAATTTATGAGACGGCTGTCAAATGTCAGCGAGACGACATTGATAAAAGTGACGTTTATCAAGCAGCAGGAATATTCCAACAGTATTTAATTTAAATCTATTTTAATTGAAATGTTATACTCAAACATTGAGCATGCTCGATGTACTCAAACAACAAAAATCACTTACGACGTCTTAAACACTCTACAAGTCAATATTAGATATTCCTTGGGTGTTAAAAGATCTGTCCGTTTTAATTAAGTTCGTTAACAGGAGCAAGACACTATAAAAGTTATACGAGGCTGGTGGTAAACACGGACTGTGCAGAAAGTTTAAGACAGGATAACACGCAAGAAGAGCACCACAAATGCATACATACAATCACGACTCAAAGCCACATCTGGCAATATGGGTTATGTAGTGTCCCAAAATAGGGACAATACATAAAAGGAGCATCAAACCCAAATAGTAACAATCCTTCAGTAAACCAACAAACAAAAGTCAACCACCAGGACAGATGTTACACTCTAAATCATCTCAGCAGTCCGGGTAACACCACAAATTATGCGTTTAATTATCCGACAACAGAATTAGAAGTCTGGTAAAATTGTGAATAACAAACACAAAAAACCCTGAAGATCCACCCCAGAGACGTCCGCTTGAAGACACTTGAATCACCCGAACTGCAAAAACCCGTTAACCTATAAAGGGACAGGGAATCACGAGATCACAAAATTCACAAAGTATCTCAAATCACCTAAGGCCAGTGAAAATCTAAGATAAGATAATTTATTTAAAAATATGTCTTACGTTATCCCGCCAATGATTAAATTTACAAACGAATTTAGCATAGACGACGGCAAAAAAGTAATATACTTAAGAAAATCGCACAACAGCAAATATTTAATGAAAAACTGTAACTACTTAAATTTTCTCAAGCGTTAAGCTGTAAGGTCGACCGAAAATAACCTCCCTTTTACTAGATAACTATTGCCTCGTAATTGAGAGCCAGAAACACAGTCACCATTGTAAACTAGCAGTGGACATAGAGACATAATTAAAGGACCTTCCAGAAAATAATATTAGTAATTTATGAACCACAATAGCACGATTATAATTGCATTTGTTTGGCGAAAAATTGCCTCATTACTACAACAATAAAGTCAAGGATTGTTTGTTTTGAAGGTTTTTTATGATTTTCAAATGCTCTATTCTAATGAAATTGGTCTGGGATGTTCTAGTGGCCCGTATAATGAGAACATTTTAATGCAAAAGAAATCATATCCAACGTGTATCATCAAAACATACCCGGACTGCTAAGAAATTTCTGAGTGAACATCTGTATTGGCCGTCCATTTTCCTTTGTTGGTTCACTGAAGATTTAACTAGTTTTTGAGCGTGATTTTGTGTGTATATGTTTTGTAAAACTGTGCTGGTTGAGCATAACTTTACATAACACACAAACTTTTTACTCAAACTTTGCATAACAAACTTTTGATAATCCATCATTGTGATAGTATGTTTTATCAAACAAGGAAGTGGGAAATGAAATCTGAAGCGTATTGAAGAGCGTCTAAGTGCTGCATAAACAATACAACCATAATTATTAAGTCTAAATAAAGAAATCCAAGTGCTCGTGTACTTACTCATCTCAACAAAGCAATAACGAAATAAAACAGAGAGTGCGTGCAATCACTCGACGCCAATTAAATGTCTGACGAATAAACGGACACATGAAATATTTTTACGGTAAAAAAATCTGTAAACACTTAAGAATATATCGATCAAACAATACTCCTTTTGAAGTGCCTGGTGAGTGCATGCAAAAGGATTAAAATGTTATAAGAAGAACAGTATATTAAGTAACATATTCATGACGTTACCATTATCATGGGGTCACAGAAGATGAAAGAAATAATTAGGAGAAAAAGCAATAAAAAATAATGAGAAAATATGTAAAACAAATATTTTCCTTCGCATAATCCCAAAAGAGGTGGGGCAGAGCTTTACGAGAAACATTTGGTTACACTTGAGGCATCAGATCAGACCAAACAAGTAACTAAGCCTTCAGTGAACCAATACACAAAAGCCAACAACCAGGACAGATTTTAAACTCTAAAAATCATCTCAGTATTTGGATTAGCAATTTAAAAATATAATTATGAATAATACTTTAGCTTCAGGAGTTTCAATTGTAGTCGTTGAATCAGAAACGTAAAATCATCGTATAGAATGTTAGGTATTCTTCATTAATCATCAGATTGTTTCTCAAAGATAAATTCTTTCTTTGTGGCGACGTAAATGGTTTTATTGTGATAATTGGGATACGAAAGCAGTCTCCCTTAATTAAAGAACATTAATGTCGCTACACGTTCAGTAATTAAAAAGGAATGTCCTCATTTTGTCGGTTTATATCTTGAACATGGGCTTAATTTTGCGGTACCGATTGGGATTTCGTCATTTAATTATTAAAAGGTTTTTCGGGTCTATTTATGGCGAAAGAGTGGCGAATAAGTATGGAACTCCTTTTATGATAACTCGATGTCATAAATGTATGGAACTTTGCTTGAGTTAAATTTGCTGCCGCTCTCATATTAGACAAAAATACAGGTCAAGATTTCTCCTGATAATAAAAAAGAAAGCCTCAGGAAATTAAGAATATCGCCTATCTCTTTACACGTTTTATTGAAACATTTAAAAGTTTTCAAAGAACAGAAACTTTTAATGCCGTTTAATGCAGAGTGGACTGTAAATAAGCTAAAAAGCTCACGGTTAAATAATATAAATAAATAAAGGACACAAGAACTACTTAGAAACAATATAAAACCAGGAGAAAACAGGAGACCAAGACTTCATGTGCCCAGACCGCAAGCGAACAACAGCAAAAATAAATATCAGAGGTCTAAATAAAATATAAAAAGATCTTAAATTTATAGAACTAGCAAACAGGCCAGTCAGTATGCACAGTGCTGCAACAGGCACAGACAGAATAATTTCTACTCAGTCTGTCAAAATTTCTCAATGTTTTACATTATTAGAGTGAGCTGAAAGATTGTCGATGATTAATTAATGAAACAGACATACATTTAGCAAGTAAAAACTTTATGTTCGTGTGCGTACATTAATCACCGCTAACAGTCCTCATCACAAAGCCGGTCCAACATAAACAAACTCTTCGCCGTCTAAACGGCACTGGTTTAATTCTGTTCTTGAAATAAAATCAAAATTGAACATTACTAGAGAGATAATTTTAAAGACAGGTATCATTTCATAGATCTAAGCAATACAGCAAAGGAAAATTTTTTACTTATCAATTTCATAAAAAATTAAGAACCATTTATGTGTCATAAGTTTTTATCTTCGTATGAATATTAAATCTGAATTAAATCAACATTGACTCTGTAAACGAGATCTTATAAGAATCATCGAATGGACTTAATTTTACTCATTTTATGATTTTTCTACGACTTCCAGGAATCATCTGCCAAATCGTCAATATGACTAACGAAACTATGTATCTTTGGCACAAACTCAATATGCAAATGGATATCAAAGATATTCTAAATTCGATTTGTAAATATTTCAAGTGGCCGACATATTGGACTTCATTTTAGACAAACCAAGCTTATGAAGTCTACATAAGGGTACTTGATCGGTCGGTCTAGAACAAGATACGTGAAGGATAGAGGAATACACGAGTCTAGATAATAGCCAGGTGATATCATCAAAGCAGCATTAGTCACGTATAATGATGATGCAGTGATGGCGTTGTGCGTAACGACGTTGCGCAATCGCATGTTATGGACAACCGGGGTAAAAGAAAAAGGGTATAGATTATGTTGCTAGCTGTATAACAACCGACAAGTCATTATATACAAACAAACATTATTTCAACCTATATGAACTAAATTAAAGCTGGAGAAGAAATGTTTACGTGTGTCAACCAACATCTTTTATTTGGCGCATATTCTGCTTGATCAGATTCTAGAATCTGATGAGAAGCTGTTTGAAATGACGATAAATATCATTCGTTTCCACGGCTAAAATTTCAATCAAGAAACGCAAATAGATTTCCATTTAGTAAAAGAGGTGAATGACATATAGGATAAAAACAAAAATTTTACTAACGTAGTTAGATGTTAATACAAAGGCTTCCCCAAAGCTCTTTGATTAATATATGGTGAATGAAACGTAAACAAGAACATTGGTGTATATGTACCAATGAGTCCAACAACGACCGAAATAGAAATAGCGGAGCGACGAACTCCTGTTTACAATATACAAAATTAAGTGGACGAATTTGAAAAACTGGTCAAGAGATTGAGATTAATTTCAAACAGGACGATGACGATGAATAGATTAGAAAATTATACGCGAGATTGTCCAGCAGTAACAAAAGAAAATACTAATCTGAAACTTTTTGATATGACATGTAAAAGTTTTCTATTGTCAAAGTTTAACTTTTTACAGAACACAAAAATAAAAATTAAACACAAGTAACTATATTCTATCCACAATTCAAAATAAGAAAGAACATTGTATATTGATATCTTATACCATAACTATACGACAAAGCTGAGAAAGGTAGATAATATTGTGATTTAATTGCATTATAAATTGGATGATTTGAGCTACAACAATTACTCAATCTTTAATATCTACCTACACCCCACAGGACCTAATACAAACGACCCAATTCCTCAACTAATAGGATGATGGGGCAACAGGCGCGGTTGTTGTCTCCCTCCGTGCTAACGACTGGCAAATTGCAAGATCGAAATAAAAAGTGACGCTGAAATCCACTGCATGACTAATATCCGTTCGTGGAACACAATTGTGAATATCGTCTGTAAACGCACTTTTACAATATGTACTATACTTTACAGACGGTAATGAATTTGGATGACATTGTCATATAAAAGTACCTATAGATAAAGTTGTTGCGGATGAAGGTTCAAGGAGCAATTAAAACAAGATAATTATTCACATATAAGAAATATAAAATACGAAATTAGTTTTCACTTAGGTATCAAGAAGTTTTATAGATGTAAATGGTCAACAAGGTACTCTAAACAGCCATCGACATACTACAACCTCACATATTAACTGGTCACCTGATCTTCAAGCGTAAGAATTCTTCAATCCGTACATTTAATTAGTGTAATAAGATTAGATGTTCAAGTTACAACACACGGCAGTGCTACTGCAGCAATAAGCGGCTGACGTAACTTTGAAGACGAGAAAAGGAGAAATTAAACTTTTTATTATGGCAATAAATCACGATTTGATGATTATATTGAATATCACAAACACTAGGAAGACAGCAGCGAAGAAAACCGCTAAAGTTATTAGACTGTTTAATGATAGACAAAGCGAGAACAAATTAAGGCTAACATGTGAAAATACGTATATAAATAACGCCAAAATCGTGAATACTCTTTTATGGTTTAATTTTTTTGCTAACATTAGGAAACTTGTCGTCAATTAGACTGAGGCGTATCGGTATTTTCTAGTCAACAACCCCTATAATTATAGTGTATTGCTCTAATGCATTATACGTGTGTTGCTTCTATTACAACTGAATTCTGCCCTGTTACAATCAAAATAAGAGTAATTCAACTATTACTTCATAAAATAAGAGTAATTTAAATATTTCTGCCTTCAATCACTGCTATTTATGGTTCTTCGTAGAGAAGAGCAGTATCAATCCCACTTGCAGAATAAAGAACACCTGTTACTATCTAATTTACGACAGAAATTGCAATAATTTATGGTGCATCTGTTGTGAAGCAAATGTTAGCACAACAGCCACGAGGCATAAGTGCTAATTTATTTACGTTCGTGATAGTCACTTAAGAATAGATGGACCATGCCTTGGAAACGTGCAAGAGGATCGATCGTGACCCAATCATCTGCCAATCTTCATGAGAATACTAGTCATAATATATGCTATCAAATACAGAGCATATAAATACAATGGCCCCAATCATATTAATGTCAGTAGTAGTAACATTTTTAGTCGAGGCACAGTAGACTAGCCGCTCGAATTTGGAGCAGCCCGAACTGGTGTAGTACCTCCACCTTACAGAAGACCACAGGCAAATAACACTACATTTTTGTGGTGTTGTGTGTCTGTTAGTAAGGTCACCACAGCTCCACGGAGTAGAGAAGGAGACTAGTGCTGGCAGCGCGTGAGTGTCACGTCAGTGTTGCACGCACTTGACACAAAAAAAAACAAATATTGTCCAAAGCCCATCACCGTGTCTTAAAAGAGGACAAAGAAGACATTGGAGGAAAAACCACTACCATTACCCTGGGTATACCGCACAGTATACCGTATGAATACCACTAAGAATGACAGCATTTCAAAGAAGAAATTGGCGGTAGTAGCTGTCAATTGTGACATTCATTCTTGTTGTAAAAACACGTGTTGAGAGACTCAATTTTTAACTCAGTCTACCATACAATTTTTTGTTACTTTATGTACAATTTCCTGACAATTTCATTCAACATTGGCAAATTGCGTAATCTTTATCTATGTGTCGCGACCAACATTAATTTAAAAGAAGAAGAAAACTTTTTTAAATGATTTGGAACAGCTTTATGTTTAGTTTTTACAGCTTTAAATTATTAATAAATTTACAATAAAAATCCAAACTGTACGTACCTATACCAAAAAGGAAAAACCTTCGCGTTAGGGTTCCGGGTAAGGCATTCATCGGCTTTAACAACCGCTTACCACAAGGTGCGATGATAAACTTTTCCGTAAAGATTAATGAGAAATATTAAAATTCAGTTTTTGCATTTTAGCAAGCTGGAACAAAAGAGCTCATGGAGTTAATTTTAGTTCAAACGATTTTCCAGAAAATGCGTAGGTTTCGTTAGCAATTACACAGAGAAAAACAGACCTCGTAAAATACAAAAGACTTCTTACCTCGACAAAGTTAGGGACTGAGACTAGGGACACAATTAAAACTATCAAAACAATTCAACGGGAAGGTAAAGAGCATTCGAGAATGAGTGAACGGACTGTTATCGGCAGTTTTGAGTGATTCATTGTCTTATTTACTGAACTTGACAGTACAGATAGAGATGGACTGTCTGTACTAGGCACTTAGGCAGCTCCAATTGTTACTAGCAATCAAATGGCAATTTGCAACAATGCATTGATGTAAACGCTAGTTGATATAGATGTACACAAGAGCAATGTATATAGGCTAGGGCTGAATATGGTCTTTGAAAATGGTAAAAAGTTAAAAAAAAAATTAAAGTGTAAATTTTAACTCGATTTTATTAGTTTCTTGGCATTTTCTGAGAACATTTACCATAGTAATGTAATATACATTACCATAGTAATGTAATATTTTTACATCATCAGAAAAAAGAGATTTCAACGAAGAAAAACTCCGTCGATTTAAGTCAAATTTGATGCCATGGGCTCAGGAGTCTAGCAGGAGGTCTTGTGGAAAGCCAAAATAAAATTAAAATGCTATTTAAATACAGCAACGATAAAGTCTAAGCTAAAGGTCTCCTGCTATGTATAATGTAAACAATGTTTCATAATAAAACTTATGCTTCCAAATAAGACCCATTAATTTCATTTTCAAGCCTTTATTTACTTCCCAAATGTTACCAATCGTTGTGAATTAATTGTGAATTGGACTAATTTAAAATAACTGTCAAAACTTTCTGACGGAGCGGTTCAGTGAGAACAGATTTAATAAATCACAAATAATTTGACCTATTCATCAAAGCCAAACTTTACCAATAACTGTGAAATCTATGCCAACAGGAATTCAATGTTGTAATTTTAACGTATACGAACCGCCCTTTAAAAACTTCATCAACCAATTTGATGCCGACCCTTTTTTCGAAATAACAAGAGATCAACCATACGATATTCGTTTCAAAAAGAAAGGTGACTAAAAATATGCGATTGATGACGTATGGACTATATCCGTCAAGCCAACGTAAATCTTTGATCGTACTACGCAGCTGACGATAATATTCGACGAGGATAGACTACATTTCCACTGTTTTACAGAATTTACTTAATTAAATATTTACTTTGAGAACGTACTTGGAGAAATTACATAAATAATAGGAGTCATTTTAAATAATAAATAATATGAATAAGCCCTTTGAAAGACGAGATTAAAACACTAATAACATTTTGACAAGGGCCATATTATGACTACTTAAACCACACAAGGTCGCAAACAGAAATATAATTAAATAATACAATACTTACTTATCTCCGTCAATAGAAGTGAAAATCCTTTGTGCACTTCAAATATACGCAGCAATATAAGCCGTATTCTGTCCAACTGACCTTCAATTTTAAATAGAATTTAAGTAGTTTTCCGGCTTTGGTCAATGCTCTGCAAAAAATAATCCAATCCAAAACGCAACATGCTGTCTTTTCCTTCACCTTATAATTCAAAATTCTGTGTCACAACAATGTATTCTTCTCAAGGAGTTTTTTAGTAGTGATATAATTATAATTTACAAGTTGAGAAATATTCTAATTTATCGTTTATGAGGTATTAATCTGAACAGAGTATAGATATATGCGGGTGTGCTTAATCATATTGCAAAATAATATGAAGTTCATAATTGTAGACTTTGAAACTCAACGTGTCTAACATTCTTGTTATTATGTGCATGTATGTGCAAGTAGCTGGTAACAATATTAATTGTCAGAAGAGTTCAAAACGTATCCTATCATAATGCAAATCGCATAAATCCTAATAGCAACTCCTTACATCCATACAAATATCAACCATGTGTTCTTAATATGGCACAAGTTAATATTCTCAATCTCGTATGATGAAAGGCAAAAACTCCGATGAACTACAATCATAAATATTTCAGCCAGGGATGAATTAATAAGATGTACATGATTCAGCACAGAAAGTCTTTATGAGTAAATTTTTGAGATGAGTAAAATATATTGCTTTGATCTAAGTAAGATAATTAGAAAACCGCTAAAGTAAGAAAGAATCTACCAAAGAATTTTCGTTAGTCAAATGAATGATCTTAGAGATTCTGCAAAATGGGAAAAGCATTTATAAATTCATTGTATGAAATGTGTTGTAAGATACAAAGCATTAATTTTGTCTCACATTACGCTTATGACATTAAAACTAATATTTTGTTGATGAACATCAAAGTTAAGTTAGGACAAAACACATGTATTGTGGGAACGCGGCACGTGGGGCGTGGGCATATATTGGGCGTAAGGCTTCCCCGTGTGTCAAGGCGAAGGTTGAAGGTGTCTCATTGCGTACTGTATAAACGGATCTTGTTAAAACCGCAAATTGGATGTAATATTAATCTAGAAACTAATTTAACAAGATTAAATTAGAACATCCAAGGACTCGGTAGCGACATTTGAAAGACCCTTCATCAAAAAGTAGACTTATGAGTAACGTAAGTGCTCCTGACTTGGAGGTCCCCTTTTAACTACAGTAGCTATAAATAGGTATTTATTAAGCTTAACTTCTTCGTGGAGGTAACACCAATCTGGAGTTAATCGCCTGGAGCGCACCCCCTACCGCGCTATAAATATCTCAAATATGATAAACGAACGAAAAATGGACTGTGTATGAGTCTATATTTTATTTGATGAAAAAATCGAGCAACTAAACATGCAAAATTAAAACGTTAAATAAACAACTAGCAACTTTATTAAGTTAATCTGCTGACGTTTGTTCTATTTTATTATATTCACCGTTTAGGCAAAAGACTAGCACTGCCTGTGTATTTTGTTCATTTTGCTTTGCCTCAGTGATATTAAAGATATTCAAAAAAATCAAAAATCAAAAAATCATTTATTTGGAACAAAACAGTTGTACAAGATATTGTGCACGTTAATGTCTGCATTAGTATATAACTGTGGCGCAGGCATTAGCGCCCACCACCGGACATCCGAAGATTGTTTACAAAGCGTTCCATCTATACATGCATGTGGTTAAGTGTGAGTTTGTGTGTGTGTGTGTGTGTGTGTTTGCGTGCGCGCATGTATGTCTTGTATATAATATTAGGTGTGTTGCTATCATTGAAGGGAGTTTTATTTAAAATTAATATTGGATGCAATTCAGTACTTCTCCCACCTTTTTATGAAACAAGAGTTTCCATCTCATTATATGTTAAGGTATGGAGCCATATATCCACTTTTTTCTTGCATTCATGTGAATTTAGACTGTAGATGTTAAGAATTCTATTTACCCTATTAAATTCTGTTTCACGAAGTCTGTTTAGTTATGAATGTTGTCAGGCGTTTATGTTACATTGAACGACACGTTCCAACAATCAGTAGCAAGGACGTCTTGGACGTCAAATAAAGGGACACGAAATAAATTTGAATATCAAAATGAAGAGTTATCTAATTGCAGACTAAAGTTTACATCCAGTGTTCCCAGAAGATATTTACCATACCTACTTATTTATTAAGAATTTAAGCTTATTTTATAGGTGTTTTTTTATCATTTATATTTTTAAGTTAAGGTGGAAGCTACTTGTGTTTTTGGATTACACTATTGCTAGCAAACTGAAATAATAAAAACAAACGAAATCAGAAGCCAATTAAAACACAGTTAAGTAGAAAATAAATTGTAAACGTCGAACTGTCTCAACTTTTCTAGATCAACAATAAAACTTTAAAATACATAATTATACATAATTATAAGATAATATAATTAATTATTATATAAACATGCAAGTAATTATTCTTCCTTTTACGTTAATAACTATTAAACTATCTCTCATTTTAACCAAAGATAGAGCACGTCTGTAACAAATTGCATTCGTGTTAAAAGGCGTAATAAAGGAGAATTATGTCTTTATCACTGCACCAAGACCATTACCAAAGTTCGTGCGCACAATCTAGCTACTATCAAGATGGTGTTTTACGTCAAACTACAATTACAATACAAGGCGTGATTTTGATTAGCTCTCAATTGGCGAGCACGCTAGAACAGGAAACGTCGAGACAGTTTTTTAGGAGGTTTTTCTAAAAGAAAAACCCCTGAATTATTATTATACATCGCAAGTGACCACTGTCCATTATAGAGTACCCAATAAAATGTGTTGAGGTATCAAGAACATTTCCAACGATTTCTCTCTGTAAAAATATTTTAATGTGTATTCTGAAGACTTCTTTAAATATCTCTTCTATATTCAAATACATCTTTTTACTTTTTCGATTAGATCACAAATATAGATAAAGGGAAAGAGGCAAAGTTCGTGAGGCATCTCAAAGATTCACACTGAAAATAGAAATGATATTGAGAACGTGTACAGTACATATTTCAATGAAATACGCTCTTTATGTACAATGAACTCTTTGTGGCTTTCACCCAATCAAAATGTTGAAATTTGTTCGCGATTAATTTTAAAAGTCATCATGGTACCTAACCTAATACCTAATATCGAATTTAAGCCCTACATATAATTGAATTTGGCAATGCTCACAGAATATGGTCATGAATTGTGGACAATGATGATCTCACGAGCTCCGATCATGCGCCGGCCAGGATCGATGACCACTCTAAGGTCACGGCGACAAAAATATCAAATGATTTGTGGTATAAAGTTACTGCTGGTAGAAACACGCTTGTTTGCATTATGTTCTTGCAAAATACAGCACGCGTGTTATCATCTTTTCTAATAATATTTTATAAAAGATTCTTTTGCAATTTTACCTATTTTCCAAAATTTCAGCATTTTTCTTAAATATCCAACGATCAAAAATGTTGTTTTACAAAGACGCCGCGCCGTAATAAAAAATATCTTTATGATAAATTCTTGCTCAAGCCAACACAAGAAGAAGAAGTGTAACTACGTCACTTGATATATGAATGAAGAAAAGAACATAATGAAATTAGATGAATGAAGAAATTACAAGCCACGGAAGCTAAATTAGGCGTTCTAATTATAATCAGCCCTAGGTAACGGTTTCTTGTCATTACCAAAATTGTTCTTTACACTGTCATTACCAAGATTGTTTTTTACAATGTCATTACCAACATTGTTCTTTACATTCTTAGCAAATTTGTGTATTAAAAAAATTACACGACTTTTCACTTTTCCAATGATATGTCAATTATTAGTTTCCAAAACATTTCTTTCAGAAAAAGCTTTGATTTATATTGCATTTATACTCATCATTCTGTAAAATAACAATGTTAGTAAAACTTCACTACTTCCAGGCATCAGTCAACACGCTTGTGGTTCGCTTCTGTCGTCTCGCGCGAGTGGCTCGCCTTGATAGGCGCCGGCGCAACTGACCTCTAACTCGTACTATAGGTAGAACATCACAGACGACAAATTTCAACTTCACGCTAACCTTATTCACTTCTACTATGTATTATATTCGCTATACATCTGGTAATGTTAGCCAGACCTTCAATGTACACAGAAACAAAGTTGTTGCTAAGATTTTTATTTGCTCTGTAATTTTATATCCTCTTTTTGTCGAGTTGAAATTGAATTGCTACGAGGCATTGTCCAGGAAGCTTTATGTTTTTGCAAACGAAAAATCGAATCGCTGATTCAACTTGTTTCTTTTTATCTTCAAAATTTCTTCGATTAATTTTGATAATATATGTACTTGACTTTTTACATATTGTAATTGCCTATTCCATTACTGTTAATGTCGAAAATAATGATTATTGCATCACATTAGGCATTTAGTGAAACGACTGGATGAATAAACAAGTCGCATTCTGGACAAAAGGTATACCAAGAACCGGTAAACGTTTTAGCAGAATGAGTCAGTCACACACAAAGAAACGAACCGACTCCATGCAGATGCAGAGATCTAAACATTTATAGGAACATTTAGTGCAAGAGGCCAACAAAATCAGTTGTGAGAAATTTGAACATACATCCTAAAACAAAGAAACGCAATGACGTAGGTGCACTTGTTACAACTAAACTCTCATTATCCTGATAGAATTTGTTAAATTAAAAGAAGTATGACACCCATTTCTAACTAATTTCACTTTCAAATATGTGTATAGCGGTTTCAGTTTCATCCAATTCGAATGGATGAAGTACGCTTTTGAGAATTGTGACTCACGCGCACACAAAGACATGATCAATTTGAGCGTTAACAGTGCGCGCTGAGGATAGGCACTTAAATCACTTCAATGTTGTTAAAAGGAAGATTTAATACTACGTGGTGTTAGTTAAAATTGTATACTATACTTACAATCTAGAGGTTTATTACTTTAAAGAACTTTCTAGGCCCATTGGGCCGCAATTACGCAAATAAACACTTTGAAATATCTGAGTGAAATATATATAGTATTCCAAGAGATTTTTGCACTGACGTACCACTGGCGCATTGCCGAAGATTGGTAGAATTCCTTATACCGGAAGCAGATTTGTAGCAGTTTTGTGTTATTCGCAAAACTCAAGTGCAAAAATACGATTTACATTAATATTTAGTTTATTAAACAAAATATAAAAAAAAAATATTTTAGAAGAATCGAATAATTAAGCATATTGATCGTAATAATTAGATAATGAATATTCGGCCAAATTGAATCATATTAATGAAAATAAGAATATAGTAAACTAAACTTATTTCTTTAAATCACAATCGTATCAGAAAGAAAATGTTGACTTATTTTAAAAGATAACGGTTGACTGAGCACCGTTTTGTGGTTAAAACACTAAACATGGAGGTAAATACGGACTAAAAACATGTTCTACATATCATATCATTATTGTAAATAAAAGAGAACGAATATTTTACAGATTCAAATACGTATGTCAACTTATATAGGTGTCGATAATATTTCGATAAATTAGAACAGGTATGTTTTGGATTTGTGATAAGCTATTGTTATATATAAGTATTATAACCCGTAATAATATTGCCCCATAAAGTAATATAATTTAATTTAGTATGTTTCATTACGGCGTATTGGATGAAAACCCTGTTTGAGAGCATACATTACCAGTTATAAAATATAATAGAAATAAAGGAGAAAGCGTGTTCCTTGAAAAAAACTTGCAAATATTTACCTTTGAGTGTAATAAGTATGTGAGTAAACTTCAAAGAATCACAAATGACGAAAGAGATAGATCTTCCAAAGAATTATGTAACTTGATAGAAATAAAGAAAAATGGTAACATCATGTTAAAATACTCTGAGATTAGTTTCACTGTTATTTCTGCACATGAAAATGTATGTTTATACAGTTTGCGTGCGGCTTGAGCTCGGGGATCTACGTCAGCAGATCCGCGAGAGATATAACAAAAGAACATGTAGGATTTCACTTTACACGTATGGTGAGAAAATCTGTTTATATCATACAGCATTCACTTATTTTGGCAAATCTGAAGACTTATATGACGGGCAAAACTCTCTCTTTATTATAAGTTCTCAAATACCAAAAACTTCCGAGATTGAACGAGTAAAGTTTCGCGGCAAAAACAACAAGATCATCAAACCATATTACGAAGCAACGTTGTTAATTTCCGTTTTCCAATATTCACGGTTTATAATTATACGACTTATAATTAAAGTAATTAAGCTCATGATAATGGTCGACTTAAAATATGGTATGTAAATTTTGGAATTGAAACTGAATTTTGGTCGAAATTGGTTTATGAATTAAGGATAGAAGATTCATGATCATAATGTACATATTATTTCATTACTATAGATAGACATCATTAACGTCAATGATATCAATATAAATTTTAACATCATTCCTCTAAGTGTTCATCAATTCGATTCGGAACTTGAATGAAAATCTGATTATGTAAGTAAGCTGTAATATAACAGCTCAGTATCCTAAACCTAAGCCACTCAACCCGTCCGCCGGGTGTCAAGTCCGAAACCGATAAAAAAAGTCGCAACGAGTCGTGCTCGCTTGCAAAACGTAAGAAACCTGTTCTACATAACTACTGGAATAACATAGAACGTTTGATTTGTGTTATGATCTTAAACTCATGTTGTTATTTTAAAGGTAAAATAATAGTTTAGTATTTAGTACCTTGACATAATGATAATTGTGACAACTATTACTGTACGCTGGGTATGACATGTCACATGCGAAGTTTTTCAAATTCACAAATAAAATCTCCCGCACTGTTAAGAATACTTTATTTATTTTGTGTCAATAATAGTAAATCAAGTGGAAGAAAAATTTGTCCTACAATCTGTAGTCCGTTCCTTCATTTCAATTAGGTACCTGTGAAAATCTAACAAAATTTTAATAATAAATATTGAATGAAATATAAATATTTCAATTATACACTTGACCTAATTTGTATTTCAAAAGTGCACACAAATTATCTCTGTTACGAGATAAAGTGACTAGAATAAATGTGTGTTATCCATCTTACTACACTGACCCAAAGCAAAAAGGAAAGATCAAACTGGAATTGGAGATAAAACATTTTCTATTCTAGGAAGGAATGGAAAAGTCAGAGATCCGAACCTTTTTAAAGTTGCAAGTGGAGCGAACATCAAAGCAGAAGTAGTGGTAAAACAAATACATTTGTGCGAACTCGGTGTTGAAGCCAATGCAGAAATGGCAGCCTTTCACACAAGAGGGCTTTTTAAAAATGAAAAGAATAATTTTAATTTGTGCAAGAATCCTTCTTATGACCATACCTTTTGAATATTCTTTATATTTAGATTGAGTGACTGCTAAGAAAATGTAACTTTAATTCAAAACTGTAAAGACGTTTTTAAAAATTGTGACACTTTGATAACCTAATTACCGTTGCAGTTGACATAACATTAATAAGAACAAATGTAGACAAAGGTCATATTTTGAGTTAAGTATTTTAATCCTTAGGTTTATTTAAATATAATGACTTTTTATTATATTAATTACTATGAGAGATAGGTGATATCGTTTAATAAACATATAATTTGTTGTGAGTCCCTAAAGTATACTAAATATCTTATTACACAAAACGACATATTTCACGTAAAATAATTGTTTGAGAAGAATTTAATATTAACTGGCTGTAATAATATTGTGTTGCAATGCAACTAGCACATTAAACACTTAGGTGCCAAGATAATAAGGTTAATAGGCCAATTGATAATATTAATAATAAACGCCAATGGATTGATTGAACAAATAAAATGATTAGCTATAGACAAAGCGACAAAAGCTGTGAGGATTCTTTGTAGTAATAAGAATTCGTCGTAAGGGTCGGGTGGAAAGCAACCACATGGGTTAATGATAAGCAGATGTTAATTCTGCATATTATTCGCTCAATATCAAACTTATGCTATTGGTAACAATTAAAAAGTCAGTTAAGTCAGATTGAACTGTTCCTCCAGTTCAATCTGACTTAACTGACTTTTTAATTGTGTCGAGTCTGAGTTCAAGTCCTGGAATTTTCAATGTCCAATCGATTTCACTTAGGTATATCTCTATTTCTTCCAAACACGAGCATATTGTTGCTTAAATGGAAGCTCCTAAGACTAATGTAATGTTCTAACTTGGAAAAATAAATCATTATTATTATTATATCTGATCAAATTCTAACTTGATACAGGTAGATTATTTGTCTCCGTTATATAGCTGTAATGCTGATAGTGTTGTCGTCCAGATTCAAGTTAATAATATAAATATTACGTCATTCTGCAGAAAGAACTATTTCATTGAACGATAGCTGTTTGACATTTCACAGACAATTAGCTAATTAGTCACGTCCGCATGCCCTACTATGTCTTTATGCTAACAACGATGTCGTGGTACTCCGGTATTAAAATGTCTAATGTTTACAAGTGTTCAATGAATTATATTCTTAATGTTAACTGTTTGTATCCAGGACCCAACGGTTTTTATTATCGTTCAATATTGTTAGTGCTTGAGCAATTTTATATGCTGTCTATAATTGATACGCTGACCCAAAAGTGCATTTCTGATAAATTATAAGTAATGGAGTCAGTCCATACGTAGATATGGAAATATGCAACTCAATGTAAGCTTCCACAAAAAACTTACAATATCTACAAATCTATGAAACCATGGAATACAAAAAGGCAGATTTCGAATAGATGCTTGCTCTAACTAAACCATGTAATAAAGGCAGATCTCGGATAGATGCTTACTGTATTATAAAAAGCAAATTGTCAGTCAAAGGGTGAAAGGTTTACACCAGTCTATAGACATCTATGGACCTGCTACTTAACTTATTAAAACTTTACCACGTTTTTTATATAAAAAGATCAAGCAAACAACTCCATTCCACCTGATGGTAAGTAGAAGTGAAGTCAAAATGCAAATTCTATAATTTCTGTTTTTCTTATCAAACTAACTAAAAGCAATTAAAAGTTCGGGGCACAAACCAACTTGAGGGTAAGCGGGTCATTAAGTAAACCCTTTTAAAAAAATATTTGGAAACTTTAACTGTGAATTGTGTAAAAAGCAATTGGAAGTAAACTCGCGTTCAACTTGTTGTCTAAAATCTTAAATAGTTCAGCTTCACCTAAACAGCTCCATGCTTAGATACGAACAACGCTGTCTTACGAAGATAAAATAATGTGTGCACTCAGAGCAGTTATAGTTGAGAACACACTAACTTTTCTGAAAGTTCGGTAAATAGCAAAGGGCACTTCGCTTTGATCGAAACTCTAGCTACATAGTTTGAAGAAATATGTTGGAACAAAATCTAGTAATGTAATTTTAAGTATTATAATTCCTAGCAACAGTATAAAAGCAAAGAACTAATATTCATGTTTCAGTGTTGCTAATATGCATATTGGAAAGCACTGCCTCTGTGGTCTAGTAGAATAAGATCGAAAGGTCGCAGATTCGATCCAGGGGGGAGTGGAGTGTTAGAACTTGTTTGAAGTCCGCCTGCCACCGTTCTTTTAAAGTCTGTGTCCATAATAATAATGTTAACAGCAATTATGATAAAATAGCCAGTCCCTAATTGATTGAGGATTTTGGGTGTTCAATTCCACGTTCGGCTTAACATCAGATAAGTCGAAGGCCACGAGTTTCCCCGTCAAGTATTAAAAAGTTATCTAGCTTTGTGCATGCTATGCTACGTTACTTCAATTGCAATTGATATCACTTGAACTCACGGAGAAAAGGAAACAGAGTGCAGACAAATAGATGCAAAAGGCACTTGCAACTTAAGTTGCTTTCCATTTGCATTTGCCAATAGCAATATGTCGGTGACGGGAAGTTTCCTACTCATTCTTAGCAATGTGGAACGGGAAGGGAATTTCCGGGCCTATATTGCACTTCATAAAATTGATTATCCAAGGACGTCGGAATTCTGCAAACGAAATTTAGTTTTATTACAGTAATACATAGTAGGTACTCTATTGTGTTTGTGTAGTAGCAGACTAGGGTCAGACAGAAGTCAGAACCCTATCTAATTTCTAGGACAATTTTTCGTTCAGTGTATTACTTACCTCAAGCTTACCGACTGCTTTGATTTGTTTGACTTAAATTAAATCTTCAGGTCTATTTGAGAATCCATCATTTACGTCGATGTAAATATTCAGTACACCTATGTAAATGACATTACAAGTGACTAATAACAATTGAGTGTTGTGCATAACATTCTAATCTCTAACACAGACATAACAAATGTAGTGTAAATTGCTTCATATCTTAAAGGAAGTAATCTATTATAGAATGCATTCATAAAATATCAATATGATTAAGTGTTCCAGATAACCAGTATGTTTGTACATTAAATACTAATTAACAGAGAACATTTAGAGACAAGTAATGATCGTCACTTCCGAGAATCATTCTGACTAATAACTAAGAGATAACTGCGATGTAGCCACGACCCACAACTATAAGAAATGAATGATGAAGGAAGAAATGAAGATGAAGAATTTGATCTTTTTTTTTACAAAAATATTTACTCCTATTCAGATCGGAAAAGTAAGATTTTTCCTGCGAGATTGATGATGGCAAATATCATCGTATCTCAGTCTACGAACTTCTTAAAATTTTGGATGTGAAAAGTAAACAAATAACAAAACCAAATAGACAGTGTTATCTAGTCTAAAGCTAGCAACATCTTAGCTAATTCCCTTTTGTTTCATGCAAATGATTGAGATAAAACAAGTCAATAACACGCATTCCTATTATGGACGACAGTCTACGACGCATAACTTATATCTGTTGTATCTCTTAACATACAAAACAATCCAAAACGCCGATAACAGGTTGAGTTATCAACAGACAGAAAGCGAAATGTTTTTACATTGTTTTGATGACCTTTCGCGGCCGTCATCACACCTGAATATTAAACGATTACACAAAAGATACATTATATGATGTGTATGTTTTATTCAATATTTTCTGGAAGGATTACCTACTTTATAAAGAAAAGGAAAGATAAATATTTTCTCTGAAACTACTAAACATTAATCGCTTCTTAAGACTACGGAAAGTTTATATTATAATAGGCGAGTTTGTTTTGATACTGGATTGTGATTACATCAAGTTATGCCCTATTGTTCTATTGTTTACTGTGATACCTTTGTGTTCAGTCTGCAATAGTATTATCAGAAACTATGTTCCCTACAACTAGCTGAAGAGAATATTATTTGGCACAAATATTTCATTGACACCAAAAATTTTATTTGCCAATATAAGATTCTGAGCCACTGCACAGATACTTGCGACACCTGTGGCCATCAACTATTTTTTATCTTTAAAATTCGTTGCTTGAACCAAATGTATCAATTGCAGAATGAATTATTTGAACATTCAATAAATGAGGTTGGTAGGGATCGTGAGGATGGATGGTGAAGAGACATTGGCTAACGTACCGATATCCTTCCTAGCAATGTGCCTCTCCGCCCCGTTGTGGGAGTTGGTAGTACCGAAGGCTTGGCCCATCTTGTCGATATCACAGCACAAGTATCACAAAACAACAACAGTGTCAGTCAGCTGTTCACTCGCGTAATTTGCGCATGCGCCGTCTCATATCACGCTACGTGCACGCCCGGCGGCGTCTCACAGAGCACTGAGTGAGTGAGCGGCGACCGACCGAGATCAAGACTGGTGACCGATAAGCTGCACTCGATGACCTACTTAATGGATGCCGACAGATAACTAAAACAACATACATGCTCCTTTTACAATGGGACAAATACTCAATATAAGTATGACCGTTACAAATTAACACTTAGCGAAATCAGGAAATGGTGTCAAAACGATTTCAGAAAATTGTTGCAGATCACATAAACTTAGCAAGATGTAGATTTTTTAACGTTATGTTTTATTTACCAGTACCAGGTGTTGTAAAACAGCACGTAACTGCCTCGGCGTCGCATCCTTCATTATTAACTCATATGTAGATATCACTCAATATATCACAGAACCAGGTTCCCAACATTTGCGCAAAGATGATAAAAATATCCTCATGACAATAAAAGCAGAGTTCAACGCCACAGCCACTGGTTGTTGCTCTGACCAATTTAATGGAATAAAAATAGGCACCTTCGCAATTTCATCATGGTTGATGAAATACGCACTTTTTGCTTCCGAAATCATAGCACAATATAGAACTTCCGAAATCATTTACATATTTGAACAATTAATTTGGTATCGAAAGTGAATGGACGGTTAAATGACGAATTTCCTATTTACACATTCACCATTATCAATTTTATATCAATTTGGGGCGTGAAGAAGCACCTTGCAGGTCAGCAAGGCATGGGTGGCTAGTGCGGCAGTATATCTCTCGCGCCAGCTATCTTCGCATTTGGTCTCCACTTCTGCTTACCATCAGGTGGAATGGATAGACATTTGGCATTTTGCACTTATTAAAATTTCTTTTTATTGTAACTGGGGAGGAAAAAAACGACAACAACTAATTGAAAATCCTAATTTGAAACTTTTTAATGAACTAGCATTGGTAAAGAAAGGGTTCCCACCCAAGTAAGGAAACAAATCCAGTTACAGCCGGGCATTACAATAACGATATGCGAAAGGGAAACGTTTCTTAGAAAATTTCACTGGTTTATTTTGATGTTTTTGTTTTAACTAGAGAATAAAGTTTCTGATAATTTACTTCCTTTTATTGCTGTAAAGAAGCATGAAAGAACAGGAAAATAGTTTTGCAGCTAAGAAGGCTATTTTTCCGATACTACGATACACTTTTACAAATTGACTTGGAACTGAGCTACGGCACATTGGTATTATTTTCTCAAACTGAGAGCACCTTCTCTATCTTACCCTAAACGGAAAAGACATAAGGCAGACGAGAGTAGCGAACAACCCATACATCATTCATATTTTCGGTGCGGACGGAAGTACAAGATTAAAATGAAAGAGGAATTCTTAAATAATAAGGAACTAATTAAATATGTATAACTATTTATAAGAGTGTCTCGCTGTTCTCAGATAAGCCTTAGAGGCTTAAAACTTATCAAACCTGACGAGATCCCAGGATTTTTATAGGAGTACAAAACGTGCCATACGGATATCGTTAGCACCTTTAGGGGATTTACGGTTATTATGAGGTTGTCTTCGCTTATTTGCCATTCAATATTTTTTTATTAAAACATGTTTCTGTTTCTGGGTTACTTATTTAAGTACTCTGTTTTGTTTGATGACTTAAGTGAAACCTTTCTTTGTGATTTGTATTAGTGAGATTGTTTTCGATATAGTAACGCTGGTATACTTTTTACTCGAATATGCGAAGCCGTTATGATTTTAACAGTCTATGTATGTATGTTTGTATACTTATGCTCCGATTTTGATAAATAAGGCGTCAATCGATTCGATCATATCGACGACATATGGTCCTGGTAACATAGGCTACGTTTTAATCGACTTTAATAATAGGGGGATTTTACCTTGTAAGCCCCGACTTTTTATATAAATCATAGGTAACTAAGTTCTACTAGTGAAAACAAGTACTTCAACATGGTAAAAAGTATTTTGTAAGTTAAGGGCCGTTAATACCGATTCGTCAAACAGTTGTAGAAACCACCGGGCATAATGGCGCATCTTCCGTAGCACTGAGCAAGATCTTTTCCAAATTATTGTTGACCCATCTGGTTGCAACTAATGCGTTTCTTTATTTTACAATTATAAATAGATCATACAATTAATTCTGTAATAAGAATAATTAAACAAAACATTTAGCACACACCATCCATTTCATTAGGTAAATAAGTTTACAATGCTCGACTTAGCCAACGTTTATTGGCAAATCAACTAGACCTGAGCAAACTAATAACCAGTTAGGCCCCGGCTGTGATTACTCAAGATAGACCGGCATCTCAGCAGATCCAATTACGTTGCATTAGCAAGACAATCAATTGTCCACGCAGTCGCCATCATTAGCGAGTGACATGTTACGCGTCCGATGCAATCCAGTATGTGACGGTATACATATCAATGTTATTCGTGCTATTATGATGATAATTTAAAGTAAATTTCTATTTTATGTGGTTTAAATTTGAAATGAATTACATGGTGTGTTATAGAGTTGGAAAACTAGTCTGAGATTTCTCATGTGGCTCATAATTATGACTCATGAGAGTTAGAAGAGGATGATAGTGCCGCTGTCATGCGTTCGATAGAAAAATATAATAATTAAGGGAAGCAAAAAAAACATTAACTGGATTTTCCTCTGTGACTCGTAAGCCATGTTAAGCTGATAGGTCAGCTGGGACAAGCTGATGTCCTAAGATGACAGTCGTAACAAGTACAGTTAGTAGTTGTCTACTAGTAACAATATTACATGAAATTACTTTTACGGATTTGTAAAAGTAGTTTTATAGAGAAGAGAGAGAAGCCAGGGTATTGAACTAGTGAAGTAGGGGAGTGACTCCCCTCTCTGCAACGCGATGGACCCGAACGGTGAAGCAATGGAATGCTAAGAGCTTTACATCCGTATTCACAAACATTACTATGAGATCTCTCGACTCTTGGATAAGAAACGAACCAATCACAGAGCTCTATTCAACGCTATGGAATTGAATAAAGCTCTGTGATTGGTTGTTTTCTTAATCAAGAGTCGAGAGATCTCATAGCAATGTTTGTGAATAAGGGGTGTTAGTCTCTGTAATCGCTAATTAGCCGCGCAAATCTAAGCGAACATAAATTTGAGCCAAATTCGATTAAGAATAAATGTAAACAAACCAAATGTCATTAGGTCCTTCACTCGCACTTTCGTGGGAGTTCATATAAAAATGACAGTGTTTTTTTTAAATTTTACACACACGATAAGCAAACTAAAATGCCAATGCTGTGCAACTAACTGTTGCCTAAAGGACCGCATTGAAGACACTGGAAAATTACACAACATCTTGTTACTTTGACTGCGGTTTACTGTACGGTGCCCCTAATACGAGCGGCTGGTCCACTGTCCCCTACCACCCATAAAACCGAGCTACATTAAATTATTCACGTACGGTCGTCACTCTTCAAAAAGGGCACAAATATTGAACTTCATTAGTCTAGTTGCTTTACATCTGTACCCAGTTCTGCCGGTGCTAGCAATTTTTAAATAGGGCTACTCCCACTTACAACAGTTCCAAGTCAGTTTGACACACTTACGAAACTACCCGCATACATTTACATACCGAATCTAAAATACACAGCTGGATAGGAGCGACGGATTTTGATCGAGTTAAGTCTTGCTTGAATAGTCAGTTGAATCTATGCGAATTTATAAATAGCATAGCATTACTTATTATTGCCGCCTCCAGTCGCACATCGAGCTCTCATTATCATTAGTTTTAAGACAATGAAGCTATCACACCTATCTGCGCTGGACTTCAATGCGTCCGAAGAACAGTTTGTAATCCATACTGTAATGGCCAAAGCGAAAAATGCTTTATTGAAGTAAAACTTCTTTAGGCGCGACTAGGGGGTAACTCAGATTTTTCTAACGGAAGTAACGCTCAGTATTCTATAGTCTGTGTAGTTTCCGCTATTTAAAAATAGTAATTTCGATTGGTCGTAAGTATCTGTCATATTTTTTTTTTTTCAGTTAAAATTTAATAATTTCAGTGATCTACGTCAAAGAAGTTTTACTTCAATCGCGCGTAAAGGTTACACGCACACAATTTTTTTTTTTTAAATAGGAACCATAGATAGACAATCTAATGAAGATTGGCAAGTTGTTGTCAATCGCATTAACTGCTGGGACTGGAGGATATGAGTTAAATATTACACACATATTGGTTGGTGACTCTTCTTAAACTGACCACGGCAAAGACGCTTTGTTTTCGAAACGGATTCCTCCGCTTCATCCTACTAATTTTACAAACGTGAAAGTTTGTATGTGTCTGGATGTGTGTTTCTTACTCTTTCACACTTAAACTACTGAACGGATTTTTATGAAACTTTCCTTCCAGTAATATTATAGCTCATACATCAGAATAACACATATTTAGGCTATAATTTAACTGACATTAAGGCGTACGAACCCATGGGCGACCACTAGTATTAAATAATTGTCAAAATAAACCGTTTGTTGATGTTTTCAGCTACAAAACTCTTTACTAAAGATAAGTAAAACGCGTTTGAATTTTGTTCTAATTAAACTTTGAGATAATTAGATTTGTTCTGTGTTCGTAACAGACGTTAAATGATGTAAATAATTTAATGACTCGACAATGTGAGATGCGACAGTTCATGACGTGGAAGGTAATAAGGGTTCAAGCAAGTCAAGATCTCTTCGCAACACTACCGGAATTAGACCTAGAGATAGAGGTTCGATATAGAGAGTACTTTGAACTCTGATTGGTTAGTTGTAACAGCTTATCTCTGTCTGACTAGCGACCACCGTATTATTAGTCTATCCTTATAACAATAGTGTAAACAGTATTTAATAATACTGTTTACACTATTTGAAATATTATTTATGTTTCACTATTATTTATGTTCCATTGGTAAGTGAGTCGAGGTGGGCACAGCCACGTTAATATAGCAGATTCATCATCAGCAGCTCATATAATATCCCCACCGAGGGGCTCGAGTCTACCCCACGTCAGGGGCGATTAGGCCTTAGTCAACCACGCTGGCCAAGTGCGGGTAGGTTGACTTCACACACAACCTAAGAATTTCTTCATAGGTGTGTGCAGGTTTCCTCACGATGTTTTCCTTCGCCGTAAAAGCGTCGATTAAACGTACTTATGATTACAAAATTTGAAAACACATTGGTACGTGGCGGGGATCAAACCAGTGCCTCCCGGGTGGGAGACGACGCTCTTACGCACTACGCCATGTTAAAACTCTATGGGGTTTCAATAGTAACACCCTGGCCGTATTTTGATAGACGTTTCATATATTTTGAATTGTTTTACTTATGAAGAAATGTCTGTCATTCCCTTCATCTACTGTGACAAGAATACACTGCGTATTGAGTAAAACTCTCTTTTATTAGTGGTTATGGGCCTTAAAGTTCATCGCAAAGTGTATTTATTTATTTAGTTACGAGACACAAGTGTTATGGAGAAAAATACAAAAATTTCCCCATCGGCAAATAAACCGACACAAAAGTCTTCGACGGAAATGTCATCGGTAAGCGGCGTAACAAAATTGAATGGACGCAATTACAGCACGTGGGCATTTGCGGTGGAGTGCTGGCTAATCGACCTCGACCTATGGGACGTGGTAATAGAAGAAGCCGACCTCTCCGATCCCATAGCTAAGCGCAAGGATGCGAAAGCTCGTGCAAAGATCTGTCTCGCCTGTGACGAGGCAATCTATCCGGTGATAAGGTCAGCATCAACAGCATATGACACATTTAACTGTCTTAAGAAGGCCTATGCTGACAGCGGCCTTACGAGAAGACTAGGTCTTATGAAACAATTATTAACAATTGTATTCCATGGCAGCATTCAGGATTACATAAATAAAATGCTGGCTACGCAGCAGGAGCTACATAGTATTGGAGCCGCAGTGGACGATGAGTTTCTTGCCATCATTATGCTGGCAGGACTTCCTGAGAAGTTTCAACCCCTCGTCATGGCACTGGAGCACTCCAACAGTAAGATCACATCGGAAAATGTTGTTGCAGCATTGATGAAAGAAGATGTTCGTGCTACTTCAACATCAAGTACCTCCACAGAACCTCAGAATACTGCGTTACATACAAAAAGTGCAAATAAAAAATGTTTTTGTACATATTGTAAGAAACGTGGTCACGTAGTATCTAATTGTAGGAAGATTGTAAATAAGGAGAAGAACGTGTCTAGTAGTGTATCAGTTTCGACAAAAAACACTAATTACATTTCAGAATTCACATTTTCATCTTCTTTTATTAACCATGCATCTCCTACAGGTTCCCAAGACTGGATCATTGACTCAGGTGCCAGCTCACATATGAGCAATAGGAAGGATTGGTTTGTGTCGATGTCTCGTCACATCATCCCAATTAACGTTGCCAATAAGGAGCAAGTTTTGAGTCATGGCATAGGTACTGTACATATTCCAATTTCCGATAGTGTAAATAAAATAAGTAGTGTATTATATGTTCCTGATTTAGCTGTAAATTTACTATCTGTAAATAAATTAGTAGATAAGGGTTTTGATGTATTGTTTACATCAGATGGCGTAAAAATATGTCCAAGTGGCAACTGTCATGTCACAGGTCCCGTCATAGCGACTGGTTCAAACCATAAAGGGATGTATAGACTAGATGTGGATTATTCACATGCTTTTGCCACGAATACGGCAAAGGAGTCTGCTTTACTGTGGCATAGACGACTAGCACATTTAAATGCACAAAGTATGCATGTTATTAAAAATAAATGTATTGGCGTAAACTTTAGTGGGAATTTAAACAAAAATTGTATTCCCTGCTTGCAAGGTAAGCTTGCTAAACAACCATTTAAAAATTCTACTAGCAAATCTAGTAAAGTCCTACAGCTCATCCATTCGGATTTATGCGGACCAATGAGTACGCACTCGTGGGGCGGAGCTCTTTATTTGTTAACATTTACAGACGACTTTAGTCGCAAAACATTTGGATATTTTTTAAAATCAAAATCGGAAGTTTTTTGTAAATTTTTAGAATTTAAACATTTAGTAGAAAACCAAACTGGTGAACGGATCAAAGTGCTACGTACGGACAATGGTCGCGAGTATGTCAATAAAGATTTTTCTTTATTTTTGAAGGAAAATGGCATCGTGCATCAGACCACGGTACCATATACTCCGCAGCAAAACGGTGTTTCCGAACGCGCCAACCGTACCATCATAGAAAAGGCTAGATCCATGCTCCAGGACTCGCAGCTACCGCTTGCATATTGGGGAGAAGCTGTGAATACGGCGATTTATATTAAGAATCGAGTGCCTACACAATCTCTCAACAACCAGATCCCTGAAGAACTGTGGACAGGAAAGAATGTGAATCTTTCTCATTTGAGAGTATTCGGTAGTGAAGCTCACGTTCTCGTGCCGAAAGAAAAACGCACGAAACTTCAGTCAAAGACAAAAAAGTGCATTTTCGTTGGGTACTCAACGGAGAGTAAAGCCTATCGCCTTATTGATCCCCAAAATCCCCGAACAATTATCAATGCGAGGGATGTTGTCGTCATTGAGGATAAGACGCAAGCAGAGCCCGTAGCTGAGCCCGTAGCCGAGCCGAATATTCTTTCCTCAGACTCTCCATCATCACGGTCTGAAATCTTGATACCCATCGATGACGTAGATCCAGTATCTCAGCCCGAAACTCAATTGCAGCCTCAGGAGTTACCTCTTTCTCAACCAGAAGTTCCAATCATACAGCAAGACACAGCTGAGAGTGACAACTCCAGTTCTCCTGTGATTTCTTCAGACCATTTAGATCCTGACTCCACAGTAGAGACTGAATCTGAAAGAAGATATCCTACACGAGATAGGAAACCTCCTGTCAGATTTGAGGATAACCTGTACCTGACCTCAGATCTGGAGCCAGAAACATTCAAAGAAGTCACAGAGCACCCAGAAAAGGAACGATGGCTTGAGGCTATGCAATCTGAGTATAACTCACTGATTGAGCACGGCACTTGGATTCTCGTCGATCGACCCTCCGACAGAAAAACTACGAAGTGCAAATGGGTATTCAAGATTAAAAAGGACACTTCAGGAAACGTGACCAAATATAAAGCCAGGCTAGTGGCCAAGGGCTTCACACAAGTCGCTGGAATAGATTATGGAGAAACTTTCTCTCCAGTCACCAGACTATCTTCCGTTCGACTTTTGATCGCGTTGCACAACATGCCCTACAAGTTGACCACCTTGATGTGGAAACCGCCTTTTTAAATGGAGACCTCGAGGAGGAGATTTATATGGAGCAGCCAGAAGGTTTTGCGACTGACCCCAAAGGGAAAGTCTGTTTACTAAAAAAGTCACTATATGGTTTAAAACAAGCGCCACATCAATGGAACAAGAAAATTTGTGAAGCTATGGCAGAGCTGTCACTTACTCAAGCGCCATCTGAACACTGTCTTTATTATAAAAGATCAGACAAAGACATTCTGATTGTAGCTGTTTTTGTCGACGATTTTTTCTTAGTCAGTAATAACAATGCCCTTAAAGATGACTTCAAACGTGAACTCATGAGAAAGTTCATCGTTAGGGACCTAGGCTGTCTTAAGGATTGTCTTGGTATGAGGGTCATTCAATCCAAAAATTTTATTAGCCTTGACCAAACAAAATATGTCGAGAGACTAATTGAAAAATTTGGCATGAGTGATGCGATTAGTGTCACTACACCATTGGAAATTGGCCTGAAGTTAACACTTCCTGACAAGAATGACGAGAAGTTTGAAGCTCCATATCAAGAGCTTATCGGGTCTTTAATGTACATCTCCATCTGTACAAGGCCTGATATCGCTCACGCGGTTTCTTACCTTTCCCAATTTAATGCACATTACGGGGGGGTACACTGGAAAGCCGCTAAGCGTGTACTTCGGTACCTCAAAGGTACTAAAGATATGAAGCTTCAGTTCTCGTCGACAGGCCAGTTCTATCCAACTGGGTATGCTGATGCCGATTACGGCAATAATTCAATCGATCGCCGATCCTATACAGGATTTGCTTTTAAGATGAGCGGAGCACCTGTGTCTTGGGAAGCCCGCAAGCAACGCACAGTAGCATTATCGACCACCGAGGCCAACATGGCACTGGCCGAAGCTTGCAAGGAGGGCATTTATCTCAAAACACTCATCGAACAAGTCTTCGGTATCACTGATACTCTCATCATTCATTCAGATAATCAAAGTTCCATCAAATTCAGTCAAAACAACACATATCATGCGCGCACCAAACATATAGACATCAGACACCACTTCATACGAGAATCACTATCACACCACAACTTACACATCAAATACATTCATACAAATGACATGATTGCAGACATTCTCACCAAACCATTGCCGAAACTGAAACACTACAAGTGTTCTAACAGTTTGGGGTTAGGTTAGAATTTAAGTCATTTTGTATTTGTCTTTATATAATTATTGTGTCATAAGTTGTAAAGGTGTATATAGTTAGTGATAGGTAGGTGTGTATATATTTTGATGTTTGTTATAGTTTCCTTGTGTGTGTTAATGTTAGTGTTGTACAGTGAACTTTGATATATCTATTTTTTATACTTGTATATAATTTTATATACAGGGTGTTCCCATTGCGGGGGGGTGTTAAAACTCTATGGGGTTTCAATAGTAACACCCTGGCCGTATTTTGATAGACGTTTCATATATTTTGAATTGTTTTTCTTATGAAGAAATGTCTGTCATTCCCTTCATCTACTGTGACAAGAATACACTGCGTATTGAGTAAAACTCTCTTTTATTAGTCGCCACCAACGCTTCATGTAGCGGACTAGCTTCTCGAAACCTTACAGAAGACTACAGACAAACAAGACTACATTTTTGTAGTATAGTTTTTCTGTTAGTGAGTAACATTGTCACGGTTAGTAAAGGGGATGAGCATAGCACAGATAAAAGAGGTTTATTTGTCCGCGGGGATGAGTGTCAGTGTTACAAGCGTCTATAGGCTACGGTCTGCTCACCACCAGGCAGGCTGTATGCTTGTCTGACAACCAAATAACATTAAAAAGTGATATGATCCCTCAGCGGTTGAAGGGCCTGTGTAGCTCGCGTCCACTTATCATCACGTGAATTGAAGGCCAGGTTTCTTTGTCAAAAGATTCAAATCTCTACTAGACAGAACAATAATCTTTCATTTACTCCATTTTGTAATTTAACATAATTAACTCTTCTTAGTATAATGTCCTCAGAAAACTAACTTAAAAAGTAATAGTGCTTTAGCAACACACTAAGTTGTTATTACGAGTTCATAATACAGTAAATTTACGCAGTAGACTAGACTTTACAGTGCGCTTGCAAAATGGCTCTAATTACCTGTGCGTAAGACTAAACTTGGTTTGTTCTTGTGTCATCTCAGCAGAGACTTATTGTGTGAATGTTTACGAGAGTTTCATTATCTTTACGCGGAATTGAGAGGTACTCTCTCACTGAAATTAAGCAAAGTTATTAACTAATAGTGTTCTCGAATCATTATCTGTTAATTACCCGAAATGTAAGGTACCTAACATATTTAGTACCTACTCAGAAGATACACTTTATTATCATAATTGATTCCATTTTCGTTAACAATTACGTCGAGTTACAATTCTCTCTCAGTTAAAGTAGGTAAAGATAGCTAACTTTTATGAAAATAGGGTTGCAGATAAGATAAAGAATATTAATATAGTATGTACAGTCATTGATTCGAGTGCAAACAATAGTTATCAGCAATAGAGTGTTATCATATCGACAGCAAGAATACGCCACAATTTACAAAAATAAAAATTTAGAAATACCGCTCGCGCCTTCTATTATTTTGCAATAAACTTCAAACTTATTGATTATTCTTATCAATTTGTAATATTTAAGTCTAAATTTAGCCTCCATAAATTACTATTCTTTACAGGATTTTTTAGATAGTACCACTAAAGACTGCATGGTTATTAAAAGCTGTAATAACATAACTGTTACTTTACCTACATAAAGTATCTGACTACTAATTTGTTTGCTGCATGCTTCCATGGTCCACCCACCTTAACTTCGATTGTAACTCGCAATTCAACTCACCTGAAACAAAAATAATAAATTAAGGTAAACGACGACAAAAAGAGAGAAAAACAATTTCATTCAGCTCCTATAAATCTCTTTTATTGCAATTAAATTTGAAAAATGTCCTTAGGACATTCCTTATTCCATTTTAACGTTACCTTTTATTACGAAATTAAGCAATACGTATCTATTCTTTTTTTCAACAGAATTAGAAAAAGAGATGAGGGCTTAATAATGTTTAACGTGAACAATAAATACACCGAACGCCTGTGACGCTGCTATTAGCAATGTGGCATCTCCGCTCTATGACATTGCTCGCAGTTTTCTCACAGGCGATGTAAAAATTATATTCCCTAGTTATAACGGTTCTGGATAACTTTTAATTGCGAAGGTAAAATTCGGTTACACATAAATACAATACACAATTAAAACAAAGTAGACTTAAATAATTATATCATCACTGAGTGAATTATATATCCATTGCTGTTTTACACGACACGCTATTATGGTACTTGTCGTATTAAGACAGCAATGGATATGCAATTCACTCGGCGATCATCACTTTCATCTGTCAACAAAAGTTCGCGAATAGGTATACCTGGTGACTTTTGTCACGATGACTATTTATCACTCTCGTGGAATGTATGGAAATGCACCAAATGTCACTTATCACGTTCGTCACGCACACCTCCACATACATATTTTGGATCATACAAATACAGATGCATATCCATGGGCTTGAGTGACGAAATAGTCACGATGACAAAAGTTACCAGTGCGCGCCTGCTATTAATTGTACACTCTTTTGTTTCGCAGATGATTTGCTAAAATCAAATCCCAGTTAATTCGGATTACACAGCTTGAGACTGTGTGCTCACAAAAGTCCATGCCCATTTAAAGCAATTCCATTACGTATTTACAAAGCAAAACGCTCCTCCGGTGGCATTAGCGGCCCACTTTTGTTGTAACAAGTTACAAAGAGTAATTTATAACTGTAACAAGGGTTCATCTGGTAAGTGCGGGGCGGATCCGCCCGGGAACAGGGATGCCATATTACCTACGAATTATATTAACAATTTATTTTGTGGTACTCAGAAAATATGTGTATGTCTGTGAAAATATATCTTTTTAACACCTTTTTGCTTTGATATAAAAAATAAACAATAAGAAACCATAATTCGTCGGATTATTTTTGAGGTATATTTGGATATTGCGCATTATGGGCAGGTTTGGGCATTCTCCTTTTTCACATAAGTACTCTTTTCTCGAAGTAGGGCATGTTGTCAACTATAGTAAGAAACCGCTCGAATTTGGAGCGCGCGAACTGAGCTAATACCATAGTAGTATAAGTAAACTATGGTGTACCTCCACCTAGCAGAAGATCACAGTCAAATAACACTGCATTTTTATGGTGTTGTGTTTCTGGTAGGATGCCACAGCTCCACGGGGTAGGGAAGGGGACTATGGTTGTCAGCGCTCGTGCGTCAGTGTTGCAAGCGTCTATAGGCTACGGTGACTGTTTACTACCAGGCAGACCGCTATTCCTTCATTTCACCTGATGATAAGGCAGAAAGAAAACGAATAGTCTGAGCACAACCCGACACCTCTTCGTCGCCGATGATGCGGATCGCGCGACGCTGCAACTTATCCAAAACATCGAGTAAGTACTTGGCTGAACCATCCCACAGGTGCGAACAATACTCCACGCAGGACTGTACTAGCGTCTTGTATAGCAAGCACAGTTGATCAGGGGTGAAAAAACTTCGCACCTTGTTCAGTACTCCGAGTTTCCGTGAAGCTGTTTTTATCACGCTTTCGATGTAATCTTTCGGATTCGAGTCGCTGCGAACCTCAATACCGAGCAAGATGATACTGCTCTGTAGCGTTGTGCCCTGAAGAGAGGGAAGGGAAAGGAATGGCCAATGGAATGGTTTTAGCCCTAGATGGGATGGCGGCTAAATCTAGATAAACTTGTTATTGAAAAGGTACGCTTTAACCACATAAGGATATAGTTCAAAATGCCTGTTAAGGCTAGCGTGTGGTATTTCATTTTGAATGTAAAGGAGTTTCAGCTGGCAATTAGCTGTCACGGTTTCTTGGTAAATAATTTGATTGTAACTTTGTTAAATTTAGGGAAACTGCGACATTAAATATAGTTACTGTAGTTGACAACACGTGACACGTCACAAGAGATAGTCGAGTGTTGAGGGAATTCCGTAAAGATACATTTCTGATATAAGGACAATTTTTAATCTAATTTGATTTTTTAAATACAACCGAATTGAATACTACCGAATTTAATCTCCGAACCTGCGACGACGTCTTACCATTCATGCATCTTGCTCTAAATGAACTACCCATTAAGTTTACTTAACAAATTTGTAGTAGGTAGACTTTTAGTGGTTTTTGAATTTTGAGACTAAAAAGTTAAATTGTTGGTACCAGATTATTGGCAAAATAACACACGCCAAAGGCCGGAAATGGTGACTTGTAAAACTCTGATACAAATCTAACTTTTATTTTACCAGATTAAACAGTAAATAAATGTTAAATATTTAAAGATACTTATTCAGATAACATACATACATACAATCACGCTCACAATCCTAAAAGCGGTCGAGCAGAACATCAGGTAACATTCGGGTTACACACAGTCACATCTGGCAGTATGGGCAATAAAGTACCCCAAAATGGTGACAGGTTGCCAGCCTGTCGCCTACACAAAAGGGGCACCAAACCCAAAAATTAACAATCCTTCAGTAAACAAACCAACTAAAGCCAACGACTTGAGGCATGCCGGCCTATTCGCTAACTTTTTTTGACAGATGAAAGTGATGATCACCGAGTGAATTACATTATCCATTGCTGTTTTTATAAGACAACTGGCATAATAGCGTGTCGTGTAAACCAGCAATGGATATGTAATTACTTCGGTGATCATCACTTTCATCTGTCAAATCTCTCATCTCAGTAGTCCGGGTAAACAACAAGGAGAAAAACATAATTTACGCAGAGAATAACTGTTTATCAATAACGAGTAATTTTATTTAATATTAGCTTTAATTATCTCCGTAACGGCTCTACTTTATCTACGTTTTATAGACGTTAACTAAAACAACTCTTTCACTAAGAGAAGTGATTACAATGTTTGTTCATGTTCATGAAGAAATATGCAATATTATTATTCAATTAATTTTCTCTCGACTCCTTTACGAAATGCTTTACGTGCTAACACAGCAATGGTTTATAAAATTTTTGATCTGACCATATTGAAACCATACATTTCTTAAGAAGAATATAGGTAATTAAAAATTTTATATTTAAAATTAAACCTAGGTAGTCGGAGGTTTAATTTTTAGAGATTCTAAAATCTGTCACTTTAGCCTCCACACTTTCTCACTCTCACACCATGCATATGCATACGTCAAACTTATGGCATCCTTCTTCGTGCGTCGGGCGTTAAAAATACAGCTTATCACGCAAGGAACATTACAAAATAAACCCAGATACTCCCACATTGGTAGGGCCAATAAAACAAGTTCAGATGCCGATAAACTTCGCACAAATTGAAAGCAGTTCATTTACAAGCGTCTCAATGTAGATGTCGGCCTATTGTTGCAAAGTTAACATCAATGGACGAACTTTTGAACCTTCCATGACTATAAAGTTTTTTTTTTTGTACGAGGGGTAAATAAAGAATTAAGTATTTGATTTAAGAGACAGAGAGAGTTCTCGCTGACACAGTGTGAACATTCAGCGATCGGATATTAATATTTGGATCACATTTATATACTGCGAATCAACAGCAGAAGGTGAACAAAATCCGAACTACTTATAACAAAGGAAACTGTGCGTGATTGTAAATTGATTTATTTCTTATTCTATTAGGGATTTTAATAACGTGTGTGTCGTACATAACTTGTGTTAATATTTCTGCAATCACTTTTCTTATTATGATTTTAAAATTCTGTTTTTGATCATCTACTTTTGCTGTTGATTATTACGTAAGACTATTTAGTGGGGAGGGGAGGTCGACCATGTCTTATTTTTTCTTACAAGGGGGTTTTTATTATATATTTGTTACTTATTTAAAGGGGGATTCTATAGCCAGTCGCTTATTCGACGTTTTTTGAGAGGTGCCTGAAGCAGGCGAAAATTCTTGACTCTATGCAGCGGTGTTTATTCGTTATGACAGATAGCGCTATTATGAAACAACTTAGCAAGCGAGATAACGATAGATAACATTAAATCACGTCCGTAACGTCCGTTCAAGATCTCATGTTAGAACTATTATAGGGGCGACGGTAGATCATAAAGTCGAAATATGATAAAAATCTTAATTTTACTTAATACGAGCGTGGCAAATGAGATAGCGACCTGCACGTATCAATTTCTTTTTATATTGCAAAATTAACAGCAAATACATTTTTAAACTTAGACAGGGAAGTTATTGACCTTCATCTCAACCTGATGAGGCCGAATATGGAATCGAACTGCACCTGGAAACCTCAAACCACAGAGGGACTTCTGATTCTGGATGCCGACGGAGTAGAATAGCATCACCCCCATATCCTCCAATGGGTGTCGTAGAAGGCGACAGCAAAGGGGCATTGATCACCTTATACTCCGTCCACCAATCCGCATTGGGCAAGCGTGGTGGACTACTGCCTATACCTCCTTCGTTGAAAAGGAGAGGCCTTGTGTCCCAGCAGTGGGTCGAATTATAAAGGCTGTGATGATGAGGTCGTTTTCGTTGTTCGGTCGTCACTAAAATTACAAAATTTGTATCCAATTGTCCGTTAAAAAGGTGCAATTAACAACAATTTCCAACTTAATAAGTATGAAGTCCTTGCGCAGGATAACTCGACAAGTGGCCGAGCGATGAACCCTGCATTTATAATAAGACTGTTTACACACGGGTTGATGTCAGGCAGGCGGCTGTAAAATGTAATCCCACCAAAAACATTTTCATGTAAAATGTTAATGCCCAGACGACACCATATGGCTCGCATTGTCAAAAAGTTATCAGATCTCATGTAGAGTCAAGCTTCTAACTCTACACGCCTTAACTCTAACTTCACACTCTTGGAATAATTTTATTTTTGCGTTTACAAACGCGTAAATATTTTTAATACTAGAAAAAATGCACTGAAAAAAGTCGACTTGCCACAGGCGGGAATCGAACCTGCATCTTCACAAACTCTACAGCACAGCCAAAATGTGCCGATAAACAAAATACTTTAGTTTATTGATATCTTTAAACTAAAGTATTTTGTTTATCTGGTATAATCCAAATCCAAGTTATGAGGTACCAAGGGGAACTTTGATTGGCTGTGGTTCTATTAAAACTAAAATTCGCTTATGAATTTGTCATTTAAAATATCCCCTGTTTTGGGTTATTTTTTTAAAATCCATTGTTTTTATTCTATATTATTAGCTTATTAGCTCTGGGCCCGCACCATATGGCCAGGAGAGAGCCGGACGTATACTCATAGTGTCAAGAAGCTATCCTATCACTCATTCGAATTATTATTTTATAACGATATTCCGATTGCTCGGACCACGGACAGAAAAAAATGCCCGTGGATTGACCAGTAGAATTCCACAATCGAACCATGGGCAATAAACGAAACCTTAGCAGAATTGCTGATATCAAGACACTGACCGACCCCAAATTAATTAGGGTAATTACCCCCCATGCACAAGGTGGACTGACGATCTGTTAAAGGTTGCGGGAAGCCGCTGGATGGGAATAGCGCAGGACCGACCGGTTTGGAGATTCTTGGGGGTGGCCTATGTCCAACAGCGGGCGTCTAAGGCGGAAATGATGAAGCATTTAATATAAACTGAGGTCCAGCGCACCGTGTGCAGATAGCCTAACTGCCCACGCGCATTGCTGGCCAAACGGGTCCCTACGAACAAAGACTGTCCTTCCCAAAATAACTAGGCTTAGGATGAGCCATCTTCGCCATGTTGCACTGATTAATGTTAGTACAAGCTGTTTAATTGGTACTATATTTCACTTCAATTTTAAAGTCTGCTGTCTCAGATGCAGAATCTTTACTTGCAAAGGACATGGTCAATAAACTTGTTAATATTATCCATAAACTTCCACCGCAGACCAAATGAAAAAAATGAGGACGCAGCGCTGCAGCGAACGCACTGAGGTCGGATTTTTAGATATGTAATAGTAACATTTCGTAGTCAGTTTTTATGTATAGGTATGTCAAACGCTGACCTGCTTGCCCCACTGAACAAGATCATGAACATTTGAGTTACCACTTGAAATTGATATTTTCTCAGTCCCGCCGGGCTCTTTCAAGACAAAATCTATAAAGTTTATGAACTCCCCTATGGCAGTGAGTTTCATTGCACATGATTTACTTATTTTATTCCTATCCATTTTGTTTTCGTTTTTTACTTGCACCTACGAGCATCGACGAACCTTTTTGGTAATTTTCATTTTTATCATATCATACTATCTGTAACTTACGTCTATTTTTCAACTAAAATGATGACACCCACTTTCCCCTTTAGTGCACTAAAAACCACCCTCGAAAGCCCTTTGTTGAGGCGTTTCGGGAACGGCGTACTTACGTATCCCGGCCCAACCGTGGGCCGGGTTAACCCGCCGTAGGGGGGTTACTCTAGGGTACTAGGGCTCTCCAGATGGGAGGACCTGTTTCATGCACCTGGGTCCAACCCATGTAAGGCCCACCTTTTATAGTTTACATAGGAATTTAAACCTCTAAAGGCCATTTACTTCTATCAAACTAAGAGGTCCCAGGATCCCAGGATCTTCACGGGTGACACAAACTTATCCTCGGTTATGGTGCCTTGGTGGTCTTTTTTTAAGCCCGCCAGTCTAATTAATCAAGTATTATTAGAAAAACATCACTAGAGCATTACAGCACAGTTTGTAGTAAGTAAGTAAGATAGCCAGTCGTAGAGCAGTTGAAGTTTCGCAAACCTCGCTTCCAACTTCGTGTTCATCATCAGATAAGAAGAAAATAAAGAGTTTCTCCGTCAAAAAATATACGCTGTGTTAATGCTTGGTCGCTTTACGTAAAAAAAGGAATCTCTTTTTGGACACCTGTGGAATGGGATAGATTCGTATAACATCGCTAGGGAAAGTTTGATTGATGGTGTACCTATAGATAATATATTAACCCAGTAATACGCTGAACGCAGTGTACAAGAAACAGTTTAAAACGGTCGTTCAAGGCCAACGACGGTTGATTTATGGCAGACAAGTGTGCTAATGGCCCGAAGATAATTAATTATTATTTACGACGCAAAAATCGGGGAAAGTGGGTGTCATCATTTTAGTTGAAAAATAGACGTAAGTTACAGATAGTATGATATGATAAAAATGAAAATTACCAAAAAGGTTCGTCGATGCTCGTAGGTGCAAGTAAAAAACGAAAACAAAATGGATAGGAATAAAATAAGTAAATCATGTGCAATGAAACTCACTGCCATAGGGGAGTTCATAAACTTTATAGATTTTGTCTTGAAAGAGCCCGGCGGGACTGAGAAAATATCAATTTCAAGTGGTAACTCAAATGTTCATGATCTTGTTCAGTGGGGCAAGCAGGTCAGCGTTTGACATACCTATACATAAAAACTGACTACGAAATGTTACTATTACATATCTAAAAATCCGACCTCAGTGCGTTCGCTGCAGCGCTGCGTCCTCATTTTTTTCATTTGGTCTGCGGTGGAAGTTTATGGATAATATTAACAAGTTTATTGACCATGTCCTTTGCAAGTAAAGATTCTGCATCTGAGACAGCAGACTTTAAAATTGAAGTGAAATATAGTACCAATTAAACAGCTTGTACTAACATTAATCAGTGCAACATGGCGAAGATGGCTCATCCTAAGCCTAGTTATTTTGGGAAGGACAGTCTTTGTTCGTAGGGACCCGTTTGGCCAGCAATGCGCGTGGGCAGTTAGGCTATCTGCACACGGTGCGCTGGACCTCAGTTTATATTAAATGCTTCATCATTTCCGCCTTAGACGCCCGCTGTTGGACATAGGCCACCCCCAAGAATCTCCAAACCGGTCGGTCCTGCGCTATTCCCATCCAGCGGCTTCCCGCAACCTTTAACAGATCGTCAGTCCACCTTGTGCATGGGGGGTAATTACCCTAATTAATTTGGGGTCGGTCAGTGTCTTGATATCAGCAATTCTGCTAAGGTTTCGTTTATTGCCCATGGTTCGATTGTGGAATTCTACTGGTCAATCCACGGGCATTTTTTTCTGTCCGTGGTCCGAGCAATCGGAATATCGTTATAAAATAATAATTCGAATGAGTGATAGGATAGCTTCTTGACACTATGAGTATACGTCCGGCTCTCTCCTGGCCATATGGTGCGGGCCCAGAGCTAATAAGCTAATAATATAGAATAAAAACAATGGATTTTAAAAAAATAACCCAAAACAGGGGATATTTTAAATGACAAATTCATAAGCGAATTTTAGTTTTAATAGAACCACAGCCAATCAAAGTTCCCCTTGGTACCTCATAACTTGGATTTGGATTATACCAGATAAACAAAATACTTTAGTTTAAAGATATCAATAAACTAAAGTATTTTGTTTATCGGCACATTTTGGCTGTGCTGTAGAGTTTGTGAAGATGCAGGTTCGATTCCCGCCTGTGGCAAGTCGACTTTTTTCAGTGCATTTTTTCTAGTATTAAAAAGAAACTCTTTATTTTCTTCTTATCTGATGATGAACACGAAGTTGGAAGCGAGGTTTGCGAAACTTCAACTGCTCTACGACTGGCTATCTTACTTACTTACTACAAACTGTGCTGTAATGCTCTAGTGATGTTTTTCTAATAATACTTGATTAATTAGACTGGCGGGCTTAAAAAAAGACCACCAAGGCACCATAACCGAGGATAAGTTTGTGTCACCCGTGAAGATCCTGGGATCCTGGGACCTCTTAGTTTGATAGAAGTAAATGGCCTTTAGAGGTTTAAATTCCTATGTAAACTATAAAAGGTGGGCCTTACATGGGTTGGACCCAGGTGCATGAAACAGGTCCTCCCATCTGGAGAGCCCTAGTACCCTAGAGTAACCCCCCTACGGCGGGTTAACCCGGCCCACGGTTGGGCCGGGATACGTAAGTACGCCGTTCCCGAAACGCCTCAACAAAGGGCTTTCGAGGGTGGTTTTTAGTGCACTAAAAACCACCCTCGAAAGCCCTTTGTTATAAAAATAATATGTTATAAAGAAGCCATGGCTTCTTTATAACATATTATTTTTTTTATACAACTAGACGACAAACAAGCTAACGGCCCACCTGGTGATAAGTGGATACCGTCGCCTATAAACACCTGCAATAACAAGAAAAAAATCTAAAGATGAAATGCCTTCCATGCCCGGCTACCTTTCCCTTAATCCGAAACACAGCAAACTGTTTCACGGCTAGAATAGGAATACAAATTTTGTATTTCATGAGACCACTTAGGTATTTGATCAATTCTCTATTTTTAACATACCCCTGCAACCTATACACGACGAAGCCATAACATGAGCTAGAAAAAATAAAACTTTTGCTAGGTTTAAACATGGCGCCAACTCAACCGTGAATAATCGTATTATGTCATGTGTTATCTACATTTCTACATACATGAAGACAATAACGCTCGCTGTTACAATACCTAGGCCAAAATGTAAATCGTAGTAAAACAGTAGCTTTGTCTTGGTATTGCCTTCATGAATATTTTGTAAGCTGTCACTGATTAACTGAATTCATAATACTCATATCATATTAGTAGGCCTTTACTATAAAATTGCAGACTATTTCTCACATAATAAATGAGATACAAGAGATGGTAACTGTTATGCATGAAACTACTAGGTGGTAGACCCATATGTAGGGTCGTCTGAGCAGGTACCACCGCCTTTCTTATTTCTGCTGTGAAGCAGTTCGCTGCGTTTGGGATTGATGGGAAAGGTAACCAGTGTAATTGCAGGATGGCAACGCACTTGCAGTGTTAAGTGTTTTACCTTTAATATTACAAGTGTCTATAGGCGGCGGTAACCACTTAACACCAGGTGGGCCGCAAGCTTGTTTACCATCTCGTCGTATATATATATATATATATATATATATATATATATATATGTAATAAAAAAACACCATTATAGTATCTCCCCCTCCAAGATTCTATTAATAAAGCAATTATATCAATTCCAATTAGTTAAGATATTATTTTTAACGATAAAAACACAAATATAGGTACCTAAATAATCATGTTTCTTTTTAGGTGTGATGGCAGCAATAATTATAAGTGGTAAATGTAAATTGCAGACCGATTTTGTCCTGAATGACAGTTGTTTTACTTAGCCAAAATATATTACAAGTAGTGTAATTACTAGCGCTTGCAGTCAAAAAAACGTTAACATGGAAAATACATATTCTTTAAAAACCTACACAAGACGCAAATTTCATAGGTAACAGCCTTTCTTTTTTTTTGCGAGGAGGTTAAATGCAAGTTACGCATCGTCCCTGCGGGATGGTGTCAACCGCAGGGGATATGTGGGACTCAAGGTATATTCGTTCCCTCCATACCCACTAAACATCCTCCCCGGCCTGACCATCGGTGCGCTATATCGGGGCGGCTCGGGCTCTGCGTGCTTACGCAACACACCGAGCCGTCACCAGCGCTGCCCGTCAAGGCCCTCCCTGACACCAATTAGCTGCCAGCAACCCACAGGGGATACTGGCCGACGCCAGCCTTGTAGGCCGGCCATCCACCGACCCCACTCTGGGGTCCGCTGGTCCTGAAAAGGACCTTGACCATCTAGGGACGGCTTCTGCCAGCCATCCTCCGATCCCTCTTCATAGGTAACAGCCTAATATAATATTCGGCGTCAAGAGAAAACAGATAACCATTTTAATTTTTGCGACAGGTACAGCTAAAGTTTGTTCGAAGTTGAACTCGTGGAACATCTGACATAAGATCGCAATCAAATAATAGAAATGGCCAAAAATAAAATAATAATAATAATTATATAAAATAGCACCCTTATAAAATACTGCTTTCGAGCTTTCGTTATAATGTAATTCTTAGACGACAAAGAAAATAAGTACGTTTAGTTATAAATGGGAAACCTTACAATTTGCAATGAAAGCTTTTATAATAATTATTTTTCCATTCGTTTTCTTTCGTCAATACTTACTTTACGCTTGAATTTTTCTGTACTTATAATTTTCCTTCTTGTTCCTTTTGTATATATGATTTAAATTCCATGAACGTGGCAAAAAATCTCACTTTCTGAGTGTTTTCAAACTTAAGCACAATTTAAAAAATATAACTCTAAGTGAAAATATGTAGGAATAGGCCGATTGAGGAAACAAACAATAATATAATAGAGTTGAAATCGACGAAAACTAGTAAAAGCTATGATATAGACCAGGAAATATATAAAACAAATCTATTGAGAGTAAAAAACATATCTGGTCAATACAAGTTTGTAAAAATGTTCGAATATCCTTTCCATAAATCATATGGAAGTAACACGGTTTAATGCGTCTATAAAATGCTTGCCAGAATTTATGATAGCAACTAATGAAATTATGAAATCACTACAAATTCCTCAGGGTCATAATCACCATAAGACTTTTATTTAAAATACTAGCTGTGCCCGCGACTTTATTCGCGTGTTATGATGTTATTTAGCCTATAGCCTTCCGTAAATGGACTATCGAACACAAAAATTATTTTTCAATTTGAATCAGTAGGTCCTGAGATTAGCGCGTTCAAACAAACTCTTAAATAATATTAGTATAGTTTCCTCATTATTGATCGTCAATATGAATGCTTGCATCAATATAACACCACCATCTTTACTGCGCTAAATACTCCCAGAAACAATCTTTGATTCTTGCATTATTGATACAAAAATTCACCAGTTGCCAGGAAAGCGTGCCAAACTCTCCAAAAACTGTAGACTATGTAGATATCCGTCTTCAATAACAATCATAACTAAAAGATGCATTCCTTGCTTCAGAAGAACTTAAATCATTCTCTTAACTAAATCCATCAATCAATACTACTGAAGAAACTACGCTTTCTGTCTGGTGTTGGTACGATTGTGATTTATCTCCTTTTATTAGCGCGAAACTAAAATGACACGGGATAGATTCGGGAGGCAATCATATAAATACGGAAGAGCCATTGGATTTACCACAACTAACACTGATTGATGGATTTTGTGATTGAACTAGCTTTTTGTTTTGACTGATGGTTAATATGGCTGCAGATGGCCTGTATAGCTTTGCAGACGCTTATGAAGAACCCTCATGGGGTCGTCTGTAGGGGAACAACGACGCGACTAGTTCAATTAGCAGCATCTCCCAACTTAGTGAGACTCTTATTGTGTTCATTCGTATCGGAAATATCGGAATAAGACGTAATAGAGGTTTTGAAATATAATAAAATTAATTAGGATAATAATAAGCTTTAGACATATCACGTGTGTTTGTTCGAAATAATAATGTGGACAATAAAATCTTTGTCTGCTGATATAACTAGTTGTGTCAACAATATTACAGCGGAGAGACATTTTTTATTGTCTACGAAGCTATTTCAAAATATAAAAGATCAAATTAATAACATTTTGAAACTTGCTTTTACCTACACCACATATTTTGTTTAATTTCGCAAATATTGGCTTCATTCATAAGTTAGTCCCAAACTGATAAGTCTGACGTCTGTGATTCTGCGCAATCCATATGTTTCGTTTCATTAATAGAGAGCATATTATATCCCCGCACGTGACTTTTATGTAATTTATTCTTAATTAATGGCGTCGTGATACATTAAACGTACACATTTTGCCAATGTCAAGTGAAAATGTAACTAAAGTAACAAAAATTGTATGGTTGATTTGAGTTAAAAATGGAGTCTCTCAACACGTGTTTTTACAACAGGAACTCCGGAGAAACTCCAAGAAAAAAATCAAAAAACACTTTTAAGTATCTACATGACAATCTAACATAGCTTCTTTATACTAGATTACCTACACTATAGTTATATTGAGCGTGTTGTGTTGGTACCTTGTAAAAAATTGCTAGTAATTCCATAATAGGTAATACGAAATTTAAACCATTGCATCAATGGTTGGTGAACCAAAAGAAATAAATAAATGAGTAAATATGTGATCCTGTATGAAAACTAGCGTGTGGTTATATGGGGTAGAACGTGCGTGGATCTTTTAGGCTTTTTTCGTTTAAAAATTACAAAAATTCAAATTTATCTTTAGATATGCTAAAGTGTGTACAACTGTACAGTGCATACGATAGCTTTTAATGATGTTCAAGATATTTGCATTATTTATACAGCTGAACGATTACTAAACACGTACCTATTCATTCATAAAGCAATAACATTAATACATAACTGATGTCATAATTTAATATACCTACACGAAAAATAAACTTTTCATTCTCTGCATATGACAATAATTTAATAAAGTACACTGTGAAGTGAAAAAATGGGACAATACAAAAATCTTTCCACAATACACAGAAACATCATTGCATTGAGCAATCCCTAAAAGTGGGAGTAATATAGGTCCTAGAATTAATATTTGCCGCAATGTACTAGCAAACACTTATTTATGGTATCGTCATCCAATAGCCCATAGCACTCCCAGGTGGTAGAGGACGGTCGACGTCAAAACTCATCTCGTCCGCAATCGGCTCTTTACGACAGCCGTAAAATGGCGGAGACATGACCATTGGGGCATTGAGACTTATCATAGTGAGCACACTTACTGACTTGGAAACTGTTAACTTTATGACTGTAGAAGATTTTCTTAAGGAATTATATATATTTAATGTTTTCTAAGTGATACAACAAACAAATCATCATCATTTGTCTGCCCTGTCTCCAATTATTTGGAGTAGGTGTTTTCTTTCCTCTTCTATACATATCGGTCTGTCATCAGCATTAACTCCTTTCTTTGGCATATCATTTCTCACACAATCCATCTTTTCTTCGGGCTTTCTCCCCACTATACCCATTCACATTCACATCCATAATCTTCTTTATCACATGATTATCATGTCTTCTCATTACTTACCCGTACCATGCTAGGCGTTTATCCCTTAATCAACAAGATAAAATAAAATGGAAAATGGAAAACGGGCAACTGAAATTTAAAACCTCAATGAAGTGTAAAGATGTATCCGATATGTTTATTCCGGTGTTCCCCAAAGTTGGGTAGCAAGCCAAACTCTCGACAGTAAGGCGTTTCGGTAAGCAAGGTCGTTTCCGACTAGCGAGAGAGTTGTCTTTGTGAGAAACAAGTTTCCATCTGATTGTGACCGTCGATACCGTTTATTGCAACCCATTTTCAGCTTTGCCGTTTGGACCAAAATGAATGTTTCCTTCATAAATAAGGATTGCGTGACAATATTTGATAGATTCTGATGACAAATCTTGATAGTTGATATTCAGGGAAAATTAAATTTTCTGTGATGATCTAAATCACCACCATCAGCCTATAAATACACATGTCTTTACGAGACAGACATAAACTTAAGTTATGGCCTGACGTGTTTTTGGAAAGCCATCTATATCAACTAAGGGGCGACGGTTGCTTCGTTTTCTAATACGAATGCAAAACGAGCAACACTACACCACCTAGTTTTGTCTTGGAAGGGAAGAAGTCATACAAATTCTTTATTACAGCAACTTTTAGCACATTAAAACCAATAAATTAAATACAAAACATAACTAAGACTTGCAATGATTTATCGATGTAACAATGTTAGAAGATAGCTTGACGTCATCGTCATACATAATCCAATAATAATTTTATAAAATACACGGCCTAATTTCAATGAATAAAATAATTCAAAATTGTAAAATTTTAATAGATTTCAAGGTCAAAAATGTCGAAGCCGTAAGCTTGTCAAACAAACAAATTTTATGACGTTCTATTCTAGAACATTGAAGCAGTAATATGATATTTACCAGCGTAATTAGAGCAAGCACTTCTATGCAGTCAGCAAGGAACAATGAAAATAACACAGTACTCCAAATAACCAAGGCCAGACTCGATGCACGCTGACATAACCTATTTAAAAAATAACCGGGCAATCTGGCCTGTGTGACACTTGGCGGACACATGCAATGAGAAGCTAAGCATAATTTAAGACTAAATCTCATTAAAGTTGAAACAATACGCCTTAAGTCCCGAAACCACTTTAATCCTGAACAATGAATCTCAAATCGCGTAAACAGAAGACAAAATAACATTTGCGCAAGAACTATTGCGTAATATTGCAGTAAAAGTTCTGGCTTTAGTAAAGGATCAATATCTAATCTAAGATCTTTATGACAAGTAGCAAACAAACAATGTTTAGGCCACTGGACACTGTTGCGCTAAATTACTTAAATCGAGAAAACAATTAACAACTCTTTACAAGTTACTAATTACACGATTATGAGACCGGTTATATTCATCGTGGTCAAATTAACGATTTGTAAACGACGGTAGTGTGCAGTAACTATATACATATAAACAAATAATCGTGTTGACGGAACTGCTTCGAAAACAATCTTATGAAATATCTTCCAAAATAATTAATTAGTTTGTATATGTAGATATTCAATTTTATTTTTAAAATTATATATATAAATATCAATGTTATTTTCACTCTATAATAAGGTCATTGCTTTGAATAACGGGACTTTCAGCACGAGCCGGTATCAACCTTGACATTCATTGATCGGTCAAGGCCTTGAACCAAGTGCTCCCGGGGTGTAAGGTCCTCGAAAATCCCCAATAAATTACATCACTCCAGTTATTTTGATAATGCAGATCTCTTTTGTCAACTGAGTGGCGTTTGTGTGTGGACTAGAAATAAATGATGCTAAATAAAATCTCCAGTGAAGTAACAATGTGTACGAGTATTACTGTAAATCAGTAAATATTACACAGGAATACAATGTAAAGGGAAGAACAAACTTGCTGAATTTCCTGCCCTTTCTTCTTAGAACAAGTCCTCTGGGTGGACTTAGAAACGGATGGTTTAGAATTTGCCACTCTTATACAACAAAACGAGTAAAGCAAAGCGTACTTTAACGAGTAAAGAATTTTGGAGTTTGCTATTTGACCATCCATCTTGCAGATTGTTTAGGCCCCTATTTTTATCCAATTTCTGAGTTCAAATATAAATTTAACTAACATCGTAAGTATTACAAATGGACTGCTCATACATTCAATTATGGTTATGATCGATGGCTACAATTAGATATAAATTATTGTATAAATTGGAAACAGGATCAATATAACAGTAGAAACGTAACGATAGAATGATACATTCCCTTCGAAGGTAAATACCCAAATACATTCCAATTAGATAGTCTCATAACAAACCTACATAAACGTTAAGTAAATTAACTGCTAGTAGGTACATAATAGTCTGGCACTAAATCCTATTATGATGTTAGATATGATTATTACTTACATATACTTATTTACTAAAATTGTGGAGCTATGCTACTTTGCTTTCTTTTTCAATAGGTATTGATTATTTGATCGAATGGTCAGTAATACGTTAAGTACGTAGCCAGTAATAATCGGTTTAAGAAATTTGTTGTAATATTAATAAGTTAAGTATTGGATCTAAAGAGCTACGTTACGTAAACAAATAATTTTGGTGATAAACGAAAAAAAATTAGTAAACACTTACTGAAAATTCTTACTTAGCATGCAGGCCGAGTATACTGCAATTATACAGGAATAAGGTTGAAATTTACATAATTCTAACAAATTTAGTAGTGCAACAGCACGCACACTTTGGACGTAATACTACTCAAACCGTATTAATACACACGATTCTTAATGGACAATTTTTCATAATAGACTATAGTATATAAAATATATTAAGAATTTTTTGATTGGCAGTAAGGATGAAACATTAGTCATCATCAAGAGCTCATATAATGTCCCCACCGAGGGGCTCGAGCCTTCCCCACATTAGGGGCGATTAGGCCTTAGTCAACCACGCTGGTCAAGAGCGGGTTGGTCGACTTCACACAAAACCTAAGAATTTCTTCATAGGTGAATGCAGGTTTCCTCACGATGTTTTCCTTCACCGTAAAAGCATCGATTAAACGTACATATGGTTCGTGGCGGGGTTCGAACCGGTGAGTCCCGGGTGGGAGACAACGCTCTTACGCATTACGCCACCGACGCTTCAACATTAGTATTTTTTTTTTATTGTAATTAAAGCTTCGCACTGTATGTAAAAAGATTCATTCGAAAACTTAAATTTACAGTAAAAAATGTATGCTAAGAGCAATTCTCTTCCAGGTAAGCTTAGGGCTTTAACTTGATCATATTTACGTGTGTTCAAAAGAAAATTTTACGAAGATTATAAAGCCATTTCATACATATCTAAGCGACCCCATCGGAACATCAATTATATCAAGGTCGGATGATGACAGGTTAGAGTTATTCGATTATTCAAAGACGACATCGTCTACCATGTGTAAAGGATATGATATGACAGTCGATAAAGACAATACTCAATAAAAATATTTTGATTAACTTCCTAAACCACCCTTGCTTTCCGTTTCGGACACCTACATTTTCATTTGTCTTTTACTGTAAATTAGTCGGTGTACCAGTTACTATGTGGGTAAAAACTTTATCAATCCCTTTGCTTGGAATCCGCGACGTGCGTCAAAACATAAATCGACGTTGGCGATCCACCAAATGATCTAGTAAATGATAATTTGACATCGTGAATGAAGACAGTCTCTGGCGTAAGTAAACAGTTGAATTTAGTACCTACGACAATTACTGAGGAGCTGCCTTGTCACGTTATTTACAAAGATAGGATAATATACAAGCACTATTTGTAGGATAAATGGAAGTGTCAGTCCCCATTAGTGAAAATATTGAATCAAAATATAATCTAAGGGCTAGTGTATAATAATCTGATTTGAAGAAAAAAAAAGACCTCTCAAATCTCTACAATTATTCATAATCCAACAGCTTATAACCTAATTCGACAAGAATATATAAGTCACGCGAGTAATTTAGATTGTCTCACTGCAAATGCTAATGTTAGTACTTTTTTATATGTGAGCGAACATCCTCAAAGAAGTAAGGAAAATACCAAGGAAATCTTGTCTTATAAAAGTTATAAGCTTACGATTGCCTCTATACTATAGTGATACATTATCTTCGGTCACCAACCTTCCCGTCTATCGCAGCAAAGTCGCTGTCACCATTAATTACTTAATGGTGCCATTATTTCGATTAGAAAACGATTTAATATAAAATAGACTATTATTAGTTACTCCACTAAAAGTAATTAGTGTAATTTGAGCAGAAATATTGGGACTTAATTAGGTATACGTTATAAGTATCTACTATTGCAACTTATGTTTTGGTTACTCGTATTCAAATCAGACGATTCGTGGAACAGCCAAGTCACCATCTTATGTAGTGAGCGTATGCTATTATTATTATTATATCATTATTACCTAAATCCAAATAATAGTCCACTAAGTGAATATAAAATTATTTGCTATTTGCAAGCTACTGTACCCAAGTTTCGCAATGTTCCAATTTCAAGGAATGCCTCAAAATGCTAAACCAAATCATTTTAGTTAAAGTTAACATTCAGATGTTTCCGGATCGTAAAGACAATGACTTTTAAAGTATCTAGCTTCGAATAACTCTTTCTTTTACATACATCGGAGAAGAATAATTCCACCTATACTATCGTCCACCATCAGTTCCCGATAAATCATTCTGATTGCCAATGTGAGGTTGGCCAATTGAAGGGTGACTAGGAGTAAGGGGCCGGACGGGAGTTACCTCTAGGATATAAATGGGGCTCGTATATCAGTCACTGCATACCTCTCACGCCTCGTATTTCAACTGCTCACCGGTATTATAGAAATCAACTGTACTTCGAACTATCTTGCGTTCCGACAACCGCGCTCTCTAATTGAAACTGGGAAAGCAACGATGTTCATTAATAATTATCACTTATTACATTGGATCTAAGTGTTCAGATCTCATCTTAATAACCAGTTTTTTTATCCATAAATTGGCGAATGGAGTTGGGCTTTTTGGGTTGAGTTACTCCTCAGAAGTTATTCCCAAACACCTCAATTTTTCAGTCCACTATACCTTTATAGGGCTATCTCATTAAATTACCCCTTTGTCAAACACCTTATTTGATAAAAAGGATGAAACTAAATCCATTACGGTTTCGTCGCGATTGTTTAAGGCCCATCGTTGCTAGATTTGTTACCATAACATTTACTTCCTTACGAGGTATACTTTGCGATGAGGTCGATGTACTTTCGCATTTACGACCCCGTGTAAAATTGGGGTTATTCTATCCGAAATCGCTACCTCGCCTATCATAGAGGTACTAAGGTTAATTCCAGTATTGATTTTCATACGAGACTTTGAAGGCGAATGCGCGGTTACTTCCTGCTTTTATTAGAATTCCCAGTTAAATGAACAAGGCTTATAAGTCTGCTAGACTGATAATTGAAAAAACGATAGCTAAATTATTTATTAGAATATGTCTAACCATCTGGAATCAAATAATTGGTAATAAGATTCTACTTTTAATAAAATGGAATCTAGGGAAGCATTAGAAAAAGATTTGATAAAAGCGGAAAAATTAAGATGACGTTAACGGAAATTTGTAAACGCAATTTATTTTTCTAATTAAATTTTATTTACTGGCACAGACAAAAAAAGTTCAACGACACTAAACTATACCAACGAAGTCAGATGTTACCGTTTTTTTATACATTTGCAAACAAAAAATATAAATTAATGCGACTTTTACGAGATTTCCCTCTCTGTCACTGCCAAGGAATCGGCTTGTTCAGACGATGATATCAATCTCGGCGTGCGCATTACAAATAAAATTTTGGCAACTATAGACTTACTATAATTTAGAACTGTTAATACGAAAAGTAATCTCTCTTGAAAATGAGCAAAAACTATGATATATTTATTAGGAATAAAGAATTTCAGTCATTAAAATACTTCAGTAAAAACAGATAAGGAAACAAGCGAGAGTTACGAAATTTCCATTTCAATTTAAACCATTGTGCAAGGAATCACTGTGCCCCGCTATTCTCTGGGTATTAATTCAAGAATCGGTCTATAATTACGGCTAAAACATTAATTAAAGAATAAAGCCCTTCGCAATCTTCTACATTAATAAAGATGAAGATATTCTGTTTAGTATTGTAATACTGTAAATTTACTGGATTGTATTCTTTATTCCCTAACTAGGGTACACTACTAGTATAGTATTATAATTATCTGTGTATATCACAGATAATTATAATAACAGGTAAGTTAAACAACAATTTTATGGTTTAGCAGTAAAATTTTTATTTATGTTACGAGATGGCAAACAGACTTGCGGCCAACTGATGTTAAGTGGTCACCGCCGCCTATAGACACTTGCAATATTAAGTGTAAATCACTTAACACTTCAAGTGCGTTTGCCATCCTGGGGACTAAGATGGTATACCCTCCATGTCCAGTAATTACACTGGCTACCTTTCCCTTCAGTCCGAAACATACTTAGTAAAATATATTTGTCAGAATGTTTGTTGCACTAGAAAACATAACAAACGACTTACAGTTTAATATACATCAAAATAATATTCCTCTAAGAAATTTTTCTTCCCTATAGTTACACAACTAAAACAAAATTTCACAACCAATATTTGAAATAACCTATACTAAAATACAACTATAAAAATAATGAAAGGCATGGTTCTTAATGGAGTCTGCTCTGATCGTTAACGGGTGGAATTGGGTCTTGTTAGGTATAAATTATTAGTAAACGCGTTATGACTGTTATGATATGAGACAACCTTCTGCAGAGTAATTCTATGACTCTTCGACAGTCAGCCGCTACGGTTTGGTTAATGTACCTGGACTGCGTAGGTTCTGTGGGAGGTCTGATAAAATCAGCCGCTAGGTCGCTCTCTATATGGTTCACCGGCAACTCCAAATTAATGCCATAACTCCAAACTCTGGTTCGGTAGAGGTCTCTCTACCCGCCGACTATGTACAATGTATATTGGGTCTCTAACTCCGTACTGACGACCCTGAAGATGCGTCATAAAAAAAAGATCAATAAATGTTATACTTGACGTTCTCATAAAACCACAAGGCGAATTGGAACCGCAACTTGTTTTCCCAACCGAATTCACCAATTTAATGTAATACAATTATTCAAACACAAAATTAATGCAATCACAGAATTTACTTTTAACTTTTAGAATAGTTGAAAAACGATATGGGTTTTCTAGTTACCTTACAGAGCGAATTAATAACTCCTTAATGGTAATTTATCTGTTTCAGGAAATTATTAAGGAATAATATATTATCTCCTCTATATTCTTTGATTATAATATTCCTCCTTCTTTATATTATTCTTGGTATTTATACGATAAGAAAGTTTTTTCGTTTCGTTAAATAAATATATGACACAAATCTAAAACGCAAAGGAAAATGAGGCCACACATCCGTGTCAATGAAAAATCTTTGTTAAAATTACCTAATTACTTTGAAGGGATTTTGAACAAATAATGTGACCCCCGTAAGCCTAGTCACCTTAATACTGACGAGACTAGAGAAAACGCCCTAAAGTGCCCAGATTCAAAATTACTGGCCGAAAATCGAACAAAGACAACTACAATTATGTGCCAATATCGAACTGAAATATGATATTACTCAAAGAGACAATAAACTTTTGGGTGAACTTTTTTAAGTACAAAAAAATATGATAATTTTATCATCATCAACAGCTCATTTAATGTCCCCACCGAGGGGCTCGAGCCTCCAAATTAGGGGCGATTAGGCCTTATTCAACCACGATGGCCAAGTGCGGGTTGGTCGACTTCACACACAACCTAAGAATTTCTTCATAGGTGAATGCAGGTTTCCTCACGATGTTTTCCTTCACCGTAAAAGCGTCGATTAAACGTACATATGAATTCAAAATTTGAAAACACATTGGTACGTGGCGGGGTTTGATTTGAACCGGTGCCTCCCGGGTGGAAGACAACGCTCTTAACGCACTACGCCACCGACGACTTTGCCCAGATGACAATATATTAAAAGAACTTAATGTCACTTGTCAAAATCTACCAGTCTGACGATGCATACTTTGAGAAGTGATAAATAAACAATGCTACAGTAGATAAAAGTTAGTAGGTACCTAAATATGACATTTAAATTAAAATAATCCCACCACTACTATAAAGAACTGGATTTTATTTTTATTAAGTATTCCATGACCAAGTTGAATTTTCCTCATATAGGCATATAAACAGTACCACATACTACAAGTCCCCAATTCCCCATCGACCGGCATCTCACTGTAGCATCGTCGTCAGCTGTAACTACAGTAAAATGCTAAAAATATCCCGGACGCAGCGCCGCGGATCGGCCTTCGCCAAACTTTTTCAGTCCACAAAACGGCAATGCAGTTAGGTTCTCAAGTTCACTAATTTGAAAATACAAATATTGAAACAGTTGCTTTCTGTGTTTTTTCTAGAGACAATGATATCAATCGTATTAAGCCATAATTGTTCTCACAATAAACAGAAAGTAAACAAGCTTAACAAAAAAGAAGATCTGAATAAATCAGTTGGTCCATTTCCTCGAAGTTTAGCTAGACACACAAAATCCCCTTTAATCCATTCGTAACTAGTTTGGCAAGCAAAATAATTAGGTCAGAACCAAATTATTGATTGTATGAAGACAAAGCTTTCTTTCGGCATTTTTTGCTAACTGAAACCCAGTATTTTTTTTTTCTAATAAAGCGAATAATAATTAATAAGCTTTTAGTCTTAATAAAAGTTTTAGCTAAATTAGCATCCATTGTTAATCCAAGGTAAACTGAGTTTAGCAGCTAGAATTTTTTCATAGTTTTCACCTAACACTGCTTTTCAAATTAAATCTAAAGTTTAAAATTAAAATTCGTAGCTCAGTAGTCAAAAATGTTTAGGGATTAAAAAATAAGCGAGGGCTGCCAGTTGTTTTCCGAGTATCCTTAAAAACTTTTCAAGGCTTTCAACAGTGAAAATCGTTCATAAAAACCAGTCCTTGATATGTGTTTATCTCCTGTAATTATAGGTAAGTTCTATTCCAAGGCAAACCGCATTATTTAAGGTGGTAGATATCATAGTGATAGATAATTAATTACACAAAAAAGACATCCAAAAAAGCCAGGAAGGAAGAGATAAAAAATTAAAACCAATGTAAGTGAACACTATGAATAAAAAGCTTCAAAAAATTCTAGCTCTTAAACTACACAAAATCTCTGAACATACATGGGGGTGATTCGGATACCCCATAGCATAAGGCTTCTAAGTTTTTCATTTGACGCCATTGAACGGGCCATCCTGTATACTAAACTGTCTGATAACAATTCTGGGAAGTAGTGTTCGTTACGCCCACGTGTGTCATTCTAAATGCAGACCTGATTGGTATAGTACACAGTCGGTATAAGAACCGAGATTAAATAGCAGACGTAGTCTCTATTTTTGATTTAGGAGCATTTACTGTGTTTGCAGAAGCTGCACATTGAGAAACACAAATAGGTCTGTAATGTTTAATGACCATTAGTCGAAATATGTAGGTATATTGTTATGCTGGGGCCGCACTTGCGCCTATCGTCACGAACCTTCGTGCTAGGACACGATACACGCAGATGTGACCGGCCGTTATCGGCTATCGTCGCGAATATTCGGGTTGCTTGTGCGTTATCGGCCGGGAGGCGGTACGTCAGAGTTTTAGCGCGTTAACCTATCGCGCTGCGTGGTCAGACATGCGTTGTTCATTTCGGAGATTGTTTTCCATTATTAGTCCGCGCAATATAATAGGCCCGTTTTGACAGATAGGTACGTCAGTAGAATGGATGCAATCAAAACAGACGCACATAATAAAAATAAATTATTGCATTTTTCAGTAATACAAATACAATCATATTTTAGCCCAATAAATAAAATGTAAAAGGGAATAAAACGAAAAAGAGGATACCTACTACGCGAGTAAAACATCTGGAAATGATTTCGGCCATCTTGGATTATTGCAGGATAGTTCGTGCAATAAAATATGCCACATGCTTTATCGCGATAACTTTTACTAGGGCCGCACTTGCGTGTATCGTACGAAGTATCGCCACGCATTACTTCGGGACGATAGGCGCAAGTGCGGCCCCAGCATTATTGTATTGATTTTATGAATGTATGTTGTACGGGGAGAGTTACTTTGGTACTCAAAAACTTAATGAATAGCTACTTGTTTTAATAAGTAAGGAGTGATCACGTTGTCTAGAGTAAAATTATGGTATGAATTTTGTATTTCTTTACAAGACGATATAAATTGAGATTTGTTACTTCTATTAATATTGCTTTAATCAGTTTCGAGTGTCACACAAATGTCACAATTCTGTTTTTACAAGTCTTGATAAATTGGGGCAGTGACGGCTCTTGTAAAATACTCAAAAATAATAATTGCCAGCATGAACTTTCACAAGCGGCACAAAAATTAATCTCCTGGCGGGGATCCAAGCGGGAATCGAACCGAGCTTTCCATGGTCGTGTTAATAAACTTGTCCAATCTATTGTGCTGACTACAGACACACAATGTAAACTGATTTCTATAGGTGAGACGCGAATGTTTAAATCACTTCAAATTTATGCCCAGACACACATTGACTCAGGCATTATTGCTCCATAAAGTGGTCTAGCCAGCATCAGGTTGGAAAGTAGCACAATTCGAGATCAAAACAATCGCTTGAGAGTCTTGATGCAAAATAAATGTAAGGTTCATTGTACTAGTGTCACTGACACGAAGGTTGAGTTTATAAATAATTGCGTGAACACCAAATACTGGATACAAACATAGGGAACTTCTCATTTATATGAGAGAACTCACTGAACATTTTTGAGGAACACGTTCTTTTCTAAGCTATATTTACAACACAAAGTAGCTTGTAAAAACTAATGAACTAGACTAGACAGTACATAATATCAAATTGGGATTCACTATAACATATTCATGTATTAAAACACAACTTTGCAATGGAATATCTCTATTACATTACCGGTTAAAACGGACATAGTCATCAATAAATGGGCTGACTACTGGAACGTTTATAATAAAAACGTATTTAAACCTATTGCGTGAACGTAAAGAGGACAAACAGTAAAAAAATGTCAAGTTTGAGTTACGTTTCTAAAAAGCACAAAAGACGACATCCATCTAGTAACCGTGCCATTTATAATAATATCGACGGCTGCCAATATAGCACTCGGTGTGCGCGTACGCACTATTCGCAGAAGTGGGCCGAGTCAGTGGGCCACCTATCTATAGATTCGCGAGTCGATGCCGGGGCTTGGGACTAGCTAGACATGCCAGGTGGCGGGGAACGGCTGAACTGCAGTAACAGTCGATGTTACCCTACAATCTATAGGCGTAGCATATAAAAGCACATATCAGTCCCCTTCTATGTAATTTGCCAACTTGTATCATTGGCTTAGGAAATATATTAGCGGAACCGGACGGACAAGAGAGCCTTATCTGGTGTGATCAAATGTGCTTTAGTCCCCGGAAAGGAAGTTAAAAATAATAATTGCCGGAAATTTGGAGAGTAAAAAATGGGAAACTACAGGCTCTTTAACTTTTAATTAGATATAATATTAGAATTCAACAAAATCGTACTTTATAGGTTGTCACAGCGTAGCAGTAAGTTTAGATGATCTTTCGACTTTGAAACTTTCAAGAGATCTTGCTAATATCCCATCCCAATAAAACAAACATAAAAATTAACATTATGCGGAAATTAAAAAATAAGTAAGGTGCGTAAATCAATTATATTACAATCGGTAGGTTCGTGGTTATTTTTTATGACCAAGCGATGTAGACCTTCGCTGGGGAGTAATATTACAGTTTACTTAATTAACTGTACGATAAGCAAATCGTGAAGCCATGAGTTTTGAAGGATATGACGTGTTATATGGCTAATTATTTGATTCTTTACATTACACGGTCGGAAAACAACACTTACTTCCCCGATGCGATGAGCTACGTTTAAGGTTGACCAGGACATATTGCTGTAAAGTTCACAGTCTATTCAGTTCTGACAGTCACCCAACGAGCACGTCTAGACAAGGGGCCGCGTGACGAGAGTTCGCGATGGCGACACCAAACTGCTATGTACTCGTTTGGTAGACGCTGACCCACTGCACGCTGGGAGGACAAAACCGGCATTTTCCTCAACTTCAAAAGCGTCGAACTACTGTATGTGTTGACGCTGTAATTGTATGATGCACTTTTCTTTACTAAATAGAAGTAGCAGGATTCTAGACAATCATAAGTATAGAATCATAAGCAACACTCGACTTAGCCGGTCTTTCCCTGCATGGTGGTCCGGCTTTACGACGGCAATTGAGAAAACTATGAAGGCTTATTCTATGGCCGTCCAAGATGGGTAACAAATATACAACGTAAAGTTCCTAAGTCCTATCGTTGGAAAACATTTACATAATGTACACCACTGTACAAATGGCGACAGATTTTGATGAGATGGTAGAATCAGAATCAGAATCAGAATTTTATTGCTTAACATGTGGTAACATTTTTAAGGTCTTACATAATATTTAGTACAGGCACATGAGCCCTACTAGAGTAGTAGTGAGGCAAGCCGACAAATAAATTAATACTGCCTTTGCTTGGTCAAAACTTCGTTATGTGCAAAGAACATAGCTATGCTATGGAAAAAAATATAATAAGTATCGTGATGACATGAAGAAAAAAAAATTTCAACACACTTGCTCGGAAAACCGCCTTTACTGCACCGGTTTCAGTTTCACATTATGAAACTCTTTCCATTTCTCACTAGTGCAATAGTAAACTTTTTTAATATTATTTTTTAAATTAGATTCTCGCTATTAAGGGATGGCAAAAGAATCTAGTCAATACAGCCAAGTCTTTAGTATCGTCTTCTTTCAGTTTGCATTAAAATGTTGTCATCGCACATTTTTTTACAAAAACACAGAATCCTGACGCCATATCAGCAGACCAAACAGTCTTTTTTGAATTTTTAGTAAAAATATATCATACTTATGAACTTCTTATTTATGGAAAAATAATTCCAATTTGTTTGTACGTGTTACATATTAAAACAATTAGATTTAATTAAATAACCACTTATTAATACATTTCACAATATCTATTAAAGACAGTAATTATTTTATTTAAATATTTTTAAATAAAAATCGATATTTTATTTATAAGCGCGCCACGTACGCGCTTATAAATAAAATATCGATTTTATAAAGAAATGAATGATTACTTCGAGAAGCGAAGAAGAACAATATATTGTTTTGACACCGTCCGACAAACTCAGCGAGGCTAAAGTTACGTTTTGCTAATGAGAGTCTACTCTCGCCAAAATAAAAATTAAATAAGCTTAATTGATCGTCCTCCAAGTGTGTTGAAAACAGTCGTATGACACTCGTGAGCTCCATAGGAGGCTGTTGCAGCACGAGCCGAAGGCGAGTGCTTAATTCAGCCGAGTAACTTAGCTCAATTGTATCATGGTGTACTATTAAGACGAAACTAAAGAAATGGCTCATAGATAAATGATTTTTATTCTTTATTAGAATATTTCAGCCCCTCAGATCATAGACTATTGTGGCTTGTGAACTATGTACTAATTTATGTAAGATCTCATAATGTAAAATAAATGGGAGAGGATCTGAATTCCGTACTACAGGCATTTGAATATTTTGGTATACAGGGGAATCAAACACAAATTGTAACACGTTTCAAATAAACCATTACATATTTGGGTAAATAGAATAGCTCTATAAAAATATAATTATCGCAGTCCATTTAAACGAGGGTCACTTGATTTTACAATGATGCATTGCTCATGATCGATGGATGACGTCTTAATACATTAACAGCATTAATAGTTATACGAGCTTTGGAATAATTAATGACCTTTCATGCTCCACATGTCGTAAGACAGCTGTTTTCTCAGAATCTAAATAACACGCAACATAAACTTTGAAGACGAATATTTATGCTCGAAGTTTAGCGTCTCTTGAATCTGTGTGCATTAGCATTACTGTTTTTAAGTATAATAAGGCGCAGAGGAAGTCTCTAAAGTAATTGTAAACAGATACTTGAGAAGCTAAATTTTATCACAAAAGCGACACTGAAGGAGACGGTCTACCTGATGGTAATCGTCAGTGCAGTCTAACTAAACTAAATTCTTCTAACATCAGCGGATGATAAGTGGCAAAAATGACCTTATCACCTGAAGTGTATATCCCTCTAAAAAATACAAAAAGACCAAAGGAAAATGCTATTATCAAAACGTCTGAAAATGAAAAATGTCTTCAGTAAGATAAAAATAAATTTCTAACCAGAATAGCAATCCTCTGTTCTATCCAACAACCCATTACCAGAATACTATCATTATAGATGATTATTCCAACCAAGTGGCATAGTATATATATATCTTTACTTTAAAATACACAACATAATTCAGGATGGTGAGTAATTTTTAACCGCTATATTCCAGTTAAGGTGTTTTTGAGGCAAATACTTTTTTAATAGATGTTGATTATTTATTACAATTGATTCGTCGTTTAAAAAATTAAAATGGTGGTAGGAAAATTGTGACGAACATTATTATTATGACCTTACTCCCTCAAGACGTTAGAGATCGAGCCCTGGACATCGAAATCGGAAGGTGGCCGAACTACGAATAGATTTGTCCGACTTAAAAAGCATTTTCTTTACCGTTACATAACAGACTGCAATGGCAACGACAGTAAAAAAATCTATACCAGTTAATTTTCATTTCAGTAACAGCATACCTATCTAAAGAATGTTATTTACTACTGCAGGTTTGTCGCTGATGTCATTTCCTGTGTCACCGGTTTTTTTAAGAAGGCGAAGACCTCGGTCCTCAATCCTGTAAGTCGAACGTTCCTAGGGGATTAATGGGCGACAGGACATCTCCCTCTTGGGAGTCTCTCGATCGCCTAGCGTCCTTAGGGCATCCGAGTCGGAAGGGGGCGTCTAAGTCGGAAGGGGAATTCGAGGGCTACCAAACCAACTCTGACTCTATATTGTGTGTAGCACTAAAGACCTAACATTGCACAAGAAATATAAAGCTACGTAAAGTAGCTGCGGTCTTAGGTAAGGTCGGGGCCTTCCTCCCTTGGAAAATTAAAAGTTTTACAAAGTGATACCTAACAATAAATCTGCATAAAGCAAAACCAAACATTATACATTTCAAATGAGAACAAACAAGGAATTGGTGCAAGTACAGAGATCTAAAACAAAAACCACACGAGAGTCACAAAGAGATAAAGTACTCATCCGTTGTTTGTTTACGAGATTTGTTCGGAGACGTTTCAGTTGGTTCCATAAACGCCTTTGGTTCGGCTTAATTAGATAAAAGTTTAATTGCTCCAGCGTTTATAATAGTTACTGGTAGTGCTTTAATTACCTATTAGTTACTTGACTATTTATCTATCTGAAAAAACTCAATATTTCATAAATAAATCAGTCAAAAACATATTTTTTACGCGACTACGACGAAGTCTGGATGGGTTATGATTTTAGCAGTCTATGTTGGACGTATGTTTGTATTTACGTATGTTCCCCCGTAGCGCCTAAACTATTCATCTGATTTGACGAATAATGTGTCAATCGATTCGTCAGTATAGTCGGCTACATTTTAAGCGGCTTTAACAATAGGAAGAGTCTATTTTACCTTGTAAGCCTCGATTTAAATCGATTTCATTCCTTTCTTTTTTCCGTAGTGGTAGTATTACAATCATATAGCTATACATAAATATTTACAGCCACCACGTCCATTATTAGTAAGTACGGTATTCATTTTGAGACTTGATTTCTCCTAGTATAAGGATAAAATAAGAACATAATCAATATTTTGGTAAAGACTATATTTGGTTAAAAATATAGAAGCAAGTGTCTTGGAAATAGGTACATACACGTGGTTGATAGTTGTGAAAGAAGAGAAGTCAAATCAAGGACACTGCTAGTAAACAAAGTGGCATAATTGACCCAAATTGAACTAATATATTTCTTCGTGCCTTTACTCTAACTAAACATTCCCATAGGGAACGAAAACATCCCACAAAACCGTTCCACGAGTACAATGAACTAAACACTCTAAATAACTAACACTTTTGTGTACTTCAAGTAGCTATTTGATGTTTTCAATCATGAGGCCCTGCTGTTCCATGGACTCCGTCAGAAGGTCCGGATGCGCATTTAAATATTGGCGGCGCACGCATTAAAGTTGCAGCAGGCGCACTGAGCCGATTTCTCCCAAATCTGGGAGGCCCCGCAGTGTGTCCTGTCGCCGCTTATTAACTGGGGTAATAAAATCAATGGACCTTTACGTTTCACCCGTGTGGGCGAACAGACTGTCGCCCCGCAACGCGGCTCTGCTCCGCAGCGTGTAATGGCGACGAGAGTTGTGCGTGGCTACCGCACGCTCTCCTGTGGCCTGTGACGCTGCGTGCGCGTTAGCTAACTCGGGTGATGTCAGGGCATGGATGCTTCGGCAGCTACCTCCATCGAGTGGCCGGAAGAGAAGATATCCCTAAATGCCATGAGTGCGACGTCGATATAGACACGGGCCAACATATGCTGGAGGTGTGCCCGGCATGGGAGTCCCAGCGCGCCGCTCTCAAGGCGGTGATAGGCAGAGACCTCTCGCTGCCGAACATCATATTTAAGATGGTCGCCAGCAACAGGACGTGGAAAGCGGTCGGTTCTGTGAAGAGATTATCTTCAAGAAGGAGGCTGCGGAAGGTCCGCGAGAATAACTCCTCCATCAAGGCAGTTCCATCGGCTGCAACAGAACCCGCCGTAGTTAGGGGTATGGGGGATGGGTAAGGTCCACCTTTCATTATGCGCGCCCCTAAGTCGAGAGGGTGCCTTGCTTCCCGCGGGTACCCTCAGTCAGTAAGAGGACTCTCTTCGACAGATTGTTGGACGCGGCTCGTGATGATGAGCCACAAGGTGCCCTTCCGCGTCTACCAAAAAGCAAACCAAGTGGAAAGACGTCTGGTTTTAGTGCGTAAATAACGAAAATGGGGGGTCCCTAGGCCGCCACGTATGTATCCGCAAATGCATTTCTAGACGAAAAAAACGGTCTATGTCAAACAGTCCTAAAGACATGGTGTCAATGAAAATTCGTTTCTAGTAACTACAATTTTTAGGTTTAGATATATCTTCTTTATTTTCCTACTATTTATCGCTTTCTACAATATCGCAATTATGTCTTAAAATTATCTAAAACCTTTAAAGTAGACTAGCCCAATTTGCTTAGTTTATTCTTGTCGTTACGTTACCCTTCAGAAACTGTGTCATATCAACATACATGTTAATAAATATACAGTTTTACGCAATATCCGGCATCTTAAATTTTAATTTTCACTAATACATAAAATATATTGATGTTAACATCACTAGGCTCTGAAAGATGAACGATCGAAATCAGTTTTACGCCCGCACTGAATTTAGTGCTATGAGTAAATGTCAGAATTTGATATGATTTAATATCTGAACAGTTCAGCCATCAAGTGATGTAAGATAATAAAGTTATCAAAAACATTACAGACACAATCTAGCCATAACATTATCGGTAAGCAATATGTGAGTGATAATTTCAACATTTTTTTAACTAACAAAGGCACCTTATCAATATAGATACAGTGATAAATATATAATTTGATCAATGAATCAGATTTCATTCGGTATTTTCTCTATCTTTTTCATACCTTTATCTAAAATTTTACATACAATGGAGTTAAACGATTATGGCTAACAAGACTTCCAAGCTACGAAACGTTTTAAATTTATTTTTGGTAGCAATAAAGTCAGTACTAACAAAATTATCCTAGTACATATAGGTAGCATTTGTGATCAAGCTCAAATATTGTTAGAAATAAGCTTGAATTAATGTTTTCAAGAAGCACTTTATCGTTAGACACACTTTAACAATATAATAAATGTTAATGACACGTTAAAACTGAACTACAAGCTGTCCTACTTAATGTTCAGCCAGACTTGTGAACATGACCACACGGGAGGCATGAGTGACAACCGAGGATGTTCTATATATAATGATCTTCCGAGAACTTTAGAAAACAATCCACAGGCATTCAATAACCTTTCACGACAAAGAAAGACACAAACAAAGTTGGAAGCTGTTGGAAGTCATTCCATTTATTATTTTCTTTTGAAGAACATAAAGAAAAAAATCCCAGTAATACTCCGAAAATGTCGTCAAAGCAACAATTGACGTCACACACCGAACATGCAAAGAAAGATTTATAATGCAACATTGCAAGAGTATGAAAACGAATACCTATATATATAACTAGATTGTAATCTGTTAAATTACTAATATTCATAATATAACGTGTACTCGAAATAATAACTAGATTGAGCATTAAAAGTGCTGCTTCATTATGAGGATTTGGGTCAATTAGATTTTGCTGAGCTACAGTATAGTACATTTATCTTTCGTAAATAGTATAAAACTAAAATCCAAGCACATTTGAACTTGATGAAAATTAAGATTTGAATATTTTGGTAACTGATATATAGTTAAGTTAGTACCTACTCAATATTAGTTTAACTTTCGCAACAACGACAAATACAAAACAACCCAAAACGCACCTTGTGCTGTCCCTGCATTCTCGTACTTAGATTTAAGCTTAGCAGCCGTTGCCCGAGCATCGGACCTGACAGTGTCTGTTGCTGTCAAGTTGGAAGTGGTCGTTCTGAAGGACAGGGTCGTTGAAAAAGTGGACGAGAACGACGAACCAAGGCCGAGGCCGAGGGTGGTGCGATACCGGCGACGATACATGACAGGCGTGTGAACGCGACGGCTCCCAACACGAAACTGGTGGAAAGTTGCGTAGGCGCAAAGGCAACCCGGAAAAGCGGTCGCGATTTATTATAGTCCACGAAAGCTACACCAACGCGACAGAGTCAGTAGACTCAATGAAAGTCATGCTTCAGGCGACTTCAGATATTTTGACGTGAAGCATGAAATTATGTTACATACCACCGAAGAAAAAGAATACCTTTGACAATTACACAAGGAAGCAATCCAAACTGTTCCGAACGCTATGCTCGATTGAATTAAAGAAATAATTTTAGATTTGATGCACTGTTTATTAAGTATACTGTGGCTAGACAACGTTGGCGAAATTCGACTGGTAAAAATTTCCGATTTATATCCGGATGAAATGTATTTTTAAACAGATTTAAGATCTCAGTATCTTGCAACGTTAATTGGGAATTTAAATATATTTCACAGTGCATTGGCTACGAATATCCATTAATACTAATCGGATAGTAATCGGTTTAATAATATATAAAAAGAAATAAAGAGACCGTGGTATCCCTTTATAAATGGATAATAGCGAACTAGTGACGAAGCTTAAGTAAATTAGTTTTTAGCCAGACTGCCAGACTCCGCGATCGACCGATAAATTAAGTATCTAAGTGTCGGACTGTTTAATAAATAGATCTAATAGCACGTCATCAGATTAATCAAATAGATTTCCCATAAATGCCAAAGTACTTACGTTCGTTTGTGAGTTAGCTAAGTGACACGACTGGAAAGACAAGCGGGGTTCGCACAGGACAGTCTTCAGGACAGTTCTATATTCCGAGACCTCCCCGCGGTGCACCATGTTCAACGCCTGGTGCGAGACAGACGGCTGACGTTAGAACAAGGACCCTTTTCAGAGCCAGCGTCCCTTCGGGTGGTGGTTTAGCTGACCGATAGGCTGATGTATCGCCTTGAGCGGATATAATAAAGAAAAATGAATTGGAATTTGATCCGGATGTTCGGTCGCTGGTTTGGGCCGAAATATGGCGTTATGGATAGCTAGTTAGTCCAGTTCCAGTGCAAGGAATGTCTTACCATCTCATGCCTATAAGGCAATGACTACCAATACGGCAGACCCAGAAATCTCGGGTCTAACATAAACAATAGACTACTGACATGAATTTATTCCTAGCACAAGTACACCATAGAATAACTCTAAATTTAACAGGGCAAGTGTTTTTTTGTGAATATCACATTAAAATAAACTTTCAAAAACCGCTTATATTCTACAGTACAGTACCTATTTTTATCTCACAAACTCCCGCACTGAAACACAAACAGACAATGTGCATGTATATCTACAACAGCCAAGGCTCACCAGCGTTCGTGAGATAAAAATACTTTAACAAGATACCATACGATAAGACTTCATAATATTAATAATTACTCATATTATTTTATTTATTTCTTACTTTTTAGTTTAAATTTGTACGCATTGAAGTCGGTTGTCGTATTTTTTTGCTAAAAATATTTTATTTTATTATTTTTAGTGGAAATTAATTATATTTTATTGAAAACGGATAGGCCTACTAAGCGCTCATTAAAACTTAATGGAAACTTTAACTAAAACGTTTTTTTTGTTATTACTGATTTGTTCAAAAAGGGTCGAATTTATATCGATACAATTTATACGGGCCATCTCTGATCTTGACGTACCTAAAAAAAGAATCATTAAAATCGAGTCGTAATACTCATAATTGACGGAGTAATCAGGTAACAAACACAAAAAAACAGTCGGATAGAGAACTTCCTCTTTTTTTTTAAGTCGGTTAACAAATAATATCACGTCTCAGACCTATAGCTCATTACAAATGCCTGCCATTCATTCAAAATTAATGGTAAGTTAATGAACTATGAACCTAGTTATTTAACTTAAGTTCATAAAATAATTTGTCATAGTTTATGTGTTGACTATTGGACCTACTAACCAAAATTTCACTATTGCATATTAGGTAATGACAAGTTCAAAAAAAAATTGTCATTACTTTTGGTGTTCGTGGACGATATCATTATTTCATCCCCAATTAAATTATCATTTCAACAAAAAAGTACTGAACCAATTTTGGTATAATTTATACGGGAATAAAAAGAATCATCAAAATCGATTTATAATTGACAGAGTAATCGCGGAACATACATACAAAAAAAACTAAAAAGTCGAATAGAGAACCTCCTCCTTTTTTGAAGTCGGTTGAAAACCATTTAAACGCGAAATTTTTCTGAATTCGGGAACTTAAAAAGGCTCTTAAAGGTCCGACTGGCCTTAATAGGTTTTCAGTTTTTCACGTGGGACAGCAACAAAGAGCTTTACAGAAAAATATGTAATAAATTAATTTATAATACCTATCTAGGTAAAGTAAACAGTCATATTTGTATTTTCCTATACTATAACTAGTTAAGTAGGTAACGATAATATGTGTAAGATTATAACCATGTGGGTTTCTACCAATAAATTATTATCCTAACTCTTGCATGACATCGTAATCCTGCTCGCCTTCTTTTTGTCCATGGTATCTAAAATTTTGTCAAATGATATTTTAGATAGCCAAGTCAAATTAATCTTAAACGGTTTTATGTCCTTTCCTTATTTTAAGTAGCGAAACATTTTTATTTTCCTATACAGCATCATCAATAAACATGTGGGTGAGAACGCAACCCAAGACCACGCGCCCTCTCCCCCATAATCTGGGTCACTGATGCGATGAGGTCATAAATATCTGACGCAAAAGGGTGACAGTGATGTAACTATCCCCGCAGATTGTTTTCTTAAAATTTATTTGTATCATTTATTATTTGCCGTAAATCTTACTAAATTCGACGCTGTCATTTAGGCGAAATACCGAGATGATTTTGAGTGTAACATCTGTCCTGGTAGTTGGCTTCTGTTTGTTTGATTAAAGAAGAATTGTTACTTTTGGCTTTGGTGCCTTTTTTATGTAGGCTACAGGCTGACAGCCTATTAAACTATTTAGAGGCACCGCACGGCCGCTATGAAAATCCTATCATTTTCAAACATTTCAATAGGTACTTAGGTGCCTATCAATTATTAATTTTTTCCTGAGACCACCAACCAAGTAGATACCGAATATTAATAAGATGACGATAAAATATCAATAAATAAGATGACGGTGTCACAAGTCGTTGTACCATTGTGTACTTCTTGGTATATCTGTAGTACAGTTGAGTGTAGGTGAAGCTTGAAATTGCTATTAAAACCAAAATCTTCTTATTGTAATCATAAAGACTGTTGTGGACTGTATGGATTTGTTGTGAAGTGAAAGTGTTTTCTTGAGGTAAGGAAGGTTCTTGTTGTTTCTTAGGAGTAAAAGTCTCATCGGTAGTTCACTTAATTTATTTCAAAACACATTGGCTATATACATTTTATACCTATTGCACTTATCACTAGTCTCAACGATCGATTCCAAGATTCAACCTTGAGTTTCAAAAAACGGGAGGGTATATCGGACGGAGGTATTGCAGTTAGTGACTGGTAGACCGATCGCGGCGCGCTGTCCTCTACAGCTCTCCCCCCGGCGTAGTCTCGTCGCAGCCATCTTTCACTGGGAGGACGGCGAGCTTGGTAGTTGGACGTCGCAGGATCCCTCCTCGTGTGCGGACGTCGGCGGAGCGCACTCGGCCGTCGGGGCCTGGGTGCACCTCGATGACCTCTCCTCGGGGCCATACGTTTCGTGGCAGGTTGGGGTCGGCGATCACGACTAAGTCGCCTCGTTGGAGTTGCTTCTCTCCAGGTGTGGCGGCAGCTTGACGGGGCACGAGTGTAGGAAGGTACTCGCGCACCCATCTCCGCCAAAATTCGTTGGCAAGCGCTTGACTCGCTCGCCAGACGCGTCGATCGGCTGGGTCGCAGGGTCCCGTGTGTGGTAGGCCCATGGAGGTTCCCAACAGGAAATGGTTCGGTGTCAGCGCCTCCGGATCATGAGGATCGACGGAAACGTGGGTGAGGGGCCGAGCATTGATACTGTGCTCGGCCTCGGTCAGTAGTGTTGCCAGCACTTCTTCGGTCGGTGTCTTTTCGTGCAGGACGCTGGTCAGCGCGACCTTCACTGACCGCACCAGGCGCTCCCAGGCTCCCCCCATATTAGGAGCCCCAGGAGGGATGAACCGCCAACTTGTGCGGTGTCGCTGGCCAAGGTCCTCCAAGGCGGGTGCCCACTCGGCGTAGGCGGCGCGTAGCTCGTTGTCAGCACCCCGGAAGTTGGTTGCGTTGTCGCTCATCATTTCGCGTGGCCAACCGCGGCGCGCTGCCATGCGACGCAGCGCCATCAGGGCGGAGTCGGTGGATAGCGAGCTCACTATCTCGATGTGTACGGCGCGTGTTGTCATACAGGTGAAGAGGGCGCCCCATCGCTTCTCGTGGCGCCGTCCGATCTTCACCATCATCGGCCCGAAGTAGTCTACGCCGCAGTACGTGAAAGGGCGGTAGTAGGCAGCTACTCGGGCTCGAGGTAGGTCCCCGAAGATAGGTGTTCGTGGTCTTGATTTTCTCAATTTGCACAGCCCGCATTCTCTTGCTATTGTGCGGACTGTGGGTCGCAGGCGTAGAATCCAGTAGCGCTGGCGGAGGTTGTTCACTACTGTTTCTCGATTGGCGTGGTGTGCTTGTCGGTGTTCCTTCATCACCAGCAGGCGCGTAAAAGGGTGCCTGCCGTCCAAGATCGTAGGCTCCTTCATGTCGCGAGGTACGTCAGTTACGTGTATGCGTCCGTTCAAGCGCAGCACGCCGTCCCGCAGGGTGGGGTCCAGCCTGTAAAGCGGGCTGGACCGGGTGATTCCCTTCCCGTCCTGTAGGCTTCGGATTTCCGCTTCGAAGCTGTCTCGCTGTGCCTTCTGGATCCACATCTTCTCGGCCCGTTCTAGGTGGTGAACTTGCAGCTTGTTTCCTCGCTTGCGGCAGCCATCGATGAATACCAGCACGAAGGCGGTCGCTCTTATAAGTCGTTCGTATGAAGAGAACCGCGCGACGTCCGGTAGGTAGGGCTCCGGGCTATCTGTTGTGTGCCCTACGAGTTCGCTGTCATCTTCTTCGACTTCCTCTTCTATTGGCCAAGTGTCCTCTGGTCCAAGCAGGAAGGCAGGCCCATCGAACCACCTGTCGTTGGCGGCTATGGGCTTGCTAGATGTGCGCGTCGCGTCGTCGGCTACGTTGTGCAGGGTAGGCACCCATCGCCAGTGTTCGGGCTCGGTGCGTTCGGCTATCTCCCCCAGACGGTGCGCGACGAAAGGCGTGTAGCGTCGTGCGTTGCGTCGTATCCAGTGTAGCACCGTGCGGCTGTCAGTCCAGTAGACAGTGCGATTTGGTACCCACTCGTGCTCGGTGACGACAGCGTCGGCGAGGCGCGTTCCTATGACCGCCGCCTGTAGCTCTAGGCGGGGTATGCTTTGTGTTTTGATGGGGGCCACCTTGGCCTTGGCTGCGGCCAGGGTGACGTCGATGGTGCCGTCGATGCGTCGCGTCTTCCAGTATGCAGCGGCGGCGTAGGCTTGCTCGCTTGCATCGCAGAAGACGTGCAGCTCTCTCTGTTCGGCGGCTCCGTACCAGCGCGGTAGGCGTAATTGCGCGACGCTGCCTCGTAGCGTTCGCAACCAGCAAGCGAGGTCGTCAGCTTCGGCGTCAGGCAGGGGCTCGTCCCATCCAAGTTTGTGTCTCCAAAGATCCTGCAGTATGATCTTGGCTCGTATCGTGAAGTGGCTCAGCAGGCCCAGCGGGTCGTATAGCGACATGACCGCACATAGGGCTTCGCGCTTTGTTGGTGTGCGCTGTCGCCCGATGACCTCCTCTGGAACTCTGTGTAGCTTCGTGTTGAAAGCCAGCTGATCTAGCTTAGCGTCCCACAACAGGCCGAGTGTCTTGTCTGGTGCCGGCGCCAGGCAGGTGGGGTTGTTCGATCGGAGCCCCGTTTCGATGTGTTCTCTGACTGCGCGTGCATTGGAGTTCCACCCGCGCAGCTTGAACCCTGCTTGTGCGTGCACGAAGTTCACCTCGTCGATCGTTCGTATCGCTGTCTCGGCGTCGTTGAAGGACTCGACGTGGTCATCCATGTAGTGGTTGCGTGTGACTGACTTGTACGCAGCGGGATGGGTGACCGTGAAGTCTTTTGCGTTCCGATCTCGAACGCTGTGTGCCAGGAACGGTGAGCTGGAGGCGCCGAAAATCATCGCCGTCATTTTGTACTTTTGCGGCGGCCGGTGTCGGTCTTCTCTCCACAGAAACATTTGGGCTGGCTGGTCTTCTTTTCTGATGCCGACGCGCAGGAACATTTCCTCGATGTCGGCGGTGACTGCTACTGGGCCCTCTCGGAACCGGAACATGATGCCTTGCAGCGATCGCAGCAGGTCCGGCCCCTCGAGCAGTAGGTCGTTCAAGCAGATTCCGTGCGACTTGGCGGCGGCGTCGAATACCAGGCGCAGCTTCCCCGGTTTGTTTGGATTGAAAACCGTGAAGTGCGGTAGGTACCACTGCCTCTTGTTGCCCTCTTCGGTCCCGTCGCATGGTTTCGCGTACCCCTTCGTTAGCAGTGCCTCAACTTCGTGTTTGTATTGCGAAGCGAAGCCTGGCTCTCGTTCGAACTTCTTTTCGATCGATTGCAATCGCCTGAGTGCGGCGTTGTAGCTCGGTGGCGTAGCGGTATTGTCCTGGCGCCACGGTAGTCCCACCTCGAAACGGCCGTTGACTCGTCGGGCGGTAGCTTCGAAGATCTCGACGGCTCGTCGTTCGGAGTCCGCGACCTTCTCGGCGAGTGATACCCCCAGCGCGTCGATCTTGAAGTGTTCTTCGACTAATCTTTCCAGTCGCTCATTTTCTTCGTCGCTGTGGTTCGGTGTGAACATGTGCAATATCGACGCGCAGTCTCTGCCATATAGAGACCGCGGTGCGGTGCCGTGGATTGTCCAACCGAGTTCGGTGAGAGAAGCGGCCGGTTCGTTCTTGCGGCCCATCTTTACTCGCCGTGATACGATGAGGTGCCAATTGTCGGCGCCTATCAGCAGTTGCGGCTTCGCCTTCCCGTAGCAGACTTCCTCTTCGTTTAGGTCCTGGAGGTGCGCGTGTTTCAGCAGCGTGGCCGGTACTGCTTGACTGTGCAGTACCAGTTGCTGTATGGTGCGCATCTTCACCCGGTGACTGTCGGCGCCTCTCTTGCTCTTGATCTCTGCCTCGATGAGCTGGCTGTTGACTTCTCGGCTGCTGGATGTCGCGCCGTGGATGTGAAGCGGTCGCGTAGGCCCCTTGAAGCCCAGTCGTCTTGCCAGTTCCTCTTCCATCAGCGACACGGTAGAGCCTTCGTCCAGTAGCGCGTAGGTGTCAGCTTCCCCCTTCGGGCCTCCCACGGTGACTGGAACCACCTTCAGCAGCACCATGCTTCTGTCTTCGGCGGCGGCGACAGCTACTGACACGTTCTCTTCGGCGGCAGTGGCAGCGGCGTGTTCCGGCGTCCTGGACTCTTCTCTTCTTTCTTCGAAATGTAGCAGGCGGTGGTGGGGGCGGCGGCACTCGTTCAGACCGCACGCTCCCTTGTTGCAGCGTTGACGTCGGTGGCGGCTCTCCAGACACTTGAAGCACACGCCGTTGTCCTTGACAATCTTCCATCTTTCGTCGACGCTGGCTGCTCGAAACTTCTTGCAGTTTGGCAGCAGATGTTCTTCGTTGCAGCTCGTACACTCGTATTTTCTTTCTTGCGGCGGTGCTGTGGCGTCCGTCTTCTTCGCAGGAAATGCGGTGTCTGCAGTAGTCGTATATATGTTGACCTTCTTCTTCACGGCGCCCGTCGGATTCGATGTTGCTAGTCGGGACGTCTTCGGTATCGCAGCCGCAACCGGGTGCGACGAGTACGTAAATTGTAGCGCCAGGTCCGCTTCCTCCATCAGGAACTGTGACAGCAAGACGAGTTGTGGGTCGCTGCTGCGCATGCGTTGTTTCGCGTAGTCGCACCACCGGGCGCGCAAGTAGGGGCTCAGCTTCTCCAGTACCTCCCTCGGCAGCATCGGGTAGTGTAGATAGTCACGGCGATCTATGTTTTGTAGCACACATACGATGTTTTGGAGTTTTACTGCGAACGTGTTGATTTCGTTGGCGGAGCTTCCCAGGCGCGGCAGGCGGCGCAAGTCTTCCATCGCCTTGTCTATGATGAACTCTGGTCGACCGAAGCATTGTTCCAGTGTGCGCATTACTTGTGCGGGGCTTGATACGGTACACAGGAGACCGGCGACTGCTTCGCGAGCTTCCCCTCGTAGACAGTTTCGAAGGCGGGCCATGTTCTCGGTAGGCGCGAAATTGTAAGTGGCGGTGGATTCTATCATCGCCGCTTTGAAGGGTAGCCACTCGTTGACGGCGCCGGAGAATGTTGGCAACTCGGTGGCCTGCCGGGGCGCGGGGCGCACCCGGGACATCCTCTCGAACGCTTCTGTGAGTTGCTCGATCCCCTTCTGTCGTCGTGTTGGCGTCGGTGATCGCGGTCGGCGAGCGTCGTTCTCATCGAAATGCACCCGTTCGTGGTGCCGCTGGGTTGCGTATGTCGGTTGCTCCCCCCGTACGGTCAACGGGGTCCGCAGCGCCTGCGTAGGGACGGCGTCGTCGGTTGTAGGCGCCTTGTGTCCCGGAGTAATTCTCTCCCCCCGTCGCACGGAGGGAATTTCGACGTTCTGTTGCAGCCAGCTATCGATGCGCTCGTTGATGTCGGCGACGCACGAACCTTCTACGTCGACTTCTTCTTCTCGAATGTTCTCGATGTCGACGGCTAACCTCTTCCTGATGAGACTTGTTTCAATTGCGAGTTCTTTCTTCCTTATTTCTGTTTCAATTGCGAGTTCTTTCTTCCTTATGTCTGCTAGTCGCTCTTCCGCTTCCAATTGTGCGTTCCGTATGCGGGCCACGGCGCTGCTAGTCGATCTTCGTGATGCTCTGGACCTCGAAGGTGACGGGCGACGTGGTGACTCAGCGCGTAGAGCTTCGCTCGGACGAGAGAGACGCGAAAGGTGCGCAGAGGTGTGCAGCGCTTCCGCAGGTGCGTTGCTTGATGCCTCAAGTCGGTCGCGAAGAGTGGCGTCGATCAAACCACCCGAACGTGCCGCGCTTTGGCTTGCGTTTGCCGACGGAGAACGCGGAGGATCGGTAAACACTGTTTTTGGTACGCGTTCTTGAGAGCGTGTCCTCACCATTTTTTCTTGCATTAAATATGGTGAGCGATGAAACCAGGAAACTGTTGTGTCCTGGCGCGGGTTTTTTCAATCTGGCTAACGAAATACCAGCGTGGTTTATTTGAATCCGGCGAACGATGGACCAGGAAACTGTTGTGGACTGTATGGATTTGTTGTGAAGTGAAGCTGTTTTCTTGAGGTAAGGAAGGTTCTTGTTGTTTCTTAGGAGTAAAAGTCTCATCGGTAGTTCACTTAATTTATTTCAAAACACATTGGCTATATACATTTTATACCTATTGCACTTATCACTAGTCTCAACGATCGATTCCAAGATTCAACCTTGAGTTTCAAAAAACGGGAGGGTATATCGGACGGAGGTATTGCAGTTAGTGACTGGTAGACCGATCGCGGCGCGCTGTCCTCTACAAAGACAATAATCCAGAGTGTAATGCTGCAATATAATTTATAGTTAAATAAAAAATTCACACAATAAACCACAATATCAATATCTCCCGCACGTGCAAAATTACTTTTTGCGTACTTATTATATTTTCTCTATTGCTACTGTATGTATCTCAAATAAAAAAATAAAATTGTCTAACAAGTCTAATCGAATAGTATGGACTGAAATAATCATATCAACATTTATCGATAGCTCCGCAACAACAAAGCAAGCAAACTTTTCTTCGCTTTTTGTGACACGTAAACTTTTAAGTAAATTGACAAAGTGCCGTTAGAATACGAAATAAGCGCTCCGAAACGCGTTAAGTTCGATTCAGAATATTTTTTTTCAGTTAATAAAGAAAGTTCCAATGATAAATTGCAGATAGAAATCTGGTAAGGACACTTCGTGTTTGGAGGAAAATAACTTCGTATTGTTGAGTTTACCTTTTAATTATTGTTTAAGATCTACCTCATAGAAATATAACTTAGGCAATAATTCTAATGAACACGGTATAAGAAAAAAATTAAAAAAATGCTCACTTTTTCTCATAAGACGTCTTAGGTCAGCACAGCATTAAACAAAAACTTCCATCCCTTAAGTTCCGCTATTTATTACAACCCTACTTGTAATATCGTTGATGTAATCGGGTATCCGTGGACACAGAGTATACATACACATCACACACATACATACTACGATCACGCTCATAATCCCAAGGGAGCCTTAGGTAGTAACAGTTCGTTACACATAAAGCCACATCTGGCAGTCTGTATGACGCGTAGTGCCTCCAAATAGTGACAGGATGCCAGCCTGTCGACACGGAGTATCCTAAGGGTTAATATTAAATATTAATTTTTATTTATTTAGGTATCTTTTGACTGAAGGCTCTGGCTTGGAAGCTCTAGTCCAAGCTCTTGGCTTTCATGACACCTGACGGTAGGTGATGATAAGAAGCACGGAGCGAGCTTCAACCACAACCAGCCTCTGAGGGACATAATCACAGATTTAATAAAAAAAGGAGATAGGCCAAGCCGGCGTTTAACTTGTGACAAGTGTATGACCAGTGGGCATACATTACGGCCAGTTCGCCGTCCGCGTCACTCGGACTACCTATGAACTCAGCGATTTGACCGATCTCCTTTGCGGCTGTGCCTAACTTTCATTGCTTCGCAGTCCTTATGACGCGCGCAATGAATAGGGTATATTACGGCATGCTCAACTATGTAGTACAGCCGGTGATCGCGACACTCGGTCTTCCTATGAACTCGGCGATTCGATCGATCTCCTTAGATTGATGCTATTGACTGTGGACATAATGCTATTGACAATATCATTATGACGACAATCTTTGATAAGATGGTTGTAGCTAGGATAGGCAGCGGATTTAACAAAACCGAGCACGAGTTTGTACTCCCTGGGGACTTCTGAATTTATTTCTGGTGAATGTACTACTACACCGGAGTGGAGGGTGTCCTCATCGAAAGGGTATGTCATGTATAGAATATATAATTATAATGGTTGATACTTATGTGATGCTTTGTTTTGTATGGATTTTTTATTAAAAATCAACGTAAGTATATTGGAAGACTGTTTAGACCGTGACAGGTAAGCGACGGCAAAGCGGTGGATAAGGGACTAGCCACATTTATTCAGCTATAGCTTTTCTCCATAGGAAACAGCTTTTCGCAGCCACGCAGCTGAACGGATGCGTATGCGTGTGTACATGCCTCCATACAAAATCGTTGTATTGTAATGAGAAAAATGGGAGAAAAGTTGAATAGTGTGGTTAGTCCCTAATTATGCTAGTTTAGATTTACCTACCTACTGATGAAATATGTGTTGTGTGTATCTAAGAAACCCAAGCGTTTGCTTATCTGATTGCAATTTCATCAACGTTAAATATATTTTGACCGCAATCAACATAAGTAATTTCGTCTTTTAAAAAATTAATTTAAAAATTAAATTGTGATTTTACTCTTGAGCAATAGCTCAAGAGTAAAATCACAATTATAAGTCACTGAATTGCTAGTATAAACCATATCAATGCGATAAAGCATTAAGTACCAAAAATTGTTTTTCGCTATTTCAATGAATTCATCAAAATAACATCACTCTTGAATCGAGGCTGTCGTCGAAAATATATTAGTATAAAATAATGACTAAATTACTGAAAATCCTCTATTCCACAGCTTGCAAATGCCAGTGATAAATCACATTACCAGACCCTGTCCATAGGGGTGATCATGCTTCGTTGATCCGAAAACTATTCGGATTATTTGCAACGCTATTTATCAGTGAATTTCTTCATCCACAAGTAGTTTGGTATTGAAAATTCTCGAAACTATATTGTGGGACCTTCGGGGAAAAGGAGCGGTCTGCGAGTTCATTGTCCCAAGAGAAACAATGTTCGCAGCGGCCGATACACGGTTGGGTGGGCGAATAAGTGTTCATAAATCCCTCAGCCCTGCTGTGCTTCGGTAAGACAAAACAGCAAAATAAGGTTTTTTATCTCACTCACTAGCTATTACTCTTAGCTGCAGATGCCCCTTATTCGTTACTGTAGCTTTAAGGTGAGGATGTTAGTGCGTCTTTTAGAGAATATTATGGGGCCATAACTTTTTATATATAATGCCATAACAGCGGACTATTAGCCGATCGAATTTGGAGCGCCCTACAGAAAACCACAAATAACACTATATTTTTGTGGTGTTGTGTTTCTGTTGGTAAGTAAGGTTGCCAGAGTTCACCGGGGAAGGGAAGGGAACTATGGTTGGTAGCGCACAAGTGTAACTTCAGTGCTGCAAGCGTCACTGCTGCCACTAGGCAGGCAGGCCGTATGTTTTTCTGTCAACCAAATAACATAAAAGAATAAAAAACGAACGAAATGCATTGCCCGTCTCAAGGTTCCAATTTCTGGACTCTCTAGGGTGTTCGACCTGGAGGAGACAAAAGTAAAACCCCTGCTATAGGTTTTGGAATAGTTAGATAATATGACCGGCCGGATGCCCTGTCACCAATTCTCCTTGTGTGTGGTACACTAGCTACCGCGCGAGTAACCCCTAGCTGCGATGGTTTGCATGGGATTCAGCCACTTTCCTTTAGTTGGCTTTTATGATTACTGACAGAATGAGAAGGAGGACTAACCCTTTCCTCCTTATTATAAAACGTGGAATAAGTTAGTCGTGGTTTAAAACTGATGCTAACTCTGTCTTACATTCAGCAGCTAAAAGTGACAGCATCAGTTTTAAGCCTTGACTAACTTTAGTCCATGTTTTAGTCCCTAAGGAGGTTTGTTTGTTATTTGACCGTAGTCTTCTGTAAGGTGGAGGTACTACCTCAGTTCGATCGCTCAAAATTTAATCGGCTAGTCCGCTGTGCCCTACTTCAACTAGTTTCTCCTATCCTGCTCCCTATTTATTTGGAATTGGTGCAGTATGCCTTGCTACCAACATACTGCTAGATTTTGGCATTAGATTTTACTACCGCCCACCTACCTAACACCAACCCTTCCTGTATTATTAGGTATTATGTGGGGGCCACGTCCGGAAGGCTCCTCGTGGCGGACCCTGGTAACGTGGTGGGGAAACTTTCTCGGCGGGTGTGTGGCTTTTGATGTCAAAGTGTCCCCTTGGCATTCAAAGTCACATGCCATCTTCAAGTTGTTTATGTTTTCCCACCACGGCTAGTCCCGAACGGCCCTTTTCAGGGCCACGACGCCGAAATCCCCCGGGTGCGGTCAGATGGCTGCTCCCGGTGTCCTCGTCAGGAGGACGCACCAGGTCGAGCAGCCGTCGGTGGAGGAATGGGGCTGGCCACCAATTGGTGCAAGGAGTACCTACACGGGCAGCGTTGGGATGGTCTCGGTGTAGTTGCGCTCACGTGCGCAGATCCCGAACCGTCCCGTGATAGCGCACTGAAGGTCAGGCCGGGGAGGATGTTTAGTGGGTATGGAGGGAACGCCTTTACATATCCCCTGCGGTTGGCACCACCCCGTAGGGACGATGAGTAAATGCATTTGATCTCCTCGTCAAAAAAAAAGGTATTATCAGGAGTAAAAAATCAAATGATAATTCCAAATTCCACCGCTAAGTAAGAACAATGTTATGTCGACCTTACCAATAATGTCTACGAGTCTTTTAATACGCAAATTTGCGCTACATTTCGCGAGGACAATTTTTACGTACGCATCTGTAACAAACTGAAGATAACAGAGTCAAGGTGACAAACGTTTTTGACGTCATAACTATTATTACGACACATATTGCGCCATATTCGTAACGTGATAGTATCACAATAACTTAATAATTGGACTCTTGGAAGTAGGTACTTGGAGAAACTAGATAGGTATTTCATTATTTTAACAGCCCTATAGATCCCGGCTTCGATCCACCAAGGTGGTGGAACTTGTTGTAAATCCCACCACCCAAATTTACCGAACTCTACCACCGTAATAATTTCTAGAATTTAAGGCTGATTACACAGGGTAAGTAACTGACACGGCACATTTACGATAGCCCTAGCGTCAACGCAGAGTAGGCTAATAACTCGCCGACAGCCCGCAGATAAACTACTGTTCTTGGTATACTGTGGTACAGTGCTGTTGCGTTAACGCCGATTTCAACATTCCGCTTACTGACTGCATGACAACGAAGTGGTCAGTTCCCGGCGCCAGTACTGGCACCTGTACTGACTCTCTACTTACCCGGTGTAAATCAGCCTTTAGAGATAGACAGTTCGTCACTCTGTTGAGGGTTCCGGCTGAAATTCCACCTACAGTCTCATCTTTACGTAATACAGGGCGGTGAAGAGTCAAGCACATACCCGTTGTAAATAAAAATATAATAATTTATTTTAAGCAGTTAATTTTTAAGTTAGATTACTAGCATCGCGACCTAGGTTCGCACAGGTATACCGTAACATTAAAGCTTAACAAAAATGAAGCTCCTGTGATGAAAATCTGGTGCAGTTCTGATGAAAATTTTAAAACCGAATCAGATTACTGACGTGACTGCTATGATGAATATCAGAGGTAAATATTTATAACTTTAATTTAAATAATTAGTTGAAATGCCCAAATAGTTCAGAAACAATAACAGTTAGTTAACCTTTTGATAAGAAAGCAATTATTGACCTTATTGCGATTAGAATTTACCAGTTAAATATAAAAATATTAACTTCACTTCAAAGATTTTTATTAGAAACTGACTTCTGCCTGCGACTTCGTTTGCGCAGGATTAGTATAAATTATAAGTGTTATTCTGATGTACGAGCTATATTATTGTAAAGTTTGATTAAATTCAGTAATTTTCGCGGGGAAGGGTATCAAACATCCACACATACATCTATACACACTTTCGTATTTATAATATGATTAGGAGAAAAAGACAATGTTTGGGACACATCAATGGTTTTGGCTTTTATTTTTCCAAAAAAATTACTTACATACAATTTTAATACCTTGGACACGCTTTTCGATGCATTTTGAGAACCACCCTTTAATAGGTAGAATATTTTACAAATAAATTATCTCACCATGTTATCTGGTGACAGGGTTATGAAGCTGTAATATTAAATATACCTATCATTCCATTAATAAATGATAGGCATTTTTATACAACACACATGTATGTTCATATTATAGAAAAAGTTTCAAGAATGAACGCCGATTTGAGCGCTCTACGTCTCTATCACTTTGTGCGTGATAGAAAGTGACAGACAATTCTCAAGACATGTTTGACTTCTGAGTGTCATTCTGTAATACGGGCCTTAGACATTCATAACTGCATAATCTTTTGAATGCTAAAATCATTTCTTTAGTTCATTATCAAAAACACACAAGATAAATATATTCATATCAACAGATAGAGTCTGTGATTATTTACTTGATGTACAAAAATTCCATCTCCAATCATTTTATTACATGTTCAACCAGGCTTAAATTGTTTCAGGTACAGGTAATAAAGAGGTTAAGGGTATTTTATACATTCATCTTTAATGTAAAATGACCTAGGCAAAGTCTTTTATCTGTAATATAGTAGTCTAATAGACACTTATTTTTAAATATTTTTTTTTGTGTATAATGTAGCATCATCATCAAAAAATTGGGATTATATTATATTTTATTTTAATAACAAAATACGTTATTTAATTTTACTCTTATTACAAAACGTGGACTAAAGTTAGTCATGGTTTGAAACTGATGCTAACTGTTTTTCATTCAGCAAATAAAAGTAACAGCAACAGTTTTAAGCCATGACTAACTTTAATCCATGTTTTATAATATGTCAGAATGCAAAAAATGTACTTGACTATTAATTATCCTACTAATATTATAAACCTGAAAGTTTGTATGGATATATAGATGTATGGATGGATGTCTGGATGTGTGTTTGTTACTCTTCTCTGTCTCACTCAAAAACTAATAAACGTATTTTATTTAATTTATTTATTTATTTAGTACTGCCACATGATACATATTACACAAACTTATTTAAATTACATAAAAAAGAACAGTTCTGATACATATCACATTAACGGCGTACATAGCACTCAATATAAAATAGAACACAAAAAAAGATAAGCACATTTATTCCTGATGTAGAAACAAATGTAGATGAAAACTAATGAATATTTTGATAAAACTTTACAATTTTATAGCTCATATATCAAAATAATATATAGGTTATAATTTTATTTATACTGATACTGAGCAGACATAGTTGCAGGCAGAAGCTAGTTCTTAAATAATTCTAAGTGCTTAAAGTTACAAAAAGTTAGACATATCAGGAATATGTACAAGTCATTAATGAAGAAAACAAGAGTGTTTTTGGTATCTATACTTAATATTATAAAGCTAAAGAGTTTATTTGGGTTGGTTTAAGCAAAGCACTAATCTGAGAAACTGCTGATTCCAATTTATAAATTCTTTTTATGTCAGTCCATTTATTGAGGAAGGCTATTGGGTATATTATAAATAACAGACATAAATACGAGCAAAGTCACAGATGACCACTAGTTGGTTTGTAAATATTTAAAAGTTTTTGTCACCCAGTATCAATTTGTACACTGAAACCGACCTGTCTACATCAACTGATGTCATTGGACAAAACTTAGTTTGGTGCCATTTCTGGAGATACCTGTCTAGGCAGGGTGTGTCCTGTGGCACTGATATAGGCATTATTGTCCCTCATGTCTTCAAGACTTGGTTTTTAAGCAAAATAGCGTCTAACTTACTAACAAAAATACATGATTGGAAAAAAGGCTAAAATATGCATTAACACAGAAATTAGGGAGTTTGCAAATGCATATAACTTAATAACACAAAAAACACTAACTCACATAAAATCCAGTCTAGTGATCATGTTACTCGAAAGTAAAAATGGTTTACTAAAGAATGTTGTGACTGGCATTATGTGAATAAAACCTAATGAATTATAGTTCCATTGTTACAACAGATAAAAAAATACTATTTCATCAATAATATTGTACCAAAACATTTAAAAAAAAATCATTTCTATGCAGCATTTCATTTCAAATAGACTAGGTAAATGATTTGGTGGTGAATGATACAAAGTAATAAGCAAATTTCTATACACTAAATCATCTGGGGCATCTCAATATTGTTTTGGTAAGTTTTGAATTGAAATATACTTACCATTCAAGGACCATATGTGTGAGGGCAAGGAATGTGCAGCATACACCCTGCCAAGGGCTAATGAAGTACCAGCAGTGGGGCCAGCATCCTCATTGGAACTGGAGTCTGTGTCAGGACTGGCTGCGGCTGACGGCTCGTAGCTCTGAGAGTTCGCCGGGATCGCTATTGCCTCATGAGACGCGTGCAAGTCCGGTACAGAGGACAGAGACCGCGCGCGCTGACGGTCACTAGAAACTTGAATACCAGGTATTGCTCTCAGCAAACTGAACCCCGCCCCACCTGACACCACCTCTGAACTGGAACTTGTCGAGAATGTCCTGGTGCGCGGACTCTGCCCTCCATTTGCGGTACTCGGTTTTGCACCCATAGCGACTCTACGTTACGCAAAAATCACACCCGTCATACACAGAACTGACTTTGAACAAGGATCACGAGCACGAACAGCAAGCAACACCCGCGGTGGTGGTATGCATCGTACGAAGCACTGAAGGCTGCGCCCTATTACGTCAAAAACAACACCACTAAACTAAACAACAAACACTGAAACGTCGTATAGTACGAAAATTGTAAACAGCGCTTGCATGTGCTTTCCTGCAAAATTTTGACAGATCCGTCTTTTGTATGAAGTTAGCCAACTGACGAGTGGACTGACGAATTTTTTTCAGCAAAATTACAACTACAAATACACGGAAAAAGCCAAGGAATCAAATCCACACGGCTATATATTGCATTTTATATTTATTATTATAATTATGACATAATTCCTTGGACTATAACGTCCAACATTGCTTTATTTGTCTGTATAGTTGCAATTGTCCATTTGTCCATTATTAGATACATATTAATGATGACACTTTTCATTTCACGAGTTTAATGATATGAATGATGATATGAGAAATTAAATTATTTATATTATTCTCAGGCTTTGTGCGCCACACTTCACAGTCCGTCCACACATAAAAAAACCTAAAGCTTAGACAGCGTTTGGAACCACTAGAATACAATCATTTTTATCTTGAAACGGGGCGTAGTAACAAATCATTTATGTTAATATTTTAAAGATCAAATTTTGCTTAACACAGTTGGTGATAAAAAATGATATAATATTTTAATCCTGCTTCTACAACGAATACAACATAAGAGATGCTAGCTAACGCACGAATTTAATTTGTATAATTGGAACGCCTACGTCACTGTCAAAGCATTTGATAGGTTTTGTCATTGTCATGTATTCATCGAAAAACACGTCGATTCATTTGTAATTAAATCATAATTTTAACGTTTTTGCACTATTTAATTAATATATTATCAAATTTGAAAGAATCTATTAATCCAGATGAACAATCCAGCTATGAACTCTGCTACTGTAAGTCACATATTACCTACAGAAAACCGTAATTATAGAAACTAATGGTTTCAGTCCTTTTATTTTAAACTGTGTACAATACCTGTATCCTCCATGCAGCTTAAATTCTTAGGCGATTGCCAAGAGATAGAGTCATGCATTTCGTTTGATTCAAACATTATAATACTCCTAAAAACCTCACCAACCACAAACTAGTCTTATATAGGACTGCTTTCGAACTGCCAGTTCATAAATGCTATAATACTTATATTATACTAATTTATTCAGAAGAAAACATATTTACTCATCTGATTGTCATCATCACTATACAATTATTTGTTACTAGCTTCTGCCCGCGACTTTGTCTGCGCAGTATCAGTATAAATTATAACCTTTATGTTATTCTGATGTATGAGCTATAGTATTGTAAAGTTTCATTATTCCATTCAGTAGGTTTTGCGTGAAACAGCAACAAACACACATCCAGACATACATTCATACAAACTTGCGTGCTTATATTATTTGTAGGATCTGTTATTCTGATGTATGAGCTATATTATTTTAATATAAAGTTAAATTAAAATCCATTCAGTAGTTTTAGCGTGAAATAGTAACAACCAGACATTCATCCATCCATACAAACTTTCGAATTTATAGCATTAGTAGGATTATTTATATATGTAGGATGATTTCCTCAAAATAGATGCTGCTTCTGATATTTCTTTTGAATATGCTTGTGGGACTATTCATGTTTGTGTTTTGTAAGCAGACAATAATTTATCTAAAAGTTGTATTATTATAATCCGTCATTTTATGAAAACAAATTATTCTATGATGCATGTTTATTGTTCAAAACTTCAATGTCAGTAACATACTTATTATTATAAATTATTTAGTTACCTAATTAAATGGTAAATTGATTTTTTATAAAATGTTGTATTTTGTCATACTTTAAGCAACTGAGATATTGTCTAGTTTTCATGAAATAAATTTAAAATTGATGACAAATAAATTTTTGACAAAATATGTTGAGTTAACTCAATTTAAAAATCATTATTATATCTATTTGTTACAAATATGCCATTTTACTATGCTGTAATCCTGAATATATACACATTACAGTATTTTAGAGCTTGCCTATAGGTATTTTACCTACTTTATGATTTATTTAGGTAGTGATTATTTATTTTTAATTATTAGTAAATTTTCCTTTGGTAAGTGATAGCTCAGAGTTTGTTTGATTATTTAGGCCCTAGGCTTTTTCTTTAATTTTAACATGCATTAGCTTTGCACGGCTTGGCCTCACGTAGATGTGTTACTGCGTTAATTACAGCCAGGTGTGCCTCAGGTCCCGCTACTGGACGATGACACCATTGCCTTTGGGGAGGAAGACAATGCTAGTAAGCAGTTTGTGTGAGTATAGTTTGAGTCTGAAAACTATTATTTTTATACTAATTTGCATTGAAATTATTTTATTATTCTGATAGTAAATACTTGAGAATATCATATAGAGCAAAATATGCAGTGAGCTTCTTAAACAATAAATTGTCAGGTACTGAATTATTAGTAGCTCGTTTAATGTTATAGTTGCCTTGATTTTGTTTCTAATTTTATGATAGTCCTATTTTTATTTGATAGTCCCGTCTCAGCACTTATCCATGACAGGATTTTTTTTCGTTTTCTATTTAATTTGGTATAAATCTCAGGCATATCTTATCCTTGTTAGCCTGTTTAGTATTTTTGTTGGTTAGGTTAATCTACTGACCAATCCATTACTATAAACAACAATCATTTAGCAAGTTTTTTTTAAATAAATTTTACTTTTTGGTCTGTTCAAAACTGATTCTAACTATTTAAGTATATCTCATCTGAACACTGAACCCCCTTATTACATATGAAATTATAAATATAAAAAAATATTATGAGGTTTTGCTACATTTTGATTGAAATGTTATTATTACACTATTCCTCTGCAATATCAATTCAATATATCTATTTATTATGCTTTGAAATCATTGTCTGACTGACCTAACTACATTATAGTCCATTTAATTTATCATAATGTTGTATTTGTAGCAAAGCTTGCTAAGAGCAAAATACTTTTAATATTTTATTTAAAGCAAGAAGTTCTAAAAAAATATATTTAGGTTTATATTATTATATAGGTTTTATGATTTTTTTAGATGCTAGTTTCAGAAAATATGTGATTTTAGTAATAACATACATAACTCTTTGCTTAATGTAATTAGGTACCGATTTTTATATTAAAAATAAGCTGAACAAACAATTAGTTATGATTTTTGGTCTGTAGAAACCCCTACAATTTTGAAGTGTTTTGTAGTACTGTGTTTAAGTGACTAATATTAGCCTGAGGAACATTATGCACCATGTAACAATGTCGGCCAGCTTCCTTGGTCCAGCTTCCATACATAAATAGCCAGTCTCCTTTTACTTTGAGCCAAAAATAAGGTGACAATTTTTTTTCTTATGAACCGTTTCCTACAATCGAAAGTTAACTGCTAATTTAATAACCCCTATGGGCGAGAAGTCTTTATACGACTTTCGACATCTTTACTAAAAATCTCAACAACACTTAAACTTAAAAATTCCAGTCATCCATACATCGTTTTCTTCCATCTTGTGTTCCGGTCTTCCGCCATCGTAGTCTACATGCTATGCGGGTGGTTCTCAGACTCATTCATTGCTAGCTTCGTAATGGTGGTGCTCCTACTCTCCGCAGATTTCTGGACTGTCAAGAATATCACTGGTAAGCACAAAGACTTTTTAACTTTCCTAATCCAGTTCGTAGGACCATTTTGAATACGAAACTTTACTTGTTTACTGTTTTGTATTTCAGGTCGCTTACTAGTTGGATTGCGGTGGTGGAACTATGTTGATGATGATGGAAAGTCACATTGGGTGTTTGAATCAAAACAGGTGTGTTATACTTATTACAGCCTTATTCATAAACACTCAATAAACCTATTTTAGTTATTACCTTGTTAAAAAGTGTTTTGTCTCATTCATCTCGTGCCAGAGTGACAGAGACAAACGATTTGTAAATCTCTAATAAATTCACTTTTTATGAATAGGGGGCAATATAAGGTGATCAATACTCCTTTGCTTATCCATTAGTCGCATCTACGACACCCATTGGAGGATATGAGGGGATGCTATTCTACTCTGCACTCTAATAGGACGCACATACATATACGTTATCAAGAAACATTGCTGTTGGTCGAAGTTGCCATCTCTCTTCAATGGTGTAAAAACAACAACCTTATTATCCTATGTTTTCATCAGGCTACACTACACCTACAACATTTATTTATTTATTAAGAAAATCAACAACTGTATTACAATGTATAATATAATTATAACATTATTATGTATTATAGATATTCATGTTAGGTCAAATTGTTACATTTCAGAACCGTGTGAACCGTAATGAGAGTCGGTTGTTTTGGTTGGGGCTGGTCCTGTGCCCGCTCTTCTGGTCGGGCTTCTTCATCATCTGCCTCTTCGGGTTCAAGTTTGAATGGATGGTAATTATATTTACATGTATCAATTATCCTACCTTTTTTTAGACGTAGGACCGCCTAAAACATAAACTTTATGCTATTTACGGCGTAGTTGACTCCTTCCGTAACTTATTTATGTGTTATTAATGCATACAATCTACGAATCAAACTTCTAATGAAAAAGTCCGAAAATGTAGCAAAAGCATTGGAACTCACCTTAATTATCCGCAAGAAGACCATAGCGTTGATCCGTAGAATAAGGGACAGTCGCAATACCATCCTGAAAACAATAACGGGTAGATATACGTCGCCAGTCGCCACTATAGAGGTGTCTGGTGCAGAGGGTGGTTGTAGAAACACGGACACCTCTATTACTCGGCCTCATCAGTTTGCACTTTTATTTTTAGTTTTTTTTTATTTACTTCTAACATAGGCTACTTTTCATTTTATTTTTTGTACTAACATCTATGAACCAATTTTAGTTGTCTGACGAACTCCGTATAGTGGTTAACGCAGCCGCCCGGATTGCGGAAGATGCTGTTCGATTTCCGTCCGGGGCAGGTCGATTTTTTTTAGTTTTAAATATTTACGCGTTTGTATACGCAAAATTTATTCCATAAGTATACGTAGTTTCTGTAAGGCTCTGTGAAGCGAACATACACCAGTTTGTCAAAAAATCCAATGTAAAATACTGTACGGTAGTAATAAATATTTTTTCGTAAACAAACCGAGAACAGCAGGACTCGCCTGATAATTTTTCATTGATTATAATTTATTTTAAATCTTGTTCTTGTTGTAATAACACGTGCGTAATCTTTAGGTGTTCCAAAGACATAGAATATTCAATAACACTTATTTTTTTTTCAGCTGTTAGTATTAATAGCTCTCACGTTAAACGGGGCCAACCTGTACGGGTACATCAAGTGCAAGTTCGGCGCCCGGGAGAACCTCCAGTCAGCCACGACGGAGTTCGTCAAACGACAGCTGTTCAGCAATGCGACAGCTTTCATGTTCAGTCAGCCAGCGCCTCCGACGACGTCCAACAGTGGGGTTATATAGACCAGCAACTATTAGAGTAATAAGATAGTATAATAAATGTTTTAATTTTAAGTAACCTCTGTGTTTCTTGATGTAAAAAGTTCTATGTAGCTTAGTTGTTGAAACATTGATACAGTCAATTCTGGTAACTTTAAATTTTTGTAGAACAACAAATGCAACTTTATTATTGTTTTATCTCTAAGATTAAGAAGATAAGATTTCAGTAAAATGCAAAACGAAATAGATTAAAAAGTACAGAGATGTATGGCTATAAACATGGAAAGTCGCGATTGCTCAAATTCAAAGTTATCCCAACTGACTGTACTTGGTATTTTAATCAAAAATTATAAAAACTTAGGTGTTTTAAGTTTGACATTTATAAGTAAGGAGCCATGTGATGCCGTCAGAGTAGAATAGCATCACCCTGTATCCTCCAATGGGTGTCGTAGTAGGCGACTAATGGATCGACAAAGGGGTATTGATCACCTCATACTCCGTCCACCAACCCGCATTGGGCGAGCGTTGTGGACTACTGCCTAAACCTCCTTCGTTGATTAGGAGAGGCCTTGTGTCCCAACAGTGGTTCAAATTATAAAGGCTGTTATGGTGATTTACAAGCAAGCACGCAAGTGGAACTGAAAATCTTCTATTTATAAAAAAAAAGAAACTAATTTGGTATCATAGATTTACAATTACTGACGTATTAAGATTGGCATTGAATCAACTAGGGCGAGACAGACCAAAATCTAAACGCACGCAGCGGGTGAGGAAGGCGCCTTAAAGTTTGATTACTACTTCCCCGGACACACTGATACCTAGTCAACTAAGAAAATATCGATACCGATTCAAAAAGTTATCGATAGGTGTCAATATCTACAGAAGTGTGGTTAGAAAAGGAGGAATTTTTCGAATTTGTTTTTAGATTAAATATAGTTTGTATGCATTTAAAACTTAAATATAAGTACTGAAATATCGTAAAATTTCTCTATAACATGTCTATAAAAATAATCTAACAGCTTTTAAATCACTGCATAGAAACAGCTAAATATTTCAGTCGCACTTAACTGTGAAATAATGAATATTTATGAGGATTCTGATCTCTAGATGTATTACATGCAGGCACTGCACTCGTAACCATATTAAATTACGTGCGATAGATAACTATTTCCTTACCCGTAAACATAGTTTTTACAAAAATAAGCAAAAATATTATTTAGTTTTCAGCTGTCATTTGAATTGACAGGCCGCCTAGTCTCCTGCGTGTTCGCGACTGGTCACGTCTATCTATCTCTCTCTAATATACGCTATTTCTTTTTAACATTGCCGATCAATAGTTCCTACTATGTTTGGTACATTACATACATCCGAAGTTACATAAATTATTCTAATGTTCAGTAAGTTAATTGAATTAAATTTGATATTATAAAAAATATTGAAAATGTACCTTCTTAATTGTAAAGTTTATGCCTATTTATCTACATAATTATTACAATTTTGGGATGCAGTGATGATTGTCAGCTGTAGCGTTAAGCACTTGAATTATTTGAGTAAGATACACAATTATTAGTAATAAAACAGCATACATTGAATGCTCTAAGACAAATTCACTTCTACATACACATTATAGTATTAACTTTTTATAATAAGATCTGTATGTATTAAAATTTATTGTTGATTAAACTATACAACATGTAATTTAAATAACCAACATCCTGAATACAGGTGGGTTAGGATCGGCTTCTGAGTTGATTTAAAAAAAAGGTATATACAATTCTAATATAATTAAAATCTCATAAACTGTTCGCCTTTGGATTGTCCTCTTTTGTCTCCCTTTAACGGGTCCGCCACTAATAACCAATCAGCCTGTATATGTAAACCGATTAATAATGTTTAACCTAGTATAATAACTACAAAACATTCCTAACTTTGATAAAGTTTTTAAATAGTTTAGCATTTAAAAATGTTTAAGAATATGATTATGATAGAATATTTTTTATTTTTAAAACATATCTGTTGTATGTACCTACAGCATCTAGAGCCTTTAAACCATTTGAAGATCTCATCAACACAGACAACCTTTTCTATGGAAACAAAACTGGAATCGCGAAATCTAGGTACCGTTCCATACATTTCAGACGAGTTCCTTTGTAAAATTGTATGGAACAGCTTAACTATTTTTCACGATTTCAGAGTTGCTTACTTTTAAGGTACTTCTTTCAAGACTATTGTATTATACTTTAAAATGATCGCATGTATTTATTATGCTACTTGAATTAAACTGTAAATAGAGAAATTTAAAAATTATTTTATTATTTTTGTCATTAATAAAAGATATTAGAAAGAAGTCATAGTTTTTTTTTATTAATAAGTATTTTATTTTACACGTAAGAAACAACTAATGATATTAGAAAAATAGACTGAAAAAAAATCGTCGATTTTTCATTGTATTTTTAAATATTTACGCATTTGTAAACGCAAAAATTTAAAATATTTACGCGTTTGTAAACGCAAAAATTATTCCATAAAACAACTAATGAGTAAAAATTGGTAACCAATGAAAAAATACAGTAACGTAAGAATGATGATTGGAAGAGAACAAATTTTTTATTCATAATTTAAATTATGAATAAGAAAATCCAACAAAAACTGGTAAATTAATATACAAATTAATATTATTATAATTCCAGAACAGTTTTGTGAATAATCTGGTTAAAAAAAATAGACTGGCAAAATATGCTCCAGGTGAGGCTCGAACTCACAACCCCGGCATTACTCACACGTACACTGTCTTATAAGTACCGTGCGCTAACCAATTGCGCCACTGGAGCTGTGAGTAGAGCAGCGAAAATACAGGACTGCCTCTACCGCACCATTATAGTCAACTGAAGTTCTTTTTAAATGATAAGAAATGTCAAAATCTGCTGTGAATTTTAGACGTCGTGTAGTCTCTCGTGTGTGAAAATTATTTATAAATTCAGTATAACTTTTACGACCAACGAATTTAGATAATTCCACACGATTATAAGTAAATTAGTATAAAATGACTGTACAGTGAAATTCGGAAAATATAAACAAAATGGAAACGTCATCTGTGCCATGTTGTGATTCTGGAGTTGTTATTTTACTGTCTTTTCTGGTTGTATAATCGCGAAAGCCCTAATTACTCAATGTTTTGAACAGTGAAGTGTAATTACGAATGGTTTCTAATGTGCCCTCAAAATGAATTGGTTCGACACGTCAGGCTTGACGAGTTTAGCCAAAAGCGCCTTGAAAGAGGCCCAGAAAACTATTGACAAGGCCCTGGATATCCAAGACGATAGTGGTGCGGAGCAGGAAAATGATTCCACGGTGCAGAGTAAGCCTAAGCCAAGTTCTAGCGCTGCTAATACCCCACAAAAAGACAGCAATGATTTCTTCTCTTCTTGGGGGTTGACTGTAAGTGCTGAAAGTCCTGAAGATAATCCGATTAAGGAACAGCCTGTCGTGACAGAAAGCCCCTCTAAATCGTCTTCACAAAGCTTATGGGGCTCTTTTGCAGGCTCCTTTTTTGAGCAACCTACAAACTCAGAAAAAGAACCAGCCATAGTTCGCCCACCTAAAGCAAAATCTATGAATGTTATAGCCGATTCTAAGTATGGAAGTCAAGATGATCTGTTTTCTAAGAGTCAACTGGTCATGTCAGATGGTATAGAGGGTTTAGATTTTAAAGCAGGCAAAGTGAGAGAGGAGGTTACAAAGGTTGATGAAAGACGAGGATCTTCTCGATCAAACAGATTGTCATTAGTATCTAGTAGGAATAGTTCAGATTCAGTAGAAGTATTATCACAGAGTTTGAAAACAACCCCAGACTCTGAAGCGGCTTCGGGGCAGTCTTTGTCACACAGTAGCAGTATTGGACAAAAGTTGAATTCTGAATCTGTTGAGATATTGCCTGATAGCCTTGTTAGCCCCAGTTCAATTGAGTGCCTTGGATTTGATAGTTATTCTAGTGATAAAAATAGCAGCAATACTTCTTCTAACCTATCCCCTGTTGATGCAACTGATAAGAAGTCCACCCCAGTGGGAGATAGGACTGAAAAAGCTGACACTGCTGACAGTGTTAGCTTAGTTGCTGATGATGATGAAGATACAATGTCATACAATTCAATTTCTGAGTGCACTGCTCCTACTGTTTTGGACACAGATGAGAAAGCAGTAAGTCCTTTCCCTAAACCTTTTAGAGGAGAGAGAAAACTTATTGAAAAGGATTTTATGCATTTGGAATCAGTAGTCTTGCCACAGAGAATGCAGATTAGTGAGAACTCCTCAAATGATGGGTCATGGTCAGATAGAACCCTAAATGCTGATAATGACAGTATAAATTTTGAAAGCGCTATTGAAGAACAAAAGAAAGAATCTGAACCGGAAGACTTGTTGATGGAGAAACTGAGTGATTCATCATCATTTTGCAATGTTAATGTGTCAGGAATGATTAGATCTGAAAGCTCAGCTTTTGTAAATGTTGAGAAGCAGCAGTGCAGTGGACCACATAGTAGTGAGTCCTCACAAAAGGATTGTAGTGTTAAAGAAAGAACTTCACCTATTAGCTCTGATAGTAAAAGTGATTTGGTTAAAATTGGGTCAGACAGGACATCAGGTCACACTTCTGGTGATGAGTTGGAGACAGCCACTTCTTCTGACATTGAAATTATTCCCAGTCCAAATGGTGATAATGGCCACGGCTTCTGCAGGAGCAGTCCAGCAAAATATGCATTTAAGCATTCAAAATTTGATGGAACTACATCACCAAACTTAGTTGACTTGGTATTAGGCAAATCATTGGCAACTAAAATACGAGGGCACAATCGAGAGTTATCAGAAGCATCTGTTCAAAGTAATACAAGTGATGAAAGTCAAAGTTCTGAGAATGAGAGGCTGATGAGAAGGCTCTGTGAGATGGCTGAAATTCTAGAGGCAAGAGAAAACAGATTGCTGGAAATTAGCAGATGCAATGCAGAGCTAGCAGAGAGCAATGTGGAATTAAAAAACCAGATTGAGTCATTACAGGCAAGACATGAAGGTGGTGGTGATATTAGCATGATTACTGAAGATTATACGCAGAGGATGTCTGCTTTAGAAAAGAAATTTCAACAGGCAATAAGAGAAAAGGTGGGTACATTTTGCTTTTACGTTAAATTAAGTAATTAAATTTTGTATTTGTAAATGAAAATTTATAATGAACTTTCCAATAATGATAAATGATAAACTTTAAAATTATAATATGCAGTTACTATAACCCCATAATTTAGATTTACAATAGTGATGGAAATAAATAATCAGTTTTACTGTTATTTCATTGTTTGCCTTAATTTTTTCTACAGGATAGCCTAAGGAAGCAATTAGACACTCTAAAATTAGAGACTTCGTCCCGCAAGAACTCCTCTGAGTTTGAGAACACTTTGAAGGAAAAAGATGATATGATTCAGCAGTTGCAAGAGGAGGGTGAGAAGCTGGCGCGGCAGCAGCTGCAGCACTCTAATATCATCAAGAAGTTGAGAGCCAAAGAAAAAGATAATGAACAGGTTATTAAGAGTTTGAGGTAAGTTTCATTTCTCTACCTGCCTTGAAAAGACAATATCACCAATTATATTTATAAAGTAAATATGCTATTAGGAACTTGTTTTATTAAAGTGTAAAAATGTATTAATTATTTTTAAAAGTTGTTTCTTGATCGATCTTTCATTGGTCATCGTCTTTATTTTAACAATAATGTCAGTCTAATATTTTTAATTTACTTCAATGATATTCTCAGGGACAAAATAGCAGAACAGACAAGTGAGATGGAGCGACTAAAGCGTTCAATGGCAGCTAAAGAGGAGCTTGAAGTGAACCAGATTGAGGCAGTATATAGGCTCACCACTGCTAATAAAAAACTGGAGCTTGAACTAGCTGAGGTAAGGTATATTTTAAAACAATATTCTTCACCAGATTCTTTAATTTGATCTGATGTGTGGCCATCTCTCTGTACTCACATAACTAATCAAAATTTACAAATATACTTATAACTTATGGAAGAATTTTTATATTTACAAACGCATAAATATTTTTAAAACTGGAAAAAATGCACTGAAAATAATCGACCTCCCACCTCCTCCAAAAATACTTATAACTTTCCTGAAGTTTAAATTAATTGGTTTCCATGTTTTTACATGGGGTTTGCTTGAGTTTAGTTAAAATTTTTGAAATTAAAATTTGGGTTTTGGCTTTTGTCCAGAGCGGCGAAATGGCTAGACCGGGCCCTGATATTATGCAGGACTTAGCTATAGAATGTATAATATAATAATATATTTCTACGCTCACACCAATTATCTAGCCAAATTAAGTATCTTTAAGAACTTGTGTTATGGATACTAGATAACCAACAAATATACTTAATAATCTAGATATTTTTATAAATAAACTTAAATAAATATATAATCAACCATGACTCATGAACAAATGATCGTGTTCATCACACTAACATTTGCCACTACCACGTCTCGAACCCAGACCGCCCGATGTGTAGGCGTGTAGCCAGCGTTACTGAACACTCCACCATGACGGCGTATATTTTGAAGTACCTACTCTTTGATAGTGTTTATTGACAAAACAAAGTAGGTATTTGATAAAACATTAATTTGAAGGTTGTGGAGATAATATTGCCATTAGGCTGTGTCTTAGATTAGTTTTAAGGATATTAAATATAGATAGGTACTAAATAAAACTATATTATTAATTTCCATCTACGTGGGTACAATCAACTTGTATAGGAAAACAATTTAGTTGATATTTCTACTATCTAATGACATGCCATGCAGTTATGAAAGCCTAGATGTTTGTCTATTTTTTTTAAGAAATATAATTAGGTTGTTGGTAATATTAAATCTGGCGTTACAAACAACTCAAAATAGTTATTTAGTTTACTTTGATTATCTTATGATAATAATTTCACTATCATCAAAGATAAATTTTAAAGTTTTCCTATAGACTTGGCGCTCTATCTAATAGCGTATTTCCATATCGGTAGCAATAGAGCAATAGCTAAGTGAGTACATGTCCATGCCATCTGTTTCTTTTTTTGTATTACTTCTCCATTCGGGTCCATCGTGTGAAAGACAGGAGCACGACAATGGCTGAGACTTACTTTTGAGAATCCCATTTCTTGATTGTGATATACAGAAATGAGTTCCCATTGCAAAATTATTTTCTTAGCTGGAATGATTGCCCATAGTTTGTCGGTGATAATATAAGCTACATACCACGAATGTCCCTAATAACGATTATTAGAAGAATTGATGAAAAAAAATTGGTTGTCTGTAAAGTCGGTTTACTGACGATAGTTGAACGTGACAACGTCTTAAGAAAATAGTGATGGAATGGTAGCATTTTTCAAAAGAAAAATTTAATTTCATTTGTTTTGCCTGCCTTACATGGAACGCCTCAGAGCGAGGTAACGCCGCATGCGTCATGTTTTTTCGTGCGTGCAGCCGGCTCTATCGAATTATAAGACGTTGTCACGTCAAAAAGCTCCTACGAATAATCGCCATGGGATAGCCGATCAGGAACCGATTAGGATCAAGGATCCTTTAATTAAAGACGATCAAGGTTGTTACTCACCTCTGCATCGCCGATAATGCTGGTCGGGCATCACTGTGACTTGTGACCTAGATCTCGTATATTTAAGGTGCTCTTTTTAATGCGCATCAACGCTCACCGCCGCTACTCACTTCTACTCTACGTAGCCAAATCAAAGGAGTTTTGGTTGAGACACGATGAATATAGTCCACAATATTCATTGTGGCACTGTGCATAATTAATTTCTGCAATTTGACTGATGCGCATTCGACAAATTAATGGAATCTTCTTTGAATTGCATTTTTACCAATCAAGAAAAGGAAATGAATATGAATAAGTCATGCATTGCTCAAATATTTTATTTTAGTTATAAGTATTTTCACGCGTAAAACTACCACCTTGAATGTTGCACGTAATGTACTTACGTACATGATACTGTATATCAACCTATGGTTTCAATCATCCCTCGGTCGGTAGTCTTAGCGGAGTTTTGATCTCAGGTTTCCTGCACTAAAGCAGCTGCTACTCGCACTGTTGTGCTATAGACATTTCCAGTATAGGTAGAGCTCGTGCCAAACTTTTGGTTCGCTCTGAACACGAGGCTATTACTTGAGCAGTACGAAATTGAACCTTGTTGATAGGTGGTACGGTTGTGCGAACGAAACGGAAACAACTTTAGAGCGAACTAGAAGTTTGGCGCAAGCTGAACTCTTTGTCCCCGATTCCGCTTTGTAATGTCAAACCAATTTGTTTACAAAGACAAAGGGAGCGCTAGACGACACGACTCAGCGGCTGGAAAGCAGCCGGACATCGTTAGAAGGCGCGCGGCGGGAACTGAACGAGCTTCAGCGCGGGGGCGCCGAGTTGTCTCGCCGGAGGGCCGCGCAGGACCAGCTGGAAGAGGAGGCCCGCGCCGCGCGTGACGACGCCGAGCGACGGGGCCGGGAGCTGCAGCAGCTGCGGGCTGAGATGATCAGCGGTCAGTCTACTTCGCTAATTTTACTTCAGGTTGTTTTCTTATGCTATGGCCGCACACATCGCGATGTCGCGAATATTCGCGTTATCGCTGCAATGTGGGGACCGGGAGAACTATTAAAACAAACGTGTGTTTGTTATAATGTCTGGTTTATTACTAAAGACTTAACGCTATTTACAACTATAACTTAATCTTACTTATTGCTATGTCAGGAGAGGTGCGTCACACTACATCGCGATGTGTGTAGTCAAGTATTCGTGAATACTTAGGCTCTTCCTGCGAATTCGCAAGGACATCGCACCGTACTCGGTAAACAGGCGCACATGAATGCGTTTTTATCGCAATAAACGTCGCTTGCGTGGCCACACTTCGATGTCTTTAGTTGACTCAGACATGCCAGCGGACGTGTTGTTTTAAATTAAGTTTTCATGGATTGGAATACCGACAAGATTTTAGAATTTATTATAAATTAGGAGTGTGAAGTCTCAATTAGGAGTGGGTCTTACTCATATAGGCAATTTTTAAGTTATGTCAGAGTTGCACATTACAACATCTGCAATATAGGTATCACAAATTAGGGGGATCGGGCTATAAAATAATGGTTATAAAAGTTTGGGAAAAAAGTTTCTTCGCATTTTTTAAGAAAATTCAAAACATTTTTTAAAATAGTTTATTTACATTTAACTAAAGTATGTAGGTACCATTTTGTTCGATAACTTTTTGCCATCTTGTAGGTAGGGACATGATCCCATTGCTATAGAAATTTTGGGACTTCTGGTCAAAATACCGCGACAAGTGGTTTTGGCAGTCCTCTCGTGATGTTAACCTGACACTGCCTAAAGAATTCTGAAGAGACCGAAACAGGTGGAAATCTGAAGGTGCAAGGTCAGGACTATACGGCGGATGCATTAACACCTCCCAGCCAAACTCTCTTAATTTTTGCTGAGTGGCTAAAGATGTGTGAGGTCTAGCGTTATCATGGTGAAAAACCACACCCCTTCTGTTCATTAATTCCGGCCGCTTTCTCTCAACTTCTTGCTTTAATCTCATCAGTTGTTCGCAGTAGAGTTTAGAATCGATGGTCCTGCCTGGTGGTAACAGCTCATAATGAATAATGCCCTTCCAATCCCACCACACACACAGCATCACCTTGTTGTGAGTTAACCCGGGTTTCGCCACAGTCTGTGAAGCCTGACCGGCCTTTGACCACGACCTTTTTCGCACGTTCTTGTCGTACGTGATCCACTTTTCATCACCAGTTATCAGCTTCTTCAAAAATGGTTCGGTTTCATTACGTCGTAATAAAGAATCATAAATGAGTACACGGTTCATTAGGTTTCTTTCAGTGAGCTCGTGAGGTACCCAAATGTCGAGCTTTTTTGTGTACCCAGTTTTTTTCAAATGCGCCAAAACTGTTTTGTGGTCAATTCCCAGTTCTTCAGCTACGTCGTAACTACTGACATGCCGATCTTGCTCCACTTTTTCAAAAATGGCATCCATTTTATCTGTAATATGGCGACCAGAGCGACGTGCATCTTTGACATCAAAATTTCCGGATTGAAAACGCTTAAACCAAATTTGTGCTACTCTCACAGACACTGCACTAGATCCATAAACATCGCAAATTTTTTTCGCGGCTTGCGTTGCATTTTTACCTTTTTTGTAGTAAAATTTTAAAATGTATCGAATTTCTTCATTAGATTCACTCATCTTGGCGGTACGAAAAACAAATGAAAATCACACATTTTCCTAATTTGAATTTGGAATTATGTTCTTTAAAATTTAAACTTTCAATGATACCAAAACCAGCCAGATACAAATAGTATAGCCAAAGAGATTTTATTACAAGTTTATACATACTATAAAATGCGAAAAGACTTTTTCCCCAACCTAATATGTTACAGAGGAGCGTAGGTGGGCGGCGCGCGAGGAGGTGCTGCGGCGGGAGGTGCGGGAGGCGCGCGAGATGAGTGCGGGCGCGGCCGCCGAGCCCGCCGACGACGGTGCGGCCGCGCTGCTGGCCCAGCTGGCCGCGCTGCAGCGGGCCGCGGTGCAGCGGGACACGCACCATGCCGCCACCGCGCGCGCTCTCTCCATGCGGCTCGGTACGTACAAAGTGGGACACGCCGCGGCTGGGTACGTACATAGCGGAACACGCTGCGGCTGGGTACGTGCATAGCGGAACACGCTGCGGCTGGGTACGTGCATAGCGGAACACGCTGCGGCTGGGTACGTGCATAGCGGAACACGCTGCGGCTGGGTACGTCCACAAAGGACATGCTGCGACTGGGTACGTAATTGAAACAACATGACAAAGTTCCCGGTGTACCACTTGTAGGCGATAATCGCGTGCCATTGATATGTCTGACTGATTAAGATAAGATAAAATTTATTTTTTTATAAACTTAGTCTAAATAGCATAGTAAAATTTAAGCAAATTACATTGAACCGGTTTGAGCCGATAAGAGTAGGCAATGTCGTCGGCCACGCTACACTGACTGCGGAGGGGAGGCGACCTACGGAAGCGGAGTGAGACACTGCGCCTTATTACGTTAACATTGTATTGGCCGGAGTAAAAAGTAGGCGGGGCTTGGTACAAGGATTCTAAATATCAACATCTACATCCACAATAGCTAAATATCCTACTATACTAAGTACAAGCAGAATACTTTTTAATTCGGAGTTTTTATACTTTTTCCAAACTATCAATTGACATTGACCTGTTTTTCACCAGTATTGCATAGTTAAAGCGACTAATGACTGATTCATATTTTAATTCTTGATTTAATTTGGATTGTCGAACTTTGATGACAATCTATAATGTTACCTGAGTTAACGTTGTTAGTTTTTTGTAGTTGCTGCAATCAGACCTTTTTTTTCTATATGATATGGAGATTTGTAATTAGTATAGAACTTTCTATTTATTGTTACCTAGTTATAGTGATTATTGACACTAAATCTTTCTTAAAAATATAAAATAAAATCCCTTTTCTTTTTACCGCTAGGCATTATTTATAGATAATATGTTTTTATTTTTACATCCCTCGGAAGCAATTGAAAGAAAAAGAAAAAAAGAAGTACCTATGTGATTTCGTCAAGGCTCAGAGTAGGAAAACAACAGTTTGCAATTTGACCCCAATATGTATCAGACGATAAAAGTTTTAACGTGAAAACTTATTCGCTCAAAGGCGATTATTATTAAAATTTTAATTTCAGAGGAAACAGAAGCATCACTGACGAAGGCACAGGAGCGGGAACGTCTCTCCCGGGAAGAATGCACCGCGTTACAACAACAGCTGTCCCTGGCCCAGGACTTGCTGCAGGAGCTGCGGGACTCGCTCGCCCAGCACCAGGCGCACACGCAGGGAGCTCTGCGGGACTCGCAGGCGCATCAGACGTATGTACACTTCGTCCTCGTTCCCTCATTGCTGAGGATCGCGACTACATTCGATCAGTTTCCACAGGTGGCCACAGAATGAATATATGCAGACGATATGACTTCTATCCACAGGAAACTTATAAGATACTCACTTACGTACTCACACGTGTTCACAATAAAACATAAACGTTTCTTTCTACCCTTATCACAAATTGTTCAAAATATGACTGCAACATCCGCCATTATTACAGCAGCTTAAGGCATGCAAAATATCACGCCTACTTCTAGAGAGTTTTAAGAACACAAAGGAACGAAATTTTCTATCACATTTTATTACTAGGTGGTAGACCTATATGTAGGGTCGTATGGGTAGGTACCACCGCCTTTCTTATTTCTGCCGTGAAGCAGTTCGCTGTGTTTCGGATTGAAGGGAAAGGTAGCCAGTGTAATTACGGGGCATGGAGGGCATAATCATCTTAGTCCCCAGGATGGCAAACGCACTTGCGGTGTTAAGTGATTTACACTTAATATTGCAAGTGTCTATAGGCGGTGGTGACCACTTAACATCAGGTGGGCCGTAAGCTTGTTTGCCATCACGTAACATAAAAAATAATAATCAAATAATGGCATTCTAGTTAAAACATAGTTTATTTATTTATTTTAAGTTCATAAAAATCTGTGTTTTCCCAGTACGATCCGAGAGTTAGAAGCCGTCCGCGCCGAACAAGAGGAGCAAATAGCTGAACTGAAGCGAAGAGTCGACGAGGCGGAGAAGCAGCTGGTGGCCGAGCGAGCCGCGCTCGACACGGAGAAGAAGAGAACCGCCATACTACAGGTACCAACGGGACGTCGGAAGGTGCTATCAGACGGTTCATTTTTCGTTCATTTTCCCCGGTATCTGAACGCAAAATGAAACAAGTGCTTAATGAATTCATTAATGAACCGATTCAACAGTGTTGGATATTGGCATTCGGCATCTTTCACTCCCATTCGGAATGAACGATAGATGATCAATTTGAACACTGAGGGAACGTTCTTTCGGATTCGGCCATTATGTATTGCGGTTTTGTAGAAGACCAACGTCACCTCGAACATCCGGTAAAATATGACTGTGACCGATCAAGTGGAACGATCAAGATAAAGTATTGAAAAAATGAAAATAGAATTCGCCAAATAGAAGACAATAATGATATGAAAAATACTTACAAAGTCGCGAAGTATGACACGGACATTTGCGTGTTTGAGCATAGTTTGAACACACATTTGCAGTTCGCCATCATGAGTCGGTTTATTTGCGCACATCAAAGTAAACAACGTTTTTTTTCTTATTATTATTAATGCCAATTTTAATCTGACATTTATGTGACATTTTTATACTAATTGAATTTTAATGACATTTTTTTAATAGCATTCATACGAAAATAATTTGTAACAAGTATGACACATGTTGACATATTTGATACATACAAAATTGATAATGTTGTGTTTGCCATTTTATATTATACAACATGTAAACTAAATAACCAACACCCTGAATACAGGGGGTTCGGGATCGGCTTCCGAGTTGATTTCAATATTTTTAAAATAATCGTTTTTTTTCAAAAAAAATAATTATTGAAATCAACTCGGAAGCCGATCCCAAACCACCTGTATTCAGGGTGTTGGTTATTTAGTTTACATGTTGTATATATTTTTTGTTAAACTAGAATATTTCTGTAATTATTATTTGTATACCTTTCAATACAAGGTGGAAATGTAGTGATACAAACAAGTTTGACAACTTTCATCATTGTAATACTAACACATTACTACATTTCACAAATAAATCATCAGTCGCGCGCCGAGCGGTGAAGTGAGCGCACGCGTCCGTATTAATCCGCTGAATATTTTTTCTCATTCTACCCACATTTTTCGATGTAATCATGAGTGAAAATTCTATCTGTGAAAGTGATGATAATTCATATATAAGTGATAAAAGTGATACAGAGTTGATAAAACAGTGTGAAAAAGACCTGAAAGATATGATGGAATGGGACAATTTGGGAACAGAGGGATACGTTGTTACTAGAGAGAAGCGACTTCGGGACGAGAGCGAAGAAAGTAACGAAGATGGTTTTACAACAGTCACGAAGAGAAAACCAAAACGAATAATTAGAAGCAATTCCAGTAATAATTAAAATTTTACAGTAATGGAGATTCAAACACAAATTCATGAAGAAGAAACAGAAGTCTGTGTCACATCACTGGAGCCCCTACTTAAACAAATGGCACTAGCAAAGATGCTGAATGCTGAAAACATTACAGATATACTACGTATTAAATACAAAAGTCCGTACAAGGTTATAATACGTTTCAAAACAAAAGTTCAGGCTGAGAAGTTAATGAAGTGTGGCAGAATGCAAGAATTAGGATATAGATGTCAATTAACATTAGAATCTCACGTTTCATACGGAGTAATAAAGGGCATTGACCTTGATATGGAAGACAATGAGATAATGGAAGCCTTAGAATGTCCCCATGAAATTATATCTATGAATAGGCTAAAACGTTTAGATTCAGAAGGAAAATGGGTTCAAAGTGAGACGATTCGTTTATGTTTTCATAGTCCTGTTCTACCCACCTATGTGTATGCTTATGGATGTCGAGTTAAAGTAGAACCATACGTGTTTCCCGTCACCCAATGCTCCGGTTGCTGGAAGTTTGGTCATATTATAAAATTTTGCCCGACTAAAAAAGTAATATGCCCAAAGTGTGGACAAAATCACGAGAACTGTGATTTGAAAGATATAAAGTGTCTTAATTGCAAAGGTTCACATATGGTGTTAGACAAAACTTGCCCCATCTTCATTAAAGAGAAGAAAATTCGAAAGTTGATGTGTGAACATAATGCCACATATAGAAAAGCAATGCAAATATTTATACAGCAGCAGCAGCAAACGCAACAAGGCAAACCTCCCTTGAAGAACACTCCCCCGTCAAATGACCTGCTGTCTACAGTTACAAGTCAGACCAAAGAGGCGTTAGAAAGAACTTACAGTGAGGTCGTGTCGACCAAAGCTATGGTACACAATGAGCATATTTCACAGAGCGATTCGGAGAATGAACAAAAACTTGAGAAGACAATGAAAAGAAAGAAAAATCAGAGAACAGGACTTCACATTCCAAGAGGGTGTAGCTGAAAATAATGAAAATACTATACGCAACGAGGAAGAGGTTAATAGGCACCAGGAAGAGCAAAATAGTAGAAGGAAATCTAATGTAAAGAAGTTGTGGCTGCGAGTAAAGGAAATCATTTTATGTGAAAAAGATTTTCAAACAAAGTGTATGTTAGTGTTAAAAGAATTGTTTGAAGAGTGTAAATTGTTTATAATGAATATGATAACGCAGAATGCCTCACTAGAATATTTAATCGGTTTATTTCATGGATAGTAAAACTGTAAGTAGAAACTCCGCTTTCAATATTTTGCAATGGAATTCTCAAAGCTTGAGACCTAAATTAAGTGAGTTTGGCGCACTTCTAATGCAGCAGAAAATACATGTAGCCATAGTTAGTGAGACGTGGTTAGATGCTGAAACCCCTCTTAGACTTAATGGCTATAACGTTTTCAGAAGAGATAGGTTCGATGGGTACGGTGGCGTAGCTATAATTATACATAAATCTATACATTGCAGATTAGTCAACATTACTCTCACAACCTCTGGTATAGAGGTAATAGGTTGCAAAATATTTAATTTTAAAAGTATAGAAAATATAGTATCGATATATTGTCCATCAACTGTTTACACAACCCAGTCGGATTGGGATGAGATATTCTCTAGATTTAGACGAAAATCAATAATTGCTGGCGATTTCAACGCACATCATCCGAATTGGTCGTTTAAAACTGACACAAGGGGAATTCAAATCTTCGATTCAGCTATCTATTACGGCTGTGTCTCGATTAATAATGGCCAAGCAACAAGAGTAAGGTTAGATAGTGGTATTTTGAGGGAATCATCACCAGACGTCACCTTTGTTACTTCTGATATCGCATCAAGTTTTAACTGGCAGAGTACCAATGAAACACTAGGTAGTGATCACCTTATAATTATGTATTCTATGAATTATCAAAAATCGTATAATTTTGTGAAAAGTAGGAATTATAAATTAGCAGATTGGCAAGAGTATAAACAAGAATCCTTTTTAAATTTTACTATTAATAACTCAAATAATTACACTAGTGTTCAAGAGATGTATGATTATTTTTATAACGTAATTATAAAATTAGCTAATAAACATATCCCCTTTAAAAAATATAGTACTGATCCTGAGTCGAGGTTCGCCCCGAAAGAATACTGGAGTTCAGACTTATCACACATCGTAGCGCAGCGTAGGTTGGCATTAAAACTATTTCGCAGGAATCCAACTCCAGATAATTTGGAGAATCTCAAAAACAAAGTAATTGAGGCAAAACGAATGGTAATTAGGGCTAAGTCTCTCTCGTGGCAAAAGTTTTGTTCAAGCATTAATCACGTTACTTCAGTATCAGATATGTGGCGCCGCATGAAATGGGTCAAAGGCTGTCACCAAGTTAAATATTATCCACCAGATGACAAATTAAAAGATTTATTAAGTTCATTATCCCCAGATTCGGCCTTAGAGTCTCAACCCATATTCACATCAAATAACCAATTACTAGAGTCTAACTTTACCATGCAAGAATTGAACAACTCTCTAAAGAAAAAAGACACAGCTCCTGGAGAAGATAGTGTATCGTATTCAATGATTTTCAACCTTTCAAATGCCGGTAAAGAATTTCTCTTAAATATCTATAATCGTATCTTACAGTCTGGTAGTGTTCCACATCAGTGGCGCGATATCGTTATAATTCCTATACCCAAACTGAATACAAGTGGTAGCTCTGATCCCAAATTAAGACCTATTTCACTGATGTCTTGCTTATGCAAAATTTTCCATAGTATGATAGTGAAGCGGATTGAGTGGTATGTTGAAAAACATGAGATTATGTCGGTGTATTCTACTGGATTTCGAAGATGTCAGTCGTGTTTAGATAGCTTAGTGCGTCTCATTACTCAAATACAAATAGGTTATTCCAACAGTAATCCCACATTAGCTTGTTTTCTTGATGTGGAGAATGCCTACAACAATGTCTGTGTCAAAAAGGTTACCGTGATGTTAGATAAACTACAAGTAGGAACGAATATTTGCAAATATATTTGGTCATTCCTAAGTGAGAGACATCTTAAAATTAAAAATGTAGCTGAAAATACTGAAATAATTAGGTGGACGAATAAGGGCTTAGCTCAAGGTGATCCCATGTCTCCACTTATATTCAATATTGCCACACATCGAATATGTCGTGATATACAAAATGCAGTTATTTATCAATATGCAGACGACTTTGTGTTGTTTGTCAGTCACAAGGATATTAGTAGATGCCAGATACACGTACAAAATGCTTTAAATGTTATGACAGTGATGCTTGAAGAATTAGGTTTAGACCTGTCACCAACAAAATCTAATTTCTGTTTATTTAGTAGAGGTCAACGAAGACAACCGGTTGAACTTAAGATATACGGGTGTTCAATAAATCAGGTAGATTGCGTCAAGTATCTTGGCGTATGGTTAGATCGTTCCCTCCTATGGAAAAAGCATATAAATGAAGTTGCTGAAAAAACCCAAAAATTTCTTAATATTTTAAATGTTTTGTGCGGGTTCAGCGTGGGGCATTCACCCCAAGCATCTGCGTACTTTATATATATCACTTATTAGAAGTAGATTTGACTTTGGTTGTATGCTTTATTCTAATTGCGCCAAAACTCACTTATATAAGTTGGATAAGATACAAAACCAAGCTTTGAGAATAATTGGAGGCTTTATTAAAAGTACACCGATACATGTCATGGAGAGCGAATTAGGAATATCACCACTCTTTATACGAAGGCAATACCTTGCTTACAAATATTGTATAAAAGCGCATTCATGGCGGAGCGGTATTACTATAGATATGTTACAGCAATTAAACTCACAGTTACAAAACACCTACTGGCGAAATAAAAATAAACCGATACTATCTTCAATTGTCACCGAAACTAGTCATAGTAGTATTGCCTCTGCCCATCCCTTAGAAATGTATAGCTTAGATATATGGATAACCAATATAAATGTAGCAGAAATAGTGCAGTTGACCTTAGACTGTGTGAAGGGACCTAAGAAATTGCATGAAATAAACTGTTTAAAACATGATATTATAGTAGAAATTAATAATAAATATAAATGTTGGACAAAAATTTATACAGATGGCTCAATATCAGTCAATGGACGTGGAGCGGCATATTTTTGTCCATCTCAAAGGGATAAAGGGCTTTTTAAAACCTGTTATAACGTTTCTATTATGTCATTGGAGTTACTAGCCATTCATAAAGCGATTATGTATGCGAATGAAAGAGGAATTAGGAAAATTGCAATTTTTACAGATAGCAAGAGTGCTCTTCAACACCTAGCTCGTTGTGTTTCAGGCTACAGAGGTGTTCCAATGGCATATAAAGTTATCGCGGAAATTTACAAACTTAGCTGTCAGAATTACAATTTACGATTACAATGGGTCCCTTCTCACATAGGTCTAAGTGGCAACGAAGAGGCTGACCGATTAGCGAAATTAGCAATAACAGACGGTGAAGAAACATCAGTACTGCCGTCTTATTCCGAAGTTTTAGGTACGTTTAAAAATAGCTGCTTTAATAATTGGAAGGAATACTTTGACCAACGATCCAAGGAGAAAGGAATCTGGTACAAAACTATTCAATGTCAGCCCCTTCGTATGCCATGGTTTTATAATTTTAAGATTAATAGGTCATATATCGTAACACTGAATAGACTTCGCTCCGGACACTATCCATCTAACAAGTTTGGATACCTCATGAAGAAGATAGATTCGCCCAATTGTGATGTATGTGGTGTAGTGGAAGATGTCCAACACTTGTTGATGGAGTGTGTCCGGTGCCACGCAGAGAGGCGGGCGCTGTTTGACAGACTGAACATAAACAGGCAACACATAGGGGTGATCCAAAGTTTATTGGCCGAACCAGCCTCAGAAGGAGCAACTGGCCTTTATGACCTTCTGCGCAGATTGCGGCCGCCTCCTGCGATTTAAATTTTTTACGTAAATGTTTATGTTGTGTGAATGTAATGTAAGGTCCGATAGGACTGACATATCTATTTTAGATAAAAGTCCTGAAACAAATAAATAGAAAAAAAAAAAAAAAATTTCACAAATAAATCATTCTATTCTATTCAAAGTTTGTCCGGCCACACTTGTTGCAATGTTTAGTGACGCGTGCGCTGCTGAATGAACCAGTTGCATTTTGAGTATCAATAATGGATTGGAGTAAAGCTACATTTCAAAAATATCGTATTGTTTCATCACAGCGTAAAAACTTACGCTTTTGTCTAGACAGCGAGCAGTGGATCAGCGTCTACCGAACGAGTGTATGGCAGTTTGGTGTCGCCACCGCGCCCTTCTACTCTCGATTATCCCATCTAGACGTGCTCATAACCACTGAACTTTTATATACTGTGGTCTCATTACACAGGAGCAAGTATCGACCCGCGGAGACATCTCGCCGCCTCACTCCATCAGCTCAGATTCCTTCTCCGGTTCCAACTGGTTTTCTGTAAGTATATTTGTACGGTCGCGATCAGAAAATGTTTACCAGTTTTGAAATTAGATTCTACATGACACTTCTCTCACTAAAGTTTAAAATGCTATATCAAGTTAGTTATTATCTTTAGAGATGGAACGGCTAGTTGTTTGGCCGGATACTGGATATCCGGCGAGCTGCGAGGCCAGATGGCCGGATATTCGGCTCATTGTCTCGTTGCATGTCGTGACGAGTTTAGTGTCGCATAGGTGCGGCGAACGCGATCAGGGCCCCGATCGCGGTAAATAATTTCAAGTCGAACGCAGATGAAACACAGACGCTGTCAAAGTTACGTTTCTGTTAAGCCCTGTCCGCACAGCGATAAATAATATCGCGTTCAAATTGAACGCGATATTATTTCCGCGCGAATATTTTATTGCTGTGCGGACAGGGCTTAACAGAAACGTAACTTTGACAGCGTCTGTGTTTCATCTGCGTTCGACTTGAAATTATTTACCGCGATCGGGGCCCTGATCCATTTGGGCGGTTTCACTAAAAGTTTTTAGTTTAGATATTCTCTATTTATTATTAAAATATTTTTTATTCACCTACAATTTTCGCGCGGGAAGGGTGAAAAGTTGTATGATACACACGAGAGCAATTTTTTTTGTCTCGTGTCGTGCCTTAAATTCCTCACTGCGCTCAGTAGACTATTTATGAATCACTAGAATACTTCGCTGGTTCGTGATTTAGCATAAAAGAACTTTGCTCACTTGTTGAACAAATAAGTATTGTCTGTTAGGAGGAGGGTAGCGCATCCGGCGCGGGGCTGGGGCTGGGCATGGGGCTGGGCGCGCTGGGCGTGGAGCAGGCGCTGGCGGCCGGCACGCGGCGGGAGGGAGAGCTGCGGCAGCTGCAGGCGCAGCTCGCGCAGGCCACGGCCGAGCGCGCCCGCCTCAGGGAGCTGGTCGGGACCCTCACCGCGCACCACCACCACTACCAGGTACACCACACATTGGGGGCGAGGGCGGCAGCTGCAGGCGCACCGAGCGCAGGCCACGGCCGAGCGCGCCCGCCTCAGGGAGCTGGTCGGCACCCTCACCGCGCACCACGACCACTACCAGGTACACCACACATTGGGGGCGAGGGCGGCAGCTGCAGGCGCACCGAGCGCAGGCCACGGCCGAGCGCGCCCGCCTCAGGGAGCTGGTCGGCACCCTCACCGCGCACCACGACCACTACCAGGTACACCACACATTGGGGGCGAGGGCGGCAGCTGCAGGCGCACCGAGCGCAACGGCTCCCTCCTTGGTAATCTGTCACTTTCGTCCCGCGGTGAACAATGTACTATTATTATGCTGAGACAGACAAGAAATGGCGAAAAAAACTTCACAGCTTACATTTTCGTAATGATTTCAAAAAATCATTGCATGTCAATAGATATATCAATATGAATAATTACAATTTTAAATTCGTAAATTTTAAACAGATTTTACTCTCACGCATTTGAATCATTTAAATAATAAGCTGTTTTATAGATACTAAAAAAAATATACTAAAAAAAATCGACCAGTCTCAGGCGGAAATCGAACCCAGCATCTTCCGCAATCCGAGTTGCGTCTGTTTTATATAGATTGTACAGTTTATTTATTTATTTATTAAACGAATTATTCCTTCTGTCGAAACGAGTTTTATATACAATACAACCAGACCTTGTAGTTGTATATAAAACCAAAGATCGATCGCACCGTATAGGGGCCCTTAAGAGCCCTTACAGCTTCGAACCCCAACCGTGAACCCGGCGTTTCTGTTGGTCAGAGCCTGCAGGAGCAGTACGACGCGCTGCTGCAGATGTACGGCGAGAAGGAGGAGCAGCTGTCGGAGGCGCGCCTCGACCTGCATGACGTCACGCAGCTCTACAAGGCGCAGCTCGACGACCTCGTGCGCCTGCGCCAGCAGCGATAGCGCCCACACACGCACCGCCCACCTACTGCTGCCCAACTATACCTTACCCCCTCTCACATACGGACACATCCAGTGCAGTGGAAACAGACAGTTAAGCCGTGTCTCCAGCTCGTGTTTTTTCGAAACATTACACAAAAACATCGAAACAAAGGGGCGTGGCTCTACACATTTGTGTACACATACACAGTGTTTTTGTTTTCTGATACAGATGGAAGACGTTCACCGCGTGGGTAGAGAGAGGAAGGGTTTGTTTAATTTTTCTACGACTGCCGAATCGCACATATCCTTTAACGGTGTCTTTATCAAAGAATCAGAGTACAATATTGTTATAATTACATTGGTGTAAAGATAATATTCTCTACATTTTTAATATAATTCTTGAGAGACCCGTTATTTGGGAGGCAGTAAATATGGTCCAACTCGAAATCTGTGTGTTCTCCTTGATATTCCATCCACAATCGCTAAAACGGAGAGCACGTCTTCCTCTTCGGAACTCATGATTAATGTTTTGTTTTAACCAGAAACATTTGTCTAGCAGGAGATAGCTTGTGTAAAACCAATGTTTTTGTTTCATGTTTTCTATGTAATCTTTTGAAAAAACAAGCGCAGGAGACACGGCTTTATACAGCTCGCGCCAAACTTCCAGTTCACTCTGAAATTGTTTCCATATCTTTCACACAGCCGTAGAGATTGTCAAATCTGAAACTGAACGCCCTTGCATTGTCTTACTCTTAAATGCACAATCAGTGTACAGATGCAACACTCTCAAATAGTCAGTAACATCAAAAGTACCATCAGTATCAAGCTTCAAGTTCAGTTTTAGATTAGACTATCTCTACCACCTACCAACAAGGTTCAATTTCGCTACTGCTCGGGTAATCGCCTCGTGTTCAGAGCGAACTAGAAGTTTGACGCGAGCTGTACCAGTGAGATCTGTCTGAACCTACCGCCCTCTGACACAACGGCACACTTTAGAAACGGACAGTTTTGTTGTGAAAAGTTGTGGTGTGATCTGCGAGATATCGACAGTTGAGATGTATCTGTGTAAAATGTGAGTAAATAGAAGATGGACTAAACAAGACTTAAAGTTCGTATTGTGACGTAATGTGCTACGCTCCTGTTTCGTGATGTGACACCCTAGAGTTAGAGACAAACCAACTACCTGACAGTTTTCCAAAAATACAAATAATAGGTTCTCAATGGGGAACTTTGAAATTGCGTTATAATAGTGGCAACAGCTGTGAGCAAAATAGTTACGAAAATATGATTTTAATAAAAATCAAATAAAACTGTGAGTTAATAAAAGTTATTAAAATAGATAAGATATTTTTAACGAAAATTGTCAGTTAATCGGTTTCACCTTTTAGTGTGCAAAATGTAAGTACCGTATATAAAGCGAAATTTTATGATAAATTCGTGAACACAATAGAAATGCGGAAAACAGGCTTTTTCTTTTCAAAAACGGTTCTTTCAGTTTGTATGTTTAGTGGTATAATAGTAATATTAATACTAATCTATCTGCAGTAGGTAATAAATAGAAGAATTATATCTTACGTCACAATAAATATTGAGGCCAGTAAAACAGTTATATTACACATAAAGAGATAAATATATTTTAAATCAAATTAATATATTTCTAAATTAAATAACTACTGACATGATTATGGATTTTCTCTGTAGAAAACAAATATAAAAAATTGGTTGTCTGTAAAGTCGGTTTACTGACGATAGTTGAACGTGACAACGTCTTAAGAAAATACTGATGGAATGGTAGCATTTTTCAAAAGAAAAATTTAATTTCATTTGTTTTGCCGGCCTTACATGGAACGCCTCAGAGCGAGGTAACGCCGCATGACGTCATGTTTTTTCGTGCGTGCAGCCGGCTCTATCGAATTATAAGACGTTGTCACGTCAAAAGTAAAAAAAAAATGCAGTTAATAGAATCTGACAACAGGATTATACAAGATTTTGGTATTCTAACAGTTATTTGTAATATCACATACAAGTGTGAGGAACTAGCTTTCATCAGATACAAAATACTACACTAGTAGCTAAAATATTGTAGTAAATTATAAAATTCAATATGCTATGTACAGACAACAGCAGATCGGGCCACCCAAAACTGCCTAGTTCGACCATAAACAACAGTCATAAAGTTTATTGTGTAATGTGGAATTTGACAGTTTTTGGTAGCGGGCTATGCCGTCGATTGAATTTGAATAATTGAATACGAGTAATGTATTGTTTGTGCAGAACTAGCTGGACTATTAAAGAAACAGTGCTTTTGGAATCTGAAAAAGTGATCAATGCAAACTCTCAAAGTAGTCTGTGGGTATATGCAAATGAATCGTCATTTTTATTTTAAAATAGATCTTAAAATGTGTGCTGTGCTCTTAACATTATCCTCAAACTAAAGGAATGTTGAAATGGAAAAAATTTTTTTTTCAACGAATTACTTTATAAGAGAAGTAGAATGAAAGGACGGACGGATGGTATGTGTAAAAAGGACGGGATTGAATAATAACAATTCTATGTAAAATTGTAAACTCAAGGATTCTTTTTGTTAATTTTTGACAGCATAATCCAAGTTAACTGTATCATATAGCCGTTTATTAATTTACCGGAGGGCATGCATACATGCCGTCCACCGCTCGCGTTTCGCGCGCGCGTGGTTCGTAAAAGTACAGTATACCAAGAACAGTAATACGTCTTCATACAAACTGGCCGCTATCCATTAGTACTCGGCGCCGTGTAGGCACGCACTGTGACGCACACATGACAAAAATATGAGGGCATAAGGTGGTCTCGCCGTCTCGGTGTGATCGCGCGTTTTTATGTCATTGCACATTCGCTCGCCGCTCGTTCCCGCCCGGCACATTTACGATAGCCCTAGCGTCAACGCAGAGTAGGCTTATAACTCGCCGACAGCCCGCAGATAATATTATGTAACACATGTCATTGCTGTGTTTTGAGTGCAAAATCGATCTATGGCAAACATATTACTTGTTGTTCAGGTGTTAATATCCTTCTAGTCGGATTTAAAGTAATATTTTAACACATTGGGTATGTTTAACACATTAGTAATTAATTTATATAAAAAACAAAATTGTAAATATGTATTTGCAATATACATGATTTTCTTATGCCTATCTTGCTGTGTGCCAAATATTTCTCTAAACTCCAGGAACATTAAGTTTACCTACTTATTTTTAAAATTATAATCGCTTTTCTAATAAAACAAACTTCTAAGTTCCTACAGTACAGCCTGTATCATAAACATAATATATAATATTATAAAGAGGAAAGATTTATTTGTTTCTATCTAATAAACACAAAACTATGGACCGATTTCAAAAGATCATTGCTAAATTATTCCTGAGTGATATATTATATTATATTTTTAATTATTATATTATTTATATTGTCTATATTTGGTTTTAAAAATGCTCGCGGACGAAGTCGCGGGGAAGTATTAGTGGAATATCAAGCAATACAAAGTTAAAAAAAATATATATGTATTTGATTCTTTCATCAATCCAATATTCCACTGTATGGTTATATTTTATACGCACTTATCAGTTTCCAAAACCGATTTTAGTTAAGAGTTTGTGATTGATATCGCGTGTTCAGTTTTTATTAAGATCTGTTTGTTTTCCTATGTGACGGCGGGTTTATATTAAATTTCATGTCTTATGTAAGGTTAGATGGAATCCCTATTATAGTACTATAAATATCATCCTGATTGCATATTACAAGCTGGACAGAATAACTATATTCAGTTGTAGGTTTATTTCAAATGAAAATAGCTCTTAGCTGAGAGTTACTAGACCTTATTGACATTGAATTTAATATTAACTTCTTCATCATTCGTTGTTGGAGAACTGAAATGTTATGGATTATGAAAGTGTGTAATGGTGGGACACTGCTGTTTTTAATGTTGTAAATTTGATTATCTCAAGCCGTCACCTCCATTAGAGCGTGAATCGCGTAGATTATATTTTAAAGAACGTCGCGGTAATATCGCCATATACAGACTCACATCACATATACTTAAATTAAAGCAGCATTTAGTCGCACGGCGATAATATCGTCACGATTGACGCGCTCGTGGAGGTTACGCCTAGGAAATTGTATATACTATAATTAATTTTATATTAATAATTTATAAAGTCGATAAAAATATCCATGGTTTTTGAATATATACATTTTATCACCATTAATACAATTGTGCGCCACCGCTAAGCACATCGGCTTGTTGTTTATTGATGTAAATAGCTTTGATTGTGATACGGCCGCGTCCGGGCTACTAGCCTAGTGGGTTCACTCTGAGTTCCTCCTTTGAAACGATGCTATAATTGACGTTAACAATAATGTTCAATGTCGCGTTCAATTCTATTGTTTTCAAAATTTATTCCTAGCGCGTGTAAGGCCTCTAAAATAACTGTTTCCACTTTTCAGTATAATGAAAATGCAATACAAAAGAATTGAGCGACTGACATAATAATACTATTACTATTATTTAATATGAAAAAATATAATCTTTACAATGTAAATATTTTATCCTGGATACTTATTATATGGAAATGACACTGTCAATAAACTTTCTTTTCTAATTCTTTAGTATCTTGTCTAGAAGTCTTTCTTCGTATTGAAAAAAAAAGTTTTTCATTAATCCAAATTCTATACGAGTCTCATATCGTGACAGCAAGGCTTTTTTGATGAGCCGAAATATTACGCCAATTTTTTTTGCCCGCCTTTTCTTGTTGTATTGTTAGCTAGAATTGAGAATAATGTTTGGATTAATTCTTAATAGATCAATCAGATTTGACGTAAAACTTTTTAACTCTAAATCTCAGGGTTATTATAAGAATAATACCTTAAAAATAATGTTCATTTTTTGTGACGGACAGTTTAAACATAAGTTAAATTTAATTTATGAAAGGTTATGGTTTGTTACTGTGGAAAATGTCTTTATTATTCTATTGGTACCTAAATTAAAATTAAATTATTTTTTCAAGTCATAGGATCTAAAGTATTATTTTAATGTACAGACAACAGCACGTTGGGTTACCACAAACTGTCAAATTTTCCCAATCGATTATGCACTTTATATTGAATAGTCTTAGGTTGAAAATCGTTTGGAGAAATTTGACAGTTTTATATAGCCCGACGTGCTGTTGACTGTCCCTACAAAAATGTAGAAAGTTTTAAATCGCTATTGTATTGATAATATTATAGTATTTTTCTCTTTTTCGTGTGCTTCAGCGTGTATTCACAAATATTCGAACGGTCGATTTGACCGTGTTACGTCATTGTAAAAAGGTGTTGCCAGGGCGAAAAAGTGAGATTCATCGAAGTCTTTGTCGAAATGCATTGTGTCTCTTGGATTTATGTCGATTCGAATGCTTGTGAATAGGACGGGTGATCACACAGGTTGAAACTATGGTTTATTTTTATCTTAAAATTTTATTCCAAATAAATATGTGCATAATGTAAATAAAGAAAGAATTTTTACACGTTTGTCTCATTTGTATAATAAATAAAACACAGAATTTGACATACACCGTTTATTATATTAATGAAGCGAAACACATCGACACACATTCTTCAGTGAAGGTATTTGACAAGTTGAGTTACATGAAATAACGACAATTTTCTTTCTAGGACACGTGGCGTCCACTGCGAGGGAAACTATTAGCTATGTTAATAATATAATAACTTATGATGTAATATTATCCTGGTATTCTAGGCGACTGATATAAGCATTCGGTTATATGTATTTCTAGTCGGAAATTACGTTCATGAAATTAGAAATTGAGAATTAATAAAAAAGAGCTCTGAGAAAGGTAACCAATAGCAGCAACTTTTACTTCAAAATGTGTCGCTCAAGCACACCAGGGACAAAATTATAACATTGGGTATTGGGTAACATCTCGTTCACTGTAGACGACACGATACTGGAGCAAGTCAAAACCTTCACTGTAACAATCACACGTATACGAAATAAAATGGTTAGTTTCCAGTCACACTTGCGCTCGTGGGTAATGCTGGGTAAATATTGGTGATACATAAAGTATGCGTACGAACTCATTTTCTGTGGACTTGATACAACGAATAGTGCTATTTAGACAAATTGAGTAAAGTTGCGGAAATAACTTTTATACTACACCTGGTCGGAACAGTAGCTATTAAGCCCTCAAATAGAAAAGAGAAAGTTGATCTTTTCTTCGACCTAAATATGCGAGAGAATTTTTTTATGAAAATCCATTTTTAATGTGTTTTAGCGGGAGGAAAAGTTGTATGAAGGAGTTTCTCCCGAGTTCTTGTTGTAAAAACACGTGTTGAGAGACTCCATTTTTAACCTCAATCAACCGTACAATTTTTGTTACTTTAGTTACATTTTCACTTGACACTGGCAAAATGTGTACGACGCGACGCCATGAAATAAGAATAGAATAGAAGTTGTATGAAATTCAATTTCTAACGTGCGTGGTCCATTCATACCCACCACAACTCGCGCTGGATTTTGCCGCAGAGTCAATTAATTCCTCAATCTTCAATCTTCTACGAGCGCGGCGGTTATGGGCTCTGTCCCTCCACGAGTATCGATTCTCTCAAATATCGAATACTAATATAAATCTTCCTAACAATTTAGTCATAACTTGCTCCAACTATGCGGCGCCTTAAATTTTTGCATTAGTCCCATATACAAATGTAATAATTTCTTTATAATTTTATTATACTGCTTATTTCAATTAAACAAGTCTGAATGCTCCTCACAGGTGTAGTATAAAGCACTATGTAACACTTCGGAGAAAGTGCGTTTCCTGTAATAATCTATAAGTAATCTGTCACTTTCTTCCCGCTGTACTAATTTCTAATTTTGTCCGATTTTATAGGTAGGGTCAGGCGAAACACAGTTATGTATAGCTAAACGTTTTCTTATATATAATAGTATTCTGAAAAAAAAAAGTTATAATTTGTGGATTTGGTAGCCAAGTGCGCATCAATAGATTTCTTCGACTTTGCATTTCATTGATTAAAATGTTATATGGAATACATGGTTTAATTCAATAGTAATATAATTTATGGTTTATTTTATTATGCTACACAGACATCAGACAATTCCACTAAATATTGTTTTTGGGTAGACATCTTTTTACACTATCCGTAATACATTTCGTATTAATGTTATAATTTTAAAAGTTAAATCTATTTTATAATTTATGAATGGCCTTTTCGCCCAAAGTAATTCATTGTAACCATAGCGTTATGAATTTTAATAACTACTGTGTCTAGACTTCACATTTAGCGGCTGAAGAAAGTGGTCACAAAATATCTAATTCTCATACTGAAATTGCAAGACTACGTTGATTATTATGATAACAACTATTGCCGTCAACAAAGTATGTCTCGTCTTTTTCTTTATATTGCATATGACATACAAATGCTCAGCTTTCTAAGTTTTACAGACATTTTTATTACCTAGGACACGGAAACACATTGAAACATTCTCATGGGCGAATTATAGTTGTTTCAGAAGTGATATGGAAAGGTACCTAAATAATTTAGGTGTTACTTTACTGTTACAATTGAATAATTTATTTTAGATTTTATTTATTTAGTCATTATAATTAAAGTCTGCACTGAAAAGGATTTAAGGGTTTTCATTCATATAGGTACTTCTTTCACTAAAGCTGTAGATAGAATTTTATGAGCGACCAACAAATTTCCCAAATTATTGTAAAATTAATATAAAGTGATACAGGCAACACTGTAATTCGGGGTAAAACGGCATGACCAAAAATAAATGTCTATATTTTGCATCATCAATTACACTGACTTTGTTTGGTAATCTTCAAAACTTCTAATGTAGTTTTTTAAATTGTACTTTTCACTATTTTTATCCGCAGTTAAGCGGTTAGAGTCTTTGTAAACAGTCAAAATGTCTGTACTAAATTCGTCGTGGTATAACATAAAGATAGTTAAGAGTTGGTCACAGTAAATGAGTTCAAATTAAAATAATAAAATTACACTAAAGTATTTTATGCGATTAATATAATTATAGCTACGTCGTCAAAGATGGTACTGACGACGCGGCGACACAGACAACCATTGTCGCCGCGATCGAAGACTTATCTCTCTAATTTATATGTAGGATACGAGTGTCGCGAATATTATTAATACAGCTAAATACGTTTGTAAATCGCGAGCGAAATCTCTAATCATCGTCGAAGCCAAGTCACATTTTAAACGTCGATCCATCTCGAACAGCAAAGCCAGTCGTTTTAGAAACGTAATAGGAATATCCGATAACTAATGACGATTCGATGAACATCAAACTATGACGCGATATGACACCAACACATACGCTTACTGAACTACGGCCGATAGCCGGCCCGCACGCCGGAATACTTCACCATCTATCGATCTGAAAACTGGGCAGAACGGTTTGCCTGCATATAGACGATAAACGAAAACAATAACCGAATAATTTTGATGTCTAAAACTAGCAAATAAACCTAATGAAATGGCATGTGCGGGCCATGCGTGCGTAGCCATCGCGTCGGTCTATCGTCGGGCGCGGCCGGCCGGGCTCGGCGCCGCTCGGGGGGGCTCGGGCGCGCTCGGGCGAGCTCGGGCGGGCTCGCTCTCGGGTCGCCGGGCGGCGGGCGGGATTCACGGCGGAGTACCGCTCTTGCTTCAAACCCACGCCATCCAGCCCTCGTACATTAGACACAGGTTCTCAGCGTTTGTCGCTTCCGATATTATGTAATCCACCTGAAAACGAAAAAAAGGTTTATACTTTCAGTTCGAAAACTTTACTTAAAAGTTAAAAAACTCATGTCCAAAGTGATTAAAAACCACTGTCATCTAAGGAGGTCTTAGATGACAGTGGTTTTTAATCACCGATGAAGATCCACTGTACCTGGTCGTGCGGCATCAGTCGTCTCTGCTCGTGGTCCCGTCCCTCCAGCTTCAACCTCACTCGTCGCCACACGCCGGCGCCCTGCGCGCTCCGTCCGCCCCCGCTCGCGCCTGTAACATAACCATAATCCATTTAAACTCATTGGCCTGTAACTACTCTATAATACAAATGCGTGGTCAAAAAAGCCTTAAGCTCCCTGGATATAACTAAAGGGGCTGGAAGTGATGATATACCTCCACTCTTTTGGGCTAGGTGTTCTAAGACATTATCTGAACCTATCAGCTCTCTTTTTAATATATCTCTAAGCGAGGGACTATATCCAGATATATGGAAGAGAGCTCATATAGTACCTATACACAAGAAAGGATCTAAAAGTAAAATTCATAACTACCGTGGAATATCTATCCTTTGCACCATAGGTAAAGTATTTGAGAAGATCGTTTACAATGTCATCTATCCAGTTATTTGTAAGGGTTTGCCCGAAAGTCAACATGGTTTTCTTAGGAAAAGATCAACAATAACTAATCTTGTTTGTTTTTCTGACTACGTTCTAAAGAATATGGAAAGGGGTGGCCAGATTGACGTGATCTACACGGATTTCGAAAAAGCGTTCGACCGCGTGGATCATGTCATTCTGCTACAAAAACTTCAAGCGTTAGGAATTCATGGAGATTTGTTGCGATGGATAAAATCATATTTAAATAACCGCTCTCAGGCCGTCGTATTGGGAGGTTACAAATCTGATTATATTAATGTCCCAACTGGCGTTCCTCAGGGTTCCCACTTAGGCCCGCTGTTCTACAACGCGTACTTGTATGATATAGTGTACTGTTTTAAAGCTGCTAAACACATCATGTATGCTGACGATAAAAAAGTTTATCTCAAAATTAATAATTTGAATGACTGTCACGCTCTGCAATTGGATTTAGATACTTTACATAACTATTATGAAAAAAATAAAATAACTATTAACATTAATAAATGTCAAATCGTCACATTTACTCGGAAAACAAAGCCAATTAAATTAAATTATTACTTCAATGGAATGGTCATTAACAGGACACAAGCGATACGTGATCTAGGGGTACTCCTAGACGACAAATTTGTATTATCCAAACATATTGACACCGTCACCGATAAAGCTTTTAAAAATCTTGGTTTTGTTTTACGGGAATGTAAACCTTTTAAAAATTCTAAAACTATATTAACAGTATACTGTGCCTATATTCGCAGCGGATTGGAATATGCCAGTCCCGTGTGGAGCCCCAGATACGTTACTTACAAAACTCAAATAGAGCGTATACAAAAAGTACTTGTCAACCATCTCAACTACAGACAACGTTTAATTACAACATCATACAAAGAAAACTGCTATCGTAATAACTTGTTAACTCTTGAACAAAGGCGTTTGGTATCAGACGCTAGTATTCTTTACGACATGGTGCACGCACGGGTAGACTGTCCGGAGCTGGTGGCGGCTATGAAGTACTGTACCCCAGTGCGTCGCACCCGCCACACTCCCTTATTGGCTGCACCGCTGCGGGCTACCAATTATGCTAGCAATGCTCTGCTTACAAGATTACCACAAATGTATAACGATCTTTTCAGCGAAATAGATATTTTTGCTTGTTCAAAGAAAGTATTTATGGCACGTATAATTGATATTTTGAAAGAACAAAATAACCCTGTAAATCAGCAATCTTGACAAATACGTGAGAACGTTCGTTACTTTTAATCTTGCTCACGTTCGTATTGTAAAGTGGGCCTCGGGAACCAACGCCGTACTGGGCGCCATACTTCTCCATCTATTTGTGCTTGATAAAAAGTGACAAACGATTCCAAGGAGATGATTGATTTCTGAGTGTCATTCTGTAGTACGGGCTTTTCTTACTTTTATCAAGTTAATGGTATGAAGGGCAAGGGTAAATTAAAGGAACTACGAAAATAAATAATAAAACTTTTTTATATACGATTATTGATTAAATATTGACTAATAAAAGAAAATTTTTAAATCTATAATGTTATTAAGAAAAAAAAAATAGATTTTTCTTTAATGCATAATATTTCAATATAATATTTCAATATAATAGATATAGCAATTATTTGTTCATTTTTTAATTTTATTTAGAAACGTGTATTAAGTATCTATGTATATATAATATGTTTTTTTTTTTTTTTTGAATATATATGTGTACTAGTGTGTATGTATATGTGTATATATGTGTATGTATTGGTATAATGATATTTATATATGTATATTATAGATGTAATGTGTGTGTGTGTATGATTACTTTTTCTTTAATAAGCAGAAACAGTTCTTACCAGATGAATAGATAAATGAATTGATTTAGTACCACTTATGTATCTATAGCTCAAATATTTAGCTTAATGTTAGTCTTGTAACACCCATAATTGCTACTTACTTAAAACGTATAAGGAGACCTATTAATTGGCCTTACTATTAATGCACAAAATGTTATAACATACTTATTGTAACGCTGTTTGGTTTCTAATAAATAAATAAAAAAAAAAAAAAAAAAAAAAAAAAATATTCGTGAAGTACATTGAGCACTCGAGAGTGGTCATGTTCAAGTTGCCGTGCACGAGAGAGAAGATAGCGTGTGGCTACCATGGTACTGTAAAGGGGTTCCGAACGGTTACAGGGATTTGAGCCCACTTCACCTGCACTCGGTCACCCTGCCGGACAACAAACGAGGCTCTGACGCTACCCACCAGCGTGGGATAAGGCCAAAACCCCTCTTAAATGGCTATTATAAACCCAAGAACCCAAGTACTGCACCGGCGGTGACGGACCAAGCTATTCGCTAACTTTTTTGATAGATGTAAGTGATGATCACAGATTGAATTACATATCCATTGCTGGATGGATATGTAATTCACTCGGTGATTATCACTTTCAAATGTAAAAAAAGTAAGCGAATAGGCCAGCTAGGGTGCCAAGCATCCCCAGGTGGTGGAGGCATCTCATCGAACAATTTTGGCCCTGGACCGATGAGAAGCTGCTGGAACTTGAGGAAGAATTGAATAAAAACCCAAAAAAGATAGGGCGAGGACACAATGATCCTTAAATCCCGCAACCTGCTCTATTTCCGGGAAGACGAAGATGTGTCCCAAGGTGGTGTTGGGTACATTGTTCACAAGTCTCTCATGAACAACATTGTACAGATCGGAACTGTGTCGAATAGGGTGACGTACGTACCTTATACTCAGAATTACGTAACGGTATTACAGGTGTACGCCCCGACCTCGACGCACCGACGAGGAAGTGGAAGTAATGTATTAGGGGTTTAAGTATGAAATTGCCGTTTTGTATGGAGAATTTAACGAAAATTTTTTTTTCATACAAATATATTTGTGATTTTTGAAGGAACCACAAATCTAAATTTTGTGTAATTTTGTGGATATGTTTAGACAACATTAAGCTATAGGATACTTAGAGAAAAAAAATGAGAATTGATACCTGTAAAAAAATATTCATATTTTTATAACGGAGACGGACACCTCTTAGGACGACCTGTTTTTGAAGATGTATTTCAAGTAAAAAAAAAAAAAAAAAAAAAAAAATTTTATACATAAATATAAGTCCTTGTAATGAAGTTTAAAATAAAAAAAGAATAATGGACATAGCTGTTGTATTAAAGGAATTATACACTAATAAATAATGAGGAAAAAATCGGCAATTTCATACTTTAACCCCTATTATAAGGACGTCTCTCGAACAATACATGCTTTCAGGACCCATTTTTATGCCAACTTTAATGCAAAGCTAGGTAAACGTGGCGATGATGACTTGAAAGTGGGGCAATTTGGAACTGGAATCCGGAACTACCGTGGTCAAATGCTAGCCGAATAAATGGAGAGGGAAGGACTATATATGATGAACTCCTACCTGAGGAAACGTCTGCATCTAAAATGGACCTGCGAAAGTCCGGGTGGTATAAAGAAAATCGAGATTGACTTCATTACGTCGAGTAAGACTCGGATATTCAAAGATATGTCAGTGATCAATTCGTTTAACACGAGAAGCGATCATCGAATGGTAAGATGCACATTGAATCTCAACGTAAAATGGGAATCGGAAAAGTAACGACTGATCAAGTCTACGCTGAAGTCATCCAGATCCCAAACCCCGAAAGTGTCAACTTGAACAGCAAAATCGCTTCGATTGCTTAGGAGTCTGCATAGATGTAGACAATGACAGGTTTTTAGAAGCTGCTCTTACATTGGGTTCAAAACTATTTAAACCCAGCCGTAACAAAAGAAAGAAGAAAATCTCAGAGCTCATATTTATATACAAAGCTAATGGAGGAAAGACGTGGAATACGCAGTCCTCCAGAAGACGCTCGTCAACGTCGTCAGCAGATCTCCAAGTGCCCTACTCTCGACATACGTCGATTTAATACAGAATATATTGAAAAGGCCATCGAGCGGATAAAGGCTCCACAGTGTTAGCTAGAGATTTGTTACAGCGTTGGTAGACCCCCTAAAAGGTAGACCGACAATCTGGTGAAAGCCGTGGTACGCCGCTGCATGCAGGCAGCGCAGGACGATCGGTTGGAGATCCTTGGTGATCCTTGGCTTACGTCCAACAGTGGAAGTCTCTTGGCTGATATGATGATGATGCGAAGCCATGTGACGCCAGCAGAGTAGAATAGCATCATCAATTTTTGTCTGAACTAATTTTATTTATAAGTCGCTGAGTATAGTTTTTTTCACTTTGCCTAAATGTCAATATATTAAAATATTTAATGTCACTTGTCAGAGTCTGTCAGTCTGACGCTGTTTACTTCGACAAATGATAAATAAACCATGCTACACCATATCCAATGGGTGTCGTAGAAGGCGGATCAGCGAAGGGGTATTGATGACCTTATACGTCCGTCCACCAATCCGCATTGGGCAGGCGCGGTGGAGTACTGCCTAAACCTCGTTCGTTGACAAGGAGAGGCCTTGTGTCCCAGCAGTGGGTTGAGCTATTAAGGTTGTAATGATGATGAAGTGGTACCGGTGTTGTGCCGCAGCGGCAGGGCGGGCTGCCTGGTGAGCCGGCGCGCGCCCAGCTCCAAGGACCACGCGCTCTCCACGCTGCAAATACCACACAAAAGTTTTTACACCCTTATATACATTACGCTTCGGTATCTTAGGGAAATTTTACTAATAATATACTACATTACTGCATCAACCAGCAAGAGGCATTGATGACTAACGTGTAAGTGTGGGCTACAGACGTACGTAAGTCTATCAATGCCTAGTGGTCAGGGCTGGTACAAGCCTACTTTTCTCATATAATCCGCGGAAATTAAAACCGAGCAGTACGTAAAACTATTTATTTGAAAGTTATTTATTCACGCAAACATTTTACGATTTAATCGTCAGCATTAAAGTTACTGATGCAGATGTTCGCAACAACCTTCATGGCAGTATTGGATTGGTTCAGTACATAGATATATCAATCTAAAGAGATCGGCCGAATCGCCGAGTTCATATGAAGACCGAGTGTCGCGATCAGCGGCCGTACTACATAACATGGTTCTAGTTGAGCATGCCGTAATATACACTATTCATTGCGCGTGTCTTAAGGACTACGAAGCGATGAAAGTTAAGCACAGCCGCAAAGGAGATCGGTCGAATCGCTGAGTTACGTATTCACTTGACTTTATCGGAAGGCGAAGGGGCGGAAATGTATGCCGATATGTATGCATACACCTGTCACAAGTCAAACGCGGGCTTGGCCTATCTCCTTGTATTATTAAATCTGTGGTCCAGTAGATTGTGGTTGCAAATGATCTCATGTAATTGGCAATTAACACTGGCACATGGTGAGATTGCGGATATTTATCGTTGTGTGTGTACTAACTTGAGCAGCATGTCGTCCAGCGCGGGCAGCTGGTCGGCCAGCTGCTGCGCGGCCGCGGCCACCTGCTGCACGCCGGCGCGCCCCCCCACCGCGCCCTCCCCCTCCCCCCGCGCCTGCAGCACGCCCACCAGAGCGTCGGCCGCCTCCTCGCCACACAGGTACACCGCCGCGGGGTTCGCGCCCTGCAACACAACACACATTATACACTCTGCCCTACACACTCTTCTTCAATCAGTGGCTTTATCAAAGAACAACCATTTCTGCCAATCTCAAGTTAGGAAAAACACTACATTTTGATATTTCCCCGCTGTCGCTCAAGTTCTTGATGTTTGCATTAAAATATGGGCGTCACAAATTTTAATGCATCTAGGGAGTGCTTGGAAAGAAATGAATAGCAGTCACATCACAAAATCTTTATTTCAATGATTCCCCATAACTGTTCGTCAACACGGATGCTTATACAACGAAACGACACCACTTTCAGTGCACAAAATCCACTCTGAAACAATTTTGAATTATCGAAATAAAGATCGACATCCAGACACCATGGTTCCCCGCCAAACACCCCTTTTTTTTTACGTTGGGAAATGCGTTACGCATACGTCATACCTGGGGTGGCATGAACGTTATGTGGGACTCTCCCTACTAATGGCAGGGCCTACCCACTAAAACCCAACGATGTCCCTCACATGCACCTTGGCGCGATAACATCAATGACCGCCACTTCCTCCCCGTCATCGGACGAGGAGAACGCGTCGGCCGCGGATGTGTCGCTGCCGGACGGGACCATGGGAACCCTTGCGGAAACTTCCACGACCCCGTCGGTGCTTGCTCGCCTAGGGCGAGCCCCTCTCACCTCCCCAAAAGGAAGGGGAGGCCGACGATGTCCCGTGACATCCTGGACATCGACGACTGGCGGTGACCGGTGCAATGCGGGGTTAGGGCTTCCCGGGCCCGGGCCCCGCTGGTCACCGACAGGAGGAAGGAGGCGGGCAAAGCGCCGCCTTCTCCGTCCAACCCTTCTGCGGCGGCACGGATCGGCCTGGGGGTCATTCTCCCTGGCTCGCTCCGCCGTTTCCTTTTGCGTCATAACTTCGACACAAAAGTTACCCACTGCGCCCCAGGACCTCTCATTTTCCAGCATAGTGGAGATCACCGCCTGGAGTGAGAGGTCATTTCCAATAGCGGCGACTAGTTGGCCGCGCTGTGCGGAGAACGCGGGGCATTCTTCAAGGGTGTGCTGGGCGGTGTCTTGCTCAGCACCACAATGGTGACATATGGGGGCCACCTCTCTCCCAATGCGGTGCAAATAGCGGCCAAACGAACCATGGCCGCTTAGAATTTGTACCATGTGGTAGGAGAGGGACCCATGCCGACGTTTTGCACATGTGGTTAAAGACGGGCTCATGGCTTCAACGGTCCTGTGAAGGGTATCGGAGGTCGACCCACGGAGTAAATCATATAGCTCCCGTGACCACTAGAGAAACATTTCATCTGTCGCCTCCTCCAAAGCGGCGACCTTCTCGGCGGCCACCATTCGGCGGTCGTTGACTCTCGCCTCCGTGCGGATCCTGTAAGCCGCCGAGAGAACGTGGGCGGCCAGTTCCCACGGAGGGGTGCCTGCGATGATACACGCTGCTGTATGCGAAATCGTGCAATATCATCTAATGGCCCTCAGCGCCATGGCGCGCTGCGCCCTATGTAGAGACGCAACAGCACGACGACCAAGGGCGTCAGCCCAGACTGGGGCTCCGTATAGGGCCATGCTGCGCACAATGTTTGCATACAGCCGGCGACAGGTGGTGCTTGGTCCCCCTACATTGGGGAGAAGACGACCAAGAGCATCAGCGGCACTCATCAGACGGGGTTCGAGGCGTCGGAAGTGTTCTTCGAACCGCCAACGCCCGTCAATGACCAGACCCAAATATTTCAAGTGGGGCTTTAGAGGAACGCGCACTCCGTCCACCTCGACATGAAAAAGCAGGGCCTCAGTCTTCGTCAAGGCTACTTTCAGGCCAAGTGATCTTATCCGCCGAACGACCAAGGTGGCGGACTCCGAGGCCATCAGCAACACTTCTTCCAAGTCCCTCCCTCTAGTGGTGACGAGCGTGTCGTCGGCGTAACAGAATAGCCTGACACGCGAAGAAAGAGCACCACGCAGGACGTAGTCATATCCTACGTTCGACAATAAAGGTCCTAAAACTGACCCCTGCGGGACACCGCGTGATACCTTATGGCGGCCAGCCTGACCACCCTGTCCGACGTACATAATGTCGCGGTCCTCTAGATAGCTTTTCACTATTCCAAGCAAGTAGTTTGGGACCCTGTGGTACGCCAGGGCCTCTAGTATCGATTCGAATGGGAGTGTGTTGAATGCATTAGCAATGTCGAGCGACAACGCCAATACTTGCTCACGCTGCTCTGTGGCCTGGGAAACAAGGCTCCGCAGATCAGACAGGGCGTCTATGGTGGACCGCCCTACCCGAAACCCATATTGTGTTGACGACAGATCGGGGCCCACCTCAGACAGATGCTGGACGAGTCGAGAAGCAATTAGCCTCTCGAAGACTTTACCGACTTCGTCCAGCAACACAATCGGACGATATGCCGATGGGTCATCTGTTGGCCTGCCGTCTTTGCGCAGTAAGCACAACGTACCATTCTTCCACAATTTGGGAAATTGTCCGCTTCGAAGAGAAGAGTGGAACAATTCCCGAAGCCTGTCTCCTAGTTGTGTGAGGGACATACCTAATACTTTGGCTGGGACGCCATCAGGGCCCGGCGCAGTCCTCTTGTTCTTAAGAGGAGCGGTGACTGCCTCAAACTCCTCGTCCTCTATTGAGAAAGGGTGAACCTCTTCGCCAGCCGCTTCATCGTGTGGCAGAGCCATACGTGGCGCAGTGAAGTCAGTGGCGGGAGGGAACAGCCCCGCCACGACCTCGCCCAGGAGTTCGGGGCTCATAGTCTCTGTTAGCGGGGCTCCGCGTGCTCTTAACTGATTTCGAGCGGTTTTAAATGGCCGTCCCCACGGGTCCCTGTCAAGGCCCTGAAGCATCTCTTCCCTGGCACCTTCCTTCGCGCGCGAGATGGCCGATTGTAGTTTTCTTGGCCTCCCTGTACTCATTGTACAGTCGGCCCTCCTCCTCTTTATTGCGCACCCGACGCCTGCGACAGCGTGTGTAGGCCCGCCTTTTGAAGGTACAGGTCGTGCGGAGATCAGCAATCTCTCTAGACCACCAATAAACTTCGCGGCGGTCTTTCGGAGGACGAGCTCGGGGCATGGATGCATCACATACCTCCGTCAGAGCGTCGCGAAAGCGACTTGCAGCCTCTTGGACGTCTTGGCCGTCCATGGGGCGGGAGCACCAGGCTTGGACAGTAGCCGCCTCCTCTGCCAACTCCTTATCTAGGCGACTCAAGCCCCAGCGAGGACCACGACCACCGTCTGAAGGTCGAGAGACCCGAGGGCGAGGAGTGGGTGTCTCGAACCGGATATACCGCCAAACACCCCTACAGACTCACGCGAGAAGTCTCGGCGAGAAGACTTGACCCGAGAAACGAGATGGTATCTACACTCACGCATCGTTTTCACTTGCGTTCTCGATCGTTAAGCGATATGGATGACTTTGACAGTGCAGCGACTTTGGTATTGTGTAGCATACTGCAATCTTATAAATTTAAATCAACAATAAAATAGATTAAGACAGGCCCTGGTTCAAAGCACAGATTAATACAATAATTAATGCAAAGCACACGCATGCGATTGATAACCACTTTTCACGTCGCAGAATCGTATGTTAACCGAATATCTGCGATTTGAGACATTCTTTGCTTTACTGTTCTAGTGTACAAAATTTTATGTCACCTCCTGACCAGGACCAGGAAGTGGGATTATCCGTACGCAGCGGCCACTTTCTGTTCAGGTGTGGCATAAACTCATTATCAATTCCAATCAAAATTTCAAAAGGTACAATTTTATGAAAGTCAATTTTGATGCCATCGGTTATCAGGAGATTGTTCTAAGAACCGGCAAGAAACTCAGCAAGTTTTATCTTCCCTTTACAGGTTTCATTGTATTGACTTGGAAAGAGTCATAATTGTCATTATCTTCGCACCGTATCCCCTGCGATCCTTGTGCTGTATCAATGCCACTGCTGATCCGTCAGTAATTACGTCCCTGGCATACCTTGTGTAGCGGCTAACGTACCTTGTGTAGCGGCTAACGTACCTTGTGTAGCAGCTAACGTACCTTATGTAGCGGCTAACGTACCTTGTGTAGCGGCTAACGTACCTTGTGTAGCGGCTAACGTACCTTGTGTAGCGGCTAACGTACCTTGTGTAGCGACTTACGTACCTTGTGTAGCGACTTACGTACCTTGTGTAGCGGCTAACGTACCTTGTGTAGCGGCTAACGTACCTTGTGTAGCGGCTAACGTACCTTGTGTAGCGACTAACGTACCTTGTGTAGCGGCTAACGTACCTTGTGTAGCGGCTAAGTTACCTTGTGTAGCGACTAACGTACCTTGTGTAGCGGCTAACGTACCTTGTGTAGCGGCTAACGTACCTTGTGTAGCGGCTAACGTACCTTGTGTAGCGGCTAACGTACCTTGTGTAGCGGCTAACGTACCTTGTGTAGCGGCTAACGTACCTTGTGTAGCGACTAACGTACCTTGTGTAGCGGCTAACGTACCTTGTGTAGCGGCTAAGTTACCTTGTGTAGCGGCTAACGTACCTTGTGTAGCGGCTAACGTACCTTGTGTAGCGACTAACGTACCTTGTGTAGCGGCTAAGTTACCTTGTGTAGCGGCTAACGTACCTTGTGTAGCGGCTAACGTACCTTGTGTAGCGGCTAACGTACCTTGTGTAGCGGCTAACGTACCTTGTGTAGCGGCTAACGTACCTTGTGTAGCGACTAACGTACCTTGTGTAGCGGCTAACGTACCTTGTGTAGCGGCTAACGTACCTTGTGTAGCGGCTAACGTACCTTGTGTAGCGGCTAACGTACCTTGTGTAGCGGCTAACGTACCTTGTGTAGCGGCTAACGTACCTTGTGTAGCGGCTAAGTTACCTTGTGTAGCGGCTAACGTACCTTGTGTAGCGGCTAACGTACCTTGTGTAGCGGCTAACGTACCTTGTGTAGCGACTAACGTACCTTGTGTAGCGGCTAACGTACCTTGTGTAGCGGCTAAGTTACCTTGTGTAGCGGCTAACGTACCTTGTGTAGCGGCTAACGTACCTTGTGTAGCGGCTAACGTACCTTGTGTAGCGACTAACGTACCTTGTGTAGCGGCTAACGTACCTTGTGTAGCGGCTAAGTTACCTTGTGTAGCGGCTAACGTACCTTGTGTAGCGGCTAACGTACCTTGTGTAGCGGCTAACGTACCTTGTGTAGCGGCTAACGTACCTTGTGTAGCGACTAACGTACCTTGTGTAGCGGCTAACGTACCTTGTGTAGCGGCTGCAGCGTGTGCAGCGGCTGCGCGGCGGCGTGCAGCAGTCTCGCGCGCGGCTGGTGTGCCGCGACGAGTGCGCGCGCTGACGTCACTAGCGCACGCGCGGCGGCGGCAGCCCGCGCCCGCGCCTCAGTCAGCTGCAGCTCGCGCGTGCCGCTCACCTCGCGGATCAGCGCGCCCACGCTGCCCACCTGCAAATTATTAATAACCTATTTACCGCTTCGGTCGATCAGCAGATACAAAATATTGAGTGTTTGGCGGGAAACCATGGCGTCTGGACGTTATTTCGATAATTTAAAATTGCTTCGGAGTTGGGAATAACTTCATTAGGCGTTCGTGTAAGGCTTACAACAGCAAATTCATGGATTTGGATGTTTTTTGCAACTCATTGTGGGAATTTAAAAGGAGCCACAAATCTATATGTATTACCTACTGTAATTTCCCTTGCGATGATAATTTGTTTTTAGAATACATTTATGTTTAATTAAAGAAACTAAAGGTTTAACTCATAAAATAAAGATATAATTACTTACAATACATTGTAATTATTTAAGGGCTGTATTTTTTATACAACTAGAAGACAAACAAGCTGACGACCCACCTGTAGGCCCACCATATTCTCTAATGAAAGTAATCCATTGCTGTTTTACACGACACGCTATTAATTATTTAAGTCTATGGAGGAGACTTACCCACTGCGCGTCGATATTTCCTTCCGGATGTAACATTTCCATGAGTGACTCTTCGATGGGTGTCACTTTCAGAGCATACTTTTGCGCCAGGTTACATGCCTGTAAGGAAACAATTAATATGAAACTGCTGAAACTGATATTATCACTATCCCAATCCTAAATAAGTCATAAACATATACTGTGGCTATTCACGTTATTGCGATAATGATCGATGACGTAGGCACCATAATAATTAGACAACAATAATTTGGGCGTGAATACAATCTTAATTTAATAACAGGTTTACTCGTTATTCATTCTTCTTGAGAAAGAGTTTATGAAGAAGTCGACGATGGAACAAAGTTTATTAGAAAAAACTTGTAACCGGTAAGGAAGTCTACCTAGGAGCATGTTTAAATTTTTTGATGTGTGGGTACTTTGGTTGTTCAATGTCAAGGGAGGTGCGCAAGTCGGGCGGTAGCCCACTGCCCAGGCAGTTTTTTTGTATAATCGATTAAGTTCATGAACAATTGACAAAGTTCACGGTGTACCACCTGTATGCGATAATCACATGGTACTGATACGTGTAACTGACAGGCGTATAAACGTTATCGAGACTATGTCCTCAGTTATGCTAGAGCGATTGCGCGGAGGGAGGCTTCCTGTGGAAGTGGAGTGAAGACGTTGCGCCTTACCGGCTGCGTCATTTATGTAAATGTTCCATTGGTCGGAGTAAAAAGTAGGCGGGGTTGGTGCGGCGTCTACGTCAGGAAGCTTCCTCGTGGCGGACTCAGGTAACGTGGTGGGGAAACTTTCTCGGCGGGTGTGTGGCTTTTGATGTTAAGTGTCCCTTGGCATTCGAAGTCACGTTCCATCGTCGAGTTGTTTTTGTTTTCCCACCACGACTAGTTTCAGACGGCCTTTTTCAGGGTCACGACCGCTCTCGATGGCTGTTCCCGGTGTCCTCGTTAGGAGGACGCGTCAGGTCGAGCAGTGGCTGCTGTGGTGGAGGAGGCGACTGGTCACCAATTGGTGTAAGGAGTGCCTAGACGGGTAGCGTTGAGACGGTCTCGGTGTAGTTGCGCTCACGTGCGAAGAACCCGAGCCGTCCCGCAATATCGCACTGGAGGTCAGGCCGGGGAGGATGTTTAGTGTGTTTAGAGGGAACGCTTTTACTTTGAGTCGCACATATCTGCGGTTGTGCCGACGCCGCCCCTAGTGTGTGTACCTTGTCCCAGTGCGCGGCGGCCTGGCGCGTGGTGCGCGCGGCGCGGGCGCGGGGGCGGGCGGCGCGCGCGTGGGCGGCGGCGCGGGGGCGGGCGCCGCCCCTAGTGTGTGTACCTTGTCCCAGTGCGCGGCGGCCTGGCGCGTGGTGCGCGCGGCGCGGGCGCGGGGGCGGGCGGCGCGCGCGTGGGCGGCGGCGCGGGGGCGGGCGCCGCCCCTAGTGTGTGTACCTTGTCCCAGTGCGCGGCGGCCTGGCGCGTGGTGCGCGCGGCGCGGGCGCGGGGGCGGGCGGCGCGCGCGTGGGCGGCGGCGCGGGGGCGGGCGCCGCCCCTAGTGTGTGTACCTTGTCCCAGTGCGCGGCGGCCTGGCGCGTGGTGCGCGCGGCGCGGGCGCGGGGGCGGGCGGCGCGCGCGTGGGCGGCGGCGCGGGGGCGGGCGCCGCCCCTAGTGTGTGTACCTTGTCCCAGTGCGCGGCGGCCTGGCGCGTGGTGCGCGCGGCGCGGGCGCGGGGGCGGGCGGCGCGCGCGTGGGCGGCGGCGCGGGGGCGGGCGCCGCCCCTAGTGTGTGTACCTTGTCCCAGTGCGCGGCGGCCTGGCGCGTGGTGCGCGCGGCGCGGGCGCGGGGGCGGGCGGCGCGCGCGTGGGCGGCGGCGCGGGGGCGGGCGCCGCCCCTAGTGTGTGTACCTTGTCCCAGTGCGCGGCGGCCTGGCGCGTGGTGCGCGCGGCGCGGGCGCGGGGGCGGGCGGCGCGCGCGTGGGCGGCGAGCGCGGTGGCGGCGGCGGCGGCGCGGGCGGCGGCCCCGGAGCGCGCGCCCCACGCCGCGTCCAGGGCGCTCACCACGCTCACCAGCGCAGGGTTCGCACCAGCACCCCACTTCACCCTGACACACACATAACACCAATATTACTAGTCTATTTTAAAAAAAAAACAAGTACCGAAAATTGTGCTGTGCGTTGCTATTGGTCCACGTTATCAACATAAAATCCGTTTCACTATTTCTACCGCAATTTACGATAGTGATGCAACGGAAGTGTCTAAACGGAAGCGGAAACGGAAACAGATGTCAAAAGTAAATCTTAGCGGAAGCGGAAACGGAAGCGGAAGCAGAAGTGTTAATACTATGAAGAAAAAGCACAAAAAAGACAAACATTTTTTTTAATGTTTCATAGGCTGAGCGTTTGTCCACAACCTCACCTGATGGAAAGCGATGATGAGGCCTAAGATGGTACACGCTCGCCTAGAAGATGCTTGCTCATTCTGGCCTTGAATATCCAGAGTATATAGATCCGGAAAAACAGACCTTGGCAACGAGTTCCACTCCTTAGATGTTTGCATAACGAAATAGGAAGCAAAGCGTTTCGTGCCGATGGGAGGTATATCCACAACCGTGAAAGCCTTCACCGCGTCTGGTTGAAAGGGGCTGGAGGGATCAAATTATGAAGAACCTCCGCACACTCCGAAATACAACCGATAAAAGACCGAGAGGCAAGCAAGCTACACTGGAGATTAGCCTCAGCGAGTGCCTCACTGCCAATGAGTCTCCTCGCTCTGTGCTCCACAGAATCCAGTGCATCCAACTGATAACGTGCAGATTCGTCCCAAAGGTGACAACACGCTCCTGCATGGAGATGCAGGAGCGTACTTGGGCTCGATAAAGGCTTAGGAGCTGTTCAGATGTAAAATACCGTTTCACCTTTGAAAGAATGCCAAGTTTTTTGACTGCGTTTTTAGCAATGGAGTTGACTCATCATCATCATCAAAACAGCCTTTATAAATCGACCCACTGCTGGGACACAAGGCCTCTCCTTGTTATCGAAGGTTTAGGCAGTAGTCCACCACGCTTACCCAATGCGGATTCGAGGAGGGAGTATAAGGTGATCAAATACCTATATGAATTTTGTAGCATCAAGCGCGAGTTATTAGATATAGATTGGCGGGACTTGTTCTCGAATTGTATAGATGTTAACGAGATGGTCTCTAAATTCTACGGTGTACTCTATGGGCTCAGAGACAAATTCGTGCCAAAACGGAATCCCCTGAGACGTAAACATCCCAAGTGGTTCAGTAATGCCCTTATCAAACTCTTGGCGGAAAAGGATAAAGTTCGCAAAAAATTCTTAAGATACCGTAACCCTAGAGATGAGATTGAATTTCAATTACTTCGAAGCCGAGGTCATAAACTTTATAATGAATGTTATAAAAAATACGTTCAAGGCATTGAGGCTAACATTTCTGCAATTCCAAAGGCATTTTGGAGCTTTATCAAGGAGAAGCGAGGTGGTTACTCTTCCATACCGGCAGAAATGAAGTCAAACAACGACATCGCTTTATCTGGCCCTGATATCGCGAATTTATTTGCCCGTTATTTTTCTTCGGTATATTCTGTAAATGATCACGGAAAGTCGTCAATCTATCGTAGTTTTGGTCATGACTATCTGGCTAAACTACTATTTACAGAATCACAAGTGATTAGAAACATTAAAAAGCTCAATGCGGCTGGGGGTGCTGGTCCCGATTCCATCCCACCACTGTTTGTCAAACGTTGCATGCGGGGTATCTCCTTGCCTTTGACATTAATTTTTAACAGATCACTTGTGGATGGTGTTTTCCCCCAGGAATGGAAAAAGGCACGAATTGTCCCAGTTTTTAAAAAAGGTGATAATACTTCTGTTGAGAATTACCGACCCATCTCAATGCTTTCTTGCTTTGCGAAACTCTTTGAAACATTAATTTGTCCTGTAATCTCCAAATTCAGTAGCAATCGCATCTCTGTTCATCAACATGGGTTTACAAGTGGTCGTTCTGTTCTTACAAATTTGGTACCATTTGTCTCGGAGCTTTGTGAGTATGTTGATAAGGGAATCGAAGTTGATGCTGTCTACACTGACTTTAGCAGTGCATTCGATAGAGTCAACCACACAATTCTCGTTGAAAAACTGAGTGCTCTTGGGATCGGGGGACCTTTGCTTGGATGGTTCGAGTCATATTTACGTGACAGAAAACAGGCAGTTGTTCTGAGTGGTTTTCAATCTGACTGGTTTGATGCTACGTCGGGTGTTCCACAGGGTTCCCACCTGGGTCCTTTACTTTTTCTCATTTTCATAAATGACATCACCGCCAGCATAATAAATGGCAAAGTATCATTATTTGCTGATGACCTGAAAATCTATAGACCTGTCCGTTCTCCTTGTGATAGTAAACTTATTCAGGACGACCTCAATAGAATTGTCGCTTGGTGCGAGGCTAACTGCATGGCTCTCAATGCGCGCAAATGTTTCCATATAAAGTACTCCAGGAAATTAAAACCACTTGTTACTGGGTACGAGATAGGTTGCGAAAGACTTGTCGAGGTTAAGATTATTCGGGACCTTGGTGTTCACATTGATAGCGGACTGAAATTTAATTCTCACATAGACACAATAATTACTAAAGCCGCTTGCATGATGGGTTTTATTAAACGTAACACCACTAAGTTCAAGGACATTAACACTAAAATTATTCTATATAATACATTGGTCCGCAGCCATCTCGAATTTGCTTCTTGTGTTTGGAGTCCATTTTATAAAGTGCATTCACTGCGAATTGAGAGCTTACAACGGACCTTCACTAGACATTTAGCCTTTCTATGTACGGGATTCTCCCACCGTCAACCATACAACGAACGCCTCGGTAAATTCAATATGTGTTACCTCCGTGACAGAAGGCAGTTAATGGACATGTGCTTTTTATATAGAATTCTTAATGGTCAGCTGGACTCCTGTGACCTGCTGTCACGTTTATCCCTGTCAGTTCCTCGCAACTACCCCAGACACCGCATGTCCAAATTATTTGCTACACCGTTTGCCCGAACCAACCTTGGTCTTCAGTCTCCTTTGGCACGAATTTCTTCTGAGTATAATAGTATTAGTAACGCTACTCCTGATTTGGATATATTTTGCAACAGTTTTCCTAAATTTAAGTCTTTGGTCTCAGAGTACTTATCAGGCCAAGTATTGGGTTGATGGGTACTCTGAGATTTAGTCCCTGCTTTTTTAGTACGTAATTAATTAGCGCAAGTGTTATGTACGCCGTTATTTTGGTGCATATCAGAAATTGTTTTTCCAGATTATTTTTAATGTAACATTGTTTAATATGTACCATGTGGCCTGTACTTATATAAATAAATAAATAAATAAAGAAATAAATACCCCTTTGCTGATCCATTAGTCGCCTTGTACGACACTCATGGAGGATATGGGGTGATGCTATTCTCTGCCGGCATCACATGGCTATCTGCAAGATTTCTGTATCAAATTGAAGTTATTAAATGAATTTGTAATTCAGAAAATAAGATAAGGGTGTAGCAATTTTTGAGTGTTTTTATATGGAACTTCAACTAACATAATTTCAATAAAATAAATTAAGTACAAAAACGCTATTATTTCGAAAACGGTGCATGGGAGCTAAAAATAGATAACGAAATTTTTGATCCCCTTCCACACACTTATTGAGCTAATAAATAAAACGGGAAAGTGCGACTTTGAATTTTTTTATATAGTACCTACCTACATGATTTATTTTGAGGAGTCAGTTTCCAGTATATGTTTATGCACAAAAAACAAAATAATTCTGAAACAATACCTGTAAACTGCCTGTTACTGTGCTTTATTACCTGTCAATCATAGTGTAAGTGAAAATTCTTAACACTAGGCTTATTAAAGGTATCGCAACTGGCCCGGCATATTTTATGACGACAGCCCTATACCATCTTACACGAGTAGGCTATTATAGCTCAGTCGGCGTACTTGTGCACTTATACTATGGGACACTGTCCAGTTGTCCACGCGTCCTTCATCCTCGCTGTAACCTCCGTTTAGAGTTCTGTTAAAAAGTTTGCGGAAGCAGAAACGGAAACGGAAGTGAAAAAACTTGCGGAACTTCTGCAGAAGCGGAAGCGGAAGCAGAGTTCTGTTGCAACACTAATTTACGATCACCGCGGGCGCGATTGTTTGCTACACCGGCGAGCAACTTGTGGAGTCGCGCGGAGCTGGTAAAGATCAAAAGTGTGTACCTGTGTCTGGCCGCGGTGAGGTGTGTGAGCGCGCGGTCTGTGGCGGCGGCCAGTCGCTGGGCGGCGGCGGCCAGGTCGCGCCCCACGCGGGCCAGCGCCGCCCACGGCTCGCTGCTGCTGCCGCCCACCACCTGGACACACATCACTACTTTAACCTGCGCTCTTCTACCGCAGGATCAGTAAGCTTAGGCCGACAAATGTATACGTGAAACTGGAAGTCACACTACCAATAAAAAAGTGAAGATTACTTGTTTAACCCGAAGTGTCTTTGAATGTTTCCATTTCCTACCTGTCTCTTTCTAATTCTCCCCACTCGTAATATGATGACGTACGTACGTATAACGTATTAGACGTTTACGTGACACGTGTTTTAGTGGTTAGAAAGTGATAAATGGATAATAAAAAGTTTAACGACAATTCTTTTTGGCACAAATATGTTGCGGATCTTTAAGAAAATAATACCGTTCTCTTTTTGAAGATGTCCAGGTCGTATCGGAGTTAATTAAAATAGCATTTTTTTTGTTAAGATATTGGCATACTAGCATACGGTATATCTAGTTTTAAGTAGCCGCTGTAGCTCTGGCGACGGCAATCTTACTCACCAACAGTAACACAACACAAAATGGAGTGTTATTTGACTGTGGTCTTCTATAAGGTGGAGATACTACGCCAGGTCGGGCTGCACCAAATCTGCTGGGCCCCATCTCGATTGAATCCACGTTATCAAATTGTTAACTACTAATAAATCAAAAGTACAGATGCCTAACATGATGCAGAACAAGCTCGAAGGAGCAAGTTACCAGATATTTAGGGTGGCGGAGTTGAAGGAACATGCTGTAGAAGGTGTGAGGTGTGGTTGTGTCGCCTGACCTCTGCGTGCAGATGGTGGTGTGCCAACGCGCGCAGTCTGGCGGCGTGCGCGGCGTGGTGCTCGCGCTCGCGGGCCCGCGTGCGGTGCGCGGCGCGGTGCACGGCCGCCGCCGCCGCCGACACGGCGCCGGCCGCCGCGCCCGCGCGCTCCAGCTGCGCCGCGCCGCCGCGCCACCCCACGCGAGCCTTCTCGCACAGGGACTCCAGCGACACGCTCCACGACGCACCTGTTACACCATAAAACAATGCAATTTTATTTATTTTACTAGCTGTCCCAGCCACGCGTTGCTGTGCTAATTTCACACATTGAATTTGAAGTAAAAATGAGGACTGCTTATCAAGATAAAAACTTTATCTCCCAAGTTGGCGTCGACTCGTATCGGCATGCCCGTGGACTAGCGCGCACGGCCCACGTGTACGTGACACAAGTGCGTGCACGTGACGTGTGTGTGTACGCACCGATCTCCTTCTGCTCCACCTCGGCGTGCAGGTCGAGCGGTGCACGCCGCAGCAGCAGACACACGGCGGCGGCCAGCGCGCGCGGGCCCACGCCCAGCACGCAGCGAGACACGTACTCAGCCGTCCATCTGCACCACACCACCCACCCGGACTTAGTATTTATCATCAAATGCGAAATTATTTTTATGGTGGAATAGCAGCTTATTTCGAACAGTGTGGTCAAATAAAAAAAAGCTGCATTGAAAATCGGTACAATGAGACTGTTAATTATGGTTCTAAAGCACAGGCCACACCGCCGGCAGCCGAACGAGTATCGTTTCAATTCATCTTTTTCCTTCTTCATACTTCGGTACGCACCGCGAACTACAAAGATAAGCTATGACGGCTATAAAAACTATGCGAACGAAATATCGAACGCCAGCGGTGCTTGAACCGAAGTATAAAATAAAGAGGAGAAACGATGCTCGCTCGGTTCGACTTTGACGATGTTCGTCGCTCGCTCGCCCGTACATAGTTATCAGCGTGGACTACATAGTTTAGCTCACCAAAGCTTCACTCGTCCGCTGGCGGTGTGGCCTGCGATGGAGTAGTTTTCTACAAATATTGTTGGTATTGAATAAAGCCTACTGAAATCGACATCTATTTTTTGTACTTAATTATATCAGTCTTCGCTAGGTACTCAAAGCCCTAATAAACAGAACGGTGATAGAAACTGTTCCAGGAGCCTGCTACCTGCCTCAGCGGGAAAATTGTATTTTGTTCACTTACTTGTGAAAAGCAGTATGTTACGACCACTGCGACTGACTCTTACACGTCAAAATCTTGAATGTGCAAACCTGATACTGCAAATTAAGCAACGCACTTTTCTCCAGCGTGAGCATTCGTACAACATAAACACAGCCCATACATCCAGATAGCGTTGCGGTTGGATCCATTCCGCTAGACCTAGAAGAGCTGCATCATCGGCGACGAAGAGGTAGCTAACTATCTCGAGTCACTCCAATTAATTGAAAGAAAGAAAGAAAGAAAGAAGAAAGAAGAAATGTTTATTTGATACACACACTACAAAACATAAAGTAAACTACTTATAATTTAAAAATCAGGTTGGGATAGTAAGTGAGCTGTATCAAAAAGGTCTCCGCTCAGCATTTGTCGCAGCAGAAGGCCACGACGCTGGTATTCTGCGGATGTCTAAAAAACGAGAGTAAGGCAAATACCAACTATTTCTAAAATTAGGCAACAACACAAACTCCCTCTTATGTCCGTATATATATATATACCTACTTATTACAAAAACATTCCATTTTAAACATTATATTTTAATAACACAATTATTACACATATACGCAATATAAATATTAAAATCTAAAGTTTATATTAATAGTTAATAGTCATTTATATAGTTTCCTAATTTTTTTAAAATCCTAATATGCCAAAGTAACTCAGCCTGTCTGCAGCGCTTTCACTCCCACAAACCACTGAACCGATTCAGATGAAATATCGCACAGAGGATATTTTTATGAAATACTGAGATTTTTTTTTTCCTTCTTCCCCTTTTGGAGACGTAACAAATGTTCCTTAAATTTTATTTTAAAGCTTTTGGCACTCGAAGAATTACGAATTGGTGGAGGAATGTTGTTCCAACATTTAGTAGCGCAATATTTAAAACTACCTCGGAACGCAGCCGTACCAAAAGCGAGGCGAGAAGTTACTCGAGATGGCCGTTGTGTAAACCGTAATTTTTTATATAAATATTCTGGGATTTCATTTCTTATGATTCCAAAAAGCAAACCTGCAAAATGTAAGGTGCGCCGTGATTCCATATTCAATAAATCACCGTTATTTATATATGGGGAGATATGAGTTCTAGGAGGAATACGGAAGCAAAATCGAGCGCATGCATTCTGCACTCGTTGTATTATTTTCTTAGTGCGCACAAGTAGACATGCACCAATAACGGTATCCGCGTAATTTAATTTAGACAAAATTAAAGACTCTGTTAGAAGGATTCGTGATTCGACGCTAATATACGGTCTAATTCTATAAAGAACAGTCAGTCTATAAAAGCACTGTCTTACTGTCTCGAGGACATGCTTTTCAAACTTGAACCCGTCATCCATTATAACACCTAAATTACGCGCCTCATTTACCCGCTCTATTATTTCATCTCCTATTTGAAGTTGTAGTACATGATTATGAGATTCGCTGATCTGATTCTTTGTACCTATAATAAGGTATTTGGTTTTTGCTGGGTTCAGGACCAAGCTGTTATCATCTGACCACTTAAATATACAATCTAAGTCCTTATTTATTTCATTTACAGCTGTCACCGAGTCACTCAACTTGAAAGACTTATATATTTGCAGGTCATCTGCATATAAGTGATGCTCACAGTAGTGAAAACCTTTTGTCAAGTCTGCTGACTTGACAAAATGTTTTCACTACTGTGCGTGTGTGCTATTTATTTTGTATACTGCTGTATACAAAATAAATAGCAGAGGTCCGAGTATCGACCCTTGTGGCACTCCTCTGTTTAAAGTAGTAATGGAAGATTGTTTTTGTGTGCCCTTGAGCGAGGTAATAACTACTCTTTGAGAACGATCAGACACATAAGTTGAGAACCATTTCAGAGCAGCAGCATCAAACCCATAATACGCAAGCTTAGCTATCAAAATAGACGTCTGAATTGTGTCAAAAGCCCGAGAGTAATCCAGCAAACAAATAATAGATATTTTTCCTTCATCCTGTTCCGTTAGCACGTCATCAACTACATCTAAAAGGGCAGTTGCTGTACTTTTCCCTGAGGTAAATCCAGACTGTTTCTCCGGAAGAATTTTATTTGTATGTAAGTACTCTTTCATCTGTCTGCATACAATTTTTTCTACTATCTTAGACATGACAGGTAATATGCTCACCGGTCGTAGGTCTTTTAGTTCCGCAGGATTGTTAACCTTAGGAATCGGTTTAACTAACGCTTGCTTCCATAACTCAGGGAAAGTACTAGTTTTAATAGACAAGTTGGTGATAGCTGTTATAATACCTAGCGTTCTTGGTAATGTCAATAAAATCATGGTCATGGAAATTCCATCCACACCTTGTGCATCGGTCTTGATGCTTTTTACAGTGTTTAATATATCCATTTCCCCTACTGGCTCAAGACTGAACACAGCAGAGCTAAAACGGTTTGACATTAGATAAGACAACTTTGACAAATATTTTTCATTTTGTCCAGGAATAACAGAAAAAAAGTTATTTATGCTATTTGGATCAGCAATATTCTCAGGCAAATCTATGTCTCTAGCATCATCAAAGTTAATTACATTTTTCTTTAAATTTTTCCACAATTTACGCGAGTCTTTGAGATTACCATTCACATAATATTTAAAGTACGCCATTTTCTCATTGTAAATAGCCTTATTAACTACACCTTTCAGCTCTTTATAGTAATCCCTATCACAATTCAGTTTCGTTTTACGAAATTTAGCATGCGCTTTATCCCTTAGCCGTATCATTTCCTTAATAGTACTAGTTATCCATGGATAACTCTGTTCCCTAATGCATACCGCTTTTAAAGGTGCGTGATTATTATAAAGATCGATAATACAATTATTAAAAGCCATAACCGTGTCATTTATATTTCCACTCAATAATTCTTCCCATTGTACATTATCAACGTCAGCATTGAACCGATCCATGTCTATGTCTTTAAGAGGCCTGTACGTTATCCATCGTTGCAACTTTTTAGGTTTTTTTATCTTCAACTCACATGAAACAAATGCATGCCCGCTCAAATCCGGCACATGATCTACCACAACATTGAAAACTTTTGTACTACTACAAACAAGATCAATCAATGTCTCTGAATGATCTGTAAAATGTGTTGGGTCCTTTACATATTGTTCCAAGTTCATACAATGAAGAAAATCTATCAATTTATTATAATCGGTATTAGTATTTTTAAAAAGATCTATATTAAAGTCACCCATCAATACAATATGATCGTAAGCCGAGAACGAGCTGATAGATTCTGTAACAGCGTCAATAAATATGTCGACACTTAGCCAGGGCGGTCGATATGCAGTCCCTATTGCGAGCTTGAGATTATTTATTTTAACACTGAGCCACATTTGTTCGACTGTAGATGATTGCGGATGATTAAGAGGTCGCGCGCGAATACCGCGGCGAAGATAGAAGCCGACACCGCCTCCGCGCGAGCGCAATCCGGTGGGCCGTGGTGTGTGGCGAAGCCTATAGCCGGGCGGTAAGGGTGCGCGCGCCTCCTCGCCCTTTCTTAGCCAGGTCTCATTGATAGCTAGAATATCCACTCCATGACGTTCCACAGCAACCAAAAACTCATCATGACGGGTACCTAACGAACCAGGATTAAGAAGGCCCAATGACAAGTTCTTACATTCAATGAACTGTATAATAAATACTGATGAGATTTCCAAATATCTACAATTAGCGAGGCACCTTTTTAAGATAGTCGAATGACGTTTACTAAGCCCGTACGTAGGTAAAATGTAAGCTTCTTGCCCGTACGCCACTATTTGACAGCCAAGACCGCGAGGCAAAATCCCTAATAACAACACTTTATTATTAAAAAAACTATCTTGAATGTCAAACAGTAAACCAATAAAGATCATACCCACACAATAACATAGAATTTGATAAGAAGTAGTTTGCGCTGTTGCTCCGTACCCGATAGACAACATTAAAACCAAAAATACCAAATCATTACATAGAAATAAATATTTACAAAAAATCATATCTAAGACAATACACCACAAAATAGATTTTACACTTGCAAAATTTAAATAGAATAAAAATATTATGTTGTACACAATATGGTTTTCGTATCTAAAACGTATAAATTTCACAAATTTTATAAGTTTAGGAATTACAGTAACAAACACAACAAAGAACTTACCATGAATTTTAACAAAATGACAATATATTAAACAAGAAAAAACTAGACATACCCAAAAAAATTCAGTTGCAAGCTTACTGTTTGAAAAAATAAAATGAAAGCAACTATCATCATCACACAATGGAATAATGAAACTTAAATCTAAAATACCCAATTGAGCGAACACTAATTTAGTCCAAAAACTTTACTTATGTCAGCGTCCGTACGCAGTCGAAAACGAGGCGAGCCGTGCTCTTTCCGAGCAAAAACCTTTCTTTCCCGTGTCCATACATATTTCCACTGGGCACGAAGCGATTCCTTTCGCGCCATGTAAAAGACACGACGATTGATAGGGGTGAGTGACTCGTTAACATAGAGCGGTTGCGGGGCCGAAGTAGTACCCAAGCCCGCGGTAGTGGTCCCTCGCCGCACACGCGCCGCGGCCAGCAGACGGTCGCGCAGCTCGCGGCGCGCCAGGCGGACGACGAGCGGGCGCGGGCGCGGGCCGACCGAGCCGTCATCGTCCGCGGCCGGGCGCCGCACGCCGCCCGCGCGCACCGCGCTTGCCACATCTCGTTCTTCCAATGTTATGCCTAATTTCTGAGCCACAGCAAGTGCTAGGTGTATACAGTTCTCATTCTTCTCTTCAATTATCCCGACGATATCAATATCGTTACGTAGTAACTCCTGGTCACGCTCATTAAGGTCCAGCTTAAGATCTGAGATGGTTCTCTCTAGCACAGATAAGTTTCCTGCCTCAGTGATCTCGCTTGATCGCCGTTGTTCCACGACATCGATGCGTACAGCCAGCCCATCGATTCGACGATTGCACATTTCTACGGCTACAGTGAGATTTGATATAGTGCTACGAAACTCCTGCATTTCAACTCTGGCTGCCTTCATTTCCTCCCTCAAGAGGCGCAATTCAGCGATGAGGTCATGCGATGTACCGTCAGTGGGGATCTCCGGCGTTACTGGGGACGCTGAAGGTAGTTTAGTGTTAGGGCGGTTACGCAGGGTTATATTACAATCAGATTGCCTTACTGGTGTTTCAGTGTTATCGGTCTTAGGCACTTTACCTTTACATTCCTCACACTGCCAACTGCTCTTATGATAAGCTGTCATGGTATTTAAGAATCTTTTCTCACTGACACGCACACAAGCAATATCGTAGGTCTTAGCACATTGAGAACATTTCAAAAATAAGCTATTGCCAATAGGCCTCATACACGCAGCACAGGTGCCGTACTTTGATACTGTTGTCGACATCTTTTTTATTCTTGAGGTACTTTAAGACAAAGTTTAAGATAAGAATCACTCGTAATAATCTGCCGCACTCAATGCGAATAATGCGGATAACATTTATTTCACTGCTTTTAATGCATTCACTCGGTCACTTGAAATATCACTTTTTTTCTTAAAACACAGTGATTTTTAGCGAGATAACATTAACACAGCCTCACAATAACTTCTGACACTAATGTAAAACACGATATATTGTTAATTATCAAGAATTACTGATTAATATAATTATTTATACGGAGTTGTTGTTGTCACAGGCAGCGACGCCTACCCTCTCCTAATTGCGTCGCGATGTTGCGTCATTGAGCGAGGTCAACTGTCTTTACCAAGGCTAGTGTTCTGAGGAGCTTTCTTTCTTCCCGTCCTTTTAAGGACTACGCGTGCTGGTCTACCGGGTCACCGACAAATTATGTTCCAACGCGAACTAAGAAATTTGGCAACTCGTTTTTTTGTCGCAAAATCATAAATGGAATTCACTGTCAGCAAATGTGTTCTTTCTACAAATTTGCGTAACTCAAAAGGGGCGTGAAGAAGCACCTTGCAAGGCGGTTCAACTCTCCCAATAACTATTTTTGCATTTGGACTCCACTTCTGCCTACCATCAGGTGGAATGGAGTCATTTGCTTGACCTTTTTATAAAAAAAGACACTGTGTTAAGTGTCGTGGCGCGTATAGATATTGGCGCGGCGTGGGCGGGCGGCGGCGGGGCGGGCGCGGCGCCGAGGTGGGCCGTGCGCCGCGTGTGTTGTGTGTGACACAGTGTAGGTACCTGCGCACGGGGCGGCACAGCGCGGCGTGGGCGGGCGGCGGCGGGGCGGGCGCGGCGCCGAGGTGGGCCGTGCGCCGCGTGTGTTGTGTGTGACACAGTGTAGGTACCTGCGCACGGGGCGGCAGAGCGCGGCGTGGGCGGGCGGCGGCGGGGCGGGCGCGGCGCCGAGGTGGGCCGTGCGCCGCGTGTGTTGTGTGTGACACAGTGTAGGTACCTGCGCACGGGGCGGCAGAGCGCGGCGTGGGCGGGCGGCGGCGGGGCGGGCGCGGCGCCGAGGTGGGCCGTGCGCCGCGTGTGTTGTGTGTGACACAGTGTAGGTACCTGCGCACGGGGCGGCACAGCGCGGCGTGGGCGGGCGGCGGCGGGGCGGGCGCGGCGCCGAGGTGGGCCGTGCGCCGCGTGTGTTGTGTGTGACACAGTGTAGGTACCTGCGCACGGGGCGGCAGAGCGCGGCGTGGGCGGGCGGCGGCGGGGCGGGCGCGGCGCCGAGGTGGGCCGTGCGCCGCGTGTGTTGTGTGTGACACAGTGTAGGTACCTGCGCACGGGGCGGCACAGCGCGGCGTGGGCGGGCGGCGGCGGGGCGGGCGCGGCGCCGAGGTGGGCCGTGCGCCGCGTGTGTTGTGTGTGACACAGTGTAGGTACCTGCGCACGGGGCGGCAGAGCGCGGCGTGGGCGGGCGGCGGCGGGGCGGGCGCGGCGCCGAGGTGGGCCGTGCGCCGCGTGTGTTGTGTGTGACACAGTGTAGGTACCTGCGCACGGGGCGGCACAGCGCGGCGTGGGCGGGCGGCGGCGGGGCGGGCGCGGCGCCGAGGTGGGCCGTGCGCCGCGTGTGTTGTGTGTGACACAGTGTAGGTACCTGCGCACGGGGCGGCAGAGCGCGGCGTGGGCGGGCGGCGGCGGGGCGGGCGCGGCGCCGAGGTGGGCCGTGCGCCGCGTGTGTTGTGTGTGACACAGTGTAGGTACCTGCGCACGGGGCGGCACAGCGCGGCGTGGGCGGGCGGCGGCGGGGCGGGCGCGGCGCCGAGGAAGGCGCGCGCGGCGGCGGCGCACAGCGCGAACGCCTCGGCGATGGCCTGCACGCGCCGCACCAGGAACATGTCCTCCAGCACGCCGCGCACCTGACCGCTCTGCAGCGCCGCCTGACACAACACAACACTCACTATCACCGCTCATAACAACGCCAGCCTTGCGCTGCGAAATGGCCCTCAGCAGAGAGGACAATCATAATAATAATCTTAATTTTGAAATCATTAACGTAACCAACGATTTTTGTCCCCAATTTTATTCTGTACTTTAGAAGGCAGAGTGATGTAAGCGGCTATCGACAGTAAAATTCAAGTCTAGTCATTAGAATAGCTACTAGTAAAAAAAAAGAAATATTTGTTGGTTTGAATCAGACAAACTTTTATCTGGTTAACCATTCAATAAGATCAAGACGAACTTAGCATAATAGACACGTACCGACATGTGCAGCGCTTCACTGATATGGTCGATCTTCCGCCAGGCGGGCGGTATCGGCAGCGCCAGGTGGTCGGCCAGCTCGCGCGCGCGCAGCTCCACGGCGGCGAAGAGTCCGTTGAAGCCCATCAGCAGCATGCGGCCGCCCGCCTCGTCCCCGCCCGCCGACAGCAGCGCCTCGTACCGACGACGGAGCTCGGCCGCCGCACTCGGCGCCTGCGCGCTGCCCGCCGGGGCCTGACACATCACATAACACACACCTTTCACAATTGAACTTGGACAATGTTTAACCCTGTCAATACTTCGGCCACATCTCAAGACGCGACACAGAATCGAATGAGCATCTAGGTAGAGTGGAAGGCACTAGACCTCGACCTCAAAGATTTTATCAATGCGATGAAATGACCAAATAAAAGCTGCAGTGGGATGCGCCTCGTTTGAGTATACTAGGAGTACAGCAAACAGAAAAAGATGGCAGGACGCTGACCACGATCACTCTGACAAGAGTGATACGAAGGAGAAGAAAGTGGTTTGACCATCCTTATACTAAATTTGTGTTTAAAATATTTAGAATTAAAAAAAAAATTACCTCCATGTCCATGATAAGGTATCTCAAATGCAATTCCAATTGCGTCAGTAAGTCATTAAGCGGCACCGGACTGTTCATGATGACTGTATTTAATTCCGATATCATTAGCAGTACTGATGGATCTTCAGAGTGCACCTTCTTGAGTGCTTCCGGGAGAATTATTGTGCTAAAGTTGTAGTTAAGCTGAACGAGATCTTGGAGAAGTAAGTTGGAGTTCCGGACGCATTCCACCGTTACAGGCAACGCTGCTTCATCCACAGACGCCGATTGGAGCGGTAGGAGTGACAGTAACTCCACAGCTTGCATGGACAATGCACTCATATCGTCTAAGAACCATTCTCCCTCTCTTGAAGTTAAATCAACGAGGCAATCGCCGGCGCTCTGTGCTCCATTCTCCAACATCAGATATCTCCTGTTCAAGTTGCAGAGCATGCCCACAACGACACACTCGAGTGCCGCTGCTGCGCCTTCCTCGTTTCTTATCCAATTACTAATATTGGCCTTCGCCTCATTGTATGCTTCTTTGGCAATGTTTAGAGCGTCTGGACCCCCCTCTAATTGCAATCTTTCGATCTCTTTATTTAGGTTTGCATTCGCTTCTGCATGTAACTGCTGCAAGCGAAAGTTGTACGCTATGATTTGCTGCGAATCCTTATTATTAGATTCAGAAAACATTAGTGCGTTTACTTGATTGGACAGTTCACGACATACTTCAGGTGACCTGTTTTCGAGCGCAGCAGCTAAGTATTTTCTGAAAATTACAATTCTGTGGTATTCAGTGTGGCTCTTGGGATAATATTGCGACACTGCAACGTACTGTGTCAACAACTCCAAGCAGGACCTAATCAGATGAGTCGTTTGTTGCATGCATTGGTTCAGTTCAATTTCAGCCTGTTCACATTGAGTTATCATAGAACTCTGTCCCGCATTTATCAAGAACTCTTTGATGTGTTCAAATATTGGTTTTTCATCCTCCTCGTTAGTGCTGGAGAATTCTTGAACCCAATTCATTAGTTGCGGACCATTCAAGACTTCTGTGGTTTCTGCATATGCCTCGATTTGGGAATCTAAGTCTTTGAGTATTTTAACTAATACTTTCATAGAATCTTCGACTGCATTCTTAGCTTGTTTGTAAAAGCTGTACTTTTGTGAAATGGCGTACAGCGGGTGACTGCTTAGGTTCGACCCGTAGGACTCTAACTCCTTGATCAGGGTTATCTGTTGTTGACACTCCTGCAGTTTTTCCTCTATCGATATAATTTCATCGTCTTCTTTCAACCAATTTTCGGCGGCTTCCTTTATATCAGGTAGTATCGCCATGACTTGTTTCCTGTAACAAAATAAGGGTATTGATTAGTCACATTCATATCTAATTTAGCGAATCGACAAAATTGAATCTTTGATAAACATCATCAGAGTTTAACTTCTGCAAGAAGTTTACCGTGGAACTGACTAAAAGGGAGGACTGGGCACAACGCCTTAATAGTGGTCCCTTGGACGTCGGAAGCCTAGTATGGTTTACTGATGGCTCCAAAATGGGCCCTAACGTAGGATGTGGCATATATGCTGCCAAACCCAAGGTTAGCAGAAGCATAAACCTTGGTAAATATGCCACTATTTTCCAGGCGGAAGTTTGTGCCATAATTGAATGTGTACAAGCCAACCGCCAGCGAAACTACGTTAACCAAAATATAGTAATATATTCAGACAGCCAGGCAGCCCTACTAGCACTAAACGGCAACGTTTTAAAGTCAAAGCTAGTAAAAGACTGCGTGGAAAAACTAAATGACCTGGGGCAACAAAACAAGATCACCCTCAAATGGGTGCCGGGTCATTCTGGAATCATCGGTAACGAAAAGGCCGATGAGCTAGCAAGGGCTGGGGCTCAAGGTCTACAGTTTGGCCCAGAACCTTTCTGTGGTATCTCAAAGAACCAAGCCATGCAATACTTAAAAACCCACCTTCTCCAAGAGGCAAAAGCGGACTGGCAAAGAACGCCTGGGTTAACACACTCAAAAGCACTAATCGAACCATACTCTCGCAAGCGCACTGACGAGCTACTGAAGCTTAACAGGGGCAACCTGAGCGTGTTGATTAGAGCTTTGACTGGCCACTGCAAGCTAAACAGACATCTCTACAATATGAGACTAAAAGAGACTAAAAGAGACTAAGAGATTCTGTGAACAGGAGCGTGAAACACCAGTACACCTCCTTTGCTCCTGTGAATCCCTCATTCACAAAAGAAGCCGACATTTGGGAAGACACATTCTCGACCCAGACGATATCAAAACAATCCGAGCTAGGAATATCTTATCATTTTTAGAAAGTGCCCAGCTAAAGGAGTACATGTAAGGCCTCAATAGGACTTACTTGGAGGCTAGTCACAATAGATCTTTATAGGTCGCAGTGACGCAAAAAGCCCCGAATTTTCTAAATAATAATAATAACATCATGAAACACGACCTATTGAATTATTCACGCGAGCTTACAGGAAACAGGTTGTGTTAAATCGGAGAAGCTTTTAGTGACACATTAACAATTATAATTTGGTTTGGCATCGTCAAATTATGTACGACACACGGTTGGAGCCTAAAAACAGATGACAGGTAAGTGTGCGTGGTAGTACATTAAATATATTACGGTTACTAAAGGTACAACATTTCTGATTAGAATTAGTGTTAACCGTTATTCCCGCGTAGAAGTAGTTACATACGTGAGTACAGTTAACGGCACTTCAATTTACCAAAATGTGTGAAATGTCCTCTATTTCTCTAACTGTTTTTCTTTTATTATACAATTAAATGGTAATAAAATCACTTACAAAACTATTTTTCATCTACTTATTTTACATCTTTAAGACAGAAAAACCCATTAGAAAAAAATCATTTCAAAAAAATCTTTTATTTAAATGCTCTAAAATAAGAAAACAAACTTAAAATTGCATCAAAGCCACCAATTTATTACATTACACATTTTATGTGAACTAAAAGCTTGTCGCGAGACTTACTTCAATCTATCGTTTATCTTCTATTTATCAATTCTATCGCGGTTTTGAGCATTTAAATAAAAGCTTGTTTTTAAAAATGATTTTTAAAATGTATTATTTGTTTTTTAGTTATTTATAGTCAGTTCATTCGTATTCTTCTCAGCAAACCCTTTCATTTGATATCCATATTATGGTAGTGGTAAAAATTAAGTAGTCTGCCATCTTGGGCGGTCCGCCATTTTGGATTTAGAGCAAAAAATAGTTTTATTTTCCGTGATCTTCTCAGCCAACCCTTTCATTTCGTACCCATATCATGGGAATGCACAAAAAATAACTAGTCTGCCATCTTGGGCCGTCCGCCATATTGGATTGATAATGATGACATTTTTTAGCTAAGCATGCATTGTCATTCAAACTAAACGTGTAGGTATGCAAAATTTCATCACAATCGGTTGAGGATAACAGCTTTAAAATTGAGTTGTAAGATTTGACCCAAACATACATAGTTACATAAATACAAACATTGCAAGTTAATAAAAGTATGTATATGGCGATCTTATAAAAGCCTTATGCGGCCCCGCTACCTGATGCAACTTTAATCGAATCTATTTTTGTAGCCTCACAGAGGAATACCTCTATACATTTGAACGGAATATTCATTTCTATGTCAGCTTTACTCAGTGGGCCCGTTTCTACGATAAACGGCTGTTTTGCACCAAAACAATGCCGCTAGTTTGTTTGCGAGCAATAAACAGACTTTATTGCGTTTACATTAGAGTTCATAATGCGCTATCTCGTTTTAAACGGCGGTTGTTTATTATTTTCAAGGAATATTTATGTGCAACACAGTTGGTAACGTAACTCGATATATTTAGTGCCTACAGGATGATAAAAAATATAAATTTGGTAAGGGGGCGTAAAAATTCATGATGTATCTGTATAATAAGAGAAATAAATAATTTTCATAACGTTGCCAGCTGTTTCTATTTAATAGTTCACCCTTAAGGTCGTAGCACATTGCCCAATTTTCATAGTAAAGAGGCGATCATCATAATCATCATAACAGCCTTTATAATTCGACCCACTGCTGGGACACAAGGCCTCTCCTTGCTATCGAAGGAGGTTAAGGCAGTAGTCCACCACGCTTGCCCAATGCGGATTGGCAGACGGAGTATAAGGTGATCAATACACCTTTGCTAATCCATTAGTCGCCTTCTACGACACCCAATGGAGGATTTGGGGTGATGCTATTCTACTCTGCCGGCATCACGCGGCAAGAGGCGATACCGTCACCTTTATACGTTACTAAAGTAATGTAAAGTATAACAAAAAAAAACTCGATGATCAGATTTCCAATTATTTTGATTTTGATTTCCAATTGTCCAGATGAAAGTTGAACACTTGTACAGTCAGGCATTTATCATTTAAAGAGGAAGCAATCTGTGCTAGCGTTTTATTTCACAAACAAAGCTGCGATCGGAAGCGCGCCGGCCCGCGGCGACCATAAATATTGAATCACCGGAGCTTCACATGAACAGTTAGCTAGCGTTCACTTTAGATTATTTCCTGATATAATATAATCGTCTTTATAAAATTATTATTAAGTTTTATATAATCATGCCCTCATTTATGCAGAGTATGCTAGCTAGTAGAAAGTTTATAAAGGACGTATCGTTGCACAACTATGTGCAAACGATTATGGCATATAACATTGCCCTTGCCATATTATAGGACAATTTTTTACTGAACACTCCAAATTTGATGTGTTAATATATTATCATCGCTAACACGTTCACTCTACTCGTCCCTTTCCTATACAATGATACCTATAACACTCAAACATTTTTTAGAACTTTTTTTTTATGTTACGAGATGGCAAACAAGCTTGCGGTCCACCTGATGTTAAGTGGTCACCGCCGCCTTTAGACACTTGCAATATTAAGTGTAAATCACTTAACACCGCAAGTGCGTTTGCCATCCTGGGGACTAAGATGATATGTGTGTATCCATGCCCAGTAATTACACTGGCTACCTTTCCCTTCAATCCTAAACACAGCGAACTGCTTCACGGCAGAAATAAGAAAGGCGGTGGTACCTACCCATACGACCCTACATGTACGGTTTACACCCCTTTTATGATAGTTGATTGATAGAGATAGTAATGAAAGTCTTGATATGATAAACTGATAACTATATTGAGAAAGTACTCTTACGACTAAAATGATATGAATGATATAATGAGTACGCGCGGCGTGATTGATGACCGAAAACGAACTGGTATTAATTTCTATAATAATGTGCAATATGCATGGCGTGAAATGCTAACGCGACAAAACGCTGTACGAGGTGACTCGTACACTACATATGGGTCTACCACCTAGTAATGATATTTTCATTTCACATAGGTACTCGGGAAGTTGCGTTTGTTAGACCTCAGTATTGGATGTAACACGCTAATTCCCACCACTCATAGTAATTGCTTCCTTTCCTAGAGCGGGAATTAATTTTAAAAATAGAACTGTATCTGTGTCTGACGCGTTTATAAATAATATTATACATTATTAAACATACCTATGATATGTAATAATAATATCTCTAATCTGTGAAAAAGACTAGTATTTTTATCGATAAATTATTTTATTATTATTTTCCTTGTATCCGAAATGAAAAGTAGAGTGCTTAACACGGGTAAAAGGATTCCTACCTTGTCTACAATGTTAATGTGTCTTGTTGTAGGTATAAAGTAACTACTTTATAAATAGTAGATTGCTTGACGAGAACTTACGTGGACTCTGTGAGGTCGTGGCGCAACTCCTGCGCGCGTACCGCCAGCATGGCGAGCGCCGAGCGCACGTCGCGCTGGGTGCGCCGCCGCTTGCCGCCCGCGGAGGCCCCGCCGGCGCCCGCGCCGCCCCACTCCACCAGCGGGTCGTACACGAACGCTTCCAATAGCGTCAGCAGCGTCTCCCGGCCGCGCCGCATCGTACGCAGCACGTGCTCGCACGCCAGACGGAATATGCCCTGTCAATAACAATGGATTTGTTAAAGTTGTGGCTCAACTCGGAGCCATATTGTATGCGCCTTGCAAGGCCGGCAGGCACCACAAGGCTAGCACGATAAATTTGTGCAAGTAATCGTTTGTCGCAACAAAGTATTAGTGCTCGTGCTTCATCATCTTGAGGGACAAAAGTAAATAATCTGTGATTACAATACTACTCGTAATTTTATCTTTTTTCATTTAGTTAGCTTGGTTTCGCTTTTCTATCAGTATACGTTGTCATAATCGACTATGGCAAAATTTTCTTTAGGTTACTTACTAATTATCGTTTGCGTGATGAAGTTGAAAATGTCAATGTAATTGTACAGCAGATTGGGCGTAGGTTTGCTTACAATAAGAAACAACCTATTACAATCGCTGCATATAAGATGAGAACATACAAGCGAGATCAGCTTTATAAAGTTAAAACTACACAAAAAATACCAAGCCAGATGTGGCTGCACAAAAAGTAAACAACAACTACCAAATCTTTTATTTTTTCATTTTAATCCGGAGCTGCTTCCAACGCTCCCGTGACTGCTGAACTATAATAAATTCAAGGCATTAGTGTAACAAAAGTTGGCTAATGCAGCAACTACATGTTTACAAGTTTAAGCCGCGCCGCCACCTGGGGCCCGCGTTCATTTAAACTTACACGGCATCTCTCCCACGGCACACTCTCCGTTTCCGGTTCACCAGCATTTGTTTAGTCGTGATTTTTACAACATATCAAGAGACATGCTTCTTTGTTTAATGTTTAAGTTATAGCGGTTTAGCTGCTGTCTTTGAAATTAGAGCGTCCATCCAGGGGCCTTGTGCGTTATTTACCACAAAAACCAAATCATTAACGTTCCCATACGTTTTAAGATCTGACAATTGTCAACCTGTTGTCAAATTGTATGAAAACTAAAGCGTTATGGATTTAGTTACCTAATACGCAATCAATAGGCCCCCGGGGAAGTGCCTACTTCCAGTCGTACTCTGTTGGAAACAGAATCAAATAACATGCTTTCGTAGTGTGAGGGTTTCCGAGCTCTTCGAGTAAGATATACGGTTAGGGTTGGCGAAGGAGAGTGACACCCTGATTATTCATGAACAAGATGCGTCACTAGGTGATAGTTTATCATTACGACTCTCGTTTTACTAACTATAAATATACAAGTGCTCCTATTTGGGAGAGTGTTCGGGCGCTAAGAAATTCGAGCGGCTAGTTGTCTTAATTATTGGGTTTCAAACGAAACCATAGGTAACTCTGAGTCCAGACGAAGACTAACCTAAGGTACTTAATTAGGCCTTTGGAAACCTGTTGGAAGTGTAGACTCTTCATCTAACGTACATATATCTTAAAATGAATAAAAAATATATATTTGTCATTATTTAGTTGGAATATTTGGGATCACATTTAGATTTAAAACTTGATTCCTAAACCATTTCCTGTAAAGTAAATAGGCGTTGATTATGCGTGAAATATGCCATTATCTCGGCCACATAATCTCTTGTAATAAATATTATAATAATAGGATAACTCAACGGTTAGTAGTGCCTCCGTTTACTTTGCTAATGGCCGACGCCGCGTGATAACGCAAATACGCGGGGGATTTGCTTAACTGCGACGCAACGCTGTGACGTCACATTCGGAGAAATATTCAGCACACGTAAAAGCAAGGAATGACAAAATTAACCACATAAGGCAATCACTGATTTAAACAATGAAATAAGGATGCATAAATAAACCTATATTTGCGTGTTAATATTATTTACCGATGTAAATTAATAAAGAAAAGTAACTTGTGCAACTACTTGTCATTAAAACTAACACCTGTAATAAAAAGTATCTAATAATTATGGAAAAAAAATTGCGTTTACAAACGCGTAAATATTTTTAATACTAGAAAAAATACACTGAAAAAAATCGACCTGCCACCTGCTGCTGCTGGTGAAATTCTCGCCTGAGGCAGGTCGATCTTTTTTCAGTGTATTTTTTCTAGTATTAAGTATCTAATAAACTTAGGTATAAATTATGCATAGTTTTTTTGTAACCGAATAAAATTTGCATCGTATCACGCTGTAACCCTTTATGCCATTGGCGTATTAAGAGGAGTAAGAAATAACATAACACTGTGATATTTGCATATAGGAAGTAATGCTATGCTATTTAGCAGTTATTTAAATCCAGTGTTACACAAGTTGCCCCAAATGTTATACCTAATAGAAAGCGATTCTCATAAGTTACTAACATTTCTGATTAAAATTTAACGAGTTGTGTAAAATTTAAATCCAAGGGCCCTAAACTGTCCGACACTCGGACGTCATTACAAATTCACGAAAGCGGATGCTGCAAGATGGCGGACGATTCATTTATGTTAAGGCTGGCACTTCACATGGCCGTATTTGCCAAATATTTGTGCTGCATCCCTATCATACTAGGCACTTCACATGGCTGTATTGGCAAACATTTGTGCTGCATCCCTATCATACTAGGCACTTCACATGGCTGTATTGGCAAACATTTGTGCTGCATCCCTATCATACTAGGCACTTCACATGGCTGTATTGGCAAACATTTGTGCTGCATCCCTATCATACTAGGCACATCACATGGCTGTATTGGCAAACATTTGTGCTGCATCCCTATCATACTAGGCACTTCACATGGCTGTATTGGCAAACATTTGTGCTGCATCCCTATCATACTAGGCACTTCACATGGCTGTATTGGCAAACATTTGTGCTGCATCCCTATCATACTAGGCACTTCACATGGCTGTATTGGCAAACATTTGTGCTGCATCCCCATCATACTAGGCACTTCACATGGCTGTATTGGCAAACATTTGTGCTGTATCTCTTTCATTCATCATTGTGTAAATACCTATGATGACACGACTGCTTAAAAAAGTAGTGCAATGTTTTCATTGTTCAGACTATGTTTATTTCTTTAATCTACTATAACTTAATATATGTAAGGAAGAATATTTACGCAATATAACTTTCTATTCAATTAATTTGATTTTTTAATTTACGTAGTTAAAATTCCAGTAAATTATCGGTATGGTAAGAAAAATAGTTTTAAGGAAGTCTCCGATTTTTATCTCTGTTCTACAAACTGTAGGTGAATATACTCACGCAATTCCGATCACTGATTATGATAGAGATGCAGCACAAATGTTTGCCAAATACGGCCATGTGGAGCGCCAGCATTAAAAACCTATTTGAGGTATTTCGGTGTTCAAAGGTCTAATATAATTTCTTATTAAATTTGGGTACAAATATATGAAAACAGGCCACCACCTCAAAAATAACTTAATATTTGATTCCTTTTTTTTTGTAAAGGTAAGCACATGGTAAGAAAGTGGTGGGTTTGCGTTTTCTCTAGTAGTATTCTGTAGGGGCAAATATATTGCTATATATTAATATAGCAATATATTAGCCGCTACAGAAATTTAATTTTTGATGATTAGGGTGGACCACTCCATCCTTATCGCCAAGAATTAAAGCAAAGACAAATAATTTTTCTGTACCTGTTAAAGGTTCAAATTAATGTATATGTGGCACGTAAGTACATATATTATATTGTGAAAAAATCCAAAGTTTCCTTGAGGACCAGGGATTTAGTCCTTACAATATGATGTACTATTAGGTATTCTGACAGGAAAGACCCGAACACAGCTAGCAGCTGTCCAATAATAGTCACCTAATGGATACACATGTGGGGCTATGGGTCCTGACTCGATTATCCACGGCCCGACTTACAATTACATTAATTCCGGATTAGGCAAAGCCTGTTGTGCGATTAGACACGCAACGGACACGAGAAGAATGCTATGGTCACTTTCTTAGTACATTTATATACTATTAAGAGTTGTAAACAAGCTTACGAACAGCCTGATGGAAAGAGGTTGGCTTGGCATGGCCTATTGATACTTGCGCCACTAACGTCAACGTATCTGTCTTATCTGAATAGTGTTTCACTTTCACCATCTGCAGGTTGCTTGACAGTTATCGCTTTTAGCAGTCGTCTAATGTACAATCATATTTGGTTGGGCTAACTTTCAAATAGTTAAATATTGTTATTACTTTCTCGTATACGTAGTATAGAGGAAGTCTTGTAATCGTCAAAAAATTCGACCTCGAGATTTTGACGGATTTACACGTTTTGGACCTCCCCGAGTCCTAAAAACCCGTTTTTAAAATTAGGTCTGTGTGTCTGTGCGTTAGCACGATAACTCCCTTAAACCACGAATCAGCGAAGTAGTCTAGAATTTGATAAATAAATAGACTACTGCAGTGAGTGAGTGATTTAAAGGCACGGGGCAAAATTAATTTGCTCTCGTGTGAAACATACAACTTTTCACCTCTCCAGCGGGAAAATTGTTATAGGTGACAAAATCAAGACAATATTTAAATACACGTTTATCACGCTGAAAATTAGTATAAAAATTAAATATATAACTGCCATTGTGTACATTGAACGCTACAGTCTTGTTTGGAGCTCGCAGCAAAAACCGTTTTTGATTCGAGATTTACAAAGCAATAAAGGTCTTTTGGTGTTGGAGAGGTGAAAAGAATATTTATTAACTAAAGAAAATATGCAACAGTTTTCACCATTGATACGAGCAAATAATGTGAAAACATCACAAATACGCGTGCTATGAATATATCTATTATTTTTTTATCGACGTAATCTATTGGAAGCATATTTGAAAAAATCCTCTGATCGCAGTACTGATGACGTAAGTGACCGATTCTGATTAGAGGAATGACGGCTTTGGACGCAAAAAATAAAGCATTTGGGAATATTGTTGTGGTAAATTAAGGTCACGGTAGTTGAATAGAACAATCAATTTCTACTTGAGTATTTCCCTTCGGCAAAAGTTCGTATTTGGTTGGAGGTAAATATTTTCAATGCTGTTTTTTTTTGTGTTTCAAAAGGTACTTTAAGTTGGCTTCGGCTGAAAATGGTAGTCGAATACACCAAGGCACGGCAGAACATGTAAAACTCTGACACCAGTTAATAACTTGTACCAAGTTAACCACTCAATACACGTCATGGACATACTACGACATGGATACAAGCGGCTATAAATAGTGTAAAAGAATACGATGATCGCGTTACAATAAAGCAGACCGTATCTTTATTCGGCAGGGTACGCATTACATGGGGTCCACGTCTGGAAGCCTCCTCGTGGCGGACCTTGGTAACGTGGTGGGGAAACTTTCTCAGCGGGTGTGTGGCTTTTGATGTCAAGTGTGCCCCCTTGGCATTCGAAGTCACATGCCATCGTCGAGTTGTTTTTGTTTTGCCACCACGGCTATTTCCGGACGGCCCTTTTCTGGGCCACGACCGCGCCCGAAGCACCCCGAGCGGTCCGATGGCTGCTCCCGGTGTCGTCCTCGTCAGGAGGACGCGCCAGGTCGAGCAGCCGTCGGTGAAGGAGTGGTTGCTGGCCACCAATTGGTGCAAGGAGTGCCTAGACGGGCAGCGTTAGGACGGTCTCGGTGTAGTTGCGCTCGCGTGCGCAGATCCCGAGCCGTCCCGTAACAGCGCACTGAAGGTCAGGCCGGGGAGGATGTTTAGTGAGTATGAAGCGAACGCCTTTGCCTCGAGTCCCAAATATCCCCTGCGGTTGGCACCACCCCGCAGGGATGATGCGTAAATGCATGATGCAAAAAGGGTACGCATTACATAATAAATTTATATTATTTTTATTCTTTAAGGTATTCATTTCTGCCCAAAGAACAACAAACATTTATTACTATGAAGAACATTACTGACACAAACTCGTAAATGGCAAATATCTAAGAGAATACACTCCTGTTTTTTCAATTGATTAAAGTCGCGACCAAAAATAAGTTATCCATCCCTATGGACATCTCATTAATCTCCTTTCAACGTTCTTCAATACCAGAAGTAGATTTCGAATTCAATAAGCTCGCATTACTTTCCCCACAATAACTGGTACAAAATTGGCAACATGCCATCGGCGTAATGAATGCAAGAGCTTGGGCGCTCGTGAATCAAGAAGTGAGTTTGACTAATGTGCCGTTCTCGACCAGTTAATGTTTAACTTGCCGCTGAACTACCAGCGTTGAGATGCACGCCCTAGGCATTTTCTCCACAATGTTGAGTTATTTTCCTATTCAAAGCTTTACGACTCACTAGAACGATATTTCTTGAAAAAACTTTTCTTAGGAAATATAGATGTGGCTCTTGATGTTGACTGCTTGGTCGGAGTTACGTATATATGACTTTGGAAATTAGGAAAGACTACGGAATGTTGCGCATCGCTTCTTTTTATTATGACCGCTACGGGACGACTACGGAATGTAGCACATGACCTCTTTTTATTATGAACGCTACGGAACGACTACGGAATGTAGCACATGGCCTCTTTTTATTATGAACGCTACGGAACGACTACGGAATGTAACACATGGCCTCTTTTTATTATGAACGCTACGGAACGACTACAGAATGTAGCACATGGCCTCTTTTTATTATGAACGCTACGGAACGACTACGGAATGTAACACATGGCCTCTTTTTATTATGAACGCTACGGAACGACTACAGAATGTAGCACATGGCCTCTTTTTATTATGAACGCTACGGAACGACTACAGAATGTAGCGCATCGCCTCTTTTTTTATAGTAAGAGGCAGTACGATCACTTTCCGAGCTGATAAGTGTGCTACGACCTTAAAGCTTAATTAAAACGTTACAAATCGTATTATTCAAATATATGGCCAAAAGAATTGGGAGATATAATTCATTATAAATTCCCAAGATAATCTATGAAATACAAACAAAATTAACTGTGCAAGGTATAGTGTATAGTGCAACAAAGGATAAAATAAAGTTTACATAATTGGTTCTGCTGAAATAATTATATAAGGAGAAAAATCTTGGTTCTATATCAAAAAGGAATCGTTGGTTTAGGAACCGAAGGCAATTTCCACAAAGTATAAAAGAATCGATTAGCTTAAGGTATTTTTTCTTGCTGTGACCGTGAAATAGAAAATTTATAAATTAAACTCAGTCGCAAAGGCCGTTATGATAGTCCAATTATCCTTTGTGTATTGTCAAGGCTAATGAGAGACAAAGGATAAAATTATAATTCTTTGTAAAGATTTTAAATTCGTATTAGCACAGAATGTAATAAGCTCCTAATACAACTTGTTCCTTTTATATGGTCATAATTTTTGTAAGTCCTACTTAAGTAGGTACTTTTTTTCTGTAGCTTAACCTATAACTTTATTTTTATTTTATTTTATTGTTCTTCTATAACTTATTGCAATTGTTTTCAATTAGTAAATAAAAACGTTAGTATGCAAAATTTTTAGATTTATAGATATGGTTATGGCCACAGCTACACAGAACAGTAACTTCACGCGTTTATAACTATTATAATTAATTTTAATGATTAATTTGCAAAACACAAACAATTTATTTTGCGTTTGTGACAACGAACAGTTTTCTAATCAATCTGTTAATTAGTTAAGTTCTCATGTAAGTGACAATGTAATGTTTTTATGAGATAAAATTCTTTAAACCTAATACAAACTTTGAGACTAAAATCGGTCAAGTAATTGTCGATACACATGAATCTCTTGTGGTACACAATAGCATTGTACGGGGATGCCGTACGACTTGATAGGGGAGGAGATTAGAGATGAAATGATACGATGGTTTATAGAAGAAAATGTAAAGATATAATGTAAAAACTTGATTATACTAGGATGGGTCTAATGGTAAGGTGAGAACGCGCGACTTGCTTGATGTATGCGAACGAACTGAACAATTAATTAATTATAATATAAATGTGCATTTTACAAGTAGGTCGAAATTGTGCTGATGTGACTAATTAACTACAATGGACGCGCTTGCCCGTACATATTCCCGGGGGCGAAAGATGGGGTTAGTGGGGCTGATGAGATGCTGAAATGATTACAAGGATGAGACAATGTTTCTTAAATACTAAATGCTTGTGTTAGTAAGTCCCATGAAATGTTTACAAGATGATTGGCATTATTTATTAATTAATACACTTAGTCTAAACGCTCATCCGATATTGTAAATACGGAACGGAGTTGCACTGGAGAGGTGCTTTTATTTAGTTTATTTGTCACTCGCGCACTTTGCTTATTGATCGGGCTCATTGAACTACGCGCACTTTCTTTGAGAATTTCACTTATCTCACTACACTGATTGCCCATATTATAATCACTACGTTGCACATTGCCACTTTGATCATGCGCGGGCGGCACGGGTAACGCCTGTTGCCCCGCCGCCTGCGCTGTTGCCGAGCGGGCCGCGCGGGCGCGCTTGCACCGCCACCACAGGAACGCCACGCCCCCGATTGCCGTCACCGCGAATAGGATGTATATTGCAGCATAATGATGTATGTCGTGATATGAAACGCTGTCTATGATAGGGTCGTTGCGCTTCATCACCTCTATTTGTCGCTTAATATCTTCCAATTGACGACTATGGGAGGTCTCGTTGATCGGTATGAAATGGTCCGGTATAGAGATGTTTATCAAATGATTTATAGGCGAAATCTCTGGCACTGCAATATCTGAACTCGTGCTAAGTTTACTCATTTTCTGTTTATGCGAGTACACGAAGAAATCAGGTGATTTAATCATACAACCTTCACCTACATTAAAAAGGCCAGAGAGGGACATTTGTACTGCGGTAACTTGATCCTCGCAGAGTAGCTTTAGCTGACACCGATCGCAGCAAAAGTAAAAATATGTGTTTGATTTTTGTAATTCTGTCCATTTATTGGTACAGGGACTACTAATCGTTTTGCATTGTCTTGTATCATGCAAACGTTCGCAAAAATTGTGATCGTCCTTTATATGAAAGATGGGTCTCTTGATATGACATAATATTCTATGAACATTTCTTTGTAAACAGGTGTTCAAATCTTGTTCCGTCATGGTCACAAAGGCATCTTTTTTGAGATTTACAGCAACATAATTTGATATTGGTACAACAGCTATAGACACTTCATAATTTTTAGTCAAACGAGGTACAGGCATGATCTTTGAAACTTCATACACATCTCCACTAATAAGAGGTATGATTATTTCAAATATGATGTAGTTGTTTGTAATTCTTGCTCGCACTTGTAATAGATTGTAAAGCTCCGACAAGTCTCCAAAATTATCTATTGGTATGGACAAATCCTTGGGCAGCTGTCCCGATACAACGCTGAGCTCATGTCTTAGTTGATCTGGAGTAAGGAGGTGAAAGTTCAGCTTCCCATTGTAGATATTAGTGACGGTATCGAGTAATGTCTGTTGAATATTTTTTAGACTGTATAATATGTTGTTGGCCATTATAGATGTGGTGATAAATTCATTGACAAGAGAGATGTTTTGAATTTCATCTTTTAGCTGATTCGTTGATTTTTCCAAACTATTTAATTTCTTATTGATTAGCTTGTGATGTTGGTCGATGATATTTTCTGTTCGCTTTAATAAATTAAATTCGGCTTCTACTACGGAGGTTTGATTTTTCCAAAGGGTTGCCAGATGTTTTTGATTTTCTCTTATTAAGTTAATATCTTTTTCATATTTATCAGCGAAGTTTTGATCTAGCACTCCAAATAGTGTGTTTGCAATGGAACCGACACCATTGATTAAGCCCCGTCGAGTACGGTGTAGGGTTCCCGTAGGATCATTGGTATTGAGATTATGACTCATTAAGACATCGTTATAGTGTTGCAGTTCCGTAACTTCGTGACGTAACTGTGATAAGATTCCATAACAATACGATTGACTACTTATTCTTGAACATAAGTCGCTTAAGTACTTGATGTATTTTGCTAGCGCCGCATTCCCGTCTTGATAGGGCTGCGTGTCGTAGTAGACAATGAGGCGCCAGTCATCTCGTATTATATTCATGTCGGTAATACGATCGAAATATAAGCTGTTGTTGCTTGGTAATGGTTTCATATTATAAGAGCAATTAATTGGATTGATAAATAAAAATAGCATTAGTGATAACAGTATGGTTGTGAAACAGGATTTCTTTTTATTTATAGATTGGGTAGGTTTTCCTGTATTTATTTCTTTTGTTTCTTTAGGCTGAATTTGATCCTCTGGTTGATTGACATTGACAGGTAATATTGAAAGTTTAACTATAGGGCGTTTCAGAAATCCATTTTTTGTTTTCAGCGTGACGACTCTTGTATAGCCATCTGCTCCGGGATGTAACTCAGTCACGCGGCCTAAAGCCCATTTGCCTGCTGGGAGGTTGTCATCTTTGATAATAACAACATCATTCAATTGGATGCTTTTTTGTGGTTGTCTCCATTTACTCCTTACGGATAATTGAGTAAGGTATTCACTACGCCAGCGACGCCAAATGTCATTAAATATTTTTTGTGTGAGATACCATCTCGTTCTTAGGTCTGTTTCCGTATCATAGATGGTTAAGTTTGGTCCGCTAGCTAAGAAGTGAGAAGGTGTTAAAAAGTTCATGTCTTCCGGGTCTTCAGTAACTGGACAAAGGGGACGTGAATTAAGGCATCCTTCAAGTTGGTATAAAAGTGTGGTAAACTCTTCGAAAGTCAGCTTCTGTTCGCCGATCACTCTCTTGAGGTGGTGTTTCAGGCTCTTTACGCTGCTCTCCCACACTCCCCCTGCAGATGCCCAGGAAGGCGCGTTTAGGTGCCAATTTATACCCATGCTTGCTACTTCTGCTATAAAGTCTTGATCAAACGTGCTCATCAGGTGCATTAACTCTTGTCGTAATGCTTTGTTGGCTCCTATGAAATTAGTACCCTGATCACTGTACATATGACCTGGAACTCCCCTTCTTGCTGACATCCTGCGAAGTGCTGCGAGGAATGCGGATGCTGTGAGGTCCGAGACTAGTTCCAGGTGCACAGCTTTGGTGGACATACAAACGAAGACGGCTATATACCCTTTGGTCGTCTTGCTACCCCGACCCTTGTTTGCTTTGATAAGGACGCTACCTGTATAGTCAACGCCACAATGATAGAAGGGACGTGATGGATTCACTCTCGCCGACGGTAAGTCCCCCATAATTTGATGTAACTGTGTGGGATCCTGTTTTTTACATTTAACACATGTTCGGAGACGCAGTTTAGTGACATTATATCCTCCTATTATCCAATATTTTTTACGAATGTAAGCTGTTGTTAAACGCGCTCCACCATGGTAAGATAGTTCATGTGCCTGGTCGATAATAAGGTCTGATAATCTAGTACGATTGGGAATAATAGCTGGATGTTTCATTTCAGGGTCTAAATTTGCATGTCTAAGCCGCCCGCCGACCCGTAGGATATTATTTTCATCCAATATAGGGTTTAAATTGATTATTTTGCTTTTCTTGCTTATACTTTTGCTTTCTAACAAATTATTTATTTCTTCACAAAACTCCTTATGTTGAATATATTTAATTATGGTTAATCTTGCTTTATTTAACTCTTGAACTGTTAAATATTTAGGTTTTGGTTCCTTGCTTCCGAACCTGAGTACCCATGATAATACTCGTATTGCTGTTTTCAAAGAGCTTTGCTTTTCTAATACAGAATCTACTATACTGTTTGCGCTTGATACTTGATTTACATTTACTTGTTTTATTTGTTTCATATCTATGTTAGTTGTATAGTTAGGTTTTTTCTCTTGGTCTGAACATTTCCAAGTGCTTAAAAATTTCGGGGCTTCCCACCAAAGTGAATGATCTTTGAGCTGAGTAGCTGTTAAACCTCGGCTAGCACAGTCCGCCGGGTTTTCCTCTGATTTGATATAACTCCAGCAATTTGGTTCCATTGATGTTATGATTTGTTTTACACGGTTTGCCACAAATGGTTTCCATCGGTCGGTGTCACCGTTGAGCCAGCCCAGAACCACCATGGAGTCCACCCAACCGTATACCGTAATAAAATGATTACTCAGGCATTTCTTGATTTTAGCCATGAGTTTTGATAAGAGTAGTGCTCCACAAAGCTCCAATCGTGGGAGAGAAATGCACTTTTTTAGTGGAACTAATTTGGTTTTTCCTGATATTAATGTAATTGTTGAACTATTGTTTCTGCTTATTTTACAATAAATGACACAAGCAAACGCTCGAGTGCTTGCGTCACAAAAGCCATGTAATTCAATACGATCACTTTTTTCTGTTTGGAGCCATCTTGGTATTTTGTACTGATTTATGACTTGTATGTCTTCTTTTAGCTTGTTCCATTTTCCCCTAATCTCTGTTGGTACAGGCTCATCCCACTGCAGGTTTGCCTTCCATACATCTTGAAACAGTATTTTCAGCTTGATAGTTAGAGGTGAGAGCCAGCCCAAAGGATCGAATATCTTCGACATGTCTGATAGCAGTGATCTTTTGGTGGTTTTGGATGAAGATAAATCAATCTGCGATTGAAAAGTAAATTGGTCTTGTTCTGGATTCCATCCAAGGCCTAAAGCTTTTGTATTTTCTGGTTGCTTGAAACCAAAATCTTGAGAATTTTGATCTTTATGGACACCTTCCAAAAGCTCTGGCACGTTAGATTTCCATTTTCTAAGATGAAATCCCCCTGATTTCAAAAGAGTAATCATGTCCTTTTGCAAAGCTTTGGCGGCTTCTAAAGAATGGGAACCATGAATCAGGTCATCCATGTAGAATGACTCCTCAAGGACACTTGGCGCCGAACTGTGTTGATAGTTTATTTTTTCATCTTGGGCTAATTTTTTCAGCGTCATCATAGCAAGAAATGGCGCTGCTTTTGTTCCGTAGCTAACGGTGGCTAGTTTGTATTCCCTGATCTGTTCTGTTTGATGTTCTCGCCATATGACTGTCTGTAAATCTTGGTCTTGGTCATTGAACCAGATTTGCCGAAACATCTTTTCGATATCGGCTGTGAAAGCGAAACGATGCTGCCTCCACTTGATGATAAGACTCATAAGGTCTTGTTGCAGATTTGGGCCTCGATACATTACGTCATTCAAACTTAGTCCAGAAGTTGTTTTCTCGGAAGCGTTGAAAACAACGCGTAATTTTGTAGTGGTGGATTGCGCGCGAATTATATTATGATGTGGTAAATAGTACTTAAGGTTCAAATTAGGTCTGTCATTGTTGTCGGGTATCATGTGTCCGAGCGAAATGTATTCGTTTATAAATAATTTATATTCCTTTCCAATGTCATTATTTTTTGCTAACCTTTGTTCTAATTTGTAAAACTGTGCTATGGCCTTGGTTTTAGAATTCCCTAATTTTTCTTGATAATTCGATTTTAAAGGCAATCTTACTTCATATCGCCCATCTTCTCTTCTTATTGTTGTAAGTAGGTGTCATTTTACTGCTCGCTGAAAACGAATGTTTATAATGATTTATTTTATGATTATAACTTTGATACTTTGACCCTTGATTTCCGACTTGTTTTTGCGACGCTGTGTTTTCTTGCTTTCTACGCGCCGATTCTAACGTAGTGAATTTGGTCTCTAGAAATTGCAATAACTCCTGAAGCACGGGCAATTCCCTTGGATCCTTTACAGACTCTACATAATCAGTATATGATTGTGTATCTAATTTTTGAGTTAAAATATGTACGAGAATAGGGTCCCAGGAGCTAATATCGACCCCTAAATTTTTTATGGCATTGAGGCATTCTAGCGTGGTGTCGTGTATTCGTTTGAGATGAACTGCTGATTGTTGTTGCGTCGGAGGTATGTTCATTAATATGTTGATGTGAGATGTAAATATAAGTTTCTTGTTATTATACCTCTGGTTAAGAATATCCCAACAGACCTTGTAATTGTCAGAGCTCACGTGTAGGTGGTGAATGAGCCTCTCTGCTTCTCCTTTTACCTTCGATTTTAAGTACTGCATCTTCTGCGCATCTGAGATGGAAGGATTGCTGTGGATGGCTTCGGTAAAAAGGTCTTTGAATGATATCCAGCTATGGTAATTTCCGCTGAAGGTCGGGACTTCCATCTGGGGAGTGGATTTTTCTTGGTGCGCCACGGCCCACATCTTTTTGTTGATTGCTGCTTTTATTGTGTCGTATTCATTTTCGTACATCGAAAATGCTTCTTCATATGCTCTGTTTGAACTGTCTAGGTCACTATCAAGCTCCCAGTGTAATACGTCAATAGCTGCCCAGCGCGAATGGAGAGTGCGTAACAAATCTTCGAACTCCCACTTTTGTGAAATTGATTCTAAATTGATTTTAGCTGCAGTTCTTTGAAAAGCCTTGAAATTGCTTTGTTGCTTTTTTAACAGGTCATCTGTTTTACTTGATGATGATTTTGAAATTTGTTGCGATGTACATGGTTCATTTTGTTTGGCGAGGAATGTCGGAGGCTTTAACACCGGTGTACTTGGTCTACTCTCTAAAACGGGCTGATAATTCTGTATGTGTGCTCTAATATTATCGAACCTGTCCTTTACTCGCTCATACTCTTGTTTTATTTTTTCTCTGTCTGCTGTGTCTATATCTGATTGCAATATCTGCCTGAAATTGTTTTCATACTCGAACCAGTAACTGTCCAGAGTATCTAATCTCCGTTTGATATAATCTCCTTTTTTTCTGTCTGACCCATCCTTCTTGAAGTTGGTATATATATTCTCAATTGCTTGCGTCAGCTGTTGCTGCGTAGCAAGAATATCGCTTATGGACATTGTTAAAATTTAAATAAAAATGGACTGATCTTACTTGATTTGAAAAGGTTGCCTGTAGCTCTGGCTGAAGCTGCAGATATGCCGATGCTCATGCGGCGATGCAGGGCTATTCCTAGGCGGACGTTTCTTGTTACGTCACACCCTCTGGCCTGCTTTGTTCCGGTGCGCCGAATCTTGATTCTCGGGTACCAGTTTACCTGTGCTTCTTGATTACACAGATATGATGTTGATCTTTTACTGCACACTTGGTAGTCCAGTAAAAAAGTTTTTGACACTTCACTTGGTGCACTATGTTTCAAAAGGCCGCTTAACGGGATCACTGACACGTAATCAAGTCACTAACGAACACGTGTAAAGGTCCCGCTAACGGTAGCTCGAAGGACCATATGTACGGGGATGCCGTACGACTTGATAGGGGAGGAGATTAGAGATGAAATGATACGATGGTTTATAGAAGAAAATGTAAAGATATAATGTAAAAACTTGATTATACTAGGATGGGTCTAATGGTAAGGTGAGAACGCGCGACTTGCTTGATGTATGCGAACGAACTGAACAATTAATTAATTATAATATAAATGTGCATTTTACAAGTAGGTCGAAATTGTGCTGATGTGACTAATTAACTACAATGGACGCGCTTGCCCGTACAAGCATAAAAAGGGGATTATAATTAATATTATATTAATACAAACTGTGCACATGCTCTTGCTTACACACATGCATAGGATTGGTCTCCTGAATAAGAAAATCATCATTACTGGGTGACAGCGCTTATTGAACAAAGTGTTTAGGCGTTCGATGTCTATGACGAAAACACTATTTAGACATTACATATTTATAATTTTATTACCTTATTGGTGTTGTTTGAAAAGTGTGGCAAATCATAATATAAGATGAAGATTCTTAGCGTTCTATGGATTGGCCGTGCGGGTACCAGGTCCATAGTGTTGCAGAGTTGGAAGTCAGGTGCAATGCCTTGCTCTTGTGACCCAACGGTAGGTTTAACTGCCCCCTTATCATCAACACTCACCTCCACTCACCTGACTTCTCTCTCTTTACCCAGCCATATTTAGTAAGATTCTATTACAGAACTTATAGTCCAATTATAACGAGGACATTTGTTGTATAGGGACTTCCGGAAAATTCCCCCGTCGCTGAAATTTGGCATGTGATGAATTTACGTACAGATTGTAGATGTACAATAATCCTACATTTTTTATGAGAAATTAGGTATTTTTACCTAAGCATGGAAATCGCTCATAGAAAATACATAGAATTTGTAAAATAAACAATTGATGTGACCGATAGGTTTGAAAATTACAATAAAACACACATTAAATAAGAGCTATGGTTATGTACATTGCAATAGTTTTTGTTTCATTAAAATCGATGCAGTATTTCCAAAGTTATTAACGCTACGGCTAAAGTTACGGTCGCTATTTAATTTTTTAAGTACGCGCACTCTAAGTAGGTGACGTCACACATCGACAGCCGACACGGCAGCCGCTCGCTCGCTATACTAGTCGCAGGTGATTCAAAGTTGCTCTGCGTTTTGTGTCGTACATACCTACTGCGATCTGTGTAACTTGACTTTTATTGTATAATAGCCTTTGAATTACAATAATGGAAAAAGGATTTCAACAAGATCAAACAGATAATAATTTACCAAAAGCAGACACACAGTTTGTCGCTCAATATTTTTCCGAAAATAGTGATTATATAGCAACGGAAATGTGAGGACTCAAACTGAAACAAGTAAAGTAGGTATTCTTTTCATCTAGCATTTTTGCAACATAGATAAGTGAACCTACTTATACTTACTGGGTATAGGCACGGAAGGTATGAAAAGCTCTAGTCGTGTAAGGTAAATGCAGTAAGAAGTGATGCTGAACATTTATGTTACTGTGTGCATGTTATAAAGGCCGAATTTAGATAAAGGTAAATATTTGTACTTACATAGATAATAAATACCTACCTATGTAGGTAATATTAGGCATGTAGTGCAGTGGCGCAAAATATTTTTGCCAATGAGTGCATTTTTACTTTCTCATATAAGTACGTAGTATAGAGGAAGTCTTGTAATCGTAAAAAAATTCGACCCTGAGATTTTGACGGACTTACACGTTTTGGACCTCCCTGACTCCAAAAATATTTTTTTTGTAATTTTAGTCTGTGTGTCTGTATGTCTGTGCGTTAGCACGATAACTCGAGCATGCTTTAACTTATTGCAACCAAATTTAATAAGCGTGTATGACATCAAAATATAAGGTTTCTATCAACTTTTGAACCGTCGATCACGAAAGTTAAGCAACCAAGTGCGCGGTCGGTACTCGGATGGGTGACCAAATTTTTTTAAAATAAACCTTGTAAGTCGTATTTTATAGTAAAAGGAAGTAGGTAGGTACATACATAGGTAGGTAAGTAATTTATTGGTCATGAACTCATCTCGGATTTTTAGGATTTTAGGTATTTTTTCATACTAAAATCTGTGAGAAGGGTATACATATACATACATACATGCCATAATACGGGCTTTTGGTCTGCAAGTCGGTTTTTAAATAGGTACAATCATGGAACAATAAATATATATATGGAAAGTAAGCATCTGGACAAGAAATACATTGAATAGTCCATATTGTAATATTTAGTGCGCTGCTGTGGCGCAATAAAGAAACCAAACACCCAGCGGGTGAAGCCGCGGGCGGCCGCTAGTTTATTTATAAACTTGTGTACCTATTTTCCTACCTTCATTTTACCGTCAAGAAAAGTCAACTTACTTAATCATACATAGGTACCTATGTAGTATAAAGAGTGACAAAATGAAGATATTGCACCAAAAACCTCATAATACAACTTAGTTATAGGGTATTTCCTAGTAGGTAATAGGTACCCCAAAGCTTAGAATATCTAATTTCTATCTATCTATCTAAACTTAGATCTAAATGGTCTTCACAAAAAATCCAACGGTCTTAGGGTCAATTGGATCTGCCCGTTTCATAACATTCATCCACATTTTACGCCTTTTGGCATCCAATGGCACTTGAAAAAATAGTTTTGTAGGCGTTTTAATGGTTGAATTTGTACACATAGGTACTACACAATATTATTATATGGCATAATGTTGATTCACACCTGAGAGCCACATAAAATTAAAGACAACCGCGCGCACCAGTTGCACAGAGCTAAAGAAGTACGCGGCCGCGAGTACCACTGCCAGTTCTGTCGATGTGTGACGTCATCAGCTTTCCGCGACTCGATTTAAAAATCCGGACGGCGCGGCAACTTTGAACGCTTATATCTCGGTCACTTTTTAAGATATCAAAAAAATAAAAACACTGTCGTATTTGTCTAGTGACCTATATTCTGGGTATATCGTTAACAAAAATCGATGGTCAGATTGATTCTATAGATACATTTGACGTCCTTTTTTAACTTTTTTGTGTTTTACGTATTTTTTTATTTTACTTTTAATTTATTTTACTTAAAAAATTACAAAAGCAAGAAAAGTAAATATGTTGTAAAGACGAAAACAAAAAAACATTATCCGTGTTCAAAAGGGTCATTGGGCCAGCACAGTATTTAGTCTATTTAACAAATTTAAGGTACATTTATGAGCGATTTCCATGTATTTGTATAAAAAGATCGCCTCTTGCGACAGGACTGTTACGGAAGTATTAGACAAGCCAAAAATGAAAATGTCTGAATCATTCCATATATAGTTGAATATCGAAAACAAACAATCTAGATCGATATACAATGTTACTTATACATCTTATTGAGTTTCATAGTATGTAAACATTGATGTAAAATCGTGTTTCAAACCCTTCACTGTATACGCCTCGTTCTATATTTTTTATCTGTGGCCGACAGCGTGCGCTTTTCGCGATCGCCTTTTGTCTTTTTTCTCATTAATTATCTACAATTTTGTCAACGAACACATAACGCTTAGCAGAATAAACGTATTGTTTTATAATGTAAATATAACTATTATTTCTGCCATTTGCGACTCAACATCCGAGTTTCCTCCTACTACCGAACACACCTTTCGTTAAATGGTTCAACCATCAGCGCTGTCATTTAATTATGTAATCCTCAGACCGTTATCGAGTTAGAGATGAAAAGGAAATTATACATTGTGTCCCAAATTGAAAATGTCGTTTTTACACAACAAAGCCGGGGCGACCGCGGCGGAATCTTTGTTGTGGTCAGCGGGCGGCGCAAACTTTGAATCGCAAACGGGAACTTACGTTTGCTTAGCATTAATGTCGCAAAGAGCAACTTTCGCTTTGTTTGCCCATCAACTGGTACGTATCTGTTGATATGTTATTTACATTTGAAGTCATTTTGGCAGGTGATCAAGTTTATTTTAAAGTAATTTTTCCCCAGTCGAATTTGTGAACGTGATGTAATGTTTCGATTTTGATAGTGCAATATTAAATGTTAGAAGCTTATTACAATTATTCAAAATTTTAGAAAAACATTGATTGAATGATAATATGGATTGTTCAATAAATACAACGCTCATTAAATATATTTTACAATATCTGATTTATAGATAGACCTATATTTGTAGAAAATCATTTCAAAACGGACTTTAATTTACTTGATGATTCATGTTGATGTGTGGGGGTTTAAATTAGTGTTGAAGAAGTATTTAATTAGCGTTTTCCCTAAAAATGGTGTCAAAATTCGTTGGTCAATTGTCCTGAACGTAAATGCCTAAAATAAAGCACTGGATGCATCACTCGCGCGTTCTTATTTTAAGCGTGGTCTGTATATAACACATTTTTTTGAAAAACAAACAGTATATTTTTATAGTAGTTCTGTACGCATTCTCCGGCTTGACCACTAGTTACAATTCTCATAATTTATTTTCAAACTATTTGTACGACATACGAGGACCAAATCGTGTCCTAATACGTTACAATGTTGTATACAATGTTGTCATGATGTAAACACATAGTTTATACAACACGTCATAAAGGTACAAATCTCGTAACCAATTTGCTAAATGAAATGAGACCTCATAAAAGCACCAACAAAACACCAAACACTTATTCGCAGAAAGCTTCAGCAGTAAGTTCGACTAGTGTTGATAATGGCTGCCACAGCTCAGGCGCCTTCGCTGACGACACTTCATTAAAACTTCCAGCGGCTTACGGACTTTTGACGCCTCGGCACCAAGAGAAAATATTACGGGAATACGTTCAAAACTAGCGACTGCCCTCGGTTATCGTGTGCTGTTTCAAAGATATGGTAATTCTCTATCAATATTACAAACGAGAACACGTCTTATTCTCATAACAACAAGTAGATTCGTCCATCGATTGCATGGGTTTCTTCACACCAGTAAAGCCTCTTTTTTGTATTCAAAGAATAGGAACTTAATTGGCTCTTATTGCACGATGTTAATCCAATCAAATCGGTAGATTTACTTCAGTTTATATACCAAGTGTGCGCTTATATGAACATGAAATGTCGTTATGAAATGGATAGAAGATAAGGAAATTTTTATTCGAGGTCGGAAACTACTAATTGTCATGAAATGAAAATCTGAATTATTTGAACAGGTTAAAATTTGTAAAATGTATGCAGTACAAGAGAAACAGAGGTAACATTGTAATAATTTTATCAAAGCTATCCCGGAATCTGTTTTTACTACGTATAAAACATAAAATTATTAAGCTGGTGCACGGTACAAAGCAATATTCGTTACGTGACTTCACCGTTTATAGGAGGATTAAAAAGAAATAGGTTTTTAGTACAATAGGCTGAGGCCGGGACACGCTGAAATATCAATCCTGTTTGCAAACTGAGATGGAAACTTAACTTAGACGAAATTGGGATACTTATATTTTTTTTAAGTATTAAATCGAATTATTTATTACTCCTTACTTTTGTGATATTTTTTTATTATGCTAGTGTTGAAATGTTCTTAAATATAAAATTTTATCCAATTTAAATGAACACCATTTCGTCTTCTTAGAAAAATAAGACGGGATGGAACGTATAGCAAAAGTTCTCGCTCTCTTCTCACGATCGTACTTAGATTTTATATGTTTTAAATTTTGTATATCATTATGTTTCAGTACATTTCCAAACATTTTGTTTAACTCAACTTTATCTAAGTTACGCTACTAGCGTTATATTTCGTAGCGTACAGAAGTTTGCACCACAATGACTGTAAATTTGACCTTATCTCGCCATGGAGCTTTGGTAAGCTCACTCAGCGGTAGAAAACAACAAAGATTGTTTGACCAATAAAACAATAGTTGCGCAGAATTTTCGGTTGTAAGAATGGCGGTGACATACCAGACCAATAGATATAGACAAATCGCATGGATTCCGATATCCATATAAGGCCAGAGTGAACACGCATCTTCTAGGCGAGAGTGTAACCACATTAGGTCTCATCATCGCTTTCCATCAGGCGTGACTTTGGTCAAACGCCCAGCCTATCTATATATAAAATTCAAAGTCCTGACTAATTGACTGAGATATCAACGCACAGCCCAAACCGCTGAACCTACAGACTAGAAATTTTGCACATATATACCATATACCTACAGTGTAGTGTTGGGTTTTGGAAATTCCACCCCTAAGGGAGTGTGCACGCGAACGAAGTCGCGGGCGGAAGCTAGTTCAATATAAAAAAGAACCTAAAAATTTGTTGCAATTCAATGCTATATTTAAATTCAAATATAGTACTTAATAAAAAAGCCAGTGGAGCTTCAAAATAAATTTAGATCTAACCAATAGTTACAGATATTTTAATAGACGACTATTTTGAAATGGTGTTATTTTTAGTGCAGCCTCGGGAGGTGAAGGTCGCTATTTGCATGCTCCCCAGAAATAAGTTGATTATTTGTGGAAGTTGAAACTTAAGAGTGCGCCCCAGATACGGCAACTCGATAGTGCTGAGAAAAATTTGCCAGCAGATGTCTTCCGATTACATTGGAATCACATTTTAATATCTATGTACCTACAGACAACCGCACATCAAGTTGTCATAAACTGTCATGTTTTCCCAATCGATTTAGCACTTTATATGAAATAAGTTTATGTTAAGAATCGATTGGAGAAATTTGACAGTTACGTTGTTTAGATACACGTTAAATATTCTTAAATTAATAATAACTAATAATAAAACTCCAAATTGAGAATAACCTTACTTAATCTATTCCACTTACAGTGAAATAAAAGCCCTTGAAGTTAAAGTTAAAGGGACAGCTAGTTGAACCCCGACGTAGGGGATTTGTGTGATTACTTGATAACGATGTATGGGCCAGTTAATTTGTCGCGACAGATGGCAGCGGTGTAACTAACGGCCCGATATAGGGTCGCGTGCGAAGGACAAGGTCAACAATTGGAAGTCGGCCGTGAGGCCGGCTGCTACTACCGAGCGAACTTTAAAATCGTTTGTAGAAATTGAAAAAACATTCATGAAAATACATACGGTAAAACGATTTGTTAGCATAAGACTTGCTAGACTAGCATGGGACAGCTTGGCGTACTGATCTGGTCTACAGATGCAACGAGATAACCTTACAAACACGTTTAGAACCCTTTCGTGTTCAAGGGTTAATTTTGTGTTATCAGTTTTGGGGAAACAATCCCCAGCTACACAATGCTTTCTCGATGACATCCGCTAGGGTTTTGAACAATACAAAAGGCCTATTTGGCTGCTATCTTCTATAAGGTGGACTGAGTGAATGAGCGAATTACAGACCTCTCTAGATAAAAATTGGTAAGGACAATTTAAAGTAGACAGTAGTTGGAGACCACATTAGTAAGAAGTGCGGCAAGCATTTAAGTTTTTTAAGTTTTAGTAATTTAAGTTTTATGTTTCTAAAAGGAAAGATCCCAGAACTCCACGGTGTAGGCATCACGTGTTTCCTTGGTATTGCGCAATGCTTGTTTGCTACACTCTTAATAAAAGAAAAATATCGAATTTCTAAAGATCTCTTTCAGGGATAAGTCCGCCCTTGCAAACTGTGTATTGTAACATAAGTTTTTAATGTATTTTTAAGTGCAATAAAGAGTATATAAGATAAGAAAGATATTAATTCTTATTTCTCTTCTCGCTTCGCTAACTCTTGTTTGGCCGGAACTTTACGGATCCAATCATTGAATTATAGGATAATTAATAAACGTAAATAATTACTCTGAGGTATAATGAAAATCGTTGACATATTTGGGATGTGATCGATACCTTTACGAGGCTAATAAATCGGTGCCGGTATAAGTGAATGAGAGACTCTGTGACACTTTAACGAGATTACAGGGTGTTCATTATTGTCGGCGCATCTCTGGAAGGCGTCGCAGCCTGACGGCCAAACGACGGATATTAGCATTCTTCTAAGGCATTTGTCGCATATGGTTCAAACTTATTTACGCATGCGTCGGGCGTCGGTATGGGTACGGAATGATCTTAATTAGATATTTATGTTTCTTATGTCATCACAACCATTCTAAGATGTTATAACTGTCCATAGTCAAAGAGTTAGTTGAGTTAATTTACGTAAAATTGCTTTCAAAGGCGATACAAAATGTTTTAAATTGGTAACATAACATTTTAGTTACTACTAGCGAAATGAAATGAAATGAAATGAAAAAGCTCTTTATTTAAATGGACTTTGCTAAGTACTTTTAAATCGTCAAAAGCCCTACCACCATTTCGACGAAATAATTATTTTACTTCAATAATTATTACTATGCTGAGACGGAGAAGAAATGGCGAAAGAAACTCCGCAGCTTACAATTTCGTAATGATTTCAAAACATCATTACATGTCCATAGATATATCAATATGAATAAATTACAATTTTAAATGCGTAAATTTGGGCAGATTTTACTCCCACGCATTTGGATCATTTAAATAATCATTTAACTTGTAATAAGCTTTTTTATATAATTTAGATTTAACAGTTTTTTTAAATTTATTAATAGGCAAGTCTCTAATATTCTTCGGAAGCTTATTGTAAAAACGTATACATTGGCCCATAAAGGAATTGCTTATTCTGTGGAGACGAGTTTTATATACAACCAAATCGTGTTTCTTCCTAGTATTTACATTGTGCGTATGACATTTCTCGGAAAAATTCATAATATTTTTCTTTACATATAGTAAGTTTTCCAGTATATATTGTGATGACACAGTTAGAATATTTATCTCCTTGAACCTTTCTCTGAGGGAGTCACGCGGACCTAGTTGATAGATTGCTCTAACAGCCCGTTTTTGCAGAACAAAGATGGTATTAATATCTGCAGCACTCCCCCAGAGAAGAATTCCATAAGACATTATGCTGTGAAAATAACTGAAATAAACCATTCTAGCAGTATCTATATCAGTTAGCCGCCTAATAGTTTTAACTGCATATGCCGCAGAACTTAGTTTACCCGAAAGTTTTACAATATGTGGACCCCATTGCAATTTAGAGTCTAACATTACTCCTAAGAAAGTTGTTGTTTCTACAGGTTTCAATTCTACTCCATTTATTTGTACATTAGTTTCTACACATCTCACATTCGGTGTAGTAAACTTAACTAATTTGGTTTTTTTTTCATTCAGCAACAAGTTATTAATATCAAACCAATTAACTACTTTCGCAAGTGCATTGTTCACTTCGTCATAATTATCTAATTTTCTATTTATTTTGAAAATCAAAGAAGTGTCATCCGCAAACAACACAATGTCATGATTGTCCCTTATGTAGTAAGGCAAGTCATTTATGTACACTAGAAAGAGAAATGGACCAAGAATTGAGCCCTGCGGAACACCTATTGTGACTAGAGAACCTGGAGATCTTTTACCATTTATATCAACTTTCTGTATTCTATTGCTCAGGTATGAAGTCATAAGGTTGAGAGCCTTGTTCCTAACGCCGTAATGGTGTAATTTCCTGACCAGAGTATCATGATTAACACAGTCGAAAGCTTTAGATAAATCACAGAAAACCCCAAGGGCGTCGCGTGATTCTTCCCAAGCAGCAAATACCTCCTTTAACAACTCAACTCCCGCATCAATGGTGGAGCGACCCCGAGTGAACCCGAATTGCTTTTGATGAAATATGTTGTATTTATTGAAATGCTTTAATAGTTGATTGAGCATTAGTCTTTCAAAGATCTTACTTAAAGTCGGTAGAATAGAAACAGGCCGCAAAATTGGTGGGATCTGAGGTTTCGCCAGATTTAAATAACGGTATAATTTTACTATGTTTCATCAAGTCAGGAAATACACCAGAGTCAATACAATTGTTAAATACGACTACTAAATAAGGAGCTATTATAGTTATAATGGATGAGATTGTCCTGACTGACAGTCCCCAAAGATCCATAGATTTTTTCAGGTCTAGAGTTTTAAACGTATTTATAATATCTTTATAATTAACAGCTGTAAATTCAAAGTTACTATCACATGATGATACATTTTGTTTAAGCAGCTGTTCAGCTGAGGTGGAAGACGACTGAAGTGATTTAGTAGTCTGTATGGGAACATCTGAGAAAAACCTTTCAAATTCCATCGCTACTTCCAAATCAGCTTTAACATTTACATTATTAATCTTTAAGTTAATATTACGGAAGCGTGTTTGACTCCTACCAGTTTCACTGTTAATAATATTCCAGGTTTCTTTAATCTTATTTGTAGAATTCTTAATTTTGTTTTTTAAGTAAACTGACTTGGCAGTGGAACAGGCTCTTTTGAAAACTTTGGAGTAGTCTCTTACATAATTAACAAATACTGGATCAAAATTAAATGATTTTTGACCATACAAATTGTACAACTTATTCCTGCTATTGTAGATACCAGGCGTTGCCCATTCACTAAAGGTTAGATGATCACAGATCGTCTTTACTTTTGGCACAAAAGTGTTGGTAAATTCATCATTTATTAAATTAAATAAAGAACTGTATAGCTTATCCGGACAATCATTATAAGGCAAACATGGTAGCTTCACAATTAATTTCGATTTAAATTTTTCAATTCGGCTTGCATTTATAGGAATAAAACTTATTTTCGTTCTTTGCACTTTAACTTTTTTTCTAGGAAACGATGCTAATTGACCACAATGATCAGAGTGCAACATATTAATAATTGACTTTTGGCTAGGTTTTCGGTTAGTAAAAATATTGTCAATGCAAGTTGCACTTGTTTCAGTAATTCTTGTGGGTTCATAAAAAACGTAGTCCAAATCATAGGACTTAAATAAATTTAAAAAATTACAAGTGATTGAGTTTGTCTCTAATATGTTAATATTAAAGTCTCCACAGATAACAATTATTTTACGACATTTACTGATTTTAAATAGGACATCTTCCATAATTTTTAAAAATTGTTCAAAAGGGGCACATGGTGGTTTGTATACACTAATAACAATGAATTGTTCAAACTCTATACAAGCTATTTCAGTAACTCGCTCAACAGACATACTTACGAGGTCATTTCTTTCCTTACATATAATATTATTTTTAGTAATTATTAATGAACCACCATGTAATATGTTTTTTCTGCTGTACGAGCTGACAACATGGTGATTACTAAAATTAAACATGAGCTGATGGCTTTTTAGCCAGTGTTCTGTAACACACAATATATCAATATTATTACAATTCATAAATAGCTCCAATTCTAAATTTTTGCCTGACATCCCTTGAATATTTTGGTGGACAAGGTTGATAAAATTATTTTTAGAATTTTTATTCATTACAAGTGGGGAGGATAATTTATCTAAAACCTCAAAATTTGAGTCTAATATTTCATTATATTTAGTACTGCCAGAGTTAGTCTCTTTTGTCTCAATATTTAATTTAAAGAATAAGATGCATATTCTAAATTGTCATTACTTAATGTCAAATTTGACTGCCCAATAGAGACAGAAGTTATAGCCAATGTTTTGGCTTGATTAAAAATAAAGTAACATAGCGATTTTGCTATTTGTTTTTTGTAATTATTACAAAGAAAATATTTATCCTTTGTCAAAAAAAAATTCTTAATAAAACCATTAAAATCAACAATGTCAAATTTTTTTATCATAATTTGTCATTAAATGCAATTTCATATTGCATTTATATCTATAGTCATTTTCTGCATGAGTCAATGACCTACTGTAAGGCAGGGTAAATAGAATTATTTTTTTTACATTTAATTTGGAGAGGTCTTCAAAATACTTTTCCATAATCTTGGAATTAGCATTTCCACGTCTACCAATAAAAATAAGTATTGTACTATCAGGACTGTAAGTACCACAGATCACCCTCTGCAATATTTGAATGTAATTGGCACCTGGCATACAGAAATTAGTAACAGGCTGTGCCATATACTGAAACATTGTTTGACCCATGTTTTTGCCTAACTCATCACTAAACATAATGATATTGTTTTGTTGTTTACTATTCTTCACTTGTGTCCCAGCTTCATCAAGATTTTTCTGTGAACAAGTTTCGTTATCGACAAGTGAAACTACTTGATCTTGTGTATCATATAATATACTAGAAGGGTGCCCTTCGTTGTTGTAAATATCCTTATCTTGACATGAACATATTCGTTTTTTACTCAAAGATTCAAATCTCTCTGCATTATAATTACAAAAATCTTCCATGTCATTTGAAGCAAGTATTTGATAACTTAGTTGTTTTTGAGAAATAGTCTGTATGTTTTTTAACATACATTTTAATGACTCCTCAAGACTGTCAATTTTTGATTCTAATTGTTTACTATATTCTATGTAATTAGTAGTTGTTGTAACAGCCGTACTTTTAATATTATTCAATTTTTCTGATAATTTAATGTTTTTCAAATATTGCAATTTGTGTTTTTTAAAAGAATTATGTTGATTTATAATTCTTTTTGTCTTATTTATAAACTTATTAACACGTATGTATTTCTTCAGTTTCTTTGCACTACTAAAATAAGTTTTTGAATTATTAACGTTGGAACTATTTTCTATAAATGACTGTTCCTTGATGAAGCCGGGACTACATACCGTTAACTCATCAAACAGGCTTTGGGAATGTTTGTCTGTGGACAATTCTTTATTTTGTATTTCCAAATGTTTTACATTATTATTTGCAAGACACAAGCTTATTTCTAACTCATTTATTTTACTCAATGCCTGTTCATGAGTATTACTACACTCAGTGAAGGATTTTATGGTGTCCTGCATGTGGTTGCATTGTTCAAGGGCAACCTCATACTTAATATGCAGCTCGGATAGTTCACACTTTAATTGTTTGTTTTTTTTCAATATTTTAACAATTTCAAATTCACTGTCCTCCCGTTCCTGCATTAGCCGTTCACTTAGGTCTCTAGATGTTTGTAAGTCCAAAAGACATTGTTTGAGCTTCATATCTGTGTCCTTAGCAGTGGCCTTACGGGTCATCATTGTGGATGTATGAGCCTTACTGTTTGGCTAATGAATACAAGAAGCTGTGAGTTAATTCTTTATATGTTCCTGGAAGCACTATTAATGAGTCTGTAATATTATACTAATGTACTCTTTAGTGTGCAAAACAATTAGTTAAAGCCAATATAAAAAAAACATTTAATATTTTAAACAATCTTTCCAATGTAGGAATTGTGAATCTTTGTCAATTGTCAATCTTTCCAATGTAGGAAATGCGAATTGCAAAAGCTGAGTGATTTGTATAGTTTGCAACTAAATACGCCGTCGATACTATCAGCTACAGAAGCGGTAAATTTCGTAGTAGTAATAAAGCTACGTTTGCTACAGAGCTACGAGTGTAAATTGATGCCTACGGCGCTACGGGTGATTTGGTGCTACGAATTTGGTCGTAGCTTATGGACGTCTATGCTTATACATACACATATGATCACGATCGTAGAAGAATCCCGTGAAGAGTTGAGCAGAGACATAGGTAACATTTTCTTCCACTTAAAGCCACATCTGGCAGTATGGGCCATGTAGTGCCTGCAAATACTGACAGGTTGCCAGCCTGTCGCCTACGTAAACGGGCACCAAACTCAAAACTAACAAACCTTCAGTAAACAATCAAACACAAAAGTTAACAATAGCGGCCAACGCCAGGGTACACATTCTATGCTTATGGCGTTAGCAAATCATCACGCTGCTTATTGTTTTAAGAAACATGTATTTAAAAAAATATATTGTTATCTTAAATAATGACGCACATAGCTCCATAAATTCTACAACTTTATTTACCTATGTTTTATCTTTTTCGAAAAAAAACTTAATTAAAACTAATGCTTAAATAGGTTATTTAAGCATATATATCTACTATGTGCAATTAAACCAATAGACGTGTTGTTATTTAAATATCAAGCGTGATGTCATTGTAAAATGTACTTAATTAAGAGACCCCACAGTTTACCGTATCGAATAAGTAAAATGCTTTTAGTAGAGGAGCCGTGGAAGATCGACCTTCCCTGATCTGATAACTCAATGAGATATATGTGTTATCAAATATAATTTATAAACAAATATGCCTATGATAACTTGCCGATCGAAAAGTGTTCATAGCTATTTTTTATATAATTAATTTTCATCAATTTTCTTGCATCACTTTCACTCTTGTCATAACCGAAGGAGTTTTATCTCAATTGATAGTTTTTAACACACGGAATATGCCTAGATAGCTTCAGAGGGAGAGTTAAAACAGCGGAATGATACATAGGATTTATTCACCAAATTCTGTTGCTTACTATCCTATATTAGGCTGGTATCTAATGATATCTGAATGTTATACACTTATTTTTCTCCTTCAATTTTATTCATTTGAAAATTTGTGGCATGCTTTACAGCAACTTTAGTAAGTATTTTCATTAAAACTTCCAACTCCAAGCTTTCCTTTCCGAAAACTACCAAATGGAACTCGTTTTACGAAACTTTTGAGGGCTATTCCATTTTTTCTGTTGCATGCACCGTCCATCGTTTGCACCGTTCGCTCCTCGGAAACCGATTTATTCCATTCTCGAACTTTCTTAAAAGACAAACAGAAAGTAATTTACATTTCAAAACACCGTTATTGCTGGACTTCAAGGTCATTGCCTTATGATTAAGTATTTTTATTACTCTTCATGGTCCGATGAGTTTAATTGTTCTTGAAGGAGTGTAGATGCGTACTATTTACATAGATCTATGCAACTTGTTGAAGGCGAAAATCTCATTTGTAGTCTAAATAGCTTATAGTGTATTTAAGGATGGAATAGTTTATAAACTATTTAAGACTCTTTAAATCAAAATACAATCGTAATAATTATATGTAGTTGTTGTACTATGTTAATATAGATAATAGATTGTATTTTGTTGTCATAAAATAAAATAAATTAAAATCTATGAATGCGTTGCGCAAGCGCGTGAAATGTGAACTTTCGCTCTTAGGCCTTTATAAAAAAGATAGTGTTACACAAATTATACAAGGTACTAAAGTATCTCTGCCTAATACTTGGTTCCTTTAGTAATAGTTTTCGTCAGTACACTGTTAAATAATTAATCAGTTATCTGATTACGTAACTCGAAGTAAATAAACGAACGTTTCTCAACGCTGGCAACGATAACGGCCGCTGTGAGTGACGTCTTCATTCGTCGACCAGTTAAGATCTCTTTGCTGAGAATATTCATCTGTGCTCCTGACGGACGCTTTGTGGGAGATATGCCCGAATTAACTAAAAGCGAAAGGGCATTTGACTTCACTCTGGTGTACTGAACTATATTCAAAATATTAACTAGACAAATGTAAAATTTATGTATTAAAAAAATCTAAATATAAAAACAGATATTTCTTTTATCCTAATAATTTATAAACGTGAAAGTTTGTGTGGATGGATGGATGTGTGTTTGTTACTCTTTGACGCAAAAACTACTGAACGGATTTTAATGAAACTTTACAATATATATAAATAACATTACTTATAGGCTATAATTTAACCGACATTGACACGAGCGAACCCGCGGCCGATCACTGGTGTTTCAAATTTACAAGTTCAGCTGGGTTGCAGGAATTAGACGGCTAAAAGTTGTCTTTAATTTGAGGATGAGGTCGAGGCGTCATCAGGATAAGACAATCAACATAAGACTAAGGCATTCTAAATTACAGAGCTATTATAATCCAAACTTTGTTTGTTTGTTACGCCTAAACCACAAAACCAATTTTAAAAATTGTTTTAGATAAAAAGCTAGCTAGATAAATATATCACTGTTCCTACTACAGTATTATTTATTTGGAAGGCAAAAGAATTTATGTGTATACACGATACATAGTTTCATTAATAGATAAATCTTCTTTAAATTATTGGCCAAAAGTTTATCCAATTGAGCTTAATAATATTGTTTTATCTCGCAAAACGAACTTTTAAAGACAAAACACAAAGGGTCTAATATTAACATTGAGAAGACAATACTGACAGATATTATACATTATTCCAGAAATCACAAAGACATGACTGTATTGGTTCAGATGCCTTTGCCTTTACATTTGCAATTTAAAAAATTTAATGCAATATTCATGATAAAAAAAATATTAAAGTTACATGCACCATAACATGATCTAGCCGCTAGACCATGTTACGGTGCATGTCACTTTCGATTGTAGAAAGTGCAAATCTGTTTGCGATTATCAAGAAAACATTCTTTTGGATAAAAAAGTTGTTTGTGTGTCTCAATAAATTTACAACTATAAATAGTGATTTCCATAAAAAAGGAAAAAAATCCTATCATAATAAGTGCTGAGACGGGACTTGAACCCGCGAAACTTAGAAACAAAATAAAGAGGGATCTTTGTATGTTTCAAACTAATAACCAAACCACGGTAATATTATGCCAAACTACTGGACTGATATCAAAAATTATTTCATCGTTACAATGCTACATAATTCCTAAGTGACATAGGCTATATTTAATTAGAAAAAAGACTCTACGCGGACGAAGTTGCAAGCGGAGCGCTAGTAGCATAATATTTACAAGTGTCGTGTATGTTGTTATTGATAGATAACGCAGTGTATTTCAGGGGTTATTCCAGCATCGTTTGCGCGGCGCATAACCTATAGATATAATATACGAGTAGAACACAATCTTATTTGCTGATCAATAAGCACTTTGCGGCTATTAAGTATTAATTTGTCAAGAGTATCCACATACTGATCTACGATACTTAAAGGTCGTATCATCCAAAAATCCTATTAAATTTCCACGACAGTCACGTAAAATATTAAACTCATGTGCGGCGGCCAATTGAATAATCATAAAATGATATTGCTACTTTATAATCTACATTACGTATGAATGAATACAATGACAATGCACTAGTGTTAATCTACTTCTGATGCTGACTGTACACTTAAAATGAGTTATGATGAGCGAAGAAGTTTATGATTACAAATTAGGATTTTTTCTAGGCTTCTAATTTCTTAAATTCATACTTTATATAGAAGAATGCAACTAAATGACCTTGTAAGAACTCCAATGTGACCTCCAACCAACGGATTAGCAAAGTTGCCAATGTAACATATGGGCGTCGTGTTATGAGAAGAAACGCCTACAACTAACCAGCAACATTCCGTATCATAAATACGAAATTGCGAGGACACACTTCTGGCAGCCATCCCGCCACTTTGTTCTGGGGAAAATTGTTTATTTTTAGAACTTTCGTTATTTCCCTATTTACATACGTCTTGAAAAGCTTTCATGTATTTCTTCAACGAAATCCTTAATTTGGGTACGATGCACATTTTGCTGTGGAACACACGTTATAACAATTTAAAAGTAATAAGACTGAACATACAGGCGATTATTATTTAACCGTCGGTTTTGGACATGTATGGAAGAAATTTCAAAAACTGACAGTTAACTTTTAATCGCTTGTTTTACGTGTTGCCTTAGCAAAATCCATTATAAAAAAAGAATTGTTTTGGGTTTTATAAAACAAGGGTTGATAAAAACAAAAATTAATATCGAGGTCAATGTAGCTTAGACACGATTACCAGCCTTATTACCGTGGAGCTCTGTCAACCCTGTTGATAAAAGCGCACAATGCTGCGGTAAGCGATTTCATATAAATCATCGTCATGCTTTACTGCCTTTTTCATACAAAGAAACGCTTAGCGCAGCGTTGTGTGTTTTTATCAAGAAACTCCGTCTTTAAAGAGAAGATAAGAAACAGTTACTATGAGGACGCCCGCTCTTAATTACTTCAACATATCTATGTTCTTCATAGACGTATTAATATTTATTTAATACAGTACAAGCATAGCATCGCATCTTTCTTCCAAGTTTCATAAGAAAGAATGCTTTAAATAGCTGCTTTATTATTCTACGAGCGTTGAAAAAGTACTTGTTAGTTTATGTTTCTTTATAAAATATTGAGTCTTTTTTACTAGCAAAGCTTTTTGTGTTAATTAATGTTTTAGAAATTCCTTAACAATTTTAAAACATTTCAGTTAATTTTCAGTAAATTATTGTTTATTTTCGACTTTTTATTTGAAATTAGTTTATTGGAAACACATTTGGAGAGAAAATGGCGTTTTTGAAAATAATACTATTAACAAAACAATAAGAAAGTAAATTTAAATGAGTAGGTTACTGTAGTGTAAAAACCTATTATATTACACAAAACGCCTTCCAACTGTACCTAATTGCTGCGAAACCTAACACATGAAAGTAATACATTTTTATGAAGGCGAAGGCTTTCCTAGTTCTCATTATACCAGAGTACGTTACCGACTCGTTTCTCATACGAAAGCAATCAACGTAGTGACCGTAGTATCTAAATTAAAGTTGAGGTCCCGAGCGAAGGCAATTAAGTTGTAATAGCTTGGACAAACGCCGAGTCCTTTCTGGAAAGGGTACTACGAAAAACAGGTCGTTATTACTGTTGAGAATCGAATGAATAACAAACCAGTCATATCGATTCTTATTTTGTTTAAGAGTGATAACAAACCAGACATTTCGATTCTCATTTTGTTTAGAAGTGACCTCACTGTGTTCAACCTCATGTGCCGTCCAAAGTTGACGAGCAGTTACGAAGAATCATTGAAATAAAGGTTTTTGGTGATAGTGATAACGTTGCAAATTCTATAGTGAGATTGGAAATCCTCATCAGTCGCCATGAGGTGTGTTGCCATTAATTTCTCGCCAAGTACTCCCTAGACGCATAATTTGTGTAACATTTAATGGTAGAAGATAAATAATGAAAACATGGTTGTATGTATTAGATCCCCCTGCCTTCTCTTAATAGGAAAAATTTATAAAACAGCGACTGTCTTTTGTTTTTTAATTGCAATAAAATTGCAAAAGATTAAATTTTGAATAAAACCGGTTCAGTGAAAATAAACGCCTGTGATTGAATAACGGCAAAAAGTGAGATAATTAAATTAAAATATCCACATACAGTGAAGGTTATTTTTGAGTTAGCTTCAACAAATCATTTAATATATTTTTCATAGTGGCATAGTGGTGAAACCTTTTGGTCCCCGCTCGGTAGATATCTACCGCGGGACAATTGAAAACAATTGTGTCTGGATTTTATTATTGATCCCTATTATCCCAAATGTGAATATGTGTAACTTTTCAAAAAGTATTAAGATGGCAACATAGTTTGGCTAAGTAATTTTAAATCCTACTAATATGATGGATGGATATCTGGATGTGTGTTGGTTACTCTTTCACGCAAACACTACTGAATGGATTTTAATGAAACTTTACAATAATATAGCTCATACATCAGAATAATATATAGAGTATAATTTATTATACTAATCTAGCGCAGACGAAGTCGCGGGCAGAAGCTAGTTTATGTTTAAAACTTATGTATAATAACTACTGAGTGTGTTATGTGGAAACTGTCATAAATACAGTTACCTAACCACTAGGTTTAGAGGGTGTAAGTTTCTTGGGGACATTAAAATAAGGTTCTTATCTTATAAGGTCTTATCTTTATTGGGGCGTTTGGGAACTTATTATGTGGGATTTAACTATTTTTAGGGATCCGAAAAGCTTTTACAATAATCCACTATGACTTTACTTTGATTGTGGACTCTTACATATTGATCAAAGAAAACTTAATAACATGTCAGATATACGCTTCTTTTCTTCATCATCCGTCATACATTATATTCAACCGTGGTCTAGTAGTTCGTCCACCGGAGTTAGACACAGAAGTCCCAGGTCCTAGGTTCGATCTTCACGGGAGTACAATTCAGTGCTAGTTTTGGTTGGTGGTAAGACTTTGAAGACACCTTGCTAGCTTCCAACGTCTTATCAAAATCTGTCGTCATCGTAATAATGTTAACAACATTATTGTGTTCCGACAATCAATGATAAGATATCCAGTGGTTGAGGGTTCCAGCTGAAGCTGGATTTAATCTTCGGCCTTATCGGCACTTACCATTAGGTGCGATGAAGGCTGAAGCTCAAGAATAAAAAATTCCGCCTGGCCAGATATCCCATTTCATCAATAGCGTTAACATTTTTGTTTTCCGATAGTTATTCCTCAATGGTTCAAGGTTCCGGGTGAAGCTCGCTTCCTTAACAACAGGTGACATGTACAGCTTCCCTTCAAGTTTCAAAAACTGACAATTAAATTTAAATTTTCACTAAAACATTTTTAGCAAATGCCAAGTACATTTCCTAACCCGATTAACCGAGATTTCGCAACAAATTACCTTTTTCTTAGAAAAAAAGAAAATCTCAGTAATTTTCTCTAGATAGTTTTTCTGTTGACAAATTACTATTGGAAGATGGCTTTTAGCAAGCGGAGCCCTAGTGGGTCCGTTAATTGGTCCGGCCGCGTTTGAGACACCTGACCGGAGTCCGCGCTTAATGATGGCAAACCCTGGAGTAATTAAAAGTTTCCGAGCAGAGATTTTAAGTGTAACTTTTAGGATAATGTTTCTTGGGACCAATTGTTTACGGCCAGCGGATTTGGGAGCTCGTTACCTTTTGAAAAGTGCTAGCATTTTATAACTTTGCTTATTAAAAGGCTTTTAGTTCAATTGAAATCTTTAAAAAATTAGCTGCAGGATTAATGTTGACTATAAATACTAGAAAGAAGAGACATGATGTGCATTGTGTCCTTTACACTTTTCAAATTAGTTTTTATAGGCTATCCGCTTTATATAAAGACAAATTTCAAATATTATCACGTCTTTACAATGTACATAGCACTTCAAAAATATACCTTTCAGATTCCGATTATATTCTATCATATTCTTAATTAATGGCGTCGCGACACATAAAGATAACGCATTTTGCCAATGTCAAGTGAAAATGTATCTAAAGTAACCATAAATTTTACGATTTTGAATTTGACATACTGCCAGATACGGCTTTATGTGTAAATAAATGTTACCTAAGGCTTTTCTCAACCCCTCATGGTATAATGAGCGTGATCGTATGTATGTATGTATATTTTATTCCCTTGTCTATATATCAATAAAAAATCCTAGCAATGAAATAGTCGGTGGAACCGCAAATCGCGTTACCAGTGCACACGATCAAAAAATCATCTCTAAAACCACCAGTCGAAACTAAACGCCACTGAAAATACAACGCGCTGAAAAACACCTAGTGCATGGAACCACGCATAAATAAACATTTTAATGTTTGTATGTAAATTCTGTGTTATCACGCCGCACTCACACGCCCGATGCGGGCGCCAAATTCACAATTTAACAAAAGAATTTTCGACACTATTTTTGGTGATGCAATTTTGGTGTCATGAAAGAATTAATATGTATGTAAAAATTATTAAAGCGAAAATAGTTTGGAGATGTAATTTAAAAGTGAAAAAGCTATGCATATCTAGAAAAATGCACTGAAAAAAATCGACTTGCCTCAGGCGGGACTCGAACCCGCACCTTCCACAATCCGGGTGGACGCGTTGACCAATTTCGCCACCGAGGCACTGCTTTTCGTTGTCGAAATTTGTCAGTGCTTGGTGCTTATGTTTTTATGGTAAACATCGTTTCATCAAATCTTTGAAATTTGTACTTCCAAGACCCGAACGAAATATTTTTGCAAATATTTGACGCCCAGCTAAGATGAAACTACCTTACATTATGGAATAATTTTATTTTTGCGTTTACAAACGCGTAAATATAATACTAGAAAAATGCACTGAAAAAAATCGACTTGCCTCAGGCGGGACTCGAACCCGCACCTTCCACAATCCGGGTGGACGCGTTGACCAATTTCGCCACCGAGGCACTGCTTTTCGCTGTCGAAATTTGTCACTGCTTGGTGCTTATGTTTTTATGGTAAACATCGTTTCATCAAATCTTTGAAATTTGCACTTCCAAGACCCGAACGAAATATTTTTGCAAATATTTGACGCCCAGCTAAGATGAAACTACCTTACATTATGGAATAATTTTATTTTTGCGTTTACAAACGCGTAAATATAATACTAGAAAAATGCACTGAAAAAAATCGACTTGCCTCAGGCGGGACTCGAACCCGCATTGTGGATTGTGGAAGGTGCGGGTTCGGGTCCCGCCTGAGGCAAGTCGATTTTTTTCAGTGCATTTTTCTAGTATTATATTTACGCGTTTGTAAACGCAAAAATAAAATTATTCCACTATGCATATCTGTCAGGCGACTTATAAAAACACCTAAAATATGTATATATTAGTACTAGGTATAGAACATCCCAAGAGTTCTCGGGATGTTCTTTGACCACAGTAGGGGCCTGATGGACCCAGCCGCAGGTGACCTCGCGGACGTATACAGTGTTCCTCGTGAGGCACACCAACAAGCGGGGCGTAGAGAACATCGATGGTTTTTAGTGGGTATGCTAGAGTCCCAGAGAGTCCCACATAACCCCAGTGCGGCCCCTTATCGCAACTAGGGTAGATATAAAATCTTTTCCGTCGCAAAAAAAGGTACTAGGCATTTAAAAGTAGTATTTTGAAAACATTGAATTTTGTCTTTAATTTTATTTGGCATGATTGAAAATGTTTGAAATTTATACCAAATTAAATAAAAAAAGGAAATACAAGAAAAAATCCTGCCACGATAAAGCCTGAGACAGGACAGGATTTTATCATATTTTATATTTCTATAAGGCCCGGAAAAGTGTAGTGGGTTGGGTATCTGAGATGAAGGCGATGACATACTCCGTAAAAGAGATTTTTGCTGTTATCGGAGTATGGTAGTTCATTTACAAGCAATCTATTAGTAATTTAATGTAAGTGCATACAATATAATTCTAGTGGATAGCACGTCTCGTTATAAGTGGTTGGTGTAGTTAAAAGCAGACGGCGCGCACTCGAGCGTCGCCTGCCAGCAGCCGCCAACGACTGCACCTCACCGCTCTGTCGCCGCGCATCTTCAGGGTTGCCGATCACGAGCATATTATGGAAATGTACCAGAAAATTATGGCATTGGTGTCATAGTGTCACCGTGTTATGGGGCCATACCAAAGCCAACCTCACAACACTGGAATATTTTCTGATCCCCCTTTCTTTACTTTTACCGTTCTATGAATACACACATGAGTCTTGGACGTTGAAAATTCCGTAAACTTCTGGCAATAACATATTTGGTATAGCATTTTTTTAAAACTAATGATAAAGAAACTAATTCAGAATCTTTGTTTGTAATAAGTAAAACATTGCAACTTTTAATTCAAACACATTTTGGCAACATTAGTATGTTTTTTTTATTATTAGTTGTGATGTCACACAGCTTCTAATGTATAGGGAAGGGAATAATATAATTATTTAAAATGAAAATAATAGACGCATAGAATAATGAAAATAAATGATTTTTTTTTATTTATTGTCAGTTGCAATGTCACACAGCTTTCAATGTGTATGCAATTACAAAACTACTTAAAATGAAAATAATAGACACCTAGAATAACGAAACTAAGATGGCTTAACCACAACCACAAAAGTCCAGAACAAAACATACGCCCCACCTAATAATACGAAGTCATCGAACTGAATAACAAAATTCAATAGGCGACCGGATACGAAAATAATGTAGCAAAATAACTTGTGAAAAACAAATTAAATGCACACAAAAACCAACATGGCTTAGCATGCAACACGCTGGGCGATCGCTAGAGAGGTGTGTCAACATTGTCCTTGGCGTGGAGAGGCTAAACAAGTATCGAGTTTTTTGTGTTCCCTGATGGTTTCGATCAGTTCGCTTGCTTTGATGTCCAATCTGTTTGTGTTTGATTTTGATTTTCCAACCCATACTTGGTCTGACTCTAGCTTAAATTGCGCTGACAAAAGTTATTGTTTGAGATGAGACTACTTACATATGTATAATTGGCAGACAAGGTTTTTTAAAACCCAAATAATTATGAGTTAGGTATTGAGCGCTCATAATCTCAAAAGAAGCAAAGGTTAAGGTAATATTTGATTACAGACAAAATCAGACCTGGTAGTATGGACCGACTTACAAATAGTGATAGATTGACCAACCTGTTGCCTATATAAAAAGAGTATCAAACCCAAAAAGTAACAACACCTTCAGTGAAAAAAGCCTGAAACTAGGACAGGTATTATAACATCTCGCCAGTCCGAACACAGAGCACAAACTACAAAAATCTTTAGTAAAAAAGAAGATAATATTCAGCTTAAGTTTTAAAAACCAAGCAGTAGGTAAGGAATTTATTAATATGCCGTTGTCTTTAAAAACAATGGTACACCCCTAAAAGAGCCTCGATTGTATAATAAAACTTTATAGCACAGAACCACAGTCGCGAAATCCTCTCGCGGCCGCTTGCAGCTTTCCACTTCCAGAGCATTCTTCCTGTTGTTATCAATTTGTGCTTGCTGTTTTTCGATAGAATAGAATCATATTCAGTGACTTAACAAAACATTTACATTAGAGCTATGAAAATAAAATAGTTAATTGAAAGATAAAATTCAGTAAAAACGTAAAAATAATAAGAGTCGGTTTCACAGGTTTTGATTAGATCGTATTTTATAAATAACAGTTTTGTAAGTATACACTATCTGTGTAAGTTAGGGTAGGCAGCTGGCTGGTCTTCAGAGATAGGAAAATAACTTCTTGGCAAAGATACATTAAGGCAAGCAACGCTACAGGCGAAATTAAAACTCCCTAGGTAGACTAGCGTTTGCTCACGAGGATTAGATACCGGGTTCGGTACTAGGGATCGAACGAGAGGTATTTTTTATTTATTTATTTATATTAGGTATTAATAACCTCCCTATCAAAGTCTGTCTTCATGACAATAGTGTTAACAGCATTATTGGATTCCGACGGTTATTAATAATATTAATCAGTTCGTCAGTGGTTGAAAAAAACTTCTGGCTTTATATGTATACTTTATTATGAGCGAGATGAAAGCTAAGAACTTTCCCATAATTAGTTAACAAAAAGGAACTGTCAACCATGCATTTACAAACCAAAACAACCATTGATTTGCTTAAGCTTATTTTGAGAACAAGGAGAGACTGATCCGGAGATAAAAGTGTATGATAAATCAGCGTGTTTTACTCCTTGTTTTATCCAAGTCGATGTTTTCCCACTGTCATTAACGCGGCTAATGAATAATAGAACAGATGAAAGGCTCCGTACATTATGTATGGGACGATGGAGCCGGGGATTTACTGCCGACATTAGATAGCTTATGAGTGAGGAACGTTACGAGCAGCCGACGCGACCAATACGAAAGTGTATTGTGGATGGAACTAAAAGCAGAATGACAATATGGACTGCAGTTAACTATAATATTTGATCATTGTCTTTTGTCATTCGGACACATTCGGATGTTCTACTAGTATTTCTCGTTCTTTAAAACTACTATAATTTCTCCAAAATGTATGTTGTTATCTCTGACTATCATCCATAGAGGAGAGTTCTTCTGCACTAAGATCAAGCTCATGCTTATTTCAGGCACCAGTCTCTTACAGTTTTTTATACGACCACTTTCCTGCTTATCTTATATAAATAATAATTATTGTAAATAAAAATTGTGGAGAAAAAATAAACGCTATTCTATTCTGTTTTTAATTCTGTTTTTCTTTTGGCTGGTGTTTTGTAAGTATTTATCTGCACATCGTTTAGTGGTGGTTGCTAGGTAAAAATATTCTCAGGAACCTCGAGACTCCGAGACCGACGATGGCTCAATTTCAGAAGCTCGCGACAATATCTTCCACCGACTATTGCTAAAGTTTTTATAAATAATAGCTTTTATTGGGAATTGTGAGGAAAGGTTAGAAAATCAGTCTCATTACACGATCAATACATATTTTTTTGTTTTTACAATTATGAAATTTTGTTTGGTACATTTTCTCAACACTTTTGTTGATGGTGAGCAAAGAAAATTGAAATTTTACACTAACACTACACACTATAGAGACGACGGGCTTCAACAACCAGAAAATAAAGTAGTCAGTACAGGACATAAAGAGGGTAACGTCATTGAAAATTGGTCAATGCAAATCTTAAACCTTTGTTTAGAGTTGAGAAAATTTTCTTTTTTTCCCTTTCAGCATACAGTTAGGACAACTAACCATATGCTGAAGGTTATGATGTCTCATACAGACATCCTAGACCCATTCTTAACAGGTTTAGGCGCGTTTGGTTCAATTGTAAGTGTCCAATTCGCGGTTTTAAATGTTTTTTCCATGATAATTTTTTTATTTCATTTTCTACTCCTTTATTTATGATATAAGCAGGTCAAGTAATGAAAAAAAAGTTGTTTCAAATTCGTAAAAGGTTATGCCAGAAAATCTCCTTTGTTTCAAATTATCTCTAGAATTTGATGTTTAAGGGTATCAAAATCGTTTAATATTCTGTCAGTTGACTATAAGAATTTATAACGTCACAAATTCGTAATGCCATACAAAATTTAAGGAAGAATTATGTTTTGACAGCCTCTTCATCTTGATTTTAAAGTATTATTTCATAAATGTACTGACTAAGTAGTAGTGGCTTTAAACAAATTTAAAGCTGGTTTACAACCGCGGATTCTGGTTTAAACAACTCTAGTCACGTACCACTCACACATACAATCTGGTGCGCCTTTTTGTAATACCGCATGTTACAAGATACAAACCATTAATTGCGCGAACCGCGAATTAGGTGGATTGGACCAATCGCGCCTAAAGGTTCTTAACAATATGGCATGTAATTTCACAGATCTCTTTCAAGAGCCCTTAAAACTATAAGGCTTCTTTGGATTCGGTTTAATATCATAACCGCGAACAGTAATTGAAAGCTGCGATCCAGATGTGTGTACATAGTAAGCCCTGAGGGAGTATAATATACCAATCATCAGTTAGAGCGTGGGAATGTCCCAACAGACCACATAATTGGAGCACAAACAACTCGGCTACGTTGTTACGTTAGAGTCGACCGCGGTCGCCGCGGGAATGTTTGGTAATTTCCTTTTTAATTTACCATTTCAATCCCTCGAGAAAGCCGATGAGCTCCAATTTGCTTTTACTCAACCATTGTAACGATGTCCACGTGGAATTCTGATTACGGATAACTTGAAATCGAGGACTATATGAAATGCAAATTTTTCGATTTTCTGGACAACATTTTCCTATATGACATACCACTACCAACCAACAAAGGTGACAAAACATAATCAAACCCCATATATGTGTATTGAAAGCAAAATCGTTTAATACGATTAAACTAAAACAAAAGAAGTAATTATTTTGGATTGTAAGTCCTCTTCCTCCTGGGAATAATTACGAATCATAACGACAAAAGTTGTTGGCGCTTCCAGTGCTCGACGCTAATGAATTATAATCATTTTAGCTAATCTAATACACTAACATACAATTTGAATTCACAAAAGCAAGTTACGACGCGGGCTTGTTCTTAACCATATAGGAGAATTAATTTTAATTTAAAGCATCGCCGCGGGGCATATTTCGGGACCTTTTAGGGAGCATCAAGTTGCCAGAGAGCAAAGTTGCCGAATTCCGCTCTTGAACTCTGACACTCATAACTTATTCAGGTGTCTTTACGGCGTTGGTGCTGCGCACTTGCGGTCAGATTTGTTCAGTATTTATAATGTTCTCTGAACTCCAACTTTTCATAACAATCGAGGTGTTGAAGAATAATTCATTACAGTTCACTTTCATAAGACTTCCACATTGAATCGGAGTCGGCACGTGAGTATCTCGTCAAGCTAGTTGATTTAATATTCTTTTAAATATTTACCTTGTTTCAGGTTCAGCTTCGGCGTTGCGAAGTAATACCAAGCAATTTCACTAATCAGTTACGGAAATGTTCCACCGGCTCCCCGACAAACGGCCTACCCCATTATTGCGGGGATTATTCACAGCCTTATGACGTCATAAACCACGGATCAGTAAGCTAGCGCTCTGTGGTACGCATATGGGAATGTTACACGCAGAAATATATACTTCTATAATTTAGCTACTGGTATAATTTATACCTATTATTCGCGAAGCTTGACTAAATAAGCTTTCGGTATTTAGTCTACCTACAAGCCAAAGGAGGCAATAAAATCTGAAGTTCCAATTCGGTTAATATTTGGATTCTTGATCTAATTTATCCAAACCGAATAGATGGAAAGACTTAGCATATAGCTCGTTGATTATTTAGTGACGTATAGTATATCTTGTAAAACAACGGGATTAAAAACAACGATAACTCAAATCCACGCGAGTTTCTGTCACCAATTGTGCATAACAATAGAAATTAATAAATCATGGACTAATGTTATATCCATAAACAAGTTTTAATTACTCTTGCATTTGACTACAAACCGTGGGAGATTGACATATACTATCTATCATAAGTAAATGGAAGTAAAAGTTGGCTTAAATATTTTCCCTGAAAGGGACTTCATCTCTCTTACAGATAACATTTAAAACCCGAAAGTCTTAGAAAACAATTTATTTAAAGTTTTTAACACTTACTTACCTTATTAAAAACTGTCAAAAATCTACGCAAAACATTCCTAATGCGGTATCTCTACGGTTCGATGTTTTAGCACCGCCTTATGATCAATTTAATTAACAAAAGTGACTTTTTTTAAATCAATCAAAAATAATTTATTCAACATAAACTCATCACAAGCACTTGTTGACGTCATACATAATTAAATTAAATAATGTTTACACTAAGGCTAAAGCTAATGCTTGTTCCGAAAAACTGAGAGAGCCCGCTGAGAAGAACCAGTAAGAAACTCAGTTAGCTGTTGTCTTTTATTGATGAAAAAAAAACAATTTATAAAACAATATTATATAAAAAGCTAAAATCTTAAAGTATTAAACAAAATTAAAAACAATACATTAGCTACGTCTTAATTCTTATTCCTTATGGTATATACAGGGTGTAAAAGACATGAACAGTCAAACGAGAACCATGTATTCTGCTCACCATCATAACATTTTTCTTCCTTTAGACTATACCTGGGAAATTGATAGTTACTATTTTATTGAAGATCAAAGTCATAATTTTTTTTTTCATTTTTTTATGAAAACATATTCTATACGTTATTTCTTAATTATTGTTCAAAGAAACATTATCATTTTTTTTAGTATTTCATAACAAAAAATGGCTTCAAAACGTTAGCGTTCAATGTAGCTCACTCGATGCGCACGCACACTAACGAACGGAGCCTCCGTCTGGCAAAATTATCGCGGTTTTGCGAGTTGCGTGCGAGTTGAGCCCTTTACATTGCGCGGTACAATTTGCAATTTTTTTTAACACCAAAAAATAAAAATCATTTCCCAGCAATATTTTTTTTGAAATATGTCTTATTTTGATGTATAGAATACATGGTTCTCGTTTGACTGTTCATGTCTTTTACACCCAGTATATCTGTTTAAACTAGTCCTGCTCTTAGTCAATAATAACTAGTATAGAGATTTTTCATTTCCAAGCGTTGTCATCAGCAAGGTAATCGTTTATTTTGTAATATGCCTTAGATATTAAATTTTGTTTAATAAAAGTCTTAAATTTGGTATCTGTTAAACCGGTCACTTCTTCAGGTATCTTATTATAGAACCTTATACAGCCGACTAACGCCGGTATATAGGTATTTCTTGTGGAGTAAGTATATAATATTAATGCTGGACCTGAGGCTGGTGTATCAAATAAAAAATTAATAATAGCCCGAAAATCTGATACGAGTAATCGCGACCGTGCAAATTTAAATGTGAGTGTTGAGACCAGTCTAACGGCCAGTTGCACTAAATTTTACGTTTTACAAATGGGACACGGAACATGGCTGTTCCGTGTCCCATTTGTAAAACGTAAAATTCATAGGAATGGGTTATTCCATTTTTAAATAAATGTTATATTTTAACGAAATTAAAAATCGGGAGTGGTCTCCCTTTGAATTTCTCGTATACCGGAAACGACTCAAAAGTTAATAGAAACCTTATATTTTGATGTCATACATGTCAGGCTTGTGCGAACACTTGTATTCCCCATTTTTCTTTACGCAGCGGAGACGTGGACAATGCGCGAATTGGAAAAGGGAAAGATAGATGCTCTGGAGATGTGGTGCTGGAGGAAGATGCTCGGGATATCGTGGACGGAATTCCGCACCAACGTGTCAATTCTTCAGGAGCTCGGCATCACGCAGCGTCTGTCGGCCATAGTAAAGTCGCGCATACTGCAGTACTTTGGACACGTCTCTAGGCGAGATGGCAACTCCATAGAGCGGTTGGTGATACAAGGGAAGGTGGAGGGAACCAGATCGCGCGGCAGGTCGCCTATGCGCTGGACTGACCAAGTAAAATCCGCAGTGGGTAGCCGCGTGTCTGACTGCGCCAGACAGTCTGCCAACAGAGAGAGAGATGGCGGGAGATCGTGCGGAGAGCTGTGTCTGCCTCTACCACCGACGTGAACGCCTCAACGTGACCACGACCGCTCTGCCAAGAGCGAAACGACAGAGAAGAAGAAGAAGATGCATGTTGAATTTGGTTGCAATAAGGAGTTATCGTGCTAACGCACAGAAACTCATAGACATAATTCCAATGGACTCAGGGAGGTCTAAAACGTGCAAATCCGTCAAAATCTCTAGGTCGAATTTTTTGACGATTACAAGATGTCCTCTATACCACGTACCTATATGACAAAGTAAAAAACGTATAACTTGGTGCAACCTGTCGTAAATGAATCTTCGATTGTTCCTCGTGCAAGGCGTCCTAATTTTTGGACATTGTCAAACTTACGAATAGTGAAAACATTACCGTGAATGAGAGTTTAGGGAGTTTAGAAGTGACATAACTTTCTTTGCGAATTGCGTATGACTTTCATAATTTTCGAGTTTTCGCGGATATTCGAAAATATTTTAATTATTTTGTATGAAAAAAAAAATACTTTCAATAAAATAAATAGCATCAATTCATAAAAGCGGTCTCGACATTACATCGCTCGGAGTCATAAGAATTGCACATAAACACGTTGTAGGTATATCAACAGCCTTTCGAGTGTTTATAACGTGTCAAGTGTTAGTAGAAATTGCGGTAGCAAATATTCCAATAATTAACAAGACGTGTCCGCAATTTGGGTCATGATTGAGGACAGCCCCCGTTATTGCGTTCCCCGGGTTATTAACACTATAAACAAAGTGACAACTTGCGAGACATAAAAAGTTTCGCACTAAAGCCTTTTTTATACGAGTCTTATCATATTATACCTTGAGTTTAGTGCACACTACTGTATTAGATTACTGTTAATTAAAACTATGTTATAGCTACTTGAAACTGAGTTAATGTGGAGTTTATCTGCTTTTTGTCTTTAAGTTTAGGCTATTTAGAGCCTAGTGTAGTATTACAAGATTAAATATTTTTTTATTATTGTATCCGCGCCGGTACGGTTCCATACAAAAGTGCTCTGTCGCGTGCCCCGCGCCGGTACTTTTGTAAGGAACCGATATTATTTATTAGACGACAGGCTGGCAACCTATCACAATTTTGAGGCACTTACTACATGGCCCATTTATGTGATATCAATTGGTCGCAGTCTGATGTAACTTTTAAATATTAGTAGATGAACCGGAGAATATAGTATTAATAAGCTTAATGATTTCATATAATCGTGGCAATAGCTGTTTTGAATTCGCGACAAATGGTAAGTAAAATTAAGATGGGGGCTCAAAAAATATTCAACTATGGGCAAAATAAGTTTGAGAAACTATGATCTCTAAAGGGTAATATGAATAGACCGCGCCCTTTACCAGGCATTCTTGACCCAATTCCAAGCCTCATCGAAAATCACTCACAGCTCCTCAACTTCTCAATGTGTCAGTTATTACCTAAGTAGCTTTCAACGTACTAAGCCTTTAGCAGTGTTTTGTTTTAAATTAGGATTGAAAACTATTTGGAATACAGATAGGTAGACGCCCTATATATCGAAAGTTGTTACTTCAAATACGCTAAGCTGTTACCTACAGATTTTTCATTAGTCAGGTGGCAAGGTGAATGAAGAAAAACAAGCACTGATTTGAAGGCTAAATGTTGCATCTGTGGAAAAATGTCAGCGTGATACAATATTTAAAATAACAAACCAAGGTAGACAAGCATTATCACAAAATTAAAGGGAATAGAAAATTGGAGCACGTTCCCCGATCCTTAGAAAATCAACTGGTACCATCAGATTTATTAAGTATTCAGCAGTCCCAGGCAACCGCTCATTAATTTGGAAACGGCCTTAATACTCCCCTACTTTGTATCATTATGTACCGCTTCTCATTTCAGTTCTCCTTACTTAAAGGCAGTACGTTAAAACAATTTTTAATCAATAAAATAACGAAATTAAACCAAATCAATTAAAAATATGTTAGAATATTTTATAAATATACACTCTAAAAGTAACAAATATGTTATATCTATACAACATATAGTTTTCCGTTTTTTTTCTCATCGATTCATGTAGAAACTTATCCTTTAAAATAATAGCCTAATAATATTAACACTGTTAATAATAAAAATATACAATTCCCTTTCAGAATAGTGTTTCTGACACTACTTAACTATACATATTCACCATAATCTCCAGCCTTCCTTATAAGTATAACACACGTGCCAGCTACCAACACTTACCTGAAACAATAAAGAAAATATAACATTAGAAAGTTATCATCATAAAACAAACTTCTATTTGTTTTTAATTTTCCCGATATTCGAAAAACGAGAAAATACAGTAACCCGTCATAGATGGTTTAATTTTAATTTTCAGTCACTTGCAGCCTTGTGTTTTCATTTTTCATTACGAACATGTATCACTCGTTAACAATAAGAGCGTAAATTTTGAGAAAAATCGAAATTAAAAAATTTCCACATCGAATTAGTATGAGAACATTTTAAAATTTAATGTTCTCTTAGATTTGTTAATCAAAATGTAAAATTCTTAAAATATTCTCATATAACATAATACGTGGTTAACCACTGGTTATAATTGACAGATTAGATTGAGATTGACAGAATGATCACAATAACGAGATTGAGATCACGTTAAAAAATATTTCATCATTCCGATTGTTTGTTGATTCGTCTTCATTATCGTCAAAATGCGGTCTCAATGCTTAGACACATATCTCTTTTTTGGATTTAATTGGTAGAGGACAGGAAAACTAATTTCGCGCAAGGCTTGTCGCATATTAGACCATAGCTTTTAATTTTACTTAACGCTGAGTTGCAACACGTTTTTATTGGTAGGAAAACATTTGTATACTACACCAAAGCTTTTTGTATTTGGGAATAGATGCCATTGCTGTGTTTACAAAAATCAAAATAATATTGTAGCATGGAGACACGCATGAGTTAGAGATCTAATTATTAAGGGCCTCACCCTTTTGATAACGTACTTGGCCTTATCAGGTTTCAGGGTTTCAATACAGCCTTGTAACATAAAATATCAGTTTTTCTTTTTTAAGTTCTGATTAAATAAAAATAAAAAAATAATTCTGATTAATTAAAAAAAAGTCAGTTTTGTTAGAATTATGTGTCAGATAAAGCTAATGGGAACTTCCAACCTGTGAAATGTTAAAAAAGAACCATGCCCCTAGAAAAGTATACAAATCTTATCATAAGACGAGACTTGTCGATATGACGAGGATACAAAGTATGAGGAGTTTGTTGGTTTGTTATTTGATAAGACATTAAGTATGTACCTACCACTAAAACTTTGAACAACTATATCTACATTTCCAGACTTCATATATAATTATTTCTTATACCATTTTATTCAAGAATTCGATCTCTATATTCTGATATTTATTTTATGTACAGATGCTAAAAATTATATCAACAAAAATTTGTTAGAGAGTTTGCCATTGTCCTATAAATGGGACCACATAACAAGCATCAGCTTCCAAACGTTAAAAGAACCTTCAAACGGTACACTCAGTAAAGAGTTATGAGGTACCACACATAAAAAATACAGGCGAATTGAGAACCTCCTCCTTTTTTGAAGTCGGTCAAAAAAAGAATTAGTGCGTGAAAATGCAACAAGCTCAAATAAATTCAGACACAATAGCGTTATACTTATTAAATGCTTCCGCTCCACGAATAAGTAAGTGGGGAGTAAAGAAAATAATGTCGCAAGATCAACTTTTGTACTACACTAACACATCTCTAGAGACTACGAGTGCAGTGGATTTTTCGCATAAAGTTTTAACACAGTATAGCTGCTAAGAAACTGCTGGATGTTGCTTTAAAAATAAACACTCACTGGAATTTATATTACTGCACCGCGCTTTTGTTTCCAATTCCGCTAACTTTTGTGACCAAAGTTGGCGGTGACGGCACGCCGCCTGCCGCCCGCCACGAACCGCTTGTTAAAAACGCATTTTCACCAGATATTTGGACTAAGTTACGACTTCGCTATTTACTAGTTCTGCAGTCACATCGACTTGGAATCATCATTAACTCTCAACGAAGCTACTATAAGTCTTAGGTCCGTAAAAGTTCAAGACAACGTTACAATAACCATTCCAATTTGGTTGAAGTTTTAAAAACAATAAGTACCGGTTTTCAATTAAATTTAACGGACAATAACCATTAACTTTAATTATAAAAGCTGCTCGCGATACGACCAAAAAGTAAATGAATATTAACTGCTTTTTATTCAGTTTTATATCTCAAGATATTTCCTTCATGCTTCAGGCGCATTGAGCCACTGTTCTCTCTAATTATATTAAAAAGCGTTCCGTTCGCGACTCTGTGCGCGTACATTTTTTTTTGCAATAAAATATAGCCTATATTACTCAGATAAAAAGTAGCATTCTAACGGCGATTTCATATTGGTCCAGTAGTTTTATAGCTTTTTAGGCCTATTCATTACAAACATATAATTCTTGTCTCTTTAATTTACCGCGGCGTCGCTCGCGTCAATGTCGGTTATAGTAAAAGTATCATATGTCCTTCCCAGGGTCTCCAACTATCTCCTTACCAAAATTCATCAGAATCGGTTCAGTGGTTTCAGCGTGGAAGCGTAACAAACTCACTTTCGCATTTAGAATATTAGTCTAATCCTTACTAATATTCTAAATGCGAAAGTGAGTTTGTTGATGATGATGACTTGTTTTTTTTATCTTTGGTAAGGAAGCTCTTGGCCTAAACTGATGATAAGGCTGCACCTGCAACCCTTACTAGGACTGATCAAATCGTGCTGGAACCAGAAGTTCAATCTCCAGGAGAATGCAAATATAATGCTCGGTTTGTTGGCAGGGCTGGTTTTAAACCCTCCAGGCTTGCCATCATCACCATATAAAATATATCATAACAATTATGACGACCCATTTTTATAAGACGGTATTAGCTACCTGGGCAGTCTTAAACAAATTTTACCACCATCCGCACCAATTAATATCAATAACCAAAGAGGAACTTTAAAAGCAAGCTCATCACATCACAATAAATTTAAGAACCTCCTAAAACGGAGGCGACAGCGCTAATCCAATAGCAAGGAACAGCACTTGGTAAAAATGTTCAGTAGCTGCACATTCACGTCACGTCTGCTTTACAGCCCACAGTCGCTGCCTGGGGTTATAATTCAAATAAGCTAGTGACACGGGTCACGATTCACAACCCACGAGCTTGTACCAAATAGAAAATTCTGGATCAACATCGTCGCAAGGAAACCGCTCGCATCCATTTAATAATCGTGCCTTCTACTAAATTGTCTGAATCACATAATTGCAGCCACATGTCAATATATATAGGAGAAATCATTCTCACAACAGCCTTTATAATTCGACCCACTGCTGGGACACAAAGCCTCTCCTTGCTATCGAAGGAGGTTTAGGCAGTAGTCCACCACGCTTGCCTACTGCGGATTGGCGGACAGAGTATAAGGTGATCAATACCCCTTTGCTGATCCATTACTCGCCTTCTACGACACCCAATAGAGGATGTGGGGTGATGCTATTCTATGCCGGCATCACGCGGCCTCATGGGAGAAATAAAAATAACAAAATAATTTGTGAATGCTAAAAATAGATCATCTATATAGTTGAATGGGAGCTTTGAAATATAATGCCAGTGCCGAAATACCGATCATTGAAATCGTTTGTTACAGGTAAGTAGGACACTATAATACCGATACTGTAATAACACCATTTCAAATCAACTATATCGTATACAATAGAAACGATTTATCATATTCATAACTTCCTTTGGAGATGATTTTGATTCTAATAACCATGTCAATGCCTAAAAATAGATTTCCGATTTAGTAGATTTCCCAATAACGGCAGTTTTATTTCAAATAACATTTAAGTAGTTTAAACTATGTATCAAAATATATGCAATATTGCACATAATATCTAAAAACCTAAATTTATTGTCCATGGCAATTTTTTTAGCATCATTCATTCTGTTTGACATTAATTCCATGGTCGTGTGAGCTTTCACATAAATCAGACTGTCTAGAAGCGAATACGTCTTTCCCTTCTCTCCGGTAGCTGTATCCCAACAAAGTATAACTCATCAACTATGACAGAATATATTAGGATGTTCGTAAAGAAAAACCAAATCTTAAGTACTATTTTAATATTGAACTTTATTAATGGTCTTAATTCCAAAACTGATTTTAAACTAAATTGGAATCCGAAAATACCGACGTGAAATACAGCGTTCCTGATATTCGCGGTGTCGCAGGGGAGTTCTCAAGAGTTCGATATTTCAGTTCGCTGTGCCGCTCTCCAACTTCGGCATAGAGTAAATTGCGAAGATTCCGAGACGCGGAAAGTTCATCAAACTTCGGACACGTTACATAAAACGAAGTGTCTATGGATAACGAATAGTATAACAATTTGCCCGCGGACACAAACGAGACCTTAAAGGCCTGTGCAGACGATTAACAGTCCTCTGAGATTTTTTTTTCCATGAAATTAGTTGGCAGAGTACTCCATGGCATAAAGCATACGAGGGACTAAAAGTACCTACCGTGTGCAAATATTCCTCCAAACAACCGAGGACATCGACAGACTTCAAGTAATAACGTAATTTTCCAATATTTGCTGCCATGGAGATTGCTTCACTGATCTTTCTACAAACTAGCTCAAACGCGGCGTACAAAAGTGAGAACATAATGTCCTCTGTTTATCCCGTAAAATTGCACTTTATAGTCCTTCAACCCAATCTCTTTTAATAAGTAAGCAACATTTTTTAAGTTTATGTAATGTAGCACTACTACATTGAAATAACAGAATCTTTGTGAATACATTTTGAAACAGACAATATTTCTGAGAAGGTCTGAAGGCGACGACTTTTCTTGCTCCTACAGTCTAGAACTTAAGTATGTATGTGCCGTGCTCGCCTTCCGCGAGGATTTATGTTGGTTCTAATGGAAGCAAGGAGCAATAAAAGAATCAATAAGGAAAACAACTTAGTTTTAAAACTAAAGCCGAGAATATTCGCCACGGGACTTTGTCATTTTTTATTGACAACATTATGTAGGAATTTTGGGTTTTTGTTTAAACAAATTGTATCTTTTATTTTAAACATAAGGCAAGTACTGATGATAGTAAACGAGGGAATATAAAATAATTTTAATTAAATATAACAAAAATAAAAGTAACACCGCTGTACAGCTGATATGTAACGAACGCAATCAGCATAATAACATACAACACAATAACGCGCAGAGTAATCATTTATTTAATGACACCGCAGTTAAAATGCGACGTTCGAATTAAAACGGCTGATATGAAGTGAGCTAATAAAATAAATGGTGTGCCGGACCGGACAAGCTGTCAGCCGAACGAACGGCGAATTACCCGCACCGGGACCGCCGCGCTCGCGACGCGCAATTGTGAGTGAAGACATTACATAATGGCGCCCACCATGGGGTTTGCACACTGAGCAACGTAATTGACAATGCGGTGAAATATCAACTCTGGTAATAGCAACAAATTTAATAGCTTTAAAATTTACATTAGCGTTTTTAAAAAAAACTTCTAGCACAGATAATATAATACTATACTAGTACTTCTAGTGAGCTTATCAAAAGCTGCTCTCTCCACACAAAGATTTGGAAACAATTTAAGTTTCACATGTGAAAGTCTTGCATGCATATACTCGAGGTGCAATAACCTGTCTGGAGTTGTATTATCGCTACTTTTCGCTAGGTTACTTTTGCCATCCATCATAAGAGATTGCACGGTCGAGGACTTCTGAATACATCCAATCCTTTTTAGAAAGAGTTCAAATGCCGTCAGTGTCCACCACAACACTTAGCAGGTGAATTATTTGTACAAGTTATGGAGCTCAATTCAGTTTTATTGCTGACTTTTATTGTTTCAGAACGAAGAACACAATGTTTGTAACATTAAATCTTCAAGTACCCTAAGTCTCTGGTGTAATTTAAGTTGTGTTACTAGATAGAAAACTTATAAGTGTTCAAGACTCAACTTTGCTCACGTCACTTTAAAGAAGCGATCAAATGGTTTTACTCTTTAATTGGTTCCTCACAAAGTTGAGGTCATAAGTTTACTGTACGTAATATTCTATATATACCTTTCTTACAGTTCATTCGTTGATTCTTTTTTTGAAATTATGTTAATTAACGTCACACAAAACAAGCTTACTAAAGAGAATTTACAATAGTCAGCAACTACTAAGTCAAATTCATGAGATAAAACAAAAGTCTAGACGGTGTCCTTTAATTTTAATCACTGTTCTATTTTAAACTCAAACATTTGAAAGGGCCACCAGTGCAGAACTTAGTAACATTAAACAGAGTATTAAATTTCGCTAATAGCGTTTAGTTATTCGTTGCCGCGGCATTTTTCCAAGCAATAAAGAATTAGCGCCGGCAGTTGCGCGATCTAATGAGATTACTGTCGCGATCCACTTAGCTCTATATAACTTGAGCTAAAAAACAACTAAGGTAATGCACTGTTTGAGATATCTCCTTATATATACAAAGACAAGACATGGAAGATACATAATTTAGCGTGGTCCCACACTAGCCGGTCGTTTTTTGCTACCTAGACCATAAAAACGGGTTCATCATAACACACTCACCGGTGGCCGGTCTTTCTTATTCGGCGCTCAGTCGTAGTCTAGCGCTTGCCGAGAGAGGTACTCGTGTACCTTTCATGAAATTAGCACAGTTCTCTAAGTTGGACGATACCAACTATAACAATAGTAATATATTAAATACTATGGTGATATCAAATATTTGAAATTGTAAATAATATGTTGATTTCTCGATACAAATAGTTCGATGTGACAAACAAAATACTTATAAAAATTAAAAAACAAAAAAAATACATAGTGCAATTTTATCACTAAAGAGCGCGATCTCTTGCAGGCAACCTTAGGATGGATAGGCTTAATATAAAATGCTCTAGAAAAGATGGCGACATATAACTTATTAAAAAAAACAATAAATACGCTACACAACTTAACGTCGATATTTACGCTGCTTGCTTACCGGGCGTTCTGTCCGTTTCACACCAGTAGGTGTGTGATGGGTAGTACATTTTGTATTGCATTCTAGCCTTCCGATTTTATGGTATTTTCTAGGTAGCAAAGAACGACTGGCTTGTGTGGGGCCACGCTTATATGGCACAGAATTGTCAAAGAAAAAGCTTGCTTGATAGGAGGTAAGTTAGAACGCTCCGCAACATCAGAAGCTTCGCTTGTGCTCTGTCGAGTGAGACGCGAAAGGCAGTATTGTCCTAGCCTAAAACTTACTCTGGTTCCCTATAAATTACAATTCAGGAAACTGAAAACTGCGCAAAGGATAAAGAGAGAGAAAGAGATTTATATTCCAATTTTTCAGTAGCCTAGATAGTCCTAAGATATGCACAATAAAAGTGGTGATAGGACACTTTCGTGAAAGTGGCAAGAATGGATGTCTGATGGAGCCAGACAGTTGGGACAGAAAGTGGGGACCGCGAAACAGAAGACGCAGCGTTGGTAAAACCCTCTGCAGCGTGAACTTATAAAGTTCGCGAGAATCCGCTGGATGAGGACTACTGATTATTGTTACTCGATTAATCGAAATGCCCCATGGTGGCCGTAATAGGAAAGCGATAGGACTTGATATTCAAAGTCACCCTAAATCTGCCCATGGTCCTGTCAACCGCTAAGTTCTATTGGTTATTGAGATGTTTACCAATAGTAATCATCTAGATAGTGTATTTAACATACACAGCAACGATTACGAGTAAAACTGTAATTACATCCTAAACACACAAGGCAAGATTTTCCTTTGCCGAGGAAAAAATAACGTTCGTAATTAAGTTCCCAAAGTGCTTTCCCGTCGGTATTGTTTAAATTAGGCCGAACACAGTAGTGAGAGTTTAATTGATATATTAATTATTACTTTGCATCTACATACATAAGGTAAAGGAGCACGTAGACGAGAAACTCGTCGGTATTTCACGGCAGGCGAGGAGGTAACTCCTCAGAAGCAAGTTCAAACGTATTAAAATTTTCACGAATTGGCTTCACCGAGTGCAGAATATTCATCGAAATTATTTGGAAAACCTCAGCAGAAAATTGTTCCACGAACTATATTCTCTGAAGTATTCTTAGAAATGCTGATTAAACGTCTTTGCGTACTTATTTATACGGATTATATGAGGGTGGGATCGAAGAAGAGAATAGTTACAAGTAATCGAATCCTTTACAGATTCAGCATTTTTATACCAAAAGCTCGGACCGAGGTGGCTTGCAGCTAGGGTGTCACCTTTTGCCAATTTTGATCATACCCCTGTCCATGCAGCTATAGAAACATTACACATAAACAAACACATGACATGGGAAAGTATTATTTGACGTAGTAATAGGGATGGAAACATAAAGACCGCATAATATTCATCGTAGTCCACAGACGTTGAAAAACACCAAGGAGGCACTCGCGTGCTATTATAAACCCACCCTCGTCCTTATCTCATGGAGGTATGAAAACTTTACACACACACAAAAACAAACGTAAAGGCCACTGTAGTCCACAGACGTTGAAAACAAATTAAATTACAAACCTACCCTCATTATTATCTCGTGGAGCTATGAAAACTTTACAAATACATAAAAACAAACAAAAGTGTTATTTAAAGCAGTCTTTTGTATGGTAGAGATTCTTCCCCAGGGCGGGTTCTCAAATTTATTTATTTAGGTAAGCTTACAGCCAAACACACACATACAAGTTAAACAAAATTTCTAATTATAAACGTACTTTTGTTCTGGCCTTTTATGTGCTTAAACAGCATTGTCAATATAGTCTCGGTTCAGTATGTACTTTATTCTAACCATTAACCAAATAATTTGTCGACATTCCTGATTTCTTATTTAATGTTGCACAAAAGCAACTACTCAAATGTGTGACTTGTCCACTGTCTATCTTCTTGTTTTTTTTTATTATTTCCATTCTATTATTTGGATGGGTAACCTGCCGCTCGTATGGAGTGAAAAAGACATGAGTGTACTTGGTTAAGTATATTTGACGAGTCTGTTAACTACCCTTTAACGATGTCACGCTATTGTGCCGGCGAGTTGACGGGACGTCACGTTGTTGTCACGTTGTCACGGCTCAAGCACGCTTCATTTGCAAAATTTATGCTCGACTATTACAAGCGACAGATATACTGCACACAATTAAGTGAACTTAAGCGGCGACAGATTATAATGAAGTAATTTACACGTTGTTAAAATGGAAACAACGGCCAATTTTAATTGGATAATAAGCATGAAATTGAATACCCTTGGAAACGAAAATTGTCAACACATTTTATATGAATGGAAGCAGAGCTAAAATCTTATATAGTAAATTGTGGAAAAATGTCTATAAAGAAATTAATAAATAGACACATTAAGGTACAAATGGAGAACGATTGAGTGTTACCCGAGTTTCTAAGCACCACTGGACTTCACATCGTAAATTATTAATGGTTGCAGATTGTAATCGCATACAAAAAAACAAAAAATATTATTATAAATGTTATTTAAACCATACTTAGCAAATTAATAATATTCTATACAATATTTTAACTCTGGAATTAACGCGACCCAATTAAACGACCAGCTAACATTCATAGTCGCTGCACGCGCGGCTGTACAATGCTTGGTATATCACCCGTGAACATCGGCGTTCGATTCCCATATATAGACTCCGGCACCCATCGCTCGGAACACTGCAATCCGCAATAATCGAATAGGGACGTGCTAGCTTAGCCATCGGCAAAAACGCATTTTGGAACAAAATATGAAACAGAGCCCCAAAAGTTGTTATAGGGGTTAGCCATGATAACAACGATCTAGCTACAGTTCTACGACCGTCAGCAATAATCACAGAGTTATCCTGTGAGAATCCTTCTATATTGATGGACATCACATTCAAAGCGAACGACTGCATTGGCGCTCCGCTACTCAGCTGGAGAGTTTGCCTGTCCTGTTTGGGGCCGATCAGTCCATACCAAACTAGTGGATACAGCACTTGTTGAGACCTGCCGGATTATAATGGGCTGCCTAAAGCCGACCCTGCTGAGTTTGCTGTATCCACTGACCGGTATAGCCCCTCCCAATGTTCGCAGAGAGGCGATAAGCTCTCCCGAAATGACCAAAAAGCTGGATGACCCACGATATTCAATGTATGGACGTCCCAGCGTTCCCACACGGCTTAAAAGTCGCCAGAGCTTTCTTAAGCATGTGCACCCTTCTTCTGAAGACCCCTCGTAGGTTAGGCTCAGACTCTGGAGGGGAGTGGTACTTTACTCGCCTATAGCCTTGTCTGAAGATCGCGCACCTGGCTATAAGCTACCGTGGCCGACTTGGAAATCTTTGAACAGATTGAGAACACAGGTCGGTCGTAGTAAGGAAAATATGTCCAGGTGGGGCTACATCAGCGATAACCAGTGCGAGTGGTGTCTTCATAAAAAACCAACCACAAAAGAATTTCTAAGGAGGATTTTTGTCAGACAGGCGGCCGTTCATACAATACAATGCAAATCTTTTCAAGTATGTCTTTTTTTATGTTAAATAGGCTGGGCGTTTGACCACAATCTCGCCTGATGGAAAGCGATGATGAGGCCTATGGTGGTACACGCTCGCCTAGAAGATGCTTGTTCACTCTGGCCTTAAAGATGTCCAGATTATACTGATCCGGGAAAACAGACCTCGGCAAGGAGTTCCACTCCTTAGCAGTTCGCATAATGAAAGCTGAAGCAAATCGCTTCGTGCGAATTGGAGGAATGTCGACAACATAAGGGTGAGAGCCCTCGCCGCGCCTGGTCATCCGGTGGTGGAAAGGGGCAGGGGGGGTTCAAATTATGTAAAACTTCCGCACACTCTCCGAAATGTAACCGGTAAAAGACCGAGAGGCTAGCCACACGCCTTCAATGGTCAAGGCTCTGGAGATTTTCTTCAACGAGTGCGTCATTACTGATGAGTCTCTTCGCACGGTGCTCCACCATGTCGATCAAAACATACTGCACCGACACCAAATTAATTATGAGGGAATTGCCGTTTTAACGTATAGGTTAACCATGATTTTGCGTGCAAATAAATACCACTTATCATCTCCCGTTGATACCAAACATTCAAATTTATATATTCGCACACATAGCCACGTAACACAGTTACGTAAAACTGTGAAAACAAAATATACTTATTATTATACTATTTAAATAGTAGGTACTTCCTGTTCAGACGTTTTCTGTTGGTGGTATCTAATATCTATACAAAAGTCAAATCCCAGCACTACGGCGCACGGGTCAGTGCATTCCAATTTAAGGCCGATTCCATAACAAGTCGTCGTTTATGAAACCACCTCATTATTGCAATTCGAACCTTATTGACTAGCATAATTGTGCGGCGGGCGGTTAGCGGGCGAGTGGGCGACATCATTTCCTTACTCACGCTCAATACACTTGCCATTTCTTGGAGAGAATTATATGCAAACTTAAATTAGAAATAATCTTTTTATTTCCTAGTGATTATTAATGAACTCAGTAACGCCGTTCGATTTTGAAAACAAAATCCCTTTAGTCTTGGTTGCTTCGGGATGGGTCTCCAATAAGTTGTATATCATTGGTCTCGACTATCACTAATCAAGATTGGAGCAACGTGGTTCTAAATGTTCAAGTGTTTCTATCATGTGGGGAGGCTAACGGCCAGCCGTGGGCTTTAAGCAAGCTGATGATGAGTTATCTTTATAATTGTGAGACTAGAATTAATATTTATAAACTTAGAAAATGAACACTGTGTTTGTGCAATATAATGCATCACAATGTAGCTGGAATAGCATTAGCCGCTCAGATAGTCTCTTAAAATGGCGAGCGCTTAAACTATTTTGCGTCTGATGAATCTCTTAATTAAATTTTTCGTTATAGCTCATAGGATTAACTAAAAGTTTTATAACATGACACCTACTAAATTACATTGTAATAACACACAAGAATTCAAAATTAAGAACCAATACCAGGGAGACTTTTTATCGGTTTTATAGATGCACAGCGGATTAGTCGCTCGAAATTTGAGCTCTTGAGTATTGGGTAAATAAATATCTCCACTTTATATAAAACCGCAATCGAATAACATGAATACTTTCTCGTATACGTAGTATAGAGGAAGTATTGTAATCGTCAAAAATTCGACCTCGAGATTTTGACGGATTTACACGTTTTGGACCTCCCTGAGTCCAAAAATAACGTTTTTGGAATGATGTCTGTGTGTCTGTGCGTTAGCACGATAACTCGAGTATGCTTTAATATATGGTTTCTATCAACTTTTGAGTCTTTTTCGGTATACGAGAAAGTCAAGGGGAGACCACTCCCGATTTTTTACTTTTTGTTGCTGCTGGCTGATGAGTATTTTTTTTATCTTGATGGAGAAACTCTTGGCCGTCATCTCACCAGATGATAAATGATGATGAGGCCGAACGTGGATGTGAGCTTCACTCGGAACCCTCAACATTAGAGGGACTGGCTCTTAGCATTAACACTTGGAACGCAATAATGCTGTTAACACTTTTGTTATGACGACAGACTTTGATAAGATGTTCACCAACCAAAACCGAACATAAACTTATACTCATCTGGAATTCGAACCCGTAACCCCTGGATCTAAGTCAAAACTACGGAGCAGTATGCTTATTTGCCACTTTTATAGTATTCGGGGGATTTTCAGGATTTTTGCCCAAATCACGAATACAGAGAGGGGCACCAATGGCAATACCCGGGACTTGAAACCCAGTGTAGAAGTTTACCAGGTTCCATTTTCTCCACCACCCCGGCTTCTCTCTCTAACTACTATCACACAACTATCGAACATAGCTTCCACAAGTACTCCTAATACAACCATAGACACATCCTCACTCGGCGACGCCTCGAACAAATCTGAGCTCCGTAGAGCATGCAGCGACCTAGACAAAGTGGTTCCGCTAGGTAGCGTGCTTCCCACGAGCTTGCGTTCCAGAGCTACTTTGAACACAGTTTATTAGTACGGACTACGTACTAATTCACGACTTAGCAACCATGATGAGCAAACTGACAAATATAAAAAAAATTAAAATGAACATTTCACGAATAATTAAGGAGAGTCTCAGCATCAGCTTTCCCCACTGCGAATATAAAACCTTCGTTATTTTGGAGTGTCTCATTATTTTTCACCAGGGTTCGCTCATTATACTATTTTTGTCAATAAAACTTTCGTGGTCATAGGCGTTCCTCACGTTTACTTTTATGTATGGGATTTACTATAGAGCTCCAACCGCTTTTCCTATAAGAGGTATGAATTTGAGTTTCTCTTGACCATAAAAAAATTGATATATCAAAGACCACTTAACTAATTCAAAAACTAAGTTCAAAAATAGAAGTTCTACAAAATAGCAGCCGATATTATTCACGATCAGGGTTATGTATTTTTGGAGAGCAGAATCAATAGCGGCGAAAGTGGTGAAGGGCGCGCTGGCGAGCTGCCAACAGCCGCCCAAGGTTGGCCCTGGACCACCAAGGTCGTCTGTTGTGCTGATACTAATGAGATGGCGAGCTACGGAGGGTTTCGACATCTCGACGATGGGCCTATTGGTAGAACCCTGTACATATATGTATAAATATTTGGATTTATTTTAACAAATATAGGTAGATACTTTTATTAGGGCTTCAAATGACATTTGTACTGTTATTTTCTTTTGTAAATGCCGCCTATGTTTGATAAAAAAATAATACTCTATTATATTATACTGTCAAAGTAAACCACACACTAAATACCAATGAATAAGGTTAAAATAAAGATAATATCGTTGTGATTTCCCATAAATTAAGAAATGCTATAATTATTACCGATAGAATAATTTTTACGTTTACAAACGCGTAAATTTTCTAGCATTACTGATAGGCCTAAACCGAATTGATTATGAAGAGACATAAGACACAGCCTATTAACCGCTCGAAACTGGGGTATCCTGAAAAATAGCTCCCTTACAAGAGACCACGGTCAAATACCCCTACCTTTTCCAGGGCTCCATGGGGAAGGGGAGGGAAATAGCGTTAGAGTACTTTTTGACAGACGCCTGATTACGGCGTCGGGACAGACAAGAGGATAATAATTCAGGTTTATCATGTCACAAGGTAAGAAAAAAAATCTCGATGAATTTGAAGGAAATTCTTTTAAAAGTAAACTAATAAAAATCAGGGTGAATTTTAAAAATAATGTTATTTATAATATAATAATATTTTTTCTTTTGGCAACACTAACACAATGTTCGTAAGTTAAAGGGGATATTAGGCTTTATACTGAGCTGAAAATATTGGCAGTTACCTTTAAGTCTCTAAATAGCTTTACCGACACTATTTTCACATGAAAATCTCAGTTGACCCTTGTAGATAGTTCCTGATTTCTCCATTTTTCTTACGAACAAATCTGCTCGTAATCTCACGTGTTCGCAACACGCTTTACCTAGCCTACCTACATATATTCGAATATGAATGTATAAATGCTGCTTCCTTACATTTGTATCAGAGAAAATAGAAAAGTAATTGATTTAACACACCATTGTATTTTAACAAAAAAAGTGTTTATATTACTATACACTTTAATTTCGACGTTTCAATGCAAATTGATATTATAAAGTGACGTAAACATTCAGACCGAACTAAACAGTATGCTAGTTCGCCGTGTAGGGCAAATATAATAAAAAGTTTCAAATATATTGTCATTTGAACAAATGTAAACTTGTATATGCAGTTGAGAGCGATAGTGGGGCATTCATCAGCATGCAGCGAGCGCTCCAGCTACGTGAGCGATGCGAGCGATCCTCAGATTGCGAGCGAGCGCGAGCGGACGCCGCAAATTGACAAATGTATTCCTATTCAATTTCTCCTCAAGAGCACTATCTCGACGCTACATTTGCCAAGTTTGTATTATTCTCTTTATTATGTGTGACTATGTTAGTTGCTGCTAACCGTAGGTGCGCACCTACGGTTAGCAGCAACTAACATAGTAGATATGAAGATATGAAGATTTTATACCTTGGAAAATTTTGACCCGCTAGCAAATGATGACGTTGCCCATAAGTCTATATCTATCCCCTACCCGTGATGCTTTAGACACTTTTACATAATTTATTATTATTTAGACAATTCGGGGCTTTTTGCGTCACTGCGACCTGAAAAGATCTATTGTGACTAGCCTCCAAGTAAGTCCTATTGAGGCCTTACATGTACTTCTTTCGCTGGGCGGGCACTATCTAAAAATGATAAGATATTCCTAGTTGGATTGTTTTGATATCGTCTGGGTCGAGAATGGGTCTTCCCAAATGTCAGCTTCTTTTGTGAATGAGACATTCACGAGAGCACAGGAGGTGCATTGGTGTTTCACGTTCCTGTTCACATAATGTGCAAGCATCAGTATCTTTTAGTCTCATATTGTAGAGATGTCTGTTCAGCTTGCAGTTGCCAGTCAGAGCCCTAATCAGCACGCTCAGGTTGTCCCTGTTAAGCTTCAGTAGCACGTCAGTGCATGGTTCGATTAGTGCTTTTGAGTGTGTTAACCCAGGCGTTCTTTGCCAGTCCGCTTTTGCCTCTTGGAGGAGGTGGGTTTTAAAGTATTGTATGGCCTGATTCTTTGAGATACCACTCAAACTTTTTCACTAAATTAAGCAGCTTGCGTGGTCCAGTGGTACACCCATCGGAATTAGATCCAGAGATTCCTGGTTCGATTCCCAGTCGAGTACTAATTTGTGATCGGTTTGATTGGCAGTAAGGCTTGTCTTAAGTCCGCCTGGCAAGCTACCACCATCTTATCAAAGTCAGTCGCCATAATGGGAGTGTTAGCAACATTATTGTGTTCAGAGTCGATGAGAAGATATCCAGTCCCTCTGTGGTTGAGGGTTATAGGTGGAGCTCGATTCCTTCTTCAGCCTAATCTTCACTTAACATCAGGTGAGATGGAGGCCAACTAATTCGTCAGCAAGTATTAAAAATACTTATCACCAATAGAAACCCAACGTTGTGAAACGATAGGTAGTTATTTGACAATACAGTTATGTAAAATAAGAGGACAGTACATGTTTTTTTTTAATACAAAGGTCAAGCAAATGACTCCATTCCACCTGATGGTAAGCAAAAGTGGAGTCCAAATGCGAAGATAGTTGGTGCGAGAGATAAACCGCCGCGCTAGCTACCTTCGCCTTGCCGACCTGCAAGGTGCTTCTTCACGCCTCTTTGAATGACCTAGGATTGTAGGAAGGAGGGAACACGTGTGCTGGCAGAGAATACCATTTCGTGATTGTGCGACAAAGAAATGAGTTGCCAAATTTCTCAGTTCGCTTTGGTAAGATGAAATGATTGATTACAATTTTTCTCCAATGTTATAACCTTGCGCGTACAAAACGTAATAATCATGTATCCAACGTCTTTTATTTGCGACGCGGTACAAATTTGTGTCTATATATTTTGGTTATCTATACTATAAAAATGAATCGCTGAATGTGTTGCTAAGCGCAAATGACGAGAGCAGCTGAACCGATTTCGCTAATTCTTTGTTTATGATAATCCTTGAAGTACGAGGATGGTTCTTACGAAGAGAAAAAATTTAAATAATTAAAAAAATGAACAAATTATTTAATTACATTGTAATTGTTGGCTTATAACTTTCTTTTTTCTGCTATTCGGGACACAGGGTCTAGAATAGCAGAATAAGTATTAAAAAAAAATAAAGAATCGACTGTTATGCGGTGCGAAATTCGCTGGGTCAGCTAGTTCAATCTATTTATTAATTGTTAAAGCTTTTGGCACACAGCTGACCTAAAACAACCCTAGTATAAGGAGAAGTTTTCTAATTTCCTCTGTAAACATATTGTGCTTTCGTTGTTTAGTTAGGTCGCTAACGCTATTCATTTAAGCGTTTTGTTGGCAAAACGTGGATCCTTCTAGCTCCAATGTTCAGCTTAGACAATCTTCAAATGTTTTAATTACCTCTGCGTTATTGCCGCCATAAAGGAGTGGTCAGTATAGCTGCCTACACATCAAGCGGGACGGATTCGAATTTTTGCGGAATATTTGCGGAAATGCGGAATGCGGAATTTTTGTGTGACGAGCACGAATATTTGTTTGCGAGAATTACCCTAATTTTTAATTTAGTTTTATAACTAACACGTGGACCAATGTAGTCTGACATAAAGATAATAAATAATCCTGACCCATAGGAACCTTATTACAGTAAGGGAAATGACATATTTGCTGTCTTTGTCAAGCCAATAAAAGTCAGTTTTAGTAAGACAAGGTCGTACTATGGGCTAGGGATTGGTTTCCCCAGACTGCTGAGATGACTTAGAGTACATCTGTCCTGGTTGTTGGCTATTGTTTGTTTGTTTACTGAAGGATTGTTACTTTATTCTTAGGTTAGATGCTTCTTTTATGTAGCCGACAGGCCGGCAAACTGTAACTATCCTGAGGCACTGCATGGCCCATACTGCCAGATGTGGCTTTCTGTGTACCTAAGCAAATGTATGCATGTAAGAATATAACAAAATATTACAAAATTTGTTACTAAAAGTCTTTAGAATTGCAATAGTTACAACATAAAAATATTATTTACTTAATAGTTTTAAAAAATCGGCAAAGTCGAGGTAAGTGACTATTAGACGCTTCAATTTATATTAAAAACCCGTTGCAACTTTGCATAAAAAGGCAACAATAGTTAAATTACAGCAAAGTTTTAATTAAAGTTTCGACGCTGCTTCGAGGTGCGTACAAAGTTGCGAACTATTGGTATTAATATTGAAATAAGTTTATTATCTCACACTTTTACATGCAAATGAAAAGCTCTTCTTCATAATAAACTGCTCCTCTGAGACAATATGAATATTTCATGCAAGCTTCCTTCGTGCCGGAGTCATGGCGATGTGTTTCAAGTTATATCACTTAATTCTACAACACTCCTAGCTTACTAAAGATCAACGATAACTATAGAGTCATGTAAAATGTTTAAAAAAAATCGTAAGTAAAATATGATAAGGGCTTATGTATGGCTTTTTAACCGACTTCAGAATAAAAAAATAGGTTACCAAATTGACCTGTATGTATGTAATATTGTCAGAATTGCATAGTTTTTGTATTATGTTAAGACGGGTCTCCTGCGACACTGTTTTGTGTTTTCTAACATCTAACGTCAAATATCTAACAAGATATTGATGTTAGGTAGTAGAAAACACAAAATTCAATAGGTTTATATGTTGTAAACTAAGAACCAGATACTAGTAGGTACCCATCTACCATGTAATTAATTTTATGATTTAATATGTTAAAGTCGTTTTAAAACTAGAAAAAATACACTGAAAAATCGACCTGCCCCAGGCGGGTATCGAACCCAGCATCTTCCGCAATCCGGGCGGCTGCGTTAACCTTTACGCCACCAGGGCATTGCTTTCGCTGTCGAAATTTGTCAGTGATTGGTGCTTATGTTTTATGGTAAACATAAGCACCAAGCACTGACAAATTGGTCTAAAATAAAGTGTAACTATTTAGTTATAAGTAGCCTAGTGGTTAAAAATGTGGGTAGTCTGGCGGAGTTATCAAAGCGCGTACGGCGCACAAACACACCTCGGGCGGACTGAGACTGATTGCTTGATGTTAGTAAGGTAACTCGGAATGTTGGCTCGGACATTCCGCCTTTGATCAACGCACCACATACAGACCATTCATCTGGTTTGAAAGAGAGGTCGATGATACCGCTGTGCGAAATCCTACAATGTAAAGGTAAAGTGGACTAAAAATCTCAGGTGGTTTATTATTGGTGAATTGATGAATGTATTGTAGCAGTGATGCATGGACAAGCGTCTATAAGCTACTGTGACCGTTTATCATCAGATAAACGCCATATATATGGTTATTTGTGCAAAAATGTTCAGGTTTTTTTAATGACTTAGTCAATACATAGTTCAGAAATCCGTAGCTTATCAAAAAGCTTTTTATTGGACTTTTAATAAACAACTAATTAAAATTTAATAATAATCCTATAAGTATTCATAAAAGCAAATTAAGCATATTGTATGTATTTCTTATAGGCAAATAATTTTCGAGACGACTAATAAATTCAAAGCGATTAGTATATTGTTACAAACTTGGCAGCGATTAAATATGTTAGGAACAGGAAAGGAGCTTACAAATGCAAGGATTAATAAAAACTAAATAATGGCTGCTACTTTAAGGTAACAAACATATTAAGCAGGGTCTATAAAATCATAGGTGAGGTACTATAAATAATAACATGGTGACTAACATTAACAGTGCGATAGCAAAAATTGTAATAAGGCAATTATATGCTTCATAAAAATTCAAAACCCTTTCGGTGTGCAATATGCAAGCAGTTGTAAAAATTAACACGGATACCATAAATAAGTATTAGGATATCAGTATTATGGTTATAGAATCATAATTTAATGAAAAATGTTGACAATTAGAGCTTTGTAATTTTGAGATCCAAAAGTCCCATACACGCTCTTCATCACGGACCACAATTAACTGATAAAATGGATCGAAATGGAAATAGAAATCCTACACGCTCCACTGAGAACAGTAGTGGCTCTCATAGAACTCAGGACGTGCATTGTAATGCACTGGTGGAGAGGAGTTGAAGTATTACAGGATATTACAGGAGACAGAATATTTTTATATACTCAGCCTTTTAACTACTAATCTATTTCCACTGCCAAATAAACATTTCATTTCGTTGTTACGTCTCCATACAAATAGTTCCCAAATGACTTTTGTTTTGAAACTCTGTTAACATCAAAGGATTGCGGGTTCTACCCAAAAATGTTTGTGAAACACTCTGCTACTGATAGATTAACTTGGCAGAGTTACTAAACGTACTGCTGGAGAAGGACTGCTTGGTATAATATTAACACAACATGTGTTAAGTAAACATTGAAACCCTTTTACTTAATAAGCCTACATAGTGTTAGGTACATGATATAACAAGCGGGCACCCATGCTAACATAGTTATATAAATTCTAAATTGTAAAATTAATAATGAAATTTCCCATACACTTTGTTTCTGACCGAACTATTCGTCTGGAGACATTTGTAATTTATTTTACAATATAAACATTATAATTCACTCAGAAATGCACAATAACACAAATTAAATTAAATCTTCTTTTACGGATTTTTAAATTCAGCGGACTGACTTTAGCAAGTGTAATTATTAAGTAATATAATATTGTGAAAGTTACCGTGCGTAGGGGAATAATCATCGTCATCATCATCATATCAGCGAGGCGTCCACTGTTGGACATAGGCCTCCCCCAATGATTTACAACCAGATTGGTCCTGCGCTGCCCATAGACGCTGCGTTGGTAAGCCCCCCCCCCCCCCCCCCCACAAGGCGACGATCTGGTAAAGTACGCGGGATACCACTGGATTAGGCTGTTCCATACAAATTTACAAACGAACTCGCCTGTAATGTATGGAACGGTTGTAGAAAAAGTGGTTTGTATTGATAAGATCTTCAAAATTAAATGGTTTGTAGGTTGTTGACGCTTTACAAATAACCCTGTATGTAGTTAATATGTATTAACGTGAAGTACAAATTTACGTTCCACAAAGAAGGGGCGACACCGAAGCTCTCTTCATTTACATTTTAATTACTCTGTCCAAGTGTCCGCGCTGCTAATACACAGAAAAAACAGCCAGCGTATGAATTTTAATTCGCATCCTGAGCAATGAAAATTAAACGCGTGTGTTTCAGACAGCTGCGGTCAACGGAATCTTTATTATGTTACATTTCCAAATATCTAATATAACTACTTTGGTAGTCAACGGATTAAGTAACACTTAGCTAGTGTAAATTAATTTCTTTCTCAATATGATAAGGAAGCTGTTGGCCTTCATCGAATCCCGGATCTCTTAGCTGGTATCCGTGGACGAAAGAAGAACAAAGAATAACAAAGCCTATCAGAAACATTCACCTAAAGAGTGAAACCTGGAACCGGTTAGTGTACGCAATGTAAGTTACCACTCCATTACGACTGTAAGACCAACAATCCACACTAAAGTAATATTATTATTACCTATACCTACCTCTAAAATCAATTGTTCTGCGTTTTATACAATCAGGGGGCTTAGACAAGTGGCAATCGTTTCATAACGATAACATATTTTTTTTATGTTACGAGATGGCAAACAAGCTTGCGGCCCACCTGATGTTAAGTGGTCATCGCCGCCTATAGACACTTGCAATATTAAGTGTAAATCACTTAACACCGCAAGTGCGTTTGCCATCCTGGGGACTAAGATGATATGCCCTCCATACCCAGTAATTACACTGGCTACCTTTCCCTTCGATCCGAAACATGGCGAACTGCTTTACGGCAGAAATAAGAAAGGCGGTGGTACCTACCCAGACGACCCTACATATGGGTCTACCACCTAGTAAAACATATCAAAATTCATCATCATCGGCCATATTGCTTTGTTATCTGCAGCGTCTTATGCTGGCACTTCACATGGCCGTATTTGGCAAACATGCCAGCATTAGCTTGCGCTGCCAACTTACGCATGGATGACTATTGGCCACGTGATTTAACGACAGCAAAGGTCAATCCCATACATTTTGTTCTTATCGAACTTCGATAATCGTTTTAATTTGATACTTAGTCACAGGCCCAGATATCTTAAAAATAAATATCGAAAATGTATTTAACACAAACTATTTGCTACTGGTGACCAGACCGGTTATTGTGTAATGTCATAGCCAAAAACTATTTTATTTTAAACTTATACAACACATGTGACACACACAACATAGGAGAAGAAAATAAATATCTTAAGACCTATATTATAATATTTGTATCATCATTATCTATATTAATTATAATATTTGTACATAGTGAAATGAAAATAAGCAATTCTAAATTCATTGTTTTTTTTTTCAATCCCTGCGAGATATACCATTTCGCTGTAGGTGCAGCGACATTTTCCCTGAGCGCGAACGCTCTAAAAGGTTTTGAAGTTTTATTGGCCATTTTGCAAAGATATCGAGTTGCTCTTTAGCATTCTCTCCATTGTGCTGTAGATCCGGATTTATTGTAGTTTATTTTTGACACCTATTAGCATTGCCATTTATTTGCCTAAGTTATTTATTTTGAGGAAGAGACTGGAGACAAATCACAAGAGAGTAAAATAATCACATAAGCTACAGCTACAAGTACCTGTTCTACACAATTAATTAATGATAGCATCTGACACATCATAATTTATCAGAATACAAAAAAAAATCTTAAAAAAAGGATACCAACATTGCGGTACAACGAATAAAGAGCAAAATATTGTTAATTATTTTTTAAATATTAAACAAAAATGGGAACTACTATAAACATTGAGGGTAAAATAAAAACCTTATAAAATTTAAATGTGACGTTTCCCGAAAGGTTGTGTTTGGAGTCCCAGCTGTGCCAGCAACTATTTAAATGAAACAGAAAAATATTTGGGGAAATTGAAGATGAAATGGCAAGGCTCTCGTGCAAATAAATTTATTTTTAATCCACAAAAACGTGGCCCCTTAAGAAGAAAAAAAGTGGTCCAATAATTGGACTGCCTCCAACAACAGCTTCTGGTGTGAAATAATATTAAGGTTTATTTGTTGTGTTCATGCCAAATATATGTCAAGCGGCAACTTATGTCAGCCGGCAAAGTATTTGAAAGAAAAAATATTGCAACACTCTTTTTATTAATTTAGAAAACAATATTCATGTAGTGCACTCAGTACCCTGTATAGTTACATAAAGTCACATTCATAATGCCAAAAGGGAGCAGAGGTTTTTGTAAAATTTGGTTACATATAGAGCCACATCGCACTGCCACAAAATAGTTGCAGGTTTCTAGCCTGTTCATTTGACTGCACTTTAGTATGCTGTTCTCGTATATACGACACACTTATCTCAACGTACAAACAAGATTACTGCGGTCGAGTAGCAGAACTCAAAATCAAGTTTTGATCCAGAGTCCAGGTAACGCAAATGACCTTAGGCCACTCCATCTACATCCATTAGCCGTCCTAAATGAGTGAACGGGCCGGTAGCGGGCATAAATTGACAATCAAGTGCAACAGACCGACGATGCATCTGCGCTAACATCAATACAATCTACCAATCAGGTTTTATAAACGATTGGGAAATGGAACTCAAAACGTAAGATTGGCATCAGCGCCGCAATTGTGAAACAATGATTATAATTATAGATGATGTGTACTGCATTTAAAAATAGGATATTTTATTATTTTTGGGTCAATTTTTGTCCAATATTTATTAAGCCATTAAACATAACATTTATGATTAAAATTAAAATTAAGTTAAACCTAGAAACCTTAATGAAAATTATGTTTTAGTAGATTTATCAAAGTGAAAACGAACACAACATTTTCAAATCTTCCTATTCGGCGTATTAACTCACAACAAATTTGACGCTTTGTTAAATTTTAAAGCCTACGTTCTCAGCTAGCATTTACGATCTTTGTACCAATGGGATTAAATACAAAGACTCATTTAAAAATAACCGTCGCGTGATGCAAGGGCACACAACCTGTTTATTTTCACTTAGAAACTTTGATTATTTGATTACAGCGTAGTTTAATAATAACAATTGTATTTGCGTGTCTATAATATTTCGTGTACTAAGTAAAAAGCATTTCTCCTACAACGTCAAATATAAAGTAAAAAAAAATGTTATGGCGATATAGAAACTCAAAATAAAGCTAGTGCTGAAGCGATATTTACACTTAATAAAAATTAATTAGCCGTTGGTTCGCGACCTGACGCTGCGCCTAGTTAAGATGTTAAATTTTTTTTTACGTCATTGGCGCCTAGTCATTGTATGCCACACTGAAGCGGCTGCGTGACTTACGGAAAGTGTGGAAAAATCAACACAATTTGCTAGATACGCATGACGCTCAACCACCTACTATGATCAGATAGAAGTCGCGATCTCCTGCCGCGCACTCCGGTCGTGCCAATATGGCGACTCCCGTTCATCTCGTATTGTTATTTTTCACAATGGGCGCGGACGCAAAACGCGTCGCGCCAGGCAGCATGGCCAAGGCCTTAGAGATTATAACAATGTTTTATACGTCAGCGCACTGAACGCGTGAGATGTAGACTGAAACAATGTAATACAAATACAGAACATATTTAATAGGAGTACATCGGATGAAAAACAAATACCAAATTATGCGATTATATAAAAATTATTTATACACTTCGCTCCAAAAATAAACATTAAGATTACCCTTATATTGCATGCAAAAAGCGACTGCCTTTTACATAAATTCTCAGTAATTAAACTTTGACGAGTGTTGCTGGCTATAAAATATTAAAAGACATGTATACCAACAAGCTTCTTAAACTGGAACCGTTACAAAGTATAACTACTGACAACAAAACATGGTTCGTCGTCTTTTGGTTAATCGACGAGCTGGTTCAATGTTTGAATTTTGGATATTTGATTTTTCAACTATTGTTTAAATTTTGGATCTAAGAAGCACGGTCCAAACGTTTATAATTTCAGTTTATAATCACATCCTTTTTAATAGGAGCTTGTTTGTTAGCACTGACTCAACAACGTAAATTATTAAGGTTACAATTTACACAATCAATATCACAAATTTTGGACTGGTGGAGTATCTTTCGCCGTTTCTTCTGCGTCTCAGCAAAATAATTATTTCGTTCCTAAACTTTAGTAAGGGGTTTGACGATTTATAAGTACTAAGAAAAGTCCATTCAAATAAAGAAGTTTTTTATTTTGATGAAAATGAAAAAGCTCTTTATTTAAATGGACTTTGCTAAGTACTTTTAAATCGTCAAAACCCTACCGCCATTTCGCGTGGTACTCGTAAAACTCATTCCATTATGATAGGTATTTCGGAATAAATCTGTCTAATAAATATGTAGGTCTGAATGTAAAAGAAAGCGTCGGTGGCGTAGAGCGTAAGAGCGTCGTCTCCCACCCGGGAGGCACTGGTTTGATCCCCGCCACGTACCAATGTGTTTTCGAAATTTTAATTTATACTAGGTGGTAGACCCATATGTAGGGTCGTCTGGGTAGGTACCACCGCCTTTCTTATTTATGCCGTGAAGCAGTTCGCTGTGTTTCGGATTGAAGGGAAGGGTAGCCAGTGTAATTACTGGGCATGGAGGGTATATCATCTTAGGTCCCCAGGATGGCAAACGCACTTGCGGTGTTAAGTGATTTACACTTAATATTGCAAGTGTCTATAGGCGGCGGTGACCACTTAACATCAGGTGGGGCGCAAGCTTGTTTGCCATCTCGTAACATAAAAAAAAATTCATATGTAAGTTTAATCGACGCTTTTACGGTGAAGGAAAACATCGCGAGGAAACCTGCACACACCTATGAAGAAATTCTTAGGTTATGTGTGAAGTCGACCAACCCGCACTTGGCCAGCGTGTTTGACTAAGGCCTAATCACCCCTAATGTGGGGTAGGCTCGAGCCCCTCGGTGGGGACATTATATGAGCTGTTGATGTGATGTGATGTGAATGTAAATTCAATAGATATAGGACATAAGAATCCGAAGGATATAGTTTCACTTCGGTACAAAAGTAAAACACGTAAAAGGTGAGTATTCGCCACAACCGTCGCTGTAAGCATTCGGGCTGGATGCCGGGCCCTGATTAAATACCTCAAGTGCCTGCTTATCCCGGGGCTTTATAAACGCACAAGCCCGCCTCGGTACTACACAAATTATAACCGGCAAGCCTTTCAGCCAAACGGTTGGAGCGCCGTTTTGTTATTGCCCCATGATGGAATAAACTTGACTTTACGTGAAGCGAAATTGTTTTACCCTTTCAACAACGAAAAGCTGTTTTGTAGATTATATTTTATGGTAAAGGCTGAATAGATTATTTAAGTAAAGATTGAATAGATTATTTAATCTCACTGATGTAACAAAGTCCTGCTCAGTAATTTTAATCTGGTTCCTAGCGAATAATTCTCAAAGCTAAAAGACGCTGATTTGTAGTAGATGAGTTTATTTCCTTTTATGATCCAAAGTTATCCCTCTAAACTTTGCAAGAACCATAAAGCAATTTATGTTCCAATAAAAAAAACTCTAGTTATATCAAAAACTGAAAGATATTATCTTAGAAAAAAAAGAGTAGGTACATTAACGAAGTTCCTCAATAACACAAAAACTCAGTAGGTAAGTCTTAGATAACAAATATCACTTAAGTCGCAGTAGTTAATATAAGAAATTTTTTATGTCAAGTGGTTGTCAGACAATTTTATTTTTTATTTTATTTATTTATTTGAGTGTGGTCTTCTGTAAGGTGGAGGTAATACCCCATTTCGGTCTGCTCCAGATTCGAGCGGCTAGTCCGCTGTACCTTACCTCGACTATCATCTCTTCTCTCTCTCTCTCTCTTACTAGTTTAGATTTTCTTATAAACTACTAACAGGGCGGAAATTTATAAAAAACGGGATATAATAAAACGAGCCGCAAAAATTTTTTTTTTCACACTGCTACCAACTTTTTTTTACAACTAAGCTACGGGAAAATGAACAAGCTCCTAATAAAATATCTCGCTTCTTTAGAATGCCATCTAAATATTCCCAAAAAGGCACCAAATTATAAACAACAATTATTATAACTTGTCTCACTAATTTCTACCTAAGCACCTAATTTAATGACTCAGCCACGGAATTTGTAACTTGCCCACATTTAAAATTTTACTCATTCAACCAACATTCAACATAGTTTCCTCAAAAAAACATCGTTTAAGCTTCCCACTAAGAATTCTGTAATATACTACACAGCCATTTTGCATTGGATTACATGTCGCTTCAATTTGCCGACTCTACATTTCTCACAATTCGTAAGAAGCGAGGTGTAGCATAATTGTAAATTCTGGGAGCAATTCCAATCAGAAAACACAACAAACTAAATTACAGTTTTATATTTGTGTAGTGCAGCTGGTGTTAATTGCCAATTTTCCGGACGCGAGAAGACCCGGCTCCGTGCACTTGCATACTTGCTGGTTATTAACACACTGTCACATAAATAACCGCTATTACAGCATATGTACAGCAATCTCTGTGAGATATTAGCAAGCTTTGTTAGACTCTTTGAATAAGTTCCAGGTTCATAAGCGAAAATGCTAATCAACCTAACCTCCTCGGGTAATGTTTTCTGAGTCAAGAATAAAAGTTCTCCAGCGTCTCAGTTGGGAAAGGTTTGTCAACAGGTATCATCCTATTTTGTCATGTAGAAAACGTATGAATATATTGAACTCATTTAACTATTGTAACATTTAAACAGGTTTGTCTAATCCACAATACATTTTCTACGCTGTCCATCAAAAGAGCTTACGTTTCCACCTAAAGGTAAACAGCACAGTAGCCTGAGACACTGGCCCTAGTTCGTGGTGTTATCGACAGAAACATAGTCATCATAATGTAACTCTGTTTTTGTAATTACACAATATCAGTACTCGTGATGTCTGAATAAGTCGCGTCCATCAACGTCGTGATATTACGTAAGTCTAAGAGCACATAATCCTCCAACTAAGCCTACAATGGTAGCTTCGGAATATGTTGACGTAAATAGTGGGACACACTGGCGAGAAGGATAAATCCGATTATACCAGTTTAAACAATGTTAACGTTTACGTTGTTTTTACTCGCCCTAAATATTTTATTGTGCTGTAATATTGAACGACATTTGAGGCTTTAACAAATAGTTAATAGAACGGAATTAGGCAATTACTATTAGCATAGCGTGCGCGTGATATGCTAGTGCTTACACTTAATCTGCAATTGAAATACTACTAGCGGCGTAAATTTCTAAATCGTTTTAGTGCTGAAAATCTTTCTTGATTAGGATATATTGGACCTATAACTCCAATATTTTGCAATGAAACATATGGAATCATGTTACTTTACTTAGCCTCGCATCCCAAAACATGAGAATAAATAATTCACCACAATCCATATTGCGTTTTAAACTATTTCTCTTTCAAAACAGAAAAATATTTAGAAGATGATATCCTACTAATTATAAAGGTAAAAGTTTGTATGGGTGGGTGGATCTGTGCTTGTTTAGGGAATAACTACTGAACGGATTTTAATGAAACTTTACAATAATTTCATACATGAGAATAACATATAGACCACTAAAAAAATACAAAAGCGTCATATAAATTAGTATTTTAAACAAATCTTATACTAGCTTCTGCCCGCAACTTCGTCTGCGCAGTATCAGTATAAATTATAGCCTACATGTTATATTGATGTATGAACTATATTATGGTAAAGTTTCATTAAAATCCATTCAGTAGTTTTTTCGTGAAAGAGTAACAAACACACATGCAGATATCCATCCATACATCGATACATCCATACAAACTTTCTTGTTAATATTAGTAGGATTAAAGTGCGTTAAGCAAATGTTTTAATAATTCACTTTTAACCATCGGAAACATTCAACCCGACACCGGCGACGCTCGCTACATATTTGCTATCGGGGTAGTAACACCGGACATCGGATATTACTAGCTATGTGTACTGTACACTCCTTACACGATTTATAATAAAGGCCATCTTGTCGAACAGAATATTACGAACCTTATTTTCCATTAACGTTATATTAATACTTAAAAGCAAGCCAAAGATTATACAACAAAGATGTGTAGACTCTGAACGGTTACCAGACGAAAATAGCGCTGCAACTGAATAAATATTAAGACTTGTGTGTTTAATGACCATTTGTAACACACAATAGAACTTACGTATTTTATTATTATACCTATCCAATATTTAATGGTATTTTCTATAAGAAATCCATCTATTCCGGCATCAGACGGGTATCTTACGTGTTCAAATATAAGGAATAATAGAAATCTCGTCGGGCAAACAAAACAACTTTTTAGTTAATCTTACACAATTTTAAATCTGTAATATCTTCTAAAATATTTACTTAAATTATATCATTTATAAAGTATTCTAATTTACATTAGATATAGCTAAATCAATAAACATATATAAGTATATAGTTCCATACTATATACTCTTTGTAACCTTGTAACCAAACAGCAATAAGTTTAACTTAAATTAAATATAAAGGCATCTTTATTTGTAACACGTTGAACGCGCTAAACAGTCAACCAAATTCGACTTTATAGAAATACTGTAAATTATATTACCTATACCTTGAATGGAGCAGAAATATCCTTACCTATCGGACCTGGTAATCATATTTTGCAGACGCTACCATGGACAGCTTAATTTAATCCTCATCATCTCTGCAGATGCTGGCGGGCTGTTGTGGTCCGAAATTGGCGTTTTTATGTTAAACTCATTGCTACCGGGGTAAATTGAATTTGATCGATCACTTTTCATAGGGATATCTGACGTGGAACATTGAGTGAAACGTTTTACCATCCATCCACTTTTTGATGTAGAGAATAATGGGATAAGGAACTAAAACTTCAAAGTGTGTGTTCTAGATGCAATTTAAAGAATACATAGATCCGCTAAAGATTTTACATAATTAGATAAAAAATTTAAACAAAAATAAGCATCACAAACTCACTGCACTCAGTATTACAAAATTCATCTGCATATTTCTGATTAACCTGCGAAGGTTAGTGACCTTTTAAAAACGTTATTTATTCACAGAAACACACTTGCGAGCTTGTTTAATTCATTACACATTCAGCCGAGTCGTTTGCAGCGAGCCACCCACTAATACTGAAACGGTATATTAGTGTCTGAGAAGTATGCGCTGAAACTAAGAAAATTTTCAAAGAAATATTTCAGTGATTTAACTAAAGAAAACGTTGATCAACAGTTCAGCTTATTAATTCAAATTATTGTTTTATTATGCAATAAGTAACTATTTACTTATCGAATTTTCCTTTTCAACTTTTTACCGTTTTCCAGCACAAAGTTTTTATAGCCTTATTAAAACCTCGTGAATACGAAAATAGTAAACTCTTATAAAGTGGTCTTTTAAGACCAAGCCGGATGACATTAAAACAATATTCATTTAGAAGTTATCCCCTGCCATGTTCTATATTTTTTGTAAGCCTATTATATAGAGCAAGTATTTTGAAAGTCCACCAATATTTCTTGGAATTGATAAATCTATCTTTGCTACCTTTAATTTATGACTTTCTGGCAATCATTTATATCACCCTCCGTATACCAATGGAGGTATATCATATTTTCACATTGAAACGCCATAGCATATTTTAATACGACCACTTTCCACAAGCGTTGAGCGCCATTAAATTACAAGGTTAGGGATCCTCTGCTAACAATATCCAAGTTCCGGCGGCTGAGAGGCTGCTTATTGTACCAAATTAGCCCTCCTCGCTCTTTTCGCTCTGCTCGCTCGCTGCACTCGAGACAATCGCCCGCAATTGCCGCTTGTCCAATTAGACCTCGTTGGGATACTTTGAGAACTTTTGATTTGTGCATAAAAGCCAATTTTTTTTCATATTGTTATTTCATATTCATCTTCGGAGTACCAACAACATGGACAATTGGACATGATTAAAAGTTTTTCCGTTGCTAAAATATAGAATTATAATTAATATGTACGGGCATGTAAAATTGTACTAAAACCAATGATATCTGGCGCACTGGGGTAGTAATTTTTCACAAAAATCTAGAAAGCTCGAAGTATTAGTTTTTCATGCATCTTTCCAATGCAGCACGGAAAGTTATTGATCCCACTTGTTACTGCAACAGCTATCAATCGACACGAGCACCATATTCATATCATCATCCTATCAGCCATGAGAGGTCCGCTGTTGGACATAGGCCTCCCTCAAGGATCTCAAAAAAAAAGCTTTTAAAACTTAAGGTTTTTAAAGAAGAACAGGAGCAGGGCAGGCACTTAATGATGCATGGTCGGTCACTTATCAATCGGTTTTTTTTCCTAAGAACGTTCCTATTTTAACTTCTTGTCATATAGAATAAGGGTCACAGCGTTAATAGCACGCTACTACCTCCCGTGTAAAGACTACAACACTAAGATACCTTGATTAAAGACATAATTAAACAAAGAAAAACTTAAAAAATGCATATATTGATTAGTATATTTAAAACAACAAAATCATACATCGTGGATGAATTAACTTCGTATCAACATAAAACAACTATTAACAGGACGCGTAATCTCTTTTGTGTAATATAAAAGATAAAAATAAACGGCAACTAGATAAACTTGATAATTGATGTTTAGTCACTGAACAATATCAAGCCTTGCTCACTCGTCTATGGACGCCGGATACAATGATAGTATTTGCTGCGTTTAATGCAAAATACTATACTATGTGAAAAGAAATAATATATTACAATATACCTCACGTTTTATGATTGAAATTAGATTTATAGGTAGACTAGCTTATGCCCGCGACTTCATCCGCGTAGAATAGTTACTTCGGGCAGCATTTAAATTTTCTTATTATTTCTTCTAACCCAACCGCTATCTATATACCTACCTACAAATTTTCATGGATTTTACTTAAAAAATGACGGACTGTATATAGTAGATTAAGAAATATTTATGCTTGACTAGAAATTCTAATTCACTCAGTTATAATAAGACATATTTAAAAAGAAATGGGTTTTATGGCTGTTGTTTTGGAAGCGAGCTGCACCTGGAACCTTCAACCACTAAGGGATTAGCTATCTTTTACTGACTATCGAAGCACAACAATAGTGTTAACACAATTGTTATGGCGGCACACTTTGATAAAATGTGGTAAATAAGCCCTACCATAAAGCAAAATGTGAACTTCTGCATCTCAATCCGAAAGGCGAACTAGTAGATTTAGAATTAGCTTTAAAATGTATTACGTTTTAAATTTTAGTTATTTAATCTAACCACTTCTGGGAAACACGAATAGGTTAAACATATTGTAATTAGGTAGGTAATGCTAAGAAAATTGTATATTGAACCAAAATAAAAAGTAAAATGTTCAATCTAATGATGGATGGAATAGACTATAAAAGAAAAATCTTTATTGCATACAAGTAATACGAATAAGGACATATTACTATGAATAATCTTCAGTTTTAATGTAATAATTATGTGCCATCATTCATTTTAACTCAGAAAAAGTCGAAAAGTAATTAATATCTTGTATTTACATAGAAACTAAAACAAACCCCTGAACCTCCCTACGTGACATAACAGCGTGTGAATAAACGTTGTTTACATAAGCCTCCTCCATTATCCTCGTGGCGCTCCCGCGGGAGAGCGCCTGTCGCTCATGATGTAGTCTACAGGAGATCAGTTGATTAGGCGGAGTGGTTCTACGCACGGATCTTCGGCGATATATCTTAACAAAGACGCCACTAATTTACGCATTTTTGGTTACTGAGAATAGGATTTTAATTCACATCTGACCAGAAAGTGGCATTTACGTACAATCCTCCTTCCTGATCAGGGGGTGACATAAAATGTTTGTACTTACCTTGAACGGTAAAAAAGAAAGCCTAAGATCGGCAGGCAAATACCTGCGATTGAGACATTCTTTGTTTTAATGTCCTAGTGAACTATTAACGGATTATACAAACAATATATAAAGGTATAAAAAAAACTCTAAAACTATTTCGTAAATACGTAATAAAATCGGTTTCCAAAATGATATTATTTTAGAGACTGGCTGTAAGTATTTATGTACGAGAATAAGTACACAGAATAATAAGAGTATGAAAAATCAAGCTACATGCAGTAAGTACCCTCACATGGACAACTCTCACGAATATGGGCTCTTAGAAAACCTCAGAAAACAAATAACGCACGCTTTGATCCTTGATCTTGCGGTAAACTCAGTGCCGTGCCTTTGGGTACACTAGTACCAATCGCTTTCCGGAAAAAAGCGCGAGTATATTGCATGGGCTTATTTCACACAACACTTTTTTAATCGTCCCTTACAAATTTCTACTCTGGACTAGCCTCAGAAGGTGGGAAGTAGGAAACATAGGGATAAAGACTTCTGATGAGCATAGGTCTCATAGATAGGTCTCATAGAATAATAATATTGAACCACCTTCATGGTCTAGTGGTCCGTCCGGGAATTACACCCACAGATCCAAGGTTCGATCCCCAGGAGAGGACTAATTTGTACTCGGTTTGGTTGTTGGTAGCACTTTTTTCATGTTCGACTAGCTAGCTACCATCATCATACCAAAATCTATTGCCATAATAATAATGCTGTAATAATAATAACATGAGTTCACTGTCAAGAAGAAAAAAAGATTGTTGGATTTACCCAACTATTCTATGATTTTTTTTCCATCTACATCCATATAATACGGCAGGACAGGTATTTGCATTTGACAAAATAAAATTGAACCCAGTAAACCCGCAATACGTTTAGGAAGAAGTTTATACCCCTTTTTAAAAAAATATGGATTAAAGTTAGTCATGGTTTAAAACTGATGATGTCACTTTTATTTGCTGAATGAAATACAAAGTTAGCATCAGTTTTAAACCACGAACAATGGATATAAGTTTTAATGTAAAATCCGAATCATAAATAATTCAGTTACATTGTAGCGTAGAGTGCAGGCGCACTGATAACGAAGGCTGCAGCGCGCCATGACCTGACTTATCGTAACTACGGACAGTATTCTAATTGTTCGCTCGAAGACTGCTCAAGACTTTATAGTGCATTATTACTTTACTGAATTTTATGAGCAAATAAGTATCACATTTGTTGAAAGCAGACTTTCTCCGCATATAATTTGTTTTGCAATAAAATATTGCCTGTCTTTCAGGATTTTTTTATTCCGATTTAATTTAGGGACTTTTGTTTTTATACATAGACATGCCAGTCCTATCGTAACCTAACCGCACATGTAACAAAGCTAAATTATAGTACACAAGTATATCATTCTCGCCGCGTCTGACAATAGTTCGGCTTGGATGGTTTGATAGATACCGACATCGACAGAATTTTATTGTAATTAACTAACTACAAATTGTCGCTGTCTTTCGTTTTTTTTATAATATCAGTATAGATAGCCCGCGGCTTCATTCCCGTTATTGTAGGTTGTTCAAATTGTGTCAAAGTGTTTAAAATTTGTTTTTAATCTTTTCTGTATCCCTGAAAATATGTGTATAAAATTTCATTATGATCGAGTTGAGTAGTTTACTCGTGAAAGAGTCACAAACAAACAAACTAGCATTGCCATTTTTAATAATAGTTAAGATTCTGCCCTAGACGACGACATAAGCCTGTCTCGTGAGAGCACTACAAAATCCTTTCCTCGCAGTGTAAGCTTTTAAAGACTTACATAAGCACGAGTCTAAATAAGCACTATGTACGAGTACACAACAAGCAGTAAGCTTAAAACATATTATTATTTGTTAGTTGCTTAACTTGTCTTATGAGAAACACCTTTATGTAATGCAGACTTACCTACTGACGCAAATTATCGTTGGTTTGAGAATTGAAAAATTATGAACTTTATTTTAAAAGAGGTTGAGCACAGCGGATTAGCGGCTCGAAATTAAGGAATGGCTTAAAGAATACCGTAGTTAAATAACACTACCCCAAGAAATGGAATGGAATTCACTGCCAGCACACGTGTTCCCTCCTTCCTATAATCCTGGGTGATTCAAAAGAGGCGTGAAGAGGCACCTTGCAGGTCAGCAAGGCGTGGGTGGCTAGCGCGGCAGTTTATCTCTCGCGCCAGCTATCTTCACATTTGGACTCTACTTCTGCTTACCATCAGGTGGAATAGTCATTTGCTTGATCTTTTTATATAAAAAAAACCCCATCATAGTGTTCATGTTCTAGCAGTTAGTACTGTTTTCAGAGCTCCACGAGATAAGGCATGGACTTGGGATTGGTAGCTTGTAAGTTAAGCTGAAACTGTAGCCTTAGCACATTTGGTCTATATCAGTAGGTCAGTACGCCTGACGCTTTGATGATGATTTAAATAAAACTCAAATGGCCCTTATTGTTAATCCTTACTACAGTCTTGCAAAGACTTGTTAATCTTTACTACTAAAGATTAACAATTAAGGCAATAAGAGTTTTATTTAAATCATCATCAAAGCGTTGGACAATTTACGTTAAGATCCGATCACTACTACTACTAATGGGCACTATTGAAACACAATTATTCTTTATTCCTTGTAAAGAAGACGTAATTCGTAATGCTACAGCCGTAGCACAGTAATGTACGAAAAATCTGTACAAATTTGTTGCTACGGCAACAGCATCGCTACGGAAACGTTACGACCGTAGTACATTATGTAGCAAAGTATACAGCTGTGCTACGGCGTAGGTAGTAATGAAACACATGAATTTTCGTTTACACGAATACACCAAGTAATTACTTAGATAATAATATATTATAATAAGACATATCTAATATAATAATAGAATTCCTACGCTTCCATCAACTATCGATCCTAAATGAAATATCGTTAAGAAATAGTGTGATGGACAGAGGTATATAATATTAAGAAATAAGCTTAGCGGTCTATTATAAAAAAAAATACCTTTGTAATTAATATCTTCGACGTAATCAATGTAACAGATTGATAAATATTAAAGGATTAAAATTTCAGATAAAATAAAAAATTTACCTGTTAAATATGAGTTTAAAAAAAAATTACCACAAGAAATACATAAATGCACATACAGTACGCATAAGATATTGTTCTTGTTATATACCAAGTTCGTATCTACGCAATAACAAACAAATTAATAGAAACATATACTTAAATACGACTTTATACGACCCTAAAAGTCCTTATAGGTACTTACCTTTTCTTTCCTCAAAAAGTGTTATTAACTGATGGTTTATTAAACGCTAACCATATCCATAAAGTTGTATCACTCTGGGAGACTATAATCATTACTCAACCTCAAGGATTTTCCCATTAATACACGGCGTCTCAGGAGGAAATTGTCTCTGTATTTTGGCAAAGTCCTCAGATAACCTTCAAACGCTCACCCGAGGTAATACCCATAATGAATGTTTATTGTCAAATTATGCCTGATACTGGTTGTAACATTACATTGGTTTCTCATAACCTCGCCGCGAACATACTTGTATTGTATGGGCAAGTTAAAGCAATTGTTTCGTTTGACGAGTTAATTAGTATAACATCAAGTAAATTGTATGATATCCCTATTGTTACCTGTCGAGTCAGTAGATATCCTATTTATTAGGTGTGTCAAAACTTCCTTAGATTTTATACGGCTTAAGAACACCTTGAGAAATTCATAACCTGACTGAATGTTAAATAATTTTAATTGGCTTAAAAATGTTATTCTAAAGATAATTTGAAACGAATTTTTTGTAATTATTTGTAAATTGTGCCACATTCCTATTGTTAAAACCTAAACGATTTCAATAAGTTTGCGTGTGTTCAACATTTAGCCGATTTTTAAATTCTGGCAATGTTTGAAAATAAAGAGATTGAACCAACGAACTTTATAGTAAGATAAGGCTATAAATGTAGAAGCGCATTTCGCCCACAACCGGCTGACGGAAGAGACAAAATTGTTGCTATATCGTTAGAGGTAAGATCGTGGATGGCGCGGATGTAAAGTAAAATAAACTTTACCTTCAACTATACTGGACACTTTTTTATACCTCTAGGAGATTGACCACTACGACTAATATAATGGCCATTGACTTATTAAGTAAATCTACATAAATCTAGAGGCAAAATATATTTTCTTGACGAAAGTTAGAAGATAGTTCACTCATGATTACTGATTGATTTTGGAGCCAAATCCTACTTTGCTAAGTCACATTGCAACTTATTTGAGTTATATTAAAGAAGACCATAAACATTAAAATGCTTAAATACCAATATCACAGAAAAATACAAACACTCAGTGGTGGGATATTTTAACAAAAAATCTAGCGCCGTCCTTCAAAGTTTTCAAGATCAGACGGTTATATAAAAACAATCTAACTTTTAGTATTACTAAACAATAAAAAGGTTCGGCACTTATTTTTTATATTAAACGTATAAAATATATTTCTGTTATTGTAATTTGGTTAGACTAGTACAGGCAGACATTTACAAGTCGCCATAGCGCTAGTGACATGTCTTCCGTACGACATCGGCATTCAGCTACAGCTTATCAAGGCTTTCAATGGCCTTAGTAAAATAGAATAAAAAAATTAGATCATCCAACCGACTACCAATCGCGTATTAAGTTCCTTAACTTTAATGATAGCAGAATACATCCGACCCTACGACCCCCTCAGTGTAGGTATATATAGAAAGCTCTTATTCCACATTGAATTTTCTATTTCAGCAAAAAAGAAGCGTCGTTGTTATTATTTATATGTTTTACACAATCTAAGCCGGTTTACATTGGTGTAATTCAATTGTTAATTTTTAGAACAATCGCCCCTCCCTAGGGCCCGCACCGAACAGGTAAGCGCAGTTAAATATTCATCGTGGAGAACAACCTCTCCGAATCGCTGAATAATTTCGACGCGCAAATAAAAGTATCGTTCGGGGTTGAATATGAAACGGGCTGAGTTCTAGTGCCGGTGCTCCAAAGGACCCGTTTAATTATAATACCTATACTCACAGTTGATGTCCTATGCGCTGTATACACTTAACTTACTTCTCGCTTATATCTTGCAAAACCGTCATATGCCTAATCTTAGCCACATTAAGCACTTACCTGAAACAAAAAGGATAAATATTAATTACTTGATTTTTATATTTAGTCTCAAAACACTAGTTCAGAGCGATTAAAGGAAAAAACTTTTTCCACTTTCACAATCTACTTTCTTCATATCACACAGAAAACATTTGACGCCATAGTAGCCTATACCAGGTTAACCTTTCTATATAATTAAGAAGTAGCTGTAATAATAAAAAACTAATTGAGTGTTCTTGAATATTTAAATATATTCTGCAAATGATATTTAAACAGGTGATGGTTGAAAAATATATCTCTGCATTCAAATTAAAATTACTATTGTAGAACATACATACATACGATACATGAGGGGTTGAGCAGAGCCTTAGGTATCAATTTGCTACACATAAAGCCACATCTGATAGTATGTGCCATACAGTGCCTCCAAATAGTGTCAGGTTGCCAGCCAGTCGCCTACATAAAAGGGGCATCAAACTCAAAAAGTAACAATCCTTCAGTAAACAATCAAATGCAAAAGCCAACAAACAGGACAGATGTTACACTCAACATCATCTATCTCAACAGCCCGGGGATATTGTAGAACGTCAGTAATAAATGGCATTACGACGTCAATAAAAGCATCGGTGGCGTAGTGCGTAAGGGCGTTGTCTCATGTCTCCCACCCGGGAGGCACCGGTTCGATCGAATGTGTCTTAAAATTTTGAATTCATATGTTAATCGACGCTTTTACGCTTAAGGAAAACATCATGAGGAAACCTACACACACTTATGAAGAAATTCTTAGGTTGTGTGTAAAGTCGACCAACCCGCACTTGGCCAGCGTAGTTGACTAAGGCCTAATCGCCCCTAATGTAGGGTAGGCTCGAGCCCGAGGTGGGGACATTATTATGTGTTGTTGATGAGGACGACGTCAATAATGTATAATACCAATTAATTCGTGAAGAAAAAACTTTGTACTTACTCCTTTCTACCCGACTACGGCGAAACCAAAAGGAAAGGTAATGATTTTAGCAGTCTATGTATGTATGTTTGTATTTACGTATGTTCCTCCGTAGCGCCTAAACTATTAATCTGACTTTAATGAATAATGTGTCAATTGTTTCGTTATTATGGTCCTGGCAACATAGGCTACATTTTAACCGACTTTAACAACACGATGAGTCGATTTTTCCTTGTAACCCATCGATTTCAAAAAAAAATATCGGACAACAAAAATCTTAACCGATTTTCGAAAATTTTAATCGATTTCATTCATTTGACATTTGTACTCAAACTCTTGTTGTGGTTGTTTGTTAGGCAACAAGAAAGTGGTGAGATATTTTTTTTTCTCGTTGCTTCGCAAACTGATAATTAAATGAAATTAATATTACACCTAATCAAAACAATAGCTATTATTCCCTCAAATTGAAAAGAGAAAGATGATCTTTTCTTTGACCCAAATATGCGGGAGGAAAAGTTGTATGAAAATCCTTTTCGAATGCGGTCCATTCACACCCACCACAACTCGCGCTGCCAGATGTGCTAACAAGACCCTCAACCGTCTACGAGCGCGGCGGTTATGAGCTCTGTCCCATCACGAAAACCAGAAGTGTTAGAACAACCTAGCACGAGTGCTCGCTCGTATTCTGTCACTTTCTTCCCAGAGGTAACAATGTACATTATGGTATGAATAACATGCGTTACAGTAAATATGATTGAATATCTGCAGTTTTTGCCGACTAATTGGTAATTATTACCACTAGTCACCTAGTAAGGGCAACTAGTAATAATAATAAAATATTGCTACAATAGTGAGTCTATCACCGAATTTAGGTGACAGACTCACTATTGTAGCACTACATAGCCAATAGATGTGGCTTAACGTGTAACTAAATATTATCCAAAGGTCTACTCAATCCCTTTTGGTATTATTGAGCGTTATTGTATGTATGTACGAATACGCATGTAATAAAAAATGGAACATAACATCGACGCTAATCGATACACCTTCGCAATGGATTTAAATGTAATGAACAGACAGCCCACACGGGAGTCTATATCTACGTACCGCATCGTTCTTCTAATGATTTAAATTAAATCCGACAGATGTTCATTAAACACGCTGCCGGCTGAATTTTAATTATCAAGGTAAACAATACGGTAACACGATGCACGTAGACCACGGATAACTATGTCGTGTTTTTATTTACTTGACTGGGAAGCTTGACTTCAATCTCACCTTATGGTCTGAAAGGGGGAAGTGAGCTTCACCCCGAACTCTCAACCGCCGTGGAACGAAGCTATCTTATCACTAACCATTGAAACACAACAATACTGTTAGCACTATTGATTTGTCGACATAAGTAATTAGTCATAGAATTAATTCAGATATAAACTACTGGTTAATTTTTTCTATAGTAGTGGAGGTTTACTTTAAAACGTGCCATTTTTATTAAATATTTATGGCAATATATATAAATATTATATTGATTTTGTCAACTTTGCATGCCAGGTGAATGCTTGAGAAATTATACTTTATTCTATTTTAAACGTAAGCAAAGTTACTGTCAACTTCACCAAAACTATTATTACCTACTACAAATAAAGTGAACTGCATCATACTGAAGGCTAATATAAAAATGATGTAAATTCCAATTACTGTAGCGGTTCCTAAAAAAACATCCATAGAAGAAATTTACGGGAATCGGAATGATCTGTTCTCCCTTGGGATTGGTGCCAGTAATTACGGGCGGCATCACTCCCTCCGCTATGTAACGAAGCCCGCCATCAACTTGACCTAAATTCACATGCCGTACTTAATTAAACGTACACATTATTACGATGCAAGTAATTGAAATTTCTTTTAAAAACGTGGTAAAGCAAAAGCGTGAATTATACAAATAGCGTGTCCGATTGACAAGTCCCGGGCACTGCTTCTCGCTGGCCTCTCTACAGCGCGATGGACCTGTCACCCGCACGGTGAATCCAAAGGTTAAATTAATTAGTTCATTAATATGATTAAATTGAATTTATATAGAAATGCTTTTACAAGATAAATTATTATTATAAATGAGCCAAATGCGTGGGAGTAATAACTGCCCAAAATTTACGCATGTAAAATTGTAATTTGAGTTTTCTTATTATTATCTATTGACCTGTAATGATGTTTTGAAATCATTACCAAATTGTAAGCTGTGGAGTTTCTTTCGCCATTTCTTCTCCATCTCAGCATAATAATAATTATTTCGTCCCGAAATGGTGGTAGTGTTTTGACGATTTAAAAGTACTTAGCAAAGTCCATTTAAATAAAGAGATTTTCATTTCATTTCATTTCATGGAGCCTTAAGAGCTTTCGTCTCATGTTTGTTGTGTGTGGGTCAAAGTTACTATGTGTGATATTTTTTTAATATTGTTCCAAGGCTATAGGTCAAACATTGTGTCATACACAGTGCGAATATCAACTCCGCTCTGAGCAACAGGCTCCGTGCCAAGCTATGCCCTCTCTATGTGATGACTCTCAGACTTTTGCATACAATACAAAACACAAGCGCGAACGCCACGCCCGCCGTTTGGCAGTCTTAATATTTGTAAAAAACAGTTTAAAGCATATTTTAAACCAACACATACGGTAAGTGCAATATTTTAAACCAATAAATACGGTAGATAGGACACAGCAAATTACCTGCTCCAAATTGGAGTAACTATCCTGGGAGACTTTCACCTTTCACGTTTTTTTTTATTCATTTATAATAACAAATTATGAGGTGTACTAGGTAGTAGACTTGTATGTATATAGGGTCGTCTGGGTAGGCACCACCGCCTTTCCTTCTTCAGTCATGAAACAGTTTGCTGTGTTTCTGATTGAAGGGAAAGTCATCTAGTTGCATAATAAAAGGTGTTGTATTTTTCAGTCATTTGCTTTTTAAGAGTTACCATTTATTTGCGTTTTTGTTTTTAATTGCCATGTGATGCCGGCAGAGTAGAATAGCATCACCCCATATCCTCCAATGGGTGTCGTAGAAGGCGACTAATGGATCAGCAAAGGGGTATTGATCACCTAATACTCGGTCCACGAATCCGCATTGGGCAAGCGTGGTGGACTACTGCCTAAACCTCCTTCGTTAACAAGGACAGGTCTTGTGTCCCAGCATTGGGTCGAATTATAAAGGCTGTTACGAATATGTTTTATTCACGAGTATATACCTACCGTTGTAGCTTCCGGTCTCGAATAGGATTACCCCTTCTCAACTCGTGGGTCTCATAAAATAACACTGAAGGATTCTTTGAACCCCGTGCAGACCGAACCATCGCACCAAGGCGTCACTCGGGCAGTGGCTAGTAAAGGACCCACAACATTGCCAAGCAGAGTTAGGGTGTCAGGCAGGCGGCCAGACATAAAGCTATGCACAAACTACAGCATTGTGGTAACATATTGCCCGGATTCCAAATATAGTTTTTTAAAAGATAACATTAATGTGCTGCTAACACATTAATAATAATCTTGTTAACCCTTCCAACAAAGCTAATGCGTTTGTGCTAGGAGTTCACGTCGGTAGAGTAACGGCGGGTGCGGGGATCAACCTCGATGATACAGAAACGACTCTACCTACCAGCGCGCTCTGCTACCGACGCTCCAAAAATTGAAATCAACGTAGTTAGAATACCACCCATGCATTTGGTGTCCTGTTAGCTACATGAGTTGAATATTACGTACGTGTATAAAAAATTTAAGTTGTCAAAAGAGGACAGGTGCAGATTCAACGTGGAGCCTGTTGCCGCCAACGGCCTGTACTTTTGTAAAGGCTTTCATAACTCAGGACTTCGCGTCCTTGTGACAACTATGAACCAGGCACACAAAGGAAATGTTGAGGACATCTGCCCTTATTCGCATAATAAGGGCAGGTGCACTCAACCTTTTCCTAACCTTACGAAATTGTTTGGTTGTGTCACGTGTTTGAGAAAACTTCGGTGTACGTAAAAAAAAACTTTTAAATAAAGACAAATGTTTTTTTTTTTCGGTTCGTTTGATGTTAAGTGGGTAGTGTATGACTCTCTAGCTAAACTTTTCATAAAACATAAAAAAAACATATAGATATATATTTTTTCATACAAAACAGTACATTTTAATTGTTTCGTTCATAGAGAAACGAGTCCACCTGCCTGCGCGCTCGGCTACCGACAGCTTACGACATTGACATGCGCTTATAAAAAGGATATGAAAATGCTATCGGGGAAGGGTTATTTTTAGTGTTATTCAGTTTACGAGACTATAAATAACATGAGTATTATTTGATCAAGGAGAATAACAAACTATTAATTTATACCAGTTGAAAAAGTAAAATTTAACATAACAATTTACTAAAATTTTGCTCTAAGTTTATAATGACAAAATTAATATTCAACATTTTTCAGATTAACTACATTTACTTCGGACTTCGTGGGATACTATTTTTTTTTATAAATATATCAAATCTACCCATTTTGTTAAAGTAAGCGAATTGTAATTTGAGAGAAGCCATATATAATGCGTCAATAAGTTTGACTGAGCAACTTATACATTTTATTATTCATAGAGTGTCACTCATTATTATCTCCCGCAATACGTTATCGACAGAATCGTGTCAACGTCGTCGAATGGAAACGTCGCGTTGATGTCTTAAGAGAATACTAACGTACGTTACTGTATTAGATATACATTAGGAAATTCACATTAAAACCTAAATAAACAAACAGAATTAAGTGTGTTACATTTATATATTGATGAGTAACTCACAAACAATCCATGTTCTATTATTAATACCAGATTAGATGTATAGTCAAGTGTAGATCAAGCTTTACATTGAAATTTATAAAACAATAAAATTCAATTTACGGAACGAATAAACTAGACAAAGTTTCCCGTCTTGAGACCAGAGACTTTTGCTTTTCTCGTGACTATTTTCAACTTCCAACTCTGTTATACAGCACTGGAATCACCTTACGGGTGTTTTAGTCCATCTTTATTTATGAAGAATAAAAAGTACTGATTACTACTAGATTTTTTACACCTTGCTGTCTATAGAAGTTGGCTGCGGTGTTATGTATTCTAAATCATTTCTGAGGCGGCGACTTCTCTTTACATTATTGAAGGGGCTGTAATGTGAGCATCTCTATACCATTATGTCACCTCTCGCTTACATATCAGAAAAACAACAACGACGATACGACAAGGAGTAGCCGGTCTATCGGTCATAATTTATTGTTATAACATAATGCTACTCGGCGTGATAAAATTGCTTACAAAGTAAGGCAATTATGATGCTAAATTTTAGCTCATTTAATAAATTTAGCACACTTTATAGTAGAACAGAACTCAGACAAAGACACTGGCGGTTTGCAGAACGTGCTCGTTTTTTTATTCTAAGACAGAATTATTTTAAATGTCTAAAGTCTAACCGCCTAATTACATATATACATTGATGGTCATCATCATCAACAGCTCATATAATATCCCCACCGAGGGGCTCGAGCCTACCCCACATTAGGGGCGATTAGGCCTTAGTCAACCACGCTGGCCAAGTGCGGGTTGGTCGAATTCACACACAACCTAAGAATTTCTTCATAGATGTGTGCAGGTTTCCTCACGATGTTTTCCTTCACCGTAAAAGCGTCGATTAAACGTATATATAAATTCAAATTTAGAAAACACATTGGTACGTGGCGGGGATCGAACCAGTGCCTTCCGGGTGGGAGACGACGCTCTTACGCACTACGCCACCGACGCTCAGACATTGATGGTAGTAACAGACTTTTACTGCAGATATAATCCAAACTTTAAAGGTGAATATTGCTTTGCTATAATGCGCATAGTGACATGTAGTTATGGGCTTTTATTTAATAGCATGCTGACTTAAAACCTAACCATCAAAAACCAATAACCTTAAGTAAAATAGGTAGGTAACCTTAAGTAAAAAAAGGTTCATAAGCCTACCACTAGTAGGCTTATGAACCTTTTTTTTAGCGGAATTTGCAAGAACTGCTAAATCGTCAAATTTCATCACATACATCGTTAAAATAGTAGAGAAATTCAAAATGAAATAATAATATACTCAAATTAGCTAACTCGGCAAACGCCGTTCTGCCGTATATTCTTTTCTCTTGTATCGGTATGAAATATACTTTACGACCTTTTCTCATACCTACCAAATATACACAAAAAAATTCATAAAAATCGGCCGGGCCGTATCTGAGGAGTGCAAACACAAGCACCGTGACATGAGATTTTTATATTTGAAGAGATTTTGTTACTATTTAAATCGATTTTGATTTTAAATAGCGATCACGTCAAAAAGAGTTAATTCTTCTCGTAAAATCACATACTGATTTAATCGTTAACGAAAACGACCTCTTGGATCATTTTAAATTCACACTAATTCGTAGTAACCCGAGCTGTAACGACGCCAGTCAATACATTCGAACGCTTTCAGTGTTTAGAAAATTCATTTTCCCGGTCGCCTGAAAGCCAGCATCAATTAGTCCGTTTTAAGATTCGAGCGATGTTCAATCGCGCCTGGCCCGCGCTCTCGCTAAATTGATGGCATGGCCCGTAGATTAGCGACCAATTGATCATTGAATACACCAGCCATGGTATATACTTCCTCCTTTAAATTGCAATCAATTAGTGTAACTGACTGTAAATATCACATGAGATGATAGCAAAGCTGAACTTCTTGATGGAAGAAGGATCAATGGAGTTTTTGTTTGAACATTCCATCATGACCCCATTCCTCCACTAATCAGAGGTACTTCTACTAATTGCTCTATTTATTTGTTGCACGGTACTCCACTGCGATCTACGCTGCAATGAAGTGTCAACCTAAGAATCTATTGTGGAAGAAAATTTAGTCACTTTATAATAAGAGTAAGTTATATGCGGCGTCCTAATTGGCAAATAATCGTACGATGACAAGATGCGTTCTCATCGCACGATGAATTCAACGTAAAAGATTTCTTAATAGTGTCCCGATGGAGCTCGCTAGTCATTCAAAGCCTTTCGTAATATCTGTTTAAGATTAAATCTTTAGAACACCAAAATATCTACAGATCAAGTAGATATCCGTGGATATAGGTACGTGAAATCACAAACGTCATTTAATACTAAAGGGTAACGGCTTTTTTTTAGCAAGTGGTTATTTTAAAAATACATATCATCACACTTTTTTTTTGTAATATATCTTTAAGAATAGAGCGATAAGTCATCGAAATATCTTGGGATCACCCCGATATCCATGGATGTAATATGGAATCAAAAAATTTACATTAGTTACCATAGCCATTTAACCAATAAAAAAAAGTATCGGAGGAATATATAAAAAAATATGGTTAGTTATACTGACCGCTCCACCAACGGCATCTTCAATGTGTGTCAATGTGTGTGACGCTGTATGATATTTATTTATTCTTATTTTATTCAGAGTTCCCTACCCATAGGGAACTCTGAATAAAATAGGGTGCCAACGGGACCCGATTAATATGCCTCCGCTATGTGTCTGTCTCTCTGTCATATGGCTATATCTCTTACCATAATAGGTAGGCACTTGAAATATTCACTGAATACCTTTATGCTTTTGTGGCCGCTATAACAACACCACCTTCACCCATCTCTCATTGATCAATAACTATTGTGCTGTAATACGTGACATGAAACACGGACAGTAGATAGGTATCTATAAAAATATCTTTAAAACACATTAAATATGTACTAACCAATACAAAAAAAAACAACATAAAGGATCAAGATTATTTCGCAGACGCGCAGTCTACTCACGCTGCCAAGTACGCGCACACAAGCGTACAGCGCGTTAAAAACCTAAAGTCGAACGCTTACGATCGGTGAAAGGGCTCTTAAATAAATATATAAACAACCATGACTCGCAAACAAATATTCGTGTTCGTTACACAAATATTTGTCGCTACCAGGTTTCGAAACCGGACCGCTTGATGTGTAGGCAGCTATACTGACCACTCCACCACGACGGCATCGAACATTACTTTGTGAAATCTCGCACGTAAAACAAAAGTACTAGGTTGTTCCGTTTGTTCCATAGGCCGTTAACACCAACACTTACTACTTATAACAAGGTTGCCAACAATCAAGTCCTATCCAAGCATCTGCTTGTAACACCAGCCTGCCTAGCATGACCACCGAAACACGATATGATATAGCCATTTATCGCGTTGAACTGTCAAAAATTATTGGATATAACCGCCTACTTGGAATTTTATCGAAACTGCGAACATTTATAAGGCTCATACACGTTCGCAGTTTCGATAAATTTTCAAGATTGCTGTTATATCCAATAATTTTTGACAGTTCAACGCGATAAATGGCTATATCATATCGTGTTTCGGTGGTCATGCTAGGCGGGCTGATTACCTAGACAAGTAGCAAACGCTACAACGTTTCTGCGAATAACAACGCCAACTCTAACATTTGACACGACGGTCGCCATGGTGTTTTCTCGGAATACGTTTCATACATTCATCTTCGTAAAACATTCGACGCAACCGATTGGCCCCTTGTCTTGGCCCTCATGATTTCATAGAACTCTAGAATTCTTATTTCTCTTAGCGACAGAAACACAATGAAATAGTAGTGTTATTTAACAGTGGTTTTGTGTTAAATGCAATTTCTTCCCAAAGTTTGTAGCACTACAAATTCAAGCTAATCGTATTGATAATCTAACAGTATTTTCTATTTTAAATTCGCGTCTAGGCTAGAACTTACTCTTGACTCTCTTTGGACATTTACATAATTAAATAATAGTTAAATATCTGCGCTTCAAATGTTGGTATATAGTGTTAAACATTCCATGGTCCTCGTCAGCCAAAAAACGATCCTACATTTTCGTAGCTAACTTCATAAATCGTAGCCCAACCGTAGTAGCTACGACGCTACGGCAATCACAGCTCGTAGTACATGTCGTAGCCAAGTGTGTGTACTCAGAAAATATAGACTAAAAGCAATAAAACACGCCAGTTTTTAAAATAGTGTCTTTGATTATATATCCCAATTACCGTTTAATTGTTCAATGAAGATTTAGTTAACACAAATTTGAGTTTGATGCCCCATTTGTGAATCAAATGTTGGTGTGATAAACACGATCATTTGTTCAAGGACCATAGTAGTTTAAAAGTTTATTTATAAAATACCTAGATTATTATGTATATTTGTCCATTATCTAGTACCCATAACACATAATTTGGGCTAAATAATTGGTGTGAGCATAAGAATATTATATTATATTTGTACAGGCGACAACGTGTCAATATTTTGAGGCACTACATAGATCATACATATATGTGGCTTTATGCGTAATGTTACATAAAACTCTCCTCAATCTTTTTGGGAATATAAGCGTACACACATAGTTATGTTATACTCGTCGTCCCGAAATGGTGGTAGGGTTTTGACGATTTAAAAGTACTTAGCAAAGTCCATTTAAATAAAGAGCTTTTCATTTCATTTTCATTTTCATTTCACTGTTTTAATTAGATTAATTAAATTTTATTTAAATTAGCAATATTTTCGTAACGGTCCATCATTGTGAACCGGTGTTCGCACCCATCTGCGTATGCGTGTTGGGGCGAGTGCGCGAATGTGCTCTTGAGACTTTGCGATATAAAATACTGTTGTGATGTAGGCAGATTGGTTATGAACGTAATCGGATCGAAAAATCAACAATAAAAGAGGCCAATAAACCACAAAGACTTGTGATCAAAACGTTAAAGTTAGTTCTATGCGATAAAGGAAAAACGTAAAATTAAAAATTAAAAAACGGAAAAAGTAGTTTAGGAGTCCATCGCGGGCAAACAACGTGACACGTAATTTATATATTTTAAGATTTCAATTTTAAAACACTGATTATATTTTTTTTAAATTACGACATTTAATTCAAGTTAAATCCAACTGTAAAACTCAGTCGCGAATTGCACCAATGTTACATTCAAACAGCTTTAGATTTGGCGCCATTATTGCGAACATTCAATTTTAGGGGCGTCCCAAGCGTGCGTAATTTGCATACAACACTTTTAATATTGGCACCGCTGCGTCCTAAACACGCCGCAAAATATTGGTAGCCGTTTGGTTTTAATTAAATTTAGTAAATTCGAACTTTTTTATAAAGAGACCTATATTTTTGGGCGGCTTAGTACCACCACCATAAATTCTTTTAAAAGACCAGTAGTAGAAACGGATTGTCCGTTCGAATTCTGTTAACAAAATGGCAAGATAGAGTTTTATTTATGTTATGCTGGTGAATGGTCGCTAATCGAACCAGGCACATTCCGTACTTCCCTTGGGGATCGAACTTGGATCTAATTTCAGGCGAGCTACTAGACCACATGGGATTTTTGTATAAATAAGACAGTCTTATTAATATTATGTGTCAACAAAACCGATGATGTATTTTAGTTAGTATACAATATTACAACTCCTGTAAGAAGTCCAATCATATTTGAAAAAATATTACTTGTTTATTTTCTATTTCTTACATATACTCGCTACGTCCCGCTTAGTCCCAATGCCCTAACAACGTTAGTATGTCTCATTGTTTTAAAAGATAGCAATCTTCTTTTGGATAAATTACTCCGACCCGTTTAAATCTATTCTGGAGAACTATTACGACCCTTAAGATTAAGGTCAATACAGATTTCAATTCGGCCTTATTTAGCGATAAATTATACCCAAATATATAAAATTTGGACAACATTTATCAACAATAATTATAAAAGGTTTAGATTATCTCTTCATACACATAGTTTACATTAAGACGATGGAATAGAAAACTAATAGTTTCGAAAGCACTTTGCATTCCCATCGGAGTAAAATATATTTATGTAACTGCATATGTATGGGCCACGTTTGCTCTCGCTGATAAAACGATTGTTACAAAGAGTACATAATGCTTACGTGCGGTTTTGTTTCACAGTGCCACCTCGTAGCCATGTTACTCCATTTCTTAATGAGCATGGTATTCTGAAAATGAAGTCGCGTAGAAAGCTACACCTGGGGGGCGATCGCGCTATTTTACAACGCCATCACTCTGATAACGTAACGACCTAGAGTTGGTAATCACGTGGTAATCACTGTTTAAAATTCGCTTAGACACCCGTATCGCGGTATTTTTCCGAATGTTAAAACCATTTCAAAACCAAAAGGCACAAACGAAGCAGAATCATTACTTTTTTCTTAAATTCCTTTTAAGTGGAGGCAAAGGGGGCTGAAGACCGTGCAGCCATATTCATTAATTTTCTTCTTGTTACAAGTTTGTATTTTTTTGATCACAAAACAAACTATTACAACTCTATAAATGTAAGATAATTAATGATTAGAAACAACGTAATATTCTTTGATTTTGAAGTTTCCGTTACATTGTAAATTGTAAATGTTAAATAAAATAGGGAGTGCTTGGCGAGAGTTGTATACTCACCACAAAACCTTTCATAATGAAATAAACAAAAAAAACGGAACAAATTGATACCTATTATATTATCTGAAGACTGTGATAAAAATTATGGTAAAGGCTCAGTTAAATGGTCTAAGGGCAAAGGGGACTGCATAAAGTTTATTCCAAGTGAACAAATATTTACAAAATTTTAAGATAAAGAAAAATACAAATGAAATGAAAAAGCTCTTTATTTAAATAGCCTTTGCTAAGTACTTTTAAATCGTCAAAAGCCTTAACACCGTTTCGGGACGAAATAATTATTTTACATTAATTAATAATAAGCTGAGATAGAAAAGAAATAGCGAAAGAAACTCCACAAGTGAACAAAAATGAAAAAGATGGATGGAAAGTATCAGAAATTGGAAAAATAAGTTTTTTAAGTTTTGTTGATTTATTATAGTTTGATTAAAATTTAATTTGAAAAAGAAAAACATTCCAAGGCAGTCAAAAATTTTTCGTTGGTAACACTGTTTCCGTCTGTGTTGTGTTGTGTGTTGTTTAGTACCTACCTACCAAGGAGCTTACTGCCGGTAAAAACTGCCGCCCGATTATTTTATAAATAAATAAGTTCTTTTTTATGGAGGCATCAACATCAAATACGTGTGTAAGTGTAATTTTGATAAAATCATTAGTTTATTACATGTTCATACCATTTAGTGGTGTAGGTACCTATGTATTTTTTATAATAAACGTAAATCTTCCAGAATATGGAGCGACGTCGCATCTCTACATGCAAACAAATGGAAATGTTGCTGGAGTTTGCCGAAAGCCACAAAGATTTGGCTCTCGGTAGACTCAGATCAAAAGAGGGGCGGGTCCTCTCTTTACGTCTGTGGAAGGACTGTAGTGAGATTCTAAATACAGAGGGTCCCGCGAGGACACCCAAAGAGTGGGCAAAAGTAAGTGTCAGTAGTGAATAAATAAGTTTAATATTAGTGCACAAGTATCATTGACATGTTATGTAGGTATGTAAGTATTATCTTCTCTCATTCATTATATTTTAACAAAAACATTGTTTTTTCTAGGTATGGACCGATTGGAAAAGTAAAGTGAGAAATAAATTGACAACAATTGTAGTGTCAAACAGGAGAACTGGAGGTAAACATTTTAATTTTTGACTGTGGTCTTCTGTAATGTACTACTGCCACAGTTTGGCACTCTATGCTATTTTTAAAGATATTCCTACTCATTAACACAATATTAATGATTCTAGGAGGACCAGCTACCACTGTTACCCTCTCTCCATTAGATGAGAGGGTGGCAGACATTATTGGTAGAGATATAGGGCCACTTCCCAATGTGGCACAGAACCCTTTTTTGCAGGTAAACTATTAAAATTACTGATCTCTTACTTCTTTCAAATTAAAATTTTTACTCTTAAGCTTAACGTTTATTTTCTTACTCTGTAATTTTCTTTGTTTTCATTATTCATTTCTATGTTTACTAATAGACTGCGGTGGAAGATGCTGAAGGGACTCAGATTGTGGAGATTGAACAGCATGAGTATGTTACTTTTTATTTCATTCTATGCAATTAACTAATTATATTATATACCTACACCCTCCTTCTAGACCTTTTCTTCTCTTTACCTGTTGAGAGAAACTTACAAATAATTATGTTGGTATTATCATATTAAATGTTATGTGTGTAGTTGAATGGCAAAGCTTTGAAGGCAATTTATTTAAAAATATGCAAATTTCCTTCTGTATCGCTAACACTTGAAAATAAATTATTTCAACTAATTTTAATTGTATTGATATTCCATCCTCAATTTTTCTATTCGTCAGAATAATACTTGTGAACATACAGTAAATGTAGTGTCTTATCTTCTCTCTCTTAATGAGACTAAATTTTGAGTTCTCTATTTGATTCTAATGTAATAATGTTGTTTATGATTATTTCAGGATCAACAGTAGTAATGAAAATGTGCCTGGGCCTGCATCCCAATCTTTACTGGCTCCATTTCAACAGTTAGTATTTTTTTAGATAAAAAATCTAATCAATAATCGTTTATTATAAATAGGTGCTTTCTATGATTTTCGTTTGTATTATTTGATTTTTAGGATCAGTGAAATACTTGAGTATGAGTTGCCAATTGAGGTAAGGACTTCTCCGCTGCAACCCTCGCTGCCGCCGCCGCCGCCGCCGCAAGAAACGACGGCAACAAATACTCGAATTACTTCGCCACCTCAGTCACCATCGTCGACCCCAAGTCGACGGGCGAGATTTCGGCGAAACGCCCGCCCGCGGCATAGACCACGAATGGATTCTCCACAAAGTAAGTATTGAAGTAAATAAAAAAAACCAAGTGTTACAATATTCATGTTTAACCCTTTATTGTTATATCAACAGACAACCGATCTGCTCTTCATGAGAGCAGACTAATGGTATTAAAAATTGAAGAAATGCGCGCCCGCAACGAGGGTCTTCTTGCCGAGGCTGCACTCCGCAGGGAAGAATCAATTAAAATAGCAGCGGAAGCAGATAGGCTTAGGGCCCAAACACTATTAACTTTAACACAAAGTGCGAGTGTATTGGTGCCCACAATTCAAAATTATCTGCAGGAATTAACAAGGACACATAGGGTAAGCCCATTTTATTTACCTTATACATCGTAATTTATTTGTGTGTGACTGCATCTGGGATATAGTTTACTGAAAATATGTCCAGGTGCCTTACCACCATCTTTATAAAAGCGATTCAAATTCCACACGGTTGAGTTTAGGTTCGTACACTGAATTATATAATTTCGTACCATCATCTTCATATTACTGATTCGCGTTTGCATCGAAAGAATGAATGAAAGATATCGCTGGTTGCTCCGTTATGAAGTGAAAAAGAGAGCGCTATATAAATTTAACTCATGACTTATAGATAAAGTTGTCTCAGTCGTGAAGCTATATAAACTATAGCTTCATGATGGTCTCAGTATACTGATGTCGAAGTGCGTTCAAAACTTGTGCGTAATTTATTATCGGTTATAATCGTATTTTTTAGAAAGTCTATTAAACAGTTGGAAACATTTCTCATTGCGTGGAGCTTAACTATTATATGTATATAGTAGTTGTGCACATATAAACAACTAACTTAACGCAAAATAAAACAAAAGACACGTAGAAGTTAATAATTTTTAACTTCCAATGTTCGTTTCCAACTTCAAATCGTTCAATTTCAATGAATTCTTCATACAAATTGAACGATTGATATCGCGTCCGCGATTCAAATCAGAACTGAATCGCTGTCGACAGTAGCGCCAAAATTGAGTCGCGTAGGCAGCGTCATAGTACGAATTAAACGATTCTATTCAGTTTAGGTCTTAAATTGGATCGCGATAAAAGATGGTGGTAAGGCCCCAGTACCCTTAGTATGAGTTTTGGTAGTTTTCGAGCTTGATGAAACGTATCGTCTCTTTTCATACATTGCCCACTATTTCTGATAGTCAGCGCTAGAGGCGCTAGTGGGCAATGTATGTATACTAGTGGTACAGAGGGTTAAGGGGTGGTAGAGGAGTAGAGGACTTTAGTTCTATACTTGAGCCAATTATGAGTTAATGTAAATAAACAAAAGGTATTTTTGTATAGGTTAATCGTTTTCACTCCCTATGTCTTGCTCACCACTCGTGACAGCAGCGGTTTGTTGACATTCTGTAAAGAATTTGGCTCAAGTATTAAAGGTGTATATATAATTTGCAAAAGTGAACTGTTTTCAAGATAATACTTTTTTTATGTTTTATGGAAATTTTGCTTGAGGGTGTTTAGTCCTTATTATTGAACGAGACTTATTTTGTAAAGATGCTACTCACAATAAAATATTTTTCTTTTGTTTCAGATGTCTAATTCTACAACAGAAGATATTTAAATTATGTGTTCACACATTTTTTTTGTTACTTCGAGTTCAGTACAAATCGTGTACACAAACAAATTTTTGATCTTGCATCATGCCATAAATAATTTTTAATAAAAGACATGGAAATTCAATATCAAGCTTTTATTCATTTCAAACACCAAAAAAGAACTTCTACAGAATGCACAAACTAACAAATAAGTATATAGGTACCTACTTACTTAAAAATAAATGGAAAAAAGTTCCCAACACTACTTAAAACTTATACAGCGTGACTGGGAAGATATTGGCATCCCTTAACTTTCTAAATTGAATCTGTTTTTTCAACTGCATTTAATCAAAGCCTTAATGTAATCAACAGGCTAACCGTACCCTTAAATTTTAAACCCTAATTTTTTTCATATAAAGATAAAGAATTTTTTAATTATTATTTTCTGTAACTACACAAAAACGATGTAAAAGTAATGGCATAGGTGTTAAGAGCCTTGTCATAGAATTGGCCGTTTGTGAATTACGCAATTTTTCAATTAATGATAGCGAGTATATTAATTAAAGATAATCTATATTAATAGTGAAGCTGAAGAGTTTGTTTGAACGCGCTAATCTCAGGAATTACTGGTTCAAATTGAAAAAATCTTTTTGTGTTGGATAGTCCATTTATCGAGGAAGGCTTTAGGCTACTTAATATCATAACACGCGAATAAAGTCACGAGCACTGCATAAAGTTGAAAGTTAATGTATTTCGTGCGCAGGGTTGTCCAATAAATGATAATAAACAAATTAAAATGGCGACATGTCATGTTTTCTTATTTTTACACGATATTTCCTCGTTAGCATTCTAAAACAATGTTTTTTTTTTCTCTTTTTCGCGCGGAAATAATATACAAAATATATAAACTACAAAAAAAAATTGCTCTCGTGTGAAACATACAACTTTTCGCCTCGCTCGCTCATTAACGGCGGCTACAAATCGACTACGAACCGTAGAGCATACAGTTACGAGCTGATAAGTGTGCTACGACCTTAATTTTGACACCATAAGTAGCCTTCGGCGTCCACGACGCAGGGACAAAATGACACCTCAACAAGAAGTGGTCATTGGTGTTCAACTGGTATTTCTTTCTTGCCAAAGTCGGCTCACAATAGCGTTGCGCCGCTCTCGTCCCGCACGCAATTGTTGTGCGTGGTGTGCACTAGCTGTTTCGTCAGGTCTGAGCTGTGTCGCACGCTCCGCAATTTCCAACTCGCGGCTCATTTCTTGTGCTGTCAGTGGCTCGTAGACAATTCCAGCGGCATGCGCGATGTTGTGTAAAACGCAACATGCGTTAACAATTTTGGCTGCAACCACCGGTTTGTAGTGCATTTTTCGATCCACCAACAGACACCTATAAATAAATTTAAAAAAAATATGTATAAATAAATTTACAAAAAATATGTAAAAAATTGCCCTTGACCTTAACCCTGTATATGTATATAGGTATTAGATAATCTTATATCTACCTCATCATAACATACACTATAATGTCGATAGCTTTTATAAATGATATTCAGAGATGAAAATACATAATTTAATAACCAACCTGAATCTCGCCTTCAGTACTCCTATGCATCGTTCTACTGTGGACCTTGCAGATGTATGCAAATCAGTGTAGTACGCCTCTGGAGTCTCTGGCGGGGCATTTAGAATAGGTATCATGAGGGTTGTACGAAGTGGATACCCCGAATCTCCTGCAAATGTAAAATTAGAATTATGTTTTAAAGAAGCCAATATTTATTATTATCAATATTTTATTTAAAAATGTGCGGGAGTAAAAAAAAATTGGTTTTATTTTTTCTCCAAAATAGCTGACACAATAATAAATACTAGGTACAGTAGGTATATACCAGATTACATTAATAATTCTGGAGAACTGGCGCCTGAACTAGGTATTTAGAATTACATATATGTACAATGCCGATTTTCATGACACCGTCCACCAATCTGCATTGGGCAAGTGTGGTGGACTACTGCCTAAACCTCAATGACAAGGAGAGGGCTTGTGTCTCAGCAGTGGGTCGAGTTATAAAGGTTATGATGATGATGATTGCGTGTATAAACAAACACCTACCTAAGAGATATATATCCTCTTGATTTTCTTCATACAACCTCTCTATGACACCTTTCAGAGGGTTGCCCTCCCATACTTTACTGTCATGGGTGGATCCAGGATAACTGGAATCGACACCCATAATGTTCAAGTCAGAGTCGCACATCTAAAAAAAAGAAAAACATGAACTGTATAACATCAAACTAATTATAGTTATTTATGTCTCAAAGAAGTAACACTTACTATCAGCACATTTAATGAGTGATATCCCTTACGATTTATATATCTCTCTTCATGTTCTGAAGGGGTGACAATGGCAACATGAGTCCCATCTATACATCCTATCACCCCTGACATACTAGTTGCTTGGTAAAAACTGAAATATAAATGTATTTTTAATTTGATAAACATTAAATTTAACAATATCTAAATCTAGCTGTAATGTTTGTTTATAAAAACCATAACAAGTTTTTCAGTTTTATGTTATTTTTAATATAATATTGTCAGAATTACTCACCGTCTTTTTATTTTTTGTCTATCAGATACTTTAAAAGGGAATTTAACATATTTATTTAATATTTGTGGTTTATTTATCGCTTCGGTGACCTCACGGACTACCTTGCTGACAGTGGACTGAGATACAGGGTGGTATCTACTGTCGCCAACTATGGTTTGGTAGGAACCTGTTGCAAAGAATGATAATGCAATCAAAACCTAAAACAAATAATAATATAATTCGACAGGCATTTATTTTTCCTAAAACAAGATAAAGATACTTTGATCGGTAAAACACACACTTTTGATAGGTTCTCAAGCTTGGACATGATTTTTGACGTTTTGAGAATCACATTATGCTTTGATTGCATGTCAGAAATTCGCCACTCAGCCGACAGAGTAGCTACACAGAGTAAATTTCACACGTATTTAGTCGTTTGGCTACTCCATTTATTTATATTTTTATCATTACTTTTCTTTATTAGGAACACAAACAGTGTATTGTACAATTCATTAATATCTAATGTATTCCATTGTATAATACTTCATACCATATTTAGAACGATGTGGAGAAGTATATGTAACATGCACTATTCGTCGAGTAGGCAGGTATTATTACTCGTCATTTTATGTGAAATAAACTCAGAAAAAAAAAACAGTCTTAATCTAGTCTTGCTAACTACAAATAATTTTACAATTAGGTACTTTTGTTTCCACATCCAAAGCATCCGATCGTCGAGGGGTGGGTATATATGGTCGGAGCTCTTCCACCAGATCGAAAAACAGAGAGGTCGACAGGCGGTATCTTTTTTTAAATTTCGTTGTATTTTGACACCATAATCTGCGCCGTAGCGCGGTATTCTGTCGCCTTGTTGTGGTCCTCCGGTTAGCTACGTCCACATCGTTAGCCATCTCGAATAAGTCTAAATAAACTTCAAGCATATTTAACTAACACACAATACTGAATTTCTATTTAATTAAAAATAAGAAATTCTCTTGATTTAGTAACTCACTTCTTCACAAATTAATTTGGTTGGGCGGGCTCACAGATGATTTCGTCAGCCGCCCCGCCATATTTAAAGGTACCACATTTGAAACGAGAATCGTTCGTGTCCTAAATCCGAAATTAGAGGAACTTTTTGATTACCGCAGGAATGACTACAACACAGATTAAAAATCAAATATTTTGTATTTTTCCATGGTTTTGTAAAGCTAATAGCGACATCTAGTTGCTGCGATGTGAACTAAAGTAGGTAATTTGACAACGAAATATCATTTGGTAATGTTATGTGTGCGTATTTACCGCTGACAAAATATTAGCGCGATACCATTCAATACCATAATTCTTAAACCAGCTAACTCCACATGAACAAAATTTTTAGGAGACACTTCCAATGTTACGCGAAATTACTCTCAAGTACAATTTGATGTCATTATGTATGGAAATTTGACCATAATCATAACTAGCGAACTCAATGTGAAACCGTTGTGATAAAATGTTTAGCGCGATACGGAATTTGTGTGATAAAATAATGATGTTGCTATGGTAGTCTTATTTAAATTAGCGCGATCGGCCCCCTGGCATGTCTTCTTTTTGGTGTGATTAACTCTAGAGAGCCACTGTACCTTTACAATAGACTCGTTTGGTTTGGTGATGACAGTCAAAGAGAGAGGAGGCTGTGTTCGCAACCATTGGCGACGCAGCAACACAAATCCGCCTCCTTCAGAGGCAGCTTCCGTTACGCGGCATCCAAAATATGGTACAATATTCACCCGCCCATAAGAAGTGCCAGTTCTATTTTTACTTTTAAAGAACGTTTATAAGAGTATCTTCTAGGCGCGCAGCGGGAGCTCGGCAATATAAATATAAATCTCTCTTTTATTTAGTAGTAACTTAGTGGTTATATCTTTTATTGAAACTGTCATACTTTGTTTATGATTTATTATTTAAGTATCACTCTGTTTGTGTGTATATAATTATTCTATAGAATTAGTATTATGTATATTTATATTCTATGTAACATAATTATATTCTAGGAGTATAGGGCTACATATGTTGCTTGTTTGACATATCACGTCAAAATACATAAGGTGCCAGTCGAAAACCCAGCGTCAGGCCTCAGGGGTCTGGCACATGCTGAACTCGTCTCCTGTGCTAACGCAAAGGCCGTTTTAATTTTCAGATTTTACTGACTTAAGGATATTATTGCTTGTATGTGTTTTTATTTATGTTCGATATTTAGTGTTAGAATAAAATTTCATTCATTCATTAATTTTTTAATGAAAAATCAAATATTGCTTTAGTTACTTTGGCCCAAGTCCTCATGCTCATATATTTTTAAATTATTTAATACTACGGCCGGCAAACAAGCATATATATGGTGGTAAGTAGTGACCGTAGCTTATGGGCAACACCAGAGGTGACTCTGCCCGTGGACCTCAGGCAACCTTACTCACCATCAGAAACACATCATTACGAAAATGTAGAGTTATTGAGGTGAAGTGAGTCTGCGGTCTTCTGTAAGGTTTCAAATTCGAGTAGCGAATCGCTAATCCGCTGTGTCCTACTTTTCTTAGTTATATTGTAGACTATAGGCGGTTAAATTGCAATTAGCAATTAACATCATTATAAAACCGGGGAATAATAAATAAGTCTTGATAATAAAATTAGAAAGTCCAATAAATTGTCGATTATAATTGGTTCTCCTTTAATTATGTACGTTAAAACTAATAAAGTGAATAGACGGATTTACAAAATTTACTCGCAACTAAAGTTTCTTATAAGATATTTTGATTTAATAAACTATAATATAATTAGGAAAACAAGGGCAGCCTAAACAATAGGGAACACTTAGATCATATCTAATAATGCCAAAACTTTAATATCACTCGTTAATAAAGAAAATATTTGTATATTTATTTTATGTATAGATCAAAGTCGCAATATATTTGATACTTTATTTCATGCCTTACAAGAACGACCATTATTATTCTAAAACTTATTCAATTCAAACAAAAATGCACACCATACAAATAAATCATTTATTTAACAATCGGAGCAAGTGTACCGATTTGAACCGATTAATCGGCGGTATGTCAGACCACGACACAGACGATGGACAATATAGTTGACGGCGCATAAGTCAGTTGTGATAACATTCCCTGCAATGGCTGCAATGACAAAAGTATACTCCTGCAATTTAGTAAAACAAATCGTAGCACGTTCTAACCGTAGCTGCTACTAGCCTACGACAATCACAGTTCGTAGTTCGCGGAGTTTAGAGTACTAGGAATAGCCACTTGAAGTACGTGTCTAAGCCAAATTAGTTTAATTACGGAGTAAGTGCAGACCTCTTTAACTCCAATACTTCTTAGTTAAGGAACTGGATCATACACCAATTACGTACACGAATTTTAAGTGCCAAATTGCCGTTTAAAAATTACTTTTTTTACTTGCATAACGAAGACCCTATAATATTAGTGAGGTAAATTTTTTATTAAAAATACAACATACTTACACATATTTTATTTGCAAAATTAATAATTTAGTTTTGTATCAAACCAGAAACTCAAACCGCTATTTAACTTCAAATTAAAATCATACATTTGCGAGATTAGTATTAAATATTTATTCTAAGTTAAATTATTTACTAACCCATAACAGTTAGAAATAGAAATATATCATCTTTGATAATCTTCTTTGAATTATTAGATAGTAAATATTATATTTATAACACAATTTGAAATGGTGTCTATATTTCGCAACAAAAAACAACACAATTACAATCAAGATTTATACAAAGCCATACAATTTGGCCTTATAGCTAAAAGCGATCTCTTCTAGACAAAATTTGGATGTAGTACTGAGGAATGCTTAGTAATTAATAATTTGCAATGAGAAAACATATCCGCTTTCTCTCTCTGACATTTATCTATGTAGGTATACATAGGTGAAAAAAATAAATGTACCACTTTTTAAGCATCCTACGCGCACGGAGGAATTATGAGATTTGTCAGAAATAAAGTTCTTATAGAGAAAAAGTGCAAAAAAATAAAATTTATCTCTAATATGTGTTACAATGAATATGATTGGCACTTTATCATAAAACCTTCAAGACTTATATCCCCAGTATTAAACTAGCGGGGATCCAACTGCCCCGCGTTTAAATAGTCGCACGCCCTGAATGGAGCACTTGTACAAACACTGAAACAAATGGATCGTCTTCGGGTACAGGCGGACACAATCGCAACGTCACCCTGGCATTGGCAATATAAACCTTGTTACAATAACAGACAGTCGAAGAAAGCTGAACACCCGATTTACTGCAAGATTTCAAGCACCAGTTTCAAAGGGATATTGGTAGTTCTTGTATTTACTTCGAAAGTGAACTTCACGCGACAGAGGAAATGATTAGGCGGTTATATAGATTTCGGACAGTAGCAAGCAGCAATATACACCGTTGTTTTTTATCACCACTCATAACTTCAGCGACGCTTCTTCTTAAATCCGCTGTTCTTTAGAAAAGTGCAATACCTATCTACACAAACAAAACGTATGAAACAGCTGTTTTTTTCTCGCGATTTCGATGTTGGTTATATAGCATTGTGTGTACATAATATTGTGGCTACTGTTTGCTACTGTCCTATAAAAGTTGGTGGCATAGCAAAAATTGTTTCTATGTAATATACAGGAAGTCCGTAGCTACTATGTGAGCCGGTCTAATTCCTTGCCATCAGATATGTTGAAGCGTTAAGCAAACATTTATGGGAAAATAAATGATATATGTTAAAAACATTCTAAAATATCATGAAGATCAGATAACAATTAGGGTCAGTAAAACGTTTTCTCCATTTGTATTATTTTGTATGGAGACGTTGCTTTCCGCAAAATCCTTTTAAAATAAAAGATTACGCTACCGTCGCGAAGAGGTCCTTTTGTTCAACAACAACATCACAACTTTTAGAGGTAGTTTAAAAATTTTGACATCGTTTTGTAGAATAGCTGAAATTCTAATACGATGTAAATAACAAATATCTTAATGACCTTGACTTTATGATATTTAAAGTAACCGAAAAAAAAAACTAAAAAATTGTAATTTATTAAATAATATCAAGCCTAACTCTCTCAAAATGAGTGACTTGTCACTTCTACAGACAGTTATATTTAAGTTCTTGTATTTTAGCAAGGGTGGGAGCTAGACCGCTAACTTCTGGTATTTACACCGATAAAATTGTCTATAGAAAACGCTCTTAAAGTTTGATTACTACTGTCACGGACACACTGTATATGCTAGCAGCCTATGCATGTTACAGATTAGAATAATTACAAAAAAAGAACGGAATCTTCTAGTTTACAATATTATAACTTCCTTTATTAGCAACAGAAAAATACCATGGGCTATAAACACGAATGACCCTAAAACTAAATAGGGGACGTTAGTAGTGTAACACCATCACGCAAATTAGCACCTAATTTATATAATTGCTTAATTCAGGCGTCGCCTACGACGTAAAGTTGATGCGTGTTATTGAGTGGAGTGACATGATTAGAGCAGTCAAATTAGTCTGAATATAATCACCAGTACATCATCACCATAACAGCCTTTCTAATTCGACCCACTGCTGGGACACAAGGCCTCTCCTTTTTATCGAATGAGGTTTAGGCAGTAGTCCACCATGCTTGCCCAATGCGGATTGATGGTCGGAGTTAAGGTGACCCCTTTGCTGATCCATTAGTCGCCTTCTACGACATCTATTGGAGAATATGGGGTGATGATATTCTACTCTGCCGGTATCACACGGCATTAACAACATAATAGAGACTAAACGTTTTAGTTTTTAGTTTAGTTGGTTTTAGCATGGGACAAATTAACATGTCCTCCTTTCGCAAATAATCAATTAGCCGATACTTCACTCTTTCAACCAATTCTATTTTACTTTTATTAAAAGATCCCTTTTGTCTTCAATGTATATATCTGGAGAATACGTACATTCAGTCCAAATGAGGTTAACAAGAAGTCAAACTGTGATCTATTTAGACACAAACTACCACGAATAGCTATTTTCTTTGGCACCGTTATTTCTATAAATATAATTTGACAGTGAATATAGCACACCCTTCAATCGAAGAGTCTAATTGAACTTTTATGGCTTCAATATTTGTAGTGCCAATAATGGGCCAATTCAGCCCACGTTAATGGTGGCTATGAAACTGTAGCGATCTCGTGTTCGCATACTTGTGGCGGTACACATGGATCGATACAGCCTTCGTCATCTGATATTGATACATTATTTAGGGACCTTTATTATTCTGGCGATCACAGCAATCATAACAATAAACTATTACAAGCGAGTTTTTTTTCCTTTATGGTAATAAAATAAGCATACCGTCCACCTTATGGTAAGCGTACCCGTACGTATATCAATCGCAGGACCTACCCTGCTGTGGCTGTATTATCTAAGTACACCTTAGAAATCCCGGAACAGGGTGGTGTTTCTTTTCTAAAGTAGAGTTATTGAACAGGGAGCTTGGGTTTAGTTTTGTAACAATCCGCAAGCTTCTGTTGTTATTGCGTCTGTATAAATTTTTAGGGTGTCAAATATGCATACGACTCTCCACAATAAGCAGTATCACGCTTACAATACAAGGTTGCTAATCTATACTAATAATAAAGCTGAAGAGTTTGTTTGTTTGTTTGTTTGTTTGATTGTTTGTTTGTTTGTTTGTTTGTTTGTTTGTTTGTTTGTTTGTTTGTTTGTTTGTTTGGTTGAACCCTAAGATCTCAGCAACTACTGACTCAAATTGAAAAATTCTTTTTTCGTTGGATAGTCCATTTATCTTGGAAGGCTATAGGCTATAAAACATCACGGTAAGTCCAATAGGAGCCGAGCATCAATGAAGAATGTTGCAAAAACGGGTGAAAAATATTTCTTTTCAAAGCTTTCACTGCGTGCGCTGCGTAAACGGTTAAAGTTACGTAAAAATCATGTACGACGAAATTGTTCTCCATTAAATTTTCTAAAGAAAAGTCCGCGACAGCATATGTCTATCTTTTATTGTTGGCTCATTATAACCTTTCTTTTTGGTAATCAAATTTGTTTTTAAATAATGCATTATCTGCGATGATGTTTTTGTATGCATGATATTATTCCTTATCGAAATAAATGCATTATTTATCACAAGCATTAAATTTTGAACAAAATTGTTCATGACTTCATTTGATTTCAATGAATATCTTAAGAGATATCATAGTTTGCAATAAACGGAAAATAATAAATCTTAATTTTCTGAGCTTTTGTTGCGTGCGCTGCGTAAACGGTTAAAGTTACGCAAAAATCATGTAGGACAGAATTATTCTCCTTTAAAAGTTCTAAAAAAAAGTTACAGACAGCATTTATCTATCTCTTAAGGTTGACTCGCTATAACCTATTTTTGTTAATAAAATTTGTTCTAAAATAATGCATTAGATGCGAAGGTATTTTTGTAAAAATGATATCATTCCTTATCAAAATTAATACGATATTCATCACAAGTATTTAATTTTGTACAAAATTGTTCTTTACATTATTAGATTTCAATGAATATCTTCAGAGATATCATAGTTTTTACATAACTCCGCAGCTAAATAATGATCAAGTACTACGCACGCATCTATACTGAGTTATTTTTTTTGTTTAGTTGAACGCGCTTATCTTAGGAACTATTGATCCCGTCAGATTTGGACACCTTAGAGACTAATAGATTCAGAGACTCCTCCGAGGGAGATGCTCACCGGTCAGGAATCCTCTCTGAAGTGATTCGACCTTAATGCTTGAGGACCCATCCTTTTACTAAAAGCCCTGGTGACTCTAAGAAGGTCATCAGAGACATCCTGCAAAAATAGTAAAAAAACCGCCTAGAACGAGTCGGACGCGCGAACGAAGGATTCCGTGCCATAGATTTTATCAAAACTCTCCGAAAATTATTTGAATTTTAAATTAAATATTTTGTTAATATTTCAAGTTACTACCTGTTATCGTTAATAAGACCGAGAAATAAATCACGTTTGTTGTTGAGGCCCCTTAAATATTAATTTTATTTTAAAAGTGAATAATATAACTAAATATTCTGTTAATATTTTCAGCGTCTATCTGTTGCCGTTATCAAAATAGACCAAAAAAGTCACGCTTATTTTATGGGAGCCCCTTCAATATTTATTTTATTCTATTTATTAGTATTTGTTGTTACAGCGGCACCAGAACTACGTCATCTAAGAAAATTTCAACTGTCTAACTATCATGGCTCATGATATACAGCCTGGTGACAGATGGACAGACGGACGGACAGCGGAGTCTTAGTAATAGGATCCCGTTTTACCCTGTGGGTACAGAACCCTAAAAAGGGGAACTACTGATTCAAATTGTAAAATTCTTTGATTGTCTATTTTATCGAGGAACACTATAGGCCAGGGCTTCCCAAACTTATTTTCATAGTGACGGCCTTAGGAATTTTCCCATTTTTACGAGGCCTCCCCCCGTTATAGTAACAGCCAAGTTAAGTACATACCTACAAAAACAAAAACATAGCTTTTTAGGAATTATTTAGGCGTTTACGAATGCGCAAATATTTTAAAATTAGAAAATAGACTGAAAAAAATTACCATAAAAACATAAGTAGCACCGACAAATTTCGACGGCGAAAGCAATGTCCCGGTAGCGTAGTGGTTCACGCAGCCGCCCGGATTGCGGAAGATGCTGTAGGTATTCGATTTTTTCGCCCGCGCTGGACAGTCGAATTTTTCAGTGTATTTTCTTATTTTAAAAACAGAGCTTCTCAAAACCGGGCTCAAGTTTTGAAAACACGACTTTCATTTCTTTGTCTACATTTATTTTCCTTCGACTAGCTCGCATCGCATAGCAAGACAGCCATTCTATGTGGATCGTCTCACGACGCCCGCCCTCGGGATAGAACCGCGACACCCCAGGGCGTCGCGACGCACAGTTTAGGAAACAGTGATATAGGCCTATATACTTCCATAACATCACTCTACGACTAATAGGAGTTGAGCATCAATGAAAAATGTTGCAAAAACGGGAAATCCACGCGGACGAAGTCGCGCGGGCACAGCTAGTAACCCTATAAACCTTTCTCTCTTCGTAGAATCTTAAGAACTTTTTAGAAGCAAAACACAAAAAAGGCAATGTTATTTGGAAATGGTTTTTTGTAAGACGGAGGTAACTTAATTTCGAGCTGCTGACCTGTCCTCTCAAATTCCAAAATGAAATATTTGAAGAAACGCTCTGAACATTATACGAACAACAGCAAACACAAGAATTGTTGAGAGAATTAATAAAATAGTTGCAATGTGCTGTATGAAAAGGTAAAATTTCACGACAGGTTGTGGTATTTCCTACTGGAATTTAGAGAATTCCAGCGGGTAAATTTTCGTTAACATCCTCATGATTGTTCCCTAGTCTACAGGTTCCAACAATTTCAGAAAATCGCAATCAAGTAAAGCTGCAAGCAGAGTACGGGGCACGGTACGAAATAACTCAGCTTGCATACTGCCAAGGTGCTCTGACACCGCGAAGTTATTCTGGCCGAGTGACCAAGGTCTGTTCTCATTGTAAAAACTCCCAAAGTAATCCTGTGCCAACTGTGAAAGCAGTATTCAGAGACAATGGATTGAAACGACTTTAACCCTTTAAGTACGTGTGCATATGTTTTACTTCGTGAATAGATGTTTAGGATAATGTGACTTAGGCATTGATGTCGCTTACCTATTAGCGTCACAGCTCTTTCTGTCTCGTCCTGGGTACCTCACAGAAGGCCACAACCAAACTTTACCTTAGTTACTGACGATAAGTAAGGTTTTCAGAGCTCATCAGAGTAGGGAACCAATTCCCTACTCTGATTAGCTCTGAAAACCCCATAGATATTGTAGACTCACGCTTATCCAAATAAGCGTGAGTCGTAGGATAAAATTTCTCTTTAAAGTTTGTTATGGTAAATATTCAGTGTGAGAACTTCTTCGGCTTCACATTTAACCAGCCTTGACTGGTTAAATGTGCAACAAACTTTCGTAGCGATGGTAATTTGATCCATATGAAAGGAAACACCCAAATAAAAGCATCATCAACAATACAATGTTTTATTAAACATAATTATGTTGGCAAGATCTACATCTTGCCAACATAATTATGTTTAACTTTATAAACAGACAACACTACACTTAATAAACAGAAGAAATAAACAGATTAATAAACAGAAAACACTTAATAAACAGAAGAGTTTGTCGTATGTGTTCCTACGAACACATACGACAAACTCTTCTGTTTATTAAGTGAGGCATAAACACATGGGATCAAAAATCCACTATGAGTTCGTATAACCGTATGTGAGACCTTACTAAAAACTGAAACTAGCTCCATAAATAAGTATAGACATAATTTCAAAAACGTTTAAAAGTACCGAATAAAATATGGTATAGGATACAAAAATAAACGATTATTACAATACATTGCTATATCTTACAATTTTTTTAAAAAAAACGGACAAGTACGAGTCGGACTCGCTCACCGAGGGTTCCGTATAAATTTGTAATTTTTTTGTGGCATAAACGGCCGTATCTTTTTTTTGCGTAAACTTAGAAGTTTGATTTTTTTTACAGCTTCAAGGGACTATATGGACTTGAGTATATTGTTTTAATTTAAGAGCCATTTCACGTTTTTGCACGAATTTCGGAGATTTTGGAGTCCTATATCACAATCTTAAGGAATACACAGATATTATTTAATAATTGATAAAAATAGGCCAATCTATGTTGTTGACGTTTAATGAAACAAAATTACTAAAACTTATTTGATTAATTTGTAATGTTCGATCTCCCACAACCGTTTTGCTGAAAAACATTCGCAGACTCAATTTCAAAGTCCTTATTCTATTAATAATGTTAAAATGATAAACGTAAAAAAATATAGGAATCATCGGACATATGTTCCAGTCGGTACTTAATGAAATAGATTCTTGAATTTCATTACCATTTATGAGTAAAAAAATAAATCATTTGGCAAATTTCTAACATTAACATAATAATTTCATCGCCAATTTTGGTTAAAATACATCGTAATAACTAAAATAAAATTATCCCAAAATAAACAATATTCCTTCGACTTTTGATTTCTAAAGTTATTTGGTCAATATCAACAATAAATTTGTCAATATATTTATATGAAATGTGAAATAAATTAGTATAAATCACGATGCACAAGCGTGCTCCGATTAGTCTGACGCGAGCGTCCGTCCAGGTAGTACCTGTGCTATTTTTTCCCGCGTCCCGATATTCGTTCGCTCGTATCGAGTAGTCATAATCATACTGCGACAAATAGTTTTGATCTATTTTGAGTTTTGTTTTTGGATTTAAGTTTTGTTACTTATTAAATATGTTGGTATGAATTATAGTAATAGTTTGTATAATAATAACATTCTTTTTATTTATTTATTTTTAGCTATGAGTCGCAAGGATAGTTATTACCGTTGCGTTAAAAAAAGGAAACGCGATAATTCTGCAGCCTTAAAAAAAGCAAATAATTTATTTTTCAACTTGGCCGAAATAACGATATACTTGAGCAATATTATGATGTCCTGAAGCTGATTTGATGACGGAGCTGGAAGCTGGTTATAAACATACACATAAACATATCATCACGCTTTTATCCCCGAAGGTATAGGCAGAGGTGTTAACACCCACATTTCGCCAGATATGATTAGGTCCCCATGTACGGGCACAATGTAAGGCAAGCAATATTAACAATCCTTACTTCCTTATATCCTTATAATATTATAAATGCGAAAGTAACTCTGTCTGTCTGTCTGTTAAGCTTTCACGTCTAAACCACTGAACCGTTTTTGATGAAATTTAGTCCAAATATAGATTTGATCTCTGGAAAGGACATAGGCTACTTTTTATCTCGAAAAAAAGGTTGAATGGGTTGAAATAGGGGATGAGAGTATGTAGAAATAGCTAAGTGGTTTTCTTGTTACAATCGAAATCAAAAATATTGAACGAAGAAAAAGCGAAGCTATATGACACTGTGATTTTATATTATTATTTTATTTTACTGGTATTTGTTATGCTTGCACTAAAACTAATAAATGAACGTAACTCAAAAATATATACAAGGTGTAAAAGACATGAACAGTCAAACGAGAACCATGTATTCTATACATCAAAATAAGTAACATTTCAAAAAATAATTGCTGGGAAATGATTTTTATTTTTTGGTGTTAAAAAAAATTGCAAATTGTACCGCGCAATGTAAAGCGCTCAACTCGTACGCATCGTAAAATCGCGATAATTTTGCCAGACGGCCACGAAGTTCACAGAAGGTGTAGGTTGACATAAATGTAATCTAGCTACTTAGGTACTTACCTACTGTTCATTAATTTTCATCTACGATAGGCCTTCCGAAAGGGTGAGGTGTGGTTCAAACTGGCGACCTTCGACGTGTAGACACATGCGCGCTCGATACCTACAGCGTATCTTAATTCGTGATCTCGCCAGGATTCCCTCTCGTAGTGACCGATGATTATGTTCGTCGAATACGTCAATGATTTTTTGCCGCATCTCGACAGCCGTTTCGCAAGGGCGGTCAAAAACTCTGTCCCTAACGAACCCCTTACAAAAAAAATCTAGAGGGGTTATCTGGCGATCGTGCATAGGCCCATACCGCCCAATCCCTTGGTCGCCGAACAGCTCCGTCAGCCGCTTCCGAACGGGTCTCACAATGTGTGTATGGGGGTGTCGCCGTCGTGCTGGTACTCGCAGCTGAGTTAGTGGCATGTTGTACAGAGCGTCTGAAATGTACCCGTTTAATAGATCCAGGTAAGCTCGCCCATCCATTCTTTGCGGCAAGAAAACGGGACCAAGTATAACAGTAAACCATGTTCACATATTCGCGTCTAACACTCACTAAATCACCACGATCACAACACAAACTGCACTGAAAATTGCGCTGAAGCCTTAGAACCGCTTATTACTCGGACGGCACGTTATTATACCATAAAACCGGTTTGATTACGCAACCTCATTTACGCAAGTTCGAAAGCATTCGATCATAAGCGCGTTACTACCGTGGCGCTACGCTAGCGACTAGCGGTAGCGAAGTAGGTAGAGAACTTCCAAATAAATCACGCGGAGTGTTGCCAGCTACTGATATAAAAATTCCGCAACCAAACATACTTATTTTTAGTACTACAATACATTTTAATTATCTGAATTTATCTGAAAATAAAATAGTACCAACCAAAAAAAGAAACTAAAATAAACACACTTGTGGTAGACAATCTTGAAAAACTTTCCAATACTTTAACCACAATGTATGAGCTAATTGTCGTTAAAAATCTACTAATCCCATCGTCATGACGGTGACCTTAGACCATTTAACACGGGACGTGGCATAGCGCAGATTTAGTACAGAAAACATTCTGCCGTTTTTTGCGGGGGGTGAGGCAAACACGCATAGCCCACATTTACTCACTAGTGCACACTGTTGCAAAAATTATAATCGCTATTATGAGCGCACACTCGGCGTACCACCATATCGCCTAACGTTGTTATATCGTTGTTTCTGTCGCAAAATTTGTAGATGACAAATTGTATTGTTATGTGAAACAGTAGTTGATGTGAATAGAAAATTACTTTCGTATGATAAGCAACTCCGTTTTAGGATAACTTTAATGTTTCTGGTGGTCGTTTACAAGAAAACACTCCGCAACCAATAATTTTTACGAGGCCCGCTTAGCGACAGATACGAATTCAATATGGCGGTCGGTCGTCGCGGCGAACTATTTTTTATAAACTGACATGAACGTTTATTCATGTACTTTGGCAGTTTTTAATGTAAAAGAAACCAATCTGCTATTACGACCTTTATAACAAAAAATAATTGTCGTAATCGTTTCAGATTTGGCGCAGATACAATAAATAACTCAACTTAGGTATGTAAAAAAAAAACATTTAACCAAATAAATCAATCGCTATCAGAGTGCCAATTTACCAGTGATGGTGTGTGTAGTACACTTGCCATATCTCACCAGTAATTACTGATTTAATAATTATTGATTAACAAATCGTGTTAATTCCTGTTTTAACATTACCGTTTATTCATGCAACGCGAAGTAAAAAGTAATTACTGCTTTGGTGCTCGGTTATGACGTTAAACAGTAAACATTGAATTAAATTATCGCAAACAACACAATGAACAAAAAAAAAATTACTAGGTTTAGAGCAAACACTAAGTTGGCAACATTGTATGCAAGCGCAGTACGTAGGTAATTCTTTTGAGCTCGCGCCGCCCGCGCCGGCCGCCGGCCAAAGCGCCTGCCGCGACACGAGTTTCCCGCGCGTTGCTAGGTTACGAAGCAAATGATTGATTGATTGAATGTAGGTATTTTATTTTCTGTAGGTACCTTTCTTCCTTGTTATTAAATTTTATAACAAGTGTAAAATAAGTAATCATGCCTTAATTCATTTAAAGCTTTCTTCAAAATGTTATCGTCTCTGGAACTTGAAGAAATTGTCAGTCCTTACTAACATACCTACACATCTACGTAGGAACTAAAGTCAAAGCGTAAATTCTTACATTATTATGGAATAAATTTGGAATTGTGGGTCCTATCCTTTCTGGATATGTTTTCTCGCTATCCTTAAAGTCATAAGTTTATATCAAATTGAACGTAAAAGAAAACTCATTTTTTTACAGGCACTGTGATTTTAAAAATGTAAAAGAATGAGAAGTAACTTTTTTGATGTGTATGAAATTGAAATCACCGTTTTATGTAGGTAATAATTCAATACCTATCTGTTACTTGTATGGTAAATCAACAAAGCACGTAATTCTTTATCAGTGATAAAAGACTTAATAACCAGGTAATGTAGATGCTTACTAATTACTTGGCGGTCTGAGCTTGACGGCAGGTTATTGGATGGTTGATCGTTTATTACTTTGTTCAACCAGGTACCTAGTAGGTAGATCTAATAATTTATTAGTCAGCTGACTGCGGGTCCAATACTTAAATAAATTAAGTTTTAACACGTTGATTAGGTAATTTAATCATTAACTCATCAGCTGATCATTATTTTGCCTACCCTGCTCCAAATTTATAAATTTTCGGTCACCCATCCGAGTGCCGACCGCGCACTTGGTAGCTTAACTTTCGTGATTATTACTAATAATGCACGACTGCGGCGCTATCGATCTCATTCTCCTCATAATCAACTGTTAAAGGGTAATAAATGTTAGTCGCCCGCGTGGTAATTTTTTGCACTCAGGATGCACGCGCACGGAGTTCAATGGCCCCGTTCGTTAGTGTCCGCCCGCGCGGATCAGGTGATCTACGTTGAACGCTAACGCTTTGAAGCCATTTTTTATTATGAAATACTAAAAAAAATGATAATGTTTCTTTGGACAAAAATTAAGAAATAATGTTTAGAATATGTTTTCATAAAAAAATGAAAAAAAAAATTATGACTTTGACCTTCAATAAAATCGTAACTATCAATTTCCCAGGTATAGTCTGAAAGAAAAAAAATGTTATGATGGTGAGTAGAATACATGGTTTTCGTTTGACTGCTCATGTCTTTTACACCCGTTATAATCCCGAAATCCTTGGCAATTTGTCTATTAAATTAAATCGTAAAACCACTTGATAATTCCCTTGATACAAAACGCGACAACAAACTGATTTGAATATTAAATCACTGATATTTGCTTTATTTGTTGCACATATAATACACAAATATATACTATCCCGAAATCCACGATAATTCGTCATTAAAATGAACTCTTAAAATCACTAAAATATCACATGATTGCATGGATATACGTGGATGTATTGTGAAGTAGTTTGAAGTGATAACGTCTTATAAATCAACGAAAGCCGACTGCACAAAAAGACATGATTCTTTGTCACTTTCCGCCTGAGGAGAGTATGCAATCGAGAGCGCGGAATAGGCGATAGAGAAGCACGATCGGTATTTACGTTAACACGTAAACTTATCGTCCGTAAACAGACTTTACAGACAACCATTTTTTTCAAAAATATTCACCATATCAAAGCCTTTCGTAATATCTGTTTAAGATTAAATCTTTAGAAATCAAAAATATCTACAGATCAAGTAGATATCCGTGGATGTAGGTACGTGAAATCACAAACATCATTTAATACTAAAGGGTAACGGCTTTTTTTTTAAGCAAGTGGTTATTTTAAAAATACATATCATCTCACTTTTTTTTGTAATATAGCTTTAAGAATAGAGCGATAAGTCATTGAAATATCTTGGGATCACCCCGATATCCATGGATGTAATATGGAATCTAAAAATTCACATTAGTTACCATAGCTATTTAACCAATAAAAAAAAGTATCGGAGGAATATATAAAAAAATATGGTTAGTTATACTGACCGCTCCACCAACGGCATCTTCGATGTGTGTCAATGTGTGTGACGCTGTATGAAATTTTTTTATTCTTATTTTATTCAGAGTTCCCTACCCATAGGGAACTCTGAATAATACAGGGTGCCAACGGGACCCGATTAATATGCCTCCGCTATGTGTCTGTCTCTCTGTCATATGGCTATATCTCTTACCATAATAGGTAGGCACTTGAAATATTCACAGAATACCTTTATGCTTTTGTGGCCGCCATAACAATACCACCTTCACCCATCTCTCATTGATCAATAACTATTGTGCTGTAATACGTTCTTTAGTATGAGTATCATGAAACACGGACAGTAGATAGGTATCTATAAAAAATATCTTTAAAACACATTAAATATGTACTAACCAATGCAAAAAAATACATTAAGGATCAAGATTATTTCGCAGAATATAGTTCTACTCACGCTGCCAAGTACGCGCACACAAGCGTACAGCGCGTAAAAAACCTAAAGTCGAGCGCTTACGATCGGTGAAATGGCTCTTAAACACGATACCTCCACGCGTTCCCGAGATAAAGGCAAACCTCGATTATTGATTACGTACTTTAAATAAAGACTATATTTTTTATGATTTATTTACAAATGTATAGTTTTTAGAGTTTTACCTGTACCTGTGGTATAACATTATATTACTTGCCAAATTTCATAGTTCTAGGTCAACCCTAGAACTATGAAATTTGGTGAAGTTTTTGAATTTTGATTCGCTTGAGTGTCGAAATATACGTTTTTTGCGGCATAAACGGACGTATCTTTTTTTGCGTTAACTAAGAAGTTTGATATTATTTACAGCTTCAAGGAAATTATTTACTAACAATTGCTTTTTTATTTGACTGCCAATAATATGATTTGACAACAGAATGAATCAAAAAGAAATCTTTTTTATTCTAGTTATTACTGAACATCCAATACAGAGTACCTACCTAAATGTTATCATTAAATATTTGATGGGGAATATGCCACTGAAGTCGAACACAACAGCCAGGAAAAGCAAAAACATTCGCATTTAACAGCTATATTCATCTGACCTATTACATGGCTATGAGAGACGAATTGGCCAATTACTCTCTCCAATAGCCAATCAGACAACGACAAAACAAATATCACCAAGGTTTTATCAACGGAGCTGACCATGGTAACGCCCTTCTGGCTATTGAACGATGAGCAGATCGATACCAAAACTTAGACCACAGACACATTGAGGGTCATAGAAATACATAGACATCATTAAAGATATAAATATAAAGACGGTATGACTCGCTCAATATACAGATTTCGTCTGACCAAGATTAAAATACAGATTTCGATTCTCTGATGAACCTATAACAGAGCTTTAAATATATCCAACCTCAATTATCGCCCTGTTTATTTGTCATTTAATGGGTAGGGAATATATGTCCATTGCAAACTTTTCTACGTGAGTTAAGATGAAGTACAGTAACGAATCGATTAGTAAGAAAACATCAACCCTATTATTGAAAATTGTAATAATATAGTAACATTTTTGTGCACCATATAACGTATTCAACACCAGAAATATTAGCTTCACATTGCTACATTGCAAAAACACCTTTTTAAAGAAAGAAAGCAGAAAACTTTTTCTGTGATAACGACAACATATGACTTGGACGACCTTGTAAGCAGAAATTTGTCTAAAATAATAATTGTGTACTAGTAATGAATTTTAGTTAAGGTGGTATTTTAAAATAGATGTCAATTGAAGAGACCTTTCTTCTAAAATCTTTATCGATCTTTTGGCAACTACAGGAATTACGGATAACTTGGTAATACAGTATAACAACGTAATGATGATCAGACACGATCAAACCGCTATTAAGTACACTGCGGCAATTCAGTTACTTAAATATATACGTTAGTGTTGGTATATAGTCCACACAGAACTTCATTTTAAGACGCGTATTGTCTGAAAGCTAAAACAATTCGTTCACAAAGTTTCCAAGCGCCAACGTAATTAAATATTCTTCCAAATACCTACAAATTCAAAAAGCTTTATTAAAACCATCTAAGACAGTAAACAGTAAACCAAAAAGCTTTTTGCTCGGACATTTATATTGAAATTTCAATATTTCAGCAATGAATAATTTAAAAGCATAAGAAATCTTAATGAAGCCGATGGCTTGTAAATTGGTACATTTGTCACGTCGCAGCACTATAGTTCGTTAGGAGACAAAAAGGTGATGGCGCGACGTGATTGCACTTTGATTTCAACTCTGTTTGGGATGACGTTGTGGCAAACACACTTTGTAATTTATTTAGTCTTTACATTTCACATCGAATACAATACAGAAAACGCAAAAAAATACTTTAGACAAGAAGCGTCGGTGGCGTAGTGCGTAAGAGCGTCGTCTCCCACCCGGGAGGCACTGGTTCGATCCCCGCCACGTCCCAATGTGTTTTCAAATTTTGAATTCATATGTACGTTCAATCGACGCTTTTACGATGAAGGAAAACATCGTGAGGAAACCTGCACACACCTATGAAGAAATTCTTAGGTTGTGTGTGAAGTCGACCAACCCACACTTGGCCAGCGCGGTTGACTAAGGCCTAATCACCCCTAATGTGGGGTAGGCTCGAGCCCCTCGGTGGGGACATTATATGAGCTGTTGGTGGAGGTGGTATGTATGTATGGATGGATGTGTATTTGTTACGCTTTCACGCAAAAACTACGGAATGGATTTTAATGAAACTTTACAATAATATAGCTCATACATCCCAATAGTATATATAAGGCTACAATTTATTATACTAATCCTGCGCAGACGAAGAATAAGCTACTTACAAATAATTAATTAACAAAATACTGATTCAATCAACATTATTACATTCTAATACAGATTAATAAAACATTTTTAAATGACATTTATGTTACAATCAATTTTGTACATCACACGTAATGATGAGCATAACTGAGGATGGGTACAGAGACTACAGAGGGAGAGCAAGGCCGAAGAGCCTTAAGATACAGATAAATTAATTTCCAGGAAAACCCATTCTGTAAGTGACTATTAATTTATTCAAAAATGCAACTTATTCAAAAACGGAGGGATTCAAAGTTTACCATAGAGATGTTGATACATCGGTAGATAAAATTAAAGCCACTGAAGACTAACAAGCCGGTCGGCACGTGCCAAACTTCACCGATCCATCTAACATGGCAACTCTGAAGGTTAAGATGATTTCAGTGAATATTGCTTCCGTTTCCATACATAGACAGTCAGAAGGAAAATTACACTTTTACATATTTGATCTAGAGATATATTAATAAAACGTTAGAGTTAGCCGTTAGTCGACCCGAAATTTATCATTAAGATCTTAATAAAACTGTACAGATAGTTTTCAATAAACTATTTTCAGACAATTTTGGAGAGCAAATTAAGATGTACTTACTTTACAAGGAAAAGCAAAATATTTCAAAAACCTAAGTAAAAACATCAGACTGTAATAAAAATCCGCAATAATTGAACAACCAATGTGCTTTTCTGTTTTTTTATAACTTGTACTAACATGTTTCTATCACGTGGGTCTTTTTTTTCTGCATGAAAGATACTGTAGTGTAGGTATGTATTCCCTTACAATCCTTCTTCTACCCTGTTCCCAATTTATTTGCAGTATAATAATAATATAATATAATAATAATAATATATTTCTACGCTCACACCAATTATCTAGCCCAAATTAAGTATCTTTAAGAACTTGTGTTATGGATACTAGATAACGGACAAATATACTTAATAATCTAGATATTCTTATAAATAAACTTAAATAAATATATAAACAACCATGACTCATGAACAAATGATCGTGTTCATCACACTAACATTTGCCACTACCAGGACTCGAACCCGGACCACTCCACCACGGCGGCGTCGAGTATGTCTTGCTTGATATCGACATATTTCTATCAAATTTCTATAGGATTTGACATTTGATTTTTACAACCGCGTGCCTGGCTGACACCAACTTTCCTTGGGAATAGTTTATTTAGGACGTTCGATTATTTAGATGCAGTCGATTCATTCGGTTCGGTTATGTGTGCGAGGCCTCCTTGACTTCGATTCGTTCGGCGTGTTCGGCTCGGCTAAATGTGCGTCCACCTATGTGCGTGTACCTATGGACCTATGGAATAACGAACAACATACAAATCAAACTAATATATACCGTTACAAGTGCAGTCTACTAATTTATTAAGAGCTAAAGATTTGCAGCCAAACAACAAACTGTACTAATGTGAGAAATGTGGCGCCTGATTCGTCGCGTCTGTGTGGCGGGTCATGGCTCAAAAAGCTTGAAGGTCAAAACTTTCATCGAACACACGCGTTTGGAAGCAAAACGTGAAAATAATACTGCTCCGGTTAATCCGGTCAGTTATTGGAGCCGAAACTTCGAACCTCATGGCAAACATGTCGACATTGAATAGTTTTCCAATCCGTAGCATGTTTTCGTAAGAATTAGAGCGAGGAATAATTTTATACGCGATTCTTGTGCTAATATGAGCAATAACACTACTAATAGTAATATTCTCAGACAGGTCGATTATATTGTCAAAACTAATTATTCGTACTTTTGTTTCAATTACATCTGATACATATGTCGTCGGCCGATCGTATAGTTGGGCATATCATGAAACGCTACTGGACCATGAGAATCTCGACCACTGGTCGAGTAACACAGTCCACTCCGCTTGGTCATCCCTGAACGTACTTATCACTTCTGACCGCCTCAATTTTCAGAAAATGGAATACTTGCCAGTGGTCGAGATTATTTGAGATATTAGTAGGCAACACACGACATACTCTTTGTAGGCATCCCATGTCTATTTCGCATATTCAAGAAATTTAACTCTCTTTCAGCATGATGTTCCCTCCTTCTTACAATCCGGAGCCAAAAGAGGCGTGAAGAAGCACCTACATATCGACAAGGCAAGGGCTAGTGCGCCGCGCCGCAACATATACATCTATCTTGCTACATTTGCTTTGGACTCCATTTCTGCTTGCCAGCAGGTGCAATGGAGTAATTTGGTAGACTTTTTATAAAAATGTACGTCAAGCTGCAGAGAAGCCCGTCAAGCCCTTGCCGTAAAACCACATGAGAGCATCACAGTGACCCAATACGAATAGATGTGCATTAGCAGTAGCAAAAGTGATGCGTAGATGGAGTTGTTCATGCGTTTGGAAACACAGAAAAAATCCGATTGCAATTTTGTGTCAGTTTGAGCCCATCCTGAAAACATTTGTATTAAAACACTTTTTTGACTACTGGACTCTCTCTCTCTCCCTCTCTCTCTCTCTCTCCCTCTCTCTCTCCCTCTCTTAAAACAATGTTCAAACAGCTCTCCGGTTAAATTATCTTTTACAATAAGCTTCCTGAAGATTATTAGAGATTTACCTATTAAAAATTAAAAAAAACTGTAAAAACTAAATTATATAAAAAAGCTTATTACAAGATAAATGATTATTTAAATGATCCAAATGCGTGGGAGTAAAATCTGACCAAAATTTACGCATTTAAAATTGTAATTTATTCATATTGATATATCTATTGACTGTACCTAATGATGTTTTGAAATCATTACGAAATTGTAAGCTGTGGAGTTTCTTTCGCCGTTTCTTCTTCATCTCAGCACAATAATAATTATTTAAGTAAAATAATTATTTCGTCCCGAAATGGTGGTAGGGGTTTTGGCTATTTAAGAGTACTTAGCAAAGTCCATATAAAGACCTTTTTAATTTTCATGTTTACTTTATATGTAATTTCTTTGCAAAAAGTGAATGTGTCTGAATACCTATAATACTGGTACGTCTTGACACAAGATAATTTCTTCAAAAGATGATAACTGGGATCCAATGTCAATAAATGGTGTAACGAACTGGTGTGAAAAGTGGACTGTATGAAATAAGGGAGAGGAGCTCAAAGTAAAAGAATATATTAAGATGTTACGAACTGGCCATCAGGCCGGTGAGGTTTTATACTTTTTAATATTGATGTCTGTGACATCTGGTTGTTATTGTCGGTTTTTCATTGGTCTGAGTTCGTTCCTATATTTTCTCTTCTATTATTTTATATATAAATGTAAGTAGCCTAAGTTTTGTTAATATATCCTTTTACTTTGAGCTCTTCTTCTTTATTCCATACAGTCCACTTTTCACACCAGTTACCAAAATGTAACGAACTGGTGTGAAAAGTGGACTGTATGGAATAAAGAAGAAGAGCTCAAAGTAAAAGGATATATTAACAAAACTTAGGCTACTTACATTTATATATAAAATAATAGAAGAGAAAATATAGGAACGATCTCAGACCAATGAAAAACCGACAATAACAACCAGATGTCACAGACATCAATATTAAAAAGTATAAAACCTCACCGGCCTGATGGCCAGTTCGTAACATCTCTCCCACTTTTCCAACAATGAGGAAGAGAAGTTCGAAGGCCATCAGACAGGTAACCACACCAGCTTTTTACAGGGTCCGCGAAAGACCCCACCAGGCGTAGCAACTTCCGCTACACGTGCAATATTATCCTCGCCAGGAAACAGCTTCGCAACACGACGTTTGTTCTTCGGCGACGACTATGACGTTCTTCGTCACTTCCAGAACTACGCCGAGGAACAAAGGTGGGAAGGCACTTCTTGAAGTATAATGAGCTCAGGGCTACCAAATTGTAATTCTAAAATAGCTATGACTTCGCTAGGATCATGCGCTGTAGCTAACAGAGCGCCGACAGACTCTCGTGCCGGGCCGTAGAGCGCCGCGTTAATGCGAGATAAGTTAGTCATAGGCGAAAATGACGATTTCGATGAATCGTAAGCCCTTTTAAAGGCGAGCCAATCGAGACTCTTACCATCAAATCTAGGGAGGGAACTTTCAGATTTGTCCCTAGACAAATTTTGAATAGCTTGTGCCAAAAGGGTTATGTCTGAAGAAGGTTTAGATTTAGAGTTGTGTAAGTGGGTACCGTACGTCTGGTCTTCAGTACCGCCATGGGGCCAAACCGGTGTCGGATCGGGCTGTTGACACTTAGGCAACGGAGCACAATCACAAAGGACACCGGGGCCGGCGGGGGCAGACTTTCGGCGATGGAGCGCAGCAACCGTAGGGGCGGGGCCGTCGGGACGCAGGGAACAAGCTGCGCCCGCTGTGACAACTCCGACTGGCTGCTCTAAAACAGGCACACTTAGGGAAGCCACAAAGGTGGGACTACCGGGGCGTAAAGAAATGGGTGCGTCCACTGGGGTAGTTCCACGGGGTTCAAAAGGTATGCACTGACTCATAGACGCTGACTTGCCAAGCCACTTCTCTATATCCTCTCTACTGCTGCGACTATTGCCGCAGCGGCTGTTGGTCTCGATCTCTGCTATCTCCGCGCGCATCTCCAACTCCAAAGTGCGTATTTCCAACTCGGCTGCCGCCATCCTCCGGGCATAAGCAGCTTGAACAGCGAGGGTGCGCGCACGAATTGTGGCAGATGAACGTGACGTTCCTGTAACAGACATGCCATCCGCCGCGGTGGCGGCCGGGACGGGTGCGGTCGCGACGTCGTCGGCAACGGGCGTGCCAGGGGTTGGCAACGGCGCCTCGACCGCACTTTGTGCCAACATCTTACTTTGAGCTCGGGTCAACATTTTAAGTAAGTACTAAAAATGTGAAATAAAGCAAAATTTTATCCAAAAAAAAACTCTCGGGGAAAAAAAACAAAGGAAAGTCAAGAAGAAAATTTGACAAAAACGTACAATGAAAATGAAAATAATTTTACCGGGCGAATGGACCAAAATGTAACGAACTGGTGTGAAAAGTGGACTGTATGAAATAAGGGAGAAGAGCTCAAAGTAAAAGGATATATTAACAAAACTTAGGCTACTTACATTTATATATAAAATAATAGAAGAGAAAATATAGGAACGAACTCAGACCAATGAAAAACCGACAATAACAACCAGATGTCACAGACATCAATATTAAAAAGTATAAAACCTCACCGGCCTGATGGCCAGTTCGTAACAAATGGATTTCAAAGATAATAAAAATAAAGAAAGAACTAAAGTTGAAAATCAATCTATGGCGGTCTAGGATTTTAATTTGAACACTTCCACTTGTCATACAGTACTGTTACAGTAGATTGAAAAAAAATGCATTGGAATATGCCATGCAATACACGTAAGTGCCCATTACTGCAGTACACATTACAATAATAAAAATTAATACTACGAACCGCGGCAAGGTTGTGCGCGACTGTAATGAAAACACAAAGTTGTTTCAATAACAAAAGTAAAAACTTACTCCTAACCGACTTTACTAAAACAAAGCCGAATCACATTCTTGACTCGACGGGAACGTTCAGATGCCAGAACAAAGCGTGTTTATTAGCGCAGAATTGTTTATAAGGTAAAACTTTCGGATATGACTGTTTTCATATAAGTACAAAGGATTATACTCCAGGCTATTTGTTATGATACGACATGTTTTAAAATAAAAGTGGGTCCAAAGATGCAAGTTACCTACTGGTCGAACTCTCACTCTATTGCTAAATCATAAATCAATTTCAAAAACATTTATTTAGTTGAAGCTACTTGGTCCATGACGTCAGATATGACTTTATGTGTAACCTAATGTTACCGAAAGCTTTGCTCAACCCCTTTAGGGATTATGAGCGTGATCATATGTAATAGAGGTAGATATTCTTAAAACCACAGCCTTTCAATAATTTATCTACGGGCGGTTTTACTTTCGGGATTTAAAAATTAACATAATTTTATACAACAAAACAAAATTGTAGTTTTTTGTTTGTGCATAAGGTTGAAAGATTTTCTCTCTACATTTATGTATTTTCTTTCTATTGCTATTACCTACTACATTCTCTACTATAATGTAGATCTCACCTGATGGAAAGACCAAAAGCGGAAGCAAGCTTTGTCTGGAGTTGCCTCAACTACTGAGGGGCTGTTTATCCCCATTCTTTTCTATTAATTTATAGTAGATCTGTTAAGGGTCAGGGTCTAGTTCCAGGTACAATGTGTTCCTCATTAATATTGTGTATTTTATGACTGTAACCTGTTTGTGTACTGAGATAAATAAATAAATAAGTAGAAAAAATAGGTACTTTGCAATGAAATCGTAAACAAATGTTTTCAGGCGCTTGCTTGACTTACGCTGGCTAAACACTATAACACACAAACAAATTGGTTTTGCTGTGAAAATCAAACTGTATGTGTTTATTGAAATCCAGTCAAAGAGAATCAAAGATTTGTCTAGCTCGTCTATCAACAACCTTTACATTACCAAACACATTTTTCTCAAATGCTCTACATTTTTAGACCTCGTAAGTTTTAATTAATATACCTCATCATGGTCGACAAAAATATTTGTACGTAGATATGAAAAAATATAAATCCTCATAATAACCTTAAAATCCAATACTTTACTGAAAGGACAACACAAATTACTCGCTTTAACATCGCAAAGGTTTTTAATCTACCATCTCTGCATACCATTTATATATGCTTTAACAAACTGAACACAAAGTATGACCCAAATCAGATATGTACTAGACACTTCACTGGCAGCTACAAAAGAACCGCTTGGAGATAACCTTCATCCAAAAATTATTTTTTCATGGCATCTTTACCAAGTCTAACGGAAAATTAAATTATGAGAGGGACCGCCGAAATCAATATCCGACACACGAGTTTATATGACATCGGCCGAACGAGCGGAATTATTGTTGGTTTACTACTTTATTTAGTGGAAGCAATAAGTCGATGCCTGCAGTATACATTACTGTGCCACGTGGATACAACATCCTCGAGGGGTTGTATGACTAAGATACTTTATCGGAATAATTTAATTTTGAAAATTCAATAAGCCCAGTAAGAAAAATCGTATGTAGGTAATGAATGATACAAAGCGTAAATCACCTTTATATCAAATTCAGAAACGGGTAGGTATCGGTTCCTACACTTGGTGTATTATTGATAAGCTAAAATAACCAGAGATAACTTTTGAAATTGCCGCCGATTATTAAAATGAAATACAAGTATAAATCCAATAAATATTAAATATCATCTACAAGCTAACGAATTCTATTTTGAAAGCCAGATATTAATAAAGAATGTACTAGACAGATAATAAGTCTGAAGGACGTAAGCTACCGTACCGATACCCAAAACAATGAAATAGCGTCCTTCAACATCTACACCGTCAGTGGAACTATAAACTGAACAAAATGTAATAAAAATTTGGAGAAAATAAAGATAAGTTTCTTTTAAAGACAATAATAAAATAAAACATTTTTAGAATTAATTTAAGAATTGTTATTCAAGAAATAGTACAAACTAAATCAAACTAATCCCGAGACGTCTCAAAACGAGTCAAGTGTGAAGCGATCTCGATAGTGGGAATTGGCCTTTTTGTGCTACTATAAGAAAAAGAGTAATTTTCTCGAAGCAGTGCCTTTCAATTACTTTGGAATAGTATGAAGAGTAAACGTCTTTTGATGGAGAGCGAATGGACCAAAGAGGGCTTGCCGGCGATCAAGGAGGCTTCCGCTGCTCCATTGAGGGGGACAACGTAATCTTTAGGACAAAAATTTAATGTTAATTAATTAGAGCTTAGTAAAAATACTAATTGAGTGAAATATATTAAGGCATTTACACTTCTTGGTTGAAATTGGAAGTGGTAACTTGCTACTTTTTGTTGTGCTTGTATTGCGAGTAAGGTTTTCAGAGTTGTATGGAGTAGGATGTAGGGAACGAGTGCACGAGGGACAAGCGTGTCTACGGGTCCATGATGAATGACTTCTTTGCTACCCTTGGTAATGGAATGGGCATATGTATGTTACAACAGGGCATCTACGTTCTTACATAATATAGTACACGCCGGACATTAAGAAAAAGCAAGCATAGTCAAGAACGACCTGGGATGGTAAATTACATATAGAGTGTAGATGAAATGATGAAAAGAGCGTGAAAGAAGGAGTGTGTTTGTGTAGACAGAGGTGAGTTCTAGTAGTTGTTGGTTGAATTGTATGCTGACAACTAGGGAGCGATATTTCTGATCTGACATACTTGTATTTCACGCGGAATCATTGCATAAGGGATGTACGGCAAATGGGTACGTCTCGTGGTAGAACCAAAGCACGATTTTTTTCGATATTTTGGCTTGCTAAATAGGAACCAAGTACTGGGAAAACAAGGACTTATAATAAAAACTCCCTGTCACCGAAGTTGAGGTGACGGTAAACAAATTTTATTAAGGTGCGATATCTTTATAGCGGGCTCGAGGGTCGCCATAAAACCGCGATAATAGTGTGTTATACACCGACTATTCTCGTACGTGTTTGACATATGGCGGCTCGATCACTGACGCCATGGGCTCTGACCGCTATCTCGCCACTTTACGACATACGTTTACGTTTCTTCTTTTTATTGTTCCGTTACATGCTTCACGTGGTTCGTTGTGGGAACGTTAATCTTCTTTCTATTAATAGTAAGTTACAGAAAACTCACATAACAAAAGTAGGCCAAAGCGGTATCTTCTCTCTGAGTTAGCCTGTTGAGGAAGGTTTTTGATATCAAGGAACACAGGTTGTGTTAACATGCTGCAATTGATGTTTATAACGAGACAGGTTTATTCGTCATGTTTAGTGCAAAAAGGAAATTCGGCTTAAATAAAGACCGTTACTAGTTACAAGTTTCGGTGAAATAAAACTTTATCCAGAGTCGATTATACACTGGTCTTCAAAACTAAGTACTACACTTTTAATATTACAATTTAAATAAAAAGGATTATTTTTGATTTCAAAGTTTATTTTAGCCATTTCTTAAATAGATCCTCGACTAAAGTTTCTAGTCCTTTTTATTTCAAAAGTATATTTTGTATACTTAAGTTATTGCAAATATAAAAGTGTGAGACATAGTTTTGCAGGCAGTATAGACGAAATGTATACATAGCATAAAAAAAATCGCTCTGGCTATTACTGCAACTGCAACAGAGACCTGATTGCACTAAATACATAGATCGAACGAATCGAACAACAACATTTTCAAACGGTTTTTTTTTTATATTCTTTCCAATTAATTGCGTTTAAAGTTCAATCAAACTCTTGGTTAGCTTTTAAATATAACTTAAACATTTTGTTGCTACGACAGCAAATAGTTGATTCATATTGCTATTGTTATACGACCCAGTTGGGTTGATTTTATTAGTATGGGCTTCAGTCCATTACGGTATTAGTATATGTGTCAAGTTATGAAATAAATTACTAACCTATAAAAGTAATCCCTAATTTGATAGCTATATCATATTTATATTGATATATCTATTGATTGTAATGATGTTTTGAAATCATTACGAAATTGTAAGCTGTGGAGTTTCTTTCGCCATTTCTTCTCCATCTCAGCACTTTAATGTATTAGGATTTCATGGAAAAACTTGGATTTGGTTTTAGTAAATATATTACAAGAACTGACAATAATCGATATAAACAAGCGTTGCTATGATACAAAGGTAATAGAGAATATCAAATATAAAGAGGTATACATATAGAACCTCTTAACATCCCATCTCCTTTTTGTTCAAGCCAACTTGTTCATATAAATTTTTAAGTCTTGGCTTAAATAGCGGCTTGGTCATGAAATCTTCAATATCATTCGTATTTAATGATGACTCCTCTGAGCTAAAATTCTTTTCAGCTTCATCCACAAAATTTGATAATTGAATGTGACGTTTGTCTGAATTATAATTTGCGTTGATATCAGAATCAGTCGACTCAGGACTGTGTTCGACTTCAGATAGAAGAGGACTTTCGTCAAAGGTGACGTCTCTTGATCGTATCAACACATGATTTTTGTCATCCCATATACGGTATCCTTCGTCTGAATCGTATCCAATCAATATTCCTTTTTGAGCCTTCTTGTCCAATTTCATGCGCTTCTGTTTAGGAATATGTGGATAACAGTATGTTCCTATTACCCTGAGATGTTTTATCCTAGGCTTCTTGCCGTGCCATGACTCATATGGTGACATCTCATTTCTTCCGGGGCCAGTCCGATTTAGAATATACACTGATGTACGAACAACTTCGGCCCATAAGCCTGCTGGAATTTGAGCATGAGCGTGCATTAAGGTTCTTGCCATTTCCACGACAGTTCTGTTATCTCTTTCTGTTGGATTTTGCTGCGGTGTGTAGGGCATAGTCAACCTTTGCTTAATACCTTCTTTACTTAATATAGCTTGCACTTTGCTGTTGTCAAATTCTCCTCCATTGTCGCTTATTATCTCTTTTATACTAAATCCATTGGCTTTAACTTCTGATATCATCATTACAAGTTTTTCGTGAACCTCAGATTTTTGACGCATAAAATATATAAATCGATACCGCGTGTACACATCTTTAAAGAGCACAAAGTATCGATATTTTGATATCGAATATGGAAAGGGACCACAAACATCTGTACAAATTAGTTCACCAGGTTGCGTTGCGCTCTCTCTGGTCCCAAATTTCTGTCTATGAGCTTTACTATATATACAGCCCTCACACAGTTCTTTGTGTACTACTGTTTTGATGCTCAATTCCTTTTCCAATACTTTTTTGACGTGTATCTTGTTTTGATGGCCAAATCTTTCGTGGTACAGTTGTAGTATATTGGATGTCGACAACTGATTTATAGCGACTGTTGGCTTGTGGCACCTCATTTCCAATTTATAGAGGCCACCTTGCTTACTCCGAGTGCCTATCAGTTTCGTTATTCCATTAATCTTCAGTGAGCATTTCTTCGTTGTTGACTCAAAGACGCTGTTATCTGCAATGTCGTGAGTGGCAAGTACAGAGAATAAGTTTCTTTGTATGCTTGGAACAAACCACACATCTTTCAAAATAATTTGTTCAAGTCTTCCGTCTACTTTGGCTTCTGCACGGATAGTACCAATTCCTATAGCTTGGATACATTGTCCATTTGCGCCAGTAACTGTATGTGAACTTTGAAAATACGTGAAATCTTGATAAAAATCTCCTGTGTATGTAACATGGCTTGTTGCTCCATTATCTACGTACCAGTTATTATCTTTAAATTCACTATCTTTTCCTACTGACAATATCGTCAAGTTCATGTTTACTGTATTCGTCGACTTAGGTGGACGTCCTTCAGAAATCCATTTCTTACATTTTTTGATCGTATGGCCTATCTCACTACAATATTTGCATTTTAGAACTCGTTCTTTCTTTGTCTTATCAACGTCACTATGTTTTGTTCGATATTTGCCACTGTTACCAGATTTTGCAATCAATGCTTGGGCACTGCTTTCACCTTCCTCTTTAACTGAAAGTACCTTCTCATGGGCACATAGCTGACTTGTCAAGTTGTCTACAGTTCGATCCTTCTTTGAAATTAATAACCAGCTTGACTTAAAACCAAAGTACTCTGTAGGAAGAGTATCCAATATCTTACATATCAGAAGAATATCTGGTAAATCATTACTCGAGTCTAAAGCCAAGTTTAAATCATGCCAAATATTTTTCAATGTAGAGATATGAGTGGACATATCATGTTCTGGTTGTTTCTGGTATTTGAAGAAACTTAAGCATAAATCATAGCTTTTATCTGCAGTACAGCCTCCATAAAGTCTCTCAATTTCATCCCACATGTCTTTCGAGCTAGTAAAGCGCATTACTTTATGCAATGTCTCATCTGACATATTGTTTGTAAGCAGGACTAAAATTGCGCTATCTACATTGGTGAATTCTTGCTTTTGTTTTTCAAACAGCACTACTTGCTGAGCATCATTTTGATTTGATAAGACTGGCATCGTCTTCTTACCTTCCAAAATTTCAATAGCTCCTGGCAATGCTTTTAGTACTAAAAATAATTTAAATTTCCATGTTTTGAAGTTCTTGCTATCTAGAATGCCAATTTGCACTTTACTTGCCTCTGCGATCACTTTATCCATCGTTACGACAAAATTTTTGATTGCGACAAAATTAGTGTAAATTATTTTTTGCTTTCAAAAAATTTTACATTCAGTAACAACTTCTCCTTTTTTACATTAGCAACCACGCTCTGCTACCACTTTAATGTATTAGGATTTCATGGAAAAACTTGGATTTGGTTTTAGTAAATATATTACAAGAACTGACAATAATCGATATAAACAAGCGTTGCTATGATACAAAGGTAATAGAGAATATCAAATATAAAGAGGTATACATATAGAACCTCTTAACACAGCATAATAATAATTATTTAAGTAAAATAAATATTTCGTAGCAAAGTCCATTTAAATAAAGAGCTTTTTAATTTTTTTCATTATATTGATGCCGTATTTTTAGCTTTACGTGCTGCGTAACAATATATTGAATGTTGATAACGATTATTTCTTCTGAATAAAAATTTGGACATTCGTCTCTCAGACAATTTTTTGCCCGTCAGATTGTTTCCCTTATGTCTAATTCGACGATCGATTTATTGTACAACTACTCGACACTGAAACGAAATTTATGCAGAGAAAGGAATATCGAACAACGGTTTCAGAAATTACCAGATATACCGACATTAAATCATGATGAAAATTATAATGCCTTTATGTCCATTTACCAGAAACATAGTAATATCTGTACATGGACTGTTTTGACGAATTCAAAAGAAATTTCCACGACCTGGATCATCTAATTTTACTTTATTTTATCATATTATTATGATTAATTATGGTGATTATAACTCTTTCCAGATCAATACTATGAAAATTGTAAAGGGAGGATAAAACTTTTAAGAATTTCTTGCCGGTTGTGCTCAGAACAAGGCCTCCAAGTAGACTCTTAAACCGATGGCATCAAAATTTGACTTTCAAAGTGTACAAATTGTTCATAAATGAACAAAGAAATTTTGACTTTGACTTAACCAGCTGTTTTAGTTGCTTAAAACTGAAAATAAAACAGAAACATCAATTCAACCATTTTAAAAAGAACAGAAAATAACAAATCTATAATGAGTAAGAAAAAACACAGAACTCAATCCAAAGAATACAAGGAAAAAACAACAAACATTCGGATGAAACTAAGAAAGGCGTAGCAGCGAATATGTATGTTCCAAGAATCATTAGGTAATGGCGCAGACACCTCTTCCCCGAAGGAAGTGCTCGGTACGACACTTGAAGTGCAAATTCGACAAGTTGAAAGGCACACAGCGGCGAGCAAATATGGGTGAAGTGCATTTGAGAAAATCTATAATGAGAAGGAATATAATTACGTAATAAATAATTGTAAAATGCTCGGTGGTGTTGCACCGTCAAGGTGAGTTACTACAGTTTAATCTAATGCTACTCGCACGGTAAGCAGTTGGTTCCGCTTGTTAGTCCGACTTTTTTACCAATTACAATCTTGGAAGGCCTGTACCGAATGAGTCGATGCTGATCATTAGAGACAAATTTAGATTCTATTTTCTTTTATTTATTATAAATTAAGATTTTATTGTTATCTAGAACTATGATAAGTTCTGTACTGAAACGGGTATCTTAAAGCGGTCACAAGTCTCAGGCACTACTGCTGAGTTCCCTCTCTGCAACTCGTTCGTCACGCAAGCCGAATCCGTGGAATGCTAAAGACTTTTCGTCGCAATGTATAATATAAACTATTGGTTATTTTGTGTCAAAAACAAGTAAACGCACAACTGGTTACGAAAACATTTTACCACTTAAACAGTTCCTAACCTAGAAAACACAAATATTCACATATAAATGATTAATTTAGGTCAAATTAGTTTCACTAAGCACCCATAAGATCAAAATCGCTTGCGCAATCGTAGCAAAACTTAGTAAAGTACTATAGTAAATCAGATTACGCGTCAAAGGAAACTCGTTTTGAATTGCTTAAGGACGGAAGTCCGCCCCCGTACAACAAAGGCAATTTAATCATTTCATGTATGCTTTCAGGAAAATGTCTTTATCCATTTTTGAGAATGTTTCCTCCACAAAATACACTTTAAAGCTTTAGGGGCACAAGTGAGAAAGCATCGCGAAATGGCGATACAAATATTTCCACTCGGAGGAGCACGTTACACTCGTAAAACCCAGAGTGCAGATCGAGATTGCCCAATGGTAATGCAAAGCCCGATACTCGACACGTGTGGCATTGACCCATATACAAAATACATATTTATATGCGCAACATAACTAGAATACTTACACCGACAGAAAGTAACATAGTCATATAGAAAATAGAACACAAAGAAAGCACCAACGTTTTATACGATAGACGATTCCCGTTCCCGAGCGTTCCCGACGAAAGTGAGACGCATGGCATTTGGCACATGCCATTGACATTGGTCGTAACATTTGGCGAGGTGCCAAGGGTAGCGGCCACCATGGCAACTCATGAGGTCGCTGCCTCTTACGACACTTTCTCTGTCAACGCCAATAATAGCAAACTAAACCGGGACACAAACAGCGGGAATAGGGGCACAAATCAAACAGGTTTATAGTAGTTGCACAAAAAAATAGTCTCTGAAACTGTCGAATTCTCTCGCGAATTCTTCGGGCCATTCTGGGGGACTAACCAAGTGACCAATCGATTGCGCCGAACGTCTAAAAGAATATAATGTATGAAACTGACGTATTAGAGAGAAAGCTCCACAACGACCGTCGTGTCAAATGTATGAGTATTAGTCAAAAATTGTCTTTTCGTTCGATAGAAACGTTGTGTCATTTGCCACTTGTCTAGACCCTCTGGACACCCAAAGTTAATCAAACTTTGTTATGACACTCATATAAACGGCGCCAAGAATACAATGAACTTGTTCTACTTCACAAATCTGGTTAGAATATCCTGGGTAATAGGTTGCGAGTTATCTCCATTTGTGCACAGCGCGATGTTTGTTTTAATTTACTTTTTGCCGGTCTCACTTAGTTGAGAACACAGTAGTTTTCAGTTCGCGTGCCACGTATAATTTTGTTCATTAGGTTCGCAGCAGTACAGGCTGCTATAAAAACTGCAACAAGCAACTTGGAGCTCAATTAACCAAGCTACTGAAAGTTCGTACTAATCTAGGTAAAATATTGAAAATTATTCATCGTTAGCAAAAATAAGTAACTACCAAATTGTTTAGTAACTTACGACTTACCTTATATTTTAAAATGCAAGCAGACCGTGTTAGAGTCACTTACATCTCTGACGATTGTAAATTATCTGTAGCGATTAACTTTTTTTGTTACTTACCTGTAACAAAGAAATAACTTTATAAGTATATTCTGAAAAATAAAAGTAATTTACAATTCATGAAAAAGTACGATTTGGCAACTCCAAAATATATATCCATAATTATAATACCAAGACATAAATCAAGATTCGACTCCGAGATACGAAGCTTCGGATCTTCAAGACGGGGCGGCTGTATGGTATGGATCGTCGCACTCTCCAGGGAGGCGTGCACTTGACACTAACAGACCTTTGGCCTGACGCCAGAGTCCACGATCACACTGACCTCTATCCGAGAAAGGCAATCTTGGGACTTTGCCGAGCAAAAATAATCAATTTCCGTTTGGTGCTGTCACTTAATTACTATTGTTAAATAGTATCATAATGATCCACGTGGACCGATGGAGTAGCAAAAATTGGTGTTTATAAAAACAGAAGCATTATTTACAATACGTTAGTAAAGTTTAAAGTATATAGTATGGTTGAGATTTTGATTTCAATACTACAAACCTAGGATAAATGCTCTAAGTGCAAACCACACAAAATTAAATTAAAGAACACTCAAAATGGATATTGAAAAAGTCAACCTTATCTCTTATGTAAACGGACAAAGGTTCGTAATTTCCAATTACTTTTCTGTCATCAACGAAGAATATTTTGACAAAGTTAAGAATAAAAAATCTTACAAATAAGCTTGCCGAAAACATTAGAGAAATAAGGGCAACAATCTCGGTAGTAAAAAAATATATTTATACAACATGTAAACTAAATAACCAACAACTTGAATACAGGTGGTTTGGGATCGGCTTCTTGAAATCAACTCAGAAGCCGATCCCAAACCACCTGTATTCAGGGTGTTGGTTATTTAGTTTACATGTTGTATATTTGCTATATTGAAATATATTTTGCAGAATAATGTAAAATGAACGAAACTAGATTTGATAAATTAAATGTAAAATGGTATTCTAATATGGTATTAAAATGTCCCCAGAAAAAAGTATATAATGCATAAGTGCATAACCATGGCACTCACGAGCTCTCGAGCGCGCATTGTGAAACTCCACAACATCCTAATTAGGACGTTTTGCTATCAGTCTGTGTCGAGCGCAGTAACGAGCCGGTGTGTTTCGGAAATTACTGTCCACTCTACTACTATAAATGTTATTCTATGCACAAGGAAACATTAGACAGTTTTAGATTGCGCGGCACAGATTTCAACGCAAATTACTATGAACGTAACAAATCTATATCTATAGTTTATAATATCATTGTTATTCAAATTACTATGAACGTAACATATCTATATCTATAGTTTATAATATCATTGTTATTCCCTACCTATACCGTGATTTTAGAAATCTTAGTGTTAAGAAATAATTCAGTGTATTTTTTCTATTTTCTCATCCCCTGGTAGAAAGCAATCGCATACCTGTTGATCATTTACACGTGCGAAGCAATTTTAAAGCGAGTAATTTGCTATAGCAATATATGGCGGGACCGCTGCCCTGGACGAAGACATATTGCTTTAATCTTGTGGAGAACGTTCCTGGCACACTCCCGGCAGATGCTTGTGAAAATATATATATGTGTGATGTGTGTATATTATAGCACATTCGGCATAAATTGCTTAAAGTCAAAACATAACATAATATAATAACTCTGATTAATTTTCTATTTTTTAAATGAAAACCGTTTGTCAATAATCATTATTATACTGTTTTCGTGTTGCGTCTTTAAACTTTTATTTTCAGTTCTTGGTTATTACCAAACAAACATGTAACCTTATTAAGTTACATGTTTGTTTGTCAAAGTTTATAAATTGCTTGAATGCGAATATTAGGATACTTTAAATATTTTTTCTGTAATTTAAGATGGGTGTATAAAGAAAATACTGGTAAAATGGCAGCGCTGAACTGATTTCCATTAGCCGAAAGGCTCTATGAATTATAATAAGTATTTCGAAAACTGACTATGAACCTTTCAGCGAACCGTTCATCGGCGAACAGTAATTCAAACCATACTCATCATTCGACTGCCCTGCTTTCAATTTTATTTGTGGTCGGCGTGATATTTTTTCTTCTTCCACTCTCCTCGATCAGTCGTCATCTCAACATTAACACGCTATTTTGCCATGTCATCATTCACACAGTCTATACATCTTGTCTTCGGTCTTCCTCTCCCTCTATATCCATCCACATTCATTCTCATTACTTTCTTTGTTACATGCTCATCATCTCTTCTCATTATATACCCATACGATGCCAATCTGTTACTTCTCAGTCTTTCTGCCACTGATGCTACTTTCAAACTTCCTCTAATGTACTCATTCCTCACTTTTTCCATTCTTATTACACCACACATCCACCGTAGCACTATTATCTCAGCCACGTGTAGTCGATTTTTATCCATTCGCTTTAATGCCCAACTTTCTGATCCATACAGAACGGCAGGTCTTAAGATGGTTTTGTAGATTTTCCCTTTAAATTTAAGGGGAATCCGGGAGTCGCATAAGTATTGTTCCCGTAACCTGTCGCCATTTCATCCATCCTGAGCTAATTCGATATTTGACATCTCGACCTATTTCACCGTTGTACTGTATGAATGAACCTGGCAAACCATACTATTATCGGAAAATCTGGAGACAATTCTCGAAAAGCTAAAATGGTTCAAAATTCTAAATCTCACGATACTCGACCTAATCTGTTAGATCTTAGAATAATTAATGGGGAAGATTAATAGTCCGACGTCGCCCACCAAAATAGCTTCTTAGAAGCAGAGATTAACGGCGTTAAAGAGATAAATAATTTGCACCGTGTTATGGACGGGGACGAGGGCTTTATTAATATCCGCAGTAATTACTAAACGTGTAAACGAAGACAGCACAAAAGGCAAGTTTAATACAGAATGATGGTAACAAAATTTAGAAATTATTTTATAGTCTACTCTACTGAATTAGAACACAAGAGCTGTTTTTTGTAAACATTTCAATGACAAACAAAGAAGTAATCGAAACACCAAAGCTCATCCCAAATACTATCACATACGAGTGTGTATCTTTTTGTAACCCACAGGGGTGGCGAACATGAATTCAAACTCCTGGGTCTATCGGGTGCTGCTGCCAACTCGACCCGATCGCCCCAAAATGGTAATTTGTAATCTTACATATCGAAAGAACGCAACATGAGAACACTATAGCTGAGACCTTCAATGTAACTCTCATGAGCGCTCCTGATGAAAAAAGAGATAAATAACTCCTTATCGAATGTAAATAACTGTAATTCAGTGTTACAATCACAAAAAACGCAGTCTCTAATCATTGTAATTTCAACGGAAGTACCGTCGAGTAATTATTTTCGGATCAACATAAAGCTAGTAGGACCGTTGATAAACAATTCGATATAGATTTACAAGTGTTTGCCGATGGAGCTGCCCCGTACAACAAAGTAATCCTGATAAAACCAGATAGGAGACTTGTAGAGATATATAATAATAAATAGTCGCGATATTAACCGCAAAAATAAGATACCATATGGAACTTGATATTATTAAACGCTTTTAAAATTTATAGCCTGTTTTATGCATCACTACAACATTACTAGGCTGGTCGGACGTCCTGCAAAACACCTGTAAGAACCAAAACCTTAACAAAATTACACGTGGTAGAAACTCCTCAGTCACACTGACCCAATCCAAAATGGTGGTTAGAAACAGCAGAACTAGCAACCGGTATAACGCATAAAATTTTAGAGAAAGAGAGAAAAAATTCTATAACCAAGCTTTCAGAACCAATTGTTTTCTCTATGTTGTACATTAACTAGTAACATCAAAAGGTAAGTTAGTTGTTTGTGAACATTCTAGAACTTTTGCAATTATCGTGTACGTCGTGAGCTTGTAACTTCTAAACTTCATATTTCGGCATGTTGAAGTAAATCGGATTAGAGGTTTTGCTTCATTACCTTCAACAAATGATATTTAAAAACATAATTCCGACCCTAATTGGCAATCTCGGCATTTCGTGATTAGACGCAGACAATCCTGAAAATGTCTTAAAATTATATCTTATTTATATTTTAATTGTCAAAACATTATATCTATACTTTAAATATTACTATTAGGTTATTTTGTGAAGTTAAATCTCAAATCTCTTCCGATATTGGATCCTAATAATAGGTTGGGGAAAAAGTTTCTTCGCATTTTTTAAGAAAATTCAAAACATTTTTTAATATAGTTTATTTACATTTAACTAAAGTATGTAGGTACCATTTTGTTCGATAACTTTTTGCCATCTTGTAGGTAGGGACATGATCCCATTGCTATAGAAATTTTGGGACTTCTGGTCAAAATACCGCGACAAGTGGTTTTGGCAGTCCCCTCGTGATGTTAACCTGACAGTGCCTAAAGAATTCTGAAGAGACCGAAACAGGTGGAAATCTGAAGGTGCAAGGTCAGGACTATACGGCGGATGCATTAACACCCCCCAGCCAAACTCTCTTAATTTTTGCTGAGTGGCTAAAGATGTGTGAGGTCTAGCGTTATCATGATGAAAAACCACACCCCTTCTGTTGATTAATTCCGGCCGCTTTCTCTCAACTTCTTGCTTTAATCTCATCAGTTGTTCGCAGTAGAGTTCAGAATCGATGGTCCTGCCTGGTGGTAACAGCTCATAATGAATAATGCCCTTCCAATCCCACCACACACACAGCATCATCTTGTTGCGAGTTAACCCGGGTTTCGTCACAGTCTGTGAAGCCTGACCGGCCTTTGACCACGACCTTTTTCGCACGTTCTTGTCGTACGTGATCCACTTTTCATCACCAGTTATCAGCTTCTTCAAAAATGGTTCGGTTTCATTACGTCGTAATAAAGAATCACAAATGAGTACACGGTTCATTAGGTTTCTTTCAGTGAGCTCGTGAGGTACCCAAATGTCGAGCTTTTTTGTGTACCCAGTTTTTTTCAAATGCGCCAAAACTGTTTTGTGGTCAATTCCCAGTTCTTCAGCTACGTCGTAACTACTGACATTCCGATCTTACTCCACTTTTTCAAAAATGGCATCCATTTTATCTGTAATAGGGCGACCAGAGCGACGTGCATCTTTGACATCAAAATTTCCGGATTGAAAACGCTTAAACCAAATTTGTGCTACTCTCACAAACACTGCACTAGGTCCATAAACATCGCAAATTTTTTTCGCGGCTTGCGTTGCATTTTTACCTTTTTTGTAGTAAAATTTTAAAATGTATCGAATTTCTTCATTAGATTCACTCATCTTGGCGGTACGAAAAACAAATGAAAATCACACATTTTCCTAATTTGAATTTGGAATTATGTTCTTTAAAATTTAAACTTTCAATGATACCAAAACCAACCAGATACAAATAGTATAGCCAAAGAGATTTTATTACAAGTTTATACATACTATAATGCGAAAAGACATTTTCCCCAACCTAATATATAACGTATAAGAATGTAAACAAAAATATGTACCAATATGCGTAAGCTTAGTCCCAAGAGCAGCAAATAAAGCTCATTCCGATCGCAGCCAATATCGCACCTGGAGAAGATTTGTGACACCCTGGTTCTAACACAAGTTATTATCACCGGTTCCAAGCGGGAAGGTGGAGTAAACGATTCCTAAAACTTGCTCTCGATCTAATACTATCAGTGCTTGGGGACTTACTATACTAAAAACTATGAAGTCACCCCTTGGGATGAGGTTGTCTTTAAAAGTCACAAAGGCATAGGTAAAATTTGATTTAAAGATTTATGTATCAAGTTCCTAGATATCGTGGCACTGTAGGAACTGTAATACAAGTACAATCGATTAACATATTCAATCCTCATTAATGTTAAAATAAATAGAACATTTAGTCATCGTATAAAAACTGATTTAAGAAAACAACTTTCATTAACTGTGTGATTATTTGTATCCGGAAAATTTGCTCTTTATTGAATACCAAGTACACATTAATTACGAAATACATGTAGACATTAACTGGTATTTATTAGTAGCAAGAAAAACTGCTAGTAATAATAGATATAATCTCAGTCGTTCGTACGCAACTTTCGTTCAAATTAATTTACCCGATTTGTACAACTGTACAACACGAGTTGGAATAATACAAAAAGTAAGAAACAGACAATTCACAACGTTGACGTTAGCCTACTCTTCAAATTACAAAAGACAGTCAGTAACGAAATGTTTGCGAATTTCAGTGTAGCATAAAACAGTGTCTTATTAGCGAAAAGCAATAAAAGTTGTTTGTGAGCCTATACGGATCAACGGTGGCAATTATGGAAACAGTGCTCCTTGTGCTATCCAACTGCAGGGCGGTGGATATTAACAATGACCCGTTTACGACGCCGAGCGGGGCGAGCTTAACGAGCCTATGAACAACTACCATGCGAGGCTGTAAAACAATCTATAAACTTTTACGCAACAGATGACAGATATCAAGACGTGATGTATATGTTACGGTTGCTAAACATCCCGTTCCTAAGGCAGGATAGGTGTGTCTTCCATAAGTTGCGACGTTTCACATTATTTCCAACAACACCGACTGACAAAGGCATTATAGTTGAACACCAGCGGTAAAAACCACGCCAATAAAATTCTTAAACAACAAAACAAACTTTCCTTTGGAATCTTTTGAATTTGATACATGAGTATATAAATAAACAGCATTAAAAAAAGTGTGGAGCTTGCCCACTTTATATTATTTGTGTCTGGAATTCCCAACAAAATTGTAGAACAAGATATTAGTGAAATTGTAAACAGTACCATTTACAATATTCTTACACATTTTTATGCTGATGTTCTGCTTGATATGTACATATATATGTATCCACATAAATATTCAGGGAGCTTAGCGAGTACGCACCGTTGTTTAGGTACCAACTTTTTTGAATCTTGTTAAGCGTATGTTAATCGTATAGATATACTTTATGTAATATTAATAGCGTTTTCTAGAATTTACATGCCAAAAAATTAGACTACTTATCTATGTAATGAATAGGTTGCAAGACCCAAGTGCCTTTGCACATCATCACACACGCACATCAGACAAGAAACAAGCAAGACGCCTTGTCCCCATCGTTTAACCATTTCACAGAATAATTCGTGGACAATACACGAGTACTAAATGTCCAGATGACAGCGTTTAATAGTGACAGTACCCTTAGTGTGAGTTTTGATAGCACCTCTACCGTAAACTATCATAAACAGTGGGCAATGTATGAAAAGAGACGATACGTTTGATCGAGTTCGAAAACTAACAAACTCAAACTAGGGGGGTACTGATATTGGTTACCTACGTAAAAACTTGATATCGATACGAAATCATATCATACAAATTTTACATGTATACACTATACAGTGTCTGGGCATGACTTAGCGATAATTTAAGGGCATCAAATATAGCAAATATTATCGACAAAAACACCCACATTGGGGGGTTAACCCCCCTATTTTTGGAATAACTGCCATTTTAAATTTATTTTTTTATTTTTGTTGACCCTTTCAAATAATATCGATTTCTCTGGACATAAAGGTCGTAGAGATGTGAAAAAAATGTTATTTGAAAGATAATATACTACCACCTTTTATTAAAGTAGAACAATATGAAAACATTCAACTTAAAAATGACATAAAAAATTTTAGTCACAAACTTTATTGATTTTTTTTAGTAAATCCGCAATTGTATTTTTGTACAATTGCGGATATTTAGCACATTGAAATATAATTTTTATACAATTTCATGATTGGCAAATCTTTAAAAATTTATATTAATTAATAAGTATGAAACATATTTCATTCCAGGCGGAAATCTTCATTAAGTATATCAAATGTTCAAAATTCTCTTTTATACTATACTCAATATTTCATATTTTGTTATGAAAGTGTGTACACTCCACGTGCTTCAATGTTCTCATAGTTAAATAGATTTCTTGTGAAGATCACAAGAATTTCTTATAAGATAAGACACAAGAAAATTTTCTTGTTATATGCACAGTTCTGTATATAGTTATACAGAACTAGGTTACCCTAGTAGTCTAGGGTAACCGAATTTCTTGTAAGAAATTTCTTCTAACACACAAAAAAAATCTTGTTATGTGCAAAAGGCCTGATGAAACACTTAATACTTATTCTGAAGGCAGATGTGAGGATTTCGAAGAAGGAGAAACTTATCTTAATTTACAAGCTAATAGAGATCTAGCCGAAGCATCAAAGGAAACGAGCCTCACGGACACGTAATCCGTTTTTTTATGTAAGAACTGTGATTAATGATTGAAGTTCAAACGTTGGATTTATTGTTACTAAGGCTATTTTTATTACAAGGTCGTACATTTGGTAATCAATGTCACTGGTAAAAGCCGCAAAGCCGATTATAAGGGTCATACAAGTTACTAAGCCACAGAGCGGATGGCTGCGTATATTTGCCTGTGCACTTTTTTTTTATAAAAAGGTCAAACAAATGATTCCATTCCGCCTGATGGTAAGCAGAAGTGGAATCCAAATGAGAAGATCGCACTACCTTTACTCCTGTCTCTGTTAACTTCTGCTTGGGTGACGATAGTGAATTAATTTCAGGTATTTATATTTGGACCACGCCTACACTATAGTACATTTATAATAAGGTCGGTAAAGCAAATAATGTCTCAGATCGCAGGTATTAAGGCGAGGGCAATTAATATGCGATCTGATGGTTTCTTTTATCGCCCGAGTTAAGTACAAATATTTATGTCACCCCCTGACCAGGAAGTGGTATTATCCGTACGTGTAGCGGGCGGAAAATGCTACTTTCTGTTCAAGTGTGTTATAAAATGATTTTAACCATTGTCTAAGTCTCACTTGACGGTAAGGCTTGAGTTCACCACCAGTAAAACAGGCGATTATTAATAACCGATTGTTTTTGACATTTTATTGTATTGAAGAATTGTCAAAAACGGACGGTTAACTTTTAATCGTTCGTTTTACGTGTTGGTGAACTCGAGCCTAAGTATGTTAAGGCCCACAAAGGTATAAACGAGATAACCCGGAAACCTCAATCACCGAGGAACTGGATTTTAATAGCTAACTGTTGGAACATTATCATTGCTGTAACACTATCGTTATGGCGATGGACTTTGATAAGATAGTGGTAGCACCAGGTGGGCTTAAAACAAGCTCTACAACAAACCAAAACCTATCTGCAACCCAAAAAGAATAAAATGGCAATTCTGTTGAAATTGATAGGCACAAATAATAATGAGATCGTAAAGGCAGAGTCGAATATATACGATACAGCAAAATACAAGTAACCTACCACGCAACATACCTGTACTTTTATTTTGAAAACACCTGAAGTTTTCTACCCACGCAATGTGCGTAAATTACATCAAAGCAAAAAATGTTACGTTCTTATATTACAGTATAAAACAACGTACTTAACGGATGACGAGGCTCAGCGGCGAACGTGCGATTAGAAAAACCTCTCTTCATTCACATAAAAAACAACGTGAATGGGACTAAAAAAATGTATGTTTACATTTTATGAAGACTCACTACAAATGAGCTTAAATAACGACTCAATTTCCTGATTGGATTTACAACAAACGGTATGTGTTCTTGTCGCAAATCATTTTGGCAGAGCTCATTGAATGTGTAAATATTGTTATTCGATACTTTTCACGAGGTATATAGCACTGCTACGAACACCGTTAGTATGCAAAGGTATAAGTATGTTATAAGAAAGCAGTATTAAAACACCGTCACTTTCATTTAACCCTAGTCGCAACTTTACAGGCAATGTTATAATGGTATTAACGATGAATATTTGGACAACGCGAGATTAAGATAACCGCTAATCATTAAACAAGCGGTGTGCCGCTAGTCATTAAACAACCCTTGTTGTTTTTAAACACAGTGCCTATATTTAACAACACAATACATAAATATTCCTTCCTTAGAGCAAAATTCGCTAATAGGAATATACAAAAATGTTACAAATTTTATGTAGGCATTACGAGAAAAACAAAATATCCTTAAGTCTGAAACATACGTGCTTGTTGTTCATTAGATGAACACGTCTAGGCAGCAGGGTGAAATCTAGATCGTTGGTATTCCGATAACATCTGTGACCGAGTACTACACCGAACGATTTAATAACAAGTATGTCAATAATATGACACAAGAACAATCAATTATTCATCTAAATAATTGATCTTTTGTGGGTGAATATGATTCATGATATTGAGATAACTTTTGTAACAAATTTTCGTTAAAATGTGCAGACATTGTATTCTATTCTATACACTGTAAAATGACGCTCATTATCACAAAAGGTGTTGAGCAGAGCTTTTCCGTTTGTGCAATAAAGTATATTTGAATTGAATTGAAATATACTTTATTGCACAAAAAAGAAATTTAATTTCAGTATTGATGAGAATTCACAAAAAAGAAATGTATATTTTCACTATCCTTTTGTAACTTGTTACAGTGGTCACAATAGACTGAGTTCGAATCCTGGTAGAGGGCAAGCAGAAAGAAAGAAATTTATTGACCAGTACAAAGACAACACAGTCATGACAAATACGAACATTTATCTGCAAGACATTATGGTTGATATATGAATATGAATATAAGTATGTATTTACTTACATAATTGAATATGTATTTATCTAATTACTTCTTGGTAACTGGTGCAAGCAAACTCTAATGTATTATTACTACAAACATGCATACGATCACGCTCGTAATTTCATAATAGGTTTAGCGGAGCCTTAGGTAACATTTTGCTACACATAAAGCCACATCTAGCAGTATGGGCCATGCAGTGAATAGTGACAGGTTGCCAGTCAGTCGCCTACATAAAAGTGTCACCAAACCTAAAAAGTAACAATAATTCAGCAAACAATCTAACGCAAAAGCCATCAACCAGTACAGACGTTACACTCAAAATCATCTCGGTTGTCCGGGTTTATTACTAAATTTAAAGAAAAGTTAAGTATATGAGAATATCTTAGGAAGTGAAATCTAGACCATTTTAGATCGATAAACGAAAACGGAGTTGAATGGCGTGCAAACTAATCCAGAGATACCAGAGCTCACGAATAGCAAGCGATTTGGAGAGTTAGCGATAAGACGCGCTAGCTATGATCAGCATCATATGAACACAGAAGAAAATCTAACAGCGCTCTTGTATATTGTTATTGTCTCAAAATTATTGGCTATCCAAGCAGTAATAAAATATAATTTTGTTCACAAATAAAAGTTATTCTACCTACTAGCACTTGTAAAAAGGTGCAAAGCTACAAACAACCTTAATATAAGAGGCACATTTAAAATATAAATTGTATACACCACAAATAAACCACAAATTCGTTTATATTTTCTTATAATTCTTATAATTACACATTGAAAAAAAAACTTGACATATTTGCATGAAAAAGCAGTCTTCTGCATGTTTAGTAAACTTAACGAATACTAAAGTGTGAATAGGAGGCATTAAGTGCAGAAAAGCCGTTTTTATCTTTTCATCGCCACAAAGCGTGACCTTTGAAGAAAATAAATAACTATAAAATTGTAGACAAATGGATCCAATATATTGGACTAACGTCAGTCGAACAAATGACTGTAACGAAGTTACAAGTTAATAATGCCTAGCTTGCATAAATCATTGCTACTTTGTTATTTATGGGATCGCAACAATACATTCAATAATTATGGGCAACCCCGCATAGACAGCTACACATGCATCGACAAATAATTTCTCTACAAGCATCTGCACGCGGACCGTAATCGATAAACAAAAGTCCATAAGTGGCATACATAATGCAAAGGATTCCCGGCAATCACGATTGGCGACATGAGTTTATCCGAGCAAAAAGGAGACCATGACCTTTGTCACTCGCGTTTAGTCCACTAATGCCCATAAAGACCTCGAATTTCAAGTTTGGAAGTCGACAGCGGCGTCCGCCAGCGCTAGTCGCCATCGGACCGTCGCCGCGGCTTCACGTGCCGCCCGCACACGCTCCAACTACATCCCCGAGTCGGAAAACTTGGTAGCGCCAGTGAGAGTTGTGTTGTTGTATGATGTAGCTATGTGAGTGACGGTTGTTATGGCGAGGACGCGTTAGCGCGAATGGCGGCGTGCTAGAGGTAAATATTGACAGTAGATGAGATCCCGACTTGCATCCCCGCGGCTGGACGCCGGCCACTCGCCCCATGTTTGCTGAACGGCCCGCTCCGTTCCCGATGCCTGTTTGCATATTTACACCATCGTTCGAATCCAATCCAATTTCGAATAATACTTTCTGCAATGCATATTGAAACAGCACATCGCCGTATTTAAGCGACTCTTATAACACAAAAATGGTCAATTTGTATGCAAAAACACTACGAGTAATTATTTGGAATTCATCTGCTCGGTTGTTTGTTACCACTAGTAAGACAAATAAATTCGAATGTTGCCAAATGAAAAGCGTGCGTAGAGAAATATTATTATGAATTAGTTTAGTATTATATACTTGGGTCTCTCCAGACTGCCTTACGTAAGCCTTCGCCGGTTCCCCGCCTCCACTTATGTAACGGCCCGATTCGGCCGGAACTTTATCTACGGGATTCAATTTTAAGGAATATTTAATATAGTATGAAAGGTGCTTGTTTGTGACAAGTCAATTTTGGAAATTGTTAAAAATATGTGACCAAGTTGAGATGATTTGTCCATTTCTCAAATATTTTTTTTTTTCAACAGTATCTTCTGTAGTTTAATCGTTAATTTTATCTGAATGGAAATGGATTGTCATATTATATATGCAACTTTCAATCAATAAGGCAATCGAATACTGATACAAGTTGAGCAATCCCAAATGGAATGTCTCTCTTAGACCGACTTACAAGTGCAAATCCCTCTGTTCAGGTAAGTTTGTAAGTGGATGCACGCGTCGGCCCGCGCAGACGATGCGTGCGAGTTAATGGACACTAATGCAATCGCGTTACGCCCTTGATTGTGCCTCTCAGTTGCATTATCAATGAATACAAGTCAATACATGATTAAATTCATTCCACGAAATGTCTTTAGCGAAGTGCAGTCATAAATACAAATTGAACAAAAAAATTGGTACTTACAATAAAGAACAATAAATTTACGGAATGAAATAAACTTTCTTAGGGAAAAATTTTCAAACATCAGATAAAAGTTTGCAGTCATTTAGATAATTTACCTAACAGAAAATTAGCCATGTGATGCTGGCAGAGCCATAGCATCACCCCATATCCTCGAATGGGTGTTGTAGAAGGCGACTAATGGATCAGCAAAGAGGTATCACCTTATACTCCGTCCACCAATCCGCATTGGGAAAGCGTGGTGGACTACTGCCTAAACTTCCTTCGATAACAAGGAGAGGCCGTGTCTCCCAGCAGTAAGACGAATTATAAAGGCTGTTATGAAGTTTACTCAAATAAGTAAGTAGGTAATAGGTATAGCTAGTATACCTCGTACCTATAGGTGTACCTCGTAGTAATGATAAACTCTTTTTTGCGTAAAAAAAAGCTGTTCTATCGAGTGCTATATTAATATTCAAAACAGTGTGTTCATAAAATCCTTAACAGTTATGTACGTGATACGCGTCAATTGCCTCGCCGGGCCTTAATAGTCCATTTAGGATATCATGCACATTTAGAACAGACCGTACTAAATTATCAGAATTTCGTATACATAATCTGAGAATTATCATAAATCTCGGAATTGTAGCTGCTATAAATTTCACTCAAGTATGTCTAAGCTGTTGGGTCTTCACTAAGCCAACATAGTCTAAATATTGTTCTCATCGTGTGATTGTGAATGAACGTACAAAATATAACACTATTGATCGGGCGGATACTTATAAAAACTGTACTTGACGATCCTATGTTTAGTAATATGCCGCTCCCACGTCCATCAAACAAACGGAACTCGTTACGGGGTACACCGAATTACATCTCTATATTGAATGTCAGACAAAGGTGGATTCTCCGAGGACGGATTTCGTACGTGAATCGGCAACTCGTGTTTTCGAGTTACGTAGACAAAGTTTATTTGCTTACCCGCAATTTAAGACACGCGACCGCTTATTTGCCGGAAAACTTCCAACTTTTTATTCCGATATATTTGATTTAAACGTCGCGTATCGAATAATTTACAACTTTTAACCCTCGCAAAACAATACTCAATATTACAAAAGAGAGGAAATGACTTAGGCTTTTCAAACTGAAATAATAGTTGGTCATAGAGAATTAGGTATAAAAGGCAGGGGACAATACAGTATGCGTAGATAGTCTGACATCTACTATGAATTAACAAAACACGCGTTCATTCCCGCGTGATCTGAATCCCTGAACTGTGCTGGTATTTACTAAGCTTGACACTACCGAATACATTATTGCCAAATCTTACGTTTATTCTAGCTAGATGATTCTTCCAAAATAATCGAGACCTAATTGACTTCGAAAAGTTTCAAAAGAAAAACCATCATCACTTTTGGAACATGAACTGCTAAATGGCTACTTAAAATTCATGAATTGAAGTATTGCGAGACTTGAATTAATAATAAATAACCTTTTCGATGGCTATGCGCGAATTGTGTTCAAACTACAATCATTTACAATAATGGCGTTGGTGTTATTGAACTTATGATATTATATAATAGAACTATAGAAAAAACAATCCGTTGAGTTAATTCTCATTAATATTATAATATAGATGCTCATAAGTATAGATACTGTCTCCTCAACAAATATTTCCAAAGGCAAATGTCAAGAACGTCTTCGTAAGTTTTCAAGTGACAGAAAACCTATTGAAGAGTATGTATAGTCCGCAGATAATCGAACAAGAAATCAGTGCTTTTGTCTCAACACTGTTAGAGGACGGGTATGCTTACAATCCGAAAGCTCCAACTATGTATTAACTTTTAACACGAGAAAAAACAGCCATTTCGTAAACTTTAATTGTAAGATAGTAGAAGCGCAGACTTTTACTTTTGTTCAAAGTTGTAATAACTCTTGGGTAACTAGTAAATAATACTATCTAATATAGTTCTAATATAGTAGTTCATTATACTGAAAATAGCTGACAGCAAAGTTTAAAAAAAAAACAAAATCCTATGATTCAATGTATAAGAGGTCATTAACAAGAATACCATTTAATTAATCTAATGGAAGTCGACACGCGATGGAAGATTCACCCAACATTGGTGAAACAAACACAAGAGCACGCAAACCCCGTCGAACCTTGTGTATTGTTTAATAATGAAACATTGTAAACAATTAAAGCTGTTTTCTTTGTCACGGCTGCAGCACCGCGGCGCGCTCCAAGTCCCACACAACTTAGGAAACAGCCAACTTGTGCTACTATACAATTAAATAATTTAATATTTAGGACATCAGCTTCATAAAGGCTATTGAATCGACCTTAAAGCGTACCAAATACTACGTAACACGTATAAGCAATAGAATCTAGTATGAATGAAGCAGGCAATAACCATTGGTGTATAACCTAAATTTCGGGGAGTAATACTGCATAAAAAGGCTCAATAAAAGTTTATTTTTCATATAAAGGAAAACTAGCTCGCTCACACGCGGTTAGCACACAAACGTCGTAACATTTTAGTACGCTTATAAAGAAGCAAATTAAAGAGACGGCGCGGCGGTTCATTACTAGGTAGAAGAAGCCTAAGGAATATTGGTTACGATGGTCAAAAAATTTGACATTGTAAAAGATACCAAACAGCTCAGTTAATAGAACTGGTTTCATAGCAGACTGATACCAGATTAAGTGCTAAAATACTAAGTAAACGTGCCTAGAAAAGAGGAAAGTTTCAATGTTGTAGAAACCAAGTACCCATAAAAAATGAGATCTATTTCCCGCTCCCTTTTATTCAAACGGGACGTTACTTGTCTGGCATTCACAAATATACATATAACATAATGATAAAGTCTATTTACTTCGCAATCTCTTATTAACTATGAAGAAATGGCGCAGTAATTCAATGCGAAAAGATACACTTATTTACGACAAAAAATCAGGATATCTTTCAGGAGCTAACACGATTTGCGTCAACCCCGAAGGGACATATGCGAACAGGAATTGATTTATATCTAACTTTGCCGAAATACTCGGTAATGATCTAATAACTCATGTCGCTATTCAAGAAGGTTTTACCGTCTATATACCAATAAAACTTTGGCCTGTTAGACTTTTGAAATAATTCAACAAAATCTTTTTTTTCTTCATATCATCAGGTGGTAAGTGTCAAAAAGGCCGACAGTGGAAGCAAGCTTCACCCGGAACCCTTAACCACATTTTCATAAATGGTAATTGGTGGTAGCTAACCAGGCTAAAACACTAAACCCTGTCCAACCAACAAACCAAACCGAACGCAAATTAGTACTAGGCTACTGTTTACCCACCAGGATTAGATCCAGAGGTCTGGGGTTCGAGCCCCAGTTCTGATCAAGCTCTGGACCTTATTCCGGTACATAAACCACTAACCAGAAGACGGTTAAATCGATAAATTGTACAAATAAATGTATTAAAAAGTAAAGGATGAATAAAATGTATTTTAAAGCTCTATAAAATTATCAAATCAAACTTCGCTGCCAACCTGCTATCCTGTTGTTAGAAAAATACTTGTATATCTGCATAACTTCAAATATAACAAACTATAAGTATTTAAAACAAAGGGATAATTTCTTTCACGCACTATCTCTTGAAGTTCTTGGCACAATTATATTCTTATTTCGTATTCTCATATTATAACAGCTTTTACCTACACGTAATCATCACTTGCTGCCTAGTTAATTTTGCGCCATAGACGTTACATATATTTATATATCAACAGATATGAAACACGTTTTTATACGAATTTCTATATAGATTTCGCACCGGTGTCAACTCTACCGGTGGTGATTCAGACAGAAGTGCATGATAACGATAATTGAATATTAATATAGCATGTACAATATTCAATTTCAGATATGAAATTTCTCTTTTGGAGTATGAAAAAATGTAGCATCGCCACTCCAGATGAACAAATAGTACGATCAGCTGAATTAAATAGGGTAACATTATTATAGCTGTTCAAAGGAGACTACAGTCAAATAATACTTCATTTTATGGTGTTGATTTTCTGTCGATGAGTAAACTTACAAGAGATCCACGGGGTAGGAAATAGGTTTTTGATTGGCTACGACTATAGGCTACGGTGACTTCTTACCACTAGGCGGGCCGTATGCTTGCTTACTATTAAAAATACATACATACAATATAGTCACGCTCATAATCCCAAAAAGAGTTGGGTAGAGCTTTAGATAACATTAGATTAAACATAAAGCCACATCTACCAGTAAGGTATATAGTCTATATAGTACCCCAAAATAGTGACAGGTTCCCAGGATGTTGAGATCATTACAAGTCACGTCGTGTACACTGAAAAGCCTAAAAAAAACTAAAGTAGAGCGGCGACGACAAAAGAACCTTTAAAATTCACATTGTTTTTTTTATCAAAGATAGTTGGTAGGTATAACATGCCCGAGGGACGAGACTGCACACAGATAGCTGTAAAGTAACTCGCTCATTTCACTAAATGTATTCTGAATGATACTGTTACGATATTGAATTTTCTGTGTACATTTTCGGGAGCGACAACATTTCTTGAAATACGCCAAGAATATAACAAGGTAATCAAGGCAATCACAATACGCGGCACAACTATACAATTGGGGGAATTAGAGATTGGCCAGCATGTAAGGGATACCGCCGATACTGTGACACGATGAATCACTTTGGTGATCGCGTCCGCAAAGGCTGAGAATTATAACCGATGGGTAATTGGTGTTAAGGATGTCGGCAATGACGGTGACATCAAACGTGAAGTTAAAATTTATTGTAGGTATTCTGATGTCATCACACGTAAAATACATCAACTTATTTAATAACAATGAACATGATCTACGTTAACACTATTTCAATTTTGGATCTAAAGACAAAGGAATTTAAAAAACTTTCATCATCTTTTATAATAAATATCTTAGTAACACATTGAAGACATGGCTCGTAAACTCGTTAAATTACAAGCAGCTAGCTAATTCACGACGGATTTGTAGATCTAACTGGCAGACGGAATTCATCGCAATGATCAAAGTATCAAATAAATTGTCCTTTTACACAAAACACGAAGTAGGGATAGGGAGGTCGAGGCTGCAAGCGTTGCGTTGAGGTCATTTATTAACCATTATTTACATGTATTTTATTACGAAATTCATTCACAATTAAAATTCAGAAAGCAACTAATTAGGAACAGAAAGTGCTTTATTTAAATAGACTTTTAAATCGTCAAAAAAAAACTACCAAAGACTGTGCCATTTCTTTGGTTATAATCTTACTCGATTACAAATACAATAAGGCCTTTTATCAGCTATAGAGTTTGGATCATATTAATGTGAGGCAAAATAAATGATCATAAAATTAATTCACTGTAACAACTTCAAATTACAACTCTTATTCCAGAATAATGAAATGTGGAATATCATTCATATTGCGAAGTCTTGGATAATGTAAACGACATCGCCAGACCCGCGTGTATGTTAAAAAGACTCGGGCTCTTATCAACTTTTCTTAAGAAAACGATTCAATGTCCCATAAATAACAAACGGAGGAAATAATAAGTTCCTCGTACATTTTCCTCATTACCATATTATGATTCGTGCCTTATGCAATAACATTATATCTACCCATATCATTGGAATGTTTATTACATATCTGATTGACTTTTAAAATCATAAATTTGAATGAAACAGCAATGTTAGACATTTCATCCCGAGTGATTGGCCGTATCCCGTATTCTAAAACAGAACTATCGAACAATATGCCTTATACCTACCGCGATTGCAAGTTCAATGGAACCAATATTATCGCTTTCAAGATTAAAACCGCGTCTGACGCGAGCAATATCTTTAATGTTTCTAACTCTATCGTTGGGTCGTTATCGCTTTATTGTTTTCGAAGTGGTACTTCCTCATTCCTATCAGGTACCTATAATCATCGATTATATCTTCCAAAACCAAGCACATTTGAGTTGTCTTTTTCACAATAACTGCTTAGTGGTGTATCAAGGCTAGGCTTAGGTAAAATCACAGGGCCATCTGTGACCACAATGGCCCAGTAGCGGTGACGTGCCCGACATACCGAGTCACATTACGTAAACTGACCGACGGCTATCGTGTACTATGATTAGTGATCGCGGCACGGATATGTTAATACAATGTTAACTAAATATTGACGTAGCTCTCGTTTTAATGGGCATATTGATGAATAAAGTATATTTGACTAAGGTGATGGATCACCGTATGCCACTGGTTTCAATTTTAAAATGGCTACCCTTTTAAAGATAGATCTAGCAACAAGCAATCTATAAAATCGACAGGACTTCAAAATATATATTCAGCATAGTTAATTTCCGTTCTTAATGTATTATTTAGTGTACGTAAATATATGTTTTTTTAAAAAATCTTTATAATAGACTCTTATATTACTAAAGAAAATTAAATAACTGTATATAAAAAACGCTGAAGCTAATCAAAACAAACTGAATCAAGGAATAGAATACAATATAACTTTATGGTACATCAACCAGTAAAAACAATTGAAACGACAAATTTGTTTTACTCAATCAAGTGAACCGCGAAAATTTCCTTACTACGCCTTGATTATCGATGTATTCTTATGTATCATCATACTCTTTTACTTTCCTTTTTATCTTTGATAAATTTAATATTTTTGTAATAATTTGTAATAACAAATTTGTAAGAAACAGAGAGTATCATTCAAGCGTCAAGTACAGTAGGTATCTATTATGCTCTTTCTATGTCTTTATTCCTGTAACATTAAAAAGTTATGAGATTTTCATGCTTTGAGAGCTGAATTTACGACGAAAATATTTTCAAATTTACTATAGATTTCTACCACATATAACGGTCTTATATTCAAATTGTTTGTTGTTGGATCTTGCAACAAATTAATGAGAAATATTAATCAATCTTCTACTTCGTGAAATGATTAAGTCTTTCACTTTTCAAGCTAATAAAAACAGTTTGAAAATGCTTTTTTTTACAAAATCTCGTTAGCACAGGTCGTCTCACGTCCCAAGATTATAATCACTAAGTGTAGGACCATCGTAAAGGAACATGACCTGCTTCAAATAGCTGAATCAGTTTTGTGCGAGCTTACGTAATATAAACCTGACCTACAAATCCTACCTGACCTATAAAAGAAAACTACTGAATGATTGGCGCTACATCAACCAGATAAGAATTCGTTGGTTGAAATAGAGATATTGGAACCACGACATGCAACAAAATGAGAAAGACCTAAGTTCAATGTCATAAAGTAAACGTTTAATTTGAAGACCCACAATCTTCTAATTTTTTTCTCTACTAATACTCCTATTTTTATCACTGGTTCTAATTCACTTATCTTGGTTATTGTTTCTTATTAATTCTCTTCATTCATAGAGACTTTTATTTATCACTACATAGTATAAAACAAAGTCGCTTCCGCCGTCTGTCTATCCCTATGTATGTTTAGATCTTTAAAACTACGCAACGGATTTTGATTCATAAAGAAGGTTTATATGTATAATACATGCATATTTACATAAGCATTGCACCCGTGCGAAGCCGGGGCGGGTCGCTAGTAAATTATAAAGTAGTTCCAGGAACGTCATTTTTGTGTTCTAAAAACATAAGCTTCTCTCAGTATTCCCTATTATTGTTAGGTATATTTTTTCTTCAATCGAGACTATGAAGTCTTGTGTATAAAATTCAATCCATTGCGTGATTGAATATAGAAATTGAATGTAAACCATTTTTCATTTGATCTATATATTATATCTTGTGTCAAAAACCAGCATTTTCTTTTTAAACATTGAACTAAATAAACAATAGAAAGAATTACAGACTTTGTCGGCACGCAATTTATCGTAAAGCTCCAATATTTAAATACATACATAAAGATACGCCTTTCTCTCATAGGGGTAGGCAGAAATCACTTCTTCCCACTTGCTATACGATCCTTACGTATTCCTTACGCTTCATCCCCTCTCATCTCAGTTCCCATACAAGTTTTTGAGCTGGCCTTTCTTTAGATTGTTTGCGATTTCACCGACATACGTTCGCATAGGTCTTCCCCGTTCCGCATCTCCACTTCCAATTCATCCGCTCTTAATTAGTCTAATTTCATTCATCTTTTCTACATGACCAAACCAGTAGAGCATCCTTTTCTCTATTCATTTTGTCTTCTTTCAAACCAAACGTTTAAAAAAAGCTTTTTTTCTTAAATGAAAAAAGATATATATTTTTACGATCCCAATCCAAGTCGGATTTCTTTTATCTACAAGGTCCCAGTCACAGTCTATCGATTGCCCCAATAATACACTATGCCATGTCTGCTCAATATAAATGTGCGCTAACTATGGATTAAATTACGTTTACTAGACTCGCTTTACTGATGTCTTGAAGTGGATTCAACAATTTCAGCAATGTCGAATATTGCTTCAAACATTTTTTTTTTAATGTGCCATTTTGAGATATAAGGGCTGACTTAGCCCTACTACTTTGGAGCCAAGTCGGTAGCTCTGTGTTAGGCCATAATAGGAAAGTTAAATGACAGGTTTTCAGTTTGCCTCAAGTACCTATTCAAATATGTCTAACAGCTCTCGGAATATTATTAACAAGATAAATGGAATCTAACTTCAAATATTACATTTACAATATATTTACTTAATTTCAATGTGTTCATAACCAAGTTGATTGTTATTGAGACTAAATCGATTGTCTTGTGTATACGTAAGTATTATCCTGAATACGTCAACACGTGTCAGTGATTCAAGAGATGGTTGATTCTCAATATTCCGATGGATTTACAAATTTAACTATCAGCCGCAGAAGCTTTCGATTCCATAAATAGCACCACGCGATTGCTTGCATTTGAGAAAACAATGTCAAATATACCCGAATCGATTTATCACAAGGTCGAATCTATAGAAATAACGACAAGCTTATAAAACTATTACTTGTTTCTAAAGTATAACGACAGTCATACTGCACGCATTTTCCCTTCAATTGGCATCGAAAACAGCTAGAACCCATACCATACAAATTCGTTATGGGACTTTCTTCTATTTTTCATTTTTCTTGCAATAATTCAGTGAAACGTGAAGTAAATATATAACTTAGCGAAATTGGCAACGTGAAACTGCGTGCGAATCGATAGGGGCCTGTCAAATAGGATTATCGACGACTGCTGGAACCGGCGTCGCATGTTAATGAGTTGTCATCGGGCGACCGCCATCTTTGTTTGTGCAAGGGAGCACCCCGGCAAACTGCAATCCTACCTTGCATTTATATCACTTTGTCACGAGTCCGAGTCAAATTACTGCACTATTGTTCTCGGTGGTGGTGCCACAAATTTTTCTTATAAACAAACAACTAAATCACAACTTATCGACTACACTATAAATAAGAACCTACAGGAGGTGTCCATTTTAGAATCTATACTAATCTATAGTCCAATCCATACTAATATAGGAAGCTCTCTCTCAGGAACTACTGATTCAAATGGAGAAAATATTTATGTGTTGGATAGTTCATTTACCGAGGAAGGCTCTACATCATCACGCTACGACCAATAGGAGCTAAACATCAATGAAAAATGTTGTAAAAACGGGAAATTCACGCGAATGAAGTCACGGGCACAGCTAAAGTTACTAGACTATTTATTGACAGGGGGTGCACGAAGTGATAGAGTAATTCTGTCACAGGTACGATTTTCCTGTTATTGGCAGTATTGGCACACAAACAAAATATTAAACAAACGTCATCGCATATCCGCCAGCAAAGCTTCATTCATCAAACGTGCAAAATAATGATGTCTTTACCACAAGTTTCATTCATCACTGCTATGTCATACACAAAAGAATTAAAATCTGATTGGACAATCATTGCTAGAACTACATTTGCCGAAAGATTTAATTTCCGGTAGGCCTTTTGCACAAACCAGACGCGATAAATTGCGGTCAACTTTGCTATCTCGCTAGAGGTATGAGTCTCTGAAAATTAAATATTCCTTAAGATATTATCGAGCTATGGGAACCAGAAACTGGCTTTGCCATACTCTTGGAAATAGCCACGATATATCTGTGTTATTGAATAAACCTATAATACTTATCAATATTAAAATGTGTCCTACATAAATTATCTATACAGATTAGAAAGTCGCTAAAATAATGATAGCGTCCAACAATCATTTTGTTTCATTAAGCAACCTAAAAGCTAGGTCGAAACTTAAGTCCAATGTAAAAAAAATATATTTACAAATCTCAAATCAGAAGCAAAGTGCAATATTGATGAAGTCTGTATAATTGCTAATCTGCATGCATTGGCAATTCAAATAAGCGCCAGTTTGTTCAAGATGAGCCCGTTATAATTGACATTGTAGGTTTATACCGGGATAAACAGATAAATAAATAATTGAATGTGAAAAATATGCGCTCCGAATATTTTTACACAAACGTAGTTTATTTAGTGTTAGATCGGGGTGTTTTATAGTAGATAGATACTTATAATCAACACATCGATCTCATTCCATCCCTGCGAATGCCAAAACTCGAGTCATATTTGTGTAATGGAATACCTATGAGAATTTTTCGCATCAAAAATATGGCTTTACGGCGTTTATACTGTTTAGAACTCGCCATAAAGTTTTCTACGTTTGCAAATATTTATTTGAAGTAAACACACCACTATCGATTACGTACAGCAGGCGGATGCAACTCCTCTCATGTTGTTTAATTTCATTCAACTTCTTCAATACATAAATATGTTATAATGATAATACAACAGTACATTCGACTTTCAGGTGTGCCAATTTTTAATCTAGAAAGAATGACAAATATTCATAGTGTAAGCACATTGAAAAATAAATATTACTCATAATGTCCCATTTAAAAACAATATACATACAAGAGCATGTTTGATATAAATAATTCATCGGTGGTAGCGGTTCGCAGCAGCACACAGGAGTGGATCCCTTGAAAAAGTTCATAATGTGATTTAGAGACGTAGGACGTCCCGAGGGTGATAAGACTCCTGGCTGCTGAGTTTACAGTAGAAATCCCTCATGCATATTAAATTGTAGCGTACACGTCTTTTAGTATTTGAATTCATCAACATTTTAGATCCTAAAAATACTACTAAGTAATTTGTACAACTTGATACAAGCATAAAGCATAAGCTATACACTCTTTTATTCTTGAAATATTGTTTTTATTTTTGTTTGGCAAGTTAAGTTATGATTGAAATTGATACCAAATTAAATAGAAAACGAAAAACATGGTCGCGGGTTCAAGTCCCGTCTCAGCACTTATCCATGACAGGAATTGTCTTCCATGTTTCTCGTCTTATATTTAATTTGGTATCAATTTCTTTTATTGTTGTTTCAGATTTGATCAATAAGAACCTATAAGAAAAAATGTGCAGACTTTGCAGAGAAGAAAAGACTTTAAGTGCTAATACGGAAATAACACGAGTGACATGTGACGCTAATAGTTAAGACGATGTGCGTGTAAGGTACGACCACGACGTCGAACTATTCAGAGTGGGGGACGCTGGCGACCGCGGCCAGCGATGGTATGGACTTTGCACTTGGGAATGAAAGCGTGGGGGGGTGGAACGCGACCGAGGAGGGGGAGAGTACGGACTTGTACAACTACTGGGCGTGGAGCATCATCGATGGCGCGCTCATGATACTCATCGTCAGCGGCAACACACTCACCATCCTCGCGGTCACGCTGAGCCGGCGGCTGTCCTCGCTCGTTTCCAACCAGTTTGTGCTCAACCTGGCCATATCCGACCTCATGGTGGGCCTGACGCTACCCTACCATCTCGTTTTCTATTTAGATTCCGAATTTGGAAAAATTAAGTGGTCTTGTCTTATGAGATTCATTCTAATAATACTAGCATGTCTAGCGTCCATTTACAACATCATCGCGATAGCTGTAGACAGGTGAGTCTAACTTGAATGTCATCAGATCACGTAACACTCCGAACCGACCTTATTTTATCCATTGTCGATATTTTTAGAAAACTTATTTTGTAAATGAAAACTGGTACACTAACTTTCGAATCCCGCTATTTAAGCAGTGACGTGTCCATGAAACAAAATTGCACTCAGATGCCGATACGGCAGCCACGATTTGCGGTCGACAACCTTTATCTAGTACTTCCTAATGATCACTAAACAATAACTGAAAGAAAAACATACCTGTTTGATCATAAACTGAATAAAATGAGCTAATAGGATATATGGTAAACTTTTCAGGTACATAGCAATAGTCCACCCGCTGCACTACAGCCGCTACATGACCAAAGTGGTGACGAGGGTCTTGATGAGCGCCACCTGGTCAGTCGCAGTGTGCATCAGCTGTATTCCCATGTTTTGGAACGACTGGCACGACGGCATCGCTTGTGAAATGAACATGGTTAGTATTCAATGTGACTTAGGTATCATTTTGAGCCATATTAAAGAGACTCAATTACATTTCCCATAAGATTATTTTATTGTAAATAAAAAGAAGATAACTAAAAGTAATAAGACAATAGAGACAATTTTGAGTTAATTTACCCGGACTGCTGAGTGATTTATGGTGTAACATCTGTCCTGGTTATTGGGTTTTATTTGTTGGTTATTATTGAAGGTTTTGTTGCTTTTGAGTAGGTTTGATGCCCCTTTTTGTAGGCGACAGGCTGGCAAACTGTCACTATTTTGGGGTACTACATGGTCCATACTGCCAGATGTGACTTAATGTGTAACCAAATGTTACCTAAGCTCCGCTCAGGGCCTTATGTGATTATATGTGGGTATGGAAGACGAGATAAATTCTTGGCCTGAGTGGAAACTTAATGTTTATATTTGGTATTTTTTTAAATTTTAAACATGTAAAAGCATCCATTTTAAACCATGGCTAAAAGACCATGTTTTATAATAAGGGGGATTTAGTATAATTCGGTTGTACTTTTGATGTTAAATAATTTTCTAATCTTTGGTAGTCCTCTTTAAAAAGCGTTACATGCTGTACCGAAAACGTTATTAATCTCGATCTTATTCTAAAGAAAGTTGAAACATCTTTGTAATCTTAAAATTGGGCGTATGCATTTCAGGTGGTTCCGAAGACGTACACGACAAGCATCCTAGCGCCAATGTTCTCCCTCATATGGATGGTGATGTTCATCTTGTACTGGCGCATCTGGCGGGAGGCCACGTGCCACGCGCGCCGCATGCGGGCCAATACTTGCTGCCCCACCAGCACCAACGATTGGAAGAGTATACAGGTTGGCACTTGACTCGCTTCATATTATTAATTATAAATGTCGTAAACAATAATGCCGAAATAATGGACGTAGACTCATTACTCTATCAGAAATACGGCACCAATCGTATGGAGTCTGATTATTATTGAATAATTTACATTCGAGCATATGCATAGATTAGCCTACAGCTCGTAGCGAACATTGTAGAAATGTTCGCACATGGGTGTGGGATTCACAAGTTTAATCCGCGTCAAGATGTTTTTGCGCGCGACACACGGACATATTGTTTCTGGTGGTTCGGGGATTTTAGTTCTCCGCGGATAAAAGTACCTCGTCTGCGCTGGTCCTGAACGAAGCATACTTGAACTGAACCAAAGCATAATTATTAGGCATTAATTTAGTAACTTGTAACGTAAAAGGAAGGAAGAGGAGGTCTATGGCATCACGGTCGTTCGTTCTTCGTTGCGGCCGGTACTCAGTGGCGCCGTGATCGAAAAAATTTCAACTCGATTTTGCTTCGTGCACTTAAAGCTGGTGGTCCCGGGTGCTGTCGAAAGATAGCAGTCGTTCCCAAGGAGGGTTGGTGTCAGACACGGCCTTAAAAATCTAATGCCAAATCCTTAAGCAGTATTGTCGATATCAAGACAAACTGCACCGACCACAAATAAATTCGGAGCAGGGTAGGAGAAAGGGTAACGTAAAATTAAACGGAATAGACTAGAATGCACTTCTCTTTCAGATCTTCCTCCGGCCATTATTTAACTTATTGGTATTTGGGATAAGGAGACCAGGAGACCCATGACACACAAGTACTTTACTTAGTATGGGCTCCTGTCTCCCTTATTGAAGCCTAGTTATGTTAATTTTTATTTGTATCTGTGTCTAATGGGAGAAATAAACGATTTTTATTATTATTTTTTTATTATTATTTAATATATCTTTAAATTCCAGGTGGTGCTACTAGTATTGGGATCATTCTCAATATGCTGGATGCCGTTCGTGGTGGTGGCGTGCGCACAGACGCTGCCCGTGCGCCCGCTGCACAACCCTATAGCGTACAGGGTCACGTCCTCGCTAGCCATGTCCAACTCCGGCATCAACCCGCTCATATACGCTTGGAAAAACGCCGGGTTCCGGGCCGCTTTCGCGAAGCTGCTGCGATGCAAGCGGCCAGATACTTCGGAGTACAGGGGGTCGCCGGCGCCGGAGCGGAAAAGAGGCTCGGTAGCACTCCGGGAGGGTTCGATAACGCGGTCGAGCGTGACCCCGAGCACGCTGTCGTCGCTCGGAGGGCGGCCGGCGAGGCTGCTGTGCGTGGAGCGCGAAGCGGACACGGCCCGGTGCCGCATCATCGAGAACGCCGGCTACGTGGACGCCGACCGCGGCGACGCGAACCCTTCGTACGCACCCGACGGACCAACGCCGGTCCACCGGCCCGCGCGCCCGGAACCAGTGTAGTGTTACTTTTCTTTTGTAAACGACCGATAGACGTTTTGTGGGAAACGTGAAACGCTTTTAGCATTTAAAGTTGTTAGTGACTCGTAGGTACCCTTTCGCATTTAGGTACCTGTTAAAATCTACGCTCAAGTTTTTAAAGGCTTTACTGTTGGACTTTTATTGACATATTCTAATGAGTTCCCGGCATAATAAAAAGTTTTTACGTAAGAGGTTCTATGTCAGATAAATCCAGATGTTTAAAGATTATTAAAAATTATAACTAAATAAAAAAACGTTCGATGTAAAATAAAATATATTAACTAATAAAATGTGATTTTATTTTATCCTAACGTAAGGTTATGTATTTAGAAATGACGGGAATAAAAATATTTAAGTATCCACTTGAGTTCAAAATTACCAGAGAGTCAAAACTGATAGATAGTTTTGATATTCATCCCTAACAGTCTAAGTTTTTCATACATATTACAGAAAACGGAAGTAAGAATTATAAAATTTTATTAAAACAGTACTGTTGTAGAGAGGAGCCGTTTTCTGTTTATTAATAAACTAAACACCAATTACTAAGCATCGGAAATTCGATATTGTATATAATAGAACTAGTTAAATCTAAGCATTATGTTATTTTATGCCAATAATGGACAGGTTACAGTGATTATAATGTGACTTTTTAGAATTTTAATTATAATACAATAATTTAAAAAAATGTTAACAAAATGTTGTTAAATTGATTTATTTATTTAATAATTTATTGTACACATGGAAACAATAATAACAATGTACAAAAGGTGTGGCTTATTTCTAAAAGAAATCTTTTCCAACCCACCTAGAATAGGAGATGTGCTGCGAGACGTGATTGTCGTGTGTACCTAACCTATAGGTAAATCGAATACATAAAGCATAAGTTAAAAATAAATATAATATCAAAACAATATAATCAAAATACATACAATATAATACATATTACCTGTATAATAATTATACAATACAATCCCTAGTTCCCTACTAATATTATAAATGCGAAAGTAACTCTGTCTGTCTGTCTGTAAGTTTTCACGTCTAAACCGCTCTACCGATTTTGATGAAATTTGGTACAAATATAGACTAGAGATCGGATACAAAAACCTACTCCGGAATGTATGCTTTACGCAGATGACATAGTCCTAATGTCAAAGAATGTAACTGATCTGCAGGAAACACTCAATCAGTGGGTAACACGAGTAGAACGGCATGGGCTACGCATAAGCCGGAGTAAGACCGAATATTTGGAATGCGACTACGGAGGGACAGCAGAAACAGGATGTGCAACATACATAGACAACTGTGCACTACCCAAAGTAGACAAATTCAAATACCTAGGTTCTGTGCTCACACCCGATGGTAATGTGGATAAGGATGTTGACCACCGTATTAATTCCGCCTGGCTCAAGTGGAGGTCACTGTCAGGTATTCTTTGTGACCCTAAAATGCCCATCAGAGTGAAGGGAAAAGTCTACAAAACGGTAGTACGACCAACCATGACATACGGAGCAGAGTGCTGGACCATAAAAGGGACACACGAGCAGCGACTCCACACGAGCGAAATGAAAATGCTTAGATGGGCTGGAGGTGTAACCCGGCTAGACAGAGTGCGAAACGAACATGTAAGAGGATCGTTCAAGGTGGCACCGATTGCCGAAAAGCTTAAAGAGAGCCGCATGCGCTGGTATGGTCATATCCTCCGACGAAACGACGACCACTCGATCAAAAAGGCCTTAAATATCCCCGACCGACCGCGTGGAAGAGGACGACCCCCCGCCACCTGGTGGTCAAATATGCAGAAAGAGATCCAGCAAGCGAATATGAGTACACAGACAAGCCAGAACAGAGCTCTCTGGCGCAGACGTACAAGGAGACCCGACCCCAGCTAAACTGGGAAGAGGGTTGGACAAAGAAGAAGATAGACTAGAGATCGGGGAAGGACATATAAATATTTGTTTTAGCATTTTTGAGATATTTACCCATGTAGGGATGAAAGTTCGTAAGGAAATCCAGACAAAGTCACGCTTTCGCGCCTAACAGTTAAACTGAAAAAACAAACTAGACCTTGAGATTGGACATAAGCTACCTTTTGTTGTAAAAGAGGGCATAAAGGGGTTGAAATAAGGGATGAACGTTGGTATGCGATTCCTCAATGAAACTTAGTATTTAGGCACTTGATAAGAAGTAAAATCGTTCTAGCGTTTTTGAAATTTTGACCCGTGTGGGGATGAAATAGGGGATGAAAGTTTGTATGGAAGTTCGTCATTATTAAAGATAAAACCATGAAACTTTGAATTTAGACACTTGATAAGAAATAAATAAATATTTGTTCTAGCGTTTTTGAAATATTAACCCATGTGGGGATGAAGAAGGTCGAAAGGACGTCCAAATCACGCATTCACGTCTAACACACCACATACATAACATTGTTAGGTATCGGTTTCGTGTTTCGTTTTTTTTGGGTCCGGATTACGAATAAAACATCTATTTCGAGATCCAAGATAGCAGACGCGACTTTTTGACAAAATGTCAACATGGGTATAATTTTCGTGGTTTTCGGGGGCTTTCGCAAAGCATGGAAAAAAAATGTAGTTTGTAAAAATGTATTAAAATAAGCTATTTACAGTAATGCACAGCAGTTTGTATGAGTATATTTTGCAAAATAAGTACCCTCAAAAATAAAAATGCTACCGACCGAAAGTAACTATTCCACGCGTACGAAGTCGCGGGCAAAAGCTAGTAAGTATATACATGTATGACATGAACATAAAAGGAATTCTAATATAAAATAAGTCTAAAATTAAGAAAGTAATTTATCTCAAAGAAAGTTAGTGTTCTTCAACTCTCTTCTTGAAAAGGGAAAGTGACGAGATTTCTCGTATTGCTGGCGGTAGTGCATTCCATAGCTTAATTGTATGAACAGTGCAAGAGTCAATGAAGAAATCAGTACGGTAAGGATTGGAAGGAAGCTTAAGAAGAGTGCGGAGATGCGATCTGCAGGGTAAGCCAGGACGCGCAAAATCAAAGCGCTCACGAAGGTAATTTGGACATGTTGGGTTATGTAAGATATTAAAAAGAAGAAAAAGTATGTGTGAGTTCCTTCGAAATAGGATAGGGAGCCACTTTAGCTGAGATCGAAAATGAGAGGCGTGATCATATTTACGTAACCCAAAGATGAAACGTATGCATAGATTCTGCAATAGCTCAAGCTTATTTAACCGTTCCTCCGTGATATCCAGGTAACAAGCGTCTGCGTAGTCCAAGGTGGGAAGAATCAACGAGGGGGCAAAAGAAATTCTAGTTTATGTCAGTAAGAAGTGTTGCAAAGATTTAAGCGTGTGGAAGGAGGAAAAGACTTTGCGACTCACTTCGTTCACATTAGCCTTCCAATTCAGGTTACTGTCAAAGGCGATTCCTAAATTTATCGGAGTGAGAGAGAAAGGTATTACCGAGCCGTTTAGGATCACAGGCGGTAGCACCTTCAGGTCCAATTGCTTGGTCGTATAGCCACTTCCCAATATTATAGCTTTGGATTTCGAAGGATTTAAGTGAAGTCCATATGATTTAGCCCAGCCTGTACACGTGCCAAGTCATCGTTTAGAGCCGAAACAGCGCTGTTGACGTCGGCGATACGAAATTGTCGATACAACTGCAAATCGTCGGTATAGAGATGATAGTTTGAGGTTATAACTTTAGCTACGGTTTTAATAAAACAGGAGAAGACTAAATATTTTTTTTAAATTTTTGGACGAAATTTTTTGTTTTCATTTTTTTATTATGTGGCATTAAAAAATACATACAACCCTAAATTTTTACTTTTTTATCAAAAACCCCTATTTTTTTATAGTAAGTTTAGTAAATTAATCATTTTTGTAAGGCAAAATAACGTTTGCCGGGTCAGCTAGTGTTTAAATAAATTCCATTGAGGCAAAAGAATCAATATCGTTGTATCGTTAAGCATTAAGATTTTGATAATTTTTATTTCAATTATCAATATTTTAAAACTTTTTAAATAAGATAATGGTGACTAATTAATCCTTTAGAAGGATATTTTACAATATTGTGCCATGTAACATTGTGTAAATATAAAATTACCTTCATTATAAAATAAAATAATCTAAAATATTTTTTTATATAAAAACGGATTTTTTTTTCAATGAACTGATACGCAAGAATATTAGCTAAAAAATGACACCTAACGTTTCTCTAAATTACATAATTTGAGAGTTATTGCTGTTTAAACATCGCGACGCCGTCGTGGTGCAGTGGTCAGTCTACACATCAAGCGGGTCCAGGTTCGAATCCTGATAGCGGCAAATATTTGTGTGATGAACACGAATATTTGTTTGCGAGTCATGGTTGTTTATATATTTATTTAAGTTTATTTATAAAAATATCTAAAATTATTATGTATATTAAAAAAAAATGTCCTTTATTTTAAAACGAATTACAAATATTCCATTTATCATAATAACGAAATTTATAACAAATGTAGCTCGGTGTTAGTGGCGCCATCTTAATTTTACGCTGGGAATAAATACAACAGCCAGGAGCTTCTCTATCTCTGCAGCCTTTATAAACAAGTTGCAAAATATTTCAACAGATGGCGTTATTATACAAATGTGCTTAATGACTTCTAATAGAAAAAGGGCCATGTATTTTAAAAAAAAGCATAATTACATTTGATAGGTACGACCCTACATACAGGCCTACCGGCTGTATGTAGAGTCGTCTGGGTGGGTAGCACCACCTTTTCTATTTCAGCCGTGAAACAGTTTGCTTTTTCGGAATGAAGGGAAAGGTAGCCAGTGTAATTACTGGGCATGGAAGGCATTTCATCTTAGGTCTCAGGATGACAACACACCTGCAATACCAATTGATTTTTTCCTTATTATTTAATTGCAGCTGTTTATAGGCGACGGTATCCACTTACGACTAGGTAGGCCGTCAGCTTGTTTATCATCTAATAGTATAAAAAATCACTCAAATAATAATAATGTTTTATTTCGTAAATTAAACACTTACCCCCTTATTATAAAACCGCAACTACCTTTAGTCCATGTTTTATGATAAGGGGGATAAAGATTAAATTATATTTGAAAATTACGTGACGAAATATCTAAATTAATATCAGTTATTTCACAGAAATAAAGTTTTGTAAATACGTAATAAACTGTTGGCATAATAATTAATCTATAAATTTGTATTTCTTTATAATTATGAGTACCACATTAGTGACAACCGAGCCCACATTCTGCTTTTCTTTGTGGTTTATGGTTGGCAGACTAGCATACGGCCCACCTGGGGATAAGCAAACCGTAAACTATAGCCTCTTACAAAACCGACGAATATTTAGTCGCGTGCTGACAACCCTAGTTCCCTACCCCTGCCCCCGCAACTCTGGCAACCTTCCTCACCCACAGACCACAGAAACACAACACTAAAAAATGTAGTGTATTTCACCGTGGTCTTATGAACGTTGGACGTACTACTCCAATTTGGAGTCAAAATTTAATTACAATTTTTTCTAAGTATTATTTTCATGTGGCAAAAGAACGAATGCATTTACTCACTATTCCATCTGTCTAAACTTTCTTACAATTGATATTGTTTTTATTCTTTTTCTATTTCATTACTAGGTAATAGTTAAAAAGGTTGGAAAAAAAACGTTGATATATGAAAGTGAGTTGTTTATGGAGGTAAATGTATGTAAATATGAATAAAATAATTATTAAAAATTAAAGCTGATTAAAAACTAAACACGGCAACAGTGTAAACCGTTCCTAAAATGTTCATAATTTTAAAATAAATATTAAATGCACTCACCTCAACACCGGTCACACCTAACGCCGTCACCAAATTAGGAGTCATCCTAAACGGCACCTTCTCCGGCACCCGCAGCGTCTTGCCCTTCTCGAAGCACACGTTATAGTCAATATGCACAACTTCACCAGAGGTCAGGTCCACTAACACATTATCCAAATGTCTATCGCCCAAGCCGATTATGTAGCCGATAGTGCTCATAACGGCGACCGAGTAGCTGTATCTTCTCGTCATTTGCCACCACTGCTCAGGTGTCACGCTGCTGCACCACAGCTCTCTCCACAGCAAGTCTCGCGGGGTCTCTAAAGATAACTCTTGCAGGACTTGTTTCAGTATCGTAACAGGCCATTCTTTCCTGTTCTCCGTAGATATACCTGCTTCTTTCAGCATAGGATTCAGCTTGTTGTAAAAGAGCTCTGAAGGGCGCAAAACATTTACAGTTTTATTGGTCTTCGCAGACAGTAGTGCGGCTTCACGATTCTGCCACCGTTTATATAGAGCGAAAAGAGGTGTCACATTATCCACCCAGCTAATCAGTCCAGAACGAGGTCCTAGCGGAATAACAGAGTAGTGGCGTGCTCGGTATGTTTGATTGTCATTGTTTTCTGAATCACGCGCCATCATCGTGTTAGTAATTGAAAGAAGTTGCATGATTCTTTCGTCTAAATGTAAATCTTCCAAGCCTTTGAACAGATATGTATATGCTTTGCCGTCTGATCCGTAAAATACTAGTTTCTTAGGCCTCGTTTTCGTTGGCAATATGGCAACGTTGTTTTCTACAGATTTAATTGTGATTCTTACTGCTCTTTGATTGGTGTGCAAGCCTGGCATTGTTATAACAGTATTCTTCATTTCTGCTAACACAGGACTTATATCCGACATTTTCAAAATATATGACGTTCTCTTGTTTACTTTCTGTTGTAGTTTAATTTGCAATTGTTTCAATGGCGCCCAAGATTCTTGAGGTTTCTCAGGACTGACAGGATTTTTTAGTTTATCTATTACATCTTTTATTAAAGATTGGAACTTGTTTTGGAAAGACGTCTCATGTGGTGTCTCAGGTTTTGATGAAGTTATAGTATCTAATTGTTCTAACACATACACAATAGGCTCGAATATGATTCGATGTTTTTCTTTAATTAATTTTTCTTTATCTTCCGCAGACAAATTAACGTTATTTTGAACTTTTGCTACCTCTGCTTCCAATTGAGATAATCTTTTGCTGAAGTCAGAATGATGTTGAACTAAAGTGCCGAGGCATAGCTCGTCCCATAGAAGATTTATTCTTTGTAATTCCTTGACTAATAATTTTACTTGTAGTATAGTAGTAGGAGCTTGTTTCGAAAGGGTCTCTACCATGTCTAAAAAGCATGAATTTAGCTCGTTATTAATCACTTTATCGCTAGCAGCATCATCATAATCCAAATTTTCATCTCCACTTTCAGAGTCATTAAAGAAAGACGACTTCGTAACATTAAGCTCAGTTAATTCATTTTGTTCATTTTCGACAGCGCCTACAACTGCAGGAAATGTAATGAGGTGCGGTGTATCTTCAGCGAGGCGACATAATAAATCAGAGACACATTTCCGTACATAGGTTTCAGGGTGATTCAACCGTGAAAATAATTGAGGAATAATAACTTTCCACGGTTGTGTAGGTGTATTCGCAAGTCCAGACTCCAGAACTGTTTGTAATTCCATAGCGTGTTTGACAATTAAACGAAGCAACCTTAAGGTTGCGTTAACAACAGCATTTTCACCGCTGTGATTTATGTAATCAGAAGCACAAATCAATTGGAGAAATTTAAAGTACGCATCTGCCGATAGTTCGAAGTATGAGAAAACTCTTTTTTGAGCTTGACGCCAAATATCAACCAAAAGTGCAAGATGTTCGGGGAAAGCGTTACTTAATGATGGCACAGTACGCAGCTGACTTTCTATCATTTCAGATGTATTAATCTCATTCCAATCTATGTCCTCGTCATCACATGACGCTTTGGTTTTGGATAAAATTTCACAAACAGCTTCGAAATCTTGAGGAGAGCAGCCAAGCATAACATTTTCTATTTGTAGTTTATCTTTGTCAGTTAATTGTTCTCCGGTTTTAGCACTGAATTCAACCATTTTACGACCCCATCTAAAACACCAAGCCGCAAAACTAGCCCAAGCTTTAGCTAAGCCTGGACACTGATTTACACCAAATTGCAGCAGTTTACCAACAGCTGAATCGGAAAGTGGTATAACGTTATCTGAAATGTTATTGTCTACAAGGCCGATTTCAGGAAGTGCTGATATTAATTTCAGTAACGGCGTATCATTGTCCAAAACATCTTCATTTTCGTTTTGTACCCATTTCGATAATGTCAGCAGCATTCTTGTACCCTTTTCTCTCAATTCGTAGCTCTGTTCACCCATGGCTAATCTTTGAGAAAATCCTAGCGATATACTAGCACATAAATTTATAGCCCTCATTTTCGTTTCTTCCTTAAGATATGTCAATTTACACAGCTCTACCAAAGCAGTTGTATTATTTAATGTCCAAATATCCAAATCGTACGCGTTAGCGGAAAGAAGTAAAATCTCACTTAATTCTTCTAAATCACTGACATTTCCTAAATACATCTGAAAGGCTGTATTATTTTTGAAGTGTTTAAGAAGTTCTCTTTTGGCCATAGTGAGATTATGGTTTTTTCTTGCATTTTTTATAACATCCAGTCTAAGGCATTCGCCAAAGAAAATATTTTCTTCCGTCATATTCAACTTTGTAAAGTATTGGTTCCACCATAAAATTCGACTCAAATTTTTAAACTCTGTTCCATGTTTAAGTTCCTTTACTGAGGAAGGTTTAAATGGATTCGAACTAGACTTTCCATTTTTAACAATATTTAACAAACCACGGTTTGCTAGTTGTAGAACAGCAATTTCTTTTAACAAATGTATAGAATTTGATCTTGAAAATTCTTCAATACTAGTATTAAGCAACATTTCACAATCCTTTAAAAGGTTTTCATATTTGTGGGTATAATCTGAATGATAAATATTTATTGCTGTGGATATTAATGTTGATTCTACATTATTTAAAAGTCCTTGTTGAGAACACGTATTCTTTGACAGTTCATCAGAACAAAAGTCTAATACTTCCCAATTACATAGTTCCTCATGGATTTCTGAATCATCTTCAAAATCTTTCAATGTAGAATAAGATGCCCATTGTAAACTTGGTTGATTTTCACTATCTCTCCAATGTTGCATATCCTCCCAACTTTGAATTTGCTTATAGCTTTCCATTATTTGTTCTTCAATAAACCGACACATTCTTGTGTCATTAGATGGACTCGATTCTTTATTTTCATCTTGCGCACTGGCACTGTTTAGCTTTTTATAATAATCAATAGCTATCTCATGTCTAGAATTAGCTTGTTCTGCAGCACCTTTTAGCCAAGGCAATCGTTTATTGAAAGTTTGTTTTATCCAAACATAAAAACCATGTAGCACTTCAGGTTCTTCAATTTTAATTAAAGCTTTAGAAATATTCATTGTAATAGCCTCAATATCAATATTAGTACTTGTATTTGCGACAGTTTGTAATATCAATGTGGCATGATAAATAGCGGCTCCAATATTTCCAGCATACAAGCTCACAGCTAACGCTGCCGGTCGCACTCTCGTCAGCCATTCTCGACACGTAGACCAATTGGTGTGAAAAAATGTTCGTACAGGTTTCGCCATCGCAGGTAGGACAGTGGCAGTTCCTTCTGCCGCATTATAAATGTATTTCTCTAAGAACATCATGAATTCTGTGATCCAACGAACTCTTATTTGTTCAGCCATAACAACATCTATCAACTTCTGCTGATCAGTTGAAACATATTTAGTCTCCTGTGATGATATTTCTCTGGCTATTCCTTTCAAAACCCCTTCTATTTTCATAAATGTCTCTTGAGGTTTGCCTAAAGGTGTTCTTAATTTCAATGATACACAAGTCTGTGCCAACTCTGATAAAGCCCACCCTATTATAATAGAAGAAAAATTTGTAGCACACTGTCTAAAAAACAATAAATTATTTTCTTCAATATCTTGACTTTGTAGAGGCCATGATAGTAAAAAGGCGGTGAATATGTAGTTTTTGTCATCATAAGAAGTTTGAAGCAAGCAATCTATGATAGCTTTGAAATGCTGATTGGACATAGGTGAAAAAGAACCTCTCATTAAATATTCTTTGAATGAATTAATTTTAGTGTCATTATTTAGTATGTGAAGATTTATTTTTCGAGATGTAAAGATGTGCACTACATGTTTGTCCAGTTCCAGTTGTACAATGTCCCAGGGCAGTTCAAATAAAACATCCTTGCAAGTGTGTGACAATAATTTATTTTGATTGTCAATGTGCAATAAACATATAGATGCAATAGTTTTCAGTATGATGAGATTCCAAGTCAAGCTTTTATTCTTCAATAAACATTGACTATTTTTTATAACCAAAATTACTACATCATCATCAAAACTGTATGCTAAAGTCAACATATTTGTTACTAGTACTAGAAAACCTTTTGACATGCTGACAATAGGTAAATATTTGTCTAATTGATAAAATATATCAGAAATCCAATTCAGCACAAGCACCAAGGTCTCCTTTGGCACTTCTTCATCTAAAATCATGCTCAATGTATTTAAAATAATAGCAAGGTGGCCTGATGTAGGGCTAGAACTTGACACCTCACCTATATTCAGAGTTGACAAGCCAAACTTGTCTCCGGCTCTCTTTTGAGTGTTTGTTACCAAGTCACTAGAGGCAATAAAATGGTTATTTTTCTTACAATGTGAATACAGTAGGTACAGGATTGAATATTGAAGCACAGGTTTCTTTTTAATTAAACTTAAATCATGAGGGCACATTTTGATAGCCAACAACTCCAATATACTTGGTTGCAATGCCCACATACCAATAATAGAATTACTAGCATTAGCCAAGTCACATAAACACTTTAGATAAAATACAACATTCTTTTCTGCATCATCAACTGTCATTTGTTCTGAATATTCTGGCTTTATGATATTAACTTCTGGAACAATCTTGGAGTATGAATTCTGTATGTCTGTTAAAACAAACTTATATGTTTCTTGAAGAAGTGGTATGTTCTTCAAATTTAATAAATTGTTATAAACTGATAGAACACCATGAAGAATTTGAGTATTGTCAGAGTAACACAGTGGCTTTAGTAGCGAATTGGGTCCTATAGTCTGTGTGATGAACTCTATAGGTAAATTAGAGGATATTTCTTTAATTGTAGTGGAAACTAAATTTATAATGCTGAGACACACACAATCATCGCCTTGTAAATAATTAGTCATTTCTGTAGAAATTAGAGTAAACAGCGGTTGCGAGCAAGATGTAGATTTAGCTTGTAAATGTTTTAATAACAACATAACACATTCATTACCTGATAAAATCAAATCACTGTCAGCATCCTCCTTTAAGGTTACTATCATAACTTGCAAAATTTTTGTCATTGATTCAGTCAAAGACGACCATGATACAGCTTGTGATACTGCAGGATTGAGCATGTTGCCAAGACTCTTCACAACAGTATTAAAGACATTCAGGAAAGATGTAATTTTCAGCATTGAATCTTCCCAAGCACTTGGATCTGAATCCTTGTCACAATCTAAATCAGTGGAATAGGCTGACATATCTTCCACAAATTGATGAAGCAAATTTACTGAAAATCCTACATCTGCCTGCCAATGTCGACTTAGTTTCAAGAGGGATTGTAAAGCAAACTCTTTTATTTTCTTTGGTTGGGCATTATCAACATGCCACCCCACTAAGATATCCACAGTATCCACAAAATGGTTGGCGAAATGTTCAGGGTATGAGTTTGCCATAATAATCATTGTATTAATAGCAGCCATAAACACATCAGCAGAATCTGTACTCTCAATAATACCTTGCAATCTCTCTAAGGTCATATCTGCAAATTCTGTTAAATGAGGTGTTTGATTATCCAATTGGAATGTCTCTGTGAATGACAAAGTCAACAAATGCTTGATTGAAGTATTGTGTACAGAATATGTTGTTGAAAACCATTCCAAATGTTTTCTAAAGTCTGGACCCATGACATAACCCATCCTACCCAGCACTACTGCTGCTCCTTCCTTTGTTTCTGGTCCTGGAGCATCATAGAACACATCCAATAAGGACTCAACCAGAATATCATAAGCCCTTCGAATGTAGCGTGCATTTTCAGGCAGCATAACAGCATCCTGAAGCTTGCTGCATATAACAAGAGATTTTTCTACATCAACTTCTGCACATAGACGCCTAAGGAGCTTAGATATACGAGGATCTTCTGGTAAATTGACGACTAATTCAGACCTCTCATAAAACTTATTACCAGTGTTTTCCTGAGACCAATGATCGCTGTTTGTTTGTGCTAACGATTCGTTGTATTTATAGGAATTATCGAGAGGGTCACGTTCACCGCGAGGCGGGAAACCACCGCGACCACGGCCTCCCCTGCCTCCGCCACGGGAGTGGCGGTACTCTGTAACCCTTCCTCGGGAGCGGAACCGGCCATCTCTGGACGGCCCCCCAAACGACGAAGAAGCATCATAAGAACCGACATAACCTCTGACCTTATCATCCGTTGTGTTTTCATGTCCTGTTTCGTCCCTATCAGAGGGGTCAGGGTTTTCCGGTCCTTTAATGTTTTTCACTTTATTACTTGCAGTGGTGGATAACATCACTAAAAATAGAGTCCATAGCACTTAAATAACCACACATGGCCGTAAAAATACGACAAAATACGTACAAAACAGACGTTTTAGCTCAACAGTCAACTGCAAAGTGTCACATCATAGACAATGACATTTTACTTCATAATTTCCGAATGTATAGGACATTTGCGATTGGATTTGCTAAATGCATTATATTAAAGAAGACAAAGACAGTGTCTTTATTTATTTGATTATTTACAAACATTAGTATAATATGTATAATTTAAACATGCTTTGCATACTTATAAAATTTAAGATTGGCTACGTTTATAGAACTACGTATAGTAGAGGAGGGAGAGAGAGCGAGAGAGACATAGATAGACAAGACTATTCACGTACACGGACGAGACTTAAGGCAGCGTCAATTCAAAGGACAGCTGTAAACTAAATAATATTTTTGCTTATTTTTGTAAAAAACTAAGTTTACGGGTAAGAAAATAGTTATCTATCGAACGTGATTTAACATGATCTGTGAATCAAACTTTAGGCGCTTTCCTCACCAGCTCGGTGCTGGCTCAGTGCGTTTTGCTTTTGGTCTCGCCCTAGTCGAATTTTTATAAAAAAATGTTTTTGTTATTTCGATTGTATATCACTATACAAACCTTAGATATACAAACCAAAAAATGTATGGAGACCATAGGTCTAAAGCTTGTAGAAGTTGTTGAAATTGCTTGAAATTAACATTACAACATAAATGATACCCTCTCAACAAATCCATTTTTTCGGAATTCGACAACGATTCAGGGCGTTCTGCTTATTTAGTTCACCATTGAATTTACAACACAACTAATAAATTGACTACATTGTGCATTTAATATATGATAGATACACGAAAAAAAAATTAACTATTAAAAGTTAACTAATAAAGAAAACTAAAACGTTCCGTCTCCGTAAAATTTTTGGTTTGTATAGTGATATAGAATCGAAATAACAAAAAAATTTTTTTTCAAAAAATCCGATATCTCCAATGATTTTAAACATTTTTAAATACCATTTTTATTTTTATTTAAATTAAGGTCACGGTTCCTAAGAGAGACTTTCTCTATCTATAAGAGATATAGTTTAGAATTTCCCCATACTGACCTGAAAAAAAAACTCACCGTGTATATTGACGGCGTCGCGTCGGTGGCGTAGTGCGTAAGAGCGTCGTCTCCCACTCGGGAGGCACTGGTTCAATCCCCGCCACGTACCAATGTGTCTTCAAATTTTGAATTACCTACACACACCTATGAATAAATTCTTAGGTTGTGTGTGAAGTCGACCAACCCGCACTTGGCCAGCGTGGTTGACTAAGGCCTAATCGCCCCTAATGTGGGGTAGGCTCGAGCCCCTCGGTGGGGACATTATATGAGCTGTTGATGATGATATTGACACGATCCTGGTGGAGTGGTCAGTATAGCTGCCTACACATCAAGCGGTCCGGGTTCGAGTTCTGGTAGCGGCAAATATTTGTGTGATGAACACGAGTATTTGTTGACGAGTCATGCATGGTTGTTTTTAAGTATATTTAATTAAGTTTATTTATCTAAGCATAGTATGTATATTAAAAATGTCCGTTATCTAGTATCCATAACACAAGTTCTTAATGATACTTACTTTGGGCTAGATAATTTGGTGAGCATGGAAATATATTAAACTGAGACCAATGATTATAACATTGGTCTGAGATATTAAAATGTATATTATTATATTCAAGATGCTTTTGCTGTCATAAACGAAACTAAATCTATTGTTGGTGTTTGGCGGGAAATCATGACGTCTGGATGTCGATCTTTATTTCGATAATTCAAAATTGCTTCGGAGTGGATTTTGTGCAGTGAAAGTGGTGTCGTTTTGTTGCATAAGCATCCGTGTTGACGAACAGTTATGAGGAATCGTTGAAATAAAGGTTTTGTGTATGTGGCGTTGAGAATTGTATAGTGGTTGGAAATCACACTATACAATTCTCATCAGTCACCATCATGTGGTCTGTACCATGCATTTCTCGCCAAACACTCCCTAGATGCATTAAAAAGTGTGGCACCCACATTTTAATACAAAAATCAAGAAAGAAGATGAAACGGAAGACTTGGCTGTATGGGCTAGATCCCTTTGCCGTCCCATAACAGGGGGGAAAAAAACTAACTAACAAAAAAAAAGATATTGTTGTTTATGATTATTATTGTCAAATTGACAGTGACAGCTAACCTAAAAATGAAAGGTGACAACGCGAGCGTGTTTATAGTTTTGTAAACACACTGTATACAGTTTCAAGAATTGTCGTCTAATATAATAACTTTCTATCCCATGTAATATTAGAATTTAAATTTCAAAATGAAAGCCACAAAAAGGACGCAAGACTTTAAAGGTAGGTAACTCAGTAACCAGAAGCATGTGCGGTAGTTATATTTCCCCAGGTAGTTATATATATTAACTTATATACTTGAGCTCACTCTCAACGCAATTTTCTATTATTTCTAGCTATTGAACTCAGGTTAACGAGTTCTTCAAAGTCGCCGCATACGATATATTTCAAAGAACACGCAGTTAGAGAACACACAGCCGATAAACCTTCTGGTAGAACATTGCTAGTAGTCAACATTCCACCATATGTTGATGAAAAAGGCATCGCGAATGCTTTTCGAGAAGCTGGTTCAGTGCAAGCAATACAATTCTCTGATAAACCCAGTACTGCACTAAAGAAAACAACCCCACCCAAATTTATAGATGATATCTGCAAGCCTACATTTAAAGCTGCTTACATAGTTTTTCAAAAAGTCTCGCATTTAGATAAAGCATTAAAGTTAACAGAATTAAGACCATTAAATTCTGATAATCATCAAGTAAAGTTAGGGATGAGGAAGTGGATTGAAGAACATAACAATTTGGTTCTAATGCCTAAAATGTTAAAAGAAAGAGTTGAAACATTTATGCGAAAACATGACGAAGAAATTATTAAAGCTGAAAAGAAAGAGAAACAATTGGAAGAAGAAGATGATGAAGGCTGGGTAACTGTTACAAAGAGAGGCAAAGTTCAAAGCTTTGCTCGCTCTGAGAAAGTTGAAAACAAGATAATGGCTAAGGAAGAGAAAAAGAAAAACAGGAAAGAACTAAAGAACTTCTACACTTTCCAAATTAGGGAATCAAAAATGAAGCATATTGTTGCTCTACGACAAAAGTTTGAGGAAGATAAAAAGAAGATAGCACATATAAAACAGAGTAGGAGATTTAAACCGTTTTGAAAATAAAGTCTTAATTTTATAATTATCACAGTTTATTATTTACAGCTTAAATTAATATTATTGTACTATTTACCAGCATTTATATAAAAAGTGACAACAGATATTAACTACCAATTAACTATTTACATCTACTAATTACAATAACCCCTCACGCGGCGGCTGTCATAAGAGCTGTCAAGAACAATTGTTAGGTGATGACCTCTTCACCCCCCTGAGCGGAGTAGGAGGGGTAGCATGTTGGCTTTTTTGGTTTGTGTAACTTCCTTTGTTTTTAATACCACGCATGTGGTATATACATTACATTTTTATACTTAGATTCCTAGATAAACTAACTAAAATCTAAGACTACTTTGAATAAAGAACATTGTTTAATGATTAATTTACAAGCATTTGAAACCAGGCATAAGGGTATTTCCGACTTTAATATGTCCTAAATAAATCAATCAATTTTCTGAAACTTTATCTTCACAGCCAATCAATGTTCTGATTTAATATATGTATTTATTTAGAGAACTTGTCAAATGGTTTGCTGATGAGTTTTGATGATTATTCTGAGAAGTCTATTCTCTGGCAAAGTGTCCAAGGCAGCCAAAAGATTGCTGATGTTTCCATAAACGCAACCATTGGCAAGTGCTACTTGCACGGCTTGCCCTATTCTGTCCAGGCAGTCCTGAGAAATATAAAAGAAAAATTAGTCTAATAGATGTTTTCACTTTCGGTCACAGTGATTTAGTTATCCCTATAATCATGAATAATATAAAGAAAACACAACTGAACAAACAAATATACAAGTGTAAGAACTAACATTTAAATTACCTGCAATTTAGAATCATTTTGTAGTTTGATTCCTCTTTTAAGTAAGTGGTGTGCATATACCTGCACATGGGGCGCAAGACCTGCTAAATGCTGTGCATTCACAGCTGTGGGAGGACCATGGGTTCGCCTGCCTGCCCTTAGGCTGTGCAGCACAGCGAGGTGCAACTGAGTGTATAATTCAGACTCACTCATCACCCTGTTTACTGACTGAGACTTGATGGGGAGATTTTCTTTATCGTTTTCAAGCTTTATTCTTTTAATTGGCATAAGAACTTCCACCATTTCAGTATCTGAAAATCATATAAATATTGGATAAACAATAAATTGAAATTAAATTATGATTAATAGATCATTCATAAACAACTAATTACGTTTGTTATCAATTAAAATTATAATAAGAAGATGGTTACAATATATTGATTTTCTCTATTATTATACTATGTTGTCATGAGTACATGACTAATGGTGTGGTATCAGTGAACTTGTTGGATTTTTTTAGACCAAAAAATGCTATAGGTTAGTGAGTTTTAAAGGTAAGATTAGCTTTCCAAATTAAATACCTTCATCTGTATATAGAGGAGCCAAAGCACACCAATGTATGAGACCAGCCAATGGTGTAACCGCAGCCATTGGAATGGAACCATTGGGCAACGCGGCTGGGTTCAATTGAGCAGACATACATAAGGTTGGATTTGTGTACACCTGTAAATATCATAGTTTATTCTTAATAAAATGGTTTTGCTAATTAATTATAATGCATTTAGCCAATAATAATAATAATATAATATATGCAAAGTAAAGTGAAAATGTATCTAAAGTAACAATAAATTGTATGGTAGATTAAGATAAAATTTTACTTGATGCCTGCCTGGCTAGCATGACCACAGACCCAATATGATATAGCCATTTATCGCTTTGAATTATCAAAAAACACTGGATAAAACCCCCATCTTGAACTTTTATCGAAACTGGGAACATGTATAAGCGGGGAGTTTCTCCAGAGTTCTTGTTGTAAAAACACGTGTTGAGAAACTCCATTTTTAACCTCGATCAACCATACAATTTTTGTTACTTTATTAAATTACATTTTCACTTGACATTGGCAAAATGCGTACGCTTAATGTGACGCGACACCATTAATTAAGAATAGTATACATGTTCGCAGCAGCAGAAAAAAAATTGTCTCTGGAGCTTTGCTGGCCTCCACTGCGGCACACTCGCTCAGCTCACACATATAGGTCACAAGTCTATCCTAACCTAACCTGCACCCCCTTTGCGGTGAGTCTATATAAAATGTATGAAAACTGCAGGCAATTTGCCGGTGGTGGCGTTTTGTGGTTGTGGCTGGTGGTCCGTGTGCGGCAAAACATAGGGTAATAAAACTATTTGAAGGAGAGGCCTTCTGTTCAAGCAGTGGGTCTAAAGGAAAGTTGTTATGGTAAAAACTATTGGAGAAATTTGAGTATATTGTGGCCTAAAATGCAGCAGTATGTAGTAATTAAAAAGTATCAGGTTCAACAACTTATTATAAAAAAAATTTTTATAAAAGGAACAATTATTAGATATTCAAAAAATTAAGGAATAGAAAGTCTTACCCAAGAAGTAATCACTTCTAATAAATTCCTTGGAGGTAACTTTTTAGTGCCTTGAACATCGTGCATGTATAACTCTGTGACAGCAGTAATGAAGTTAGACACAAATTGGGGAGCTGTTATGGCCAACAACTTCAAAGTGCTCTGGTTTGAGGTGTTCAGAAAAAAATGATCTCTGATGATGTTTTCTACAAGTTGTAAGGACTGGGAAGAGGAGCAACCCATCTGCTGAAGCCAAACTCCAACAGCTAATAACACCTAAAATAAAATAAATAACTTGTTACATTGATAACTTAAAAATGTTATAAGATACTATACATTGGATATTTGTCCTTAGAAATATACTCACAGGCGTACTTGAAGCAGATACAGCCATACTAGCCAGAATACTCAAAACTTTCAAACGCCGTTGGCTTTCCATACCACCAAAGAGGGAAAGGAACACTGTATTCTTAGTAGTCTCATTCGAACACAATGAAATATAGTCACAAATTATTTCAATCAGTTGTAATTCTTGAAGTGGACTTATGGTTGATGTACGCCGGTTGCCGCGGCGGTCTATCTCACAGAACACAAACTCTGTTATTATGTCCATAGCTACATCTAAATGCTTACTTGAGGGTGCTGCTCGGCCCACCAACAAATGCTCTGAGGGAAATATTACAGAAACACAATGAAATGTATCTTAAGATAAATTCTGTCTTCGTCTTACTTAGTTTTATAATAAGAAATAGAGTTACATACCTATTCTGTTTACAGCTTCTTTCGCACACGCCGGGAAATCAAATTTTCGCAACGAATGCTTTAAATCTGATATAGACATGTTTATATTGTTTATAGGTGGCAATAGCTGTCCCTTCAATCTTTTGAAAAATATAAATATGCCAGTAGGAAGCCAGTTGGTTATACTTCAAGAGAAACGATATAATAAATAAATATAAATGTAACTGCGGATTCTTTCTGTATTTATTTAAAAAGGTAGTAGGTATTTATATATACCTATCTAACGTAAGTCAAACTAGAGTGCGTTCCAAAACCAGGTGAAGCCAAGTAGACAGCGTAAGAAAGATTTCTAATTGGTGTAAATTAACTATAGTTTAACAAAACTAACCAATGGTGAAAGCGCTTCTTAATAACGACCAATAGTGAGCTACCATTTACTCTACCCCGAGTAAATTGAGATCGTTTTGGAACGCACCCCTATGTCTAAAGCAGCGTCCCCACTAGAGCCGCGCGGCTTTTTGTGGCCGCGCGGCCCGGCCTCGCGAGGCTTCTTTGTCATACTGTTTTAAGCAGCGTCCCCACTAGAGCCGCGCGGCTTTATGGGGCCGCGCGGCCGGGCCTCGCGAGGCTTTTTTGTTTTATTGCAACGCGTCCTCACTATAAAGAGCCTCGCGGCCCGCCATACTCAGTTGTTTTTGAGATGTACGAAGAAGAAGACGTGACTTAGAAGATTGTGAATCTTATCGACTTGGCCTTTGTCTACTTCAAGAATTGTAGCAATCTCTATCAGCGCATTGTTTCTTTTGTTTTTATTTTTAACCGACTTCAAAAAAAGAGGAGGTTCTCTATTCGACTGAATGTTTTTTTTTGTATGTATGTTCCGCGATTACTCCGTCAATTATGAATCGATTTCAGTGATTCTTTTTTCGTTAGGAATTCAAACTTCAGAGGTGGTCCCGTATAAATTATACCGAAATTGGATCAGTACTTTCACAAAAATAATGACAATTTTTTTTTGAACTTGCTATTACCTACTATGCAATAGTGAAATTTCAGTTAGTAGGTCCAATAGTCAACACAAAAACTATGACAAATTATTTTGAACTTAAGTTAAATAACTAGGTTCTCTTCAAGTTTTAATGCTACATAGTTCATTAAAACTATACCATTCATGAATGTGGGCATTTGTTATGAGCTATGGAGCTGATACGTTATATTATTTGTTAACCGACTTCAAAAAAAGAGGAAGCTCTCTATTCGTCTGTTTTTTTGTGTGTTTGTTACCTGATTACTCCGTCAATTATGAGTATTATGACTCGATTTTAATGATTCTATTTTTAGGTACGTCAAGATCAGAGATGGCCCGTATAAATTGTATCTATATAAATTCGACTCTTTTTGAACAAATCATTAATAACAAAAAAAAAAACGTTTTAGTTAAAGTTTCCGTTAAGTTTTAATGAGCGCTTAGTAGGCCTATTAATTTTTAATAAAATATACTTAATTTCCACTTAGATTTTATAAAAATCGTCTCTTTTGTTTTTATTTTCACCATCGTTTCTTTTGTTTTTATTTTTATAAAAACAACTCCGACAGTCCCATAATACCGGGCGCTCTCTGTATAAATCAATTAATAAAAGAGTTTTATCGTCGGTCCACTCCATTTTGACGCGAAAGACACACAACTCGATGTGGCGGCGGTCACTAGCGCACCGATCGGCCGCGCGGCCCGTCCTCACCTCCCAGAGCCGCGCGGCTTTCTTTGAAGTAGACCGACAACAGCCGGGTCACGCGAGGCCGGCCGCGCGGCTCCGTATGGCCGCGCGGCTCAGGCCTCGCTCACGTACACACTCACGAGGCTCGGCCGCGCGGCCGGGCCTCATGGAGCCGCGCGGCCCTAGTGGGGACGCTGCTTTAGGCCTCGCTCAAGCAGCGTCCCCACTAGGGCCGCGCGGCTCCGTGAGGCCCGGCCGCGCGGCCGAGCCTCGTGAGTGTGTACGTGAGCGAGGCCTGAGCCGCGCGGCCATACGGAGCCGCGCGGCCGGCCTCGCGTGACCCGGCGGTTGTCGGTCTACTTCAAAGAAAGCCGCGCGGCTCTGGGAGGTGAGGACGGGCCGCGCGGCCGATCAGTGCTCTAGTCACCGCCGCTACATCGAGTTGTGAGTCTTTCGCGTCAAAATGGAGTGGACCGACGATAAAACTCTTTTAATAATTGATTTATACGGAGAGCGCCCGGTATTATGGGACTGTCGGAATTGTTTTTATAAAAACAAAAACAAAAGAAACGATGCGCTAATCGAGATCGCTACAATCTAAATATGTTAAGCCTTGGCTGACTGTATTTCCATAGAAGCGCCTATAATGGCTAATGTGATTTTATGTGATAATTAATGGTTGTGTGATTATGGATCTTCTTATCAACTTGGTCTTTGTCTACTTCTAGAATTGTAGCGATCTCGATCAGCGCATCGTTTCTTTTGTTTTTATTTTTATAAAATCTAAGTGGAAATGAAGTATATTTTATTGAAAATGAATAGGCCTACTAAGCGCTCATTAAAACTTAACGGAAACTTTAACTAAAACGTTTTTTTTTGTTATTAATGATTTGTTTAAAAAGAGTCGAATTTATATAGATACAATTTATACGGGCCATCTCTGATCTTGACGTACCTAAAAATAGAATTATTAAAATCGAGTCATAATACTCATAATTGACGGAATAATCAGGTAACAAACACACAAAAAACAGACGAATAGAGAACTTCCTCTTTTTTTGAAGTCGGTTAACAAATAATATAACGTATCAGCCCCATAGCTCATTAAAAATGCCCACATTCATGAATGGTATAGTTTTAATGAACTATGAAGCATTAAAACTTGAAGAGAACCTAGTTATTAAACTTAAGTTCAAAATAATGTGTCATAGTTTTGTATCGACTATTGGACCTACTAACTGGAATTTCACTATTGCATATTAGGTAATAGCAAGTTCAAAAAAAATTGTCATTATTTTTGTGTTCGTGGATGATATCATTATTTAATCTCCAATGAAATTACCATTTCAACAAAAAAGTACTGATCCAATTTCGGTATAATTTATACGGGACCACCTCTGAAGTATAACCTTCCTAACAAAAAAAGAATCACCAAAATCGATTCATAATTGACGGACGGAGTAATCGCGGAACATACATACAAAAAAAAACATTCAGTCGAATAGAGAACCTCCTCTTTTTTTGAAGTAGGTTAAAAATAAAAACAAACGAAACAATGCGCTGATAAAGATTGCTACAATTCTTAAAGTAGACAAAGGCCAAGTCGATAAGAAGATTCACAATCTTCTAAGTCACGTCTTCTTCTTCGTACATCTCGAAAACAACTGCTCATGGCGGGCCGCGAGGCTCTTTATAGTGAGGACGCGTTGCAATAAAACAAAAAAGCCTCGCGAGGCCGGGCCGCGCGGCCACAAAAAGCCGCGCGGCTCTAGTGGGGACGCTGCTTAACGTACACACTCACGAGGCTCGGCCGCGCGGCCGGGCCTCATGGAGCCGCGCGGCCCTAGTGGGGACGCTGCTTTAAACATTGACATATGCATGACATTTGACATACTTTTTTTTTTTTCTTAAATTTACCCTTTTACGGGACTGCAAAGGGATCTAGCCCATACAGCCAAGTCTTCAGTTTCATCTTCTTTCTTGATTTTGCATTAAAATGTAAGTGCCACACTTTTTAATGCATCTAGGGAGTGCTTGGCGAGAAATGCATGGTACAGACCTCATGATGGTGACTGATGAGAATTGTATAGTGGGATTTCCAAACACTATACAATTATCAACGGCACATACACAAAACCTTTATTTCAATGATTCCTGATAACTGTTCGTCAACACGGATGCTTATGCAACGAAACGACACCACTTTCACTGCACAAAATCCACTCCGAAGCAATTTTGAACTATCGAAATAAAGATCGACATCCAGACGCCATGGTTTCCGCCAAGCTGGATGCATTAAAATGTGTGGCACCCACATTTTATTGCAAAAATCAGGAAAGAAGATATGAAACTGTATGGGCTAGATCCCTTTGCGGTACCGTAACATACACCGCGGTCCGAATTGCGCATATGTGCGCTATCGGCACCGATAGCGCGCACACGGAGTGAATCAAATTGAACGTATTCGCACCAACGAAAATATGTGACGTCATTAGGCAGTGCTAACGGTGCTCACGAAAAAGAGGTAGTGCAGTGTGTGCGCAAATGTCAAACTCGAATTTGACGTTTAAGTGTAATTAGTAGAGTAAACATTTGAGTTTTGAATTAATAAAGACTCGTTATGGCTACTTTATTTGCTACAATAATTTTATTTTACTCTATTAATAATCCTAGAGTGCTATTTTAGTGTTTAAATGGTTTGTACATAACCTATTCTTAGACGTTTGACATTTACACACAAAGCGTGGTTCAAATTGATTGCACGCAAATAGTGCACATAGCACCGTAATCAATTCGGTCCACGCCGTTTGCACTGTTGGTAACGTTCGTAATGTTTGCGTATATCGGACCGCAGGGATCTTAGATTATATTTAGTTTTTCCAGGTGTGATCTAACGTATTAAGCTCATTGAATTCTTAAATAATGGGCGTTTTTACATATTATTTTAAAAATAGCTTGATGATGATAAGAATTTTGGACTGTCATATAGCGAATTTCATTTACCCCATTTTGCAATTTGGGGTGCGTTCCAAAACGATTTCAATTTACTCGGGGTAGAGTGAATTTTACTCTAAGCCGTTCCAAAACAAACCCGAGTGAAACCGAAGGTAAACGAACATTTACTCTGACAGTGGCTCGTATTTTGGAACGACTTTGGGGAGAGTAAAATTTACCCCGCTGGGGCGATTTTTATCGGTGTTTGGAGACCGGTAAAATTTACCTGACAGCTGTCAATCTGTTGAGCATCATCTACGTTTTCATATTCATGATCAAATTTTTAATTATTATTTTTGTAATTACACAAAAGCGATGGTTACTGTAAAATAGTATTTTATTTACATAAAGTAAATAGTTAATTTATTAAATTCGTGCGCAGAGTTGTCCAATATATGATAATAAACAAATTAAAATGGCGACATGTCATGTTTTCATATTTTTACTCGAGATTTTCTCGTTAGCGTTCTAAAACAATGTTTTTTCTCTTTCGAGCGTCATGCTCTGACTCTTTATTATTCACGAAGTAAATTTTACCCTGGCGTCACTGGTTTTGGAACGCACCCTTGGTGATTATTATTTAAACATTTTAGATTTCCTAATAATAGTAATAGTAATGTCAATACGAATTGGGCGGATGGTACTGGATGATAAAATTGTGAACCAACCAAAATACTCCAGGATTTCTTCAATACATTTTGATAAGGAATCATTCATATTAAAAAAAAAGTACAACTTATGTAAGTAGGTACGTGTTAAGTAGGTAACCTTGTCTAAATGGTTTTTAAAATTTGCAGTTTTCGAGTTCAACCCAAGAAAATATATTGACAGAGTCCACAAGGACTCTGGTGAAAGTCCAAAAACCACTGACACCTCCCACAAAAAGGGTTAAGATTATTTTACAAGAAGTGCAAAATATTCAACCAATGCAACAATGTGTATACCGTTTTACCCATAATTTGGGAAAATCTTGCGTAATAGTAACACTGGCATTTAAAAAAAAATATATAGCTGTTTCACGAGTGGCCACGCGATGGCTCCATCTACAGGTATATAATCTAAGGCAGGGATATATTCTTTTCTTTCTAATCTGTGGTGGGAATATGTCATTATGACAGATGAAATACAATTTGCATTTCTCAAATCTTTACCTCGTTCATCACAGGTTTGATTTTCTGATTTACACTAAGTAATTGTGGGCAATTTGTCTAAATTACTGTTATTAATTATGGAAGTATTAGTGGCGAATGTTGATCACATAAAATTTGATATTGACTTTGCTCTAGAAGAACAATATGGAGCTCTCCCGTTACCTTTCCCTGGAATGGATAGTAAGTTATTGTTTGGACCAGTTTCCAATTTATTATTTTTTTAGTTGTATAAATGTGACACGACTTATAATTTGTGATGGTCTTTATTTTAGAATCTATAGCAGCTGTATGCGAGTTCTTTAGTCAACCCGGCGGATGTAACAACGGCCCTCAATGCCCATACAGACATGTTCGGGGCGACAGAACGGTGGTGTGTAAACACTGGCTTAGAGGACTTTGCAAAAAAGGCGACCAGTGTGAATTCCTCCATGAATATGATATGTCCAAAATGCCAGAGTGCTATTTTTATGCAAGATTTAATGCTTGTCATAATAAAGAGTGTCCTTTTCTTCATATTGATCCTGAAAGCAAAATAAAGGACTGCCCATGGTATGTATCTGTACAAAATCGTAACATAACTTTATTTCACATAAAACTTGCTCAAGGAATGAGACTATTGCAGATTCTGCAGGGCTTAATATATATTAATGATATCTACCTTACTGTGTAAATGTTTTTCTGAATGTCAATGATTTTTAACACAATGCAACATTGTATAATCACTGTTTAATCTAATTATTATTGAATATGAGTAAGGCTCATATTTTTGGCGCACTTTGTAAAAAAATGCTGTCCGAAGAGTTAGACTATAAAAATAATTATTTTTTTTATAAAAAATCCACTTTTAATAAAAACATAAGACAGTATCTATATATATATATATGTCTAATTTTTTTCATAAATATATTTCTGTATTTACTTTTAATACATCAGTGTCAAAAAAGGGCTACTTTTTTCTTCCATACAATTTGTTGATGTCTGCAAACGCTCACTCGGCACAAATCATTGTCATGTACAGTTTTTTTTAGGACTATAACCTTTTATTTTCATATAAAATGTTCTATTGGATCATAGCTACAATATTTAACGAAAATAGGCTATTATTTATCACGTATGACTTTCATTTACTAATTTATAGGTGTCCCAAATTTTATTCCATTGTAACACTTCAGTTGTGTAACGTGATATTTCTCAGACTTCATAATAATCTACTATGGAGGATTCATTTATTGAAAGTGGCAACACTAGCCCATTGTACTTGTCACATTTTTGAACGATTCCGCCGTCTTTTTTTCGTGTCATTTGGAAGAACATATTGGAACCTACTGAGTATCGTTAAGAAAAGGTGAGTTTTATTCAACTGTATTGTAATTAGTTTGATAGCTGTTCTGATTTGGAGTTTGAAATCAAGTAAAATATTCATTCCTTTGTTGAATTATGATAGTGTTTGAAGGATAACTCCATTAATGTTCACGTTATGATTTTTTTTAGGCTAGGTCGTGTTGAAAATTCTATCCGTTGTGCGACAAAGTGACACAAATTGTGCAACATGTCACAACAAAATTATAAAGGCAGGTATATAGTGTTAAATTTTAGATTAATTACTCAAATACTTTTTATTATGCCCTGTTAGGTATTAAATGAAAGGGCTTAATAAGTACATTAATAGATACGTTTAAAGAGTGTTCAAAGAAACTTTTTAAAGTGTGATGTTTTCAGTAGTCAGGTTTTAGTTTGTGAACTTATTTTTTTTTATTTAAATTGAACTTTACAGATGCCCATGTCTTCGGCGGAAAGGTGTCGAAAATACAGAGAAAAATTAAAGCAAGAATTGATTGATTTGTCAATAGTTACTAAGAGCCAAAAATAATGTTAGCTTTTAGAAGTTTATTAACATGGAAAAATAAAAAAATATATACAGAAATTAATATTTTGAATTTAATAATCATATTTATTTTATTAAATTATTACATTTATTACACACAGAATATAGAAACCTAAATAAAAAAACACTAAAAACCACACACACGCAAACACACGAACTAAATACTACTTTCTAAATTGCAAAAAAAAACACTCAGTCTTTGTGTAAAAAGGCTTACAAATTCTGTTGTAACACATTATTTCAGTTGTGACACATTCCGTTGTGATCTCCTTTGTGCGATAGCGCCATAAATATGAGCCTTACCCATATAACAACATTTATTTTTAGTTATTAAACTTTTTTATCACTGAATGAAAATTTTAAACAAAATTATGATTAATATTCTAAATGATATTCACAAGTTATACTTAATTTATTTTTATCGCTTCTTTATTCTGTCTACCTACTTTGCCTGCCCTTAACATTTTCTTAACTAAATATTATGGTAAGATATCATGTATCTACCTACTGCTTTAGAAAAATATAGCAAATTAACCAGTTATTGGTTCCTGATTACTTAAGACCTATGCAAAGATTTTTAAATAGATAAGTAGTTTGTTTGATTAAGTAGTTAGTAACCTTTATGTATCAGTTAAAGACTTTGAACCTGTTGAATCTACTATTTTCTTGGTAGTGTTGGATGCTAAATTGCAATAGAGTCCACACATTGAAAAAATATCTGGTTAACTAAGTTCAGCTGCATATGCAGTTAAAACTATCAGACGACATTGATATAGACAGCCAGAATTGTGTACTCTAGTTATTTCCATAGTATGTCTTATGGAATTCTTCTCTTGGGTAAATCTGTGGACACCATATTTGCTTTCCAAAAACGAGTGGTAAGAGCTATTTACCAACTAGGTCCTCAGGTTTCAATGAGGGAAAAGTTCAAAGAGATAGATATTCTAACAGTGGCATCACAATATACAAGGGGTTTGGTACATGGGGTATGAAGCTGGCACCTACCCATGCTAACATTGTCATATAAATACTATGGTGATATCAAAAACTTTAGTGTAAAAAAAAATTTAATTCCCCATAAAAATTATATTGTATATTATTTTTGATATATATTATATTTATATACTATAAACCTTAGATATTCGTTTTATATATTTAGGGTATATATTATTTTTATTATATGTACCTATGTTAAATAATTACGAGCTATTTATTTAGTTGTTGCATCACCATCTTCCCTTTGCTTTTTGTTTTAATCCTGTCCATCCAAAGGTTGCCTGGAAGAGATCGCTCTTAGCGATAAGGCCGCCCATTGTGCATTGTAATGGAAATTATTGTCATGTATGTAATCTTTAATATTTGTGTCGATGTGCAATAAAGTTTAATTCTATTCTATTCTATTCTACAAATAGTTTGATCAAAAAAACAAAATGTATGGAAAATTTAAAAAATATTTTTACAATTCTGAATTTTTAATATCACCATAGTATTTATATGATTATGTTAGCATGGGTAGGTGCCGGCTTCATACCCCATGTACCAAACACCTTGTATGTATATTTGAAAATCTAATACTTACACATAAGGAAAAAAAGTTCTGCCCCCGATAATTAAAAAAGTGCATGTAACAAAAAGTCAAAATGGAGAAAAAAATATTTAATTTTATGGGAAATCATTCACTGTCTTTGAGTAAATTCAAAATAATTAAATACTGAAAATTGGAATTTGTAGGAATGATAATATTAGAAAAATGCACTGAAAAAAATCGACTTGCCTCAGGCAATGTTAATTTATCATCTATGTTAATTTTTCATCTGATATCATATTAGGTTATCAACTCCGGTTGATACGGTATTATTTACCATATACGACTTATTTAGAATTATGGCAAAGAGATAGATTGTAAATAATCGACGATCGAAGTAAATCTCCCTACAAGCTTTTCATCATCATCATAAATTGGTTTATTTTATTTTTTTCTGTTTAGCGCATTTAAATAAAAGCTTGTTTTTAAAAATGTTTTATTTATTTAGGTATGACCGAGGCTTCTGCCGCCATGGCCCTCACTGTCGCCACAGGCATGTGCGGCGTGTTCTGTGTATGAACTACTTAGCCGGTATTTGTATGGACGGCCCTAACTGCAAATTTATGCATCCACGATTCGAACTACCAGCACCACCAGAGCAAACTAAAGATGCCAAGAGGTTGCCTGTCTGTCACTACTGTTCTGAAGTTGGCCATAAAGCTACCAATTGTCATAAACTACCCCCAGAGGTAAATTGAATCTATAACTAAATTTTATATGATTGATATACAGAATACAGGCTGCACATCAGTTCACTATAAAGTGTCAAACTTCCTAAATAAACATTAAACTCTATAACTACCTATGTAATAAGCTTGGAAAAAGATATTTGACAGTTTTGTGTACCCTTTCTTGCAGCAATTTGTACTATCATAAGCTAAAAGTTGCATTTTGTTTTATAAAAAGGTCAAGAAAATGACTCCATTCCACCTGATGGTAAGCAGAAGTGGAGTCCAAATGCGAAGATAGCTAGTGCCAAAGCTAAACCGTTGCGCTAGCCACCCTCGCCTTGCCGACCTGCAAGGTGCTTCTTTACGCCTCTTTTGAGTGACCCAGGATTGTAGGAAGGAGGGGAACATGTGTGCTGGCAATTTCTTAATTGTATGACAAAGAAACGAGTTGCCAGATTTCTTACTTCGCGTTGGAATGGTAGCCACAGTTTGTCGGTGACAACGTAAACCAGCACGCGTAGCCCTTAAAAGGAAGGGAGATGGTGGGATTAGGGAAAGAAGCTCCTCAGAGCACTCACCATGGTACAGACGGTAGAACGCCCTCAATAATGCAACATCGCGGCGACGTAAAAATCAAGACTCTCAGTTCAGAATAACATTTACTATGAAAATTTTACTGTTTGCAATTATTATTAAAATGCAAATCGATTAGATTTTTTACGTGTACATTGTATTGTGTAAACACTAAAGTATGAATCCGCTTTTCTAGCAACGTGAAGCAGCACAAAAGCAAGAGGAAGCGAGATACAGAGCTCTTGGATATGTCAAAGGTGGTGACAATGATGAGGGCAATCCTCCAAGACTACCAGGCATGAGGCATAAGCCTTTAGAAGAAGTGACCTGCTTCAAGTGTGGCACCAAAGGTCATTATGCCAACAAGTGCCCGAAAGGTCACTTGGCTTTCCTGTCCAGTCAAGCCAACCACAACAATCAGAATGTGTTCAAAAAGCCCAACTAGTATAAATATGTGAAGCCTGTGTAAGGCTTCAAGGACAAAAGTGATAGACGAGTGACAAAATAAGAAAAACTATTGTAAGAAACTAAAATAAATGAGACTTACATCTATTTGTAAATCTTAGCCTTAAGTCTAAATTAGTGTTTTATTTTCATTGTTACCCGACTGCAAGGAAAGGGTTATGTTTTTCGCGAATATCTTGTATGTATGTATACTTGTAATATTCTTTATTATTACCTCATATCCTTCAATCGGCTGAACGGATTTCTAAAATTAACGTATCGTTAGATTTGTCTTGACATCCCAACAAGTGTTCTTAGGTAAGTGATGTCATAAAAAAACAACATAGCGGCTATGAGATGCTATTAATTAGTAATGTAACGGATAGTTGTTTGACCGGATACTGGATAACCGGTGAGCCGCGAGGCCGGACATTCGGCCCATTGTCTTGTTGCATGTCGTGACGAGTTTAGCGCTGCACAGGTGCGGCGAACGAGATCAGCCCGCCTAGCATGACCACCGAAACACGATATGATATAGCCATTTATCGCGTTCAACTGTCAAAAATTTTGTGATATAACCGCAATCTTGAAAATTTCTCGAAACTGCGAACATGTCTTATATGGCTTATACGTGTTCGCAGTTTCGATAAATTTTGGACACCAAAGCAGATATTAATACCATCTTTGTAGTGAAAAAACGGGCTGTTAGCACACTTTATCAATTGGGCCCTTATGACTCCCCCAAAGAAAAGTTCAAACAGATAAATATTCTGTCATCGCAATATACAACATGTAACTATATACTTTTTTTACACGATACTTTTTTTTTGTTTTTTTTTTTTTTTTTTCAAAAAAAAATCGTTTTTTTTTTTAATTATTGAATTCAACTCAGAAGCCGATCCCAAACCACCTGTATTCAGGGTGTTGGTTATTTAGTTTACATGTTGTATAAGTACTGGAAAATTTATTGCATATAAAGAAAAATATTATCTACACATTTTTCTAAGAAATGTAATACACATAATGTTAATACATACTAGGAAAAACAATCTGGTTGTATACATAAATAAAACTCGTCTCCGCAGAATATGTATTGGGTAGTGGACCAATCCAATATCTATGTCTAAGACTGAAATCAGGAAGATCAGATTTTCTTTCTCATTAAATTGAATTAACCTATTGACCTCAATGTATAAAATTACTGATTTTTTTCGTGATTTTAGTGTTGACCCTATAGATGAAGATTTTATTTATTTTATTCACGGTTACGCCAATTATCTAGCCCAAAGTAAGTACCTATCATTAAGAACTTGTGTTATGGGTACTAGATAACGGTCATTTTTATCCGTATACATTGAATAACTTTAGATATTTTTATAAATAAACTTAAATAAATACATAATAACCGCGACTCGCAAACAAATATTCGTGTTTGTCACTCAAATATTTCCCGCCGCCAGGATTCAAACTAGGAACGCTTGATGTGTAGGCAGCTATACTGACCACTTCACCATGACGGCGTCAAAAAGTTGTTCATATTGATGACCTTAAACACCCCAAATATTTCATATAATACAGGCTGTAACATGTAGGGTAGGGTACCACGTTCAAGTACCCTTCATGTTACAGCCTGTATACTAAAAACCAAAGTGATACTAAAAACAAAACTTACTTTTAGCCGATTTGTAGCCAGTAGCTGTTACTAATGTACGGAAAGTTACTAGAGCTAACAATTTATTCTGTGGTATAAAGATAAAGATATTTATTTGTTGGAACATGAGTACAGGAAAGATCTTATATTAAACATTGTTGCTTGACATGTTCTGCCTTAGTAGGCGTACATAATTAAAGTTTAATAAATGTCTAATATTATTTACACTAAAAATTAAGAAATAAAAGTTTATAAAAACCGCACTTCGACTTTCAGCCGTAATATCTATCAATATAAAAAAGTCTAGTAGTAAATTGGTAAGTTACGCATCATTATGGTCATATTGTCATTACTCAAGAACGGCTAGGTCGGTATCCCACACATTGTATTTTTATAGCATTGCTAACCGGAGGATCTTAAATGTATGCTTAGCACCTAAATGGAAGGGAATGTCTGTAAGTACCTATCTAACAATAACATAAATGGTGGTGGGTATCAAAATTTAAATGACTTAGTTCATTAATATGATCGCTTGTTCCCAACGAGTCACACTGTAACCTGTAACATGTGACTCGTTGGGACAACTTTGTAAAATAATTCCCAACCAGTCACACTGTAACACGTTGGGACATCTTTCTTAAAATTATTTCCAACCAGTCACACTGTGACACGTTAGGCCAACCTACTGATAGGTATACTGTTACATGTTCATTCTATTTTGAACTCTATTTATATAGGTGAGCCTTTTATCCAATCTTTTATCAATACAATTCATATAAGAGGTTACATATTATTATAAAAGATTATTTAACCCAAATATGTATTATGATTAAATAGTATGCTAAATATCTCCTGCATAGTCATGGTAGCCTGGTACTTCAGGTTGGAAACGTACAGACTAAAAAGTTCACAATCCACATTGATGGGGAAAGTCGATGGGGATTAGTGGCCTGGAAACATCTTTATCAATCTTAAATAAAAATCATTCGTTTAGTGAGTATTCGTATTTCGTAAATGTCTTCCAACATGTCACAGTGTGACTGGTTAGAAATAATTTTAAGAAAGATGTCCCAACGTGTTACTGTGACTGGTTGGGAATTATTTTACAAAGTTGTCCCAACGAGTCACAGTGTTACAGAGGCCTTAGTATGAGTTTTGATAGTTTTCGAGCTCGATCAAACGTATCGTCTTTCTTCATACATTGGCCACTGTTTCTGATAGTTTATGCTAGGGGCGCTAGTGGGCAATGTATGAAAAGAGACGATACGTTTGATCGAGCTCGAAAACTAACAAACTCGTACTAAGGCCTCAGGTTACAGTGTGATTCGTTGGGAACAAGCGAATATAGGAAGAAAATCTGGATAGAAGCAATAGGAGTGGAAATTTTAAGACTATACTCAAAGCACATTTTTATATGCTCTCTACATTTTAATGAAACGGCTTTCAACAGGATTGTTAAATTATTTCACGAAATAATTTTATCGATATAGCGACCGAACAGCACTATACTAGCTGTCAGTCCGCCATTTTGTGTGCTTAACCGGCACCCTTTTTTTGTCGGTATGGCACGTCCATAGAATTCTTACGTCATTGGCCAATACTGTGAAGATGATATTGGCACTCTAGACCATCTGATTTTAGATTGCACTGCCTTCTCGATACAGAGACTGATATTGATAGATGGCTTAATGAAGATATACAAAACTGAAGATATTCCCCGCCTCTTGCCATCTTTAATACAAAATGTGTCAACTTATGAAGAATTATTTAAATACATATCTTCCACTTTCCAAAAAAATTAATATCGCGATATGTTATATATACGCATTGCGTATAAACAATACAAAAACCCTAACACAAAAATGAATAACCAAGAAAGGAATAAATCAGAGAAGTCATTAGAACGAACGAATGAAATAAATTACTAAAAGAAGAAATTGGTAAAGATTGGGCTGTATGGAAAATTCCAAAGCCGTAAAACTTATATAAAAAAAAAGTCTTGTGGTAATCTGTGGTGTAGACATATTCTTTCTAATCTTTGGTGTGTCTGTCACTTTTCTGTGCTATCGAGTGCTTGGGAACGCCGTATTTACAGTGTACCTATATTGAATTTGTATATTGTTAATAGCTTATTTCGTGTTATATTTTTTAATTTTCAGTTTCCTCAGTGAAGCGAGCGATCGCAGAGAGGTTGTCATTGATATTTTATATTTTTTTCCACCCACCCAAACATGGTTAGTAATCACGTGTTCATTTACTAAATCTTGTAATTGACATACCTGTATCAGAAGTTATTATATTAAAACTTATTAAATTTAAGTAACAAACATAAAAAAGATATATTAGTTGCCTTGTACTATTTTTTTTATATTGAATTTGGAGGTTATGTTTAATGTTTGTTTAGTAAATACATTAAGTTAATAATAATATACTTTGGTTTTCAGGCTGAAACTGAAGCTGCTGTTAACCCTAAAGCCTACCCGCTTGCGGACGCGCCGCTAACAGCCAAAATCTTAAATTTGGTTCAGCAGGCTGCAAACTACAAGCAGTTGCGAAAAGGTGCCAATGAAGCAACAAAGACCTTGAATCGTGGTCTATCAGAGTTCATTATTATGGCAGCGGACACAGAGCCTTTGGAGATAGTTTTACACATTCCAATTCTGTGTGAGGACAAAAATGTACCATATGTGTTTGTGAGGTCAAAGCAAGCCTTGGGAAGAGCTTGTGGGGTGTCGCGACCTATCATTGCATGTTCAATTACGATTAATGAAGGGTCTCAACTCAAGCCACAAATACAGAGTATTCAACAGGAAATAGAAAGACTATTAGTGTAAGTAAGTGACAAAAGCGAGTGAAAACCAGTTTCAAAGAATGTTGATTACATACCTACAGTTATGTAAACCAATTTTATTTTATAAAATATAAAAGCTTAAAAAATAAGTTTTATTTAATAATTTATTTCCTTAATATCCATGTATTATTATTATTATTTGGTCCCACATTTTTAAAATACACATTTCATGATTCAAAGAAGGCTTTTGCTTTTTGATTCCAATTATCTTCCCATCTTTGTTTCTGAAACTTCTCCAGCTCAGTTCTCATACTGTTGGCTACTTTATTTTGTTCTTCATTATCAGGAAAGCCTTCAAACCATTTCACTATTTGCTTGGAGAGTTCATTACTATTTGTGAATGTGTATCCATTAATTCCTTCTTTTACCAATTCATCTAAACTGTAAATAAACAATATAGTAATTCAGATTCAAAGCAATTTTATCAACTAAGACTTCATTTCTCAAATAGTAATTCCTTAGGCTGCCTGTCCATGGGAATGGAGTGGAGAAAAGAGGAAATATTCACCCATAAGA